>JAKFHU010002336.1:2400000-3672686 GCA_023783475.1 Daubentonia madagascariensis | reverse complement strand
CTGGTGTCTTTTATATACCACATTTTCTGTATCCATTTATCTTATCTGTTGATGAACACTTAAGTTGATCTCATATCTTACCTATTGTGAATGATGCCAAAATGAACAAGAGAGTGCAGATATCTATTTGATATGCCGATTTCAATTCCTTTCAATATATACCCTTAACTGGGATTGTTGGATCAAATAGTAATTCTATTTTTAGCTTTTTGAAGAACTTCCATATTATTTTCCAAAATGGCTGTGCTAATTTACATTCCCACTAACAGTGTACAAGTGTTCCCTTAACTCTGTGTCTTTGCCAACACCTGTTATCATTTTTTTTATAATAGCCATTCTAACAGGTGTGAGGTGATGTCTTGTGGTTTTAATTTTCATTTCCCTGATGATTATAGATATTAAGCATTTTTCATATATCTGCTGACCATTTCTGTCTCTTCATTTGAGAAATGTCTATTCAGATCCTTTGCCCATTTTTAATTGGGTTATTTGTTTTCTTGCTGTTGAGTTGTTTGAATTTCTTATATATTTTGGATATTAGCCCCTTATCACATATATGTTCTGCAAATATTTTCACCCAGTCTGTGGGTTGCCTCTTCACTTTCTTAACTGTTTCCTCTGCTGCTCAGAAGCTTTTAAGTTTAATGCAATCCAGTTTGTCTATTTTTGCTTTTGTTACCTATGCTTTTGAGGTCTTATCTAAAAAATTCTTGCCCAGTCCAATGTCATAAAGCATTTCCCCTGTTTATTTCTAGTAATTTTACAGTTTCAGGTCGTACATAACTTTAAAAAAAGAATGTTGTAAATGTTTTGTTATTGAAAATTACTGTAATAGCAACCTCTAAGATGGGTTTCCAATGATCCCATCCTCCTAACATTCATTTTTATGTGATAATACTCTCTGGTTGAATGTGTAGTAGACTTATTGATTCACTTCTAACAAATAAAATATGGCAGAAGTTGTAGTATGCCACTTCTAAGATTAAGTTATTGAAATACTGTGACTTCTGACTTAGTTGATTTATCTCACTCTCTATTGGATCAGTCTCCTGGGAGAAGCCAGCTGCCATGTAGTGATGTAGTCCTGTGGAGAGGCTTATAAACAATCAAGTTCTGCCAACAACCACATGAGTGAGCTTAGAATTAAATTCCTTCCTTTCCTAGTCAAACCTTGAGATGAGAGCCCCCACTCTCCAGCTAATGGCTTGACTGCAACTTCAAGAAAGACTGAGTCGGAGGCACCCAGTAAAGTTGCACCCAGATTCTTGGAACACAGAAACTTTAAGATGTTTGTTTTCTCAACCCGTTAAGTTTTGAGGTAATCTGTGACACAACAGTAGATAACTGGAACAGTGACCTCTATCCTTAAGATGGTTGTCAATCATTTTACTGTTCATTTTCTTAAACTGTCATTTTCTCTGCATTAGAGATAGAGAGAGTGGTTCATACTTAAGTTTGATTACGAAACAAGTCAAATAGTATTCGGAAAATCTTTCCTGTAATATTGTGTTTCCAAAATCACATTTTAATAAGAAACTAACAATAAAAGAACATTGATAGAAACTCAAAAATACCATTCATCTCTACCTTATTACCATGAGAAGGGAAAATCTATGTATTACTCATATTCTTGGCTTCTCCTTTACCCATATGGAAGAGACTGTCAGTGCCCACTGATAAACATGTTTACTTTTACATTTCTTAGTGTCTTTTGCAATTAGGTTGGTCATGTGACTAGTTGTGGTCACTAGGATGTTAATGGAAGTCATGAGTGTCACATATAGGACAAAGTTGAAGGCTCTAATGTGCCTGCTCCAACCTCCCACTGGTTATTTGATGCCAGGACAACCGTAAGCTTCAGGATGAAAGGAGCTTGGGCCTCTAAGTAACTGTTTATCAGAAAACATTCTACCTTGCAATTAACTGGTCTAAGAGCAGGTCATATTTGTTAGCAACATTGTCTATCCTATCTTGACTAACACCAGCCTAGCCTCCTTCACCACTTAAATCTTTTAAGTAGTAATGATCTTTTGTTATTCTAGCAAATAAATTGTCTAAACATTTGTTATAAATGATCAGGATAATATGTTTGAACCGCTAAATTGTGGCCAATAAAGAAAAACTAAAATGATTTACTTTATAAAGTACCTGCATTTATTTTTCTTATGATCAGAAGGCCTCAGAGAGAAAAGAAGGCAGAGAAGACAAGGGCAAGAAAATGGACCGGAGTTTGGTTGGTTGGTTGGTCCTGGTTTAGTTAGGATTATTTGTCTTTCTTGTGCAAAACAAAAAGAGAATAGTGAACACTAAGCAGTGATACATGATACTTAGGACAGATGTGTGAAGAAGATTTTAAAACATAGTTCTAAGTCGTATACAATATAATTCCCTGACACTTCTTTTAGGGCTTCAGTAAGTATCTTCACTGTTTTCTAGTGCTCCTTTTGATGGAGTAGTAATATAGATTTTGAATCAGCAAAGAATTTGGTTACACTATGAATGTTTTATAGATGACCTACTATGATTCAGATACTACGTTAGGAGCTGCAGATTCAAAATTGAATAAGACAGATAGAGTTCTTGCTTACAGAACAAGAACAGACATGCCCTCATCCTCTAGGAGTTTACAGAGACAGAAATTAGAGGAAGAGACAGAAATTAAATAATTGCAGTAAAATTTGATAAGTGCTATGATAAGGGAAGAAGAAGATGCTAAGGAAACATAGAGGAAGGTCTCCTAACCCAGATAAGCTGGCAGGCAAGAATTCTAAGGGTAAGTGACAGGTAAGCTGTAATCAGAAATGTGTGTAGGAGCTATCCACGTGCTACCTTCCTTGGGAACCTATCTCCCTCCCAAATTTCCAAGCAAACATACCTTCAGGAAGGTCTTTTGAGTTTACATAATTCAACTGACTCATTCAAATAGACTTCAAATGGCAGCTGCCCTATCACCTTTTTAGACATGTCTAAATTTCAACAGTGGGCAAAATGTAGCTTTAAACTGGTACTATCATGCACACATACTTAGGGCATTTGTCCATAAGATCAGGGGTCCCCAACCTATGGTGAGTTGTATAATTATTTCATTATATATTGCAATGTAATAATAATAGAAATAAAGTGCACAATAAATGTAATGCACTTGAATCATCCTGAAACCATCCCCCCTCTCCCCAGTCCGTGGAAAAATTATCTTCCATGAAAACAGTTCCTGGTGCCAAAAAGGGTGGGGACCACTGCATAAGATGCTCTGTAATCTTAATACAAATATTTATTGCTACTTTATTTTATTGTGTTAATATATTCTGATTTACCTGACTATTCTCCTATGTGGACACCTTTCATTGTTGCTAACATTTCTCAAATATAATTAACATTTTAATGAATGCCTTCGTGTGTCTATTTTCAGTTGCTTTATTTTCTTGCATAAATCCTTAATAATGGAATTACTGGATTGCAGAAGCATCAAGGCACCATGGAGAGAACATGACTAAGATTTTTGTACAATTTCTTCTTGGCCAGATTACTTCACTTTTTTGAACTTTGATTTCTTTATCTGTAAAATGGGACTCAAGAAACATCGAGACTTGTTATTTAACTAATAGTAATTGTCATTGCCAGTATAATTTTTTTTATTATAGAATTTTGAATAGTGAATGAAATCAATTGTAGCATTTTTAACATAGTGCTTGGCATATGACAGGTTATCAAGAAACAGTGTGTGTGTACATGTATGCACACAAGCACATGTGTATGCACTCTTGTAAAATTCTTGAGGCAATGCCTGGGTCAGTAATAATTATGGTAATGGCTGACAATTTAATCATGGGCTATCCATGATTCTAAGCAACTTACATGTAAAAACTATATTAATCAGCTTAGGAACTCTTTGAGGAAATCATTATTACACCTTTGCACAGATAAAGAAACTAAGGCAAACAGAGGTTAAATTACTTGCTCAATTTCATCTGGTTAGTATGACTTGAAGTCCACCTTCTGGCTCCAGCACCTTACTCTTAACCCTTACACTGTAATGTCCCTCAAAAGTAATGTCAGTGTTAGTAACAAGCTGTAAGTATCAAAACAATAATACGTAAACTTTCAAAGGTAGGAGGTGGTCGTGACTACGACAGCCAGCTTGCTCATCATTGTAATACTGTCTTTGGGGAGCATCTCTGTGTTTTCTATCTCAGTAAAATCTCCCTTTGTCAGATGGGCTGACCATTAATACAAGCCTGTGCTGGGATCCCAGACCCTGCAAGCAATGAATCCTTGTCTTAACATGAAAACGAGTGCTCTACTCATTGCTTCTGTTCCTTACTCGATTTTTTACTAAGAGCTCTTTGCTTGCTTACCACAGATCACATATTTCCAATCATCTGCTTATACTTTTTACAATAAGTCACCTAGTGGTCTCCAGAAACAATAAGAGACCATCCTTTATCATCAGGTCCTGTTGGAAGTCTTCAGGATCAGTGATAGATTGTCTTTGTTTTATATTTCATGTTTCAAGTTTTGAATTTCTTCTAATTTTTCTTTTGAAGTTTGTTGTGCCCTGTTTTACTGAATTAGTATTGTTTCACTGATATAATTTATTCTTTGTGTTTAGTATGTGGTCAGGAAAAGATGGGCGTTTTTCTGTGCTAATAATAAATCTTTCGACAAGGTAAAATCATACATTTTGGAAGCTTTGCAGTATACTTTTCCAAATCAAAAGAAAAAAATTCTTAAATCAGTTATTATATGTGTACAAATTTTTAGTAACAGTTCATGATGAAGAATCCAAAAAAAAATTGCCAGTTATGTGCTTTCTTTCTCTAAACATTCTATTGGAATAATGAGGTCATGGCAAATTAGAAGGAAGTGGATGACTATTAAAAGATTTATTGAGGAAGGAACTATATTTAACACATACTAACTATATACTACTTTCTGCCCTTGAAAATATTGGATAATTTAAGCTAAATGTAGATAACTTTATTAAAATTTCTTTTCTAATCTATATATTATAACTATTCATTTTTTTCTTCATTTCCTAAACAAAATAAAACATAATAAAACAAAATCCTGGTTTTTTCTCTGAAGGATTGCAATGACTTTATATTATATTTATAGCTAGTGAGAGTTATGTAGAAAAGATTGTTTGATGCACATTGCACTCAGGGGTTGTAAAAGAACTCAAAAATAGGAGTACAGACAATTGGGTTCTAATCCTGACTCTTCCTCTGACTGAATGGGTAACTTGGGGCAAGTCTGAAAAAGGAAGCAATAGTTAAACTAAATTAGTAGTTTTTAAATCATTCTTTGATAGTGGGGCCTTTTTAAGCAGTGGATTCTTACATTATAAACAGCTACAATTGGAGTCCCTGAGGTCATTCGGTGTAACTCTGTGACTTGAAGAATAACAACAAAAAAGTAATAATTAATTAAGAAAAGGGTGACATTTATCTATTTGACAAATGCTCATTGAGCAAATATTGGCCCACTACGAGCCAGGCACTGTTGTGGGTACTGAGAAAACAATGGTAACCTGAACAAAAGTTGTGCTTTCAGGGAACTTACTTTACATTTGAGGGTTTTGTCCTAAACTCTTCTGTGGCCATTGCATTGTTCACTTAACTAAGCACAAATTTTCTCCCTGGCATCTATGACCCTTAACAACAGGGTACCAGCTGATTCTTTTAGCATTCTTTCTCACTATCCCTTTTAATATATCTCAGAATTTTGCCAGACTGGAACATTCACCATTCCTAACATTGCTCAAAATTCATAATGGCCTGTCTCCTTGCTTTTTCCCAAGTTGTTTTATTTTCCCTCATCATACTTCATTCCCACGTCTACCTATTAAAACACTACTGATTGCCCAAGGATCAATGGAAAGGATACAAATTTCTTTCACGTGAAACCTTTATTTATCACAGTTCCTAATCCCCAGGTTATAGTTGATTCATGCTTCCTTTGAAATTCTCTAACACATGGAATCGTTTTTCAGACATTTAGGTACTTAGATTATTTCACCCTGTACTATGCCTCTTTATGTACTTGTCTCTTTGGTCTCTCATTGTCTATCTCTATATCAAAAGGACTTTGAGGACAGGCACCACATATTATTCATCGGTCATGGAGAAATTACAGAGTTTAGATACACCCTGCCTTTGGAATGGGTATCTAGAGCATTGAGTGAATATCTACTCCTCCGAAGTAATAAAAGGTAGATCTGTGAGCTGATATTTTATATTTAATAAAAAATACTTTGACTATGAATAAGAATAGTCAAATGGCTAATATTATTAAACACTTACTATGTGCCACTCACTGTTCTAAATGCTTTATATGTCTTTGATGCAGGTACTAGTGTTATCCTTGTTTGGTAGATAAAGGAACTGAAATTTAATAACATCTCAAAGGTAACAGAGTCTAGAAAATGGTGCAGCTGGGATCTAAACCCACTCAGTGTGGTTCCAGACTCCATGTTCTTAATATCTCTAGTATTCTGTGAATAATTTTTATATTATTCCTTATAGTTTCTAGATTGTTAATAAGATCTCAAAGAACACAAATGACTTGAAAATAAGTAATCTAGAATGCAAGAAACTTGTGTCCAATCAGTACATCATTTAAACAGCATAAATAGAAATATTTACTTGATAAGTAGAATGGGTTATAAGTTGGTAATGAAGATGAATTATAAAATCTATGTCAGTTCAATCCTTTCCTTTCTCTAATTACCAAACATAATTGTTGCAGAGGATGAGACAATGCTAATTAAATCGCACCACAGTATCAGGGGAATCCATCCCAGGGCCTGAGTCAGAGGAGGACGGCAGCACTCAGGCTCTGTCTGGCCTTCTTTGGAAGAAAAGATACACTCAGCAGCCAGGTAGGTAGGATATGACAAATGATCTGTGGAGTAACAATATTGCCTGTCTACCAAGTTTTTGCAGAAACTTGGTATTTAAGAAGGAAAAGTCAGCATTTCTGACTCAACCCGAATGTGCCACAAAGGTTGTGTGTGAAATTAGACTGAAAGTTCTCCCTGCATCCAGCAAGGCTGTATCCATCCTCAGTGCCTCCTTTGTTCCTGCTGCCATTGCTGTAGATGGTATTTACTAGCTGTGTGATCTCCTGAAAGACGATCCTCAGTTTTCTCCTCTGTAAAATGGATATAATTAAAACTGACTTCCCAGAGCTTTTATTATGATGAGAAGAGATATATGTGAAGCGTGAAGGACAGTGCACGGCACAGAGAAATGGTTAAATGGGATACATCGTATTCTGACATCACAACTAGACCTTAGGCCCATGAATTGTCCTGCATTTGGCAGGTTATTAAAATTCTTGTCCCTCACTTTCCTCATTTGTAAAATAGGATAAATAAAAGTAGTTACATCATAGGGTTATTATTAGGATTAAGCGGCTTAAAGTGCATGAAGTCTTTAGAACAGTTCGCAACACCAAATAAACACTCAATCTATGATATTATTGTTATGGTGGTGGCTATTGTTGTTCCTCAGCAGTTTCCCAAGCCTCCTTGAAAAAAAAAACAGGAAAATGATAGGAATTGCAGAAATCCAGTTCAAGAATAGATATCAAATTCTTTTTATTTGAATTAGATGAAGGCATAAGAAAATATAGTGCAAAGGTTTTTGCCTTTTGCTCATTCTCTGTGGTTTGGAATATTCTCTGTACCAGTGCCTAATTACTCCCAGCGAGAACTGTGGAGCAGGGCTTAAGTTGACTGGTACAGTTTAGATTAGACAGGGAAGGAGGTGACCTTTGAGCTAAGACCTAAATGACTATGAGTCACTCAATGGATTTCTGAGGGAAGAAACTTCCAGGCAGAGAAACCATCTCTATTACCCAAGTCCTAGGATGTGAATAAGGATGGGATGTTTTAAGATGAGCAAGGAGGCCACTGTGGCTGGAGCAGAGTGAGCAAGTTGGAGAGATTTTGGACATGGGATCACATAGGTGAAAAATACTGGATCTTATAGCATCTTATAGTCCACTTTCAGGTCTAAGTGTACCTGTAAGCCATTGGAGGGTTTTAGACATAGGACTGCTGTGAATTAATTGCCCTTTTTAAAAGGTTACTCTGCCTGCCAGATGGAGAATTGACTCTATGAGGGTAGGAGTGGGGACAAGAGTAGAAGCAAGGCTACCAGTTACAGATGTAACTGCCATGGTCCCAGTGGTCAGGGGGTGATATGACCATTCTCAGTCCTCTATTTCCTACAGGCTGGAAGAGGCAGTGACCCCACCTAAAGTAGGTTAGGAGTTCCCCCTCCATGTCTTTGTAAGTAATGTGACTATCATTACTGCTTAGCTACCCTTTTGATACCTGAAGTCCTCTGGGGGGCTGTTTCTTAGGCCATTCACACCCCTGTGTGCTCTGTTTCAGTTATTGTATCAACACCTAATTGAGATCAGTGAAAGCAAAATGGAAAAATAAGCTAAAAGGAAATCTATGCCAATGTAAACCCAACTCAAACCACCTGACCTCCTTGACCACCCCTGAACCACTCTCCTCCTACCTCACCCTGCATTATCTTTATTCTGCAAATTCAGACACCTCGGGAACATCTCTACTGACTTGCTATTGTTTTCTTGGCTTTGATTTTTCTATGAGTATCTGGAACTTTCTGTAAATGTTACTCTTTCCTAAAGTTGTGTTCTCCCTAAAAAAAAGGTCCCAACCAGACTGAACTTAAGCCTTTTCCCTTTTAGAGCACCACAAAGAGGCAGACCTCAGTAAATTCTACACGGCACTTCTCAAGGATTAGAGCCTCAAACAGTTGCTTCTCTGCCATTGGCCCTAAGTCCTTGCAGACTCTATAGCTGGGAATCAGAATTAACCCAAGTAGATTCAGGCAGTGATAGACTCAAGGTAACTGTTCTTTAGACAATTAACTTATTGAGCACCAAGACTGTGTTTGTTTTATCTCTATGTACTCTTCTTAGCATACAACTATAGTGAGGCACATAGTAGCAGCTCATGGATGTATGTATACTGGATTGAGTGATTGGCTGCTCTATGAATACTCATAGCCGTAAGACAAGAATAGGTAGAACAGACTCTTCTTTCAATTTTTAGAAAAGCTAGACTGTGAGAAGGTACATAATTTAGTATTTCTCCAAAATGAGTCATATGCAGACAAAAACAGCTATCCCTGCTATGGGTTGAATGTATGTGTCCCCCTGAAATTCATGTGTTGGAACTTAAACCCCAAGGGGATGGCATAAAGAGATGGTGCCTTTTTTGAAGTGATTAAGTCATGAGGTTTTTTTCTCTCATAAATGGATTGGTACTTTTATAAAAGAGGGTGTAGGGAGCACCCCGGTCCCTTTTGCTTTCTGTCTTTCCACCATGCGAGGACCCAGCAAGAGGCACCATCTTGGAGGCAGAGGGCAGCTCTCACTAGATACTGAATTTGCTGGTTCCTTGATCTTGGACTGTCTCCAGAACTGTGCAAAATAAATTTCTATTGTTTATAAATTACTCAGTCTGTGATACTTGGTTACAGCAGCAGGAAAAAACTAAGACAATCCCCTATCTCTAGTGTTGATCAAAATCATGTTTATTTTAATATATGTTACTTAAATGTATGCCAACATAACAGTAGGTGTAAACTCCTTATGTTTACTGTTCTCATGTGCCTCTAACATGAAAAAAATATTGGGAAATTAAACACAAACCAAAATTACAAAACCAATGATATTTACAGTAGCAACATTAATTGAATGTGATGGTTGACATATTACTGAAACAAAATTGTAGCTTGTTGTGTAAATATGGTGCTGATTGCTATGATACAAGCTCCTGGGAGTTCTGCATGCCTAAGTTAAGATGGGTTGGATGATGACTCAATTCTTGCACCACTTTCTGTATTCAAACTACCATGAAAGCTTTGTTCAGATGAAATGCAATGACATCATTTGGCCTTCATTTGGCAAGAATGCATCAACAAAGCATCAATTGTGCCTTGTGCCTTGTGCCACTGGTCTTCTATTTAGCCCATGATAGTAAAATTTAGTGCTGATAAAATTATGACTACAAACTTATACAAGGGCCCTGAAATCATATGGCAAAATTTATGTGTAAGGTGATCATGCACGTGTTAAGGAGTGGATGTACATTGCTTACCTACTCATTTACTTTTTATTACATATTTATAGATAACCATCAGATTGAACATAAACACATGCCCACACACACACAATCTTATAGCAAATTTTGAGGCCCATGAGAATGCAGTTTGAGAGTGTAGTTTTATAAATCTGATATCATATGGTTGATAATTGTGCCAATAAGACATAATGTTATTAAATTCCGTCCTTGAAGAATTCAATAGTATCTTAAGTCTGAGATTTTTTAGCAAATCAGAGTGTTAGGGTAGAGTGGCTTAACAACATCACATTTTAAGACCTATACATTATTTGGTATGTTCGAGCACTGCAATAGTAGTCCATATTTTAGAGTGCTAGTCCTGGCCTCAGCCCTGATTTTGTCATTAAACAAACCAACTGGAGCCTCAGCTTTTCTCTGCTATAAAATGTGGACCATAATCTCTCTTCTGCCATCCTCACAGAGGAGATGTAGAAGCCAATTGAAATGATAGGTGTGAAAAGGCTTTGCAAATTATGTAAGAGTGTATACATGTGGGTCCTCATTATTTCTTTACCTTATTGATAAAGTACAACCTGGCAAAGAAGCAAGAGAATGTTCAGTCTTGGTTTTGCCAGTTAGCCCACATCTGAGATGATCAGCGAGAGAATTTGAGTTTACTCAGTACTAATATTTAGCATCACCTTCTTCAAAGGGTAAGTAAACTTTACACTAGAATGAAGTTTATTTTGTTTCTATCCACTTGGGTTTACTAGGATATACATAGGAGGCTTTGCCAAATGGCCATCTAACCACAAGGTTTTAATTTTGCTCTGAAAGCTTCTGATAACCATATTGACTTTGAAATAATCAATGAGAGAATGTAACCAGGAGAAGTATAAACAACTCTCTAACTACCATTATCAATATTACTATATTCAAAACTTTAATATACCTGCATTTTTTGGAGTTTGTATGGTAGCTGAAGTCTGTTTGGTCCAAATGATTTGGGCTGGTAGCTGGTATCTGCATATATTAATATGCCTGGAAGCATTTCAGAAATTTAATTAAGTTGGCAAGTTATGTTTCTCTCATGGTCCTTCTTGAATGTAGTCACATTTGCAAACCTTAAAAGCAAGTTTAAAATCATCTTGTCAAGATACAATGAACCAAAATATTTTCACCTAAATATTAGTATTTAACATATCCAATAAAAAGGGTTGTATTCATACCCTTGGCTCCCAGAATCCTCCATACTCTCTTTTCCTCTCCCTAGCACCTCCAAAAATTGCTCTTTTGACTTGAATAGTTAGTTCCTTTCCTTTCCATTACCACCTTTCCAAGCTGTATATAGCTAAATTCACCTGCTTCTCAAGGTTAAGAAAAGATATACCCTCTTCTCATTAGCTTTCAATAGCACTTCCAATTTTACCCAAGTAGTAGTTAGGTATTCCTTCATGTGTTTCTTTCTATTCATATATTTATTTGTTTTTCTCCATCCATGGGTGGATGAAAAGGATGAAGTATCATTCACTGTTGTATCTAGCATGCCTAACAAGGCATTCTGCTATTCAGGAAATATGTGATATATAAGTGATTTAAAAGATGTGTTAGAGTATCCAGAAATAACCTTGAAAATATAGCTTGGAAAATAAATATGTATTCCCTGAAAGGCAAGGAAATACAAATGACTCATCATCTTAATCTTCTCTAGGCACGTGTTAATGCCTTTGCTTCCATCTGTAAAACATTTAATCTGATCATTGTTAACATGGGCCCATTACAACTGAGACTGTTGCATCTTAATTCAAAGTAATACTATAGTCTTTCCAAACACCTGAGAGGAAATTGTGACTAATGTAGCGCCTCTGGTAAGTAGCTTCGTGTCTGACACCTACTTCAGAAATGGATGCTTTTCTCCTTGCACCCTATGATATCTTGATGGATGATCCATACATTTGTAATTTTCACAGAAGCATATAAAGTTGAGTTGAGGGTTTTGCTATTCAAAGAGTCTACCCCTTCCTCTCTTATTTGTGTAAACTAAAGTCCCATAGGAAAGATGTGACTTTCCAGATATTACAATGTGAATTAAAGTGGGATCTCTAATCAGAGCCCCCATTTCATGACTATGAATCCAGGGAGCTTTCTACTTTGCTGTAGCTTGTCTATTCCCCAAATCTTTTCAGAAAATAAACTAGAGAATGGAAAGCTTAATCTTGTGTTTCTTCCATTTTGATTTCCACCTTCTATGCTGGTGATTTCCAACTTTATATCTCCAGGACTGTTCTTTCCTCTTAGCTATTGACCTATGTGTCTAGTGCTTCCTTAATATCCTTCCTTCACCTGAAATTCAACATATCCTTTTTTGAACTTCAGATTTCCCCTACACTCCACCCTGATCTCCTTCCAATGTTCTTCATCTCTGTGAATGACACCTGTATCCATACACTGACTCAAGCTAGAAAACTGAGAGTCATCTTTTGCCATTCTCTACATTCAATCTCAACATTAAATTCATTACCATATTATCTCAATTTTACCTTCTAAATATATAAATATATTTTGAATAAATGAAAGTTTACAAAAGAATCCTACTGCCAGCTTCCAATCTCACTTTAGGAAGATCATTCAGGAAAAGATAAAAGTTGGAAATGTATAGTATATTGGTTAAGAGCAAGGCTTCTGGTGTCAAAGATACCTAAATTCTAGTCCAAACTCTATTAGTTTACTACACCTGTGATCTTAAGTATTTTGAGCCTTAGTATTCTCATATATAAAATGAAAATGGCAATACTAACCTCACAGAATTATTGTGAGGATTAAATGACATAATGCACTATTAAGGGCTGAAATGTATCCCCCTAAAAATTTATCTGTTAATGTCCCAACCCCCGTACTTCAGAATGTTATCTTATTTGGAGATAGGGTATTTACAGAGGTAATCACACTAAAATGAGGTCATTAGAGTGGACCATAATCCAATATGATTTGTGCCCTTATACAAAGGGGAAATTTGGACACAGATATGCATAGAGAAAAGATGATATGAAGAAACACAGAGAGAAGATGGCTATCTAAAAGCTAATGAGAGAGACCTGGAACAGATCCTTCCCTCAGAGCACTCAGAAAGAACCAATTCTGTTGACACTTTGATCTTGGAATCTAGCCACCCAGTTTGTGGTAGTTTGTATATATATAACTTTGCTAGCAGCTCTAGTATTTATATTTATATATATATATATATACACACACACACACACACACACACGTGTGTGTTAAGATTCTAGTATGGTGCTGACAAATGTGTCCAATCGATTTAAATGTGACCTTTACAGTTAAGCCTTTCATGACTTTCCTGTTTAGAGATTCAATCCCATACCCTGGCAATCCCTGCCCTCCTTCTCTGCTTTATTTTTCTCCATTGCACTTGTCAAAATCTAAGTACATTCTGCTTTACTTCTTTTTTGTTTATTGTCCCATCTCCCTCTACTAGAATGTGACCTCCATAAGGGCAGATATTTGTTTCTCTTTTGTTCATTTTATCACTTAAAGGAATGCTTGGCATATAGTAGGTGTTTGATAAATATCAGTTGAGCAATTGATAGCTACTGTTGCAATTATCAATTATTGCTGTTAAAAAATGAATTGTCCCTAACCACCTCATCCTGAAATACATACATATATCCATTTGACCTACTAAGTACTAGTCACTGGGCTAGGTGTTAGGGACACAGAAATAAATAGATACAATTTCTCTTCCCAAGGGATTTATTTCTAGTAAATGGAGAAAGGCATGTAAACAAATTGGTGTTCCAAAGAGGTTTCTGCACCAAGAGAAGAGTCTGCCCAGGGTACAGTGGTAGCATATTAACCCTTGAGGATCTTCAAAAGAGGGAGTGATTTTCTTCCAACACTCATGACACCATCATCTAATTATTTTGTTTTAAACTGTCCATGAGCTGGATTTATAGATTCAAAGTTTACTCATTGAAATGCTCTCTGTGGCCCCTACTCTGTTTTTTGGTTGTTGCTGTTGTTTTTGTTTTTGTAAAGTTCTTTTTTTAAAATTTAAGAATATTACGGGGGTACAAATGCTTTGGTCACATAAATTGCCTTTGCACTGCCCAAGTCAAGCTACAAGTGTGCCCATCCCCCAGACAGTGCACACTGCACCCATTAGGTGTGAACTTACCCATACCATCCTCCCTCTTCCCACCTGCTTGATTTCCGATGAATGTTATTTCCATATGAACACATAAGTGTTGATTGATTAGTACCAATTCAATGGTGAGTACATGTAGTGCTTGTTTTTCCATTGTTGTGATACTTCATTTAGAAGAATGGGCTCCAGTTCCATCCAGGTTAATACAAGAGGTATTAATTCACCATTTTTTATACCTGAGTAGTACTCCATGGTATACATATGCCACATTTTATTAATCCACTCATGTTTTGATGGGCACTTGGATGGATTCCACATCTTTGCAATTGTGAATTGTGCTGCTATAAACATTCAAGTACAGATGTCTTTTTTATAGAATGTCTTTTTTTTCCTTTGGGTAAATACCCAGTAGTGGAATTGCTGGATCAAATGGTAGTTCTACTTTTAGTTCTTTGAGGTATCTCCATACTGCTTTCCAAAAAGGTTGTACTGGTTTGCAGCCCCACCAACAGTGTGTGAGTGTTCCTATGTCTCTGCATCCACGACAACATTTGTTGTATTAGGAATTTTTGATAAAAGCCAATCTCACTGGAGTTAAGTGATGTCTCATTGTGGTTTTGATTTGCATTTCCCTGATGATTAGAAATGTTGAGCATTTTTTCATATGTTTCTTGGCCATTAGTCTATCTTCTTTTGAAAAGTTTCTGTTCATGTCTTTTGCCCAATTTTTAATGGGGTTATTTGATTTTTTCTTGCTGATTTGCCTGAGTTCTTTATAGATTCTAGTTATCAGTCCTTTATCAGTTGGATAACACACAAATATTTTCTCCCATTCTGTTGGTTGTCTATTCACTCTAATGACAGTTTCCTTGGCTGTGCAGAAGCTTTTTAATTTGATCAAGTCCGATTTACTTATTTTTGTTGTAGCTGTGATTGCTTTTGGTGTCTTCTTCATAATTTCTTTGCACAGGCAGATATATATAAGAGTTTTTCCAACATTTTCTTCTAGAATTCTTATGGTTTCATGCTTTAGGTTTAAGTCTGTTATCCATTCTGAGTTGATTTTTGTGAGAGGTGAGAAGTGCAAATCCTGTTTCAGGCTTCTACATGTGGCTATCCAATGTTCCCAGCACCATTTACTGAATAGGGATTCTTTGCCCTAGTATGTTTTTTGTCTGCTATGTCAAAGATCAGATGGTGATTACAGGATGGTTTTACATCTGGGTTCTCTGTTCTGTTCCATTGATCTATGTTTCTGTCGTTTTGCCAGTACCATGCTGTTTTGGTTACTATACCCTTGTAGTATACTTTGAAGTCTACTAAATTTATGCCTCCCAATTTGTTCTTTTTGCTTAAGTATGCTTTTGCTATCTGTGGTTTTCTTTGGTTCCATACAAAGCATAGAATTATTTTTTCTAGATCTGCAAAAAATGATGTTGGTATATTAATCAGGATTGCATTGAATCTGTAGACCACTTTGGGTAGCATAGACATTTTAACAATGTTGATTCTGCCAATCCATGAGCATGGTATGGTTTTCCATCTGTTTACATCCTCTGCTATTTCCTTCCTCACTGGTTAATAGTTCTCCCTGTAGAGGTCCTTCACCTCCTTAGTTAAATATATTCCTAGGTATTTTATTTTCTTTGTTGGCACTGTGAATGTTATGGAGTCTTTGCTTTGGTTCTCAGCTTGACTGTTGTTCGCATATATGAATGCTACTGATTTGTGTACATTGATTTTGTAACCTGAGACTTTGATGAATTTATTTTTCAGTTCCAGTAGTCTCTTGGCAGATTCTCTGGGGTTTTCTAATTATAAGATCATATCATCAGCAAAGACTGATAGTTTGACCTCTTCTTCCTCCATTTGGATATCACTGATTTCCTTCTCTTATCTAATTTCTGTGGCTAGGACTTCCAGCACTATGTTGAGTAGAAGTGGTGATAAAGGCAACTTTGTATGGTTCCAGTTCTAAGCAAGAATGCTTTCATTTTTTCCCCATTCAATATGATGTTGGGTTTGTTGTAAATGGCTTTTATCATTTTAAGGTAAGTCCCATCTATGATTATTTTATTAATCATTCTCATCATAAAAGGATGCTGAATTTTGTTAAATGCTTTTTCTGAATCCATTGAGAGAGTCATGTGGCCTTTTTTTTACTTCTGTTTATGTGGTGAATTACATTTATAGATTTGTGTATTTTGAACCATCCCTTCATCTCTGGAATGAAGTCTACATGGTCATGATGGATTATTTTTTTGATGAGCAGCTGAATTCAGTTAGCTAGAATTTTATTGAGAATTTTTGCATCTATATTCATAAGGGATATTATTCTATAGTTTTCTTTTTTTTTTTTTTTTGAGTCCTTTTCCTGGCTTTGGTGTCAAGGTGATGTTGGCTTCATAAAATGGGTTGGGAAGGATTCCTTCTTTCTTGATGTTGTGGAATAATTTCTGCAGGGCAGATACCAGCTCTTTTTTGTAGGTCTGGTAAAATTTGCACGTGAAACCACCTTGTCAGGGACTTTTTTTTTTTGGAAGATTTTTTATTGCTACTTCAATTGCAGTACTTGATATTGGTCTGTTCAGGAATTCTATTTCTTCCTGATTGAGCATATAGGGAGGCTGTGTGTTTCTACATGTTTTTCCATTTCTCCACATTTTTAAGTTTATGTGCATAACGATTTTTATAGTATTCACAGATAATATTTTGTATTTCCATGGTATCAGTTGTAATTTCTCCTTTTTCATTCCTGATTGAGCTTATAGAGTCCTTTAGTTTCTGCTTCTTGTTAATCTAGCATGAGGCCTGTCAATTTTGATTATCTTTTCAAAGAACCAACTTTTTGCTTCATTAATCTTCTGTATAGTTCTTTTGATATCAATTTCATTTAGTTCTGCTCTGATCTTGGTTATTTCTTATATTCTTCTGTGTTTGGGATTAGTTTGCTCATTCTTTTCCAGTTCTTTGAGATGATTCATTAGATTGTTGATTTGTTATCTTTCTGTCTTTTAGATGTAGGCATTTATGGCTATGAATTTTCCTCTCAGGACTTCTTTAGCCGTATCACACAGATTTTGATAACTTGTGCCACCTTTATCATTTAGGTCAAAGAATGTTTTGATTTCCATCTTTATCTCTTCTTTGATGTGGCTATCATTTGGAGGTAGGTTGTTTAGTTTCCATGACTCTGTGTATATGTGAGTGTTTCTGTTGGAGTTGATTTATAATTTTATTCCACTGTTGTCTGAGAAGATGCATGGTATAATTTCCTTTTTAAAAAAATTTGTTGAGACATGTTATATGGTCTAGGATGTGACCAATCTTAGAGAATGTCCTATGAGCTGATGAGGAGAATGTATATTCAGTGGTTTTTGGGTAGAATGTACTGGAAATGTCTGTTAGGCCCATTTGTTCTAAAGTTCTGTTTAAGTCCATTGATATTTTGTTTATTTTCTCTTTGAAGGATCTGTCCCATTCTGCAAGAGGGATGTTGAATTCCCCAACTATTATGGTGGTGCTGTTTATCATTTTGTTAGATCATGTAGGATTTGCTATATGAATGTGGGCACACCTTTGTTAGGTGTGTAAATATTTAGAATTGTTAAGTTTTGTTATTGAATTTTTCCCTTTACCATTATCTCATGACCATCTTTGTCTTTCATTACTTTTGTTGATTTGAGGACTTTGTTATCTGATATGAGAACTGCTACACCAGCTTTATTTTGGTTTCCATTTGCATGGAATATTGTTTTCCATCCCTTCACCTTGAGTCTGAATGAATCCTTGTCGGTTAGATGTCTTTCCTGGGACAGAAGATAATCAGCTTGTATTTTTTTATCCATTCAGCAAGCCTATATCTCTTCAGTGGTTAGTTTAAGCCATTCATGTTTATCAAAAGAATTGATAAGTGGGGTGGATTTCTGTTCATCCTGTTGAGTTGAACTTTGTTGCCCTGTTTTATCTCTAGCCATTATAGTATCTGGGCTTTGACCTTTAGCTTTTGGTTGATTTTACTCTGGTGGGTGTGTATTGTGCTGATCTGCAGTTCTGAGTACTTCCTGCATGGCAGGTCTTGTCTTGACAAATTCTCTCAGTGTTCGCTTGAATGAGAAAGTCTTTATTTCCCCCTCATACACAAAACTTAGTTTTGCATGATGCAAAATTCTAGGCTGGCCATTATTCTATTTGAGAAGATTGAGAAAGGGGCCCCAATCCCTTCTGGCTTGTAAGGACTCAGATGAGACGCATGCAGTTAGTCTGATGGGTTTTCCTTTGTAAGTTACCTGATGTTTTCCCCACAGCTGTAGGAACCCCTCTTTCATGTTTATTTTGGCCAGTCTGATGACTGTGTGTCTTAGTGTTTGCCTTTTTGCAGTGAATTTTGCAGGAGTCCTTCGAGCTTCTTGTACCTGGATATTTATATTTCTAGCAAGGCCAGGGAAATTTTCCTCAGTTATTCACTCAAATAGGTTTTCCAACTCTTTTGTATTTTCCTATTCACTTCAGGGATGCCCATGATTCTTATGTTAGGTCTCTTTACATATCCCCACATTTCTTATATGCTTTGTTCATGTCTTTTGCTTTTGTGTTCTTTCTCTTTGACTGACTTGTTTAATTCAGAGGTGTTGTCTTCAAACTCTGAGATTCTTTATTCTGCCTGATCTAACCTATTCTTAAGGCTTTCCACTGTATTTTGTAATTCCTTGAATAAATTTTCCATTTCTGGAAGTTCCGTTTGATTTTTCTTTAATAATTCAATTTCTTTAGTGAATTTTTCATTAATTTCTTGCATTGTTTTTGTGGTTTCTTTGTGTTGGGTTTCTTTTTTTTCTTGTATCTCATTGAGCTTCCTTACAATCCATGGCTGAAATTCTTCATCGCTCTTTTTAATATTCTTATTTTGGTGGTATCCATTGCTCGAGAGCTGGTGTTCTCTTTTGGTGATGTCCCTTCTCTCTGATTCTTCATCCCTCTGGAGTTCTTTTGCTGATTCCTTTTCATCTGGAGCATCTGTAGCTTCTTACTTTTGGATTTTCTTTTGTTTAGATAATGACATGCCCAGTTCAGTCCCTGAGCTATTGGGTGGTGCTTGTGAGTGAGAGTCAGCTACACCCTATATGATGAAGGGTGTGCAAATTCACCTCCTTGTCATTAAGTGGCACGTGCCAGAAGAAACAAGCTGCAATGTTGTTTTTGGGCCCTGTGACCACCTTTAGTTCCTCAGGAGAAGCACCCTAATGCCCGAGGTTGTGGGTGGGGCTCTGAAACTTCCAGGTGAGTCCTTATTCTCCACCACAGCACAGGTGGGTGTGGTAGTGAGGCTTGGCATGGCTGGGTTGGGTTAGCCTCACCTCAAGCTCCACAAATGCTGGCAAGGGATGTGCAAGGGCCAAAGGTCCATTCTCTGCCTCTGGGCAAAGCTGCCGGGGAGGGGCTTAAGTGGCCCCACTCAACCAGAAAGTCTGTGTGTTGAGGTCTGGCTGTCTGAGACCCACAATCAGACAGTCTGGAGCAGACCTCGCTCCTTTCCACCCTTACCTATTGCACGGTTTCTCCCAGGCTTCTGCCAGCAGGCAGGACCTGAAGCCAGCCAAGTCCTCCAAATATGATGCAGAGCAGGAGGCTCCCTGCTCAGGATCTCAGCCTGAGCTGGGAGCATGGCCCTCAAATATGAAGAGGGATCTTCCAGGATCACATTGTAGCTAGGACTGACACTGCACTCTCCCCCCATCTGCCCCTGCAGGTACCCACACCTCCTGATACTAATTCACAAATATCCCCTCTGTGTCCCTAGGAAATGAGATTGAGACATGATGGTAATGGAACTGGCCTACAGACCCATCCCCAGGGCCCCTGAAATCAATCCCTGACCATGCCAGAGAGAAGTATGCTGGTCCCAAGTCACCCCCAGGGTGCCCAACCTGGTTCCATGTCCTTCCACCTCTGGGCATGTTCTTCTCTGATGGGGCCGCCAGGCAAGCAGCACTAGGGAGGGCCAGCAGGCAGGGAACTCACAGTCCAACCACCCCTCAGTCCACTGCAGGTCACCAAAAGGAAAGGTCTGAGCCCCACTCCCCGTGGAAGCCTCCATGTCGTGGCTCAATTATCTCTCTTGGTAGCCATGGGTGGGAGAGGTGGAGGGGGGAAAGGAGCCTGGGTGGAGGAAAGTCCACTTTCTGGTTGTCTCTGACCCTCTCTCTGGGAGGCAGTCTGCCCAGAATGACTGGCCTCTGGAATCACACAGATCACTAGGTTCCCACTGGACCCCTGTGGCTCCTGCAATCTAGGCTGAAATTGGGAAATGTCTGTGTGGGAACAAGCAAGAAGACAGAATCTGAGGAATTGAAGCCCTGGGGAGGAAAAAGCTGCATGCTGGGTAGAGAAACAATATGGATCCTCCTGTCCGACTGGGGTCTGTGGGGCGGGAGGTGCCCCACGGTGGCTGGGAGCCTGGTGCCCTTTCCACAAGAAGCTGCTAGCTCACTGGTGGCAGTCTCTGGGCTTGTGTGGGCAGAAGGCTCTCCAGCAGCTCAGGAGCCCACCAAAAGTCAAAAATGTGAGGGAGGGAGAAACTAACCGTTCCATCTACCCTGCTTGCTGGTCTCCAAGCCTCTTGGTGGTAATCTCCACCGATGTCATTCTCCTTCCAGTTCTGTTCCACAACCTCTTCCGATGCAGCCTCCTGTAGTTTCCGGCACCCTTCCTTTAGATCCTCATCCAATCTGTGTTTGTCTGTCTGTTTGTTTTTTCTCTTTCATCCAAGACTTCTTCTTATGGAGACACTCTGGCTGGTGGTGTCTCTGGTCCGCCATCTTGCTCCTTCCCCCATACTGTTTTCAGTGTAATATTATTAGTTTTACAAGTGCTTACATTGCTCTCTTTTCTACCATTGGCTTTTGACTTGCCCACAGAAAGCTATAGTGGAAAAGCAATCACAGAAAAGAGCAGTAAATATGTTTTTTCTATACATGACTGTAGAATGTTAATCACAGAAGTGAGAACTATCATACAGCCTAAAGAATAATGGACTGAGTTTTAGAGGGTTCTGGGTCAGAATCTTAACTCCTCTACTTTTTAGATGTGTCATTATAAGTCATTTAAACTAAGTCACAATTTCCTTATCTATAAAACACAGTTATAATACCTCCCCTATTACTTTCATGTTTATTGTTATTGGGGGCCTACAGAATGTCAAAGCTGATAAGGATCTTAGATCATCTAGCCTTATGACCTGTTTTTCAAATTAAGGAACTGAGATTAAGAGAGATGAAACACATTTGCCCTGGATGTATAGCTAATTAGTTCAGGATTCAGTCACATATATCTTCTTCAATCATTCTATACTATATTCCAATGATTTTTCATGTTCTACTAACAATTCAAATATCAATAAGATACAGGTTTTATTATTTTATAAACTCATGTCTAAGCCTTACTTGAAAGTGCCTCTTGGCAACTGATAAGAAAACTACAAAACAGTAAATCTGTCCTCTGTAGTCTACAATGATTGAATGTTTACACTGAGCCAAATTTTAAAAGGCTTAATTTGGTTTCATGCCAATAACATGACTTACAAATGCTAAATTTAATCCAGAAATTTACAGACTGGAATAGATCAAAACAAAGGATTTTTTTGTTTTGTTTTGATTTTTGTTTTGAAATTTGCTTTGTCCCTTGTTAGTTACATTTAAATGACAAATTCCCTTATATCTCAAAGGAGGATTTAGCTGAAAGAAAGATATTCCCTATGCATAACATGGAATGTTTTCTATTCATGAAACAAAGTTTGAAATTGAATTAAAATAATTTAATTACAGGGTATAATTACCTTCCACGATCTTTAAAGTCAAGAGGCCCATGGGATGCTGCTATTTGTAGAGAGGTTTAATCCTTTTTTTTTACTTTAGTATTCATTAAACAATGATAATTCCTTCCTAATTCTCCTCTGACATACATTATGCCTCTAAAGAAGAAAAAACCTTAAACAGAGTCCTTTCTTTAAATAGAGCTGCTGAGTATGTCAAATTATTCAGGCAAGAACTCACATAACAACTAAACAATAGTTTTAAACAGATGACACTGTGTTTCAAAAACAAAAAAAAAATTTAAATAAATTATTGGAGCATGAATTAAGCTACCAATGGGAAAACTCAGTAAGCTGAAAACGCATGCCTGAGATTTCAATATTATCCCCAAGTTTAGCCATCAGTTAAAAAGCCATTTATGCAAATATACATCAAACTAAGAGAAAGAAAAGTAGAGGTGACTGAGAGATTCATATTCCATTCTAAAAAAATCTAATCACCATTTCAAAACCCCTTAGTTTCTAGCATATTCACATAAATATTGAATTATTTTCCTTCTAAAACTATTGCCCATAGTCACTTAAGTTGTACATTGGTGGGTTGCCTAATCTCACTCCTTCTTTAGCTAGAAAACTTAGATGGACCAAGTAAGAGAAAATTTGAAGGGAGAGAGGATTCTAGGAAGATGGCAGCCATAATGGATTGTGTGTGTGTGTGTGTGTGTGTGTGTATGTGTTTTTAAGAAATCCTCTCACAAAGCAGAGTAACATAGACAGAAATACTTAAAACCCACAGCAAAATATACAATAAAATCAGGTGACAGTACTTACAATGAAACTCAAAGTAAAAGTGGGTGGGGAGAATAACCTGATGAAGGACTGTGTGATAAGAGCAACTGTGCACAGGATTAAGCAGAATAATGGCCCTATCACCAAAGAGTAGTAATTAGGATGCTTAATGGACTAATTTAAGATCAGCAGCTGATACTAACCAAGAGTTTTGCGGGCTCAAATTCATAGGTGAGAATGGGGACCACAAGAAGATCTTATGGTGCTAAAGTGACCTGAGTTCTATGGAGTCTCAAAAATAAGCAACAAATATGCTTATCAAAACAATAATAACAAAAAGGCTGACATTGAGGAGAAAATTCTGGAAGCAGAATCCAAATTGAGTAGGACAAAGATTATAATTACAAAGTAAACAGTAAATCCAATCAAAGCAGTAGAGGGGAACAGACACTGCAGGTATCAGGAAGGATGAGTTCATGTCTAATATTTTTCTATTTGGTTTGTGTATATCTCATACCTTTGTGTCTTCATTTTTTCCATTACTGCCTTATTTTATAAGTAACTATTTTTTGTAGTGTGCGATTTTCATTCATCCTCATTTCCTTTGTGCATAATTTTAGATATTTTATTTGTGGTTACCTTGTGGATTATGATTAACAACCTAAATTAATAATGATATAGAATGCATTTTTGTCAACTTAGCTTAAATAGCTACAAAATTTCTGCTTTTACATAGCTCTATCCTCCCTCCCCTTTAATATGGTGGTTGTCACAAATTGTATCTTTATATATTATGTACCCATGAACAGAGATTTGTAATTATGTTTTTAAGCATTGTGTTTTAAATCACTTGAAAAATGCAAAGAAGAGTTACAAACCATAAATATAATTATATCAGCTTTTATCTCTACCTATTAGTTACCTTTTGCCACAATTATTTATTTCTTCATATGGCTTCAAATTCCTGTCTACTGTCCTTTTCAGTCTAACAAACATCCTTTAGCATTTCTTGTAAGGCAGGTCTACTAGCAACTATCTTCCTCATCTTTTGTTTATCTGAGAATGGCTTAATTTCTCATTCATTGTTGAAGGACATTTTTGCTGAATATAGAACTCTTGGTTTACAGTTAGTTTGTTTTTTTCTTTCAGCATTTTAAAAATATCCTTTTACTGTCTTCTGGCCTCCATTGTTTGTGATGAGAAATCTGCTATTAATCTTATCGAGGATATCTTGTATGTGATAAGTTGCTTCTTTCTTGCAGATGTCAAGATTCTTTTTGGCCATGGTTTTTGACAATTTGATAATAATGTCGTTGATATCTTTGTGTTTATCCTTCTTGGAGTTCATTAAGTCTCTTGAGTGTAGATTCAAGCCTTTTAGCAAATTTTGGAAGTTTCTCACCATTATATTTTTAAATATTCTTTCCTCTCTTTTTGTCTCTCCTCTTCTTCTTGTATCCCCATTATGCATATGATGGTGTGCTTGATGGTATCCCACAGGTCTCTCAGCCTCTGTTTATTTTTCTTCATTCTTTTTTTCTTTCTGCTTCTCAGACTGGACAAAACCAATTGTCTAATCATCGAGTTCACCTGTTCTTTATTCTGCCTAATCACATCTGCTGTTGAAACTCTCCAGCAAGTTTTTTACTTTAGTTATAATACTTTTCAGCTTCAGAATATCTGTTTGGTTCCTTTTTTATAAATTCCATCTTATTATTAATATTATTTATATGCTAATACACAATTCTCCTAGTGGTTTCCTTTAGCTCATTAAGTAAGTATATTTAAGACAATTGACTTAAAATCTTTATAACATAAGTAAAATGTTTATGCTTCCTCCAAGACAGTTTCTATTAATTTCTTCTGTAAATAGGCCACACTTTCTTGTATATTATCATGCTTCAAAATTTTTTGTTGAAAAGTGAATATTTTGAATATTATAATGTGTCTGTGGAAATCAGATTCTTTCCTCTCTTGTAGTTTAATTCATTCATTCATTCATTCATTGCTTGTGGGCTGTAGCTGTTTGTTTAGGAATATTTCTAAATTATCTTTAGGTCTGCATTATTTGTCATGTGTAGTTTCTGAAGTCTCTGTTCCTTTGTCTTATGTTCAGCTAGTGTTTTTACAGAGACTTCACTGAATGCCAGGAGAGAGAGAGAGAGAGAGAGAGAGAGAGAGAGAGAGAGAGAGAGAATAAGAGAGAGAGAATATAAGGAAAGAAGGAAGAAGAAAAAAACTATCTCAGTCATTGCAGATTGGCCCTGTGCTGGGGCACTCCTTTAGGACATTTACAACTTTGCCATAGCCTTCACTTATTGTTTGAACTGAGCTTAGAAATCAGTCAGAGATGAAAGCATAGATTCTTCTCAGGCCTATTCTGAGCTTTGCTGGGCATGTGCACAGACTTCTAAATTCCCTAGTATCCGTGGGAATTTTGAATGCCCCAACATTATGCCACCTTACCTCATCCTCATCCCCTAGGACAGGTGTCATCAAACTTTTCTTCAAGAGTCAGATAGTAAGTATTTTAAGCTTGCGGACCATAAAGGCTCTCTTACAATAAAACTTTATTTGGAAAAACTGGCAGCTGGATCATGGCCATAATTTGCAAGCTCTGCTTTAGGAAGCACAGCCTAAGTAAATATTCAGTAAACACCATTATTCAAAATGAACTAGTATTTATTGAGTTCCTACTTCTATATGCCAAACATTATGTTAGATGATTTTACCTTCAGGCAAATCTAAAAACAGGTATTATGGTTCTATTTCACATGTGGAGAAACTGAAGTTTAGATTTCTTTACATGGGGGCAAAGTGGTTTTGGAGTCAGATATCTATATATACAAATCCTGTCTTTTCCACCAAGTCATACTGAATCTCATATATTTGAATGTTGTGAAATATAATTTAAAAAATCCATAACAAGACAGCTAAGTAGAAGTAGCTAATTTTCATCAATGCTGCCTATTCAAATATGTCATGCAATCTTAAACACTTTTAAAAAAATAACAGCTTCGAGATATGATTCATTTACCATAAAATTCACCCATGTAAAGTGTACAATTCAGTCAGTTTTACTGTATTTACAGAGTTGCACAAACATCACCATTATCTAATTTTGAGATATTTCCATCACCCTTCATAAAAAATTCCTTACCCATTTACAGTCTCTCTTCATTCCCACCTGCCTCCAAGCCCTGGCAACCACTAATCTAACCTACTCCCTGTCTCTATGGATTTCCCTATTCTAGACATTTCATATTAATTGAATCATATAATATGTGTCTTTCTTTGTCTGGATTCTTTCATTTAGCACATCTTTTCTTACATTAGAGAAGTATATTTATGTATTATTTTTAAAAATTATTCAGTTTTTAATATATATTTTAATTGACACATGATAATTCTATATATTTATGAGGAAAAGGATGATATTTTGATACATGTATACAATGTGTAATGATGAAGTCAGGGAAATTAGCATTTACATCACCTCAAACATTTATCATATATTTGTATTGGTAGCATTCAAAACCCTCTCTTCTAGCTATTTGAAAAAATACAATCAAGTTAGTGTTTACTATAGTCACCCTACAGTGCTGTAGAACACTAGAGTCATTTCTCCTGTCTAGTTGTAATTTTCTATCCACTAACCAGCATCTCCCTACCGCCTGCCTTCTACCCTTCCCAGCCTCTTGTAACCACTATCCTTGCTACTCTATACCTCTATGAGATCAATTTTTATAGCTTCCACATATGAGTGAGATCATGTGATATTTTTATTTCTGTGGCTGGCTTATTTCACTTAACATAATGTTCTCCAGGCTCATCCATGTTGCTGAGAATGACAGGATTTCATTTTTTTATGGATGAATAGTATTCCATTGTGTATGTATACCAAATTTTCTCTATCCATTGGTGGACACTTAGGTTGATTCCATATCTTGGCTATTGTGAATAATGCTGCAATGAACATGGGAGTACAGATATCTCTTCAACATACTGATTTCCTTTCCTTTGAAATATATCCAGTAGTGAGAATGCTGGTTTATTTTTAGTTTTTGGAGGAACCTCCATACTGTTTTCTATAATGGGTGTTTTAATTTACATTACCAGCAACAGTGTATAAGAGTTCCCTTTTTTCTACATCCTCACCAGCATTTGTTATTTTTTGTCTTTTTGATAATAACCATTCTCATTGTGATTTGATTTACATTTCCATAATGATTGGTGATGTTGAGAATTTTTTTCATATACTTTTTGGTCATCTGTATGTCTTTCTTTGGGAAATGTCTATTCATATCCTTTGCCCACTTTTTAATGAGATTATTTTTGGTTGTTGTTGAGTAGTTTGAGTTCCTTGTGTATTCTGGTTATTCATCCCTTATTAGATGAATTGTTTGCGAATATTTTCTCCCATTCTTCAGGTTTTCTCTTTACTGATTGTTTCCTTTGATGTGCAGAAACATTTTAGTTTGATATAATTCCATTTGTCTATTTTTGTATTTGTTGCCTGTCCTTTTGAGCTTTTAACCATAAAATCTTTGCCCAGACTAATACCTTGAAGCATTTACCCTAGGTATTATTCTAGAAGCATCATAGTTTCAGGTTTTACATTTAAGTTTTTAATCCATTTTGAGTTTATTTTTTGTATAATGAAAGACTGGGATATAGTTTCATTATTCTGCATATAGATATCCAGTTTTTCCAGCACCATTTATTGGAGAGACTATCCTTTACCCAGTGTATGTTCTTGATGCCTTTGTCAAAAATCAGTTGGCTATAAATATATGGATTTATTTCTGGGTTCTCTATTTTGTTCCATTGGTTTATATGTCTGTTTTTATGCGAGTACCATGTTGTTTTTGTACCTATGGATTTGTAGTATATTTTGAAGTCACGTGTTGTGATACCTCCAGTCTTATTATTTTTGCTCAAGATTGCTTTGGCTATCCAGGGTCTTTTGTGATTCCATATGAATTTTAGGATTTTTTTTCTATTTCTGTGAAGACTATCATAGATAATACTGTGAAATATGTCGGTAGGGATTGCATTCAATGTGCAGATCACTTTGGGTGGTATGGTCATTTTAACAATATTGATCCTTCCAATCCATGAACATAGGATGTCTTTCCATTCTCTGTGTCCTCTTCAATTTCTTTCATCAGTGTTTTATAGCTTTTATTGTAGAGATCTTTCGCCTTCTTGGTTGAATTTATTACTAGGTATCTTTTGTATCTGTTGTAAATGGGATTTCTTTCTTGATTTCTTTTTCAATGAGTTTGTCATTGGTGTATAGAAACACTAGTGATTTTGGCATATTGATTTTGTGACCTGCAAATTTACTTAATTTGTTTATCAGTTTGAAGAGGGTTTTTGTGGAGTTTTTAGGTTTTTCTACATATGAGACCATGTCATCTACAAACGCTGACAATTTAACTTCCTCGTTTCCAATCTGAGTACCTTTTATTTTTTTCTCTTGCCTGATTGTTCTGGCTAAGATTTCCCATACTATGTTGAGTAAGAGTGGTTAAAGTGGGCATCTTTGTCTTGTTGTAGTTCTTAGGTGGGATACTTTCAACTTTTCCCTATTGACTACAATGTTTGCTATGGATTTATTATATATGGCCTCTATTGTGTTTAGGTATGCTCCTTCTATTTGTAATTTGTTGAAAGCTTTTATCATGAAGGGATGTTGAATTTTATCAAATGCTTTTCTGCTTCTGTTGAGATGATTACATGATTTTTATTCTTCATTCTGTGATGTCATGTATCATGTTTATTGATTTGTATATACTGAACCATCCTTGCATCCCTGGGATGTATCCCTCCTGATCATGGTGAGCAATCTTTTCAATATGCTATTGAATTTGGTTTGCTAGTATTTTGTTGAGTATTGTTGCATCTATGTTCATCAGGGATATTGGCCTGTAGTTTTCTTTTTTTGTTGTTATGTCTTTGTGTGGTTTTGGTATCAGGGTGATGCTCAGCATATAGAATGAGTATGGAAAACCTCCTCTTCAATTTTTCTGGAATAGTTTTAGAAGAATTGATGTTAGTTATTCTTTAAATGTTGGGTGGAATTCCGCAGTGATATCATCCAGCCTTGGACTTTTCTTTTTTGGGAGACATTTTATTACTGATTCAATCTTGTTGCTCCTAATTGCTTTGTTCACGTTTTTTATTTCCTTCTGGTTCAAAATTGGTAGGTTGTAAGTGCCCAGGAATTTATCCATTTTCTCTAGGTTTTCCAATTTGTTGATGTATATTTATTCATGATTATTTCTAATGATCCTTTGTATTTTTATGATATCAGTTGTAATGTCTCCTTTTTTTCTGGTTTTATTTATTTGGGTTACCTCTGTTTTTTTCCTCAATATAGCTAATAGTTTGTGAATTTTGATTACATTTTCAGAAAACCAACTTTTTGTTTTGCTGATTTTTTAAATTTAATCTTGAGTTTATTTATGCTCTGATTTTTATTATTTCTTTCATTCTGTCAATTTTGGGTTGTTCTTGCTCTTAGAATTCCTTGAAGTACATCATTAGGTCATTTATTTGAAATCCTTCTACTTTTTTGATGTAGGCATTTATTGTTATAAATGTCTCTCTTAATACTATTTTTTGTGTATCCCATAGGTTTGGGTATATTATGTGTAAAACTAAGAATGGAATTGCTGGAGGAAATGGTTACTCATTGTTTAACTTTTTGAGGAGCTGCCAAACTGTTTTTCACAGTAGCTGAACCATTTTACATTCCCATCAGCAATATGTGAGAGTTCTAAATTTTCACGTCCAACACTTGTTATTTTCATTCAATAGATAGATAGATAGATAGATATCCTAGTGGGTGTCAAGTGGTAACTCATTGTGGTTTTGATTTGCATTTCTCTAATAGCTAATAATGTTGAGCATCTTTTCACATGCTCACCTGCTATTTGTATATCTTCACTGGAGAATGGTCTGTTTAAATAGTTTGCCCATTGTGAATCGGGTTATTTGTCTTTTATTCTTAACTTGTAAAAATTCTTTGTATTTTCTGGATACTAGATCCTTATTAAATATATGTGTTGCAAATATTTTTCCCATTTTGAGGGTTATTTTTGACTTTATCGATGGTGTTCTCTGAAGTCCAAATATTTTTACTTTTTAAATTTATTTTTTATTTTCATTTATTAAGTTTTATTTTATATTTAATTAATAAATAATTGCATATCTTTATGGGATGCAATGTGATGTTTTGATACAAGTATACATTATAGAATGTTCAAATTGGGCTAAGTTACATATCCATCACACCAAATACTTATTGTTTCTTTATGGTAAGAACATTAAAAAGTCATGCTTTCAGCTATTTTGAAATATACACACAATCATTACTATTAGCTATAGTGACCATGCTGTGTAAGAGATCACCAGAATCTGTTCCTCCTGTGTAACCGAAACTTTGTGTGGACGCTCTAACATCTCCCCTTTCTCCTTCTCCACCTGCCCCCAGCCTCTAGTAACCACCATTGTACTCTCCACTTCTATGGGCTTGACTTTTATAGATTCAACATATAAGTGAAATTATGTGGTATTTTTTTCTCTCCATGCCTGGTTTATTTTATTTAGCATAATGTCCTCTAGGTCCATCCATGTTGTCACAAATGACACTTGCCTGCTTTGTTAAGGTGTATATATACCACATTTAAAAAAAAATCTCTTCATCAGTTTATGAGCACTTTGATTGTTTCTATAGCTTGGCTACTGTAAATAATGCTACAATACATGGGAGTGCAGACATCTCTTTGATGTACTGATTTCAATTTCTTTAGATATATACCCAGAAGTAGAATGCCTGGATCAAATGGTAATTTTATTTTTAGTTTATTGAGAAACCTCCATACTATTTTCCAAAGTGGTTGTACTAATTTACAATACCACTGATAGTGTACAAGAGTATAGTAAATGTTTACAATTCTATGTTGCCTTGATACCCATTCTGAATGCAAATTTAGCTTTCTTGTGCCCTAGGTAGGGCTCAGTCACCCTTGACACTGTTTTCAGTTCTACATCACACCCAAATACATTAAGTTTGTAATCAGAAGTAAAAACTTAGAGGCATCTCCTCCGCCTAAAAGACTCAGCTCCCCACTTTCCCACCACCTCCTTTAAAAGAATCATTCAGGCATTTGACCAGGAACTTAAAGTGGCCTACGCCTATTCCCTGATATATGCTGCTAGTTCACAGGTGCTATTTTTCCCTCTCTCTTCTGCCTGTGCTCCCTCACCTCCATTTATGTGGCCTCCAGGTGTGTCATGTCCTTTCCAGGGTATGTCAATACTAAAATACTAAAAACTTTTAAATTTAAATTTTTATATTGCAATTGTGTCATTGAAGCCATGCCTATAATCTAACCCCTGACAGCAAGGTCTCACCAAAGAGGGAGGCAAGTGTCAGTGTAAGGAGGGTGTGTTTCCCTGTATGTCATCAGTTGCCCTTCCTGGAATCAAGTCCCTAAATAGTTGGCCACTACTTGAGGGTATGTTGCCCCCTGAAACAGGTATACTTTTTTGGTGATCTAGAGTCTGGGTAGGTATCAAGGCGGCAGTGGCTATAAATGGCAAAATCCTGGTATCTAGCCAGTGTGAGCCAGCCAGGATGGTGAAGCTGTACATCCATCTCACTGGTGAGAGAAACACAGGCTACCATGTTCCAGGGGAGCAATTCTCCCTAATAAAGTTAGAGAGGATGATATGAAGCTGGGCTTCACTGTGCTGGGGAAGAGGAGCCAGGGTAAAAGCGTCAAATTGTCTAACTCTAACCTGCGATAAGTGTGACTTCACCTGAATCTCCGTGATGCCTCACAAGATAAGTGCTGCTGAGACAAGCATCTACCTTCTTTGCAACTCTTGCTCCTCATCCCTGACACCTCAGAGGTTGGTTGGGACACCCTGGAAAGGGAAGCAGCTGTCTCAGAGGCCCACAAACACGGAAGTCATCCCCCAATTTTTCTGATAAAAATCCATAAGTTCAAAACAACAGGGAGCTACTCAATACCACCAAAAACTTGTCAAATGAACATCCAAAGAAAGAGAGAAATAAAAATTAACCACCTGATAATGCAAACCATCCTACTTAAAAGAAAGAAAACGGAGGGGAAAAAAGATGGATTGTCTGGGTAGCTGAGCTGTCCCAGAGAGAGGCTATCGCCTAAAGGCACTGGGCCCTTTCCGTCCTCCCTCTTTTCCTCTTCCCAACCAAAAACATAAACTCAGAACCTAAAGAAAACGGGAAAAAAAGAGAATGCAGCTTTAGGCAGCTATAAGTCCAAGAGAGAAAAGAGGAATTGTAAGTACGCAGCAAATGTCAGGTCTAACAAACAGAATGCTAGTCCTGCATTAATTATTGATTAATGAACAACCCCTACATATAGGGGCTAAAAATCAAAGATAAATAAATTGTATATACATATATAGTATCTTAAGATAAATATGTGATAAATAGATAAATTATGTATATAGCATACATAACCAAATCAAAGTTTCATAATTGTATTCAATTGGAAATTTTTTTAAAATTATGGAACCAATTTATATACTTTTTGGAGAGTTTCATTCAAAACAAAGGGTTGCCTTTTCTCCACATTCTCTGTAACAGTGATCTTTCAAATTTTTGATAATAGCCAATCTAACAGGTGTGAGATGATGTCTCATTGTGGTTTTAATTTGCATGTCTCTGATGATTAACAATGTTGAGAATTTTTTCCATATACCTGCTGGCCATTCATACATCTTCTTTGGAGAAATATCTATTCAGGTCCTTTCCTAATTATTTAATAGGGCTATTTGTTTTCTTGTTTTTGAGTAATATGAGATCCTTATATATGATGGATATTAGCCCCTTATGTAATGTATGATTTACAAATATTTTCCTTCAATCTATAGGTTGTCTTCACTCTGTTAATTTTTTTCTTTGCTATGCAGAAGCTTTTAAGTTTGATGCAATCCCTTTGTCTATTTTTGTTTTTATTGTCTGTGCTTTTGGGGTTATATCCAAGAAATCTCTGCCCAGACCCATGAAATGGGTTTTTAACCCTATGTTTTCTTCTGGTAGTTTTACAGTTTTGGGTCTTATGTATAAGTCTCTAATCCATTTTAAGTTGATTCTTGTAGGAGGGGTGAGATACATTCTTCTTATGTGCATATCCAATTTTCCCAACATTTTCTATTGAAGAGGCTACCCTTTCTCCATTGGGTATTCTTGGCATCTTTGTCAAAAATCAATTGATCATAGGGGTGAGGATTTATTTCTGGGCTCTCTAGCTTACTCCATTGGTTTTTTGTCTGGTACCATGCTGTTTTGATTACTATAGCTTTGTAATATATTTTGAAATCTGGTAGTGTGGTGACTTCAGATTTGTTCTTTTTGTTCAAGATTGCTTTGGCTATTCTGGGTCTTTTGTGGTTCCATGTGAATTTTAGATTTGAATTGTTTTTTATCTATTTCTATGAAAAATGACATTGAAATTTTGCTGGGGACTCCATTGAATCTTTAGATCACTTCAGGTATTATGGATATTTTAATGATACTAATTCTTCTAATCCATGAGCATGGGATATCTTACCATTTATTTGTACTATCTTCAATTTCTTTCATCAAATTTTATAATTTTCAGTGTACAGATCTTTCACATCATTGGTTAAATTTACCACTCAGTATTTTTGATGCTAAAAAAATTGTTTTCTAATTTCTTTTTCAGTTATTATATTGTTAGTGTATAGAATCACTGCTGACTTTTGTAAACTAATTTTGTATAGTACAAATTTACTGAATTAGTTTATCAGTTCTAAGAGTTTTTTGGTAGAATCTATAGGGTTTTCTATATATAAGATTGTGTTGTGAGAAAACAGAGACTATTTCATTTCTTCCTTTCCTATTTGGATGACTTTTGTTTATTTTTCTTACCTAATTTATCTGACCAGGACTGCCGGTACTATATTGAACAGAAGTGTTGAGAATGGGCATCCTTGTCTTTTTTCTGATCTTAGAGGAAAGGCTTTCAGTTTTTCATCATTGAGTCTGATGTTAGCTGTGGGCTTCTAATATACGGCCTTTATTGTGCTGAGGTACATCCTTTTTATACCTAATTTGTTGAGAGTTTTCATCATGAAAGGATGTTGAATTTTATTACATGCTTTTTCTGCATATATTTATATGATCATATGATCATGACTTTTGTCCTTCATTCTGTTAATATGGGGAATTATATTTATTTATTTGCATATTTTGAACCATCCTTGCATCCTAGGGGTAAATCCCATTTGATAATGGTGAATGACTCTTTTAATGCTCTGTTGAATACAGTTGGCTAGTATTGTGTTGAGGAATTTGCATATATGTTCAGCAGAGGTATTGGCTAGTAGTTTTCTTTTGTGGCAGTGCTGTTGTCTGGCTTTGGTATCAGGGTAATGCTGGCCTTATAAAATGGGTTTGAAAGTGTTCCCTCCTCATCAATTTTTTGGAAGAGTCTAAGAAGGATTGGTATTAGTTCTTTAAATGTTTGGTAGGATTCAGTAATGAAGCCATCTGGTACTGGCTTTTTCTTTGAAGGTGGACTTTTAATTATTGCTTCAATATTCTTGCTCATAATTTATCTTTTCAGACTTATAATTTCTTCATGATTCAGTCTTGGTAGGTCATATGTTTCAAGGAGTTATTTATTTTGTTAGGTTGTTCAACTTTTTTTTTCATAGTAGTCTTTTATGATCCTTTACATTTCTGTGTTATCAGGTGCAATGTCTCTTCTTTCACTTCAGATTTTGCTTGAGAGTTATCTCTTTTTTTCTTAGTCTAGCTAAAGGTTTGTCAATTTCATTTAGCCTTTAGCTTTTAAAAAAACACCTCTTAGTTTGATCTTTTGTGTCATTTTTCTAATATCTCTTTCATTTAATTCTTATCTGATCTTGTTATTTCCATCCTTCTGTTTACTCCAGGCTTAGTTTGTTCTTCTTTTACTATTTCCTTAAGTTGTAACATCATGTTGCTTATTTGAGCTCTTTCTTCTTTTCTGATGCAGGCATTCAGTGCTATGAACTTCCTTGTTATAGCTGCTTTTGTTCCATCTGGTAAGTTTGGTATGTTGTGTTTCCATTTCCATTTGTTTCAAAATATTTTTTAATTTCTCTTTTAGTTTCTTCTTTGACCCAATAGTTTTTCAGGAGCATATTGTTTAATTTCCACATGTTTGTTATTTTTTCTTGATTTTTCCTGTTATCGATTTCTAGTTTCATACCACTGTGGTCAGAGAAGATACTTGATATGTTTATATATTCTTAAATTTCTGAAGACTTTTTTTTGACCTAACATATTATCTACTCTAGAGAATATTTTTTGTGCAATTAAGAAGAATGTTTGTCCTGTTGCTGTTGAATAGACTATTCTGTATATGTCTGATAGGTCCATTTGGCATAAAGTATAATTTATTTTTAGTGTTTCCTTATTTTTTGTCTGAATAATGAATTTGTTATTGAAAGTAGGGTATTAAAATTTCCTACTATTATCATGCTATGGCATATTTCTCTCTTCAGATCTCTTAATGTTTGTTTTATATATTTAGGTGCTCTGATGTTAGGTGCATATATATTTACAATTTTTAGATCCTTTTTCATGAACTGACCTCTTTATCACAGTGTAATGGGCTTCTTTGTCTCTTTTTACACATTTTCTTCTAAGGTCTATTTTATTTTAAATGAGTATAGCTATCTCTGCTCTTTTTTGGTTTCGATTTGCATGGTATATCTTTTTTCATCCCTTAACTTTCAGTCTATTTGCATCCTTTAGGTGCGGTGATTCTTTTGTAGGCAGGATATAGTTGGGTCTTGTTTTTTTACCCATTCAGTTAATCCATTTACATTCAAAGTAATTATTGATAGGTGAGTACTTACTTGTGCCATTTTGCTAATTACTTTCTGGTTATTTTGTAGATCCTTTGTTCCTTTCTTTTTCTCTTGCTTTTTTCTTTGTGTTGCTGTATTGTGATGACTTTTTGTAATTGGATGCTGTCAATCTTTTCTTTTTATCTTTTGTGTATCTATTATAGGCTTTTGCTTTGTGGTTACCTTAAGGCTTACATAAAACATACTTTTAATAGGATTTTATGTCCATAAATTAATTTTGAGTGCATAGACAAACACTACCCTTTTACTCCCGCTTATCTCATATTTTATGTTTTTTATGTCACACTTTACATATTAGTATTATTTGCATCCCTTAACAAATTGTTATAGCTTTAGTTATTTTCAATAGTTTTGTCTTTTAACCTTTGTACTAAAGATATAATTGATTTACCCACCACCATTAAATAATAGAGTGTTTTGGATTTGACAACATACTTACTTTTTATCAATGAGTTTTATACTTTCAAATGTTTTCATGTTACTAATCAGTGGTCTCCTTCTTCATCATGAAGAACCTTTAGCATTTTTATAATGCAGGTCCAGTGATGATAAACTCATTCAACTTTTGTTTGTCTGAGAAAGTTTTTATCACACCTCCGTTTTTGAAAGACAGAGTAGCTGGGCATAATATTCTTGTTTGACAAGTTTTTTTTTTTTTTTCTTTCAGGAATTTTGAATGTATCACCCTATTGCAGTCTGGCCTGCAAGGTTTCTGCTGAGAAAGCCACTGATAGTCTTAACAGGTTCCCTTATACATGACAATTTACTTTTCCCTTGCTTCTTTCAACACTCTCTCTTTGTCTTTAAATTTTGACAACTTGATTATGATATATCTTGGTGTGGATCTCTTTGGATTTATCTTCTTTGGTGTTCTTTGGGATTCCTGGATTTGGCATCTGTTTCCTTCCCCAGGCTTAGGAAGTTTTATGCTATCATTTCTTTGAAAGTTTTTCTGTCTCTATCTATCTCTATTCTTTTTCAGGAATACCAATAATGAGTAAGTTGTTTTGCTTGATGCTGTCTCAGAAGGCTTTTTTTTTTTGAAACAGAGTCTCACTCTGTTACCCTGGGTAGAGTGCAGTGGTGTCATCATAGCTCACTGCAACCTCAAACTCCTGGGTTCAAGTGATCCTCCTGCCTCAGCCTCCCAAGTAGCTGGGACTACAGGTGTGTGCCACCATGCCAGGGCTAATTTTTCTATTTTTAGTAGAGATGGGGTCTCACTCTTGCTCAGGCTGGTCCATAAGGCTTTTGAGCCATCTTCACTCTTTCGTTCTTTCTTTCTTTTGCCTCTCAGTTTGGATGATTTTAATGACCTATTTTCAAGTTCATTGATCCTTTCTTTTGTTTGATCTATCTCCTGTTGAACTCCTCTATTGTATTTTTCAGTTCAATTATAGTATTTTTCAGACTTTTAATTTCTGTTTGGTACTTTTTTATGCTTTCTCTTTGTTGAATTTCTCACTTTGTTCTTGAATTGCTCTCCTGACCTTGGTGAGCATCTTTATGACCATTATTTTGAATTTTCTGTGAGACAATTCATGTGTCTTCAATTCACTCAGGTTGATTTCCTTAGATTTATCTAATTATTTTATTTGGAAGACATTTTCCTGTTTCTTCACTTACATTGACTCTCTGTGTTGGTTTCTGCACATTATATAAGACAACTACCTCTCCTTGCCAGACTAGCCTTGTGTAGAAGAAAGATCTTACTAATCTGTCTAGTCAGAAGTTTTAAGGTGCCTCGCAAATTTTTGTGTTTTTACAGATTGCTGTTTCTGTATTTGGTGGCCCCCTGGAAGTTGGGATGTGTCACATTCTGTCAGTACCACATGATCAATAAAGTAGAAGCCAGACCTTGTAGATGTAGCAGGAAATTTGAGGTGTTGGAAGCATGGTTCAGTTTCTTCTATTCCCATATTGAAGCTGAAAATGATTGTTATCCTCCCACTCTTTCTATGTTAAGACAGGGAAAAGCTCTGTGGTAAATGCCAGTACTTGCTTTCAGGCTACACCCTCTGATCCTGGGGAGATACCTGCTGGAAGTGGTTTTGTTGTGTGTCCACCTCTTTGTTTTCTGTGGTCTATGGGGAATCAGGAATGCAAAGTCCCATCAACCCCCAGTGCTAACTCATTAAGGATACAGACCCTTGGGTGGAAGCTACTGAAGTTGTGGCACTTGGTACATGTACAAACTCCTTCCAAGAAGAATAAATACACATAGATTTATCACTGCATTGGGTCAGAAGAAAGGCTTGGGACATGCTAAGTTCCTGTTCAGGCTGCCTGAAGGCTACTCTGTCTACCTCTTTGTTCCCTAGCTAGAAGCTAGGCCATTGAGTAGCCTATGAAAGAGAAAGCAGCAAACCCCTTCTGGAGAGAAAGTAGTAGCTGCTCATTCCGGTCTCTTCTCTGCACTGCTCCTGAAAGTGTAGCCCCTTAAAAGTACTCCCATGACTTTTTAAAACCACCTCTTTTTCTGCAATATAGGGAGACTCACACATATCCAGTATCCTTTTTCTCCCAGAGTTAGGGGAATTAAGATTCAGTTTCTAGTGCAAAAGCTGTAAAATTTAGCATGCCCAATGTGTGAACAAACTCCTTCCAGGAGTGCTTAATGTACCTGTAGTTATTGATGGGTTGAGCCAGGGAAGAAGGCTTGGGAAGTGTCATTCTGCTTCTCAGACTGGGAGTAGATTAATGTTTGTCAGCTCCATTAATACCCTGATGCAAGTTAGTTAGAATACAAGTCATCAAATATCCACTAAAGAGTGTGTCATAAACCCTTTCTGTGGAGAAACAGGAAGATGCATTTTTGAGCTCCTCCTTGGCACCATTCCAGGGAGAGGAAGCCCCTGGAAGTGCTTTTCCACCTGTATAAAACCACCACTTTTTTCCTGTGGTCTAGAGAGACTTTTGTCTGCTTAATCCCCTTCTCTCCCAGAGTTGGTAAATTAAGAGTCAAACCATGTGTACACCTTGGAGTTAGGGCACTGTATGTGAGATCCAAACCCTTCTCTCTACAGGGAGAAGCTGAGTGTTGGGGATTTTATTTCTGATTGTATTGTGAACTACTCAGGTGAGAGTGTGTGTCTGATTGTGTCTCAGCTTTCCTATCCATTTGATGTGGATATTTTCTCCATTGCCTGGTGTGTAGGAGTCTCTCAACTGGATTGACTTTCTCTCAGAGAGAATTGATCCCTGAATAGATGTTCATTCTATTCACTGATATTCATTTGAATGAACATCCATGGGTGAAGAGAGATTCAAGAACCTCCAGTTCTGCCATTTTGCTCCATTTTTACTTTTAATGAAGTCCAATTTATCTATTTTTTTTCTTTTGCCACTTGAACACTTTTTGTGTCATATCTAAGACAGCTTTGCTTAACCCAATATCATGAATATTTGCTTCTATGCTTTCTTCTGAGAATTTTGTTTTTGGCTCTTACATTTTAGTCTATGATCCATTTTGAGTTAATATTTGTGAATGGTGTAAGGAGAGGTCCAACTTCCTTCTTTTGCATGTGAATATCCAATTTTCCCACCCTTTTGTTGAAAAAACTATTATTTCCACAGTGTATTATTTTGACACTTTTCTGAACAATCAATTGATTATAAATATTAAAGTTTATTTCTGGATTATAAAATATTCTATATTTATCCTATGTCATACCATATGCTTTAGGACTACCTTGTTGTGATATAAATGAAAAATGAGTATTCACTTGTTTCTTCTTTTTATAAACAGGTTTATTGAGTTATAATTGATATACAAAGAAATACACATATTTGATGTGTACAATTTGATGAGTTTGGACAATGCTAATGCCTGTGATACCATCACCACAATCAAGTTAATAAACATATCCAACATCTGCCAATGTTTCTGCATGTCTTTTTTGTTTGTTTGTTTGTTTGTTTTTGTATTTTTTAGTGGTAAGAACACTTAATTGATTACCCTCTATAATTTGAGGACACATACAGTTTTGCTAACAGTATCTATTGCCGCGATCCTGGAACATAGTCATCTAGCATAACTGAAAGTTTACACCCATTGAACAACAACTCCCCATTTTCCCAAAGCCCCAGCCTCTACAAACCACTATAGTATTCTCCATTTCTATGATTTTTACTGTTATAGATTCTTCATGGTATGGTTTGACTCTTTGTCCCCTCCAAAACTCATGTTGAAATTTAATTGCCATTGTAGCAGTATTAATAGGTGAGACCTTTAAGAGGTGATTAGGTCATGTGGGTTTCACCCTAATTAGGGGATTAATGCCATTATCTATCACAGGAATGGATTTGTTATAAAATGGTGAGTATGAGCTTCCTTCTTTCTCTCTTTCTCTTTCTCTCTCTCTCTTTCATCCTGTCTTCCTCTGTCATGGGATGATATAGCAAGAATGCTCTCACCAGATGCTCGAACCTTGATCTTTGACTTCATAGCCTCCAGAAATATGAGTAAATAAATTCCTGTTCTTCATAAATTACTCAATCTCAGGTATTTTGTTATACCAACACAAATGGACTAGGACAGGAAATAGGTCCTGAGAAGAGGGACTATTACGATAACTACCTAAAAATGTGGAAGTGGCCTTGGAACTGAGTAATGAGTAGAGGCTGGAAGAGTTTGGAGGAGCAGGCTAGAAAAAACCTAGATACCATAAATGGATTATTAAAGGTGATTCTGCTTAGGGCTCAGAAGAAAATCGAACTATGGGGAAAGTCTAAAACTTTTTAAAGATTACTTAAGTGGTCATGATCAGAATGTTGGTGGAAATATGGGCAGTAAAGGCCATTCTGATGAAGTCTCAGGCAGAAATGAGGAACAAAGTATTGGAAACTAGAGGAAAGGCCATCTTTTTTATAAAGTGGCAAAAAACTTGGCTGAACTGTGTCCATGCCCAGGGGCTTTGTGGAATGCCAAATTTAAGAACTATGAACTAGGAGAAACATCAAAACAGCAAAACATTCAAGGTGCTGCATGGCTTATTTTAGTTGCATGTAGTAAAATGTGAGAATAAATAATGATTTAAGGATGAAATTTATAGTTAAAAGGGAAACAGAACTTGGGAATTTGAAGGATTATGAGCTTGGTCATGTGGTAGAGAATAAAAGAGCATTTTCAGGAGAGAAAACCAAGAGTCTGGCCAAGCAACTATTTTATGAGGGAGTTAGTAAGGATAGAACAAAGCCAGAGGCTGTTCATCAGGACAATGGGAGAATGACCCCAAAAGCAGTTTGGAGACTATCTATGCCACTCCTTCCATCACAGATCCAGAGTGCCAAAGCATGAGAGAAAAAAATGTCAAAAGAGTGGTTTAGTGCAGTCTTGGAATCTTGGGACTCTGTGCCCAGGGCCACCTCAAGTCTCTGTTCCCTGCATTTTTGCACAGTACTTCTTAGCAGCCCTAGCCATGGCTCAAGTGGGCCCAGGTATGGCTTGACCTGCTGTTCCAGAAGATACCAATCATAAACTTTGGTAGAGTCCACGTGCTGCTAATTCTGTGGACATGTAGCCATGCAAGATCTGTGGGGCGTGGCTTCCTTCACCTTGATTTCAAAAAATATTGCGGACATCCTGGGGGCTTAGTATTTTTGTCATGAGTGTGTATATATATATATGTATATATTAGAAGATTCAAAGTCTTTGTCTATTAAATCTAACATCTTGTCTTCCAAAAGATAAAGTTTCCATTTTCTTGTGTATGGCCCATGCTTTTACATTATATTTCTGTGTGTCTTAAAATATTTTGTTGAACATGGGACATTTTTAATATTGTAATTGGAAACTCTGGAAAATCAGATCCCCTTCCACAAGAGGATTTATTGTTATTACTCTTGGTTTTGGTTCCTTTTGTTGTTTAATGACTTTTCTGAAGTAATTCTGCAAAGTCTGTATTCTTTATCCTGTGTGTCCACTAATATCTCTGTTTTGTTAGCTTAGTGGTCAGCTGATGATTAAACAGAGGATTCCTTAAATTCCTTGATCCAGTAAGTCTCTCAACCTTCACCTAGTAGTTCTGTGTATGTTCTGACAGTCAATTTAAAAATCTCTGTTAGCCTTTACTTTCTGCTTGTGCAGAGCCTCAAGGTCAGCTTGAAATGAAGGAGCAGGAGTTTGTCATGTATTGCATGGATATGAACATAGTGCTACACAGGCTTTCTATATTCCCAGGAATATGTTGGAGCTTTTCAAAGGCTTTTATGTGTATCTCACTCTCCAGCTTTTCCTTTTAGGTTTTTGGTCAATCTCATCTTTTCCCCTACTGGTATCTACCACCTCGAGCTGCTGGACTATTAAATAAGTGTGGCTGACTGTTTTAAACAAATGCCCTAAGAATAGGACAACTTGCCCTGGTTATGGTATGAGTCAGGTCTAATAAAGAAAAATTCTTTAAGTGAGGCTTCTCCAGCAGCTGTCACAAAGGTCAAATAGTGACAATTATTTGGATATGAGTATTTTTGGCCAGCTCCCAACCCTTTATCCTCCTTCCAGTGGTTTCTGGGTTGTTGGTGTTCACATATACCATAGTTGTGAGGCTATTGGTCTTCAAGACTAAGCAAAGCTGGGGAGAAAGGAAAGGGAAAGGTCAAGTTTAAACATCACAAAACTTGCTCTTTTACAGAGATTCAGCTGTTTTTCTTAAATAAATAATCCTTGGATTTCTGCAAGCTTTTTGTGAATTTCTAGGATTTTGGAAATGTTTATTTTAAATATTTTTGCAAGTATTCTCACTGCTTTTATAAAGAAATAGATTATTCAGAGGTTTTTCCTCTGTCATTCTCAAAGTGCTTCTCTTACCCTTTTGAAGGAACACAAAATATTTTTCACAGATCCAAATACTATATTTTTGAGTGAATAAAAGTTTAATAGACTATAGGTGTTCTATGCAATCTGGGCTTATTTTATTTTTTAAAAATATGTTAAAGTATATATTTCTATTAATACTTATAAATTAATCAATAGAATGTCTTTATGTATCTCAAAAAAAGTGCAAATCCTTATAAAGCAAGGGAAATAGTGTTTAGGTGACTTAACTGGATATTGTGAAATCAAACATAAAATAATTGGAGTTAACTCAGGAAACTGGACTTGTGTTTTGGCTCCACCAATAAGTCTACAACCTTGGCTAACTTTCTTGACCTTTATCTTTGTACATTTATTCTCCAGTTGTAATACAAGGATAATAAACAAAATAGAAGTTTACTAATTCTAGCTTTACTACGCCCCTCTTAAGTTTTTCAAACCCTTCATCAAAGATAGATAAAAAGGTCACTACACTGAAGTCTCATCTTACAAATAATATGCTTTATTGTTATTACAAATTATTTTTAAGCATCTATATTAGTAATTTCCAAGAATCAATATTTCTTCATGCAGCCATGTAAAGGATCCCAGAAGCCCTTTGCAAAGAGCACAGGGTGGTAAGAGCTTTGCTTTGCTCTCTCTTTCTGTAGCAAAATAAATCTATCCTGCCAATTGGCTTAGTTTGCATTATACCAACTAGCAGAATAATTGTGTCAGTTAACCAATTGTTTTGTATCTGAAACCAAACAAGCTCTTAGGAAAACTAGCTCAGTTGCAAGCATAATAATTTGAAAGATAATATCAGATTTGATACATATTTCATTGAGTCTGCCTGTGTTGAAAAAGACTGTCTGTTTCCCTATTTAGTAAGCCTTTCTTTCTAATCTAAAAAATGGAAAGACTTCTTTTCTTCTCCCATTCACCAAATTTTCCTTCGTGGTAATTAAGTATGTAATAATAGTTGTGGTAATTTATGGTGATAGTTGTGGAGGTGGTAATAGTAGTGGCAAAAATAACAGCAGTTAACATAAGTGATTGCCTAATGTATCGAACATTGTTACACATTTTACATGCATTATATTAATTATTCCTCACAAAAATTCTGTGAGATAGGCTCTATTATTATTCCCATCTTACAAATGAAGAAATTATTAACTTATTCAAGGTCTTACAACTAGAAAATAACAAGTCTAAGATTCAACCTAGGGCTGTCTATGTATATGAAGCTTAAACTATTTTTACTTTTCCATAGTTAATTGAGTACAATTAAATAAATAAAAACAAATAAAGAAAACGACAACAGAAAAAATCCCCAGGAAATTCACAAAAGGAAAGAAAGTAAATACAAAACTACCAGAGTAATTTCAATTCACAAGCTCTTAATTTTCACAATAATCCTCTAGTCCCTGAGATTCTGTGCATGATGTGGTGGTATGTACTAAAGATGTCACACCTGGGAAAATCCAGAGTTAACATGTTTATTCACATTGGCTGCAATCTTCTTCAAAATCACTCTGAAAGTGTGATATTCAGGGGCATATATAATGCTGGAGATAGATCAATACAACAAGGTGTACATAATGGAAGCATGCAAGGCCTTTGAATTTAAGTGAATGCACAAAGCCACATATCGGAGATGGCTTTAATTTCAGCTGATGGATTCTTTGCTCCTAAAAGTTTTTGATTGTCCAGCTAGTCACCACCTTTGAGGGATAACTTAGTGGGAGAGGAACAATTGGTTTTCACCTTCATAACTAACTTGCCTTCCGAAATCCTCTCCTCAAAATGTGTGTACCAACAGAGCATCCATGGCTGACTTAAACCTAGAAAACTCCAACTTGGGCTGTAAGGAAAATTTTTTTAATTTTTACAATGTGGATGACACACATGCATGCATGTGTGTACACACACACACATTAAGCCTTTGAAAAAATCAATGTTGCATTTGCAGTAAGTGCATGAGTACAAGATGTTCAGAATTTTTAATTCTCCTGATCATATTGTACTATATCCTTTTGAAATTATTCTTTAGTCTGGTGGCTTTAAAAATAAACTGAGCATTGATTTCTTTTTATTCTATTTATTTCCCAGTGCATTTAAGTTTCTATTTGTGAGGAATATAAATAACGGAGATATCATCCCATTGTCATTGTGGTTCTCCAATCTACAAACTTTTCTTTTACATGTGTTATTGGCAACATTGTTGTTATTATATTGACAAAACATGGAGGAGGGGAGCTAAATTTATGTTCTACTAAATGTCTTCATTTCAAGATGCAGGTGACCTTGGGAAGGTTTAAAGTTCTATGGAAGACTGTGTCTACACAATAGCAAATAAATGTATTTTCCTGAAATTGCTCAATAAGCACAATTGCTCCATTTCTTTTATATCAGATGTTATTTTCTGAAGATTGATGTTAGCTAATTTGGCTCTCAGTTAGTCAGAGTCTCACTCGATGTAGTATTATTATGTGGCTCCCTAGCTCTCTTCAAATAATTAAATTTAATCCCCAAAGTGTAAATTTAGGAATACTTGTTAAATTTGGACACACATACCTGGCCTGAACCTGTCCTTTGACCCAGTAATGGGGGCATGAAACTCTGTGAAAACAGAAGAAGTAATAAAGCAAAAATTCTCCAATCTTAGAAAGTCCTAATTCATTCAAAGGACATGGTGCACAGCTGCTCTTAAAGATGGCTAGCTAGGACAGTGATTTGTAATGACAGTGCTGAGGAAGCAATAATGACAACATATCCCCAACAAGCTGACATATTAGAATGGAGGGCAGTATACTTATATGGAAGTTCCAAGGAAACAGACTCTCTCTTATATTGCCAAAGGAAATGTAAATCACAGAAAATATTGTTTTAGAAATAATCTGGCAGGATCTATTAAAATATAAAAATGCACATAAGTTTTGACATCATCTCCACCCATGCATATCTATCACACAGACATAAAGAAAATGGTATATATGTATATCTAGGTGTTTTCTTTGTAGCGGTCAAAACTTGCACACAACACAAAAAAAAACAAACAAAACTGCCAAAGACATAAAATTAGGGAAATTTGATATAGTATTGTGCAGGTATTTAAAAAATCAGATCTTTAGCTATCAACTAAAAGGACTATACTTGAAGTATAATTAAGAGTGCAAACTCAATTCCATGAGTGGCTTGGCAGAGTCTTTGGGGTTTTCTAGATATAAGATCACATTGTCAGCAGAGAGAGATAGTTTGATCTCTTCTGCCCTCCCCCACTTGGATACCCTTGATTTCCTTCTGTGGTATGATTGCTCTAGCTAGGACTTCCAACACTATTTTGAATAGAAGTGGAGATAGTGGGCAACCTTGTCAGTTTACAGTTCTAAGCAGGAATGCTTTCAATTTTTCCACATTCAGTATGATGTTGGCTGTGGGTTTGTCACATATGGATTTTATAATTTTGAGGTAAGTCCCATCTATGCCTATTTTGTTAAGAGTTCTTATCATAAAAGGATGCTGGATTTCATCAAATGCTTTTTCAGCATCTATTGAGAGGATCATATGGTCTTTGGTTTTGCTTATATTTATGTGGTGAATTATATTTACAGATTTGTGTATGTTGAACCATCCTTGCATCTTTGGTATTGTACTTGATTAAACTAAAAAGCTTCTCTATTGCCAAGAAAACAATCAATAGAATGAATAAACAACCTACAGAATGGGAGAAAATATTTGCATGCTACATATCTGATAAAGGGCTGATAACCAGAATCTATAAAGAACTCAAACAAATCAGCAAGAAAATATCAAACAACCCCATAAAAAATGGGCAGGAGATATGAACAGTACCTTTTCAAAAGAAGATAGACTAATGTCCAATAGGACTGAGAACACAGATATAAAACCATCCTCATACTGTCATCTGATTTTTGACAAAGCAGACAAAAACATACTGGAGCAAACAATCCCTATTCAATAAATCATGCTGGGAATATTGGATAGCCAAATGTAGAAGACTGAAACTAGATCCAAACCTCTCAGCTCTCACAAAAATCAACTTAAGGTGGATAACAGACTCAAGACATGAAACCATAAGAATTAGAAGAAAACCTTGGAAAAACTCTTATAGATATTGGCCTAGGCAAAGAATTTATGATGAAGACCCCCAAAGTAATTACAGCAGCAAGAAAAATACATAAATGGGACCTGATCAAATTAAAAAGCTTCTGCACAGCCAAGGAAACTATCACAAGAGTGAACAGACAACCTACAGAATGGGAGAAAATATGTGCATGCTACACCTCTGATAAAGGGCTGATAACCAGAACCTCTACAGAACTTTGGAAAATCAACAAGAAAAAAATCCAACAACACCATTAACAAGTGGGCAAAGGACATGAATGGAAACTTTTCAAAAGAAGACAGAATAATGGCCAGCAAACATATAAAAAATTGCTCAACTTCTCTAATTATCAGGGAAATGCAAATGAAAACCACAGCGAAATATCACTTAACTCTAGTGAGATTGGCTTATATCAAATAGTCTCGAAACAACAAATGTTGGCGGGGATGTGGAGAGATAAGAACACTCATACACTACTGGTGGGACTGCAAATTAGTACAATCTTTATGGAAAATAATATGTAGATACTTCAGAGAACTAAAAGTAGAACCACTATTTGACCCAGCAATCCCACTACTGGATATTTACCCAAAGGAAAAAGAGACATTCTATAATAAAGACATCTGCACTTGAATGTTTATAGCGGCACAATTCACAATTGCAAAGATATGGAAACAACCCAGGTGCCCATCAATACACAAGTGGATTAATAAAATGTGGTATATATATACCATGGAGTATTACTCAGCAATAAAAAACAATGGTGAATTAACACATCTGGTATTATCCTGGTTGGAGCTAGAGCCCATTCTTTGAAGCAAAGTGTCACAAGAATGGAAAAACAAGCACCACTGGTAGTCACCATCAAATTGGTACTGACTGATCAACACTTACATCACACAGGGCAATAATATTCATCAGGGGGTGGGCAGGCGGGAGGGGGGTGGATGGGATGGGAAAACTCTCACTGAATGGATGCGGGGGGCACAGTTTGGGGGATGTCCATGATTGTAGCTCTGACACGGGCAGTACATGGGCAATATATATAGCTAAAGTGTTGTACCCCCATAATATTCTGAAATAAAAAAAAAATCGTGAATTAATACCTCTGGTATTATCCTGGATGTAACTAGAACCCATTCTTTGAAGCAAAATATCACAAGAATAGAAAAACAAGTACCACTGGTACTCACCATCAAATTGGTACTAATTGATCATACTTATGTGCACACATGGGAATAATATTCATCAGAGGTTGTTTAGGTGGGAGGGGGTGGAGGGAATTATCCACCTAATTGGTTGGGCAAGCTCACACCTAATGGGTGTGGGAAGCACTGTCTGGGGGATGGGCACGATTGTAGCTCTGACTCAGGCAGTGCATAGGCAATATATGTAACCAAAGTGTTTGTACCTCCATAATATTCTGAAATAAAAAAAAAGAATCTCATGTCAGGATTCTATTGAAAATATTAATAAAGGCTGGATAGTATTCCATTATGTATATACGCCACATTTTCTTTACATGTGCATCTATTGATGGGGACCTCAGTGGATACATATCTTGGCTGTTGTGAATAATGTTGCAGTGATCATGGGAGTGCAGGTATCTCTTCAGCACACCAATTTCAATTCCTTGGGATACATACAGTGAAGCGAGATTGCTGGATCACAGGGTAATTCTATTTTTAGTGTGTTTAAGGAACTTCCATGCTCTTTTCCAAAACAGCTGTACTAGTTTACATTCCTACCAAAATTGTACAAAGGTTCCCTTTTCTCCACATCCTCATATATACTTGTTATCATTAGCTTTTTTGATAAATTAACAGCCATCCTAACAGAGGCGAGGTGGTATCTCATAGTTTTAATTTTCATTTCCCCGACGATTCGTGATGATGGACATTTTTTCATGTATCTTTTAGCTACTCATATATCTTCTTTTGAGAAATCTCTGTTCATGTCCTTTGCCCATTTTAATAGGTTATTTGTTTTCTTGCTATTGAGTTGTTTGATATCCTTATGTATGTGTTTTATATTATCCTCTTTACGGAAGTAAGGTCTGCAAATATTCTCTCCCAGTCTATGGCCTGTCTCTTCACTCTGTTACTTGTCTCCTTTGCTGTGCAGAAGCTATTTAGTTTGATGCAATCTCATTTGTCTATTTCTGCTTTCATTGTCTGTGCTTTGGAGTCCATTCAAAAAAATCTTTGCCCAGACCAATGTTGTGGAACTTTCCCCCTAAGTTTTCTTCTAGTAGTTTTATAGTTTTGGGTCTTACATTTAAGTCTTTTATATATTTCAAATTTATTTTTGTCTATGATGTGAGATAAGGGTCCAAATTCAATTTCCTGCATGTGGATATCCAGTTTTCCCAATACCATTTCTTCAAGAAACTGTCTTTTCTCCATTGTGTGTTCTTGGAACTTTGTTGAAATCAACTGACCATACATACCTTGGTTTATTTCTGGGTTTTGCATCCTGTTCCATTAGTAGTTGTGTCTGATTTCATGCCAGTATCATGCTGTTTTGATTACAATAGCTTTATAATATATTTTGAAATCCGAGAGTGTGATGCTTCCAGCTTTATTCTTTTTGCTCAGGATTGCTTTGGCTATTCGGTGTCTTTTCTGGTTCCATGTAAATTTTAGGACTGTTTTTTCTATTCCTGCAAAAAATGACATTAGAATTTAATAGGAATTTCATTAAATCTGTAAATTGCCTTGGGTAGTATGAATATCTTAATGATATTAATTTTTTCAGTCCATGAATGTGAGATATCTTTCTATTTACTTATGTTTCATCAATTTCTTTCATCAATGTTTTATAGTTTTCAATGTACATATCTTGTACTTTTTGTTTACACTTAGTCCTAAGTTTTATTTATTTTGAGCTATTGTATATGAATTATTTTCTTAATTTTATCTACTTATTTATTCAGTCTTTTAGCACTGTAGAATCAAGCACTATACACCAAAAGTAAGGTTATGTTAGTGCAAATTGAATGTGGAAAAATTAAATTAAAAGCCACTATTTACAGGTAATATTAGCTATATAAATTATATTTTATGGGATATATTCAACTATATTTCCTTTTTTTCCGTGTGTCCTGGTAAATACAAGGACACAAAGGGGGAAGCTGAACTTTTCATGTGCTATATTTTATCTATCTCAAGGAATTTATATACTCATTTCTAACCCAAATGCATAGATACGTGTCAATTATAACATATAAAACTCATTAAAGAACAGATATAAATACTAATTAGTCATCAACCAGCCTAGTGTAGTTTTGATAGTGTCTTCCAAACACACATACATATACTCACACATGCATACTGATTTAGGGATAAAATGATGAATTTGGTTAAGCAAACACTTCTTATTATAAACTATTGCTAAACAGTTCCCAACTACATTTTTTAATTCAACTGCTGTCTTCAGAATACATGAATGGCTCTTTTTATATTTTCCAAAGTATCCTTTGTGTAAATATATTCTTGATTTTACCTCAGGAATAGTTTATGTGGTCAATTCTTCCTCCTTTCTGCAAGTCTAATTGTAGAACTCTCTGAGTTTTTTGTTATTTTTGCCCTCTTTTTCATTATTCTTTGCTGCCTTTGCAGTCTCTTGTCTAGAGCTCTATACACAGCATATACTGCACAAATGCTTGTTGGCTGATATTCAATGATTCACAGTCTTTATTGCAGAGTATGAGAGAGGATACAGTATATTGGCTAACAGAGTAGTCTGATCTTCACTCGGGAATTTGGACTGCTTTATTCAGCAGGCACGTTGGCTCTGTATCTCTGTGTGGTTCTTGGCAAAAGAATTGCATTGAAAATTAGTTAAGAGCTCATACACTAAAATCAGAGTCTCAGAGTCTTGAAAGCCTTCTCTGACTCTTATAGTTGCATGAAACATGTTGACATTCTGTACCTCAGTTTCCATATCTGTAAAATATGAACGATAATAAATAATAGCACCTATCTCTGAGGATTGCTGTGAGGGTTAATTGAAACAATTCATGTCAAGCATAATTTATCATAATGCTCAACACATAACAAGAGTTTATAACAGTAGCGGTAATATCGTTCTTACTATACCCCAAGTCAAAATCATTGTTTCTTCCATGAGTCTACTATGAGTTTTTAAGGGGTCTCCAAGTGCTCGACACTGTAATTTCTTCTGACTGTGTTTACAGAGAACAAAATAAGTCAAAGCCAATAATTGAGAGAGAAAAACTAAACTGCATAAAATGACACTTGTGGTCTGTTTTCAATCTCTTATTTTGAATGGCATAGAGAAGAAGGAATTTGTTCTGATGCTTGGGTTTTGACAATAACACATTATTTATTATTCACATTTGTGACCCTGACAGACACAGAATATTTATTCTGGACATACCCCTTCCAAACTGCAGAACACCAATCAGGAATATCTTGAAAAAATCATTTGTAGAAAAGTTGAATTATAGTGTTAAAATAAATTTCAGGCCCATATTCACCAGTTAGTTCCCTCCCCAAACCCTGGATGGCTATCATAAAAAGTAAGACATTATTTTTCATTAAGTGAAACATATATTTCTATAATATCTCCCTTTCAAGGAATAATTGCCATATGTGGCTGGTGCTATATATTACAGTGCTTTGTGTTTGATGTAGAATGCTCTTGTCAACAAGCTAAAAGAAGAGTCCAAAGGCCACTGGGCTCTTCCCCGCTCTGTAACTAATTTCCTTGTGATGCTAGAGAAGTCATTTCAACTTATCTTGGCTCAGATTCTTCATCTGTCAAGAGGCTGATAATGCAATCTCTCTCCTTCAAGGAGCTGTTAAGAGAGTTAATTAAATGTTGAACCAGCTTATGTCAGTATCTAAGCAGCACTTTTATTTTCCTTGATTCTAAATCTGTGTTACTTTGTTCAGTTGGTTGGATGCTAGTGATAATGAGGGACATGATGAGTTGTCTGCACATAGGGGAATACTGCAGTCTGTTATAAAGCCACAAACTTCACCCTTCCCCATGTATTAAATGTGTGTCTTCAATCATGAGGGCTAAGGAGGACCAGCCTAGAGAGTCCAGATGCTCTAGAATTGTGTAGTAAAAAGAGCAAAGGCTTCTGAACTCATGACAGCTCTGTCTGATTAGCTGTGAGAGTCTATGTGTCTTAGTTCATTTTATGTTGCTATAACAGAATACCTTAGGCAGGGTAATTTATAAGAAAAAGAAGATTATTTAGCTAATGATTTTGAAAGCTGGGAAATCCCAAGGGCATGGCACCAGCATCTTGTGAGGGCCTTCTTGCTTGCTCACATCTTGCTTCTTGCTTGCATGGAAGAGTGCATCACGTGGTGAGAGTGAAAGAGCATGCAATGCATGTCAACTCAAGTCTTTCTTCCTCTTCTTATTAGAAGTGCCCTCTTCTAATCAAGCTGGTTTTCCCTTTCCTCTGTATTGAAATGACAAGCCACCAGTCCCATGATGAGGGCCCCACCCTGATGACCTTATCTAATCCTAATTTACCTCCTAAAGGTCCCACCTTTAATCAACATATAAATTTGGGGGTTAAATTTCCAACACATGAAATTTGGAGGACACATTCAAACCATAGCAAGTTGCTAAACTCTATGCTCTCCAGTTATTTCATCTTCAAAATGAAGACAAAGGTACCCATAATGCAGAGTTGTTTTTTCAATTAAAATGAGATAAATTATGTGAAGCTCTTTGTGGAGGTTCCTCTGCCTTCTGAGGATGATTGACAAATTTATGTTTCTTCCCTGCCCCACATTTAATACTATCTACCACCCTGTTAGGAATGTACCTCAGATTGTTCATCCTTACTTACTGATAGTGGTTGGTAGTACCACCTGTCTCTGTTTATATGAATGTTAGTAGAAACTAAGCAACATTTTAACATTACTCAAATTCTTTTTAGAGAGGGGTTGTTTCTTAGTATTTTACAAGATAGCCCTCCTTCTTTGTCCTTTTCCACAGAAAGAAATGGATGAAGAGTGACTTGTTATCTTTGGTAACTTTGACTATTCTGCTTTGTGAGATTGATCCCACCAATTTTCAGCAGTAACCTTATTGTTAGCGGAGTCAACTTTCAATTATCCCAGCTAATGTAAAGACTATTAGCAGAGATAACACAATTAATGAAATAATCTGTTTAGGGCTTTCTGCACTTCTACTCTACTGCCTAAGTTTTAAAGACCCACTAATGGTGACAGGCTAAGGGAATCAAACCAATGTCCATAAGAAGGAGGGATTGGGAGTAGTGAATTCTGATCTTTTCCTCTTGCCCTGCTTGATATAACTCTCTGGAGGATTTTCCTTGTGTAACTATTCTAGAAGCCTGCAGGAGATAATTCAACATTTTATTCATTCTGATTTCAAAAGTATTTATTAAAGGATCATGCTGATGAAATGAGAAAAATACAAACCAATGGATATCATGGGCTGTGGTGAAAAGGAAGTGGCTTATAAAATGACAGGTGGATAGTGTACAAACAAATAGCCATTAAAGGGTTGTTTTCCCTAAGACTATATGTTGAGTCAATAACAGAGCTGACACCAGAGCCCGGGTCTAGATTCTTGTTTTTACGCCAGTATTATTAGAATCATGGTACAATAGGTGTAATGATACAGGCTTTGTAAATGTCTGATAAAACTTGGAGAAAATTCCTATTTTCCTATTCTATGCCGTGTGACCTTCATTAAATTACATGACCACTCTGATGTTAGTTTTCATATTCTCAAAATGGACATGATTGAATTAGACAATGTATTTAAAATACCTGGATAAAAGCATTTTTAAAAAACTTAAAAGAAAATTCAGGATAAGATGGTCACGTAACTCTCAGACACGCTGTATTGCTGTGGTCACCTTATTCTGGGAATTCTCCAAATATGACAGTCTGGCATCAAAATTGCTGCCAGATAGAGATAGATATAATCTCTGTCTCTTAGGAGCCACATTACATTTAAGTCAAAAGAGAGATGTTGCATTTGCCAGATATAATAGACTCAAGACATTGCCCTATACCACAAATACATGGATTGACCTAAGCTACAGCTCTTATTCAACACTGTTTGATGTCTAAATACTCTTACAGGAACTGTTCATGGGCAGCTTTTGCTTTTGTTTCCTTTAAAAATGTTTTCAGGAGTACAAGCTATCAAAAAACAAAGTACTCTTATTTTCTGAAGTGTCCTCTTGTAATCAAGCTGGTTTTCCCTTTCCTCTGTATTGAAATGAAAAGCACATGTCCTTCCAAGATATCTGACACATCTTGTGATTTTGTTTTCATGTCAAAATGACAGACTCTTAATTACCAGGGCTACTTGGTCCTTTATTGTAGCAATGCCTTGTGACATTTTTATCTTCATGTCATTCTTCCCAAGCCATTATATAGTGTTCAGTCAGCAGTGAGGATGTAGGACTGTGCTCAAGAGTTTGTACATCGTAGCTTTGCAGTTTTTTCAATAAGTTATACATGTGTGATTCATTGCTCTCTATGATCTATGATATATTTCCTGTATTTTTAAGATTATTACCGTCTCTATCACAACCATTCTAGCTGTGTTTAGGGTCCATCCTTTTAAATCCAGTGCCTCTAGGGAGCTAAATGAGAACCCATACAGGACTCAAAAGTGTAATTCAATTCTAGGTTTGCAGTGAAGCAAGGTGAAGAGCATTCACAACTACCCCAGTTGCCAGGCAGTGAAACGTGTTGATGCATTTCTTGGTAAGCATTTACATTATTGACATTTTTAAAGCTGCCTACAAGAATACATTTTCTCAAGGCTGCTTACTTGATTAAAATGAACTCAATTTATTCTAATATGTCCTAGACTATTTGTGGAAAAAACAGTTTCTTTCTGACTTTTTGTCAAGCACTCCTTACTCTTCTGATCTTTGGAGATTTACTTCCATTAAATGAATTCACTTTCCATGAGATAAAACGGCAGATCTAAGCATTTTCAATGGACTTTGACTTAAAGAACTATTCATCTGTGCATTGCTTTATCCATTTCATTTTTATATTTTAAAATAATATTTCAAAGATAAAAATCCCTTAGGATCCAAGTGCAATCACAATAGCATTGAACCCTTTCAAACATCCAGTAGCAAGGTGATCCAGATGTCCCAATAGAGCAGCAGTGGCTTCACTCTGTGGGTCAGCTAGGAGTAGGCCCTTGTGTGAGGTGAATAGCCTATCTAATAATCACCTTTTTTCAAATAGCATTAATTGGAAATGCAAGAATCAAAGAATATTAGCATTTTAAAGGCTCTTGATATGTTCTGTCATTTTTTTTTCCCCAGAAACTCTGTGTTGGTTGACATTCCCATAAGTGATATATGAAAGTGCCCTTCTCATCTCTTCCTTGCCAGCAAAGGGAATGTATATTTTTACTTTTTTGCTAATTTCATAAGTGAAAAGTCATATATTATTGTGACTTCAACTTAAATCTCTTTTATTATTACTGAGGACTGAACTTTCTTTCACCCATAATAATTCTTCTTTCTTGTTATGTGAATTGTCTCTCTTTCCATCCTACTTCTGCATTTCCTGCCCAAGTGCAACTATACTTGTTCCAAATCTAAGGAGCAGAAATTCTCACCATTATCTCTTCTTGCGATCCACCAGCTAAAATTAAAATTTACAGAAAAAAACAATGGAGGCAAGACCTTCAGTCCCCAATTCTCCAGATTTTCAATCAGGAACCAGGCCTTCTTCACAGCTATACTGACTTTGAGGCTGTGCATGTGCCCCTTCTCAGCCCTGTGGCATATGCCAAAGCATTTAGGCTGATCTTCTAAAAACTTGTCTGCTTCTTAATGGATGTTCAAGAAAGGGCCATCCTTTCTTTTTTTTTTTTTTGAGTAGTTCCAATGCACTTAGAGCAGCAGGTCACTTAAAAACAGACACAGCCTAGAGTAATTTTTCTGCAATTGGCCTTATGTGGAGAAGAAAAGAAAAATGAACAAGCTGATCAGTTGCTAAAAGAGAAATGAAGAAAGTGTTCTATTTCTAAAGGTGAATATTTACCATTTTAAATTGTATTCCTCAGTGAATCAGAATTAGAGATTTTTCATATTTTTCATTCTTTATTTTTGCATTGGTGTTATAGTGGTGAACATAGCTGCCTTCAGAAATTAAGAAATATTGGCAAGCCAACCTTTAATGTATTCCCTAATTTAGCATATTATATTTTAAAGTAATTTTCCAATGTACATGTATTTTATATTCATCATTATTCTAGATTCTATGGGGTTTTATGACGATTATTTCAGTTTCTGGAAATCAGTCTTATTTGAGGAGTAGCCTACTGTAAGTCCAGTACTCGTGGAGTTTGAGAGTTCAGTAGTTAATCAGCAGCTTTGTCAATCTTATCTTAATGGCTACCAAAGACCAAGTGACTTTACCTGGGGAAATAATGTGGATTATTTGGATTTTATTAGCACAAGTAAGCAGAAATACACTTCACATGTCATTTACAGGACATTGTTGTCTCTCATATTTAGTATTCCTTGGTATTGCGAGGCAAGTAGAGATTTGCCTCTCTGTGATATGGCTTTATTTCATCTCATCAAAATGTAAGGCCTCTGGAAAATAAAAACTTAAGGCTTCATTGGTTAAATTTATAAAGAAAAATCAGATTTATTTTAAATTCCATACTGTAGATATCTGAGTTGTAGACATTATTAGGGGATATTTATTTGAGATTATTTGGAACAGTAAAATAATTTGTGTCTACACATGAGGAATTAAGGAATTATTGATCTAGATAATTCAGGCCATATACATTTGATATATCCAGGTTTTTGAACTAAAAATGATGGCTTAGCCTGAAATATATTTTAAGGTTTTATTCAATATGTACATTTCAATGAATGCTATTAATAAAAGGTCAAATATTATGAATTAAGAAAACAGTACATTTTATCAAACGTTTGATGAAAGATTTGGAGTGGTGGTAGTAAATCTTACTGAATTTTCTAGTTGTTTTGGCTTTAAGTAGCTTTAGGTGAAGAGGCTAGTACTCCTAAATGGTTTGTGCTCTCTGTATGGTTGGACAGAAATGAAATGTTTCCCTGCTTGAAAGTTTATGTTATGCCACTAATAATTAGTGCTTTATTTCATTTTGTCATAATGATGTCATACACAATGTACTCCATACCCTAAAGAACTGCTAGATTATCTGACTAAAAGGTACATTCCTGGACTCTCTCTCCATTCTTATTTGCCAATATGTTCTATACCAGGGGTGGGGAAGCTTTTCATGTAGGAAGGCCACATTAATTTAGCTGTAATCAAATAAGGCTGTATTCAAGAAACTTCAATTAGATATACTTAAAAATGTACATTATTTTGTAAAAATCTAACTACTATGTACTTAATAATTTCAAAAAATGCAAACTATTTGTTAATTTTTTTATTTCAGAATATTATGGGGGTACAACACTTTGGCTATATATAAAGTTAACTAACCTTCTAATGACTTTGTTGTGTAAGCTTTTTGTTGGAAAGCATTTGAATATTTGATTGTAGCATGGAGGTCTGCAATTTCAGTCGATCCTCTAGATGGGTATCAGTCCTTTGTGACCTTAAGGGCATCTTGATTTGTGTTAGGTAGGAGAATGTAGATTCGCAGCAATAAGTGGTTGAAAAGCAAGAAAGCATTTTGGGGGCACGTTGCTGAAGGTGTGGGTATTCTACTGCATATTTCCATATTTCAATTGGATCTAACTTAACATCAAACAATGACTTTAAAATGGCATCTACTGAGATTTCAATCAATTCCATCTGTAATTTTTAGGTGCCTTGGTGATATCAACTGGGTGGGGCTCAAATGCTAATTCGAGTGTGATGTCATGATTCTCAAAGGCCTCTCATTGTATTCTCCAATTAGTAGGTCTATAACAGCTGTGTATTCTTCAAATGATTTGCATCTGTCACCCTGCTCATCAATGACCTTTGCTAACTGGTGAAAATGTTCATCCTAAATTTCCCTTTGAAGAAGAAATGTGTTGAAAAAAGATAAGTTTTTTTCAAAATGCTTGGATTTTTTGCTACGTATCATATATAGACTTAGTTTTACCTTGCAAAAAATATTTAAGTTGTTTTGATTTGACATGATATTACACAGAAATGCTGCATTCCTGTAGAAATCTCTTTCAATAATTCACATTGCTGATTCTGTTCTTCATAAAATTTAACTATCTGTTCTCGCAGAGATAAAATTTTGTCTAACACCTGTCCCTGCGATAGCCGACATACTTTAGAATGATATGGCAAATCCACATTGAATACCTCATCATTCAACTTTAGCATGTTACGAAACTGACGGTGCTGTGTTACATTTGCACAAATATAGTTAACAGTACTTATAACTTGTTGCAAAGTGTCACTTAAAATAGAAGCTTTAGCACAGAGATTTTGCTGATGCAAGATACAATGAAAAGAAATGAAAGCATCTGGATCTGTTAATACTTTTTGTATCTGTGCAATAAACCCTTCATGCCTCTCTGTCATGGAAGGTACACCATCTGTACATACACTTACTAACTTTACCAAATTCAGTTCAACTTCACAACATTTGTATTGAAAGTTATTGAAGATATCTATTCCCCATTTTTTGTTCCCAACAGTGCCCAAAGTGAGTAACTCTTCCTAGCAAAGAAAATCTTCCGTTATGACCCAAATGAAGTATAAAACCTGTGCTGAGTCAGCAGTATCAGTTGATTCACCCAAAGCAATTGAATAATATATATTTTCCTTTTGAAGTATTGCATGAAGTTGTTCTGTTAAGTTGAAAGCTAATTCATGCTGCCGATCAGTTATGGTTCTCTTTGAAAGAAGTAGTTGTTTATACTTTGAAATGTTATTGGGGTCTAAGCATCCTACAACTTTGACCATGCATTCTTTCACATTTCTGTATCACTGAATGGCGTCCCTTTTTTCCTGAGTATATAAGCTCCTTTATAAGTTGGTTCAGTGGCATTATTTCCAGGTCTTATTGCTGCTTGAAAGAATTGTCTTTGCTTTTGCTTTTCATCTTTTAATTTCTGCAGTGCAATCTTTCATGCCTCTCCCTCTAATTTAAAATACTTGTGGTTGTTATGAGTGTTAATTGCTGATTAGCAATGAATTTCTTTAATGTTGATATTGCAGTATCACAAAGCAAGCAAATCATCTTTTCTTTAGCAGAAACAAGAAAATATTGCAATTCCCAATCCTCATTAACAAATCTGTTTTCTACCTTCAGCGTCCTCTTGGTCTTCTTTGACATGATGGGCTGTTAAGCAGACAGAATTAAAAAATATTGTTGAGCTGTGCAACTATTCACAAATTCCACTTCAAAGAGAAACACAGTGCACCATTGTCAAAAGCTGATAACAGATTGGCATACTCGACCCCCATAAACTCTCACCAACCAGCATCATGTGGTAGTGGCACCAGCCAGGCAGAGGAAGTTAGAAGTATACCATGAGCACAGCACCCGTCAATTTAGCCTTTAGTGCTTTCTAATGTTCTAATTGTGTTGGTCAATCTGGGAGGATTATTTCATTGAAACTTATTTTATTCTTTGGTATTTTAAATATGTTCATTTTAAAAATAAAATTAAAATATAAAAGATTAACAAAAATGTATTAATGAAAATAAAAGAATTTGTTCTGTAAAATTTGGATTCAGTCAAAAGGCCACACTTAAGGACCTCGAAGGCCACATGTGACCTTAAGGCCGCAGGTTCCCCACCCCTATTCTCTACTATCTGTAACTGATAACAGAGACTCTTAGATTTTTCCACTGGTTCATATGCTATAATTTTAGATAGACAAATATGCAAGTTTCTATCTGTCAAGCAATAGATAGTGGAAACAAAGTACACACATTAGGGGCTTTCTTTATATTTGCTGAATTAATGAAATAAAGGAAGAGAGAGGACAAGTGAATAGTATTCTTTGTTACCAAGAAACGAAAAAGAAGTATTAGCTTATTCTTGATATGATTTTATGCCTCCCACAGCTTGTATTTCCCTGAGCTCTGGGTCCTGTTTTTCTGGTTTTATCCTCTGGAAATTATTATTATCCTTCCCTTGTTAAAAAAGTGCAGATATTCTCGATCGCCAAATATTCAGAAAGGGGTAAATGTTGTATTACTTCTAGTAACAAGTACATTCAAGTCTTTCCCTTAACTATGGCCTTTGTATTCTTTTCTTGGTGGTGTTGACATTTTTAGGTGGTTGCACAATGTGTTCTGTTCAACAGGGAGTTTTGCTTGCCTGACTTTGCCTCTGGATATTGTGCAGATGGCATGATACCTGTTACATTGATTGATTTTTAAAATTTAGCCATATGGGTTTGTGCTTCCTTTTGAGCGCTTCTCATGCTGAAAAAGAGAGAGGCTGCAGGGATTCAGTGACGCTATCCAAAGCAACATTGCAAATTTTGTTGGAGGATAAAAGAATCAATGACATTTTTGAGCAGGAACAATATCTCTTGGCAAGATTCCTTGACCCTTGCTTTTAAAAACCAGATGGAAAATGTTCTCATGCCAGACTCTACAATATACTGCTGGAAAGCCGTATTGTAAGAGGACATGTCCAACCTGGCTCTGTCAGGAGAAATCCGCTCATCACACTCTCCATCCTACCCCTGCTCTTTGTGGTATTAGTAGTGAAGGGAAAAGTAACCATTATTCCAAACCTAGTTCTCTATCATTGCTTTCTGTCCCAGTAAATGGAACCAATCTAGGAGATATCCTTGTCACTTCTCTTTTCCTCACCAATTCCCCTTAATCAATTAAAACATAATACCTATGGATTATAATTTCTAAACTATCTCCAAAGTCAGGGAGATAGTTTTTTCCATTTTTGTTGTCTCTTTTAATAAAAAAATCATTGTTGATCTGCAATAATGCAATAGTTTCCTAACTAGTCTCTTCCCTTCCACTCTTGTATGTCTCCAACTCATTATCCGTATTTCATCTTAAAATAGCAGACACAACTCTTCCAATGTTTCCTATCTTAAAGTATGTCACTACTCTTTACTCTGTTGTACAAGGCTTCTCTTTATACCTCATGTTTCCTCACTCACCAATAATCAATTCATCATCAAGTCTTATTGGTTTTCACTATAAAAATATTGCAAATCTATTTTTTTCTACCACTGTACAATTAGTTTGAATCACATTATCTCTTATGTGGTCTAATTTAATAGTCTAATCTCTATTCTGCCTAACTCCTATATTACTCTTCACCAATCCATTCTCTAGGTTAAATCCAGAGAACTCTTTTAAAAATGTAAATAAAATTACAAAGAGAAAAAGTAACTCTACAACAGAGAAACCAAAGAGACACCACATTAATCAAGTGATCAAGGTTAACATCATCAGTACTAAGACAGATGGACAACATGGACTTGCTGATAAAATGTACTGAGATGGGAACAACATCATTTTTTGGTATTCTTGTTAAAATATATAAACTCAATCTAATCATGAGGAAACATCAGACAAATGCAAAATTAGGAACATTCTAAAAAACAATTGGCCATTACTCTTGAAACTGTCAAGGTCACAAAAAACAAATAAACACTGAGCAACTCTCATAGAATGCATTAGACTAAAGTGGACATGCAAATAAATGCAATGTGAGATCGTGGACAAAAAAAAATTTAAAATGCCTTAGCAGTGCAATTGATGAAATTTAAATAAAGCCTGTATAATAGTTAATAACATTGCTATCAAGGTTAATTTCCTGTTTTTTTATTGCTGTGCCATATTTATATGTGATGCTAACTTTAGAGGAAGCTGGGTGAAGAGTTCAAGAAGTCTCTGTTCTATTTTGCAATTAGTTTATTTAAAAAATAAAAGTTAAAAATGCATACAAAATTTAAAAGTGCAAGTTAGATTATGACAATTGGATCAATACTTTTCAGCCATTTCCCATTGTTCTTTTTTTTTGAAAAAAAGTAATATATATAATCTGATGTAAATAGAAATATATGCATACAAAAAAGCAAAGAAAAAATGGAAATAATTCCCCCATCTCCTCTTTTTCCACAAACCCTCACACATCTTTTTTTTTTTTTTTTTGCATTTTCTTTTAAAATAAAAACAAAAGAATCTAAACTTGTTTTATTGGACCCTAGATAATCTGGTCCCTGACTCTTTGTCCAATCTTATCTGATTATACCACAGTCCCTCTTACTCACCACACTTGAGGCACAATGGCACCTTTCTGTTCTTCAGCCAAGCTCCTTATCACTTTGGGGCCTTTGTTTTTGCTGTTCCCTCACTCCTGTCTTTCACATGGCTGCTGTATCTATTTTGACCCCTCCCTACCCATGCAACAATCTATTTTCCACCCAGCAGACAGTGTAATCTATTAAAAATAAATTTGAATCATGTGTCTCTTCTACTAAAACCTTTTTATAGATTCCTACTGTGTTTTGAATAAAGTTTAAACTTCTTACAATGACCTACCAGGTACAGCACAGTCAGATCCCTGCCTATATTTCCAGCCTATTTCCAAGCCTAGCACTACCTCCACTCTGCCCACTCCACTTTATCCAGATAACTCTTATTCATCTTTCAATTCTCAGTTTAGATATCACTTTTTGAGAATGCTTTTCTGATATTCCTCCCCCCATATTTGGGGGAGATGTCTCTTATGTTTACTCCCATAGCTGCTTATATTTCACCAATGTAGTATGTATCGAACTCCAGTGTAATTTTTGTGGGGTTTATAACATGTGGAAGTAAAATATGACAACAATAGCGCAAAGCCTAGGAGATAAGAAATAATAGTATACTATTATAAGGTTCATAAACTATATGTGGAATAGTATAATATCCATTGAAAGTAGTTTGTAGTAAGTTAAAGGCATACACCAAAGTATTTCCAGCTTCTGCTGAGACCAAGAGAGCTGGAAGGAGCATCTCTCCTGATTTCACAATGAGACAAGCTGACTTCAAATTCATCTTCAATTTCAAACACATTAGAGAGCTGAGGTTTCAGAATAACCATCTGACCCAAAACATAAGGAGAGAAGGTAGCTTCATGGTCTAGAGTCATGAGCTCTTTCACAACTAGGGTAGATTCGGTGGATCTATTGGATGTGGCCTTCTGGATCCTTAAGTGTGGCCTTTTGACTGAATCCAAATTTTATAGAACAAATCCTTTTAATAAAGGGATTCATTCTGTGAAGTTTGGATTCGGTTGAGGGGCCACACTTGGGGATCTGGAGGGCCACATGTGGCCTTGAGGCTACAGGTTCCTCATCCCTGGACCAGACACTGGTAAGGAGAATCCGGGTAGAATGTGTGTCAAATTAGTAAAGCCAGAGCAGATTGGTGGGATAGAGTAAAACCTCTGAGGAGACCAGAGAAATTGGTGAAGTTCAAACCACTTATAGCCTCTTTCACCACCAACTTCATTGGTCCAAAGAGAAAAGATTATGAAGAGACCTAAGAAAAGGCTATTGTGTTTCAGACCTGGGAAGGGAAAGAACAGTCCTGCTAGAGGGGAAAAAACTGCCCGCAGGTGCTTTTCTTCAGTCTCAACTGTGGAACAAAAGCCTTAATCTGTGGAGAAGGGCAACAAGCACTGCTTTCATAAGGACATTATAGAAAACTCATTACATCTGTGACAAGGGAGCAGAGAAAAAGAAACTCCTAAACATATCAAAAATTACATCTAATATAAATGTTCCAAACACCCCAATTAAAAAGCAGAGATTATTGGACTAGAAGAAAAAGCATGATCTGACTATATTCTGCTTATTAGAAATGCACTTTAAATATAAAGACACTAATTAATTACCAAATATTAAACAAGAAATAACATTAATTCATCATAATCTCTTCCAAAAAATTGAAGAGGAAGAAACACTTCCCAGCTTCTCTTATGTGGCCTTTATTACCCTAACATTAAACTGATCAAAGATATTACAAGAAAAAGAAACTGCATGTTGATGAAATTATCATAATTTTAGCAAATCAAGTCAAAATATATATGAAAAAGACATTAAATCACCATCAAGTGCAGTTTATCCCTAGAATACAAGATTGTCTTAATATTTGAAAGCCAGTCAATGTAACTCACTGTATTAACAAACTAATAGGGGGAAAAAACATAGATCATCTCAATATATGCAGGGAAAAAACTCATTTGACAAAATCCAATATTTTTGTGTGGTTCCTTTGATTGTGGCCTATCTTTTCTTCTGTGCACAAACTACATCAATAGGGCATCTCCATGAGTTTTAGTTTATATTCCTTTTGAGGGGAGTGAGAATTTAAGTGTAGCAATGTGAATGTGAAATCCTTCTGGGTGTTTGCACTATTTTTACCAAGACTTTACACTTGTCTAAACCCCATCTAATTTAATAGTACCTTTTTCCTAAAGTAACTTGCTTCTATAAGGTTTTCTCAAAAGATTCTATTCAGTTTCTATAGAAACAACTCCTTTCTTTTCATAAAGCTAATATAATAGTCCAATAATTTATGTACAGTAATTGTAATATAAACAACTCAGAGAGGTTTAGGATCAAAGACAACTGACTCTTGGCAGCATGCAGCTGAACAGTAGGGAGTTGAAGCATATGGGTGAAGCAGAGAATAGCCTGATAGATGCTCAAGTGTGCATGTGCTGTGGGCATCAATCTAGAATTGGAAGATTTTATGGCAAGGATGAAAAATATCATTTAAACCAAAGAGTTTCATAAGTAAAAGAGAATATCTATATTGTTTTGGTTATTATACTTTTATCATCAATTTTTAAAAATTACTTGTGTGTTGTTATTTTGTTTTGTTTATGATTTCTTTCCTCACCTTTGTTTCTTATATACCATTCCTTTTTTAGGAGATAGTTTTTGTTTATGTTTAAGTGAAAATATTCTTGTTTGTTGTTTGTTTTTGTATTATTTTGAATTTTTTTCCAGTTAGAGTCTCTTGGTCTTTGTATATCTGCTGAAATTTTCTTCGTTAATCCTTCATTCTTCAGTGACAGTTTAGTTGAACACAGAATTCTATTTTGTGAGATATTTCCCCCACAGCAGTTTGAAGACATGTGACTGTCTTCTGACATTTATTGTTGCTGATGAGAAGTCTGCTATCAGTCTAAGTGATATTACTTTGAAGATAATTTCTTTTGATGCTCAGTTCACTATTAAAAGTTTTCATGTGCACTTATTCTGCCATGTTGAAAAAAGTCTAGGTTTTTTCATGTGAAGAAAGTTAAAAACAAGTAAAAAAACAATAATACACAAGTTTACTATGCATAGGTAACTGCTGTTAATATCTTGGCAATACTTTTTTCATGCTTTTTACATCATAGCCGAGATCATACCATGCATACCACCGTGTCTTGTATTTTTTAGACAATATAATAATATAAGCATTTTTATGTCATTACCATTTTTGTGGAAATACCAAGTTAGTGCTGAGTACTATTCTACCTTATTGTGTAGTTTAAAATATGTAACCATTTTTATATGTTTAGTATTCTGTTGTTTCCTCATTTTTTTTGTTTCATGAATGCTATATTAGCCGCCTTTACCTGTTTTTCTGTTCACCTCTAATTATTTCTCTTGAAAAGATTCCTAGAATTAGGCAAGACTACTTAAATGGTGTGGATGTTTTTAATATTCTTTATATGTAGTGTTATATTATTTCCCATAATTATTTTACCAATTTATAGTCCCACTTGTTATGTAGCGTATATGTTAATTGGGTTTACTATCATCCTCAAAATAATCCTTGCTATTTTTATTACTAAAAATGCTGTTGTATTGTTGTTTTCTTTTGAATTCCTTTATTGTAAATGAATTTCATCACTGTTTTGATAATTATTAGATATGGATCTGCACCTACGAGCTCTCCCTTGAGGTAGGCTTCTTGACATTCCATATTTCAAAGGTCATTGAAAAAACCCATAGCTTATGCTCCAATTGATCATTTTTCTAGGTCTTATTTTTCTGTGCACTCATATATTTATAGAGAGATCTGACATCCTTGTTTTATTTAGCCACTTATAAGTCTTTAAAATTCTTAATGCTTCCATCAGAAATCTGCCCTGAATTTCAAGGAATTGGTAAAAATAATTGCTTGCCCTTTCCAAGTATAGACTATCTGTATTTATGTAGACTTCCACTACTCCTTGAGTTTAAGGAGCCACTAATCATGGCATATCATTCTTCACTGAGTTTTTGAAAAGCATATAGAATTTATGTAGTCAACGTGGCCTTACCATCTAGAATTCCATTTATGTTGCTTTATGGACTTAAAATGTTATATTTGATCTTGCCAATGTTTAAGCAAAATAAATCTCATCAACTAAGCGAGTTTTTATTTGTATGTCTTCCCTCATGTGGCCTTTTATAATACTCCACAAAAGACTGATCTTTTAAAAATATGTACAGAGGGTCATTTTAGTAATAGTAGGGAAGGCACACAAGTTTTATCTATTGTGAAAACTTCAACCAATTGATAGTAGCTGCCAAGTGCACAGGATTGAGAAACATTCTGAGGCTTTGTCAAAGCTTATTAGAAAAGATAGATATGATTGATTAGTGATGTCTATCACAGTTGAATATGTGCGTGTGTATAAGATAAAGGTTATGTACTTTTCATTTTGCAGCTGTAGTTAACCAAGCATCCCTTATAATATAATAATTGTAATTATTGTTGAAGTATATATTAGGAAGACTAGTATATTGTGCCTTGCCTTTTGCATGGCACTCAGAATATGCTCAATAGATGTTGAATATATTTATGTACCATAATTCACAAGAAATATGCCAAGTACATATTTCAGAGTCCCCTTATAATAGCCAATGTAATTCTGCATATGGGGGAATATGAATTTAAATGGGTTAATGAACATGAGCAAGGGATGTCATTGACATTTTGATAATTCTGCATTATTTTATAACCACAAGACAAAACCACTTTATATATCACTTGGATCTCTTAAGGATATGTAAACTGTTCAACTGAATGTCCTAAGCTTGTAGAAAGTTGAAGTTGCTACTCCTTTAGTGTTATATATTAGAAAAATGTTAATTTTAAATATTTTCCATACACTTATTTTGTGCTCAGAAATGTGGTGTTATACATTTCTTTGTTTGGAAGAAAGGATAAAATAAGACACAGGATTGCTATTTGATGTTGCCAGTAAGGGAGAACAAAAGAGAGTTTTAAAGCAGGCGTTGTGTTGTTCCCCACCCCCCGTGGTGGTAGTGGAACAGGAAATTAAATAAAAACCTTCCCCCCCACCGGCTGACTGAATGGGCCCCCTCCTGGCCAAGAGGATATCCTAAAACTAAATTGTCTGCCAGGAGGAGGAGGTCAGACATGCCTCACCATGCCCCCCTCCCTTCTTGGAGATACCCTTTGCAACTCATTGACAGGCCTAAGGCTACGCAAGACAAACCTGCGGGTCTCCAATTTACACAACAAATACGTCCAGTGACTTGCCTCTTACCTAAAACATTCCAAGCCTTTAGAACCAATTACAAGTCAAGGAGTCTTTAAACCCACCTATAACCTGTAAGGCCCGCCTTTTTGGGCCAAACCAATATATGGCTTCCATGTATTGATTTATGCCCTTACCTGTAACCCCCATCTCCCTAAAATGTAGAAAACCAAACTGTAACCCAACCACAGGGAGTCTACTTGCTCAAGGCTTCTCGGGTGTGGCTCCGGGTCATGGTCCTCAAATTTGGCTCAGAATAAATCCCATTAAAATTATTTTACAGAGTTCGGCTTCTTTTCCGTCGACATTAGTTAGCACTGACGTTAAGAGTAAGACTTCTGCGTTCAAATCCTGCCCCTGCCATTTAATAGCTCTATAACCTTGGACAAGTCATTTAAATTCTCTGTACGTGGAGATGTTTTAAAGAATAAATGTGTCATTATGTAGAAAGCACTATAAGGGAGGGAAAACTTCCAATCTACCCTCTGAGGGTTTGATAATTGAGTCTATGAAATAAACTGACAGTAGGCAGATTAACAGGACAAAAGATACACAAATTTATTACATGCATGAGGGCATCAGAGGAAAGAAAAGTGAATACCCAAAAACCAAGTGGCAGCTAGAAGCTTATATACTCTCATCATAGGGAAGAGTAAATGATTTTGGGGAAAGATGGATGGGCCTTCAGAAGAATAGGTTACAGCCTATGACAAAGTCTGTCTGGGCATGGTGTCAACTTCCAGTCTTCTCTCCTGTGATCCAAGTTAATCTTCCCTAGTCAATGAGATCCTCAGGGAGGTAATTCATGACAATTGAGTTCCTTTTGGAGGATCTGTCTGTAAGCAGATAAGGGAAGTTCAGAGAAAGCTCCTCCGTGCGTTTGCTATTCCCCATGTGCTCTCAGTTTGAAATTCAAAGCAGCATATTTTGAGGAGGAATTTCCAAAACTCTTTCAGCACTTAGAGTAGTGCCTGGCACATGGCTATTCATCTATAAAAAACAGCAACCCCCTCCCCACATGCACACACAGCACCACTCATATGCTTAGTCTCTCTAAATAATACCAACACCCCCCCACACACACCACCATGCTCACATGTTTAATATCTGGTGTAGGGGAGGGGAAAATGACTTTCCTTCACCCTCCTAGGTTTTTTGTCTGGGCTGCAAATTAGACATAAGAGAGATTAACAGGAGCAAAAAACATATTTAACTGTGTGTATACACATAAGAGTCTCACAAAACAAGAGACTTGAGTAAGGGCCAGATGATTGAAGCTTATATAGCACCCTGAGCTACAGGAAGGAATAGGGGCTTGGTACATCTGGTGGGGGTGGTGACAAGTTATGGGAGGGTGAGGGGAGGAAATGTATAGTGAACAAATTTTGTCTTTTTCTGCAGATAAAAAATCTCTAAGGTAATAAAAGTTGTCTAGAAGCAGCCCTCTTCCTGATACAGATAATTTTACTAATGTAGATTTCCTTTATAGATGTACATTTCCTTTATAAAAGGGCAGCTTTTCAGAGTTATTCCTATGTCTGCACCTACTTATAATAACCAGCTCGAAATGTGCCAATATTTTGGATTGGCATATTCTGGTCTCCTACAATCATATTTTGAGGTGGTGTGTTGTGAGCCCCAACACTGAAAAATCTCATTCTAACATGTTCATAAATATTGGAAGTTAGCAAGAATGGCACAAGTGACATGAGCAATAAGTTTGTCTCTGATCCAGTTATTATTAGATATATTTGAAAGCAAAAGAAACAAAGACTCAGAGATGTAATTTGCCTACAGTCACACAGCTTCAAAACAGCAGAGGCAGTTTCTGAAATCATAACTAACATCCAAACTCAAGCTGCACACACACCACCATGCTTTCTGCCCCTCTAGTCCCTCTCAGTTCATAGTTCCTAAAACAATTTATTTTCATGATGTAAATATCACTGGTAAGTGGAATCCAGAGAAAAAAGAAACTGGAGAATAATGGAAGTGGACTTTCGGCTTCTTTCCTCTTCCTCTACTGCTTCCTGCTCTTAGCCCTCTAATTGCTAACATACTCAGAATGTTTCTCCTTGCCTCATTGTGGCTGCTAGCAGTTGTCCTTTAGTCATTAGATGCCCCCTAAGTGTGTCTTCCCTTCTTGAGTTGCTGACTTACATTTCTGTCTGACACTGTATCCTTCTTAACTGCTTCCATCAGTGTCACAAGTGCTGTTTTGTCTCTGTAGTGGTAATAGTAGTCGTAGCAGCAGCAGCAGCTAAAACCAAAACATTGCCCAATTGACAAGTCTCTTTTTACTTGCTCAAATGCCGCCCGTTTCAGTATTCAGACTTGCTTGTCTCTTCATGACAGTGTTCATGACTGCAGAGAGGATGTGTTTCGAATACATGAACTGGATAAGTTGTATAAAGAGGCTGATAAAATGCCCAGCCAAATACAGGCAATCTTTGTCATTTTAGGAATAAAGAAAAACACTTACAGATTTAGGGAAGGAGAGTATGTGGATAAGAAACTGGAATCCTAGGTTCCAGTCCTGGGTCAGTCATGCACTAGGTGTGAGACCAAAGCTAATCACTCACCTCCTTCTCCTAACCTAAAATGGCTTTTCCTAATGTAATTAGGTTTCTCACAAGGCAAAATGGGACTCAAACCCAATATCTGCCTTGATATCCCAAAAATTTTGTTGTAAAAGTCTACCAGATGAATTGTAAAGAATTATACGCCTGTAAATTGTGATGTGTGATTGTGTTGTTACTGTTCTTTAAGAATGTTTTGAGAATAGGGGAATAGTTTGCTTTACAAGCCAATGGGATGTTTTCTTCTACCAATCATCATGCAAATAAAAATTGTCTCTTGAAATCTTAAGTAGAACTTGAGGAAAAAATTGGCAACTAAGAGAAGTAAAAATAAGGTTGATTCTCAATCAGTACTTGTTTTTTCCCCAAAGATGGCTAATGCTATATTACTACTATTCAAAAGTCTCCTGGTGGAAAAATGCATAGAGTTTTCCCTGGGTAATTAAAATGAGAGTTGCCAAATAGAAGGGAAAATAGAAAGGTGGAGGTAATTCAAAATGAAGCTAATTGGACTGCCTGAGTAAGCAGAAATGTAAGGTGACAGAGGAACCATTTTTACAATAGGCAAAATGTGATTCTGGCTGGCCTTCTGTTACGTTAATTATGATTCTCTGACATATCGGGCACACTGTCCATTAATAAAATCCTTTGGAATATGCTTTCCTTTGATAATCCATCATGGAAATCTTACATGTTTTTATTATTAATACATTTTTTCCACACTGACAATAGGATTCAAATATGCTGGTGGTGCACACAAGGCAAATTTTCTGAATGATAGTGTGACTGTAGAGCAGAATTTTATTTTCAATTTCATCAAAGCACATCTACATTACAAAAACACACACACAAAAAATGACAAAATATATTCATAGCACTGGCAACAATAACAGAGACCAAAAGTTCTGACTTATCAGAAGCAAAATCACTTTGTAATTCAGCTCTTCTCCTGTCTTTTGCATCTTTCTTAGATTAGTCCAGTTGTTTTGAATTTAACCGAGTTCAATTCAAATGCAGAATTGAAGCATGAGGAAAGTCTGACTTGTTCTAGACCTGAGCTGCCTTATCCTTGTAAGTTATTGCCTAATTCCTTCTGAACACTCTTAACATTCTTAAGCTTAAATTCACTGAGGCAGTAAAACACAAAAGACATTTATTGGTGTGAAAAGACTAGATGCACCAGACGTACTGATGATCGATACTAGATGTCCACTAACTACCACATTTGCTTTAGCTATGAGCTGTCAAAAATAATTAAGCTCGATTTTTAATGAACTTTTTTCATATAGTGAATATTCTTTACTCAACACCTGCTATCAGTCTAAGCAAAATAACAACATTGCAATAATGTTATATATTTTTAGTAAACAGAATCACAAGGATATGTGGTAAAATATTATTGGAATGTAGTTTCAGTCTCAAGATTATAGCTCAGACATACCTTTTAAAAATAATTTATATTATTTTATTTAAATAATTCAAAGATGAACTCTCCTCCAGTAAAATTTTCAGATCAGTTTTGATTTTAGGTGGAAATATAATGCCCCATGTATAACTTTATAAACAAAACATAGTAAAAATAAATCTATGGCAGTTCCAAATGGCAGTGTAGAAGCAAGCTGGCTTTACTTCCCACCACAGAAAACCAAAAACAACTATATAGCACTGAGATTATCACCAGCAATATCCCAGAATTCAAGTATGAAGATGAGGCAGTTCCCGAGATCACAGAGAAGTGAAAACCCTTTGTGCAGACAGTAAGAGAACTGGACTTCTATATCCATGACATCCCTCCTTTCACTCTGTCCAGCACCAAGCATGTGGGAAAATTTCCCCCAACTCAGTTTCTACACTGGAAAAAGTGAGATTGATGTGGTCACCAGCTTCCCCACCATCTTGGGTTCCCTGGCAGGAGAATTCTCCCTGCCTTAACCCACAGGAAGCATCACCACTGCTTGAAGGGAGAAATATCTCTGAGGATATGCAGAGACAAATGGTGGAGACTGGACTACCATCCCCAGCCCTGGAAACTCTGCTTTGTTATTCAGCCAAAGGAGACACCAAATTAGAGTGGCTGTTAAGCAGCACTATACTATAGGAGGTTCATTTCTCAGATTCCCTTGGCACAAACCACTAGCCAGCCTTCCTATACTGCTGAGATATCCCCTTTAGGACTTCCCTCATTCAGGGATGGCAGTGCTGTGATTGTTTACTAGAGCTGAAGTGAACCTGGGCTTATGGCACCAGCTAGAGCACAAAAGAAGTTAGCGACCTTGTGGCAAAGAAATTCTAAGCAAATATATCCAATAAAAACCAAAACAAGCCATACAGAGAAGACTGGGATAAATATTTTTTCAACACAAAGACATAGATGTGCATCTACAAGAAACAACAGCAAACAGGGAACCATTATCTCCCCAAATGGACAAAGCAAGGAACCGATAACTGACCCTAATGAAATGATGATATATGAGCTCTCTGACTAACAATTCAAAACATCAGTTTTAAGGAAATTCAGTGATATCCAAGATAACACAGAAAAATAATTCAGAAATTTATCAGAGAAATATAATAAGGATATTAAAATAATTTAAAAAATCAAACAGAAATCTTGGAACTGAGAAACACATTTGCTGAACTGAAAAATTCATCAGAAGCTCTCAGAAGCAGAATGGATCAAGCAGAGGAAAGAATCAGTGAGGTCAAAGACAGGATATTTGAAAATACACAGTCAGAGGAGAAAGAAGAAAAAAAGAGTGAAAAGCAACAAGGACTGCCTAGAAAATACAGAAAATTACCTCAAAAGACCGAATCTAAGAATTATTGATTTTCAAGAGAGAGTTGAACATGAGCAAGGTATAGAAAGTGTATTAAATGAAATAATAACAGAAAAATTTCCAAAACTGAAAAAAAATAAATAAACATTCAGGTACAGGAATGTCAGAAAACACCAAAAAGATTTGACTCAAATAAGACTACACCAAGGCATATAATAATCCAAATCTCAAAGATCAGGGACATAGAGAAGATCATAAATCAGAAAGAGAAAGGAAGCAAATAATATATAAAGGAGCTCCAATCCATCTGGCAACAGACTTCTCAACAGAAACTATACAGTCGAGGAGAGAGTGGGAAGACATTTTCAAAGCACTAAAACAAACAAACAAACAAAGAAACCCCTGCCATTCAAGAATACTGTATCCAGCAAAGTTATCCTTCAAACATGAAACAGAGATAAATTCTTTCTCAAACAAAAGCTGAGAGAATTCATCACCACCAGACCTGTCTTATAAGAGATGATAGAGGGAGTTCTCTAATCTGAAAGAAAAAAACAACACTAATGTGAAAGAACAAAAGCCCACACTGCCAAAATTAAGTGCACAGAGAAATCCAGAATATATTAATACTGTAATTGTGATGTGCAATCCACTCATAACTGTAGTATGAAGCCCAAAAGACAAATCTACCAAAAACAACAATAGCTACAGCAACCTGTTAAGAGATAGGTAATATAAAAGATGTCAATTGAGACAACTATAAGTCCAAACATGGGGGAGATGGTGTTAAAGAACATTATTTTTCCATTTTCCTTAGTTTCTATTCTATTCTTTGTGGTCTAACATAAGGTATCATCTCTTTAAAATAATTTGTTATATCTGTAAGATCATTTTGGTAAGCATCATGGTAACTACAATGCAAAAAACCTATAATATAATCATTAAAAATAAAAAGCAATGAATTAAAACATATTAGCAGAGAAAATAACTTAATCGTGAAGGAAGACAGTAAGAAAGGAAGAGAGGAGTTACAAAACAACCAGAAAATAAGCAACAAAATGGAAATAACAGTAGTAAGTCTTTACTTATCAATAATAACACTGAATGTAAATGGACTCATTCCTCCAATTAAAAAGCATAGAATAGCTGAATGGATAAAGAAACAAGACCCAACTATAAGCTGCTTACAGAAACCCACTTCACCTATAAGGACACAGGTAGACTGAAAGTTATGTGGTGGAAAAAGCTATTTCAGGCAACTGGATACCAAAAATGTAGCTATAATTATATCAGATAAAATAGACTACAAATCAAAGACTGTAAAAAGAGACAAAAGAGTTCACTAGCTAGTGATAAAGAGGACAATTCAGGAAGAGTATACAACAATCATAAATATTTATTCACCCAACACCAGAGCACACAAGTACATAAAGCAAACATTAATAGATCTAAGGGAGAGATCAGTTGCAATATAATAATACTAGAACATTTTAAAAGTCTGCTCTCTGTAATGGACAGATCTTCCCAACAGTCAAAGAAATGTTAGGGTTAAACTACACACTTTACTTAATAGGTCTAGCTGACATTTACAGAATATTTCACCCAACTGCTGCAGAATACATATTCTTTTCATCAGCACATGGAATATTGTTTATAATAGACCATATCTTAGGCCACAAAAAATAGAAATCATATCAAGTACTTTTTCTGACAACAATGGAATAAAACTAGAAGTCAATAACAAGAGGAACCTCAGAACCTTCACGAGCCATAGAAATTAAACTACATGATCCTGAACAACCAATGGATCAATGAAAAATTTAAGAAGGAAATTTAAAAAGTTCTTGAAACAAATGACAATGGAAATACAAGGTACCAAAAACCTATGAGATACAGTAAAAGCACTAATAACGAGGAAGTTTATAGTAATAAATGCCTATATCAAAAAAGTTGAAAGACTCGAAAGGAAGAACTTAGCACTCACCTCAAAAAACTAGAAAAGCAAGAAGAAACCAAACTCAAAAGCAGTAGAAGGAAGGAAATAATGAAGATCAGAGCAGGAATAAATGAAATTGAGACAAAAAATATAGAAGATCAACAAAATGAAAAGTTGTTTTTTTGAAAAGATAAAACTGACAAACCTTTAGCTAGACTGACAAAGAATACAAGAGAGAAGACTCAAACAAACAAAATCAGTAATGAAAAGGAGACATAACAATTGAGACCACAGAAATACAAGGAATCAGTAGAGATTATTATGAACAACTATATACCAACAAACTGGAAAACCTAGAAATAATGGATAAACCTACAAGTCCTGGACACATATAACCTACCAAGACTGAACCATGAAGAAATAGAACACCTCAATAAACCAATAATGAAAAATGAGATAGAAGCCACAATAAAAAGTCTCCCATCCAAGAAAGGCCTAAGACCTGAGGGCTTCACTGCTGAATTCTACAAAACATATAATTAACAAATAATACAAATTCTACTCAAACTCCTCAAAATATTGAAGAGGAGAGAATACTTGCAAACTCATTCTATGAGGCCAGCATTGTCCTGACACCAAAATCAAAGACACACAAAAAAAGAAAACTACAGGCCAATATCTCTGGTAAACACAGATGCAAAAATCCTTAAGAAAATACCAGCAAACCAAATTCAACAATACATTAAAAGATCATTTACCACGGTCAAGTGAGATTCATCCCAGGGATGGGGGATGGTTCAATATATGCAAATCAATAAACCTGATACATCACATTAACAGAACCAAGAACAAAAAACATATTATTATTATTTCAATAGATGACAAAAAAATTGATAAAACTCAACATCCATTTATGGTAAAAACCCTCATCAAACTGAGTATACCTCAAAATAATGTAGGCCATATGTGATAAACCCATAGCTAACATCATTCTGAATGAGGAAAAATTGAAAGTTTTTTCTTTAAGTTCTGGAACAAGACCAGGATGCTCATTCTTACCACTTTTACTAAATATAGTACTGGAAGTCCTTGCCAGAGGAATTAAGCAAGAAAAAGAAATAAAGAGCATGCAAACTAGAAAGAAAGAAGTCAAACTAGCCTCATTCACATGATCTTATACCTAGAAAGACCTGAGACTCCACCAAAAAACTGTTAAAATTGATAAATGAATTCAGTAAAGTTGTAGGATACAACTCAACATACAAAAGTCAGTAGCATTTATGTACACCAATAGCAAACAATCTGAAAGAGAAATTAAGAAAGGAATCCCATTTACAATAGCTACAAATAATATAAAATATGTAGGAATCTATTTAACTAAATAAGTGAAAGATCTACACAAGGAAAACTATAAAACACTGATGAATGAAATTGAAGTGGACATGAAAAAATAGAAAGATTTCATGTCATGGATTGGAAGAATTAATATTATTAAAATGACAGCATGACCCCAAGAAATGTACAGATTCAATGCAATTCCTGTGAAAATGCCAATGACATTCATTACAGAAATATGAAAAAATACTAAAACTTATATGGAATGACAAAAGACCCTGAATAGCCAAAACAATCCCGAGGAAAAAGAACAAAGTGGGAAGCATCACACTACCTGACTTCAACATTTACTGCAAAGCTATGGTAACCAAATAAGCATGGCACTGGCATAAAAACAGAGACATAGATCAATGGACAGAATAGAGTACCCAGTTATAAATTCATGCATTTACAGCCAACTCATCTTCAACAAAGGTACCAAGATGATATAATGGGGAAAGGATGGTCTTTTTAATAAATGGTGCTGGGAAAACTGGATAAATATATTTAGATTAATGAAACGAGACCCTTATCTCTCACTATACACAAAAATCAAATCAAAATGGATTAAAGACTTCAATTTAACACCTGAAACTGTGAAACTACTTGAAGAAAATATTAGAAAAATGCTCCAGGACATTGGCGTGGGCAAAGATCTTTGTGTAAGACCTCAAACGCATGAGCAAACAAAGCAAAAATAGATAAATGGGATGTTTCTGCTCAGCAAAGGAAACAATCAACAAAGTGAAGAGGTAACCCACAGAATGTGAGAAAATATTTGCAAACTACCCATCTGACAATGGATTAAAAACCAGAATATATAAAAAGCTCAAACAACTCAATAGTAAAAAACAAACAAAAACAATAGCAACAAAAAACCCCATAAATAATCTAATTTAAAAATAGGCAAAAGATCTGAATAGATATTTTCCAAAAGAGGACACATAAATTGTTCATAAGTAGGTGAAAAAATGTTCAACATCACTAATCATTAGAGAAGTGTAAATCAAAACTACAAGGAGGTATCATCTTACCACAGTTAAAATGGCTTTTATTGAAAAGACTGGCAATAACACATGCTGGTGAGGGCATGGAGAAAGGGGCATATTTGTACGTTGTTGGTGGGACTGTAAATTAGCACAGCCACTATAAAGAACAGTATGGAGGTTCTTCAAAAAAATAAAAATAAAATTACCATATGATCCAGCAAATTTCACCACTTGATATATATCCAAAAAGAAAGGAAATCAATATATCAAAGAGGTATCTGCACTCCCATGTTTATTGCAGCACTATTCACAATAGCCAAAATATGGAATCAACCTAAGTGTCCATCAATGATGAATGAATAAAGAAAACGTGGTTTATACACACAATGGAATATTACTCAGTCATAAAAAGAATGAAATCCTGTCATTTTCACCAACATAGATGGAACTGTAAGTCATTATGTCAAGTGAATTAAGCTAGGCAAAGAAAAACAAATATTGCATGTTCTCACTTATACAGCATGTTCTCACCCATCTGTGGGAGCTAAAAAAGTGGATCTCATGAAGAAAGACAGTAGATTGGCAGTTACCAGAGGCCAGGAAGGATAGTTGGGAGGGAGAGATGAAGAGAAGTTGATTAATGGGCAGAAACATATGGTTTGATAGAACAGATAAGACCTAGTGTTAGGTAGACCAATGACAGGGCGACTATTGTTTATAATAATCTATTGTATATTTCAAGATAGCTAGAAGAGAATAAATTGAATGTTTCTAGCATAAAGAAAAGACAAATATTTAAGGTGATGGATATCCCAAGTACACTGATTTGATCTTTTCAAATTATATGAATGTATTAAATTATCACATGTATTCTGAAACTATGTGCATCTATTATGTATCATAAGATAAATTTTTTTAAAATCTATGTCTTCCAACTTCACTGAGCCCTTCCCCACTACTGAGTGGCTTAAACATCATTTAAAAATATTTATTGCTTCCTCTTCCTCTATCCAAAACTAAGATATTGAAATTCTCGAGAGTTCTATCTCCAATCCGTCCTTTCATGTGTTTGTATAGTACTTTCCAATTTTTTTTCTTGCCGAGTATGGAGAAAAGAGAGTAGGCTTTCCAAAGCTTACTCTCTTTCAAATCACAGGAGTAGGGCCTACATCCAGAGGTTGCTAATTACTAACTATAGGACCCTGGGCAAATTATATCTACATAGGAAGTAATGAGACTCAGAAAAACAATTTGACCAAAATGTTTGATTCATTTGCTTCTCTACCTTAAGACTAAACATGAAATGATTCTTGACTGAGTGGGTATAAATTGGTTACGTCAGGAGTTTTCTTCAGAGGAAATATTTTCCATTCTATCATGTTTAAAAGACACTCATAATTCTTTTTTTATTTTTAAATTTCAGAATATTATGGTGGTACAGACACTTTGTTTACAAATATTGCCTATGCACTGCCCAAGTCAGAGCTACAATCATGCCCATCCCTCAGACAGAGTGCCCCACACCCTTTAGGTGTGAGTTTACCCATCCCCTCCACTCCCCTCTCACCTGCCCAACCCCCGATGAACATTATTTCCGTGTGTGCACATAAGTATTGATCAGCTAGTACCAATTTGATGGTGAACACCAGTGGTGGTGTTCTTCCATTCTTGTGATACCTTACTTCAAAAAATGGGCCTTGGCTCCATCAAGAATAATACCAGAGGAATTAATACACAATTGTTTTTTATGGGAGAGTGGTACTCCATTCTATACATATGCCACATTTTATTAATCCACTCATGTATTGATGGTCACTGGGGTTGATTCCACATCCTTGCAATTGTGAATTGTGCGGCTATAAACATTCAAGTGCAGATGTCTTTATTATAGAATGTCTTTTTCTCCTTTGGGTAAATACCCATTAGTGGGATTTCTGGATCAAATGGTAGTTCTACTTTTAGTTCTCTGAGGAAACTACATATTATTTTCCATACAGGTTGTACTAATTTGCAGTCCCACCAGAAGTTTTTGAGTGTACCAATCTCTCTGCATCCACACCAAAATTTGTTGTTTTGGGACTTTTTGATATGAGCCAAACTCACTGGACTTAAGTGATAGCTCATAGTGGTTTTGATTTGCATTTCTCTGATGATTAGAGATGTTGATCATTTTTTATATGTTTTTCCCCATTATTCTGTCTTCTTGGGAAAAGTTTTTGTTCATGTCTTTTGCCCACTTATTAATGGGGTTGTTTGATTTTTTCTTGTTGATTTTCCAAAGTTCTGTATAGATTCTGGTTATTAGCCCTTTATCAGATGTGTAGCATGCAAATATTTTCTCCCATTCTGTAGGTTGTCTGTTCACTCTTGTGATAGTTTCCTTGGCTGTGCAGAAGTTTTTTTAATTTGATCAGGTCCCATTTATTTATTTTTGTAGCTGCTGTGATTGCTTTGGGGGTCTTCTTCATAAATTCTTTGCCTAGGCCAATGTCTATAAGAGCTTTTCCAATGTTTTCTTCTAGAATTCTTATGGTTTCATGTCTTAGGTTTAAGTCTGTTATCCATTGTGAGCTGATTTTTGTGAGAGGTGAGAGGTGTGGAGCTAGTATGAGTCTTCTACATGTGGCTATCCAATTTTCTCAGCACCATTTATTGAATAGGGATTCTTTTCCCCTAGTGTATTTTTTTGTCTAATTTGTCAAAGATCAGATGACAGAATGAGGATGGTTTTATATCTGGGTTCTCAGTCCTGTTCCATTGGTCTATGTCTCTGTTCTTGTGCCAGTACCATGCTGTTTTGGTTACTATAGCCTCAGAGTATACTGTGAAGTCTGGTAGATTGATGCCTCCCAATTTGCTCTTTTTGCTTAAGATTGCTTTGGCTAGACGGGGTCTTCTCTGGTTCCACACAAAGTGTAGAATTATTTTTTCTAGATCTGCAAAAAATTATGTTGTTATTTTGATAGGTACTGCATTGACTCTGTTAATCACTTTAGGTAGTGTAGACATTTTAACAATGTTGATTCTACTGATCCAAGGGATGGTAGGGTTTTCCATCTGTTTACATCCTTTGCAATTTCTTTTCTCAGTGTTTCATAGTTCTCCCTATATAGGTCTCTCACATCTTTAGTTAAATATATTCCTAAATACTTAGTTTTCTTTGATACTATTGTGAAAGTTATTGCATCCTTGATTGTTTCTTGACTCGACTTTTATTGTCATATATGGAAGCTACTGATTTGTGTGAATTGATTTTGTATCTTGAGACTTTGCTGAATTAATTTGTCAATTCCAGGAGTCTCTTGGTTGAGTCTTTGGGGTTTTCTAGATATAATATCATATCTTCAGCAGAGAGTGAAAGTTTGAACTCTACTGCCCCCATTTGGACACCCCTGATTCCTGTCTCCTGTCTGATTGCTCTGGCAAGGACTTCCAGAACTATGTTGAATAGAAGTGGAGATACTGGGCAACCTTGTTTGGTTCCAGTTTTAAGCAGGAATGCTTTGAAATTTTCCCCATTCAGTATGATACTGGCTGTGGTTTTGTTGTACATGGCTTTAATAATTTTGAGGTATGAGCCATTTATGCCTGTATTGTTAAGAGTTCTTATCATAAAAGGGTGCTGAATTTTGTCAAAAGAATTTTCTGCATCTGTTGAGAGGATCATATGGTTTTTGTTCTTGTTTTTATTTATATGGTGAATTATATTTATATATTTCTGTATATTGAACCATCCCTACATCTTGGGGATGAAGCCCACCTGATTGTGAGGAATTTTTTTTAATGTGCATTTGAATTCAGTCTGCTGGGATTTTACTGAGAATTTTTGCATCTATATTCATAAGGGATATTCTCCTGTAGTTTTATTTTTTTGTTGTGTCCCTTCCTGGCTTTGGTATCAAGGTGATATTGGCTTTGTAGAATGAGTTTGTAAGTATTCCATCCTTCTTGATGTTGTGGAATAGTTTTTGCAGTATAGGTCCCAGTTTTTCTTTGCAGGTTTGGTAGAATTCAGGCGGGAACCTGTCTGGTCCAGCACTTTCTTTTGTTGGAAGATTTTTATTACTGCTTCAGTTTTGGTGCTTGATATTGGGCTGCTTAAGGAAATCTATTTCTTCCTGATTGAGCCTAGGGAAGTTGTGTGTATCTTAGAATTTGTCCATTTTCTCCACGTTTCCATGTTTTTTGGCATAGAGATTTTTATAGTATTCAAAGATGATGTTTTATATTTCCTTGATATTAGTTGTGACCTCTCCTTTTTCATTTCTAATTGAGCTTATTAGAGTTCTTACCTTTCTGCTTCAGGTCAGTCTAGCAAGTGGCCTGTCTATTTAGTTTACCTTTTCAAAGAACTAACTTTTTGCTTTATTAATCTTCTCTGTAGTTCTTTTGTTCTCCATTTCACTTAGTTCTGCTCTGATCTTGGTTATTTCTTTTCTTCTGCTGGGTTTAGGGTTGGCTTTCTCTTCATTTTACATTTCCTTGAGATGATTCATTAGTTTGCTGATTTTTGATCTTTTTGTCTTTTGGATGTGGGCATTCAAGGTGATGAGTTTTCCTCTCAGGACTGCTTTTATTGTATCCCACAAATTTTGATAACTCATGTCCCCATTATCATTTAGTTCGAAGAATATTTTGATTTCCATCTGAATCTCCTCCTTGATGCAATAGTCATTCAGCAGTAGATTGTTTAATTTCCATGTTTTTGGGTAGAGAAGATTGTTTCTGTTGGAATTGGTTTCTGATTTTATTCCACTGTGGTCTGAGAAGAAACATGGTATAATTTCTATGTTTTTAAATTTGTTGAGATCTCTTTTGTGGCCTAGAATGTGATCAATTTTAGAGAAAGTTCCATGTGCTGATGAGAAGGATGTATATTTAGTGTTATTTGGGTGAATTGTTCTGTAGATGTCAGTTAGGCCCAAATGTTGTAGAGTCCTGTTTAGGTCCATTGTTTCTTTGCTTATTTTCTGCTTGGAGGATCTGTCCAGTTCCATCAGTGGGGTGTTGAAGTCCTGGCTATTATGGCATTGCTATTTATTATGTTTTCTACATCTAGCAGTATTTGCTTTATGTATCTGGGTGCTCCTGTGTTGGGTGCACAAATATTTAGGATTGTTAAGTCTTCTTTTTGGATTTTTCCCTTCACTACCATATAGTGACCATCTTTGTCTTTCTTTACTTTTGCTACTTTAAAGTTTATGATATCTGATATAAGAATGGTTATCCCAGCTTTCTATTAGCTTCTATTTGCCCGGAAAATTGTATGCCATCCCTTCCCCTTGAGTCTGAACGAGTCCTTATGTGTAAGATGCATTTCCTGGAGACAGAAGATTCTTGGCTTGTATTTTTTTATCCATTAAGCCAGCCTGTGTCTCTTCAATGGGCAATTCAAGCCATTCACATTTATTGAAGGAATTGATGTTTGGGGTGGATTTCTGTTTATCCTGTTGGGTAGACTCTTATTGTTTTGTTTTATTGGTCCAGCCATTGTGGAATCAGGGTTCTGGACTTTTAGTCCTTGGGTAATTTTACACTGGGGTGTCTATTGTGCTGGTTAGTGTACAATGCAGGTATGAGTGCTTCCTGCAGGGCAGGTCTGGTCTTTGCCAATTCCGTCAGTGATTGCTTATCCAGAAAATTCTATATCTCCCTTGTATAAGGAGCTTAGTTTTGCAGGACAAAGAATTCTTGGTTGGCCATTATTTCATTTTAGAAAACTGAGGATGGGTCCCCAATTCCTTCTTTCTTGTAAGGTTTCAGTTGAGAAATCTGCAGTTAGTCTGATTGGTTTTCCTTTGTAGGTTACCTGCTGTTTTCACCTTACTGCTCGAAGGAGTGCCTCTTTCATGTTTTCTTTGGCCAGCCTAATAACTATGTGGCGTGGTGATTGCCTTTTCACATTGAGTCTCCCAGGAGTCCTGTGTGCTTCTTGTACCTGGATATTGAGATTTCTGGGTAGGCCACGGAAATTTTCCTGTATTATTCCTCCAAATAGATTTTCCAGCCCTTGTGTATTTTCTTTCTCTCCCTTAGGGATGCCTATGATTCTTTCATTTGGCCTTTTTACATAATTTCACATTTCTTGTATACTCTGTTCATGTCTCTTGCTTTTGTGTTCTTTCCCTTTGACTGATTTTTTTTTAGCACATAGGAGTTATCTTCCAACTCTGAGATTCTTTCCTCTGCATGACCCAAACTGTTCTTAAGGCTTTCCACTGTGTTTTGTAGATCCTTGAATGCCTCTTTCATTTCCAATATTTCTGTTTGGTTTTTCCATAATACTTCACTTTAGAGAATTTTTCATTAATTTCTTGCATTTTTCTAGTGGTTTCTTTGTGTTGGGATTCTATTTTCTCTTGAATTTTATTGAGCTTTCTTACAATCTATAATCAAAACTCTTCCTCTGTCATTCTACCCATTTCATTTAAGTTGGTATCCGTTGCTGAGGAGCTAATAATTTCTTTTGGGGGCTAATTTTCGTTCTGATTTTTCATGGTTCATGTGTTCTTTCGCTGATTCTTTCTCATCTGGCCTGTTGGTTGAGAGCTGGGCATGCTAGAGGTAGTTCATGGATCTGTCTCCTAGACCCCAAGGATCATTCCCTGGCAGAGCCGCAGAGAGGAGTGCTGGTCCTGTATTGCCTTAGGTGTATTGTAGTAAGTTTGATGGACCTCTTGGCTTGCCTCTGACCTGTTATCTTCACCTCTTCCCAGTGGAGTGTAGTGAGTTTGTTCCCCCAGTTAAACTCCAAGCTAGTGGATTGTACTTGAGGGTACGAATCCACTGCTCCCTAACAGCTTGAGGTGGAAGGAAAAATTTTTTAGCTATGGGATCATTCCTGGTTTCATTGATTGTAGTTTGTGTGGAGGAGCCAGTTACCTAGGTAATCTGTTGTGACCGTAGTAGGTTTTGGTCCCAGGTGGGGCATATGAAAGCCCCATGCTTTGGGAGGGGCCTTGTAGCTCCCAAGGGTTACTTTGACACTGTTCCCCGAGGTGTAGGGAGGAGCAAGATAGCTTGCGGCTGCAGTGTGAGAGCAGTGTGAATAAAATTCTATGCAGCTCAGAAGTCGCTTATCCAGCTTCTAGGGGGTGCTGCTGTAATGGAGTTCAGAGCTCTCTCTTTCTGAGCTTTGAAGGTTGCTTCTGATGGGAGGGACCAACTGGATTGAGGACTCTAGCCAGGTTTTTTCTTCCCTGTCCACAAGGTCAGGGTCTTTCCCCTCCGATCGGACAACTTGTGTTTCCTCTCAACCCAAGATGGGCTCTCAAGCTTCCCCACAGTTCGTGTGTCTGGCCCACTGGTGTGTGTCTCCGTGTGTCACTGGCTGATGGGGGATCTCCAATTGTGCACCCCTTTTCTGCCACTAGATCCCAAGGTGAGGCAGGTGGGCCTGTCTATCCCCAGAAGTCTCTGCCAGGGGGATGCTCCCACCGGGGGGAGTGTGGGAATAGTGGCAGCAGAAGGAACTCTTGGATAAAGCAAAACTCCCTAATAAAGTGAGAAGGGTTGGGGGCAGCTGCTCTGGTTCAACCTGTGGCACCTTAGACATTCCATTGCCATGGGACCCAGTACTTATACAAATTGAGTCACTATGGCACAGCAACCTTCAATATGACTGTTCATGGGGTAGGGGGGGATGGGGACCTGGAGAGCAGGCACTAGGACCAATCACACAGCAGACGGTCAGAGCTGGGAAGGCAGGACCAGATGGATGGGCTGAAAACTGTTTCCAGTACACAAAGGTCCTGCTGATACAGGTCAGCTGGTGCAAGGAATGCAGCTCTTGTTATCCCACCTGGAGTCCACGGAGGCAGCTGTCTGCAGCCTCCAAGGGCGTAGCCTGTCACACCCAGGTGGGACAGTCCCCTGGCCAGGGGTGGGGTGAAGGTAGTGACCTAGCTAATAGTCAGCTTCAGGCAGGGTCCTTAAAGTACTGCCTATCAAGTGTACAAGAGGGTACTACTGGTTTGGGTCAGCCACGCAATGAACGAAGCTCTCCTCGACCCCCCTGGATCCCACGGATGCAATTGCTGGTAACCACCAGGGGTGTACCTTTTAACTCCTGTGCCCAGGTGCTGCTTACTTCCAGGGGCGAGGTGCTCATCACCAAATTCTAGCACTCTCCCGGGGGGGCTGTATCTCAGCTCATTCCCTCCCCAGCCAGGTGCAGTCCCTGCACAATGCATCCGAGAGTTCCAGAGTTGCGCAGGGTTTCCACAATTGCTTCCTCTCCACCGAATCTGCTGTCTTGTGCAATGACTTTGCACCAACTCTGGGCTTGTCCCTGACTGAGTGGATGGGAAGTCTGTGGGGATGGCGCATGACCACCTGCAGGTCAGGTCGCTGACCTTGCGAGCGCGTCCTTCCCACGCTGTGATCTCTGTTGTATTCCCTGCGCTCTCCAATCTTTGTGAATGTATCTGTCTGTCACCTTTTTCCTTGCACTGAGTGTCCCATGCTGCTTCTCTGCAATTTCACAATGCTGTTTTTGTAGTGAGTGATCCTCACACAAGCAGCCATCTGCACTCTCTACTTCCTTCCCTGGGAGCAGTGAGGTAGGAGGCCTCTACCAGACTGCAATTTTTTTTTTCTCAATAATCAAGACACTCATAATTCTTGAATCCTTTCAACATAGCCATTATCTTTCCTGCATGTTTTAATTTTTTAGTTTAAAAATGTTTCCTTCTATTTACCAAAAGGCATTTATTCCTGTATTCCTCATGGATTTATCCTTTTGACAGAGTTTAATGAGTACTCATTATGTACCAGATATGCAAAAAAGATAGTGATAAAGAACATAAAGAGAAAGAGAAGTACATTTCTCAGGAAATCTAATGGAAGGAGATGCCAAATTTTTAATCCTATGGATTCTAGGAATATGAATGGGCCTAGAGAGTTGTATTTATATTGATCTACCCTCATAACTCAGCTTTCTATGCACCTTTGTGGCTGATACAAATTCAAAACACATTAGTTCTCAGTTATTCTCTTGGAGATTTTCTTCCAATAAACAAAGCAGTCCCCAAGTCAGAGTAGAGTTGCTTCAGGAGCTATTTCCCCTCATTTTCCAAAGGTAGAGTTTCTGGGGCTAAGTGTGGCAGTGTCTAGCTCCACATCGCACCTATGACTTTTATTTTCTATACAAGTAACATTTTTTTTTAATTTCATGACTAAAGCATACTGATTTTTCTTTTTATAAAGTGTTTGGTAAGATAGTGAATACCTCCATCTAAAAGTGGCCATTTCAAAAACACACCACACATTTTCTTATACTGACTAGCTGTATAATCTCATAAGGGCATGATGATATCTCAGGTTGAGACTTGATCATTTGCTCTGTGTTCAGACATTTATGGAGAGAGAATAGCATACTGGTAGAGAACATGAATATTATAGTCATTTGGACTTGGATTCAAATTTTAGCTCTGCAGCTGGAATGCCCGAAAGTTTAATTGAGTTCTCTGAACCTCATTGAACAAAAAGCCTTTAAAGTATCTGCCTCCTTCATACTATACTCAAGGAAGATTAAGTTACTGAACCCAAGGTATGACTCAGTAATGACAGTAGCTAACATTTATTGAGGTATTGTGATTATTACCCAATGTTTGATGAACACTGGCTTAAGTATTCCATGGGAAGACGGAAAACACAGGGGGACAGAAATTCCATCTGGGATGTATTGTTAAACAGGGTTAACATCTCATTCAGCAGACACATGTCATGAATGTTTCTAACCTGAGATACATTTACAGGGTGAGATATTTTAGGGTTGGGAGAAAGAATACGGAACAACTTCAGTCTTATAAGTAAGGGCTGATTGGAGCCACTGGAGGGCAAGGGTAGAACTTGAGAGGAGAATAAGCCTGTCACTCCTGAGATTGTGCATCCCCACTGAGACTTCCATAAAGGCTAGGCAAACCACTAAGGCACTGATTCCTTTGGAAAAGTGACTTCCAACAGCCTAGTAACAAGAGTTGGGAGAGGAATTGACAATCAAGGTTAGGACCAAGAAGAGGAAGAAAACTAACATCCTCAGAATAATTGGACAGGCGCAAAGCAGGGAAATGAGCACATAGCTGATGGAAAAGCAACTGATGGTAGATTCTGTACTAAAACATCTTTTGAAGAAAGTATTAGAGGCATTGGACAGAGCTCTTTCAAATGTGTAGTCAGTGTGATGGTGCTGCCCTGTGTGCTGTTTACAGTGTAAACCAAGAACGAAATAACTAACCCTAGCCTTCTGCCTGGTACAGAGCCTTGCATTTGAAATGTCTAGTGATGTATGAGGTTTGGAGAGGATGTCTGACAGCCAATGCTTGTTGTTTTAACAGGTACTCACTCTTTCTTGAATGGTAGGCAAATCTATTAACTTGGAAGGAATATTCCAATTATGTTCTTCAGTAGGAGCTGCTGCGGTGAAGGCTGAAGATCAGGTAGATAAATTATAAAGCAGCCAACTTCAGACTTTGTTTTGGAAGTTGGACTTCCCACTGCTAGGTACAGATATACACAGCCTAAGAAGGATGAGTGACAGCCAATGACAGGAAGCAGCCTTGAGAAAATGCGAGCATTTGTGGCATTTGTGTTGGAAAGAGAGTTCAATATATTGCTAGGAGGTCTTATATAGAGACGGGGAAAGTATTGAGTTCATAGATTCATAAATAAATACACCTGATTTCTTTTTGCATTTCAGATGGCAGGCTTGAAACTTCACTTGCCAAAAGAAGTCACCATTTCTATTTTACACAAGTATATTACCTGCAAGTAATCTGAGCCTTTAAAAAGAAAGCTAGAAAAGAGTGGCTTAGATCTTCCTGTAGACTGTCTTTTGACCAGATTCACAACTCTTTAGAGATAGATGGGACACTAAAGAATGTCTAGTCCTGGTGTCTCATTTTACCCATATGATGTGGGGCTTGAGTGAGCACAGCACAGCAGTGATGAGCATGGATCCAAGAACCCCATGCAAATTCCCACACCAAGCCTCACAAGCTGTGTGAGCTTGGAAAGGTCCCTAAAGTTCCTTGACCCTTATCTCTCAGGTAGGTCAGATGGGCTCATATGCCTGATGCAGTGCCTGACAGGAATAGGTGGTGGGTGCCTATTGAAAGGGACCTGGCATTGCTCTTGCCAGTCTTTGTGCCTCTCAGCTAAGGGCTGCATTCCAGAGTTCCCAAGTCTGTGTTCCTTCCTCTCCCCTGAACATCCAGGAACCACGTGCACCTCCCTAGCTTACTTCCCAGCACCAGATTGAGGCCCTTCTGTCTGTACCACAGCCAGTCAGGTGACCATGGAGAGTGCTGGGTGGCCTCTGCATGGGAGAATAACCTCACCTATGCATTGGAGTGAAGGACTTAAATTAGACACAGTCTGGGAAAATGAGTGTGTAAGGGAGAGGTAGATAAGTCCCAGCGAGCTGAGGCAGAAACTGTCTCAAGAGGGGGAGTTAGTTGTCCAAGTCCCATGGGTGAGAAGTGGCAGAATGTGCCAGGAGATAGCATGGCCAAGGTAAGAGTGGGGAAGATAGAAGGAGAGCAGCAGCATATTGGGTGCAGGGCCTGGTGGGTGCCTGGAGAAGGGGGCCCGGGAGGTAGTCAGTCCACTCCACTTCAGCCACACTGGCCTCCTGGCTGTCCCTGGATCTTGCCAGGCTCATTCCATAATTAGAGCCTTTTTACTGGCTGTTCCTTTGTTCTGGGATGCTTCTCCCCTACACATCCACATTGCTGACCCCTTTATGCCCTTCAAGTCAAATTCCACCTTTTTGTTGAGGCCTACACTGGCCACCACTTTAAAAATTGCAACCTGCCCCTCATCCCAACGCACATCCATTTTGCCCTGCCCGACTGTACGTGTTCTTTATTCCACAGTACTTACCACTTTCTAACCTTCTATATAATTAACTTATTCATTGTGTCTGCAATCTATTGTCTGTCTCATTCCAGTAGCAGATAAACCAAATGAGGACAATGATCTTTGTCTGTTTTGTTCACTGATACGCTTCACATGCCTGGTTCAAATAGGTACTCTATAAATATTTACTGAATGGATAAATAAAGGCTTATCAGAAATAACCCAGGGCTATATCTTTTGTGTAACCTAGAATGAATACATATGCACATATACACACACTGTGCATATATCAAAGCAAAATAATCCATCTCAAACTTTGATATTCTATTTTTAGTAATGTTAATTGTGAATGATATTTCACAAATATTACATACTCCAACACTTTAGAATCACTTCCACGCTCTAGTCCATGGAGAAATAAAGTAAGCATGTGTCTCTATTGTCTAGGAACTCGTAGTCCACCAAGGGAAACAGAGACACTGATATTTAGGCCAATACAAGCCAGAATATATTCAGTGCTACACTAGACCTACAAACAGAGCCTTGGGGAAGAAGCAAAGATGAATTCTGACTGTAAGCATCTGGGAAGACTTCTTGGAGGAGGTAGGATTTTAACTTGGACTTGGTAAATGAGTAAGACCTAGAAAGGTAGGTATATGACACGATCAACCTCCCTGCACGCCTGTCTCACTCTTCAGGTTGGAATAAAAGCATCCCTAAACTTGAGGATCATGGAAACATCTTTCATGGAGGGAACACTGGATGGGGGGAGGTGGCACAGGAAGGTTGGTTCAAGAGGGAGATGGGATAATCACGTCTCTACATAGGTTTTCCAGCTCAGTTCTCCTTGGGATTGGACAGAAACCAGAGATTCTGGGAAGGTGCTCTTTCTAGGAATAAAAATTACACAAGTGTTTGGCTTTTCACTTGTCATGAACTACGCTGAGTTAAAACATAATGTGTGAGATACAAGAGAACAAGAAACCCCCCAGGAGTTTACATACATGGGTTTATGTTGAGACACATTGTATAATACCTTAGATTATCTGTAAATAGCAATGGAGCAAGTCAATGCAGTGGAATAAAATAAGAAAAACATGTTATCTGATTTGCCTGTTTGATGAAAACTTTGGAAGACAGATGATTATTCCGTGAGCAGATTGCATTACAGGCCAAATAACTATAGCTCTAAGAGTCTAAAAATCTATGACTATAACTGCCTATAACTAACTATACCTATAATTAATCAAATCTATAGCTAACCATAACTATAACTATGTAACAATATAAATTATTTAGTAGACATAAGTAATCACAACTGATTAGCAGCCACAAGTAGTAACCACAACTTGTTAAGAATCACTACCAATTACAAATAAAACTTAACCATAACTATACCTAACCATACCTCGTATCCACAACTAGGCAGCAGTGATAAACAGTAAACACAACTACTTATCAACCACAACTAGAAACAACTAGTTACCAACCATTACTCATAGGCATTCAAGTTAGTAGTTGTAGCTAGGTGGCATGAGTAGTTAGCAATAACAAGTAGTCACAACGAGTATTCACACCTACTTAGTAGCCATAGTTAGCTAGCATGACTAGTTGTTAATCATGGTTAATATCCAATGCAATTAACCACAACTAGTTAGTAATAATAACCAGTTTCCATGGGCCATTAGCCACAAATGGTACCCACAGATAAGCAGTTATATCTAGCTAACACAACTAGCTATTGTGCATAACTGGTAATTACAGATAGTTTGTGGTCATAACTAGTCAGCACTGGTAGGTAGCAACCCCAAACTCTATTCACAACTAGTAGCCACAACTTGTTAATAGTCACTAGCTGCAACTAGTAATCCTCAATAATAATCCCAACTAGTGATGGTGCCTAGTTGCTAGTGAAGACTAGTAGCCACAGTAGTAGGGCAAAGTCCAGGAGAAACCAGGCACAAGATTCTAGGTGTCCCCAGGAATAGTATTGAATTTCAGCAGTATGATATTGCCTATGTAGTATATTGTTTTTTCCAAATAGTTCTGGACAGGATGAGTTATAAAGATGGAGAAAGAAAGCATGGGGTATAAAAGGGAAGCCACAACATTTTCCTGGCTGTTCTACTCTCATGTGCCTTGGCTTTTGCTGCTCACCCTGCTTAAGCTCTTTCCTCTTTATCTGACCAAGTTCCACTCTTTCTTTTAGATTTTCTTCCAATTTGTCTATGTGAGTTAGTCATTCCTACTTCTGATCTTCCATAGCACTTTAAAACAACCCTTAATCTTATCTGATATGTTGTCATTAGTTTTGGTCATATCCATTTCCTCCTCTAGAAGCTAATGTCTTACTCTTCTTAGGACAGTGGTAATGATAATTAATGCTTAAAAGATACATACTATGTACCAAAAACCATTATAAGCATTTTACATATAACCAATTACTAAATCCTCACAAGAACCCTCATGAAGTACTGTTTCTTATTGCTACTGTAACAAATTGTCACAAACCAAATTACCGCAAAATAAAACAACACAAATTTATTAGCTTACCATCAGAAGTCTAAGATGGATCACACTGGGTTTAAATCAAGGTATCAGCAGGGCTACATTCCTTTCTGGAAGCTCTACGGGAGCACCCACTTCTTTGCCATTTCCGGGTTCTAGAGACTGCCTAGGTTCCATGGCTTGTAGGTCCCTTCCTTCATCTTCAAAACTAGCTGTGGTGGGCTGAGTCCTTTCATGATGTCATCTCTCTGGTCCTCTCTCTGACCACAGCCAGGAAAGATGTGCTACTTTTGAGGACCTATGGAATTACTTGGGGCCCAACTAGATAATCCATGGTAATCTCTCCATCTCTTAAAGTTCTTTATTTAATTACATCTGCAATGTCTCTTCTGTCATGTAAAGTAACATATTTTCAGGCTGTGGGGATTAAAGCATGGCCATATTTATGGACACATTATTCTGCATACCCCAAGTACATAGTATTTTATAAATGAAAAACTGGGACTCAAAGAAGTTTAGTGATTTATCCAAACTAGTAAATATTGAGGCTGGGATTCAAACCAAGACTGGCTTCTAGAGATGCTATAATAATTAGTTGAAGGTGGGAATATAGTGAAGGAACCGTAATTCTGCCCACCCACTCTCATTTTTCGCCTGTGCCAAATTGTCTTTGCCACCATTAAGAGTTATTTTAATTTCGAGTAGATTTCCTTGTATCCTACCATTACAACTGAATGTGAATTTCATTTTAGCATGACCTTCAAGGATTTGGTAAGCTCAGAGTGGTTCCTGAGGAAGGTTTCCAATTACAAGCAGGTCTAGACAGGTACAAAATACCTGTACCTATTTGAGGGATTCATAATGGGTTTCCAACTCCACAGAGATCTATTAATAGAAGACTCTAGAAAAAAAAAAAAAACAGGAATGTGGGTATTATCTGAATTTTCTGAAGTTCTAACTAAGATAATATTCTTAGCTTTCTTGGTCTTTAACACTACCTTAAGACCCTTGTTAGAACATCAAAGCATGTGACAGAAGTCTTGAAAACCCTTGCCTAATGCAATATTTTTTTAAAAAAATGTATATTTCTTCACATGTATCTCTCTACTTAGTATTCTTCAGGGTCCTTTTACCAGCCAGGATACAAGCTCTTGGGTGTCTTCTATATAAAACATGCAGTTAGAATATTTATGCATTTTTAAGGCAGCAAAGGAAAAACTGATCATCCATATCTGGAAAACACAATATTTGCATAATGAAGGTTTGTCTTTCTCTCAGTTCCTGAACAGCCTTCTTTGTGTCTTGACAGTTTCATTGCCTGGAGGTCAGTCATCATTATAAATTTAAAATGACTTTTACAAGAACTCAATTAAGAGCAAACTCGGAAGAAGTTAGTGCACATGTAATTCATGTATTTACTTGGTTACACAAGTAGCATAACAATGAGTAGCAATGCGTAACTTCAGAAGGTTCAGTACTACATAGTTGCTAGCAGTTGGAGTAGCTGAACAAATGTAAGTAGAAATTAATCATAAACTATCTAGATAATGTATCCTGGGCCTCTTTTTCCACTTTTACTATAGGGCTTAAAGTAGGCAGGATCTCAGATAAAAAATATATATTTTTAACTGAATTAACTGAGTACGCACGTATGGACACAGTAGAAATACATCTATTTGGCCCTGAGAACTGATGGAAGATATGTAACTGTAGTTAACACATTCGTTATGAGGTATCTGCATATTAAGAAATATGCTTTCAAAATAAGTATCTATAAAGCAAATCTGATTTTCTCATTGGTTCCCATTATAATATCAGTGAGATATTCTATAGAGAAAAGAACCAATGAGTAAATGATATTTTTGGTTTTGTTTTTTAATTTTTTTTAATGTTGAAAATGGCATGGTCCCCACCTAGCCCTTTACTTTTTTTTTTTTTTTTTTTCTGGCAGTGTTTTCAGAATCGTCAATACTGCATTAAAAATTCTCCTTCACCACCTTCTCATCCTCCTTTCTGAAAGAAAGGGAAGAAAATTCAAAGCAGTCAGCATCAACACTTTTATTAGCATGGGCAGAATAAAAGATTAAAATAATGGACTGACTAAATAAATGATTGGCTAAAATCTGGCACAATATGTAGATTTTAGTTAACCATTTTTTTACCTCATTTAAAAAATAACATCTCTGCAAGATAACCTAATACTTCCCATATACAAGAATTGCTTTTGTAAAAATGAAAACTATCTGTAAAAATCATTTATTGATATGTGTCTCATTATGCAATATTTTCATCTAATTAGCTGTATAAAATAAAGCAAAATGTATGGAAGACTGCTAATATACAAAATTTCCTTTTGAACGTAAAAGCAGGAAATATCAAGGAGGTTTCCCTAATATTAATGGCTTGCTGCTTCTGCTTTTTATCTTACTATGGCAATGGAATAAATTGCAGCTGCAGAAATGAAGATGAAAGAGTCTGACTCTCTAAAAAACTAACCCATAAATGAGGAGTTGTAATATGAGAAGGACTATTGCGGAAGACTTTGCCTCTTACAGTCTGCCAAAGGGAAATGCAGTGCCTGGATATGTGTCCTGCATATATTGGTATAGCAATTTCTCTGTAATGATTTTCTCAGATTTTAATGCTAGTACAGAAAGAAAATCCTTCTTTTTTTCAAATAGTCATGAAGTATTGGAAGTCACCATTAGCATGCAGGATAAGTTGATTGCTAAAATAATCATAGCATTTTAGTCTCAACATTTCAATTTGGAGAAGTATTTAGCCCTAGGTCATAACAACTTTTAAAGACATGAACAAGTAGAAGCCAGGGATCCTGATCTTTTTTCCATTATATGATGCAGCTGTCTTTTAAATTTGCATTCTTCTTAACTAGAAGGACTAGTTCATCATTCCAGAAATAATTGACTTTTTCCCGCTAAGATTTTTATGAGGGAAAACCTGTGAAAAATGGAGTTTCCTAAGGATGGAGTTAGTAAGTGTTCAATACATGTTTGAAAAATGAATGCACTGGTCTAGGCACTAGGCTAAAACCTATAAGTATGAAGATGTACATACTAGCATAGTTTCTGTTTTTGAGGAATTTACATTATGGTGGGGGGAGAGAGACATATAAGCAGATAATCATAACAAAATTTCTAATGTCTTGATAAAAACATAGTATAGATAGCAGCACAGAGGAAGAGTACTTAATCTTGATTTGGACTGAAAGGTGAGTGGTTTCTAAAGAAATTAAAGTAGGTGAGGTTGTTAAAGTACATTAGAAATTTGATGTTTTCTTTAAAACTATTTAATTGTAAATAGTATTCCTTTTGGCAAAGGTTGAAAGTAAGAATTGTAAAATAAAATGGAGGGTACTGATTATATTACTATTACTCTTAATTGACTCATAAATATTATCTTTCTCAAAACAAACAGGGAGGGCAAGTGTGTATTGTTGTTGTTTGGTGTATGTACAGTTTTTATTTGTTTTTTTGTGAGCACTATTGACTCCAACCTATTCAATTATACAATCATGGTGATTTTATTAATATACTAATATATACTGATAAATATACTCATTGGTGAGCTGACCCATATAGCCTTGTAACCAGAAAACATAGTGACTTGCTTTTTCAGGCTAACACTATTTACCCTCTTTTAATTTTGTTGCTTGTGTTTTCTGACCATATCCTTTGACTCACACCTTATGACCCTCCTAACTCATTAGACATTCATCAGTATCCAGGAAAGAATATGCTTCCTCCTCCTCTTCCCAAATGCTCAAAGTTTGAGTGCCCCATTGCTTAGTGCTTTATTCTCTTCTCTTTGCTCTCTACACTCACAACTTAAGTGATTTAAGATTCATAGATTTTACTATCATCTATATGCTACTGCTTTCCAAATTTGACATCACTTTGAACTCCATACTCATATGTGCCACTGCTTACTTGACATTTTCTCTTGTCCAAAACTGAACCCAAAGTTTTTTTTTCCCCCAGAAGTGCTTCTTTGCCTTAGAAAATGGCATCACCATTCACTCAGTTTCTCAGGACAAATATGTTGCCATCCTTGGTTATTCTCCTGAGTACCACCCCCAGTGCATCACCAAGTCCTGTTGGCTCTAACATCAAATTACATTCCAAATTACATAATGTTCTCCAAGATTATAAACTTATCCTAAATTTATCACTTCTATAACCATTTCTACCGCTAGCTCACTAGTTGGAGCAACCATCCTATTTTTCCTTAATTGGATACTTTACCTATGTTAGTTCAGTCTTTGGAGTTGAGCAGTTATAGGGATGATGACTTTAAGGGTAGTATTGTGAAATGAGTGCCCAAGTTGGAATGGAGGCCAAGACCACTCGAAGTGAGAAGGTCGAGAAACTAAGAGGCCAGGGTGTATAAGGGTCATCTATGTAGATTTTGAAATTGGCAAACTAATGACAAGCATATGGTTAGAGAGCAACATAGGGAATGAGGTGCTAAAATCTGAAACATTAAATAAATGAGGGGGAAAACCTTTGATCCCATGTATTTCCACTTACTGTACTTTCTCATAACTCACAACTCTAAACCTGTTCATGGTTTCTCTGTATTGCCTTTTAAATGTAGCTTTTGTCAATGGCCTCGTTTGCTGCATTGTTTTCAGTTCAAATTCCTAAGAACAAGGAGCAGATCATCAGCTCAGCCTATTTATGTTTGGGTAGTCATTTTCTGTGTGTGGCAGACCACATCATAGTAGACACTTTGGTCAAGTTCCTACCTCTCATCTGATTAACTGTAGCCAGAGGGTGCACAAGGAATGACAGAGCAGGGATAAAGGAATCATGACTACCTAAGAATGTACCTTCAGCAAAAATTGGATTAGGTGGTTTCTCTTATATATTAGGTCATTAAATACGAAATGTCTGATTTTGAATCAAAAGTTCAGTTTCTTATGTCGCAAACAAGAAGCAGTACAATTAGTCAAGGTATGTGCCTAAACTATTGACACAGTTTTGCCACCTTAATGGTAGTTTGCTTATACCAGCAGCGAAAAAGCTTGGAGAGACAGTGGCGATGAAATTGTGAAAACTGTTTTCAACAGCTTGTTGAGAATTGAATATTTTTCCTTGCAAGAAGTGGTCCAAAGCCTGGAAGAAGTGGTAGTCTGTTGGTGCAAGGTCTGGTGAAAAGGAGGATAGCAGGGAGTTTCCAAGTCCAGCCTTTGTAATTTGAGCAGCATTGTTTGTGCGGCATGTGGTCGAGCGTTGTCTTGCAAGAGGATTGTCCTGTCTCTATTGACCAATCACAGCTGCTTAATCACAAGCATCCTCATCATTTCATCCAACTGGTTGCAGTAGACATCCCCTGTAATCACTTCACCAGGTTTCATGAAACTGGAGTGGATAATACCAGCACTGGACCACCAAACAGACACCATTAGCTTTTTTTGATGAATATTCGATTTTGGACTGTGTTTCAGCACTTCATCTTTATCCAGCCATTGTGCTGAACACTTGTGATTGTCAAAAAGAATCGATTTTCCATCACACATAACAATATGGTGTAGAAATGGTTCGCCTTTATGTTGTGATAGTAAAGAAAGGCAAGCTTCGAGATGATTTCTCTTCTGACGTTCATTTAATTCATGCAGAACCTGTCTATCCAGCTTCTTTACCTTTCCGATTTGTTTCAAATGGTCCGATGTTGTTCTCAAACCATTGACGTACTATGCATTCATTAACCACATCTTTCCCAAACACTTCATTGATATTTCGAGCTGTCTTCTCAGCATTAGTTCCACAATAGAACTCATATTCGAAAAAAACATGAATTTTTGACTTATCCATGGTTTCACCAGAATTGCTCTAAAAAACAATTTGAAAGATAATCACAAGCCAAACCATGCGTTTGAACAAATGAGGATGTTCCTTCACAATAAAAATAAAACAAGAAGTGTCAAAGTGAAATGTCAGAGATATCAACTGTCAAACTTAGTACTTAAGGAAATCGGATATTTCATACTTAATAATATAATATTAAGGTTTTGATAGCTCTTTAGACATGACACACAATGATCAAAATCCATATATAACATGGCTGTGCTGGAGATTGAGGTAGTGAAACAGCAGAGAAGAGGTGGGCAGTATGGAAAAGTCATTTTACAAATTCCTAGCATAGGTGTACTATCATTTCAATAGAAGAAAACAACAATAAAACAACAACAACAAAAAACAAACTAATAATATATACAATTGTGTATATATATGCAATATATATTCAAGCTATATACAATTTTGTTTGTCAGTTATACCTCAATAAAGCTGAAAATATAAAAAGAATGAAAAATAAACTGAGTATATGCATGATGTTAGTTGGCTGGTGCATTCTAGATATTAAAAATGTGCTTTGTTTACTATTTCCATGCATTCACTTAATATTTATTAAGCAGCCACTCTCTGCTGGGTAGTGGCATGTGATGTATAGAGGGTCCATGTAAGAATGATTAGGAATGCTGTGCCCCTGAGACCAAAACCCTACTCACTTTCTCAAAACTCTGGCCACCATAACTAGGTCCTGACTCATTAAGAATAATCTGCTGTGCTCCATAAATGATTCTTCTAGTTACTTCACTTTCCTTTAATATAAAGTAAAAAGAAGGATAGCACACTTACTTCATAGAAAATTAGAAAGACTAATTAAGTCAGGAGGAAGTGCTTTGAAGATGAAAGTGGTTGCTGAATGTTAAAGTGTTAGATAAGTATCCAACAATTGTGGGGACAATGAAGTCTGCAATACTGTGCCAGGAATTGAAGGCACACCATAATGCTTTAGAATTACAAAAGGCCTTTGCTGAAACTTCAAGTGACACAATGAACAGCTTGATAGCCTTGGATTTCAAATAAATAAAGTATATCACTCTATTATCCAGTATATGATATCTAAAAGAAAAATGCAAACACACATATTCAGGATAAAAACAGCATGTAAGTGAACAGGATGAATGAAGTAAGGAACCCCACCATGGTGTATATCCTAATATTCAGAATGTGGGTGAGGGAAAATTCCTCTATTGCATTGCCTGATTTGAGCTATAAAAACTAGAACAAAGGAGTTTGGAGGCAGATTCTACTGGGCATCAACGATTCTCCCAGGACCTGAGGAATTAGGTAAGATAAAGGGAGAAAAGCTGAGAACATTGATTTAGAGAAGTGCTATAAATATTTTCTTCATGATTTGTAGTCTGGCCAGGGATGGGGAAAATAGATTGAAGAATGATGTAAGATTGCAGCTTGTTTGCTCATGTGTTTATTTGCTTGCTCACTATTTATTTGTTTCTCTTACTAAGTGTTATGGGTTGAATTGTGTCCCCCCTCCAAAAAATATGTTGAAGTCCTAGTTAGAACTTCACCTAAGGTCACCTGTAAATGTGACTTCATTTGAAAATAGGCTTTTTGCAGATGATCTAGTTAGGATGAGGTCATTAGGGTGGGCCCTAATCCAATGTGACTGGTGTCCTTATAACAATGGAAAATTTGGGCACAGAGACAGGCATACGCACAGAGGGAAAACAGCATGTGAACATGGAGGCAAAGATAAGGGTGATGCTTCTACAGGCCAAGGAACACCAAAGATCGCCAGCAGACTACCAGGAGCTAAGGGAGAGAAATTGAACAGATTCTCCCTCACAACTCTCAGAAAGAACCAACCCTGCCAACACCTTGACCTTAGACTTGTAGCTTCCAGAACTATGAGACAATACATTTCTGTTGTTTAAGCTGCCCAGTTTATGGTAGTTTGTTATGGCAGCCCTAGGAAATGAGTATGTTAAGGATAAGAAAATATCCAATTAAATATATGTATATACATTTTATTTTTCATTCAAGTGAGTGTGTGCTCACTGGCTGCATGGTGTAGGGAAACTTTCTGTATAGGATAAGTATTTTAGGTTTTGTGAGTAATATGATCTCAGTCACAACTACTCCACTCTGCTTTTATAGTGCAAAAGTAACAATAGGCAGTAAGTAAAGAATGGGCATGATTGTGTTCCAATAAAACATCATTTATGGACATTGAAAATTAAATTTTATGTAATTTTCAAGTGTCATGAAGTATCATTCTTCTTTTGTTTTCTTCAACCGGTTAAAACATAAAAAAAAAAAACATTTTTAGCTTGTGGGACAGATTTGACCTGCAGGCCATAGTTTGCTAACCTTTAGTGTTGGGGAAGGAAGATAGGTTTTGAGTGCTGGTGCTACTGCTTTCTAGCTGTGTAATTTTTGATATGTTACTTTATTTCACTGACCTTTGGTTTGTGTTCCTGAAAATAGAAATAATTGTGGTTTACAAATACACAATGGAATACTATTCAGCTTTAAAAAATGAAATCCTGTCACTTGCAACAACATGGATGGAACTGGAGGACATTATGTTAAATGAAATAAGCCAGGCACAGAAAGACACATATCACATGTTCTCACTCATGTGGGGGCTAAAAATATTGTTGTTATAGAGATAGAGAATAGAATGATGATTACCAGAGTCTGAGAAGGGTAGTAGAGGAGGGAATAAAAGGGGTTGGTTAATGAGTGCAAAAATACAGTTAGATGGAAGGAATAAGATCTAGTGTTCAGTAGCACAATAAAGCGACTATAGTTAAAAGGAATTTATTGTATATTTCAAAATAACTAGAAGAATGGAATTGGAATGTTCCTAACACCAAAAAAATGATAAATTCTTCAGATAATGGTAATCCCAATTACCCTGATTTGATCATTACTTATTGTATGCTTGTATCAAAATATCACATGTGCCCCATAAATATGTACAACAATTGTGTATCCATAAAAATTAATAAATAAATCAATAAATTAGCTGTTAGCAGGACTGGATCATGGGAACATTATCTGTGCTGTTACCTATGGCTCTGCATTTAGCAGGCTACATTGTTTCATTCAATTCTCTACTGCCACCATCTTGAAATTCTTAATAATTTTTAACAGTTCTGCATTTTCATTTTGCACTGAGCCACAGGAATTATGTACACAGCTTTGGCTTCTAGCATAGACTAGGGACCCAGAAAGGATTGCTATTTTTGTGACTATACATTGTGGTATGTGATTAAGTGTAGATTAATAAAAAGCTAATCTCTATCCTGGTTAAAGAGCCGTGGCTTCTTCGAGAGAGAGTAAGAATATTCTCTTACAGGACAAAAGCACTGAGTACTAGACATCCTTGGAACAGATGAGTGGAGTGACATGGGAAATAAAAGCATAGTGCTCTAACTCTGCAACATGACAAATTAGTGACCAAGAGGAAATGCTCCAGGGACAGCCAATTTGTGTGGGAGACCTAACTGTTCTCTTGAAGAAGATTTGTGCTATGAAATAACTTTGGAAATGTGCTGACTTTGCAGGGGTATGCACACAGAATGCTAAACAAATTCTTGCAGTTGGGTCTTGCAACAGTCTTTATTTTGAGCAGTGACATCATAGCATTTATCCAAACACTTGTTTAAATAGAAATGCAAAAAGAGGTGCATTGCAGTGGCTGCTGAGCAGTGTAAATCTTACATTGGGAGTGAAATCTGGGACGCTGAGGCTGTCTTGCCAACACAGCACAGAGTCTGACCTACTATTAGTTTCTTTGCTCATGAAAACTTAAAGCTCCAAATGAATTAGATGTTCACCCACTTCTTATTTCACTTTTCAGAATTGCTGCTCAGGTAGAGGCAAGTGGTATGAGATTCCTAAATAAAGAAGCCATGTCATATTTTTTCCTATATGTCTGAGAGGACACCCTTGTTGATGAGAAAACTCTCTTTGACAGTTTTCCAGCATGGTTGTGTTTGTGTCAAACAACATCTCAAAATCTTTTGGCTGATACAGAAGCTCCAATTCCAGACTCATAAGCTAAAGCCAGCTCTTCCCATGTACTGTGAGCTTTGGGTAGGGCTTTAATTGTGACAGCATATGTGGTAGGAGGTGAAGGGTGGCCTATCTCAAAAGCATCTAATCTCTGAACTTTCAGCCAATGTCATACACCCACTCTTGGGAGTGGCTTCAGCCATTGGTTAGATCCATCTTGTTCAGAATTAATAAAGCAAACAAATAATTATAAAATGAATTATATAGCATTTACTGAGCAGTTTATATGTACACAGCAATGACAATAATGCACAGACCTTACTGTAGTGTAGGGCTGATGTGAACTCCCATCCCTTCCTCACTAAAGTATTGGTGAAGTCCTGAGTTACTTATGGGTGAAGTGTGTTGATTCTAAACTTGGAGAGTTTGCTTTCCTTTGTTGTCTACACGGCTGGGCTGGCCTGGAACCACATCTCTATTTCTTGCTAATTCCCACTGGGCTGCTCACTACCCTGTATCAGCACATATTCCAGGATAAGTAAACCAAGTCTTACATTATCTCATTCTTAGCCAAGAAAGTGGATGAGAAATACAAACCATATTAGCCAGTGGGTTCTGTAATCTCTGCTCCTGCTTTGGCCTCCTACGACTGTGAATTGAGCCACTTTATTGCAAACCCTCCTTCACCAAGTCTTTTGCCAAAGCTACTAAGAAGAAGCCAAATTTACTAATTTGATCTTTACCTTCTCTTTCCATCTCTAAGCAGTGCATATTGGTGGTGCTAATGAACAACATCCATGTTATTCCTCCTCCTGATTCCTGACTGAGCAGAAGGTTGGCTAATTTCCTCTTTGCTAAGTGATGTCCTGAGGGTTTGAATGCTTTGTAAAAATGCCTGCCCTTCAATTGTGTCTATATTGGTAAACTCATCAGTTGTCTGCAGTCGAATGGCTTTGCTAGTTATATGTAATAATATAAATATGAAATATATAAAATATATTTTGCTTATTCACTTTTCCACTTAAATGACTGTTTTTTGTTTCTCTTTTTGGTTTGGTTTGGTTTCATTTTATCTTCTTTACATCAAAGAGGTATGTCCTTTGGGAGTAAGGTGGGACAGAAAATAACCAAGTAAAAATGAAGTAAATACAGTAATTTTAGATAGTGGTAAGGGCTAGGGAGAAAATAAGACAGCATGAAGAGTCAATGACTGGGTGTGGACATGATGTTATTTTAGATAAGGTGATCTGAGATGGCCTCTCGGGGAGATCACATTTGATCAGAGATCTGAATGATGAGAAGGAGAAACCTTGTGAGGTTCTGGTGGCAGTGCCTTCAAAGCAGAGGAATGGCAAGTGTAAGAGCTCTGAGGCAGCAAAGCGTTTTGCCTGCATGAGAAGCTGCAATTAGGCAAGTGTAACTGAAACAGTGAACAAAGTGAAGAGTGATAATTGACTAAACTAGAGGCATAGATAGAGATCAGATAATACAGAGTCCTGAGGGCTCTGCTAAAGGGTTTGAATTTGATTCTAAGTGTGGTGGGAGCTACTGTCTAGTTTTAAGCAAGGAATTCTCATGGTATGATTTATGGTTTCAAAAGATCATCCTTTCTGCTTGTTGAGAACAGATAGTAGGGGAGATAAGAGTTGGAACTGAGGAACCAGTTAGAGGCTGTTGAAATAAGCAAGGTGAGAGATAACGTATGAGACTTGGACTATGGTGACTGTGGCAGAGATGGTGACACACAGCAGGATTTTAGAACAAATTTTAGGGTAGGACCTTTTAATGGATTAGATATGGGGAGAGGGCAAGATTGAAGGGAGAAAAAAAGAAGCCAAGGATATAACTATTTGGTTAGTGGCCTGAACATCTGTGTGGCTTTGGACAAGTAACTTAATGTCACTGTTCTGAACTTGTTTCTTCATCTGTAAAGTGATAATTATAACAGGTACCTCCCAAAGTCATTCTTGCATTTGTACTTTCAACTAGTATTAGTTGAAGACCTTTTGCACGTCAAGCATTTTGCTGTTGCTTTATATTTTTTATCTTGAGTTGACCCTCACAAGGCTTCTAGAAGGTTATTATAAGACATTGTCTCCATTCTACATATGGAACTGAAGCTCAGAGGTGTCATTTTTTTATTTCAAAATATTAAGGGGGTACCATGTTTTTGTTACATGGATACCTTTTATAATGCTTAAAACTACGCTTTTAGTGAGGTTTGATATCACATGACAAGTAAGCAACAGATGCAGTACTTAAATACAGGTCTTCTTCAGTTCAAAGCTCATGCTTCTTTTTTCTGGCTAAGTGTTACCCAAATGTGTGTTGGTGGACTGAATCTTGGAGACATGACTCTATCTTTAGGGACTGCATTGCTACAACTAATGAGAAGTAAAACTCTCCAACTTTTGTAGAAAGCAACAGGCTTAGAGTTTCCCTTCTAATTCCCTGAACTCCTTCTAGGAGATGAAATAAGAAAAAGACATCCTGTTAAAACTAGTCTAGGGATCCCCACAGCTTGTCAACATTTTTTTTTCTAGTTTAATTTTATACTTAGTGTTGCTAAACAGATGGGATCACATAAATAGTTTAGCTTGAAAATGCAGAATGCGTACAATGAGCTAACCCAAAGAACCCACTGCCTAGGGTCACTTTTGCATTGTTAGGATAGTACAAATATTATGAAAAGGGTTTTTTTAAAAAATGTGGGAACAACAAACATTCCCAGAGTCAAATGATAATTAAAAATGAGGATTATATGCTTTTTAAGAAAGAGCTTTCCCTATGTATAAACCTTGATGTGGAAATTAAAGGAAATAAGAAGTAAGCATGTGGCAATATCCAATCAACCAAGTTGATTTTCATTTACAGAGAAGAAACTGAGATTTAGCATTTTTAAGTTGTCCAACCATTCCTCCACTAGAGGTCTTCTGGAATGTAGTAACGATCACTTACTCCTTTACCATGTGTTTCCAGATTCGAGAAGACAAAAGGAAGCACTGCTCATCTCCACCTGAACCTGGTGCTACATAAAATTGGGAGTCTCTGAAAGCTCTTAAATGACCTCACACTCCTCTCTACCTCCAGACTAGCACTCAAACCACCCCAGAAAGCAGTATGTCTTCCCTTTCTCCTAACACCACCCATTAGCAGAGACTTCCCTGGGTAATATGGTCCTTTGCATCCCATGCACATTTTCAACTACATAAATGCCTGTGTTCTGTAGTTACTTTGTGCTCTGCTGTGCACTGATATGGTACAAAACATAGCCAAGAGTATCCCATAGGTTCTTAGTGGTCAGGTGTATGGATCATTGATCCCAGGTATCAGCTTCTTATTTGTTTGTCAGCAAAAGAGTATAGGTTGTTTGATTCAACTCCTTGACTCAGCTTTAGAAAAATAAAAGACAAGCAGAATGAAGGGATGCTTTTCCTTAGAGTAACAACCCAAAAGCTAGTGTTGAAGTTGCCTTAGTGGAGATATTAAATCTACTAGAACATTTGTTGCCGGTAGAAATTTTTGCTTTTTTGGTGTCCTTTTGGGGCAATAGACTTGGCAAAATGAAAACAAGTGATTATTTCAGGCCAGAAATAACATCACAGCAGAAGATTCAACAAGATTGCCTGGTTATTACATTGGGCTTTTTCTTCTAAAAATGAAATACTGTAGTTTAAATTCTACTTAGCTGAAATTTGGAATTATGTTAAAGAAGCATCCCATATTTAAGTTAAATCAGTCTTCAGGGACTGAATTTTAACTAAAGGGCCACAAAATTTGGTACAATATGGCATCAAAAGTCGTGGCTAATGAAAACAAAGTTAATATAAAGGAAATTTATGAAATAGATGGGTTATATAACCACTGCACATAGTATTAATTCTGAAAGTTATTAAAGATAAAATTTATTTTCCATAGAACCTTATAAATGCTTTCTGACATGGTGGCTATCCAGTTTGAGGATGAATTTCTGAATGGTTCCAGTTTTTAATTTTTGTTCATGAAGACACTTGAAATTGTTGTTAAAGTTTGGCTTGGCTTCTTCACAGTAACTTTCCAGCTCTCCAACAATAACAGGCTAGAGCAGTGAGAATAATCCAAGGGCCGTGGTTGTCCCACTGACCTCATTGAGTCTATTATGGAGCCTGAGATCTCATTTCAGCATGTCTCAACATACATATGAGGAAATTGAGACCCAGAGAAAGAGGAATCCAGTGCCCCTCTCTACTCCTAACCCCAGCCCTATATAGATTAAACACCTCAGTCTTTCTTGGCCAGGTCTAGTAGACGGTAGAGAATTGACTGATAATATTTACATTGTTCTAGGAAGTGGGAAGAAAAATAAGCTAGTAGTGATGTGATATGGCAAGGGTGGAGAGGAGAGACATTTTTAAAAAAAATAAGTGGGAAAGGTAGTACGTCCTTTGTTTTAAAGACATTGCTGATTACTATACCTACTAGGGACAAATATCTTTTTTTTTCAAGAATGAAATAGTAAGAGGCATTTTCTTTTTATTTTGTAATTGAGTATCTTACAAGGTCAAAGAATGACTAAACAAACTTCAAAACCTTCAAAGGATCTTAATAAATAAGGAATTCTGTTTAAAGTTGTAGCATTATCAATCAGATATTGCAATGCATGTTAGATATTCAATTTCTGAAAATTTAGACCACCCTTCCCCAAAATGAAGCCCATCAGTGACTGGAAAATCATAAAATTAGACTTATTAGTCATTTCAGATATTGCCTTTTTCTGAGGAAAAGCAAAATCTTGAAAAAATGTACCCAATAAACTTTTTTAAAAATTTATGAATTAGCCTTCATTTTAAAAAGACTGCCCCAATTCTGTGAAGCACTCTTCTGCTACATTTTTTTTCTTTTGTTACTCCCAGGAACTCTATAACATGAATGGGCTAAGGACTTGAAATGACATTTCGTAAAATAAAAAATACAAATAGCAAACATACACAGAACTTTATTATTACTAGTATTCAAGGAAAGCTTACTAAAAAAAAGCAATAATAATAATAGTAATGTAAAGATTTACATTGGCAAATTTACAAAAAGAAAGTGATATTAACTGAGACTCTTGCAGTTAAACAGAATTGGGTCACTCAGATTTTAATGGTGGGGAAGGAAAGAGTATACACCCTTTGGGAAAGTAATTTGGCAATAGATCAAGAACCATACAAAGACTTTTATTTGACCCATAAATTCTTACCTTGGAAATCTGTCCCAAAGAAATAATGCAACTACAGGAACAAATATATTCTAAGGCAATGATACTCACCCAAAGGCAATTTTGCCCCCAGGAGATATCTGGAAATATCTGGAAATATTTTTGTTTGTCATAACTGTGAGGATGCTACTGGTCATCTAGTGCATAGGGGCCAGGGTTGTTGCTAAACATCTTACAAGGCACAAGGCGGCCCTGCACAGCAAATAATTACCAATAGTCCTAAAGTTAGAACCCCTGCTCTAAGGTGCTGATAGCAAAATTATATATAATTAGTGACACACTGGAAACAACTTAGATGCCAATCCCCCCACAAAGTAGAGGATGTTTAGGGATGTCAAGAGGCATCTATCTACTTAATATGCTATTATGTAGACATCAAAAATGTTAGGGCGTTTTAAACAAAAATTTTAAAGATGCAACAAAAGTGGAACCAAAAAAACCTAGTACAATTTGTGAGGAATATGAGTGGATTGAATATGAGCAGAATAGGAGTGGCTATGGAGTCAGAAACAAGCTTATTGTCGTATTTTAGATTTGCTGAAAAATAATCAGTCCCTTATTCAGATAGCATCACAGACTCTCCCACAGGATCAGACATATCTATTCAGGCCAAATGCATCAGGGTCCTCTTCTTGCCTATGTCTGTCTAGTTTGAAAAATTTGCTGATCAAGTAAAAACACAATGCACCAAATATAGGAAAACACCCCAAGAATCTTTATGGATTTTGATGACATGAAATTTATCCCCTTCAATTGCAAACTGAAAGAAGCTCACCTCATTCAGTCTTTGAACAAGAACCAATTAGCAATAACTCATCCTCAGCTGGATTTAGGACAATCAATTTCTTGTCATCCAAGTCTGTATTTCTAGGTAGTACTAGGTCAGAACAAAAAACAGGTGCAACATTATTTGGAGTGACACATGTATAGTATTGAAAACTGAAGATGCCAAAACCAATAACTACTTCAAATAGTGTGTGTTTGGGGGAGAAGTGTCAAGTAAAGTGAAGACAATAGTCTGTTGTTATGTAATCTTACTTTGAGCATGGATAGTACAAAAGATGTACTGTTGCGGGCAGAAAAATTGCCCCAAAGAAGTCCACACCCTAGTCCCTGAAACCTGGAATACATTATGTTTCATGACAAGGAAGAGTTAAGGTTGTAGATAGAATTAAAGCTGCTAGTTAGCTAACCTTGAAATGGAGAGATTATCCACGTGGGCCCAATATAATCACAAGTGTTTTATAAATGGGCCAGGTGTGGTGTCTTATAGCTGTAATCCTAGCACTCTGGGAGGCCAAGGCAGGAGGATTGCTTGAGGCCAGGAATTTGAGACCAGCCTGAGCAGGAGCAAGACCCCGGTCGCTACAAAAACTAGAAAACTTAGCCAGGTGTGGTGGTAGGCCCCTTGAGTCCCAGCTGCTCGGGAGGCTGGGGCAGGAGGATCGCTTGAACCCACGAGTTTGAGGTTGCAGTGAACTATGATGACATCACTGCACTCCACCCAGGGTGACATAGTGAGACTCTGTCTCGAAAATAAAAAAGAATTTTATGAATGAAAGGAAAAGACAGAAGAATCAGAGTCTGAGAATGAGATATGATGATGGAAGTAGAGGTCGGCATGATGTGATTTTTGGCTTTGAAGATGAGAGGGGCCGTGAGCCAAGGAATGCAGGCAGGCTCTAGAAGCTAGAAGAAGCGAGAAAATGAATGCTCTCCTAGAGTCTCTAGAAGGAACACAACCATCCAACACCTAATTTTAGCACAGTGAAATCTATCTTGTACTTCTGACATTCAGAACTGTAGATAATAAATTTGTGTTGTTCTAAGCTACGAAATGTGTTTAAATTTGCTACAAAAGCAATAGGAAACTACCAGAATTACCCCTTTGTAGCAATGTGTGCATTATTCCTGCCCACATATGTGTGTGTTGGGGAAGCACATGTTTGCAGTTTTAACCTCTTTTTGTCATAGCAGTCCAGTCCATGCTTTGGAAAAATGTTATCATTCCAAGTAATTTTTTTTTCCCAGAGACTGATTGTGTGCTTGCCCAAAAGTAAGCTGTTTCTCTGGCCCCAAAATCCAAAAGTGGAGCGAGGAAACAAGGAGCAACTTTTTGAAACTCTTTTTATTAAAAGAGTGACTTCTCTAATACTGAAAGTGAGGGAAATTATTATGTTTTGTAATAAAGAATCAAAAGATAAAACAGTACAGTGTGCTGGGGAAAAATATACACTTTGGAGTCAGACACATATGAGTTCAAATCCTAGCATGAATATTTTGAGTGACCAAGGGAAATTTACTTCACCTTTCTAGGTCAAAGTCACATTGCTTCTTACAGGAAGAATGATGCACACACTACACATCTTGCTGTAGTTTGGAATTGCTTAATGTTTATAATATATAAAAGGGTGTTCTTTCAAGTACAAGAAATTAACAGTAAGATACTTTGCGCACTCAATCGTTGTCAACAATCATGAAGAGCACAGCCAGAGTGATATACCTAAACATCAAACTTGACCTTGGTCCTCCTTGCATTAAACCCTTCAGTAGCTATTTATCATCTATGCCAGCAGTTTCTAAGCTTTTTGATTTCAGGAGTCATTTACCTTCTTAATAATTATTACAGACAAAGGGAGCTTTTGTTCATGTGGGTTGTATCTACTGATATTTATCATATTAAAAAATCAAAATAAAAGTAACAATAGTAAACCCATAACAAGTTAAAATAAACATTTTACTAAAAATACTATATTTTTCAAAACAAACAAAAATAAATAGCAGTGAGATTGTTTTATATTTTTTAATAAATTCCCTTAATGTCTGGCTTAATAGAGGACAACTGGATTCTCATATCTATGCCTGTATTTAATCTCTTACAATATATCATTTGGTTGAAGTACATGAAGAATAAATCCAGCCTTCCACAGATATGTGGTTGGAAGAAATATTTTATTATCCTCTTCAGATGATTTTGGTTATTCTTCTCTGATACTATACCAAAACTATATAAGTGGTAGTTTCTTAAAGGCTAGCTGTTATGTGGAATCTGAGGTCGTATCAGTGAATTTTGTGTACTTTTTGTTACATTAAAATTCCTTGGTCTGTCTTACACTTTGAATGGATGTCACCCATGAATAATTTTGATACATCAAGCACTGGACATTTTGAAAACATTGGTTCACTAATTATACGGATCTTCCAAATGTTGACACATTTCATTATAAACATCAAAAATTCACATTTGTTAATATCATCACCAATCTTATCAGAAAAGTATTTAAGTATTGGGAAGCTATCAAACTCACTATGGTAGACACAAGTTTTCCAAAATTTTAATTTTCACTGAAAGCTTGAATTTTATCATTGGCAACAAACACTGTCGATTGTTTCACCTGCATTATCAGGCTCACCTCATTCGTTTTTTAGAAATATCTGCCAAATACCCAGTCTGAATAATCAGTTTTTCAGTCATTCTTTCAAGCAAAAACAGCGTTTCATGGAAAAAACAGCTAGTTCGGCTCACAACCCTAACAATCACACAAGTGTTTTTCCTAGAGACAATCATCATAATACAGTTTGCAGCAGAAGTGATTGATGTGTACTTTGCAGTTTATCATACAGAATGTTAAAAGACATTTGCACAGGCTTGAGATTTAATAAAATTAATAATTTTTACTGCTTTATTAAGAGCATTCCTAAGTGAAACTGCTTTTTTTTTTTTTAACTGTGAGTGCCTGACAATGAAGAATACAGGATGACTAGTATGCTTTACAGTACATTTGGGCTGTTAGTGCTTGTCTTAGTTCGTTTGTCTTGCTATAAAGGTATATCTGAGGCTGGGTAATTTATAAATGAAAAAGGTCTATCTGGTTCATGGTTCTGCAGGCTGTACAAGAAGCATGGCATCAGCATCTGCTTCTGGTGAGGTCCTCAGGAAGCTTCCACTCACGGCAGAAGGTCAAGGTGGAGAAGGCATCACATGGCTAGAGGAAGGAGGCAAGAGAGAGAGGGGAAGAGGTGTCAGGCTATTTTCAACAACCAGTTCTCACAGGAGCTAAGAGTGAGAACTCATTCTCAATAGAATAACACCAAGCCATTCATGAGGGTGCTGTTCCCATGACTCAAACACCTCCCACCATGAGGTGGAAGTGGTTCTCCCAACATTGAGGATCAAATTTCAACATGAGACTGGTGGGTCCAAACAAACCATATCCAAACCATAGCAGTGCTAGTCTTGACTTGTGCTAATGTGGCAAGAGTTTTACCCATCATTGCTTTTGTATTATATCAGTGCAAATGTCAACATAGTGAAAAAAATAATGTTGATGTTTTAATTTGAAAATAGTTCTGTCCTTGCAGACCCCCTGAAAGTGTCTTGAGTACCCACGGCAGTCTGAGGACCAAACTTAGAGAAATACTCTTCTACTGGATAAATTGCAAGTTCCCAAGCAAGACATGCACAGCCTTCCATATGTAGCTTCTGCCTTTATCTTCAGCCTCATTTCTCACCAACCATTGACTGGTTGCTCTTCATGCACCAATAATCCTGAAATGCATCTAGTGCTGAATAGATCATGCTCATTCATGTGTCTCTCTGCTTTCTCTAATGCCTTTTAGGCTACTTGATGCACTGTGATACATAGTGCCCTTCTCCTTGCCTTTCTAACTCCTAGTCATCCTTCGAGATGTAGCTTAGATGTCAAGTCTTTCAAAAAGCCTTCCTTAAACATCACCCACTTAGAGCCTTCCTTCTTTGTGCTCCTTAGCACCTTCTGAACATCTCCATCACTCACATACACTCATCACAATTGTCTCTTTTCACTTTATTTTCCCTCTTCCCCCACAAGATTATGGGCTTCTTTAGGGAAGATACTGCATTAATTGCATGTAGATGGTTGTAACCCCCATACTATCCCCTGCATAGGTTTTCAATAAATATCTATTTGATAGGATGCAGTAATCAGTGTAAAATACTCAATAAGACAAACGTGGTAAAAAATGAACTTCCCAACTAAACATGTTTTGGTTTAAATTTCACCATCTTCACCCCTAAGAGATTTTCAATGTAATGCAGTATTGAACTAAACAACTAAATGGTAGATGTTTTCTTTTATTCAACATCTGTTCAACAAACTTATCAAATGTCTACTTTTTTTTCCTACTCTTTAACTCTTGCTAGAGGAGATAGAGTCACTGGTTGTGCAATGATAATTAAGCACTGTATTGATTGGAAGTAAATTTCTTTTTAATCCTATATCTTCCATTTAATAGCTATGCAACCTTGGACAAATTATTTAATGCCCCTGAGCCTCAGTTTCCTTAGCTGCAAAATGGAGATAATGGTACTTGTTTAAAGCAGGTTATAATAGTCACATGAGAGAATTTAAGTGAACCCAATAAGTGCTCAATATACATTTATTTGAACCAAGTGGACACAGTTTTTATCTTTGAGGTTACTACAAATGAATTGTAGCATCATATATATGAACAATTCTCATTTGAGGAAAAATAAATTAAATGTATAATAACCAAGCAAGTAACACAGTTTGAGAGCCCAAATTAAATGTATTGTATATTTCAAAATTGCTGAAATAGTAGATTTGTAACATTCTCATTACAAAAAAATAACGAGTTGGTGAGGTGATGGATATGTTAATTAGCTTGATTGAATCTTTCTACAATTCATACATCAAAACACCACCTTGCACCCCATAAATGTACACAGTTATTTGTTGATTAAAAATAAATGAATAATTGTAAACCAAAATACATTGAAGAAAAATGGGAAAATTAAGAAGTAGTGTAACTAGTACCCTATAACCTCTTGCTACTCAAAATGTGGTCCATGAACCAGCATTGATGTCACTTGAGAGCTCACATAGAATTATGGGACCCACCCCACACCTTCTGAATTAGAATCTGCATTTTAACCAGAGCCCTAGGTCAAATCTCTGTACAATAAAACTTAAGAAGTACTTTTTGGAGAGACACAAACCTTATCTCATTAAGATTCCCCACAAAATAATGAACTTTGGATGATATCTGGGCCTATTCATTTTCATTGTTCTGAGGGCTCATTTAAATATGTGACAGCTTTCTGAGCACTGTTCTTGGTGTTAATTTCATCTTGATGGCTTCACCTCGCATTGAAGTTAAAAGCCCAAATTATATATTACTTGCTATCTTAGTCCATTTGGGCTGCTGTAACAAATTACCATGAAACAAGTATCTTATAAATAACAAAAATGTGCTTCTCACAGTTCTAGAGGCTGAGAAGTTCAAGATCAAGGCACCAGCGCATTCGGTATCTGGTGATGGTTCATTTTCTGTTTCATAAATGGTGCCTTCTTGCTGTGTCCTCACATGGTAGATGGGGCAAACAAGCTTGCATGGCCTCTTTTAAAGGGCACTAATTCCATTCCTGAGGGCTCTCCCCTCATGATCTAATCATCTGTCAAAGGACCTCCTAAAACCATGACATTGGGGGTTAAGATTTCAACATATAAAATTTAGGAGGAAATGAACACTCAGGCAACAGCACTTGCCTGGGTGAAGCTAAGGACCAGGCAAGTCTCCTTGTGAAACAAGAAGGAAGTGAGCTTTGGACTTCGGGTGCTAAGTGCAATACACATGTCATATTTCAGTCTCTTTTCAACTTAGAAGGGAAATGAGTAGAGAAGTTTTCCTTGTGCTAGTATAATAGACTAGGATTTCAGTGTTTTGTTAGGGATTTCATCTGTTAAAATACTTTCTGAATATTTAATAAACACAAATGAGTATTTACCAAAGATAAACTCTAGCATATAAATGTCCCAATACAGTAGGAAAGATAGACACAGGAGATGAATTTACCAAAAGTTATTTCTCAGTGAGGTAAGGTTTTTAAAACATATCTGTATTCTTTATCATTCGATATTATGGAGAATCACAGTTATTCTCAAGTTTTCTTGTGTGTAGAATCATTTAAGAAGCATAACAAAATCCAGATTCTGGGGCTCCAATTCTAGTTCTGATTCAATAGGATTGAAATAGGACCAGGATGATTTTACCAAAGTCTCCAGTTGATTTCTTATAGACCATGTTTTGAGAAATGCTGAAATCCAACCAGGTCAGAATACTGAATTGGAACACGTGGGAAATGGAAGAGGCAGTAGGAATTATCTGAACATTAAGCATGTACTGAGTGTATTAACAATATGATCATATTTCATCCTTACATCTTTATTCTGTGAGGGACCTGTTTTCCCCATTTTATAGAGTGGAAACTAGGTCATCCAGCTGGGAATGGTGGAACCAAGTTACGCTCCTAAGTCCCTATAACTCCATAACTTATGCTCTTCTGCCCACAATACCATGTTGACCCTTAACCTGGGTTTGAATCTCGGCTACGTCACAATTTTTCTTTGTAGCCCTGGACAAGGTACTTAGTTTTCTCATATGAAAAATAAGGACAATAATTGCAGCTCTCCCAACGTTGTAAGATTGTTATGACAATCAGAGACAATCATGGATATGAAAGTTCTTTGAGTTCTTGTGAACTTTTATTTCTGTAAAATGCATACTGTTAGGCAGGGACCAAATCTGCAGGTGGCAGATATAGGCCAGGAGGGCAGTTCCCAGGGGTGGAGAAGCTGGGGGTGGGGGGCTGGGGGGAAAGGGACTGCAGGAAAACACAGCTAACAACTGCAAAGAGCAGGAGCTTGAGGTTTTGAGGCATACACACCTGTGGAGCTGCAACTCCGTTATAAGAACACCTGTCAGTCATGTATATCAATCATCTGCTAACATCCCACACCTCCTGTAAGCCCTCCCCAGGACCAGGCCAATAAAAGGAAACCACCTGGGAGTCCTCAATGTCTTTTTCCACTCGTGGAAACTGATCCATTCCTCTCTGGGATGTAGTCTAGCTTTGTATAGCTCCCTTCTTTTCTGCAATAAAAGCGGTTTTTGTGGAATTGCTTCCTGTCTTTGGTTACTCCGTCGTACTGGCCCTGCTTACGAATTTTCCAAGCAAGGGGCCAAAAAATGAGGACGACAGTCCACCAAGAGGCCAGACCTGACAATACCTTGATCTTGGTTGTTCATCCAGGGGCCCAACCTAGTTTAAAATCTGAGATTACTGTGAAATTATTGTATTTGGTTTTGTATTATTTCTTCCTTATTTCTGATGATCAATTAATGCATGATCATCATAGAAATTTTAGAAAATATATACAGTAAGAATAAATCAAAACATCACTTTATTTCCTTTCAAACAACATAATTTTCTCTCCAAGTCATTTCCCTCTGTATTGGCAGAAAATCCTATCATTTATAGGTCCAATTCCTCCTCCCAGGGAAACACCAGGATGTAACGCACTGCCAAAAAAGGTAATGGAAGATTGGTTTCTAACCTCTCCTCTGGCCCATCATGGCTATGAAGGTTGTTGTTCCAGATGTGGGATCTTGCCACCTTCACAGAGTTCTTTTTTCTAAGAGTTGTTCAGGTCTCTACTACATCAGGATCAGGACTCATAGATCTGTGTCTTTCCCACACTGGAGAGATCTCTCTCCTCACCCTTCTCTACTTTACAAGACACTTTTTTCCCTCTTTTTTCTGACTTATTAAAGATTTTCATGGCTCTTCAGTGAGTTTAGGATTTCATGAACATTAGGACATGTCCATAAGTATAAGCTGCTTTGGTACTGGGTCCTGCAAAAAGTATTTGAGGCAAGAAATTACAAGGACTAAGCTACCTACTTGGATTGTAGGGAAAAGAAAAACAAATATGTAAGGAGAAAAGCTCATACATGTATGTAAAAACATTCTACCATATGTAGCAACACATAAACATTCTGGAGGAAAAGGTACCTATAATCCATCACTCAGGAAAAAACACTTTTCATTTTGGAATATTTCCTTTTGTTTAGATCCTTGTATTTGACTTTTGTACTCTAACATTTGGGTTGATATCTTTGTTGTCAGTTAATAATGCAGAAATTATTTTCCCATGTCACTTAAAATTATAAAATTTTTAGGTTATTTCCAAATTTGTATGATTGTAAATAGTGTTGTGATACATGTCTTCATACACAATCACTTGTATGCATTTTAACCTATTTTACTTAGAAGTATACCTTGCAGTGGAAATACTGGACTATAAGGTGTGGAGCTTGTAAGATATGAGGATTCCACTCATTCACTCAACAAAGCTTTAACTGAGTGCCTAGTGTATGCCAGGTACTGTATGTTATTATTTATCCCCAAGCTACAGGAGATATTGGGCTTGCTGTGAACATATCTATTTGGCCAAATTAGATGTAGCTTCAGAATTCAGGTGATAAAAATGTGAAAACCAGCTGGTCCCATCAGTCATGCCCCCCCTTAATGAAGAATATGTAAGGAGTGAACATTTGGACTCTGGATTGAATAAATTTTGTTCCCCTTGCGTTTTGTCAAAGTCCCAGAACATCAAAAATTTAAAGGTGTTCATTAGCAGAGTTTAAGCATTTGCAAGACGGCTGTGTAAGGAGGGGTTGGGGGCATGGCCAGCTTCCTAAGTGTGTGACTTGTATAGTTGCACAGGGTCCCACACTTAGAAGGGCCCTGCACTTTGTTTAATTCCCTGCTGCCTTTATCTTGAAATTGGAAATAATTTGTGACCACAGAGCCTCACATTTTCGTTTTGCACTAGATCCTGCACAGTAAGGTATTGCTGCCATAGAAATGACACATATATTGGATAGATTGAAGTATGTTTATGACTAATTTTGATATTTTATAGTGCTGTCTGTTTGCTATAGCACCCTGTGAATGCATTGAGCCCCTTGGCACAATATCTCCATCAGGAATTCTGTAATGATCAGCCATAAGCAATAGTAACCTTATATCAGTGGTATTTGCCCACTGTCCTGTTATGATTCCCTTTTCTTCACTGTTGTTTTTCCTTGATCTCTGATCTCTGTCTTATACCCAATTCCCAGTAGCTGTCCAAGTACTTGTTTTTAGGCTCCATTTGAAAAGGCTTTGTTTCTCAGCACTGTTTGTTACATACAATGTGGAAACGCTTTCTGGATCTAATCACTTTCAGTTGCAGATAAGAGGCATTCAGATACACCTCCTACCTTGGATTAGACCGAATCCAAGAGCTTACAAGGAAGATGTTAGCTAGTTAGTGGGTATACATGGGGAAAGAGATATATTGATTTCGTTTAGAAATGGCTGCCCTGAAGTTACACCCTCTAGGAAGTCTTCCTTGATTCTCCAGCAATAAATTAGCTGCCTCTTCTATGTCGCCCCATAGCACTCTATACTCACCCCTATGTAGCATTAACCAGACTGCAGTGTGAGAACATGCTTACTTGACAATATCTGACACTACAATATAAGCTTCTTGAGGACAGGCATTATGTCCTATTTGCTTATATAACCCCTAAATCTAGCTATAGTGCCTGGAACATAGTATTGGCTCAAAAATATTTATTGAATGAATTATGGGTGGGTAAATTAATGACATAATTATTTCATTTCATTTTTAAATTGATAGACTTTACAGAGAAGTTTTATCTTGACAGAATAATGGAGTTGAAAGTACAGAGAATTCTTATATATCTCTTCACCTCTATTTTCACAGTTTCCCCTATTATTAGCATCTTGTCTTGCTAAAATTGATGAACCAATATTGATACATTATTATTAGCTAAAATCCATAGTTTACATTAAGGTTCACTCTTTGTGCAATACATCCTTGGGTATTGACAAGTGTATAGTGACATGAATCCACAATTATTGTATCATACAGAATAGTTTCACTGCCGTAAAAATCCCCTGTGTTCCTTCCATCTATTCATCCATCCCTCCTGCCTCCCACCTGTTCCCAGCATGAACCCTTGGCAGCCACTGATCTTTTTACTGTCTCCACAGTCTTGCCTTTTTTAGAATGTCATATATAGTAGCTCCTTGAATTATAATGGGTTTCATTTAGATGGATTTATCTGAACATAATCCCTTTATAAGTCAAGGAGCATACTGAATGCATATTGCTTTCCCACCATCTTCTTAAAAAATTTGTTTATAAATGAAACATTATAATAGTCTGTTTGTGGGGTACAGTGTGATGTTTCAATACATGAATATATTATATAATGATTGAATCTGGGTACTTAGCATGTCCATAACCTCAAAACTTTATCATTTTTTTGTGGTAATAACTTTCAAGATCCTCCTTTTGGAGCTATCTTGAAATATACAATACACTGTTATTAGCTATAGTCAAGCTACTGTGTAATAGAGCACCAGAACTTATTTTTCCTATCTAAATGTAACATTGTACCCAGTGTCCCACCTCTCCCCATTCCCCCCATCCCCTCCCCTTTCCAGCCTTTGGTAACTACTATTCTACTCTCTACTTCTATGAGTTCAACTTTTTTGGATTCCACATATGAGTGAGATCATGTAGTATTTGTCTTTCTGTGTCTGGCTTATTTCAGTTAATATTATGTCATCTGGGTTCATCCATGTTGCTGAAAATCACAGGATTTCATTTTTTAAGGGCAAATAGTATTCCATTGTGTATATACACCACATATTCTTTATTCATTTATTCATTCATGGACACACAATTTGATTACATCTCTTGGCTGTTATGAATAGGGCTTCAATAAACATGAAAGTTCAGATGTCTCTTTGACATATTGATTTCAATTCCTTGAATATATTCCCTGAACTGGGATTGCTCGATCATATGGTAGTTCTCTTTCTAATTTTTTGAGGAACCTTCATACTGTTTTCCAAAGTCAAAAACTCGTAAGTCATTGTAAGTCCAGGACCATCTGTAGTTGGAATCAAACAATATGCAGCCTTTTCAGATTGGCTTCTTTCCCTTAGCAATATGCTTTTAGCGATCCTCCATGTCTTATCATGCCTTGATAGCTCATTTCCTTTTATCACTAAATAATATTCCATTGCAGGAATATGCCACAGTTTGTTTATCCATTCACCTATTGAAGGACAACTCGGTTGATTCCAAGTGTTGGAAATTATGAACAGAGATGCTATAAACATTCATGTGCAGGTTTTTGTGTAGACATAAGTTTTCAACTCATTTGGATAAATATCAAGGAGTGTTATTGCTGGGAAAAAGGTAGGTGGCAAGGGCAGGGAACTGGTCTTGATGACATTAATGAGCCCCTGGATCTAGCTGTGTCTGTGTATCCAGCCAGAAGCACTCTTGGACATTTCTGTCCTTTCAGTTAAGGAATCCCCTTTTTCACCTAGGGCATTTTAAGTGGATTTTCTGCCCCCTTATACAAGGAGTTGTGACTAATGCATTAGTGCTCCCTATTGACTATAAAATGAGCTATATTTTTCCCAATGTTATTTGTATTTTTATTCTGTACCATCTCCAAAGGTAATGAATTCCAAAAGTTGGATAAAGTTTTCTGAAGAAGCATAAGACACTTTGCATCTTTCTTCTATGTCTAAATACCTATGTAGGAAAGCTATGTAATTTATCTGTCAATTTTTAAAACCTATCTCACAAAGTTATTGTATTAGATAATGTATAATAGATCCATATTCTGTCCCCCTATTATACACATGCCCACTTTTTTGAGAGCACCCTGCCAATGACCCAAACTCTAATTCCAATCATAATTTTCAGATAGAATCTGCTTGACTTCTTGACACTATTTTTTATCTTCTTTTCAAAACACACGCTTCCCTTGGCATCTGTGACTTATTTTCAGGTTTTCTTCTTACATTTCTGGTGCTCTTTTTAAATTTCATGTGAAGGCTCCTAGTGAAGATGAGAAGACTAAATCTTAGACTTGGCTTATTCTCAGATTTCTGAGATGGACAGTGATAATAATCCTAATAGTAAACACTCAGGTGTCTGCTACTATGTTAGGTATCTTAACCTGTTTTAGCTCCAGTATTTATAGCACCCCTTGCTTGTGATGCATCTAGATAAAGATTGCTTAGCAGGCCTCTTACAGATATGAAATCTCATAAAGGTAATCTGGGCTCTGTTTACAGATTAAGAACCCAGCATGTGAATGGTGATTACAGCCAGGAGGGTGGATAAGATCAGCTAGAGATTGTGTAGAGGGAGTTGAGTACCATACTGAGGCCAAACATCTAGTAAGGCTTGTGTGTGCAGCAAAGGACCCTTCAAAAGGACTTCTTTCCCCTGGATTGCAAAACAATTTGCCAAGAAAAGGATAATTAGAAGAAAATATCAATACTGATAAACTTGAGAGAGTTGTGGTAGTGGGAACAAATGCCCAGTTTGCGGGCAACATGGGATATATTGCCTGTAGACAGTTTAAAACCAATAAAATTTATTAAGACTTGTTCTGCCTTTTACTATCATTCTGCACTGGCAATTCTAAACAAAGTCAGTGGTAAAATATTCTTCGTGGAAAAATGTTCTGGTCTAAGTTCTAAACAGTTGCTGCAGGATATGGTTGTGTTTAATAATGTATATGTAAACTTCATTTTTATTACCTATTCTTTAACAAACATTGTATTCTATGGAGAAGTTATTTTATAGAATTCTAAGTCATACAGTTGTCCCCTCAATCTACACAGACCTAGCAATACGCATTCATTTCATGAATAAGTAACGATTTGGGATCATTCAAGCTCTTTCAGACAGTTTCTGTCTCCAATTCCTGTGGTACTACATATACATAAGTTTAAACAATAGATTGGAAATAATGATAGCATAACAATTGTGGAGACAGGAAATAGATCTTAAGTTACTTGAATGCTATCATTTTATGTGACCACTTGGAGTTTTTATGTTGAAATTTTCAAACAGTGATACACAGCATAAACTGAGAGGTGTAAATATATTTTGCTGTGTGGTAAATTCAAAGTTTAGATCACACATGAAATATTTTACTGGATTTGAATAGCATCTTAAAATTAAAATTTCTTCTTCTTTTTAAAGTTATTAGTTGTTTTAATACTAAAGGAAAAAAACAAGAAAATGAGTATTCCTGATTTGTGTAGGATTATTATTAAAAATAATTTTACTATATAGAGGATGAGGTGTTAAAAATGATCTGCTCTGGATGCTCTGGATGCTAAATGTTCTTGGTCTGCCACTGTCTCTTTGTCATGAGGAATTAAAAGAACAGTCCACAGCCATGCACTGCCAAGTCCAACGCTCTTTTTAAATGTTCAAAGCTTATCTTGGATTTTTCTCACAGAAATCTCTTGGTGCCTTTTACTAGACATGAGTTTGTAGTCTAGTATCTTCCCCATGGGTTGATTTCTCAGAACTCTCCACTGTTATCCAGAACTGATAACCTTACATTACTTTTGTGCCCTATGGTGAAGTTATTCTTGTAATAGAAGTAAGCACACTGGCTCCTATGTTTCATGTGCATTTCCAATTGTATACAGGAATTTTGTTGACATTCTGGTGTTCAGTGTCTTCTTTTATTGCTTCTAGTTCTTTTCTTTTTTTTTCCTTTCCCATTCCTGTTTTTTCTTTCATTTCTTTGTTTTCATATCAGCTTTAAACCTTTCTTAGTTCTTAGAGAAATAAAACATTATAGATAAAACTAAATTTCCCTCTTCATTTCTTTCCCTCACTTTCCATGGTATTATTGCCATGAAGACCCTTTTGTAAGTACTTTCACTATAGAAATATGTATATATATATACACACACACACACATACACATGAAACATGCATATGTTTTATGTATGCATATGTTTTCCATATTATATATAATGCGTGTGTATATATATACATACACATGATTATATCTTTTTCTACTAAAGTCTACTATGTAACAGTATCTCAAATCTCCTCCTGAATAAGACAAACAACTTAGTACACTTTCACTGAATTCCACTCCGTACTCCCTTCTCTGTCATCTTCTTTATTTTTATGTGGTTTTGAGTTCAACTTTTGTTTTAGCACAAAAATGAGCTATTATTATATGTTATAATCAGCAATAATTGTTACCTACATGTCTAACCATTTACATCCTGCTCCTTCCCCTGGTTGAAATGCATCCCTTCTTCTCTACTTTTGTGGTTGCCTCCACACAGCCCCTTGGGAACCACATGTCCAGAAATGAGCCTGATATTGGCAGCTCGATGGTCTTTATGGTCCTGCCCTGCAGCAATATTAAGGATGGCACAAGTTCATTCCCTTAGCCTGTGAGACTGGGGCTTGCCCTAGTTCCTGGTAGTGCAGCCGTCTGCTTCTTTCAGCCACTGAAATACACACTCACAGCCCTTGGCTGTGATCACGGTTTTATTCAGCTTCTTTGCTGACAGTCGGATGGTGAGGAGGCAGGTGGGAAGATAAGTTTGCATATTTCTGTACCAAGAGTCAAGCAGGCTGAATGTTCTGTTCCATTTCTGGTTTATGAACGTGTGTATCTTGTTTTTAAAAAGTGATTTGCTTTTTTTTTAATCCATAATTGTTATGTTTGGAACCATGTGGGGATTTTAATGAATGTATTTTGCAGAATCATCTTGACTGGAAGTTGTGGTTAGGATCTTGAGGCTCTTTCACACAAATCAATGCGGTCAGAAAATACATTACCAAACAATATAGTCACCTATACCAAGACCATTTATAACATCACAAATACTTTTGGAAACTGGGAAACATCTTGTTTAAATTTGTTTTTCATAAAATTAATGGACCAGTACTTGATACAGCATTACTGGGAATGTTATAAAATACAATCCCCCTCAAAATTTCCCAAAGATATTGTTTTACTAAAACAATTTATTTTTTGTCCTACAACTCTAACTCTTAAGGAGTCACAGATAATAATGTGTTCACCATACTCAGCATGTAGCTGAAAAGAATATAATTAGGGAAAGACAGACAACACTTGAAAAATTATAGTTTGGGAGTTTGCTTGCTTCCAATTCCAAAGGTACTGTGGAATCCTGTGGTGGATTTGAGTTTTGTAAGTTTTGTTTTCTTTTATTATTGAATTTTAATAAGATTTAATACTTGAATATATACAGCCATTGCCATTTTAACACCATGCATTCCTAAAGACTGTAAGAGAAAGAAATGCCTCACCAAGGACACTGAATAAAATAAGTCACAGTAGTAAAGCTACAATATGACATAAAAGCAAAACCGTGATAAACCGTTATAACACTCGAGATGGAAAAGCATGCCCAAAGTTGGACATGCAGAAAAGTATGACTGCAGTTTCAGTCTTGCTTTGAATACTGACAGCTATCTTGGGAAGGTCACTTAACCCCTGTGACCCACATCATAAAAGAAGAATAGTGAAATTCACCTCAAGGCTTAGGATGAAAATTGCAGAATATGAGTAATGCTCCATGTGAGAGTGGACCTTCAGTTACACTGAGAGTAGCACTGGTGCCAAGAATAGTTATGGTGATCAGCACTTACCTCAGTGTACCATAAATAGAATATCAAAAAAATTGTTGGGAAACAAATTAAACTACCCAAAGTCATCATTTCACTAATGAGTAAACTGTACCTCAAAGGGTTCATAGTACTAACTATTGCCAGATCCAGAACTCATTTCTAGGTTTCTTGTTTCTTAGACCAGCAAGTTGGGTATGCAGCAAGTGAGCAATGTTTGTTGCTCATGGCTTTAGGCAGCAAGTGAATATGGGATTCTGAGCTTTGAATCACATACACACATACACATACACACACATATGTGTTATATTTATATATAATATAAATCAAATATATATTTATATATATTATGTAAATATATATAACAGTTATATTTCTTGTTTGTCCAATGCTGTCCATTTGCAACACTTTTTTTTTCTAAGAGGAAAGACGGAGGATGTGGTATGAAGCAATGTCATTAGTAAGCATCATGACCAAATTCTTATTATAACTACTTACTAATTTACAGTATAAGTAGAATAGGGCAGCCTTGAACTCTACCACCTGATGTGTGTTAGGCAGCTTTACAACCTTGTATTAACAAATGAGCATGATATTGAAACAAATAACACATCAGCTTAACACAGCAATCCTGAAGATGAATCTGTGCCTTGGGATACCACTTCTCTGTTAGTGGTTTATGCTAATATCTTTAGTCAGCCTGCAAGCATAGAGAGTGGACTCAGTGAAAGGAATGCAGCAAAGACTGGTGGGCTACTCCTTGGCTCAGTCTCACCTACTGTTCCTTGTAGAGTTTTTATACTCTCCATCACCTTTTGTGGCTCTCCATATTCAAGTACTTAGTAGGATGTACTTTTTTTCCTTTCTTTTATGGTAATTGAGATGTAATGTCCTACCTGTGCTTGAGATCCCCTTCCTGTCTTTTCCCTTCTTAAGCCTTATTCCATCAATCATCATGAACATCTTCATTCTTTCCTTATCTATTAGATCTTATCTCACATTCTAAAAATTTCTTAAGTCTAGTTTGTAAACATCAGAATATAAAATAGATATTGTTGTAAAAGTGACTTATTAAAGGGGTACTGTTTAGTAAACACCTATAAGGGAGGAAATGAAACAGGATAAATAAGCAGAAAGAGCTCAGCAAAGACGTGGTCTTAAGAAAAGTCTAGTCCAGGAAACTCCATACTATTTTCCAGAGCTGCTGCACAATTTTTCATTCCCACCAACAGTTTCAATTTCTCCATATTTTCCCCAACACTTTTTATATACTTTTTGATGATAGCCATCCTAAAAGGTATGAAATGATATCTCAATTTAGTGTTGTTTTGCATTTTCCAGATAATTAATTTGTTGAACATCTTTTCATATACCTCTTGGCCATTTATATGTCTTCTTTGGAGAAATGTCTGTTCATGTCCTTTGCCCGTTGTTTAATTGGGTTATTTGGAGATTTTTGTTGCTGTTGTTTGTTTGTTTGTTTGCTTTTTGCTACTGAGTTTAGAAATGCCTTATGAATTCTGGAAATTAACCCCTTATCAGATATATGATTGAAAATATTTTCTTCCATTCCTAACATTGCTTTTTTATTCTGTCGCATCATTTCCTTTGTTGTGGAGAAGATTTTTAGTTTGATGTAGTCCCGCTTGTCAATTTTTGCTTTTGTTGCCTATGCTTTTGGTGTCATACCCAAGAAATCATTGCCAACCAATGTCAAGAAACTTTTTCCCTATCTTTTCTTTTAGGAGTTTTACAGTTTCAGATCTTAAATCTAAGTCTTTAATCCATGTTGAGTTTATTTTTCTATGTTGTGAAAGATAAAGATCCAATTTCATTATTTTGCATGTGGATATATAGTTTTCACAACACAATTTGTTGAAGAGACTATCTTTTCCTTATTGTGTGTTCTTGCCACCCTTTTCTAAGATCAGTTGACCATATATGTGTGTGTTTATTTCTGGGCTCTCTGTTCTATCTCATTGTTCTATACGTCTGTCATTATTCCAGTACCATACTATTTTAATTACTGTAGCTTTGTAATATATTTTGAAATCAGAAAGTGTGATATCTCCAGCTTTGTTATTTTTCCTAAGATTGCTTTGGCTATTCTGGGTATTTTGTGATTCGTATGAATTTTAGGATTTCTTTTTCTTTTTCTGTCAATAATGCCAATAGAATTTTGACAGGGTAACATTGAACCTGTAGGGGTTTTTTTTGGATAATATGGACATTTTAATAATATTAAGTCTTCAAATTCATGAATATGGGCTATCTTTCAATTTATTTGTGTCTTGTTTAATTTCTTTCATCAAGGTTTTGCAGTGTACAAATCTTTCATCTACTTGGTTAACTATCGCTAAGTATTTTTTTGATGCTATTGTAAATGAAATTTTTAAAATGTCCTTTTTGGTGGTTTGTTGTTTGTGTTTAGAAATGCAATTGATTTTTGTACATTGATTTTGTATGCTGGAACTACTGAATTCATTTATTAGTCCTACACTATTTTTTTTGTGGGGTCTTTAAGGTTTTTTACATATAGGAGCATGTCATCTGCAAACAGGGATAATTTTACTTCTTTCCTTTTCCAATTTGCATTCCTGTTATCTCTTTTTCTTGCCTAATTTTTCTGGCTAAGACTTCTAGCGCTATGTTGAATAGAAGTGGTAAGAGTGGGCATCCTTGTCACATTCCTCAAAAAATTAAAAATAGGATTACCATGTGATTCAGCTATCTCACTTCTGGGTATATTTGCAAAAGAATTAAAACCAAGATTTTGAAGAAATATCTGCACTCCCATGTTCATTGCAGCATTATTCACAATAGCTAAAATGTGGAAGCAACCCAAATATCCACTGATAGATGAATGAAGAAAATGAAGAAAAATATATATATACACACACACATATGCACACAATGGAATATTATTCAGCCTTTAAAAAGAAGAAAGTCCTGCCATTTGCAGCTGCATGAATGAACACAGAAGACATTGTGCTAAGTGAAATAAGCCAGTCAGAGAAGGAAAAATACTGCATGATTCCAATTATTTCACTTATATGGTGTATATATAATGGTCAAACTCATAGAAGCAGAAAATATAATAGTGGCTATCAGGGCTGGAGGGATTGGGGAAATGAAGAGTTGTTGTTCAATGGGTATAAAGCTTTAGTTATGATAACTAAATAAGTTCTGGACATCTACTGTACAACATAGTGCTTCTGGTTACCAGTATTATGCACTTCAAAATTTGTTAAGAGGGTAGAGCTCATGTTAAGTGTTCTTACCACAAAACACACACACACATACACAAACACACACACACAAAAACAAAGGGACACAAGGAAACTTTGGAAGGTGTTGGATATGTCTATTACCATGATGGTGATTATGATATTATCAATGTTTGCATATATCCAAACTCATCAAATTGTACTCATTAAATATGTGCAGTTTTTGGTATATTGATTATACCTCAATAAAGCTGTTTTAAAATTCTATTTCAGGTCCCCTATGGGGGAAATATCTGGAGCTTAAACATTACCTCAGAGTTATTCTCACTTACTTCTATCTTTCATTTATTATTTGTGGACCATACCCAGGTGATGTAACTTTCCAGGCAAGGTGGCTCCCATCATTTACAGCAGCTGGAAGAATGGGTGCACCAGCTAAAAAAAGGGTTTCGAGCATGACACCACAATGTCTACTACAGTCCATTCCTTGTGCCCCTCAGATCTATTTGCTTCTTACGTTAAGTTCACTCCATTTAGGCATATCTTCTCTGACACAGTTCCTGAAGTTTATAAGAGTACGGTTAGTGAGATAAATTCTGAGGTTGTAACTAATATCTATCATCTCCTTCTTTACCGTATATCCTAGATTTTCCTTAACTTCCACTATCACTTCTGCTGGTATAGGTGGCTTGCCTGGTGGGGTGATATAGACCATCATCTTTGAGGGGACTGAGCTCCAGTTTCCATGTCCTTATTAGATCTGTGGTTGCTGAACTTGCCCATTCACAGTTAGGGGACTGAGCATGGAAGTACCAGGAGATGCCCCAGTGGGTCACCTGAATGCCCTGACCTGATTGTATAGCAGCATTCCTACCTCCTCATGATGATCAGGAGTAAATAACACTGGCAATATGGTAACTCTTTTCTTTATCTGCTGCTCGACTGGCAGAAGGAGCCCAAAATAACCAAGCAGTAGCTGTAAGCTTTAGGTGTAGCAGAAATCTGACTATTTCTCCTGGCGGGAGTGTTCCCACTGTGGGAACTTCTATACCACATAGCCTGAAGTTGAGGAGATTATAAAAACACATTTCCCAAGTGCATCGTGGGGAGTAATGGTGAGAGTGGACACTCTTCATTTCACCTTTTTCTTCCTGCACCCATGTATATTACCTATTGAGAACACAGGACAATATCTTGTCTGTAATATTTAAAGAATAAAGCATATCCTGAAGAATAGTGCCCATCCCCAAGGGGTATCATTACCATGCTGATGCCTCAGCAACATCTTTTAGAAGGCCATTTGCCATTGTATTATTCTTGCAGTTTCTGGATAGTGCATTATGTAATAAAGCTAGTGGATCCCATGATCATGTGCCTACTACCTCACCTCCTTTGCCATAAACTGGATCCCTTCATCCAAGGCAATGTTATGCAGGTTCCCACATTGAGAAATCAGACATACTGTGAGCCCTCAGATAACACTTTTGGTTGAGGCCCTGTGATCAAAAAATGCAAACCCATATCCAGAATATATACCAATCTTGGTGAGAATAAATTGCTTCACTTTTCAACTTGAAAGTTATTTAATGTGATCAAATTGCCACAAAGTAGTTTTCATGTCCTCAAAGGTTAGTGCCTTATTAGGGCATCAACACCTGTCTTTGTTATAGGCATTTCAGAGTAGCCAGATCAGGATTGGTATAAGGGAGTCTATGTTGTCTGTGGAATCTAAGGAGTCTATGAGGGACTATGGATAGCTTCCATTTCTGCCAGCATGGTGGTAGCTTAGGAAAGAGATTGGCTATCATCAATTTGTCAAGTTATCTGTCCACTTGGATGTTTAAATTCTTCTAGTGGAAAAGATGCTGTCTGAGGTGGATTAAAGCAAAAATAGAAAAGATCTTCACACTTTGTATTCATTCCCATAAGTTCATCCACATCTTCAATCTTATACTTTGCTCCTTCTGTGCTACTGACCTACCAGCTAAGCCACTTGGTGGGGCTCATAAGTCTGTTGGAATCCATCCCTATATCAAGCCATTTCTCTCTCTACATAATGTGAATTAACAGATGCATTGCCAAAAGCTTTGCTCATTGGGAGGATTTCCCATCACCATTCTGTTTCAGGGCATACCTGACAGAGACTGCAGCAATACATTTTCAATTTTCACCAATATGCCAGGCTTATCTATGTGTGACTGTTTTTCTTTTCACCTGGACATAAGGAAATTCCCATGAGACAATAGGCATGATCTGCGTGAGAGAAATCAATGTTACTGTGGTAAGGTCTTAACCATCTGTTTGTTCAGTTTATTTGTATCCTCTCCTCTGTTTATGAACAATCCCATTTCACCTTATGAGATATTTTGGCTGGACCTGTTAGAGCTTATTATATAGTATCCAGCTTATGATTGGTAGTACTGGCCACAGGATCACTTCACCTCCCATGCTCAAGTACTCTAATACAGCAAACCGATATGATGCTCTGTGGAAGCCAAATGTGTCCAGATTTCTTTGGAATATATTATATGACAGAAAGAAAGAGAGTTAACTTATCTCTGGGGTGCTTCATATTTTCCTTCCTGATGTATATGAAACATAATGTATTTGCCACACCAATACCTATGTACACAACCCCCAGGCTGTTAATCTACTCTAGTAAAGATACCACATACAACACAACAGTTATAATCAGGGCCGCTATTTGATTAAGTTTGCATTAGTCCACTACCATAAGTCATTATCATCTGGACCTTTTGAGGAATCAGAATGCCAAATTAAATGATTATATGATCAAGACAATCACCACTGCATATTCTACATCTCTGAACATGGTTCTAATCTGTTATTTCCCCTGGGATGCAATACATGTGTGTATATGTGTATGTGTGTGTGTGTGTGTGTGTGTGTGTGTGTATGAGTATTTTTTAAACTAATATACATAGAAATTTACTTTTTTGGTACAGTTCTATGAACTTTAACACATGTACAGATCTATCCAACCATGACCACAATCTTTATACAGAACATTTGTATCACCCCCTAAAAATCCCTCATGTTACCTTTTAGTAGTCACTCCCTCCCCACAGCCATAACCCCTGACAACTATTAATCCATTGTCTGTCACTATAGTTTATCTTTTTTGAGAATGGTATATAAATGAAATCATACGTTATGTAACCTTTTGAAAATTGTTTTTTTCACTCACAATAGTGTCTTTGGGATTTATCCACAGTGCATGTGTCAAGCACTCACCCCTTTTTATTGCTAACAGGTACTCCAGTGTATAGATGTACCATGATTTACCATAGTTTGTTTATATATGCACCTGCTGAGGGTCATTTGGATTGTTTCTAGCTTTTGGCAATTATGAATGCAACTGCTATTATATAAACAGATGTGTACAGTTTGTGTGTGTGTGTATACATACATTTTATTTTTCCAAGGTGAATACCTGGGAGTGGAATTGTTGGCTCATGTTGGGTTTACCATTATAAAAAACTGCCAGGCATTATTCAGAGTGGCTGTACCATAGCCTTACCACCAGCAATGTGTGAGAGTTCTTCCTGACCTGCATCATTGCCAGCACTTTGGATTGTTAGTGTATGTATATGTGCATGTGTGTGTATATGTATATATTGTCATTCTAATGGGTGTGTAAGAGTATTTCATCATGGTTTTAATTTGCATTTCCCGATAGATAATTATGTTGAAAATATTTTCATATGCTTGTCATTCATATATCTTCTTTGGTGAAGTGTCTATTAGGTATTGTGATCATTTTAAAAATTAAGTTGGTTGCTTTCTCACTGTTGAATTTTGAGAGTTCTTCATATGTTCTAGATACAAGTTCTTTGTTGGGTATGTAATTTTCAAATATTTTCTCTCGGTCTGTATCTTGTATTTTCTTTCTCCTGACTGTGTCTTTCACATAACAAATTTTAAAATTGGAATTAAGTCCATTTTATTGTATTTTTATTTTATGGATTATAAATTATGGATTTTGTTGTCATATCTAATAATTTTTTCCTAAACCCAGGTAAGGAAGACTTGTTTTTCTCTAAAGGTTTAATAGTTTTATATTTTACCTTTATTACATTTTAATCTACCTTAAGTTAATTTTACATAAGCTATAAGGTTTATATGGAGCTTTTAGTTTTTATTTAGCATGTAGATATACAATTTCTCCAAACTTATACTAAAAATACAGTTCATTTCCACTAATATACCCTCACATCACCGATCAAAAATCAATTTTTCATGTTAAGATGGGTCTATTTCTGGACTCTACTCTGTTCCTATGTGACCACCATCAGTACCATAATGCTGTGACTACTGTGGCTTTATATTAAGTTTTAAAATCAGGCACTGTGATTTCTCCAATTTATTCTTCTATTTCAAAATTACTTTGGTAGTTTATTTGCATTTTCCTATACATTGTAGATTCAACTTGTCCATATATGCAAAAAAATTGGGCTAGAATTTTGATTAGAATTTTAATTCTCTCAATTTGTAGAGAATTGATCTTTTTACTATGTTGACTCTCCAACCCATGACCATGGCATGTCTTTCCATTTATTTAAGTCTTCTTTATTTTTTTACATCAGTTTTGTTGTAGCTTTCTGCCTTGAGATTCTGTACATGTTTTGCTGTATTTATGCCTAGGTATTTTATTATTTTAAAGTTATTATGAATGGTATTTTTTTAAATCTGTTTCTAATTCTTCATTACTAGTATATAAATTTAAGATTCAATTTTTGTGTTGACCTTATATCTCATGGTATTGCTAAACTCACTAGTTCTAAGAGATTATTTATGTATTCCTTGAGTACTTTTTTACATAGACAGAGATGTCATTTGGAAATAGGGACAGTTTTATTTATTTTTTCCTTCAATATGTGTGCTTTTATTTATTTGTCTTACAATATTGCACTGGATAGGATTTCCTTTTCTCAATCTTAGTGGGGAAATATTCAGTCTTCATGTTTCCTGTAGGCATTTTGTAGATGTTTTTTATCAAGCCAAAAAAGTTTTCTTTTATTCCTAACTTGTTGAAAGTTTTTATCTTTAATGAAAGTATATTTTTGTATCAATTTTTATGATAATGTGCTTTTTTTCTTCAAACTATCATTATGCAATGATTGATTTTCAAATACTGTGCCAGGCTTGCATTCCTAGAACAAACTCCATTTGTCCTGGTGGTTGTTTTTGTTTTTATCTTTTTAATTATGTTACTTTATTATTACTATTATTATTATTTAGATACAAGAGTTTCTTTCTGCCACCCAGGCTGGGGTGCAGTGCCCAGCCATAGCTCACTGTAACTACAAACTCTTGGGCTCAAGTAATCCACCTTTCTCAGCTTCCTGAGTAGCTAGTAATATAGGTGTGCACCACCATGCCTGGTAATTTTTCATTTTTTGTAGAGATGGGGTCTTGCTATGTTGCCCAGGCTGGTCTTGAGCTCCTGGCCTCAAGTGATCCTCTTGCCTTGGCCTCCCAAAGCACTGGGATTACAGGTGTGAGCTACCACACCTAGCCTGTCATGGCGTTTTGTTCTTTATATTTACTGAGGTATTTATTTGCTAATACTTTTGAGAATTTTGCACCTATGTTCATGAGTAATATTAGACTATAGTTTTCTTTTCCTGTAGTGTTTCTATCTGGTTTTGGTATCAGAGTAATACTGGGTTTACATGGCTTGAAAAGTGCTCGCTTCTATTTCTTGGAATTGATACTGCAGAATTGGTGTTATTTGTTTCTTAAGTGTTTCATAGAATTCCCAAGTGAGCCAATTGTGGCTGTAAGATTTCTTCTTTGGGGGGTTTTGATCTATGAATTTCTTTTGTTTTTTTCTTTTTTTCAAGGTTGTTTCTCAGTGTGAAGAATTTCTTTAAAAGTTATAGAACTCTTCAGTTTACCTATTTCAAATTAGAGGAGTTTTGGTAGTTAGCGGCTTTCAAGAAATTTATCCATTTATCTAATTTGTCAAATTTATCTACGTGGAATTGTATTTAGTATTCTCTTATTGTCTTTTTAATATCTACAGGGTCTGTAGTTATAGCCCCACTTTCACTCTTGCCCTTGGTAATTCATGTCTTTTCTCGTTTTTCTTTGTCATTCTTCCTAGAGTTTTAGCCATTTTATTGATCTTTTCAAATAACCTGCTTTTAGTTTCACTGATTTTCTTTATTGTTTTTGTTTTCAATTTCATTGACATCTGCTTTTATCTGTATAATTTTATTTCTTTGCTTGCTTTGGGTTTATTTTGCTCTTCTTTTTCTAGTTTCTCAAGGTAGAAACTTGAATTGTTGGTTTGAGCCTTTTTCTATTTTTTAATATAAGTATTTGATCCTACAGATTTTATTCTAAGCTTTCTTTAGCTGTATCTCACACATTTTGATATGCTGTATTTTCATTTGTATGATTGTAAAATAATAAAAGATATTTTATAATATCTTTTATGAGTTTGCTTTTTTCTCATGTATTATTTAGAAATGTTATTTTCAATTTGTTTGGCATTTGACCTATTATTTTTCTATTATTGGTCTCTAGTGTAATTTCTTTCTGGTCAGATAATAAACTCTGTATGACTTTAACTCTTTTAAATTAGTTGAGTTGTTTTGTTACCCAAGGTAGAGTGTATCTTAGTGCATGTTCCCTTTGCACTTGGAAAAAATGTATATACCACTCTTTTTAAAACACATTTTAAACTGTTGATTGTAGAAAATTTCAAATCTATGCAAAGTACACAGGGAAAACCCTAATAAAAACCGTAATTCCACAGACCCATCACCCAGCTTCAATAATTGTCAATATACTGCTTTCCTTGTTTGATCTATACCTCCATGGATTCCAGACTCCATTACTTCCTTATGTTTCACAGTTATTTTCCATGCGCAATTTATATATAGTGAAATGTACAAAATTTACCTGAAAATTTGTTTCATACAGATACACTCATATAATACATACCTCTTTCATTATAAAGAAAATTTCTAGTCTTCTACATATGGCCATCCAGTTTTCCCAGCACCATTTGTTGAATAGGGAATCTTTTCCCCAGTGTACGTTTTTCTGGAATTTGTCAAAGATCAGGTGACTGTATGAGGTTGGTTTTATATTTGGGTTCTCAGTCCTGTTCCATTGGTCTACGTCTCTGTTCTTGTGCCAATACCATGCAGTTTTGGTTACTATAGCCTTGTAGTATAGTTTGAAGTCTGGTAGATAGATGACTCCCAATTTGTTCTTTTTGCTTAAGATTGCTTTGGCTAGACGGGGTTTTCTCTGGTTCCACACGAAGCGTAGAATTATTTTTTCTAGATCAGCAAAAAATGATGTTGGTATTTTGATAGGGACTGCATTGATTCTGTAAATCACGTTAGGTAGCAAAGCCATTTTTACAGTGTTGATTCTGCCTATCCAAGAGCATGGTGGGGTTTTCCATCTGTATACATCCTCTGCAATTTTTTTTCTCAGTGTTTCATAATTCTCTCTATAGAGGTTTTTGACCTCCTTAGTTAGATATGTTCCTAAATATTTAATTTTCTTTGGTGCTATTGTGAAAGGTATTGAGTCTTTAATTTGTTTCTTGGCTTGAATGTTATTAGCATATATGAAGGCTATGGATTTGTGTGTATTAATTTTGTATCCTGAGACTTTGCTGAATTCATTTATCAATTCCAGTAGTCTCTTGGTTGAATCTTTGGGGTTTTCTATGCATAATATCGTCTGTGAATAGTGAAAGTTTGACCTCTTCTGCCCTCATCTGGATGCCTCTGATTCCTCTGTCTTGTCTAATTGCTGTGGCCAGGACTTCCAGCACTATGTTGAATAGAAGTGGAGATAGTGGGCAACCTTGTCTAGTTCCAGTTTTAAGGGAGAATGCTTTCAATTTTTCCCCTTTCATTATGATATTGGCTGTGGGTTTATCGTATATGGCTTTAATAGTTTCGAGGTATGAGCCATCTATGCCTATATTGTTAAGAGTTCTTATCAAAAAGGATGCTGGATTTTGTCAAAAGCCTTTTCTGCATATGTAGAAGATTGAAACTGGACCCACACCTCTCACTTCTCACAAAAATCAACACACAATGGATAGCAGATTTAAACCTAAGACGTGAAACCATAAGAATTCTCGAAGAAAATGTTGGAAAAACTCTTATGGACATTGGCCTAGGCAAAGAATTTATGAAGAAGACCCCCAAAGCAATCACAGCAGCAACAAAAATAAATACATGGGACCTGATCAAATTAAAAAGCTTCTGCACAGCCAAGCAAACTATCACTAGAGTGAACAGACAACCTACAGAATGGGAGAAAATATTTGCATGCTACACTTCTGATAAAGGACTGATAACCAGAATCCATACAGAACTTAGGAAAATCAACAAGAAAAAATCAAACAACCCCATGAAAAAATGGGCAAAGGACACGAACAGAAACTTTTCCAAAGAAGACAGAATAATGGCCAGCAAACATATAAAAAATTGCTCAACTTCTCTAATCATTAGGGAAATGCAAATCAAAACCACAATGAGATATCACTTAACTCCAGTGAGATTGGCTCATATCAAAAAATCCCCAAACAACAAATGTTGGCGGGGATGTGGACAGATAGGAACACTCCTACACTGCTGGTGGGACTGCAAATTAGTACAACCTCTATGGAAAGTAATATGGAGATACCTCAAAGAATTAAAAGTAGAATTACCGTTTGACCCAGCAATCCCACTACTGGGTATTTACCCAAAGGAAAAAAAGACATTTTATAATAAAGACATCTGTTTGCGAATGTTTATAGCAGCACAATTCACAATTGCAAAGATGTGGAAACAACCCAGGTGCCCATCAATACACGAGTGGATTAATAAAATGTGGTGTATGTATACCATGGAGTATTACTCAGCAATAAAAAACAATGGTGAATTAACACATCTTGTATTATCCTGGATGGAACTAGAGCCCATTCTTTGAAGCGAAGTGTCACAGGAATGGAAAAACAAGCACCACTGGTACTCACCCTCAAATTGGTACTAACTGATCAACACTTACATCACACAGGGCAATAATATTCATCAGGGGGCAGGCAGGCGGGAGGGGGATGGAGGGGATGGGAAAAACTCTCACTGAATGGATGCGGGGAGCACAGTTTGGGGAATGACCACGATTGTAGCTCTGACACGGGCAGTGCATGGGCAATATATATAACCAAAGTGTTGTACCCCTATAATATTCTGAAATAAATAAATAAATAAATAAAACAAAAAAAAAAAGAAAATTTCTATCTTTCCAAAAGTGTCTCATGTTCCTTTCTAGCCAATTCTTTCATACCCATGAGAAACCACTGTTCTTTTCTGAAAGTTTTCACCTTAGACTAGGTTTGCCTGTTCTATGTTTTGGGATAAATTCGTTTATATTATACTATGCTTGTGGTGGTAGCTTTTCCCACCCAGGGTTATAAATATGATTTTTATCCATACTGTTGATTAAAGTATAGTCCATTCTTCTTTAACACTAAGGTGCTATTCTATTATATGCATATATTACAAATTGTTTGTCAATTCCCTGTTAGTAGATGTTTGAGTTGATTCCAGTTTTTGGTTATTGTGAATAAGACTCATAAATGATTTTACTTTGCAAAATTTTCTGTTTAATGTTTTAGTTTCTCCTGGACAAAGTGAAATTACCAGGCCAAAGAACAGGCATAACTTTAACTTTATAAGAAATTGTCACACTATTCCCAAAGTGGTTTTATGATTTCACATTTCTACCAACAATGTCAATGTTGGTCTTTCTCAGGGTGAGAACTCGAAAAATGTATGGAACAGAATGGGGTAGATGAAGAGGTCAGGTAAGGACACCATGGAGGATGAAACAATAGCCAAAGGAGCCTGGAGACTCCAGAGGTTGTAAAGATAACTCTGGACTACAAATAGCTGGGGTGGAGCCAGCAGGAACTGGTGGCTGTTCCAGAGAGAACTTCCCCACCCCAAACTGTCATTCAAACCTTCTATAAAACTCGCCACTCTCCCCTCCCTAGGGTGGACGCCCTTTTTGGCCTCCACCCACCTGCACCAAGGTGCCCAAAATAAATGGCGTTTTGCTACATTTCAAGCTTGAGTGTCTTCCTCTCAGCTGCAACCTAACAGTAAGAGTTTCAGTTGTTCCACATCCTTGCCAACATTAGATGTTGTCATCTTTCAAAGTCAGGCCTTTCTACTGAGGATACAGTAGTATATCATTGTAGTGTTAATTTGCATTTTCATGAACACTTATGATGTTGAGTACTTATTCAAGTGCTTATTAGACATTTGTGTATCATCCTTTGTAAAGCACCTCTTCAAATATTTTTCCTATTTTTTTTAGTTTTTATTGAGTTGCAGGGTTTTTGTTATATAATCTGAATACAAGTCTTTTGTAAAATGTGATATGTGAATATTTTCTTCCAGTCTGTGGCCTACCCTTTCATTTTCTTAATGGCATCTTTTGATGAACAGAAGTTTCTTCTATGAAGACAGAGGAGTGCTGTATGGGAAAAACCCTATAATCATGCATCTCACCCAGTGTACCCTACTTCTTTCAAAGGTGAAATCCACTTCAGATACTGTCTGCTTTCAGTCTTACTCTAGTGTCTTCAAATCATAGTATTTTTTAAAAAAAATTGTACGCAGTTTGTAAGTATTCTCTGTGCAAGGATTATTCTGAAACAAACTACATTGCCATTACCAGAGCTAGAACTAAAGATACATATTTCTCAATGAAAATGCTAGAAGACTGAGCTCTTGTGAAACTTCCATTTAAAAAGCCTAACTGAACTTAGATAGATTATCACTATGTGCAATACACTATTAGCAGAATGACCAATCTTTATAAAATATATAAATTTATTGTGGCAAGATGGCTTCAAGAAGTAAATTATACATCAGACAGAATTATTGCAAAAAAATCTAATAAAACTTCAATTAAGCACCTAAATTATATCTTTAATTGTTGTTTTAAATTGCACAAAACTTATTTGCATATATATGAAATACATTTAAAAATATTTTATTGTCATTACTGGCATTACCCCATTTTCTTCTCTTCAAACAATTGTCTTGCTCAGGCAAATTCTTATAAGTTGCCTTCCGGTGGAAAGACTTGTTTTCCTGTTTGCCTCAAACTGGCATTCTTTTTTTTTTTTTTAACTTTCAGGTTATTACGGGGGTACGAATGCTTTGGTTACATAAATTGCTTTTGCATTGCCCACGTCAGAGCTACAAGCATATCCATCCCCCAGACACCCGTTAGGTGTGAATTTACACTTCATTTTCTCCCCCTCCCACCTGCCTGACACCTGATGAATGTTACTTCCATATGTGCACATAAGTATTGATTGATTAGTACCAATTTAATGGTGAGTACATGTGGTGTTTGTTTTTCCATTCTTGCAGTGCTTCACTAAGAAAAATGGGCTCCAGCTCCATCCAAGATAATACAAGAGGTATTACTTCACCATTTCTTTTTGTGGCTCAGTAGAACTCCATGGTATACATAGACCACATTTTATCAATCCACTTATGCATTGATGGGCATGTGGGTTGTTCCCACATCTTTGCAATTGTGAATTGTGCTGATATAAACATTTGAATGCAGATGTCTTTTTTATAGAATGTCTTTTCTTCTTTTGGGTAAATACCCAGTAGTGGGATTTCTGGAACAAATGGTAGGTTTACTTTTAATTCTTTGAGGTATCTCCATACTGCTTTCCATAGAGGTTGTACTGGTTTTCAGTCCCACCAGCAGTGTATGAGGGTTCCTATCTCACTGCATCCATGACAACATTTATTGCATTGAGACTTTTTGACAAAAGCCATTCTCACTAGAGTTAAGTGATATCTCATTGTGGTTTTGATTTGTATTTCCCTGAAGATTAGAGATGTTGAACATTTTTTCATATGTTTGCTGTCCATTAGTTTATCTTCTTTTGAAAAGTTTCTCTTCATGTCCTTTGCTCACATTTTAATGGGGTTGTTTGATTTTTTTCTTGCTGGTTTTCCTAAGTTCTATATAGATTCTAGTTGTCAGCCCTTTTATTGGATGTATAGCATGCAAATATTTTCTCCCATTCAGTAGGTTGTCTATTTGCTCTAATGATAGTTTCCTTGTCTGTGCAGAAGCTTTTTAATCTGATCAGGTCCCATTTATTTATTTTTGTTGTTGCTGTGATTGCTTTTGGGTCTTCTTCATAAATTCTTTGCCTAGGGCGATGTCTATAAGGGTTTTTCCAACATTTTCTTCTAGAATTTTTATGGTTTCATGCTGTAGGTTTAAGTCTGTTATCCATCATGAGTTGATTTTTGTGAGAGGTGAGAGGTGAGAGTCCTGTTTCAGTCTACATGTGGCTATCCAATTTTCCCATTTATTGAATAGGCATTCTTTTCCCCACTGTATGTTTTTGTCTGCTTTGTCAAAGATCAGATGGCAATATGAGGATGATTTTATATCTCTGTTCTCAGTCCTGTTCCATTGGTCTATGTCTTTGTCTTTGTGCCAGTACCATGCTGTTTTGGTTACTATAGCCTTGTAGTATAGCTTAAAGTCTGGTAACTTGATGCCTCCCAATTTGTTCTTTTTGCTTAAGGTTGCTTTTCTATATGGGGTTTTCTCTGGTTCCATACAAAGCATAGAGTTATTTTTTCTAGATCTGTGAAAAATGATGTTCATATTTTAATAGGGATTGCATTGAATCTGTAGATCACTTTGGGTAGCATAGAAATTTTAACAATATTGATTCTGCCAATCCTTGAGCATGGTATGCTTTTCCATCTGTTTACGTCCTCTGATATTTCCTTCCTAAGTGTTTCATAGTTTTCCCTGTAGAGGTCTCTCACCTCCTTAATTAAATATATTCTTAGGTATTTTATTTTATTTGTTGCTATCCTGAAAGTTACTGAGTCTTTTATTTGGTTCTCATCTTGACTGTTGGTGGTGTATATGAATGCTACTGATTTGGGTACATTGATTTTGTAACCTGAGACTTTGCAAAATTTATTTACCAATTCCAGTAGTCTCTTGGCAGAATCCTTGGGGTTTTCTAGATATAAGATTATATCATCAACAAAGAGCAATAGTTTGACCTCTTCTGCCCCCATTTAGATAAAATTGATTTCCTTCTCTTGTCTGATCACTCTGGCTAGGACTTCCAGCACTATGTTGAATAGAAGTGGTGATAGAGGTCAACCTTGTCTGGTTCCAGTTCTAAGCAGGAATGCTTTCAGTTTTTCCCCATTCAGTATGATATTGGCTGTTGGTTTGTTGTATATGGCTTTTTTCATTTTGAGGTAAATCCCCTCTATGCCTACTTTGTTAAGTGTTGTTATCATAAAAGGGTGCTGAATTTTGTCAAATGCTTTTTATACATCTATTGAGAGGATCATATTGTCTTTGTTTTTACATTTATTTATGGGGTGAATTACATTTATACATTTGGATATGTTGGACATTCCCTGCATCCCTGGGATATAACCCAGTTGGTTGTGATGGATTAATTTTTCATGAGCAACTGAATTTGGTTTGCTAGGTTTTTATTGAGAATTTTTACATCTATATTCATAAGGGATAGAGGTATGTAGTTTTCATTTTTTTGTTGAGTCCTTTCCTTGCTTTGGTATCAAGGTAATGTTGGCTTTGTAAAACATGATGGGGAAGAGTCCTTCCATCTCGATATTGTGGAATAATTGCTGCAGGATAGGTACCAGTTCCTCTTTATAGGTCAGGTAAAATTTGTGGTGAAACCATCTGGTGCTGGAATTTTTTTTTGGAATATTTTTTATTGCTGCTTATATTTTGGTAGTTGATATGGTCTATACAGCAATTTTATTTACTGCTGATTGAGACTAGGGAGGCTGTATGTTCCTACAAACATATATTTCAGTGGTTTTCGGAATGTTTCCATTTACCCAAGTTTTCAATTTTATGTGCATAGAGATTTTTATAGTATTCAGAGGTGACATCTTGTATTTCTGTGGTATTAGTTGTAATTTCTCATTTTTCATTCCTGATTGAGCTTATTAGAGTCCTTTCTTTCTGATTCTGTTTAATCTAGCAAGAAGCCCATCAATTTTGTTTGTCTTTTCAAAGAACCAACTTTTCCTTTCATTAATATTCTGTATAGTTTTTTGTTATCAATTTCTTTTAGTTCTCCTCTGGTCTTGGTTATGTCATTTCTTCTGCTATGTTTGAGTTTGGTATGCTTTTCCTGTTCCAGTTCTTTGAGGTAATTTATTAGATTGTTGATTTTTGATCTTTCTATCTTTTGGATGTAAGCATTTATGGCTATGAATTTTCCTGTCAGGATGGCTTTAGCTTATCCCACAATTTTGATAACTTTTGCCCCCTTTATCATTTAGTTCAAAGAATCTTTTGATTTCCATCTTAATTTCCTCCTTGACCTGACTATTGTTCAGCAGTAGGTTATTTAGTTTCTATGACTTTGTGTAGGGATGCATGTTTTTGTGTGAGTTGATTTCTAATTTTATTCCACTAAGGTCTGAAAAGATGCATGGTGCAATTTCTATTTTTTTTAATTTGTTGAGACATGCTTTGTGGTGTATGATGTGGTCAATCTTAGAGAACATCCCATAAGCTGATGAGAAGAACATATATTCAGTGGTTTTTCAGTAGAATGTTCTGTAAATGTCTGTTAGGCCCATTTATTCTAGATTTCTGTTTAGTCCATTGTTTCTTTATTTATTTTCTGTTTGGAGGAGCTGTCCTGTTCTGTAAGAGGGGTGTTGAAGTCCCCAGGTATTACAGTGCTGCTGTTTATCATTTTGCTTAGATCAAGTAGAATTTTTTTCTTTATGAATCTGGGCACACCTGTATTAGGTGCATAAATATTTAGAATGTGATGTCTTCTTATTGAATGGCTCCCTTTACCATTATATCATGACTATGTGTTTTTTTTTTCATTACTTTTGTTGATTTGAAGACTATGTTATCTGATATGAGAAATGCTAGACCAGCTTTCTTTTGGTTTCCATTTGCCTGGAATATTGTTTTCCACCCTTCACCTTGAGACTGAATGAGTCCTTGTGGGTTCAATGTGTTTCCTGGAAACAGCAGATACTTGGCTTATATTGTTTTTATCCATTCTGCCAGCCCATGTCTCTTCAGTGGGGAGTTCAAGTCATTCACATTTATTTACAGAATTGATAATTGGGGTTGATTTCTGTTCATCACGTTGAGTACAATGTTGTTGCTTTGTTTTATTTCTTGAGCCATTGTGATATCTGGCCTTTGACCTTTAGGTTTTGGGTGATTTTACCCTCATGGGTGTCTATTGTGCTGATCAGTGTATAATGCAGTTCTGAGTACTTCCTTCAGGACAGGTCTTGTCTTGAAAAATTCCCTCAGTGTTTGCTTGAATGAGAAAGTTTTTACTTCCCCCTCATATATGACACTTACTTTTGCAGGATACAAGATTCTAGGCTGGACATTATTCTGTTTGGGAAGACTGATAATGGGGTCCCAATCCCTTCTGTCTTGTAGGATCTCAGTTGATAAATTTGCAGTAAGTCTGGTGGGTTTTCCTTTGTAAGTTAGCTGCTGCTTTCACCTTACAGCTCACAGAAGGACCTCTTTCATGTTTACTTTGGCCAGTCTGATAAATATGTGTCATGGTGTTTGTATCTTTGTAATGAGTCTCCCAGGAGTCCTTTGAGCTTCTTGTACCTTGATATCTAGATTTGTAGCAAGGGCAGGGAAATTTTCCTCAATTATTCCCTCAAGTAGTTTTCTAACCCTTGTGTATTTTCTTCTTCACCCTCAGGGATGTGTATGATTCTTATGTTAGCCCTTATTACATAATCCCATATTTCTTGTAGGCTTTGCTTGTTTCTTTTATTTCTCTGCTCTATATCTGTTAGTGACTTGTATAATTGAAAGGTGTTGTCTTCAAGCTCTGATAGTTTTTCTTTTGCCTGATCTAGCCTATTCTTAAGGCTTTCCACTGTGTTGTGTAATGCCTTGAATGAATTTTTCATTTCCAGAATTCTGTTTGAATTTTCCTTGATAATTCAATTTCTTTAGTAGATTTATCATTCATTTCCTGCACTGTTTTTGTGGTTTCTTTGTGTTGGGTTTCCATTTTATCTTGTATTTCATTGAGCTTCTTCATAATCCATGTTTGAAATTATTCATCTGTCATTTAAATATTCTGCTTTTGGTTGGTGTCCATTGCTAAAGAGCTGGTGTTCCCTTTTGGGGCTGTCCTTTCACTCTGATTCTTCATACTTCTGGAGTTCTTTCACTGACTCCTTCTCATCTGGAGTAGCTGTTTCATCTTTCTTTTGGATTTTCTTCTGTTTAGATAATGACATACCCAGTTTAATCTCTGAGCCATTAGGTGGTGCTTGTGGGTGAGAATCAACCTCACCATGTATGATTGATTCAGTAATGTAAGGTGCATGCAAATTGACCTACCTATCACTAGGTGGTTCTTGCCAGAAGAAATAAGCTGCAAAGTTGTCTTTGGATCTTGTGACCAGGTCTAGTTCCTCAGGAGAAGCACTCTAATGCCCCAGGTGGTGGATGGGACCCTGGAACTTCCAGGTGAGTCCTTATTCTCCACCACAGCAGAGGCAGGTGGAGGAGTGAGGTTGGGCAGGACTCGGTTTAGTGAGCCTGTTCTCAAGCTCCGCACATGCTTTTAGCAGGTGTCAAAGGTCTGCTCCTAGCCTCTGGGCAAAGCTGCCAGGGAGGGGTTTAAGTGGCCCCACTCATCGAGAAAGTCTCTGTGTGGAGGTGGAAATGTCTGAGAACCGCAATCCAGCAGTCTGGAGAAGGCCTCGCTCCTTTCCACCCTCTTCTATTCCACAGTTTTCCTTGTGCCTCTGCTCACAGGCAAGACCTCAAGTCAGCCAATCTCCCTCATGACTGTGATGCTGGCCAGTAGGTTCCCTGCCCACAATCCCCACCTGAGCTGGGAGTGTGGCACTTATGTGGTTGGAGCAGAGGTGCCTCTTCAGCATGCCACAGCTAGAACCCACACTGCACTCTCCCCCTTCATCTGCCCTGTAGGCATCTATGCCTCCCTAGACTAATTCATAAATATCCCCTCTGTGCCCCTGGGTAATGCGATTGAGACCTGGGTGTATGGGATCTGGCCTGTGAGCTCTTTTCTGGGGCCCCAGAGATCAATCCTTGACCATGCCAAGGAGAAGGATGCTGGTCCCAAGTCACCCACAGGGTGCCCAAGCTGGTTTGATGTCCTTCTGCCTTGGGGCATGTCCCACTGTGATGGGGCTGCCAGGCAAGAAGCATCAGGGAGGGCTGGAGGGCAAGGAGCTCACAGTTTGAGCACCTATAAGTCTGATGCAGTACCCTCGAAGGAAAGGTTTGAGTCCCACTCCCTGTGGAAGCCTCCATGTGGTGGCTCAATTGTCTCTCTTGGCAGCTGTGGGTGAGGGAGGGGAAGGTGATAAACAGAGTCTGGGTGGAGGAAAGTCTGCACCCTGGTTGTCCCTGACATTATCTCTGGGAGGCAGTCTGCCCAGAATGACTGGGCTCTGGAGTCATGCAGATCACCCAGGACCAGTGGACCCCTGTGGCTCCTGGTGTCTGGGCCGGAGTTGGGAAATGTCTGTGCTGGGACAAACAAGACAGAACCTGAGGAGTTGAAGCCCTCTGGGGAGGAAAAAGGTGAATGGTGGGTAGAGAAGCAATATGGTGTCTGCCATCCAGCTTGGGTCTGTGGGGTGGGAGGTGACCAAGGGGGGTTGGGAGCCTGGTGCCCTGTCCACCAGAAGCTCCCTGCTCACTGGTGGCAGCAGACTCTGGGCTCGTGTGGGAAGAAGGTCTCTCCAGCAGCTTAGGTGCCCACCAACAGTCCGAGATGCGAGGGAGGGAGGAATTAACCCCTCAACCTACCCTTCTTGCTGGTCTCCAAGCCTCTTGTGGCTAAATCTCTGCCAATAACTTTCTCTTTCCAGTTCTGCTCTGAAACATCTTCCCATGAAGTCTTCTGTAGGCACAGGCACCTTTCCTTCAGACACTGATCGGATCTATGTTTGTCTGTTTGTTTTTTCTCTTTCATCTAACACTTTTCCTTACTGAGACACTCTGGCTGGTGGTGTCTCTGGTCTGCCATCCTTGTAGGGCCTGCTTATATTTTCATTTGAAAAATGCTTAATGTGAGATGAACATTGCATTTCTGTGAGGCCTCAACTCTAGTAATTATTTCTGCTGCACAAATGGCAATGCATTATTTTATCAAGTTTATTTTTGCTGAATCTACATTTTATAAAAAATATCAGTTATTTCCTTTCTTAAATCCTCAGGACTGAAATTCAGAAAGTTTTTAACTTTTCATTTAAATGTTATATTCACCAAAAGGCAACTGTAGGCCTAGTGTGACACATATTTTGTTTGTTCAGGAAAGTGTTGCTCATAGGAATGACTGCCTAGGGCTTTGAGGTTCTTATAATGGCTTTATTGGTTTGGTAAACCCCATGTAGATCACCAGCTTTGTTTTTCTTCTATTACGTTAACTTCAGAGTAGAACATAATTGTTAGTATTCTGCAGAGAGAAACTCAGAAGCCATAAATTTAAGTGAAATTGTATTTCTACTCAACCATTAAAATAAACCTTAAATTCATTTTTACCCCAAAATTAAATTACAATACACAGATAATGGACATTTATATACTCACTGCTATTGTTCAAGATATTAATTCTCATCTCAGTGGTAAAGTTACACTTGTTCTAATTTTTCAGAAATATTAATAGCATCAAAACCCAATTATTGATTAAAATCATTTTTAAAAATAGAAATGATAATTAAAATATTTCATTGTGTGTAAATACATGTTTCTTGCCCTGACTGAATTGCTTATGCTCTAAGTCTAACGTCCTTCAAGGAGCTGGGGATTATTTGAAATAGTAAATAACCTCATGATCAAATCAAAATGAAAAAAAAAAAAAACTGCTCACAGGAAAATTCTAAACTCAAACATTCAAAGAAAAAAAAAAGGTAAGTTCTATTCTCAAAAGATTAAATTTTTTTGGAGAGATCAGGTGGATTTATTCAGTGTTACTCTTAGACTGTTCATTCTGGAATCCGGTTAAAAACCACATCTCTTACCTCCAATTTTGATCTGATTTTAAGTAATGTTTCCAAACCCAAGGTCAGCCACAGCCTCTCTATTTCACTTATTTATATTTATGTTCATGCTTTATGTCCTTTTTATTCAGTTCAGGTAATTCGGTAAAAACAAATGATCATTTGTCATTCATCTTTGTATTTTTCTTGCTAAAAAGAAAGCTTTAGAGGTCGGGATTAAGTAACATCTGTTTGTTTCATCTCTATCACCAGCACCTAACACAGTGCAGTGTCTGGCTAAGCCTTTGGTAAATAATTGTTAAATGAAAAAAATTGACTCTCATCTAAGGATGAATAAATAAACTGTGCATGTTTTACATGTAAATAATAATTGCTTCAAGATTCATCCATTTAATAGTATACCAAAATATTGAAGACATAAAATCAGGTATTGACAGATTTATTCCTTTCATTATGCATTCAGAAATAGAAGAGGAGCCTACTATAACTCTTTTAAATGGGAACAATTTTATTTTAATTTTTGAATTATTTTTGAGATACCATTCATATAACATAAAATTCACACTTTAAACTATACAATGCAGAGTTTTTAATATAGTCACATGATTGTGCAGCAATCACCACTGTCTAATCAGAGAATATTTTATTTGCATAATCTCAAAAAATATCCATTAGCAATTATTCCCATTTCTCCCTGAACCTAGCCCCTCTTGGCAACAACTAATCTATTTTTTACATCTATTGATTTTCTGTTTTGCACATTTTATTTGACAGAATCATAAAATATGCTTTCTTCATTTGTTTGGCTTCTTTCACGTAGCATAATGTTTTCAATGTCCATCCATGTTGTAGCCTGTCTAAGCACCAAATTATTGCAGAATATAATACCATTATATGGATATACCACAATTGTTTATCCACTCATCAGTTGATAGATATTTGGGTTGTTTCAAGTTTTGGGAAATTAAGAATAATGCTGTGATGAACATTTGTGTATGTACAAGTTTCTGTGTGAAGATATGTTTTTCAGTTGTCTTTGGCATATACTCAGAATTTTAATTACTGAGTTAGGTGGAAACTCCACTTTAAACTACTTAAGGATCTTCAAAATTTTATTTCCAAATTGGCTGCACCATTTTGCCTTCCCACCAGCAAGGTATGAGGGTTCCAACTTCTCCATATCCTTGCCAACATTTGTTATTGCCTGTCTTTTTTATTGTGGCTATTCTATCAGGTGTAAAGTTGTATCCCATTGTGGCTTTGCTTTGCTTTTTTCTCACTAATCACGTTGAGCATATTTTCATTATCTTATCGGCTATTTGGATATCTTCTTTGGAGAAATGTCTATTCACATCCTTTGCCTAATTTTTAAATTGAGTTATTCATATTTTTACTGTTGAGTTTTAATAGTTCTTTTATATATGGGTACTGGACCTTCATCAGACAAACGATTTTTGAATATTTTCTCTATTCTCTGAACTGTTTTCCCCTTTCTTGACAATGTCCTTTGAAATAGAAAACACTTTATTTTCTTTTTTTATACTGCAAACTTTTATTATTTTTTTAAACCATCTATTTTTCTTTTAATGTTTTATATTTAGAACAATTAACTTTTGGGGGTACAAATATTTTTGGTTACATGGATCACTTTTGTAATGCTTGAGTCATGGTTATAAGTGTGTCCGTCACCCAGATAGTGTTTATCGTACCCGTTAGGTAGGTTTTTGCCCACCCCCTTCTTCCCCCCTCCTCCCTGCTTGATTTCTGTTGAGTTTTACTTCCCTCTATGCACATATGTGCTCATTGGTTAGCTCCAATTTAATAGTGAGTACATGTGGTATTTGTTTTTCCAATCTTTAGATACTTCACTTAGGATAATGGTCCCCAGTTCCTTCCAAATTGTTGCAAAAGGCATTAAGTCATCTTTCTTCATGGCTGAGTAGTATTCCATGATATACATATACCACATTTTGTTAGTCCACTCTTGAATTGATGGGCACGTGGGTTGATTCCACATCTTTGCATTTGTGAATTGTACTGCAATAAACATTTGAGTGCAGGTGTCTTTTTGATAAAATGACTTTTTTACCTTTGGGTAAATACCCAGTAGTGGGATGGCTGGATTGAATGGCAGGTCAACTTTTAGTTCTTTGAGGTATCTCCACATTTTTTTCAGTAGAGGTTGTACTAATTTGCAGTCCCACCAGTAGTGTAAAAGCATTCCTTTCTCTGTGCATCTACACCAGCATATATTGTTTTTGGACTTTTTAATAAAGCCAATTCTAACAGGGATAAGGTGGTTTCTCATCATGGTTTTAATTTACATTTCCCTGATTAGCGATGTTGAGCATTTTTTCATATGTATATTGGCCATTTGTCTATCTTCTTTTGAAAAGCTTCTGTTCATGGCTTTTGCCCATTTTTTGATGGTGTTGTTTGATTTTTTCTTGCTGATTTGCTTGAGTTCTTTGTAGATTCTGGTTATTAGCCCTTTATTGGGTGTATAGCTTGCAAATATTTTCTTCCATTCTGAAGGTTGTCTATTTGCTCTTTTGATTATCTCCTTGGCTGTGCAGATTTTTAATTTAATCAAGTCCCATTTATTTATTTTTGTTGTTGTGATTGCCATTGGGATCTTCTTCATAAATTCTTTGCCTAGGTCAATATCTGGAAGAGTTTTTCCAACATTTTCTTCTAGTATTCTTATGGTTTCATGCCTTACATTTAAGTCTTTTATCTATCTTGAATTAATTTTTGTGAGTGATGAGAGATATGTATCCTGTCATTCTTCTGCATGGCCAAAACATTTTAGTTTTGATGAAGTATAATTTAAAAACTTGTTTCTTTAGACACATGCTTTTGCAGCAAAATCTAAAAGGTCATTACTTAATTCAAGGCCGTGAAGATTTACACCTATGTTTATTAATAAGGTGTCTATACTTTTAGCTTGTAAATTTAGGTCTTTGATTCACTTTTAGTAATATTTTGTATATAGTGTGAGATACGGTACAATTTTATTCTTATGAATGTAGACATTGAGTTCTTCCAGCACTATTTCCTGCAAACACTGTTCTTTCTCCATTGAATGGTTTTGCCATCCTTATCAAAAACTGATGGACCATAAAACAACAGGTTTATTTCTGGAATCTCAATTATACTTAATTGAGATATATATACATCCTTATGACAATCTCTGACTATTGATTACTGTAGCATTGTAGTTTGTTTTGAAATTGGGAAGTGTGATATATCCAACATTTTCCTTGTTTACCAAAATTGATTTGGTCATTCAGGGTTCCTTGCATTTACACATAAATATTAAGATCAATTTTTCTTTTTCTGAAAAAATCTAGGAAGGATTTTGATACAAATTACGTTGAATCTGTAGACCAATTTGCAAGTCTTACTATATAAACAATACAAATTCTTCCAATCCATAGATATGGGATATCTTTCCACTATGTTTATGACTTCTTTCTAACTATTTCAGAAGAGTTAATTATTTTTTGGTAATTTTCCATGTACAGGTACAGTGTGTGTTTTATTAATTTTACTCCTAAATATTTTTTCCTTGTTGATACTCTATGAATCAAATAGTTTTCTTAATTTCATATTTGGACTGTCTATTGGTAGTTTGTAAAAATAATATCCATTTATATATGTTGAACTGGTATTCTGCAACATTTTTTGAATCTGTTTATAAGTTCTAGTATATTTTTTGTGGACTCTTATGAATATTTTAAACACAAGATCATGCCATCAGTGAATAAACACAGTTTTACTTATTTCTATTCTGGATATCTTTGATTTCTTTTTCTTGCCTAATTGCCCTGGCTAGAACCTCCAATACAGGAGAACTGGTGATAGTGGATATCCTTGTCTTGTTTCCAATCTTAGGGGAAAGCATTCAGTCTTTCACCGGTAAGCTGTTAGCGAACGGATTTCATAGATTACTTTTGTCATCTTAAAGAAGTTTTTTTTATTCCAATTTTGCTGAGTTTTTCATCATAAATAAATATTACATTTTATCAAATTCTTTTTCTACAAGCATTAGGATTATTTTGTACTTTATTTTATAAATATAATATTATCACATTAATTTAATTTTAGATGTTAAAACAACCTTCATTCCTGGAATAAGTCCCTCTTGGATATGGTGTACAATTCATTATTTATGCTACTAGATTTAGTAGTATCTTGTTAGGATTTTTGTGTCTTTATTTATGAGGGCTATTAGTCTATAGTTTTCTTTTCTTATTTTTTGTCTGGCTTTTGTATCAGGATAAAACTGGACTTGTATAATGAGCTGGGAAATGTTTCCTCTCTTTGGAGAATTTTGGAAAAATTTGTGAAGAATTAGTATAAACTCATCTTTAAATGTTTGGTAGATTTTCATCAGTGAAGCTATCTGGGCCTTGGCTTTCTTTGTGAGAGTTTTAAATATTATTGATTTGATCTTTACATATAAAATGAGTCAATTATAATGTATGTAATGTATTCATTAATAAAGATGATTTTAAAGAAAAATAGGCATAGCTAACTTATCATGATAGAGGTAAGAATAATGGTATGTTAGAGAAGAGAATATGGGCTTTGGCATACTGATAATGTTATACCTGTTGAATCTTCTGTAGGTAAAACACTTTTCTCACTTTACAAAAATGCATTAAATTGTATGTTTATAATTTAAACTCATTTATATAAGCATATTGTATGTATATGGAATTTATATTAATATTGCCAATAACAAATACTAGCAAAAAGAACTTTCCAAAAGTGCTGGTACAAATATAAATTATTCTAAGCACTTTGAAAAACAGTATGACTTATCTACTATGTGTAAAATATACATAAGCAACAATTGCTCTCTTATACATATACCTAACTGTTATGTACTTATATTTTCCAAAATATATGTACAAGAATGCATTTTGTAACATTATCTAGAGTAGCTCCAAATTGGAAATAAGCTACATGTTTAGAAATAAAGCAGGAAACAGCTATCTGAGGACTCTATAAAGTAAATGAGGTACACAACCACATATTTTATTGCTCTGTCATATTAGAGGGCCTAGAAATAATGACATCTCGTAGCAATGAACACACTTAATATTGGTCTCTAGCATCATTGTTCAATAAAGTAAACCATGGACCTTCAGAGAAACAGATGAATCTAGGGCTAGGGCAGAGAATACAAGAGATGATCCATGGGTACTTTGTAATGTCAGAGAGAAAGGAAGTACTCAAATAAACAAACAAAAAAAAAACCTTATGAGGTTTAGTCAAAGGCACACTGGAGCCAACTTCAGGAGTTCCCAATGGCCAAATATAGAATAATTTAAGCAACAAAATGAATAAGAATTATTGGATTATAACCCAAAGTATGAAACAAATATCCATCAGTCCATACTATATAAATAAAATATTGCAAAAAAAAAAGGAATGGAAAAATCTTCCATGCAGAGGAATCCCAAATAATTTATGTAGATATTTCACCGTCAAGAAAAGGAAGCATCCCACTTATTAAGTGTGGATTGTGCATACGGACTTCCAAAGAGTATGGTATGGAAAAGAGGGAAAAAAATAACTTTTCAGTGGAGAAACCTAACAAACATTACATTTAGCCATATGGTTAAGGTTAATATCAACCCTTGATATAATGTTACAAGAATAACACTTCACTTCTCCAATCTTCTTCCCCAACACTCAGAACCCCAGTCTAAGCATGAGAAAAATATCAGACAAATTTAAAAATTCTGCAAAGTAGCCAACATACTTCTAACAACTGCCAAGTTCATAAAATCAAATAAGTCTAAGAAACTTTCACAGCCCAGAAGAGCTTAAAGAAACATGACGACTATATGGAATATAGTATATTGGATAGGATCCAAAAACAGTAAAGGATTTTAAGTAAAAACTAAAAAAATGAATAAACTATGAATTTTAGCTAATAGTAATGTATCAACATTGGTTTATTAATTATCACAAAACATACTAATGAAAGATGGTAATAATATGGAAAACTGGGTGTGAGATATATGAGAATTCTCTGTACTACTTTCACAAATTTCCTGTAAATCTAAAACTATTTTAAAATTAAATATTTTTTTAAAAATCTATGATAGCAGGAGAATTAGGGGGAGGAAACTAGCACTCAAAGCTATTTGATATTGTGGGGAGTTTCCTTTACTATTTCCTTCTGTTTATTTCAGCCTGGACTCAAAGGCATCCAAAATTCAAGAATTGCACTTGAGATGTGGACAGAAAGCACTCTAAGGAAAGATTCTTTTTTTTTGTTTCAAGCAGTAGGAAAGGGGACCTCTATAGAACAAGAAAATGTGGGAAAATTCCTTTATTTCTGCAGGCTGTGCCCCAAGGCAAGCCCCATTTCTGAAGGTGTAATCCTGCAATGAGAGCATGAGCAACAGCACTGGTCAGGAATCTAAAACTCTGAGTGAGGAGCATCCTTCTATCTTAAAAGAAGATCTTTGGTCCAAAAAGAGGAAACTTCTCTGTTATTTTTTCTCTCTTTTTCCTCCCATCACTTAGCCAAGAAGGAAGACCCATTCAAGGTATGTGCCTAGCAGAGTGGGGAAACAAAAGGGCCACCTTTTAGCTAGAGGTTCAGAAGGGGGTCCCCTGGGAGCCACAGAGTGTGGGGAAGACCACTGAGAAGACGAAATGCGAGAAAGAGATCACATCAAGATATAATCAAAATCCTGGGCTCAACACAAGCTAGTCATGCGGGAATCTTAACATAAAAAGACACCAAAAGCTTGGATAATTGAACTGGGGGTAGATCATTGCTCAGGTCTGAGACCAGGCCCTGGGTGGTTCACAAATATAACAGATCCAAATATCACTGCACCAATAAATCACTGCAAAATGTTTAATTTTTCAGGTGTACATTAACATTCACCAAGATAGACTATATCCTAGGTCATGTAAGAAATATCAACAAAGATTTGAAAATTGAAATTATCCAAAATATGTTCTTCAACCACAATGGAATCAGTGGGTTTCATTCCAGGGATGTAAGGATGGTTCAACATATGCAAACCAATAAATGTGATTCACCACATAAACAGAAGCAAAAACAAAGACCATATGCTCATCTCAATAGATGCAGAAAAAGCATTCAACAAAATCCAGCACCATTTCATGATAAAAAACCCTCAACAAACCAGGCATAGAAGGAACATATGTCAAAATAATAGAAGCAATATATGACAAACCCAAAGTCAACATCATACTGAATGAGGAACAATTGAAAGCATTCCCTGTAAAGAACAGGAAGAAGACAAGAATGCCCACCCTTCACCACTTCTATTCAACATAGTGCTGGAAGTCCTAGCCAGAGCAATCAGGTGAGAGAAAAAAATAAAAAGCATCCATATGGGGAAAGAGGAAGTCAAACTATCCCTGTTTTCTGATGATATGATCTTGATCTAGACATCCCTAGAGACTCCACCAAAAGTCTCCTAGAATTGATAAACAAATTCAGCAAAGTCTCAGGTTACAAAATCAATGTACACAAGTCAGTAGCATTTCTATATATTAATAACAGTGAAGTTGAGAGTAAAATCAAGAACACAATACCATTTGCAATAGCTGCAAAGAAAATAAAGTATCTAGGAATATGCTTAACCAAGGAGGTAAAAGATCTCTACAGGGAGAACTGAAATCAAACTAGAAATCAAACAGTAATAAATGGACAACAGGAAAATCTTGACACACTTTGAAATCAAATAAAATATGTAAACAATCCATGGGTCAAAGAGAAAGTCTCAAGTAAATTAGAAAAAAAAAAACCAAAACAAACATTGAACTGAACTAAAAGATATCAAATTAATTACCTAAATTTCCATATTAATTAACTAGAAAAGTGATGAAACAAAAATCTCAGTCCTTGAAAAGATCATTAAAATTCATAAAACTCTAGCCAGACAGACAAAGAGAGAGAGAAAAAGAGAGAGAGAAAGGAGAGACAAATTAATGTCAGGAAAGACAAGGGCTATCACTACAAACACTACAGACATTAGAAAGACAAAAGAAAATATTAAGAACAAATCTATGCAAATAATTCAAAAACTTATTGAAAATCGAAAACTCCTTAAAAGTCAGAAACCACTAAAACTCATCATATATGAAATGGATAAGCTGAATAGCACTATAACTATTAAATAAATTGATTACATAGTCTAAAACTTTCTGAAAAAGAAATATCTAAACCAATATTTTCCCCAAATGTTTACAAAAGAATTTACATCAATTTACACAGAGTGCTCTAGAAAATAAAAGAGGAGGGGACATTTTCTAACATTTTATGAGAATAACATTACTCTGATATCAAAGCCAAGCAAAGAAAGTAGAAAAAAATAAAAGATAAAAATAAAACTACATACCAAAACTCTTCATGAGCGTAGATACAAAAAAAGTTGTCAAATAAAGTCTAGCAATATATTAAGGAATGTATAATATACAATGACCAAGTGGAATTTATCTGGTGAATGCAAGTCTGGTTCAATATTTGACAATCAATCGGTGTAGTCCACCATATTAACAAACTAAATAATGATTGTTTCAATTAAAGTGGAAAAAATTTGATGGAAATCAGCACCATGATTAAAAGTACCTCTCAGAAAATGAGAAATAGAAAGGAACTGAGCTCAAATTGATAAAGGGTATCTACAAACAACCCATCTTTTATATCAAATTTTATAGTAAAAGACCAAATGCCTTCCCTATTATATAAGGAAGAGGACAGCTATGTTCACTTTCACTACTCCTATTCGACATGTTGGTGGAATTCTTACCAGTGGAATAGCCAAGAGAAATAAATAACTGGCATATAAAAAGGAATGGAGTATATAACACTGTCCCTATTCTCAGATGACTTGGCTATTTATATATAAAATTCCAGGAAAACTACAAATATATTCTTAGAACTGATAACTGAGTTTATAAAGGTTACAAGATGTACCGTCAACATAAAAATATTTTATTTTCATATAACAACAATAGTTAGGGTATCCTTGAAAATAACTAAAAGAGTGGAATTGGAATGTTCCTGACACAAAGAAATGATAAAGGCCAATTATCCTGATTTGCTTCATGCACATTGTTTTCCTGTATCAAAACATTATATGTACCCTATAAATACATACAACTATTCTGTACCCATAAAAATTAAAAATATGTTTTTAAAAAATTGGAAAAGAAACATGTTTCTAAATGCCATTTCAACAGCTTCAAAACTGAATTACTCAAATATATATCTAATAAAACATGTACAGAACGTGTAGGCAAACAAGTCCTAGAGAAATTCTGCTGAAAAAATCAAAGAAAATCAGAATAAAAGGGGAAGTATACTGTTTTCATAGACAAGAATATTCAATATACTTAAGATATTAATTCTCACCAAAGTATAGATCCAAAGCAATGCTGATCAAAATCCAGTAGGCATCCTTACAGACAGACAACATTCATTCAATAAGTTTATGGGAATCAAAGATACTAGAATAGGTAAAGCAATTTTTTTAAATTAATAAAATTTAATTTTTAGAGCAGTTTTAGCTTTAGATAAAAATTGATGAAAAATACAAAGAATTCCCACATCACCCTCTCACCGTCCTCCACTCACCTGGTACCTCAATGTTGTTTTAATTTGCAATTCCCTAATGACGTATGATGTTCAACATCTTTACAAGTGTATGCAAATCTACAGACTGCCAGAAAATATTTGTGAATCAAACATCCAACAAAAGAACTGTATCCAGAATATGTAAAGGGTTCTAAAAATTCAAAAATTAGAAAAAAGCATATCAATTTTAAAAATATACAAAATATATAAATACACAGTTCACTAAATTTGACATATGGATGTTAAATAATTATACAAAAATTTTTTCTACATTTCTAAATTTTTCTAGCCATTAGAAAATGCAAGTTAAATGTGTGGTTCAAACAGGAAAAAATGATACATTGGACTTCCTCAATATTAAGAACATCTTTCCTCCTCAGGGCTTAGAGCAGGGAAAGGCTGGATATTGTCGGGGTCCCCTGTGTACTATGGTGGGAAGTATTCTAAGTTCTTTTAAATGTATTCATATTTACTCCAGCCAAAAAGTGCATCCTCTCCCTTCTACTGACCTGAGGATGCCTCCCTTAGCTAATGCCACCATCTCCTTAGACTCCATAAAAGGTAGCCAGAAATAAGGACAGGATGTGCTGTCTGACATCCATTCATGATTCCTCTCAAGGCTGACACTAAGGGCAGGTTACTATGAGGTTTTGTTTCTCTGTGATCAGAAATCCCTCTGCCCATCCTCTGGGTCTTCACCTTGATGCTTGGCAGGGTCTTGGAGTCCACCCTCTGCTGACTGAGACTGCACCCCTCAGAAGAAGCCTCACTTCCCTCAGGCTACCAAGATGGAAGTCCAGACACACCAAATCACAGAACCCTACCTGGGGCTTCTCTGGCTCGACTGCATGGGGCAGGGAGGGGCTGGGGCCCTCTATATCTGTGCTGGGAAGGCCACTCAGTCTTTCCTCAGTGTCCCCACCTTGAAGCATAGGAGGGCTAGACTTACAGGTAAATTTATGTCACTAAATACTTTTAGTAGGCAGAAGGAACAAACTCAAATCAATAATTTAAGCATCCACGTGAGAAAGTATAAAAAGAAAAGTAAAGTGAACCCAAGGCAAGCAGAAGCATGGGAATAATATAGATAAGGGCAGAAATCAATGAAATTGAAATTAGAAAAACTATGACTATCAATGGAAACAAAATTGGTTCTTTGAAAAAATCTAAGAAGCTGAAATATCCAATGTCTGCCTGAGAAATTAAAACAAACAAACAAAATGGTGTAGAGAATAAATGCCAAGGAACAGAGCTAAAAGTATAAAAAACCGTATCTATAAAGAAGGCGATAAATGACACAACTCTTTTCGGAAAGTGCCAAAATAACAAGAACACATAATATAATCAAGTTCTTGGCAATGCCAGAAAGCCGGGCAGCAAAATTGGGATTCAGTGCATTGGGTAAAATAGGGTCCAGAAAGGTTGATGCCTGTGTGGGAGCATGGGGAAGTCCGTGTCTGTAGAAGGGTTTTCTAGTAGAGTTGGTCAGGGGAAGCCCAGTGGTCTGTGATTGGATGTCAGGGCCCAGTGCACTGAGGGCACAGGGAAGAAGGGGGGTTCAGTGGATAGGACCCTGGGCTTATATTCTTCACTTCAGACTGCTCTGCCTCCTCATGTTCATAGATTTTATTTCTGTGGATGTATTATGCTTTTTGTGATTTTGGATGCTGACTGTGTTTGCAGGAGAGGGGAATCTTACAGCATGTAGCCCTCTATGTACACAACGCTTTGTTGATGCAGCCTACCCTAATCTTCAGTGCGGGGCCCTCTCCTGATAGCCTCATGCTTGCTACTGCCCATCAAGCAGATTCACCTGGACAATGAACTTAACTCCATTATCTACAGGTCCCACACCGACCTCATCCACCACACCTTTCCTCATCTCTACCTCTGTGCAAGTCACCACAAATGTTTCCTCGTTTATCCTCAGTCTCAGCTAAGAAGAACAGCTTCTACTTAGTCAGCAACCTTCAGAACCCAGAATCATGATCTACTTGCCCAGCATTTCACAGTGCCTAACTTCCTAAAATTCCCTAGAATTGGTCTCCGCCTCACCTTCTCTCACCCACAGCCTGAACTAAGTGCCTTGGCATTTACTTTTGTTTTGTTTACTTGGTGTTCTTGACTCATCACATGTTCAATAAATATTTGCTGTATGAATGAATAAACGCAAGACGGAATGAATCTATCAAAATACTGAAGGGTCATGTTCAATGATTCAAAGTGTGGAGACTGTCCCCCGCTTAAACTTTCTGCCTCTATAAAAAAACACCCAAACTGCTACAACTGCTCGTGTAACTTCAGAATTCCCAAGGGAAACTACCACTGAGAGTGCCATTAGGAAACTCTTGTACCCAGGCCTACACACAATCTTGGATATGGGGATGCTTCCAGCAGCATGCTATGTGATGCTTCCTGCTTTGTACCCCACTCATTTCCAATTGTTTAACAAGGTAGTGAGTTCTTCATCCTCCCTGCATGTGTCTGCATCTTGGGCCAATCCTCTGTCCCAGATGGTATCTGGTGGCAACGTAGGCCAGCAGCACTCATAGTCACAGGACACCCATACCCTAGGGTGCCAATAGCTCAGAAGCCAAGGAAGTCTGAGTGAGGGATACCATAGGGACCACATTTCAAGACATGTCCACCCCCAGCCTTTTATCTGCAGGTAATTAGTCCCAGGGCATTCCCATTCCAATTCTTTCTCCTTGCAGCTGTACACTGCATTCCACTGCTCATTAGTGCCCCTGCCTGTCTCAACTGCCAGTCATCAGACACCAGCTCCACTCACTGACATCACCCCAACCTCCACAGAGGAGGTCCACTATGGGAGGGGAAACATACCAGCCTCCAACAGGTATCAAGATGGCTCCAGGCCTGGGACACTGACAAGGCTGCACTGGACCACTAGAACAGTCAAGAGATGTAACCACCCACAATGATGTTGGGGAACCAGCTATGCTTTTCCTAATAGGACACAGGTGTCACTCAAAAGTTGGGCATAGTGTCTTAGCAGGCCTGTGCTCCATTTCTACAGTTAACCTGCCTTCTCAAACCACATTGAAACTTCCAGTTGGTAATGATTTGGAGATTTATCAGGCTTCTTCACATAAGATGTGCTATAATACATACCATTATTCCTCCCCCACAGCACCCAGATTCCTAACTAACTCCCACAGAGGGAATTGAAGTTTCCCAAAGCCCCAAACTGCCTTGGATCAAGGCATTTACATGCCACTTCTCCCATCTGGAGTCTCACCTCCTTAGTCCTCCTTTTTGCCTCTCCTGTATGGCTTAGAGAGCATCTCACCATCTTTCTTATTGCTGCCCCTAGACTCTACCATTCTATGTGTAGGAGTGTGTCTTGCTTATCCTGGGATCCCCCCTATTAACACAGCACCCTAAAGAGCAAATGCTCGATTCGTTTTTAGAGAATAAAGAAGCCAGTGAGCAGGAGCTTTCATTTTTTAAGATTTATTAAGACTTCTCCCACTTTCTTGAGTAAGCCAAGCAAATCTAGATTTAAATCTTTAATATTCCAGATCAACAGACTGAAAGGGATAAGTGAACTCAAGAATAAATCATCCTTTGTTTTTCCTTTGTTTATTGAACCCCTGTTTACTTTAGTTCTGGGATCTTTCACATTTCCAAGGAAATTCCTTATCTAATGCCATGTTATCTTATACCAGATCACAAAAAAAAAAGATGAGAAGTTTTCAGATTTGTTCTGCAAAATATCAAAACTCTTATTCCAAAACCTGAAAAAAAAATCAGTAAATATGTCAGCAACTTTATTCAAAAACTTTGATTCTAAACCTAATTAAACTTTTGATTAGTTCTTTGAAGGATCTCTATACTACCATTTGACCCAGCAAGCCCACTCTTGGGTATCTACCCAAAGGAAAAGAACTCATTTTATCAAAAAGACACCTGCACTCAAATGTTTATTGCAGCACAATTCAAAATTGCAAAGCTATGGAATCAACCCAAATGCCCATAAATTTATGAGTGGATTAACAAAATGTTGCATATGTATACTGTGGAGTACTACTCAGCCATAAAGAAGGATGAATAATGCCTTTTGCAACAATTTGGGTTAAACTGGTGGTGGGAGGTCCCCTCAGAACTTCCTCAAGTTCTGCCCACTGCTGACTTAAGGACATACCCCTCAGAAGAAGCCTTAGCTCCTAAGGACTCCCGAGATGGAAGTCAGGAAACAACACACCCTAGACCCTGCCTGGGGCTTCTCAGGGCTAACAGACAGGGCAGAACAGGTTTGGGGCCCCCTCTGTCTGTGGTGGGAGGTCCTTTCAATCCATCTAAGAATTTTCACCTCGATGATCGGTCAGACCTGAGACTCTTCCCTCTGTTGACCTGAAACTACACTCCTCAAAGAACGTTTCACCTCCTTCAGACTCCCAAGATGGAAACCAGGAAACTCCATCTAGCCAACTCCACTCAGGCATTTCAGAGCTAACAGTAGGGAACAAGTAGATTACCTGATTCCTGCCCCCACGCTGTGTTCTATGGTGGTAGGGACACTCAATCATCCTTAAGGTTTTCATGTTTATTCTTGACAGGGCCTGAACGACGTCCCTCTGCTGACCTGCAGATGCTTCCTTTAGGCCAAAGTCCCTATTTCCCTGAGACTCTTGAAGAGCAAGAGAAGGAGGTATACACCTTTGCCTATAAGCCCAGGTCCTTCCAGGGATGACAGTAAGAGCAGGTGTGTCTGTGGGTCCTCCACTCTCTAGAGTGGGACATTTCCTCAATCTTTTTGCAGGGTCCTCCTAGTGACATCTGGCAGGTCCTGGATCCCCTAACTCCCTTTACCTCAAGATGGGCACCTCTGAACATGACCCTTATATCTCTTTGATTCCCTTATCAGAAGTCAGGGGATGACATAGTGCGCCTCCCAAAGCTAATAGCAGGTGGGGAGCTGGATTCTTCGGGGCTTCCCCTATGTGGGTTAGGGGTCTCTGCAGTTCTTTCTGAGTCCTCATCTGATGATTGGCAGTTCATGGGGCTCCCCTCTCCTTTGAAAGTTGACAGTATGACACACGATAAAAAGGAACATAAGAACTAAACTAGGGTTCTTGCTATCATCACTCTTACTCGATGTAATAGAATGTAATAGACGTAGTAGCCAGGGAAGTGATGCCATGCAGAAGAAACAAAAGGGATAGAGATCCGAAAGTAAGAAACAAAGTGTCCATAATTAACAGATGATTAGACTGCATATAAAAAAAGTCCAAACGGACTAAAGATAAGCATTTCAATACAGAAAATGTATATGTTTCCTAGGTATAAGATCAATATACAAAAATGAACTTTGTTTTCTTACCACAACAAAGAGTATGAGAATGAAAGTAAACAAAATATAACTTGTCACCTATCATACCAAAAGATCAAATACCTTAGAATAAATTTAACCAAAAGAATTAAGAACCTTACAGAAAACAATATAAAATGTTATTTAGATAAATTAAGGAAGCCCTAAGTAAACATAAAATAACAATGTTCATGAATGTGAAGATTTAATATTGTAAACATGTTAGTTCTTCCTAAAATAAATCTACAGACTAATTGCAACCCCAGTTGAAAATAATCAAAGGGTTTTTTATGTGAATGCATCCGTAAAAGTGATGATTCTAAAACATAAAACCATGCAAATGGCCAAGCATAGCCAAAATGTTCTTGAGAAAAATAGAAGAAGATGAGAGCAATTACTCTACCAGATAGTAACAATTGTGAAAAAGCTATTGTAATGAAGAATTCTAGGTTTCAGTGCAAAGATTGGCATATAGCCCAGTGGAACTGAATCGAGAATCCTGAAAAAGAAAAACATATAGGCACAACTTTAATTTATGAAAAAGGTGCAGCTTCAGAGCAGGGGACAGTCCTTCTTAAAATAAATGACAACGGAACAACTGAGTATCCACATAAAAAACCCAATAAGTGGAACCCTCCTTCACATTGTACACAAAACCCAATTACAGGGAGATTCAAGGCCTACTTTAAAAATTTTTATTGTGGGAATTTCCAAATATACATAAAAGTATAGAATAGCCAATAAACCTTTTTCTAGTCTATCATTTAGAGAGTTAAATGTACGCGTGAATTAGGGCTTGGTAAAGCTGGAGGGAAAAGGACTGCAAGGCTGGGACATTGGTCTAGTCAGCCACAGAATGAATGAAGATCGAAATGGCAGCTCCTCTGCCCCCTTGTCTCAGCCATGGACGACCTTGCTCCCTTTATGGGCCTTTACTTTCAAAGAACGGGGCCTGGAAGTTAGCAGTGGCTGGCAAGAATGCCACCTCAGCCGATGACCTCTTCATTCCACTCCCTGTTGTCACCAGCCCCCCTGCTGACCTCTCGAGCCCTGCAGGTCTAAGAAATAAAACCCGGACAGTATGATTTCGGAAAGTCATAAAAATATAATGGTGGGTTGACTACAGACATCCTGAACAGGATCGGGAAGCCTTTACCGACTAGAAAACAATGCCAGATTGTCCATACGTGCTGGGAGTAGAGGACTATCTGCTTTACCACGTGAAGCTTCTCCTGAAGAGAGGGCCTTGGGCATTGGATCTCAGCGTCTCCTATTGTTTGCTCAGGTAAGAATGTCTGTCAGATCCTGTCGTTTAGTAGAAAGACTCTTATAGAATCCCTGCCTCTGGAGCTTGGGGTACTTAATGGAGCAAAAGAGAAACTTCTCTCCTTGCTGAGGTCAGGGGCACTCTGAGCGAACAGAGGACAGTAAGTTTGGTGTAACCCTGAGCTAATTCCTCAATGTACAGGGGACTTCCAGTACTGGATAGCAATGGGAAAGATTCCTCCTTCATTACATGAACGACTACCTATCCATCCTGAAATTGCCTTAATGATGTCCCTCCATCATCAAAATGGGATTTAGTATGGTGCTCGCAAAGGCTTCAATCTGAAAGTTGGTTCCTGAATGAGAAAGACTGTCACCCATAAATAGGGCCACAGGGTTTTAGGCTAAGGGGGACCCTATAAGAGGAAGGATGCCATCTTAATCATGTCACCAACCTAGGTAGGTGGGTAGGTAGTTGCTGGCTCAGAACAAGATCTACCCCCACCCATGCTCTACATGCTTTCTTTCAGCTGCCCTCCCTCTTGGAAAGACCCTCACCAGAATTCAGGAACCCAGAGATTCCAAAAGAGGTTACTTGTGGCTTTGTTATATATTCACTGAGAGTTTGTGTCATCTCCACCCACTGTGGCCAGGATCAACTCAGCTGTCCAGGAATTGATTTCCTTCCTCTGCTTTGGCTCAGTTCCAGGTGCAGTTAGCCTCTCCTCATAGCCAGAATTGAGTATAAAACCTCAGTGCTGAAGGTAGAAACATACAGACAAGAAAGCTCTGCTCCCCAACCTGGACGCAGCTGGTGGCTGAGTTCCAGCTCTGGCCCCCACATCCTTGGGGATTATCCTCATGGAGTCTTTCCTCTGAGGTCCCAAGAAGGGAACATTTCTTATGGAAGGTGAAAAGAAAATGACAACCTATCCCTTTCCTTCCTGATATTGGCAAGAAGCCACCTGTCTAGAAGAGAGAGACATTAACATTCCTGGGTGTGAATCAGTGGGACAGTATCAGGGACCTTTTTAAGAAGTGTACAAAACCATTTCCCAATCATACCCCAAATGATTTGCCTGCAGCCCCTTTTCTTCACTTTAGGTTTAACCTTCAGTGAACATGCTGCCTCTGCCACTGAAGGTTTACAATAGTCACCATGATTGTGGATTTGATTGGCACAAGGTTGGGGAAAGGAGGGCATTCCCAGATTGCAAGGAGGAGGGATGTTATAAAATACACATAAAATCTGAAAATAAATTGTAAAAACCAAATCATGGCTCGATTTGGTTTTTGTTAATATCAAAGGTGGCAAAAATTTTATTGGCATGCTTGATACCTTCCTTTCCCTTAACCACCATCCATTCCAGTCAATCTTCATTACTACCCCTGTGGATCATCTCTCACCTAGACTAAGGCTTCCTCACTGGTGCCTCTCCTTCCACACTTAACCCATTAAAACCCATTTCCTCTAAGCATCCTTTTAAAAACACAATCCATGGTTTATTTTTTAAAAGTTCTCAAACATCAGAGTTCACTATGATGAAGATTTTTATTTGCTTTAACAAATTCAGTCTTATATCTGCCACCAAATGATCATTCAGAAACTTTCTGTCAGCCTAAAATTTCCCTGTGCCTCACCTTGGTGGTCAACCACCAGCCCCTGCCCAAACCCTTATCAACAATGATATGTTTTCTGTACCTACCTCTTTACCATTTCTAGAATGTCATATAAATAGAATAGTTTGGTTTATCAAGTAGTTATCATTTTTTATTAAAGTCAGTGGTGAATAAGAGCTCCTGCTGTTCCATATCCTGTTCAGGATTTGGTATTTTCAGTGGTTTTGATTTTACCCATTCTAAAAGGTGTGTAGTGGTATCTTGTTGTTTGAGTTTGCAGTTTCCTAATGACTTATGATGTTAAGCATCTTTTTATAGGCTTATTTGCAAATGTGTATATTCTTTGGTGGAATGTCTGTTCAGATTTTATGCCCTTTTTTATTGGGTTGTTTTACTGTTACTGAGTTGAGGATTCTAAATATATTTTGGGTACACATCCTTAATCAGATATGTTTTTTTGTAAAACTTTTATCCCTGTTTCTGGCTTGTCCTTTCATTCTCTTAACAGTGTCTTCTGGAGAGCAGGAGTTTTTAATTTTAGTGAAATCCAACTTATCAATTTTGTCTTTCATGAATAGTGTTTTTGGAGTTGTGTCTAAAAAGTCATACCAAATCATGGTCACCTAGGTTTTTTGCTATGTTGTCTTCTGTAGGTTTTATAGTTTTTGTTTTACATTTAGGTCTATGATCCATTTTGTGTTAGTGTAAGAGTGTAAGGTGTGTGTGTACCTTCATTGTTTTTGCATATGGACTTGTTCCAGAACCGTTTGTTGAAAAGATCGTTTTTAATCAAAATGCCTCTGCTCCGTTGTTAAAAGTTGATTGACGATGTTTGTGTAGGTCTATTTCTGGGCTCTCCATTGAGTTTCCTTTATGTATATATTTATTACTTCATCAGTATCACACTGTCTTGCTTATTGTAACTTTACAGCATGAATTGAAATTAAGAAGTGTTAGTCCTCAACTTTCTTCTTTAATATTGTATTGGCTATTCTTAGTCCTTTGCCTTTCCACATAAACTTTAAAATAAGTGTGTTGATAACCACAGAATACTTTTTAGGACTTTGATTGGGGTTACATGTGATCTATAGATCTAATTAGGAAGAATCGACATCTTGACAATATTGAGTCTTCCTACCCTGAACATGGAATATCCTTTCATTTCTTTCATCAGAGTTTTGTAGTTTTCCTTGTAGAGATCTTGTACCTGTTCTGTTAGATTTCTAGAACAACTTATATAAAAAGGTAATAAATTTTGAAGAATCCCACTTCCTGATTTTAAGATTTATTACAAGTCTACAGTAGCAAAGAAAATGTGGTATTGGTTAAAGGATAGATGTGTGTGTGTGTGTGTGTGTGTATGGAACAGAAGAGAGAATCCAGAAGGAGACCCAAATAAGTCCAAGGGAGTTTTACAAAGGTCTAAGAACAATTAAATTGGGAAATATTAGTGTTTTCAATAAATGGTACTAGAACTGGGCATCCACATGAAAAAAGGTAAAATCTACCTGAATCACACACTTAATGTAAAAATTAACTTAAAATGGATCATAGTCCCAAATGGCAAATTAAAAGCTGTAAATACCTTTATGAGAAAACATAGAGGGAAATCTTATGATCTGGAGTTAGGCAAGGAAGTCTTAAAGATGACACCAAAGCATGATTCATTAAGAAAAAAATGTTATATTGGACTTCCTCAGTGTTACAAATCTTTCCTTCCCGGGGCTAAGAGCAGAGACAGGTTGGATTTTCTGGGCCCCTGTGTAGTAGAATGGGAGGACACCTCAGTCCTCCTCAAGGTAATTATATTTACCCCTGTCCAAGGACCTCATCCCTCCCTTTGACTGATTTAAGACTACCTCCCTCAGGCCACACATATCATCTCCATGAGATGTCAGAAAATTATGTTGGGGATGGAGACAGTTGCCGCTACCTGATATCCATGCATGAGGCCTCTCAAAACTCACACTATTGGCAGATTCTGTGAGGTTCCTCTGTAATGAGAGGTTCCCTCTGTCCTTTTTCTGGATCCTCACCTTAATGCATGGCTGAATCTGGGATTCCTCCCTCTGCTGACCTGAGTCAACACCCCTCAGAAGAAGCCTCACCTACCTCAGACTCCCAAAATGAAAGTCCACATACATCACATCAGAAAACATACTTGAGGCAGCCTAGAACTAGCAGAAGGGCAGAGCAGGGCTGTAGTATTCCATATCTGTGATGGGTGGTCCCCTCAGTCTTTCCTTAGAGTCCTCACCTTGAAGCTTGTCAGGGTGAGAGACTATACATTTGCTGACCTGAAGTTGCACCCTTCAGAAAAAGCCACACGTCCCTCAGACTCCCAAGATGGAAGTCAGGGAAGATCACATCTGTGGATTTTACCTGGGGCTACTCAGGGCAAACGGCAGGGGCAGGACTGGCTGGGATGACCTTTACCTGTGGTGGGAGTCCCCCTCAATCCTTCTTCAGTGTCCTCCCCTTGACGATCGGCCATGATCAAAGAAAAAAATGACAAATTAAAAAGCATGAAATTTTATAAGAAAACATAGGGTAAATCTTATGATCGAGAGTTAGGCAAAGAAGTCTCAAAAATGACACCAAAATTAAAAAAGAAACAATGATACAACAGATATTCTCAATAATATAAAAAATTAGCTCTGAGAAAGGCACCATTGAGAGTAGAGAAAGTCAAGCTATGACTATGAAAAAATTTAGAAATTCAATATGAAAAAAAGGACCTGTACCCAGATACAGAAAGGGCTCTCAAAATTAAAAAACTAGAAAACATGCAACCCAATTTTTAAAAGTGGACGAAATACATCAATAGACACTTCCCTAGAATTGGCATACAGATGTTAAATAAGCACATGAAAATGTGCTACATCATTAGTCATTAGAGAAAAGCAAATTAAAACCAAGGTAGGATGCATCATACTTCTGAGAAAGGCTGAAAAATATACTGACATTACTAAGTGCTAGCAAGGATGAAGAACAACTTGAACTCCAGTGCATTGCCTGTGTGAATGTAAAATTGTGCAGTCACTGTAGGAAATGACTTGGTGATTTCTTATAAATGCAAACATAGCATATGACTCAGAAATCCCATTACTGAGAGAAATAAAAAAAAACTTATGTTCATGTAAGAACCTGTATATGAATGCTTGTAGGAGCTCTATTCATATTTCACAAAGGCTACTAAAAACTCAAATGTCATTCTGCGAGTGAATGTATTAACAAATTGAGCTGCATCCATACAATGGAATTCTACAGACCAACAAAGAGGAATGAACTATTGATACACACAGCAATTTGGATTGAATCCCCTGTGCATCACCTTTGCAGTCAACTACCACACCCCTCCAAGTCCACAGTAACTATGATTTCTTTTCCATTTCTTTTTAACTTTTCCAGAACTTCTTATAAATGGGATCATATAATACTGTCATCTAAAAGGGCTGTATATTTTTCATTCCAACCAGCAATGAATGAGAGTACCTTTTGTTTCACATTCTCTCCCACATTTGTTATTTTCAGATTTTTGTATTTTAGCCCTTCCAATTAGTTTGTAGTAGAATTTTACTGTGGTTTAATTTGCATTTCCCAAAAGACAAATGATGTTGAGTGTCTGTTCAAATGTTTTTGTAATCTGTATAATTTCTATGGTGAGGTGTCTTTTCAAATAGTTTGTGTATTTTTAAGTTAATAGGTTTTTTATTTCAAAATAATTTAGGGGTTACAAACGATTTTTGTACATGGATGGATTGGATCATGCTGAAGTCAGGGTTTTCAGTGTACCCATCACAAGAATATGTACATTGTACCTGATTGGTAGATTTTTATCCCTCACTCCCCTCCCACTCTCCCCCTTTCTTGGTTTCCAATGTCCATTACACCACTCTAAGACCATATGTAGTATCCCTCATTTAGCTCTCACTGATGAAAGAGAGAATGTGGTATTTGTTTTTCCATTCTGGAGATACTTCATTTAGGATAATGGTCTCCAGTTCCATCCAAGTTTCTGCAAAAGACATTATTTCATTCCTGTTTATAACTGATTAGTATTACATGGTGGGTGTGTGTGTGCGTGTGTGTGTGTGTGTGTGTGTATCACATTTTCTTTATCCACCTATAAGTTGATGGAAACTTAGGTTGATTCTGTATTCTTGCAATTGTGAATTGTGCTGTGATCAACATTAGGTCACTGGGTGCAGGTGTCATTTTAATAAAATGACTTATTTTCCTTTGAGTAGATACTCAGTAGTGGGATTGCTGGATCGAATGGGCAGGTCCACTTTTAGTTTTCTGAGGAATCTCCTTACTGTTTTCCATAGTGGTTGTACTAGTTTACATTTCCACCAACAGTGTAAAAGTGTTTGCTATTCACCAAATCCATACCGACATCTATTGTTTTTTGACTTTTCATTAATTGCTATTCTGACAGGGGTAAGGTGGTGTGTCATTTTGGTTTTGATTTACATTTCCCTAATAATTAGTGACATTGAGAATTCCTTCATATGTTGTTGGCTATTTCTCTATCTTATTTTGAAAAAGATCTGTTCATGTCTTTTGCCCACTTTTTGATGTGGTTATTTGTGTTTTTCTTACTGATGTGTCTGAGTCTTTGTAGATTCTAAATATTAGCCCTTTGTCAGATATATAGTTTGTGAATATTTTCTCCCATTTGTAGGTTGTCTATTCTGCTGATGATTTCCTTTGCGATACAGAAGCTTTTTTAGTTTAATTAAGTCCCATATATTTACTTTTGTTGCTTTTGGGATCTAAGTCATAAATTCTTTGCCTGGACCAATGTCCAGAAGAGTTTTTCCTATATTTTCCTCTAGAATTTTTATGGTTTCAGGTCCTACATTTATGTCTTTAATATATCTTGAGTTAGTTTTTGTATTAATATATCATGACAGAGAGGGATCCTGTTTCATTTTTCTGCATGTGGCTATCCAATTTTCCCAGCATCATTTATTGAATAAGGCATACTTTCCCCAGTATATGTTTTTGTCTGCTTTGCTGAAAATCAGTTGGTCATAGCCATGTGGCTTTATTTCTGGATTCTTTATTCTATTCCATTGGTCAATGTGTCTACCTTTATACCAATACCATGCTGTTTTGGTTACTATAGCCTTGTAGTATAATTTGAAGTCAGGTAATACGATGTCTCCAGATTTGTTTTTTTCTTAGGATTCCTTTAGCTATTTTCACTCTTTTTTGGTTCCATATGAAGTATAGGATTTTTTTTCTAGATCAGTGAAAAGTGACGTTGGTATTTTGTTGAGAATTGAAATGAATCTGTAAATCACTGTGGGCAGTATGGACATTTTAGCAATATTGATTCTTCCAATTCATGAGCATGGAATGTTTTTCCATTTGTTTGTTTTATCTATGATTTCTTTCATCAGTATTTTTAGTTTTTTTTGTAGAGATCTTCCACCTCCTTGGGTAAGCATATTCCCATGTATTTGATTTACTTTGCAGCTGACATTAGCTTGACTGTTATTAGTACAGAGAAATGCTACTAATTGGTATACATTAATTTTGTAATTCAGACTTCACTGAATTTATTTATTAATTCTAGGATGCTTTTTGTGGAGTCTTTAGGGTTTTGTAGATGCAAAATTATATTGTCAGCAAACAGGGATAGTGTGACCTCCTCTTTCCTGATTTAGAGGTCCTTTATTTCTTTCTCTTGCCTGATTGCCCTGGCTAGGACTTCCGGTATGATATTGAATGGAAGGGGTGACAGTGGGCATCCTTGTTTTCTTCTGGTTTTTACAGGGAATGTTTTCAAATTTTCCCCATTTGGTACGATGTTGGCTGTAAGTTTGTCATACATGACTGTTATTATTCTGAAATATGTTCCATTACAAATTTGTTGAGGGTTTTATCATGAAAGCATGCTGGATTTTTATCAAATGATTTTTCTGCACGTATTGAGATGATGATTTGGTTTGGTTTTGTATTCTGTTTATGTAGTGAATAACATTTATTTTTATTTATTTATTTATTTTTATTTCAAAATATTAAGGGCTACAAATGTTTTTGGTTACATGGATCACTTTTGAAATTCTTGAGTCATGGCTGTAAGTGTACCCATCACCCAAATAGTGTCCATTGTACCTGTTAGGTAGGTTTTTGCCCATCCCCTCCTCCCCCTCCCCCCTGCTTGATTTCCATTGAGTTTTACTTCCCTCTGTCCATGTGTGTGCTCATCAGTTAATTCCAATTTAATAACAAGTATATATGGTGTTTGTTTTTCCATTCTTTAGATACTTCACTTAGGAAAATGGTCTCCAGTTCCATCCAAATTATTGCAAAAAGGCAATAATTCATCTTTTTTTATGGCTGAGTAGTACTCCACGGTATACATACACCATATTTTGTTAATCCACTCATAAACTGATGGGCAGTTGGGTTGATTGCATGTGTTTCCAATTGTGAATAGTGTTGTAATAAATATTCCTGTGTAGGTGTCTTTTTGATAAAATGAGTTTTTTTCCTTTGGGTAGATACCCAGTAGTGGGATTGCTGGACTGAATGGTAGGTCTATTTTTAGTTCTTTGAGGAATCTCCATACTGTTTTCCATAGAGGTTGTACTAATTTGCATTCCCACCAGGAGTGTATAAGCATTTCTTTCTCTCTGCATCCACACCAGCATCTCTTGTTTTTAGACTTTTTGATAAAATCCATTTTAACTGGGGTAAGGTGATATCTCATTGTGGTTTTAATTTGCACTTCCCTGATTATAGTGATGTTGAGCATTTTTTCACATATTTATTGGCCCTTTGTCTATCTTTTGCCCACTTTTTAATGGGGTTGTTTCTTTTTTTCCTGATGATTTTCTTGAGTTCTTTGTAGATTATGGTTATAAGCCCTTTATAGGAGGTATAACTTGTGAATATTTTCTCCCATACTGTGGGTTGTCTATTTGCTCTGATGATTATTTCCTTAGCTATGAAGAAGTTTTTTAATTGAATTGAGTCCCATTCCTTTATTTTTGTTGTTGCTGTGATTGCCATTAGGGTCTTAGTCATAAATTCTTTGCCTATATTGATGTCTAGAAGAGTTTTTCCTACATTTTCTTCTACAATTATTATGGTTTCATGCCTTACATTTAAGTCCTTTACCCATCTTCATTTAATTTTTGTGAGTGGTGAGAGATATGGATCCTGTTTCATTCTTCTTCATGTGGCTGTCCAATTTTCCCAGCACCGTTTATTGAATCAGGCTTCTTTTCCCCAGTGTATGTTGATGTGTGCTTTCTTAGAGATCAGTTGGCTGTATGTGGATGCTTTTATATCTGGTTTCTCTCCTCTGTTCCATTGGTCTATGTCTCTATTTTTGTACCAATACCATGCTGTTTTGGTTACTATAGCCTTATAGTGTAGTTTGAAGATCTCTACAAAGAATCACATTTATTGATTAGCATACATTGAACCATCTTTACATCCCTGGGATGAAACTCACTTGATCATGGTGAATTACCATTTTGGTGTGCCATTGAATTTGTTTTATATTGTGATGCTTCCAGATTTGTTTTTTTTTTTTTTTTTTTTTTTTTTTTTGCTTATGGCTGCTTTGGCTATTTGGGCTCTTTTCTGGTTCCAAATGAAGTGTAGAATTATTTTTTCTAGATCTGTGAAATATGACATTGGTATTTTAATGGAGATTGCATTGAATCGGTAAATCAGTTTGGGTAATATGGACATTTTAACAATGTTGATTCTACCAATCCATGAGCATGATAAATTTTTCTACTTGTTTGTGTTTTCTGTGATTTCTTTCCTCAGGTTACAAAATCAATGTACACAAATCAGTAGCATTTCTATACAACAATAACTATCAAGCTGAGAGTCAAATCAATGACTCAATACCATTCACAATAGCTACAAAGAAAATAAAATACCTATGAATGGACTTAACCAAGGAGGTGGAAGATCTCTACAAAGAATCACATTTATTGATTTGCATATGTTGAACCATCTTTGGATCCCTGGGATGAAACTCACTTGATCATGGTGAATTGTCTTTTTGGTGTGCTGTTGAATTTGTTTTCTAGTATTTTCCTGAGGATTTTTGCATGTATATTCATGGGGGATATTGGTATATAGTTTTCTTTATTTGATGTGTCCTTTCCTTTCAGGGTGATACTGGCTTCATACAATAAGTTAGGGAGGATTCCCTCCTCTGTGTTATGTGACAGTTTCAGTAGGATAGGTGCCAGTTCTTCTTTGTTGGTCTGGTACAATTCAGCTGTGAATCCATCTGATCCAGGGCTTTTTCTTCTTGTGAGATTTTTTATTACAGTTTCAATCTTGCTAGTCATCTTTTTGGTCTGTTTATGATTGTTATTTCTTCCTGACTCAAGCTTGGGAAGTTATATGTTTCCAAAAATTTGTCCATTTCCGCTACATTTTCTAGTTTTTTGTGTGTAGAGTTTTTTCATACTAGTCATGGATGATATTTTGTATTTGTGTCATATCGGTTGTAATGTCTCCTTTTTCATTTCTTGTTGTGCTTATTTGAGCCCTTTCTCTTCCATTTTTGTTTAATCTAGCTAGTGGTCTATTTTATTTATTTATTCAAAGAACCAAAACTTTGTTTCATTGATAATTTTTATTGTTTTTTTTTTCTTTTTGGTCTCCATTTTGTTTAGTTCTGCTCTGAGCCTTGATATTTATTTTCTTTTGGTAGCTTTGGGTTTGGTTTGTGTTCCTTTTTCTAATTCCTTGAGGTCTGACATTAGGTTGTTAATTTATGATCTTTCTGTCTTTTTAATATAAGTATTTAAAGTTATGAACTTCCCCCTTAGCACTACTTTTTCTGTATCCTACAGATTTTGGAAACTTGTGTCTTCTTTGTTATTCAGTTCAAAAAATCTTTTGATTTCCATCTTAATTTCATCATTGGCCCAAGAATCATTCAGCAGAAGGTTGTTTAATTTCCATATATTTGTGTAGATTTGAGAGTTCTTCTAGGAATTGTTTTCTAGTTTTATTCTACTGTGATATGAGAAGATATATGGTATGATTTTGACTTACTTTTTATTTTGCTGAGACTTGTTTTGTGGCCTAATGTGTTATCTATCTTGGCAAATGTCCAAGATAGACATTGGGTACTGACGAGAACAATGTATATTCTGCAATTTTGGGGTAGAATGTTCTGTAAATATCTGTTAGGACCATTTGTTCTAGACTCCCAATTAATTCTAGTGTTTATTTGTTAATCTTTTGCCTCAATGATCTATGCAGTTTATCAGTAGAATGTTGAAATCTCCAGCTATTATTAGGCTACTGTTTAGTTCTTTGCATAGATCTAGTAGAATTTGTTTTATGAATCTGGGAGATCCTTTGTTAGGTGCACATATATTTAGGATTATTATATCTTCTTGCTGAATTGCTCCCTTTTATCATTATATAATGATTTTCTTTGTCTTCTTTTACCGTTATTAATTTAAAGTCTATTTTATTTGACATGAGAATAGCTATTCCTACTAGCTTTTTCTTTCCATTGGTGTGGAATATATTTTCCATCCCTTTACCTTGAGTCTATTAGAATCTTTGAGAATTAGATGGGTTTTTTGGAGGCAGCACATATTTGAGTTGTGTTTTTTCATCCATTTAGCCAACCTATATCTTTTAAGTGGGACTTTAAGATGATTTACATTCAATGTATTGATATGTAAGATACTGTTCTGTTCATCATGTTGAATGTTACCTAGTTGCTTTGTTTTCTCCCTGTGTTACTGTTTTATAAGAGCTTTGAAGTTTAACTTTGGGGTGTTTTTACCTTTGATAACTTTGGGTATCAATTTTCTATTCCATGTATAGGGCACTTTTAAATATTTCCTGTACGGCAAGTCTTGTTGTAACAAATTCTTTTACTGTTTGCTTGTCTGGGAAAGACCCTCTTTGTACTTAACTTATTTAACTTAATTTTTCAGGGTATGAAATTCTTGTCTGACAGTTATTCTGTTTAAGAAGACTAAAAATGGGACCTCAATCCCTTCTTGCTTGCAAGGTCTCTGCTGAGAAGTCTACCATTAGTCTGATGTATTTTCCTTTGTAAGTTACTTGTTGCTTTTGTATCACAGCTTATAGGAGTTTTTCCTTCACTTTGACTTTGGCCAGGCTTATGACAATGTGTCTTAATGATTTCCTATTTGCTGTGACTCTTCCAGGTGTTTGATGACCTTCTTATCTGGATATATAAATCTCTAGCAATACCGGGAAATTTTTCCTCAATTATTCCTTGAAATAGGTTTTCTATGTTTTTTGTTTTTTCTTCTCCCTCAGGGATACCTATGATTCTTATATTCATTCATTTTACATAGTCTCATATTTCTCAGAGTGGTTGTTCATTCTTCTTTATTCTTTTTTCTACATTTTTGACTGAACGGCTTAATTGGAAAGCCTTGTCTTCAAGTTCGGAAATTATTTCTTCTTCCTGGTCTAGTCTGTTGTTAAAACTTGCTACTGTATTTTGAAATTCCCTACATGACTCTCATTTCTTTAAGTTCTGTTATATCTTTTCTTATGTTATTTATCTCTTTAGTGAATTTTTCTTTCATATCCTGAATTATTATTCTTGTTAGGTTTGTGTTTGTTTTCAACTTTCTTGCCTATCCCATTGAGCTTATTTGCCGTCCATATTCTGAATCCATATCTGACATCTCAACAATTTCCTTTTGGTTTGAGTCCATTGCTGGAGAACTATTGTGACCCTTTGAAGGTGTTAAAGGTGTTCCAGACAGCTTGTTTTTTTCTGTTTTCAGAGTTCTTATGTTAGTTCTTTCTCATCTGAAACCTATTATCTCAGCTTGGGAGAGACAGGTATGCAGTGCACCTCTTCTCCTCTTCTGGGATCTCTTTTATTCAGTGAGGAGTGAGAGCGGTCCCTGGATGACACAATTGAATCCTACTCCAGAAGATTGCCCCAGCAGGAGAAGGGCTGAAGCACTATGAGCCTTTAACACTGCTGTCTTTTGTCTCACATCTCACCATCCCCCTGTGGTTGTCACAGGTGGTCAGCACACTGCAGAGTGAGTGATCTCCCTGCCTAGTTCCATCAATTGCAGACATTGTCGGCCCATGGCAGCTTGAGTGCTGCCCCATCACAGACGATTGACAGTGATGAGGATCAGTTCCAGCAGCCCAAGCATTTGCCCTGCCCATATCCCCTGTCAGTAGTGGGGGTGAACTGCACCTGCCCACAGGACACGCAAGAGTGCCCAGTCTCCCTGCTCCCTCTCTGGCCCATCAGGAGAAATAGGGAGGCAATAGCAATGGATCTAACTCCCAGTTATACACCACTCTCTGCATCTGGGATCTCAAAATGGCACCAGCCACAGTGCCCAGGGTTTGCAAGCCAGTGGGTCCCTAATGCTGCTGCACAACCTCCAGTCAGCTCCCTATGTCAGTCCAGCAGCCTGTTGCAGTGGAGGGTCTCTCCCACAGCTCAGATTGCAGTGTATGTGAGGGAAGTGTGGAACCCCAGGATTCTCTCCTCTGTCCCTTCCTTACATGTGGGCATCTTCCTCTTGTACCTCTGATCCCATGGAGTGAATCACCTGTCTTCCCTCTCCTTCACTTTGGGAGCCTCCTGCTACCTCTCTGTTGACCCAACGCTCTCTCTTAGATGATTGGTCTAAGGTGAATACCCACTGACCAGTTTCAATCCTTTCTGTGAGAGCAGTGTGTGCAGGCTTCTTCTAGTACACCACCTTCTCCATTAACGGAATTTTTAAAGTATATCGTTAGGCTTACCATAATATTGACCAGAAAATACACAGTTACACCCACTCCCCTTCCTATAGTTTTCCCTATTATTTACATCTTACAGTGTGGTACATGTGTTTTTATTGATGAACCAATGTTGTTTATTATTATTAACTAAAATTATAGTTTAATTAGGTTTCATTCTTTGTGTTATACATTCTATAGATCCTGAGAAATATATAATGTCAAGTATCTACCCTTAGGGTATCACACAGAATAGATTCACTGTCGTAAAAGTCTGTGCATTCCACCTATTTATCCCTCCTTCCCTCCCCTGAATCCCCAGCAACCACTAATCTTTGCACTGTCTCCATAGTTTTTCCTGCTCTGGAAATATCATATAGTTGGTATGATACACTCTATAGGCTTTTTTCACATTAAAAAAAAAACCTTTTTTTATTTCTAAACATTGGCAAAATTAAGATGGTAGTGGAAAACTCCCATATACTCAGTATTTCAGATTCTGCAATTTCAAGATTTTGATAATACTTTAAGTGGATAGTTTTAAGGCCATTTTGCCTATTTTAAGACAAATTTGTATCTAGAATCCTTGAGTGCTCCTAGACATACTAAAATTGATGGACATCTTTGCTAATCACATGTATCCCAAGCATCAAATCCATCTGGCCAAATCAGAGCCATACATTCCTTCTTCAAAAATGAAGTTTCAAAAATATTATTGTACTTTTATAAATCAAGATTTTTAAATTATGCTAAAATATATATAACCTAAATTTTACCATTTTAAGCATTTTAAAATATACAGTTCAATGGCACTAAGTACATTCACATTGTTGTGCAATCATCACCACCACCCAATTCCAGAACTTTTTCATCATCTCAAACTGAAGCTCTATATCCATTAAACGACTCCCCATTCTCCACTACCACCCTCAGCACCTGGAATCCACCATTCTATTTCCTGTCTCTATGAATTTCACTATACTAAATACCTCATATAAATGGAATCATACAGTAATTGTCCTTTTGTGACTGGCTTATTTAATTTAACATAATATCTTCAAGGTTCATCTATGTTGTCCCATGTGTCAGAATTCCCTTACTTTGTAAGGCTGAATCATATTCCATGGTATGTATATTACACATTTTGTTTACCCACTCATCTATCAGTAGACATTTGGATTGTTTCCACATTTTTGTGTTTGGTAACAATGTTGCTATGTACATGGGTGTACAAATATCTGTTTGAGTCACAATTTTCAATTATTTTAGATATATACTCAGAAGTGGAATTACTGGAACATATAGTACTTTTATGTTTAATTTTTTGTGCAACTATTAAACTGTGTTCCACAGAGGCTGAATTATTTTACATTCATAAACATCAGATGTCTTTCCATTTATTTTGGGGGGTAGGTATAAAAGGATCAGCTCATCACTAGATCCTACTGACACTACCCTGGCAGGGGAATCAGAGCACCTCCTACCTCTGCCAACTGAGGGATGAAATATCAGCTCTCTGTTAAGCTTATGTACACTGTCCTGTGGGGGAATTGTTGCCTGCTTCTGCCAGGTAGGGGATGGAAGGGTAACTCCCTGCTAAGCCTCAATAATATTTCCCTGACAAGGGAATCTGAACACAACTATCTTCAGCCAGGAAGAGAATGGTACAGCAAATCCTTGCTCCTCCCTGATAAAAGGGAGGAGGGAAGCGGGGGGTTACTCCCTTTTGCCTGTTTGTGTTGGGCTGGAGTAAGGCAGGCATTGCAAAAGTGTTTTTTGTTGTTAAGCCAATCTTTTTCTGGTCTTTTGGCTAGGGGCAACAGGTTTTTCTTGGAAGTATTTTGTCTTTTTTGTTGACAATTCCAGGCTGGAGATGTCTGCAGTGCCGTATCTATGATATATGGAAGACAATAATAAAATCCAGGAAACTCACTGTCATGTTATTCCTCAGGTCCAGGATCCCTGGGTAGTCTACCATCTTCATTCTGCCTTTCAGAGTCTCCTTATGCTTGTTTGATATGCTATTGTCCAGGATTTTTGAGTTGTAAGGTGAAGGATCTAGGATAAATGGGAATATTCCATTTTGGTAAAGTCACAGTGTTTTGATATATATTTTTAATACAAATGACAGATAAAAGATTAGTATCTATAATGTCCAAGACTTCCTACTAATGCTAATATAAGAACAATTCAATAGATTAAAATGTGGTCAAATATGTATAGGCTATCTAGAAAAAAGCAAATGTAAACGGTCTACAAACATGTTCAAATTCATTAGTTATAACTGGGTAGATATGTAATTCACTAAAGCCTTTTTGAAAAGCCATCTGACAATACTTATTAATACAGAAAAATATAACCTTCACTTAGCAAACTCATTCCCAGGAATCTATGTCATAAAAACAAAAAGCTCTAGTTTTTGCTAAGATGCCCTTGGATATTTTAGTGAAAAGAAAACAACAGAAATATAATGAATGGTCATTCATTTGGAAGTGGTTATGTGACTGGTGATATACCATAGCATGGAATATTATTGTCATTAAAAATAATGAATTAGAGCTGCACCAGGTGACTGTAAAGAATTTCCACAAGGTATTCTAACCTGAGAAACTGCAAATGAAGGAAAGTATGTAGAATAGTAATTTGATTTTTTTAAATAAGCCAGTAAAAAAACCCCACCACATTCATTACTTATGTGTGAATGTATGTAGGTTGTTTGTTGTTGCACATATATGAATACACATCCATATATATATATATCTGTATATATATATACTTTTATATATGTATGTTTGTATAAACATGAATGAAAACATGCAAGAATATATATTAGATTTTTAACAAATGCTTCCATGATGTGTGTGTGCATGTATCTCACAAATACACACACACAATTTGCTATCATTAGGCAGGTGCTGACTGAGTTGGGAGAATTGGAAATCGAACAACATAAAGAAGAATGACAAAAAAGACTGCACACAGTACCTGTGAATGTGATCACATATAGTGCATTTATGTGAAATTGTATATGTAAATAAATTAAAATAAATTTATTAAAAATATAAAATGGATTCCTTGTAAGAAATGAGATTTTAGATATTGTTGATTATATGAGAAGGCTACCTACATAAGATATTTTCCTCATTTCAATTAGAAGTGAAACAAAATGAGCTTCCTCATGACCTTTAATCATTAAATCCTGTGTGGATTTGAGCAAACAATTGATATCTGGAATTACATAAACTAATGTTTTTCAGCCTAAGACAAGCTTGAGTCTTCCTTTGCTGAAGAAGCATCAGATAATCTATCTGAGTTGTAAATGAGAATTCTTTAATGTTACAAAAAAACTTCATGCATTTTTACATTTTCTAGTGACAACAAGCTTTAATGCTTTTATTCCTTTTTCTCTATTAAGTAAAAATTCCATGAAATATCCAGGCTAGTGTATATGCTTTCCCAAAAAAGCTTAAGTATGTGAATGTACAAAGTGTAACTATCGCTCAAAATGAATAATTAATACCCTTCCTAGAATTAATTTATGTAAATTAAAACTGCCTCTGTGACAGTAGTCATTAGGCATGTATTCATTCATTAATCATGCATTTATTTTTTAAAAATATATATGTTATGAACCTATAATGTGCTAGACTGTTCTGGGTGCTCAGAATATATCAGTAAGTACCCTCTATCCTTTTGAACTGTACATTATAAAAAAGAGCAATACAATTAACAAATGAGCCGGAGAGTTTACAGAGAATTATAAGTATTATGAAGAAAAACCAAGGTGAGGAAAATAGCCATGGAATAAGGTTGGGCCTATTTCAGGTAGGGTTTCAAGGAAGGCCTCTATAAGCAGGTGACATTGGAGCAAAGAGTTAAGTAGAATGGAGGAAAAAGGCACCTAGAGTATAGGGGAAGAGCATTCCAGGCAGAGAAAACAGCAAGGATCAAAGCCCTGAGTCAGGAATAAGCTTGACATGTTCAAGAAGCTGCACAAAGTCTCTGGAACTAGAGCATGATGCAGGAGAGAAAGAGAGAGGGAGGAGAGGATCCGGGAGACAGGCAAGAACCAGAACAAGCAGGGACTACTAGCACACAAAAGGAGTTCAGATTATATTCCAAGTGTGACAGGGAGCCACCAGAGACCTTCAAATGGGGAAATGAACTAGAGAAATTTATATTATAAAAAGATCATGTGTTCTAAAGATGGGATTTAGAGTTCTATTATGAAGTCTTCAGATCTTGCATCACATTTATAATAATGTTTGTAATAATATGAGATATTTTAACTTTGAGGATGAATTTGATTTTCAAGAAATATTTTATGGTTAAGGCTACTGAATAAGGTTGGCTAGCCCCTGGATATTATCGTTTGGTAGATAAATGTATTTTGCTTTAAAACAAGGAAAATAGTTCTGTCGTGCAAATATTGTAGCCAACCCTAACAGAGATGTCCAATTATAGTCATGTGGATAGACAGTTACTAGATGATTTCTAAGTGCCAGACATTGTGCTATCATGTACTACAAGAAAGAAGATGCATAAGGTACAAAAATACACAGATACCTAAAACATGGCTCAGTTCTATAGGAAAGGTACAAGAAGCTGTAAGTTTTCCTAAGAGAAGGAAGGGAGGTCTCTGGGAGCAGGAGCGATCTGGAAGGGTTCTGTGACGAAATGGGTGTTCCACATGTGTTTTTAAGGTGGGTGGGGCCTTGAAAGGGGAAATTGGGGATTTGCAAGAGTACAAGTATAGAGGCAGGGAACCAAAGGTCTGTTAAAGGGCAAAAAAATAGTCTCAGATAGAGGACTTAAACTTGGAAAGTGAGGTAAGAAGAAGTTCATCAAAGATAGAGGTGAAAAAAGAGGGGACAGGAACCTGATGACCAGAATCTGAAAGCTTCAGAAGAATGATGAAGGTTTGGTAACCACAACTGAGGAAAGAGAAATACTCAAAGAGATAAAGCTAAAGATGGGCCAAGAGACAATATGGAGTCAACTCATACTCTATATCAGGAGGTCTAAAATGTTTAAGTACAAAAAACAAACAAAATGCCTCATGGGAATAAGAAAATCTTCCCAAGAACACCAATTTGGGAAAATGTAACTAAATTTAATGCAGAATTTTAAAAATATAGGTTTGACACCATATACTAGAGAAAGTCATAGAATATCAGAGCTATAAGCAGACTACTTGTCTTTACTCATTCTAGGTGAAAACCAAGCATCATCCTAGTGAAGAGGATAACTCCACAGCAGGAGTTCTTATCCCAGGATCTGTGGATGGAATTCAAAGAATCCATGAACTTGGATGAGAAATAATATACACCTTTGTTTCACTAACCTTTACCTGAAATTTAGCATTTCCTTCCATTAAGAATGTAGACAAAAAAGCACAGTCCTGCTATCAGTATATGTGACTTTGTTTTCAAGAAATCATGGGTATTTTCATTATTACAGATATCTCAAAATATCATTTACCTTCATCATTATTTTGAAATTGTGGTAGTTATTACACTTGTCCCTAGATCTTTGTTATTTAAAGCATTACTAAAGAAGCACATGTTACTGTATTTTATATTTATTTTTTAATAGATTGATAACTGAAATTCAATGTAATTGCTTTGCTTTAGGATCCAATGCATTTCATTTCATGCACTTAAAAAAATCATTCTGAGAAGAGGTGAATAGGACTCACCAGACCTCCACAGAGATCCATGGAACAGAAAAGGGTAAGAAGCCTTGGACTCACTGGTCAGACAGACTTGGCTGGCAATCCTGGCTCTTCCTCTTCCTACTGTGCAAAGTTGAGGAAGTTATTTCATCTCCCATTACTTCATTTTCCTCATATGTTCTAGAGATGGCATCATTACAAATGTACTTGTCTCTCCAATGTGTTCATAGACATACATGGGAGTCTATATATTAAGTGCCTCACACATAGGAAGTGCTCAAGAGTTGTTGCTATTCATTTTCCTTACTGCTTATGCTAGATCAGTGGTTCTCAAATGCTGTTTCACAGACCACTGTCTGGCATCAGACTCAAATAGGGTGTACATTTAATATGAAGGTTTTTCTCCTCCAGCCCCAAATTTCTGAATCAGAATACGATTTTAAAGAAATTGTTTACCCTTCCTCAAAGCCATGACAGTGGCTAAACTTCCTCCTTTTTAAGATGGTCTAAAGAACATTCTCTAATTATCACTGCCACAGGGATGGTGGGCCCATTTTCCATGTCTGAAGAGGTACTCCTGGGCATTTGGACCTGCACTTCTTGGAGTTCCAATTATTTTTCTGAGCTCCCAACATAAGTCAGGGAGGGAGAAGAGTAGAGAGTTGTTGGAATCTGGGATGGAAATATGGAAGGTGGGTGGATTTGTGGAAAGCTGAAGGGGCCCAGTTAGCCTGGAAGCTGGGATAGAATTCTAAAGGCAATCTACGTTAAAAGAGCAGCTTTTCTTAACTCACAAACTCTCACCTGTAGACAAAAACCTGTGGATTTGTGCCACTAATTACAGAAAGCCTGGAGCCTAACTTCCTTATCAATGTCAAGTTCTCAAAGCCTGGTTTTTTCACACCTACATTCTAATGTGTTCCTTATTTAGCCCAAGATTTCTTAACATTGGAGACTTGGACTGATTTAAGCACACATAAGGGCCTATGACCTCTGAAATTGCATGCAAAATTCAGTGAATAAACTAATGGTTTCCGAGAGAGCATGCATCTTTCTGGCAAGAGGGTTGATGGTTCTCATGAGATTCTCCAAAGAACTCTTAACTCAAAATGTTCGGGACCACTGGACAGATCCACTGAAATGCTCTCATGGTCAGGGTCTTTGCGTTTGCACTCACTTTTCTTCTCTCTTTATGGCATAGACATACCAGTAATGTGAGCCAAATTATAGTATAATTTTATTTTGAAACTGTTCTCTTCCATATATGCATGAGAAAATGCAGTATCTATCTTCCTGTTCCTGGCTTATTTCACTTAACATGATGTCCTACATGTTTACCCACATCATCACAAATAACAGGATTTCATTCTTTTCCTATGGCTGGATAATATTCTATTATGTACATATACTACATTTTTTTTATTTGTTTATCTGTTGATGGACAACTTAAGTTGATTTCATATCTTGGCTATTGTGAATAGTGTTGCAATAAACATGGGAGTACAGGTGTCTCTTCGATATGCTGATTTCCTTTTCTTTGGATATATATCCTTATTTGATCATTGTACCTTGTATACATGTAACAAAATATCACACTGTACACCATAAAAATGTACATTTATTATGCGCCATTTAAAAATAATCATTAAAAAATTTAAAAGCCCTGGTCCCTCAATGGGTAGTATTCAGTGGACCCAGAACCAAGGTATAGAAAAGGGCATCTTCTTTTTCAAATACACTAACATTTCCACTTTGTTAAGAAAGTTTTCAAATCTTTGGTGGAAACACATTGAAATATTATAGGAAGGACTTCTGAATTATTCAGCACTAAATTTGCCTTACTCATAGTCGTAGTCAGCTCTCTTTAGGTAATGGAACTCCCTCACAAAAATATGCTCCATTGTCTAGCATCATAGTGTGTATATTAATCAGGCTTATTTTTGCCCTTTCTAATTTCAGAAAATCCAAAGCCAACTAACATAAACATTCAAGTGCAGATGTCTTTATTATAGAATGTCTTTTTTTTTTTCCTTTGGGCAAACACCCAGTAGTGGGATTACTAGATCAAATGGTAGTTCTACTTTTAGTTCTTTGAGGTCTCTCCAGACTACTTTCCATAGAGGTTGTACTAATTTGCAGTCCCACCAGCAGTGTATGAGTGTTCCTATCTCTCCTTATCCACACCAACATTTGTTGTTTTGGGACTTTTTGATACAAGCCATTCTCACTGGAGTTATGTGGCATCTCGTTGTGGTTTTGATTTGCATTTCCCTGATGATTAGAGATGTTGAGCATTTTTTCATGTTTCTTAGCCATTAGTCTATCTTCTTTTGAAAAGTTTCTATTCATGTCCTTTGCCCGTTTTTGAATGGGGTTGTTTGATTTTTTCTTGCTGATTTTCCTGAGTTCTATATAGATTCTAGTTATTAGTCCTTTGTCAGATGTATAGCATGCAAAAATTTTCTCCCATTCTGTAGGTTGTCTATTCACTCTAGCAATAGTTTCTTTGGCTGTGCAGAAGCTTCTTAATTTGATCAGGTTCCATTTGTTTATTTTTGTTTATAGCAGCACATTCACAATTGCAAAGATGCCCAAGTGCCCATCAATACATGAGTGGATTAAAAAAATGTGGTATATGTATACCATGGAGTACTACTCAACCACAAAAAATGACAGTGAACTAACATCTCTTGTATTATCATGGATAGGACTGGAGCCCATTCTTCTAAGCAAAGTATCTAAAGAATGGAAAAACAAGCACCACATGTACTCACCATCAAATTGATACTAATGATCAACTTTTATGAGCACATATGTAAGTAACATTCATTGGGTGTCAGACAGGTGGGAGGGGGGAGGAGGGGATGGGTAAATTCACACCTAAGGGTTGCAGAGTACACTCTCTGGGAGATGAGCATGCTTGTAGCTCTGACTCGGGCAGAGTAAAGGCAATACATGTAACCTAAACGTCTGTACCCTCGTAATACCCTGAAATAAATAAATTAAAAAGAAAAAGCCAACTAACAAAAATGGATTCACCCAGCCACAAGATCACGACGTCACAGATATATCTCTCAGAAAGGCTGGGCCCAGGGTTAGGCCCAATGTCCTTCTGTCACATTTTGGACCCCTTGAGCCTCTCTAGAGTATTGTGCTGAATAGTGATCAATAATGTTATTGCTCCAGATGGTCTCTCAGAGGTTTAAAGCCACCCATTGATGTTCCAGTAGCTGACTTGGATTCACTGTTTGCCTTTTCTTTTGATTTTTTCCTGTAGCTGTATTTCAAATATGCTTACAGAAAAACATTCAAGCAATAATCAGGCAAATAGAAAGAAAGATAATCCTCCAAAGTCTCCTCTTCTTCATGCATGGACTTTAGAGGATAAAATAAACACTAAAATTAACTATTTTCAATTTAGCTACTGGTTTTATACATGGCTCATGAAATAGAAAAGCATCAGTTTTATGTTGGTAGTTACACTTTGAACCTGTGTATAGTCAAAAATTGAACTTTCTTGAGATTATGACTTGTAGAATATTGAGAACTTGGTATTTTACTAGCTTTCAGATGAGGGACTTCTTATTTTTCAAACTTTCACCAAAATAAAATGTATTATTCATTTCATCTCAGCTCACATATATTATATATATGTATTATAGCTCTGAAAGATATAAAAAATTTCTAGATGTTCTTGAGTATAGTCCAAGTTCCCAACTATTTTTCATTAATTAAAAATTAGTTTAAAAAACTCTCACTGAATGGATGTGGGGAGCACAGTTTGGGAGATGACCATGATTGTAGCTCTGACACGGGCAGTGCATGGGCAATATATATAACCAAAGTGTTGTACCCCCATAATATTCTCAAATAAAAAAATTAATTAAAAAAATTGGGAACAAATTAACAGAATAAGGAAATAATGATTATTAGTTATTAATATCTAATTAATAAGATATTTCAGAAACAAGAGCTCTTAACCAAGAGGTATTAAATCAACTCTCCCATCGACTGTAAGGAGACCACTCCATCTCCATGAGCCTCAGATTCTACATCTTGAGACTGAGGACATTGTGTCTAATTGAATGAGAAAAATGCATTGAGCACTTCATTAGGTAATATACTGACCCTGGGCAAAAAAAAAAAAAAAAAAAAAAAAAAAAACCTGTCTTATGGTCACAGACCTCTCACCCTGTCTAACTAGTAACTAGTCTCAATTGTATACTGTTGGGTTAGTGATCTGTCAATTACAAAAAGTAAATTTTTCAGTGTTTACCTGTCTTGTTACCTAGCAAAACTGTATGTGTATATATATATATATATATATATACACACACACACGCACACACACACACACATATATATATGTTCCTAAGAGTAAGAACTCTCGAAATTTAGATGTCTTTTAAACTTGGTCTTCTGGAATACTGACACCTTGTTCTTCAATATCTGAGTAATATCTTAATAAAACACTAGCAAAAACAATCCATAATGAATTAAGATAACTCAGTTTAAAACAGAAACAAAAAAGAAATACTTAAGTATAAATGTAACTAAAGAAGTACAAGACTTATACAATTAAAACTACAAAACTTTGATGAAAGAAATTAGAGAAGACCTAAATAAATGGAAAGGCATTCGATGTTCATGATTGGAAGACTTAATATTGTTAAGATGACAATAATCCTCAAATTAATCTATAGATGCAATGCAATCCCTATCAAAATCCTAACTGCCAATTTTCCCAGAAATGGACAAGCTGATCTTAATTCACATGGAAGTACAAGGGACCCAGAATACCTCAAACAATCTTAAAAATGAAGAACAAAGTTCGATTTCTCACACTTTCTGATCTCAAAATTTGCTATAAAGCTACAGTAATTAAAATAGTATGGCACTGACAGAAAGATAGACATATAGATCAATGGAATAGAAGTGAAAGTCTGATTCCACATATTTGCAATTGTGAATTGGGCTGCAATAAATATTCGAGTGTGGGTATCTTTTTGATGATGGGCACACGTATAGCCGGGACTCAGGCATTATAAAAGTGATCCATATAACCTAAAACATTTGTACTCCCTTAATATTTTGAAATAAAAAACGAAGTAAGAGTCTGGAAATAAATTCATACTCTGTGGTCAATTTGTTGTCAACAAAGGTGCCAAGACAGTTCAGAATAGGCAAATTCATGGAAATAAAAAGTAGATTCCTGATTCAGAGTTTGGGATAAGGAGACAATGGAGAATGGCTGCTAACATGTACGAATTTCCTTTGGGGCAATTAAAATATTCTGGAATTAGATAGTGGTGATGGTTGCACAATCTTGTGAATATACCAAGAACCATTGAACTGTACACTTTTGATAATTATTTTTATGGTACATTAATAATAATATCTCAATAAAATCATCAGCCTCATGTAAAAAATATTAAGTGCAACCCACATAACTCAAGGCAAACTTGTAGTTCAATTTTGACATTAAAAGAAACACAAACCCAACAATCTGATGCAATTAATAGAAATTAATATAATATGATAAATGGAACATGACAAACATGGAGTACAGCATACACTGAGAATTCAAGCTCTAAAGAAAATTGTTTTCATTATCTATTAACTAATCATGATGATAAAAGCTAATCAATGATCTAGACAGACTGAGATGCATCCCAATATCCAATAGGCTAACTGTCACAGAGAGTTCCAATGAATAAATTGGAAGTGATGAGGAAATGAAGTGAAAACTGAAGAATCACATAGGTTGGAAACATGAGTAACTTCTTTTCTGTGAGTATGTGAAGTTTCAATTTTCTTTTTTTTTAGGGTAATTGTTGAAGATTACCAAAGATTTATTTAGAATGACACAGAACTGAAAACATAATTGTTACAGATGATTTGTGGATACAGCATACATCACCTATCTTATTTTAGAACAAACTGTGTAGATGGGTTGCATAAATATAAAGAAGCGGGAATATTTAAGAGCTGTTTTTATAGTGTCCTTTTGGGTGTGGATTAATATGGCCCATCTTCTAGCCAATCTCATAAAGGCAGAAGTGAAGACTACTTAGCTGCTCATCCCAACTAGCCTACCTCCAGCCACAGTGGTTGGAGAGCTAGATAATCAGGACCTGCCTCCTCCAAAAGGGGAAGCATGGACATACTATTTGTCATCTCATCCTGATAACTGAACAGTGCAAACAGATACTGTGGACTGTTTTGGCAATAGCATGGCTGGTTTTGCCTGGAGGCAAAATTGCAACTGTAATACCAGACAGAATAAGAGCAAAGCATGTATCAATGACACTTGAGAAGCAAAGTGCTACAATGGAAAGGAAAGAATGCAACTATTTCCATGTGGCCTTCTGCATACACATAGATTCAGCAGTCATGGGAACTAGCTTGTGTGACTGTGTGTTCATATATATATAGATGGATAGATAAATAAATAGATAGATAAAGAAGTTTTGCAGCAGTTTAGTTTTAAACACAGTAAACTTGAAAGGGAGAGAGAGAGTACGTGTTCATACCTGAGCAGGGGACTAAGATAATCTGCTACTTGCAGGATAATTCATCACATCTTCTTCAGGGAAGCCACTCGATACCATACACCTGGTGCAAAGAAATTAAAGTCTGGTCTGGAGAAAGCTACTTAAGAATTGGCGGGAGGGGATCAAGTGTAAGAGTCTCCACAGCTTGAACAAAGCACAAATGTGTTATCGAAGACATGGGAACAAGTGAGGGCTTTTCCCTTAATTTATTTTTTTCCCTCTTATACTTTTTGTGCACATGCTCCATTAATATATCTTCCCAAGTTTTGTCTTGCATCGGTCTGTAAATCATTAAGAGCATTATAGCAAAAGCGAACTCTTCAGCTTTTCACGAAGGTTTAAAAACCGAGTAACTGAGCTCTTTCTGCAATACTTGTTGCCCTAATCCAAGCATTGGGTGAAGTTCTCTGGAAAGAGGCCTTTGTAGTTGTACTGAAGCCAGTCTGATTCCTTCACTCCCACCAGCCAGCCTGCATCCTGGTCAACTTCTGCCAGCATCACGTCGTCCCTTTGTAAGGTAAATTCATCAGAATTTGTTGCCTCAATATCGTGCAGCGTTTTCACCTTGTAGAGGAACCCTGGAGGCAATTCCTGAGAGGCTTGTCTTCCACAGGCTAACTGATCAGCAGCTCCCGCGGCTGGTGCAGAAGGCTTCTGCTCTGCAGCCAGCTTTGGCATCTCCTGGGTGGGACCTGGAGGAGCTGCATCCTCGGTGGCTTTTTTGGGCTCTGCACCTATGGATATTTCGTGTTCTCCCTACCCATTGTGGCTGGAGGTGGGCTCTATGGTGACAGAAAGAATGACCTTCTCCTAGGGGATGAAACACATGGTGCTGCTGAGCAGGGCCTGGGTCAAGTCTCAATTTATAATCACTAATCCTACTTCCCTTCTCTTCTATTTTTTGATGAGTTTGTGAAAAATTGATACTAATTTTTCTTTAAATATTTAGTAGAATTTAATATTGAAGTAATCTGAGCCTGTTCTTTTCTTTGTGGGTGGTTTTTGATTAGTAATTCAATCTCTTATGATAAGTATATTCAGGGTTTCTGTTTCTTCTTGAGTCAAACTCACCAGTTTTGAGCCTTTCTAGGAAATTATCAATTTCATTTACATGTTCTAATTTTTTGGCATAAATTTTTTCCTAGTATTCTCTTATAATCTTTTTTCACTTCTCTGAAGTCCATAGTGATGTCTCCATTTCATCACTGATTTTGGTATTTTTTGTCTGTGATGGTAAGTTTTACATGTCAATTTGTTTGGGCCATGGTCCACAGATATTTTGTCAAACATTATTTTTGATATTTCTGTGAAGGTGTTCCTTGGATGAGATTAATATTTGAATTGGTGAACTTGGGGTGAAACAGATGATGTATATAATGTACACGATGTTCATAATGTACATGGGTATTATCCAATCAGTTAAAGGCCTTAATAAAATAAAGATTGACTTCCTCTGAGCAAGAAGGAATTCTGCCTGCAGACTGTCTTTGGACTTGGACTACAACTCTTCCCTGGGTCACCAGTTTGACTGCCTATCCTGCAGATTTTGGACTTGCACTTTGACATTCAAGTGAATTAATATCTTAAAAGAGACCTCTGTCTCTATCTCTGTCTCTCTCTCTCTCTCTCTCTCTCTCTCTCTCTATATATATATATATATATACACACACAAGATCTTGTTGGTTCTGTTTCTCTGGAGAACCTTGACTGTAGAGTTTCCTGTATCTTATTTTCTTATTTTCTTGGTCAGTATAGCTACAAAGTTGTAAATTTTGTTGTCCTTTTCAAAGAATCAACATTTGACTTTGTTCATTTTCTCTATTTATTTATTCTCTTTTATTAATTTCTATTTTAATCTTTATTATTACCTTTTATCTCTTTGATTTGGGTTTCGTTTGCTCTTCTTTTTCTATATCTTAAGGTAGAAGTTTAGGTTAATTTATTTGAGATCTTTTTTCTTTTATAATATAAGCATCATAGCTATAAGTTTCCCTCTAAGCGTGTCTTTAGTTGAACCCCATAAATCCAGATATTTTGTTGTCATTTTAATTCAGCCAAAAACATTTTTATAATTCTCCTTGTGATTTATATTTTTGGTCGGTGGGTATTTAAAAAGTATTGTTTAATTTCCAATTATTTACTTATTTCACAAATTTTCTTTCTGTTTCTGATTTCTAATTTAATTTCATTGTGTTTGGAGAATAAACTTCTCAATAATATGCATCCCCCTTTTGAGAATATTGAGTCTCCTCTGGAGCATTTTACATCCATAACTAGGCCTGAACTGGGGCAGTGACTAAGAAAATCCATCCATAATGACTTATGAACATCTTCAGAATATGCCATATTGGGTGGGTTGGTTATTTCAGATTACCTGGTGGATCAAGAATTGAGTGAGGTAAATGTGCTGAATGACATATTCTATAAGGTAATGAAGTTATGATGTGAATGGAACCTAAAAAATTCAACTACACTGCTTTGGTTGAAACAGATGAGAGAAGGTAACAAGGTCCTGCTTGCTTTAATGCAACAGCTTTAGAAATCCAAGAGTGTCATAGTATACAGTTGAGAATCACTAGAGTAGAGGATTCTCAACATACTGCCCTATTTCTAAAGTCTCTGATTCTAAACTTCATTCAACATTTGATATGAGTAAATGGGATTTTATTTAGGTATTTTCATTTATGGAGAATTACCATTTATTGAGTGTATACTACATAATGCACAGTGGTGTTTTCTCTTATTATTTTTTGGTCTACTTAATTCCATAGACCCAATGAATCAGGTAGCATTATCATTATCTTATGAATAGTGAAAGTGAGGCTTGAGAATTTGCCCAGTGGACGTGAAATAGAGCTTCCCATGAAATGAGGGTAATATGACTCATTTCAGAAGAAGAACTAAAGATAGCAACAGCAGAAGTTGCTTATAATTTGACAGTGGAGCTCACAGAAAAAGAAAAACTGTCAAATCATGTACAAGATCAGTGCAAAAACTTATGTATACAGATCTAGATTCCTGCTCTTCTAGGTAACTAATACACTTATCTCTGCATTGCTAAGATATTGTTGAACCAGAGTAGAACTAATATACTATGAAAGTAAATGATGAGATATAATCAGTGGCGTTATGGTCTTGAGCGGGGATGATGAAGAGAAGGCATGATAAATAAGTAAAAGTTGGGCTGTGGGTTAACTGAGGCGTTACAAGCCTTCTCAGGACTTATGCAGCTTGATTGGACATGCTATTAAATATTTTTACCTCATTGTCCTGTCATGATCCTATAGGAGGTCAAGACTATTATAAAAGGGGGGTGGGTGGGTCTCAATACTCACAGTGTACTGCCAACCATAGGGATTTACATATAGTAGCAACTCACCTATTGTTAGTTCTCATCAGTCATAGGCTAGAGAGTTTAGACGTGTAATCAAACATGACATAAAGCCACTGTAGATTTCTGAATGCATGAGTACATTATCTTATCAGTTGGAAAAGAAGTGAAAAGTAACTGGAACTCATTTATGAAAGCACTAATGAGGGAGCAAAAAGAATTTTAAAATATCTGGGAACTAGGTATTGATTAAGCTGTGTAAATCTTAATCTAAAATGGAATAAGAGCCAAGAGCCATCAAATAGGTGGAAATGTACTTACCTATTACATGCTAGAAGCTACCTGTCCTCTCTGTATCTTAGCATCTAGTATAATGACTGAAACATAATACATTTTCAATAAATGATATCAGACACTGTCATAGCTTTAAATTTGTTATCTAACTTAGTTTTCACTACACTGCTATCATATATGTATTATCATATCCAATTTGCAAATGAGGAACATGAAATACAGAAAAGATTCCTAGTCATACAGCTATTTAGTGGGAGTACCAGGATTTGGTCATAAACAGAGTTGACTGTAAATATCTTCTCAACTAAACAATTCTACCTTACAGAGCTTTTTCTCTCCCTATAAGAACTTAATACAACAGCAACAAAATAAATATCTCCGACACAGTAACTAATTCCATTAGTTTCTAAAAAAAAATACAACATACAACATAAAAACTATAATAGAGCATTAAATTAATGACAGTCATGTGTCTAACCTGCTAATTTGTTAGTATTTAAATTTTAGTGTATAGAAACTGAATGTCAGTAGGGATATAGTCACTTGAATGCATTTTCTCCTCGAGCGTAACTTAAGTCTTGTCAATATATAAATTCCTTTATTGGCAATATGACTGTAGCTGAAATGATGGTATTTGCAAACTTCCATTCAGCAAAACTAAAAGTTTAATATTGGCATATAAGACTTTAAAGATAACTTATCATATATTTCTTACCAAAGCCTTATGAACAGTTTTGATTTTATTTTGGGGATTTTTTTTTCTGTCATCATAAAAAGTGTTCTCATTTATCACCATAAACATGGTTGTATACAACCAAAATCTGTATGCAAGTTTTGTGCTCAAAAGAAAATAAACTTTTCAGTTCCAGTTTAATTTACTTTTTTATTTGTGTCTAAAACAAATTATAAGTACATTTACAAAATGTCCTTGGCACTAAATGCAAAACTTGGAAAAATTATTTTCAAGATTTCCTACAAATCATCACTTTACATTATTCATAGCTAAATTAAACTAAGTATGAAAAAGTGCCCCAGACAACCTTTTTATATTACTCAAAATGCTGATGCAGAGGAGCCTGCAGTGGAAATATCAATGAAGAAAATATTGTATCAGTAAACATTTACTATAGCCTAGAATGGCTGAAAATGTTAGCATTTCCAAAAAGTTACCAATTACTTTTGAGAAATAAATACCTTGTGAGCTAATGAGGAAAAAATGTTTAATTATACTTGGGGGTATTTCCAAAACTTTCCTGGAAGGTTGAATCATATGCTTGGAAATGCTGGCATTGGTTTATGTTGCTTCTAAATAAAAGCTTCTAGTTAATGCAAATACTATACAGATGTTCAAAATTAGAAAGAAAATAATCTGAAGAAATTATTTGAAATACTGCCTAGTAAAACGAGATTGAAAATGTGAAAGAGAAATTAATAGACATGGTTTATTGAGTGAGAAGGCCTAATATATATGTAATTAAAATCTCAATAGATAATAGAAAATTGGGTCAAGGAAATATTAAAAAAATGATAAGTGGTAATTTTCCATCATTTTTGAAGACATAAAACTTCAAATATAAAAAGATCAAGGAAATTTGGGTGGAATAAATTAAAAGAAATACACACCTGGACACACTATAGTGAAATAGCAGAATACCAAAGACACACAGAAGATCTTAAAAGCATCCAAAGGGAAAAGATAATTTACACATAGCAATTAGATTGACAGGTGACTTTTCCAAAACAAGGGAAGAGGAAAGTGGTAGAACTGTCAACCTAGGAGCATATGCCCAGTTTAAATATTTTTCAAGAGTGAGGATGAAGTAATGACATAGTGAGGCAACAGAAAGTACAAGAATTTGCCACCAAACAACCTGAATGCCCACTGAAAAGATAGTAATATGTAGATTGTAGTATATTCATAAAAATGAATATTATAAATCAATGAAACTGAATGAAGTATAATTGTATGTATCCGCATGATTAAATTTTAAAACATCATATTGGGTGGAAAAGAGTCAGAATAACATGCACAGTATGACTCAATATATACAATGTTCAAAATCAGGGACAACTGAAAAATATATTATTGAGAGATATTAGCGTCACACAATCCAAAAAGGAGAGCAAGGGAATGAATACTACAAAGTTCAAGGTAGTGGTAACCCCTGAATAAGGGAATATGATTGGGGAGAACACTAGAAAGCTTTTAACGTACTGGTAAGGTAATGTTATGTTTCTTAAGACTTCTAAAGATATCTGTCTGTTTGCTTGTTTATATTGTACTTATATGTTATATATACTCTCTTGTATATATATTTAAAATTAAAACTAACAATATCAAAAGCTTATACGGGGGAACTTCTTATATGTGGGCAAGGCTTACTAATCAGTGGGCTTTGCATTTGACCAATTGAGTAGGGAGTATGCTGCCGGCCTTCTGAATGGTATTAAAGTTTTTGTTCTTGAGCCAATTGCCAATTTCTTGAGAGGACCTCTCATTTTTCTTCTGGAGTTGTATGCCTGTTTGAGGAGTATTCTGTGCATGGAGGGAGATAGGTTTGGAAAGAAGTTTATTTTTCCCTATACTTTCAATTAATTACCTTGATTTTATTCCAATAGCATACTCTTGCCCTGTGTTTTATCTGGCATTTCTGAGTTCCAGGCCTCACAGGTCTTCTTTAGAGAAGATGAGCTTTTCCTTTGGGTCAGGGTTGCTATAATTAGTCAATGTATGCACAATAAATTTATTCAAGTGAAAAACAATGCAAAAAGTATGTGGCTAACCACTAATAAGGAAGTATTTGAGTTGTCTGAATTAGCCAATGACAAGTCATTCTTGTGTGCAGAGCTGAAAAAATGTACTTCTGCCTAGTTCTGCCTAGCAGCTTCTACATCCCAGGTTAATGGCCTGACTCTTGTGGGGTTGTGGGTAGCATGCAGCGGCCGTGAATTCATACATCAGACTCAGATCATCCTTCCAACCATATCCCTCTAACCACATAGCCTTTAAAAACTGTTGTATACATAAAGCTGGAACTTGTGTGTTTTCTGTCACTCTAACCACCTTGTGAACTAGAGACTTGCCATCATTCATTTACATGATAAAGCCTATTCATGAATCGATTGCTGCATTTCTCTATGCCTCTACAAATGCAGGTGCAATAAATTTCAAGAACATGAACTTACTCTCAAAATTATAATGAGAGAGAAGAGGCAATAATTTAATAAACTCCACAACGCATGTGTCAAACAAATCTGGCTTTTACAAGTGAAGTTAGAATGACTTTCGTTGCCACCTAGAGCAATAGCAATCAAAAAGAAAATTTAAGACTTTTAGTCTAATAAATTTAGAACACTTCATTATATAGCTATGACTCTGGAAGAGAGGAAGTCTTTTCGAGATGTTTATGAAGTCTAATAGTGTAAGTTGAGAGGTTTCATTCCCAGATCTGCGAGTGATTGACTGTGTGAGCTGGAAGAAGTCACTTTCATGGGAGTAATTTAAGTTTTTATTTACATTTCCAGGGTGTGATACCTTGAAAGGACAATCTAGATGTGGAATACATTAAACACAAAAGGAATCTCAAAGGCCATGAGTGATAGGGGATGTATTTCCTATTTTAACAAAGATGACACTGCTACCAACCTCTTGTCTGGCATTTCCAACCCAAGTGCTTTCCCACTTGTACAGGTTGTTTAAAGTGTATTCAGCTTTGAATTGTTTTTAAGTGCATAAAAGTTGGAATGCCACAGGGAATTTGGAAAAGTAAGAACAAGACTTCCATAATCCTGTAAAATTACCCAGCTACTATTATAGTCTGTTTATCCCTCACTGGTTTTATTGTTATACATATTTTATAAAGTTCTACTCATATTCTATGCACAATATTGCATCATGCCTTGTTAACTTATAAGAAATATTTCAACTTTCTTATCTCCGTAATAATAATTTATAATATAATTTTAATGGCTGCATAATATTCAATCAAGTAATTGTACCATACATGGACCATTCTCCTATTTCTGGACATTTGTATGGTTACCCATACTTGACTGGTTTTAAGGTTGTTGTGTTTTTGTTGAAACAGCAGGTCAAGCACCAAAACACAACTACAGTCTATGGTACTAAGCAATTCATATATTCATACACTTCCAAGTTTCTTTTCAAAACCTAATTATCACACTAGGCACAAGTAGGCTTATTCACAGCCAAAAATTTACTTCTTCTTGCTTCAATACAGACCATCTTAAACATATAGTTCAGTTAAGATCTTACATACTAAAATCCAAATAGATGGACTTCATGTGAGTGTTTCTCTGGCCTTTCATGTGCCAGCAAATGTGCTAATAGCAGTCCCTGTTTTCAAACAGATCACATCTCATTGGCAAGTTAGCAAATGAGACTGAAAAGGAATAGTGCTATCTCAAAAGCCAGGAAAAGAGCACCAAGAAGGGAATGGACATAGGTGGAAAATTGATCAGTCCCGGAGAGTAAACAGATATTTTCTGAATGCTTAATATGTATGGGTTAGGCATAGTTTAGGAGCTGGGTATAAAGTAGTGAGCAAGCCAAGTTCCTTCCCTCAAGAAGCTTATATTCTAATAGGGGAAGAAATAAAATAAACATGTAAATAAAGACTGAAAAATGATTTCAGGTACCAAGGGATATAAAGAAAGTAAAATATAGTAATATGTTTGAGAATGTCGAGATTTAGCTCAGGTGATCAGGAAAGTCCACTCCAAGAAGATGCAATTCATTTTGAGACCTGAAAGCTTCAGAAGGAGACTTTTGGATGTGATAATTAGGAGGTCTTTGGTGATCTTGCAAATTACAGCTTCAGTTGAGTGGTAAAGGGTAAAGGCAGGAGTCAGAGAGCATCAGGCTGAAGAAAGTTATTGGAGAATAAGAAGAAACAGACAAGAAGCTTTATTGTTGTGAAGCTTAAGTGGAAATGGAGAGAGAGAGATGAAAAGAACGAAAAGAGAAGACAGAGTCAAATTATTACCCCATTATTTTTTACAATTCACCTTGTAAATGGTTGCTGATGCTCCTTAGTAAAATTTTTACTTAAAATTGAACATATTTACAAACTATGGTGAATTAGCCAGTAGAAAGGCAGATGTTGAAAATACACAAGAAAAATAACCAACTGAGCAAGGTCCATTCTCAAGTCCCTTGAATAGAATAGCTTATTCATTAAATATTTACTGAGCATTTTTGTCTGTTTTGTTTTTGTTCTTGTATTGTTTTTTTTATGTGAAAAGCACACTAAAGCTTGACTATGCATGGACACATTTTGCAGAAGGGCTCCTGCTGATATATTAGGCTGAATTGCAGCCAGAATGGTTGAAGGAAAAAAAAATGCTGAACATACCACTTTAATATGGTAATTTAGTGGGGAGAGGCACTCTCTCCATTTGGAGATATAAGGAAATATTACTTCTATGAAAATCTTCTTAACATGGAGATGTTAGCAATGATATTAAATTGATGAAATGTTCTTAAAGATGTTTGGACAAAATTTGCTACATAGAACAAAGTCCAAGTAATATGTAATTATATATTTTCCTATATATTCTTTTGACAGGAAAATTTTAAATCATATGCTACATGTAACATTCTTTTTCTTAAATCACTTTTATGATGATAGTTTCATGAAAATATTTTCTTGAAAATTAAATGAGACTGTATGACCTAATGGTCATTCTCAAACTTATCATTTGTTGGATCACAAACTAAAAACTAATTAGGAAAGACTATGTTTAGCTATTCATTTTCTCAGAGGTTGAAGATCATTTTCTGTAGTGGTTTATGATGCTATGAATGAATACTTTCCAGGTTGGGTATTTCCTGACATCAGTGAGGTTTTGGCCAACCACCTCAATCTCTCAACCTCCCTGCCAATCATTAATAGCTACAGGATAGGTGTCCCCACACAAAAGCTTCAGTAGGAATTTTCACAATTCACATTTTGACCAGATGAATATATGCATCAAGTTTTTGAGAAAGTAAAATCATTTTTAGAGTTCTGGGTACTTTAGGTTAAAATCAGGGTTTCTCAATCTTGACACCACAGACATTTTGGACAGGATAAGTCTTTTTTTGTAGGAGGTTGTCCTTTGCACTATAGTATGCTTAGTAGCATCCCAGCCTCTACTTATTAGATCCCAGTAGCACCCCCTGCTGCCCCTCATTATGACAACCAACATTTCTAGATATTGCCAAATGTCCCCTGGATGGCAAAATCTCCCCCAGTTGAGAACCACTGAGTTAAGAGCAGGCATTAATGTTCTAGGTAAGATGGTTATAAAGACATTAAGAAGCTAGTACAGAATTTTCTATATTAGAAATGCACATAAACAATTCATATTTACAAAATAAAATGTACAGAAGATATAATGAATAAATACTTGTTTTTCTTGGATAACTGATATGCTTAATCAACCCCACAGAAAAAAAGAAATACTTAACTCTTACCCTGTAATTAGAGAAAAGATTCATTAAATTCTCCTCAAATTGGAAATGTTTTATATAGCACATATTTGCAAAATATTAACTTAAGAGTCATACCTACCTAAGGAACTCACATCAGAGCTACTGAGCAATATAAGCATTTTAGCTTTACTTCCACCTACAATAACAATACTCTCCAATCATTCAGTCAAGCCCTATATGTGGCTACACATACAAAGCACATAGATATGTAAACCCACATTCACATGGTAAGTATCAAACCATTTCTCCAGAAATATCACCACAAATCAGTTGTAAAGTAAACAAGCTAGGTAGCATTAAATAATTCATAGGCAACAAGTCATTGGGCTCTAAAGGACTCAGGAAGGGGTTAATAAATATAGCTACACAGTTACTCTCAGAATGATTAACCTATTACTAATTGTCAAGGCCTGGGGAGTATGTGTGGTCTCGGCAAATGAATAATGAATTCTAGGTGTACATCCCCAGCTATTCATTATGCATTCTATCCAAAGAGGATGTCTAATCAGCCTAACAACATAAGGTTTTTCAGAGGGCTGCTTTAAAGAAGGAAACAGAGCTGTCGTGACTCAGAGCAATGAAGACAGTGCAACCTACAACGGGACTTATAATCACCTCATTTTCTGTGAGCTGCTCCTGCCAGATAATCATTGTGGCTGGCTTCATCCCTTGGGACTAACAGTGTCTACCAGACTTGCCAGCTGTATTTGAAAAGTCAAATATAGAACTTCGGGCCCACTGGGTTTCGGGGGGCTGCCCTATACACACATGAAGCTGGGGAGTTTTGTGGAGCTGTCAAAATAAATGCTTCTAAAATGGTTTACTAATTTCCACAAACAAATCAACCATAAGTCACAGACTTAGTCCTTAAACTATGTGCTAATGCACTTAGAATGCTTGCCTGGATACACTGGAGTTAAAGTGCCAAATCTGTGTAAATTATAAGCCTAGATCTCCAGTGCTTTTCAAATGCAATAACATTTGGCCCTGAAGTGGGTCCAGTTAGCAGTGACTGTTGCTATGCTTTGGTGCATGTTAGATACAGTACACATTGTTTAAGGTTCACCTTAGGCAGCTGGGACACTTACCTGTGCCATTCCTCCAATGCTGCCCAAGTGTCCCCTTCTGTGCTTCCATATCACCATAAGCACATTCTCCTATCACAGACCTTAATATACAAAATTGTAATTGTTTATACATCCACTTATCTGGGGACTCTGTGAGGGCAGAGGGGCTGTCTGTCTTCTTTTGGTACCTGGCATGGGGTTCGTTACAAAGTAGGCAGTTTTTAAGTGATGGTTGAACTATCTAATTGAACTGTGCTTTTACATCTGGGTCCTCTGGCACATGCAAGACTTTCTATTTTACACATTCCATTTTGTATCTCAGTTCACAAACTCAGCAGAACAAGAAACTTAAGGGTCATTTTTTTCTACAATTCACCTTTTAAGAACCATTCTGCTAGGGTTACAGAAGCCCATTCAGAGATCTCTACCACATTTTCAGGGCTGAAAGTCAAGATTTCTGTGGTTATATATGTGTGTTTGCGTGTGAGGGAGTCTTACTAATCATTTTTCTGGCATCATTTGAGACAGCCAACATCCTGTCTCTCCCTTGCAACAGAGACATCCCTACTGCCCACCCTTATGGCCCTTTCATTCCCAGGAGCTCTATTTTCAACTTCTGGGGCACACTGAAATCATCCCACACCTCCGTGCAATACATTTTCAGGCACTGACAATTCCCTGAGGCATTTAAGGCATTGTTTTTCTGCAATCTTGATGCTTACACAAGCTCTACCAAGAAAATGAAACAGAGCCATGATCACTACAACCTTCTCAACTTGCCTCATTCCTAGGCTGAGAAATCTGTTTCTGGTCTTGAGAAACCAGAGTTTTGCATTTTCTCATAAGAGGTCTTCTGAAATCTTCTGACTATGCCTTGAGTCTTTTCCATTCCCTCTATATGGAGAAAACCCTCCTTCTGTTTCCTAATTTCTACTCAGGCATTCCTTCACTGATATCTAGGCAGATAAAGGTCTAGCTCATTAAATTGGTGGAAAGGCTGAGGGTGGACCTGTTCCAACTTTGAGGTTTAAATCCCTACCATTTTCTAAAACAATGTCCTTCTTGTTTCTCTAGCTCAGTAGTGCTCAACTTGTGTGGTTTTTCACCCCTCCCAAGGAGACATTTTCCAGTCTGGAGATATTTTTGGTTATCATAACTGGGGTGGTAGTTGGTGCTATTGGCATATGGTGAGTAGAGGCTAGGAATGCTGTTAAACATCCTAAATTGCACAGGACAGTCCCCTCCAAAAAATAAAAAAAGAATTATCTGCTCTAAAATGTCAATAGTGACAAAGATGAAAAGCTGTGTAGCTCATTCCTTAATATGCTACCCAAAGGGAATTTGGGTGTTTTCAGTTATAAAATTGTATATATAATATATATGTTTTGGCAAATAAGCAGCTGTTTCTCACCATTAATGGACAAACAAGGGAAAAGAGAAGGAGATTGATAGTATAAACGGCTTATCCTATGCCAGGTACTGTGCTCAGTTCTTCACAGTTATATCATCACATTTAATCCTTGTTGAAAAAATCATGTCAAGTAGTTACAATGGTTATCTCTATTCTACCAAGTTAAAAAAAAGAGAACTGAGTTTCAGAAAAATTAAACTATTGATCCAGATTAGAGCATCCATAAATGGCAGAGCAGAAACTTACTATCAGTCTGTATGACTCCAGGGATGATGCCATCTCAACCTCACAAATGAGATCTCCTGACTCACAGATTTTTTTACCCTCAAGTATTGTATTTTGTAGAAATTTTTGCTTTATTCTAATTGAATGTCAAGCATAGAAGTTTGGCATTCAACAGGGAATACTGTGTATATTTTTTGTTGTTGTTTCTTGAAAAATCTTCAATATAATGAATGAGCTGTGAGGCTTTCTAGGAAAGCCAGCGGAAATGGTATGGGCTTTTAGAACCTCTCATCCTATAACTGACAAAAATGAACAGAAAGAATTCACCAGTGCTTAAACTTGAAACAAAACTGTGTCTCATACAATATACTACTAGAGGTATGATTCAGATATAACATAATTTGGCCCAGGTTGAAAGAAGACTCAAAAATAAATGTATGACCCCTATCACCACCTTGGTCCTGATCTCCCAGCTGGAGGAAGCAAGGAAATTAGACTTGAGCAGAACTGGAAAAAATGTAGACTGCACTGTGTGGAACTTGTGTCTCTAATGCAAATAACCAGCCCTGCAAAGCTAAGTGCTAGATGAGATGCAAAGCCATATAACCTATGTGATTGCCTACCTACCTACCTGCCAACCTACAGTTCCTCTTCTTTCTAACCAGGTAAAATATCAGAGAGAAATAGAAGTTATTCCTGAGAACTAGAAACACAAGCAGCTTTCTGGACAGGAAAAACACATAGATCCATACAAAACAAAACCCCATCAATCCTGGACTTTTTTCATGAAAATGGATTCCTCACTCTAAGAAGGAATAAACTGAAACACAAAAAGGGCATTCTCCACCAACAGATAAGAGTGTGCCCCCTAACATGCAGCAGCTGACCCCAATGCATGGGGGCAGAAAAACATCAGATAACCAACAACAAAGAAGAGAATCCCTGGCTGCAACCGCTCACAGCCCCAGATAACGCCTCACTGCCTCTCAAGACTCTTGTTCGCAAAAAGGAGCTGAATGACTGAACAAAGAATACAAACAATATACCCAAAGCACTGGTTCACAAATGCAGATCTGCAGACCAGTTTTGGCTAAAAAGACACATTCCAAAGCTCCAAACTGAAGATTGATTGAGTAGGTCTGGAGTGAAGATTGACATTCTGTATTTTTCACATCCGTGTTTGAGAACAACTGTTCAAAGTAGAGAGAGAAGGTCAAGTCAAAAGTTGCTATGCAAACCAAAGGAGATATTAAGGAAAATGCATTAACACTATTTGGCAGCAACACATGATTCCAGTTCAAAATAAATAACGAAAAGCATGGGACCTGTATGTAAGATGTTCTATAATGAAAGAGGGAAGAGAACAGGAATATAGCAAACAAAGAGAGCTAAATAGCATTTTTGCCAGCTTCTGGCAGTGGCTGAAGAAATAGAGACTATAGGTGATATTTAACAAATGATAAATTTAAAAGATAACTCTAAAATCAATCAGATGAAATAAGGAACATTGTCAACTCTGTAAAAAATTAAGTCAGTGACCTAAAGTATAGGTTTGGGAAACATTAAAGCAACACGAGGAATAAAGGGAAAAGAGATATATACATACACACATACACGTGTTTTCACATATATACATGTTTTTGTACATACAGTTATTAAACATTCATGTTAATATATAAATACACACATATAAGCAGATCCAACATTAGGATCACTGGTTTAGAATTAGGTTTTCTACCTGTGGGACTGAGATTGGGAAGAAGTAGAAGTGCAATCATTTCCTCACTTTAACATATGATTTTGGCCTTTAGAATCAATGAAAACTTATTTTGAATGTAGCCTTAACAAGAAATAGCCATATGACCGTGGTCCAATGATCGACTCCTCTCCAACCCAGCTTTTTCTTCTTCAAATTGGAGATGAGAAGTGTGCCTGCCTAACAAGGTGGTTGTGAGAGTTAAATGAGATGATGCCTATAAATACCTTACAAAATGCAAAGAAAAACTCTCAATAGACATCGACTATGGCTATTAATATTTCATAGAGGAAAATTTGAAGAAACTCTTGTGTATATTTGAAAATTTTCAATTGTGCATTCTAAAAATATAAAACTAAAACTTAGCAGAATTAAACATTAGTTGACATCTTTGGTATTGCTCAGATGGAAAATGGAACAAAACAGGCTAAATAAAATTTTAAAAGTGAAGCGAGATGATAAGTGAGAAGAAATGTGTATGTAAGTCCAATCAACCCCTCATTTAATGAAAAAGACTCATAGTTAGACAAATTAATAATAATAACCTGTAGCACTCTATTTATACAAATAGACACAGAACTTTCAAAGCAATGTGATTCAGAAAGGTTGAATGTAAAAATCTCTGGCAAGGTTTTACCAGATAACGTAAATAAAAATGGGAACAGACATCCATTCCTTTAAAGGGCAAGATCCGGAAATGGCACATCTCTACTTGCAACTCATTAGAACTCAGTCACATGGCCAAGCAGTTGCAAAGGAAGCTGGGGATTGTAGTCTGGGCATCCATGCACTCAGATCAACTTCAAGTTTTCTAGCATTAAAGAAGGGATTGCTGGATAACTAGCAGTCTCTGACACAGGACTATTGTCCTTAAGTTGGGAACCAAGCAAGCGTGTCTGTGAGAAGTAGTACTTCACATTCCTGTGGAAATGCCAGACAATGCAATTCAATAAGGGGACAGAATAATAGTCACAGATATCAGAAAGCAGAAGGAAAAATCACCATTATTTGCAGAAAATATAACATTTCACCTGGATAGCTCTAACAGAATCAACTGAAGACATACCAGCATTAAAAAAGAATAAAACAGCAAGATATTTTTAACTATAATTTTCTCTAATTAAACAATAACTACTTAGGGACTATAATGAGAAAAATGGTCACATTATACACAAAACAGTAGCAGCAACATCAACAGCAATACAACAACACTAAATTTAATTCTTAGAAATAAACCTAACATTAATACGTTCAGTGAGAATGCTGCATGTTCTCACTTTCAAGTGGAAGCTAAACTATGGCTACACAAGGGCACACAGAGTAGCATAATGGGCATTGGAGACTCACAAGAGGGGAGGTTAGGAGTGGGTGAGGGATGAAAAATTACCTATGAGGTACAATGGACACTATTCGGGTGATGGGTACAAAAGCCCAGACTTCACCACTATATAATATATACATGCAATGGAATTCAAGTTGTACCCCCTAAATCTATATAATTTTTTAAAAAGAAAAAAAAAGAAATAAACCCAATATGAATTGGACAAGAATAATGTGAAGTATTTACCATGAAAATCTCCATAATAAAGCCAAAGTGATATTTTAAAAATGCAAAACAATTCAATCATCTCTCTTGGTTAAAACTCTCTGCCCACTGCAGTTAGAAAGAAATTCAGGTTTTTTATTTTTTTCCATAGCCTAGGCCCTTCTAACCTTATGTTTGTCTGATAACTTCTTCCTTTGCTTCAACTTGCCTCTCTAAGGAAAGAAATTTAGTCACATCAGCCTCCTTTTTTGTCATAACAAGCTATTAATAGTTTTTGTCTTGGGACTGTTGTACTAGCGATTTCCTCTTCCTGGAAGAGGTTTTCTCATGGCAGGCTCCTTTTTATCAATTCATGTTCCAGTGTAAAAGTCACAAAACTGAAGAAATATCTCTGATCACTCTTCATCCACAATAGCCATACTCTCGTCCATGAAGTCATTGTCTATTACACTGTTACATGAAAGTGACAAATGAAAAACACTGTTACACCACATCACATCAAATATAATTAGAGCATTTCCAGGAGTATAATGAATGCTATTATATATTAGATAATGATTATTATAATTATATAATTATATTTGCATAATAGTATATATTCATATTACATACTTAAAAATAGATTATATTAATAGTAAGGTGTATGATACTGATATAGTTATATGAATACATTAGTTAATGGAAAATATCACATAATCTTATATATATATAATATATTCAACAAAATAGCAACCCATTGAGATTTTCAGATAATTTTTCATTTATCTTTTATACTTTGCTCTGTTGTCTGATTTTGAATATCTACAGAGAGATAGATAGACAGATAGACACACTGGGCGGGGGAAGCTGAATTAGTTAGGATACAAGTACAGAAAACTCACTCTCAAACTGGCTTAAACAAAAAGGAACTTCTTAAACTCACTTTCTCAAAATATATAAAAGCAGTGTTGCCTTCAGTCATGTGGTCAGTCAATAGAAATTTATTAAGTACATAATTATGTGCCTTTTAGCTTCTGAGGTTGTAGCACTGAGAAAGACAGTGCCCTCAAGTACCTTACATTCTGGAGAAGTTAGAGAGAAAAGAAATCTAGAAACAAACACTTTGAGTGTATTTGAGCGCATTTCAGGTTCTGCTAAGTATCTGTTCTAAAGTTTTAAAGTAGGGAAGTTAAGGAAGTGTGGTAGAGAGTAGCAGTGAAGTTTCCTTTGGTTTGAGTGATCTGGAAAGTCCTTTCAGAAAGAGGTATCATTTCAGTTAAGGTTTAAATGACAATACAGCTCTGCAATGATGCAGGAGAGTTCCAAGGAGAATAAACGCCAAGGACAGAGAACCTGGGGCAGGAAGTCAGGTTGAAGTGAAGGGAAGGAGGGAGGGATCAAATAGAGATGAGAAGGGAGAGAAAAGCAGGGCCAGATCCTGAAAGGCCTTGGGGATGGGGAGAGGCATGTAGATGGGGATGGGGAAGGAGGGGAAAACCAGGTCGAGCTCCTTCTTGTCTGACTACTCCTCATGTGCAGGCCTAGGATGGGAAGTCTGGAATATGTCTCACATGAATGCTCTCTGGGCTTTCAGAGAATATCTCACATGCTATTCCTTTATTCTTTATTCTTTAACTCCCTTGCGTGCAATCACATCACTCATTTTCTTCTCTTTAATGCCTCACGTCAATTCTATGAGGTCACTATTATACATATTTTACAAATAAAGAAACTGTATTTGTTTCCTATTGTTGTTGTAATAACACAAACTTAGTGGCTTAAAACAACACAAATGTATTTTCTTAAAGATCTGTAGGTCAGAAATCGGAAATGGGTGTCACTAGGCTAAAATAAAGGTGTCAGTAGGGCTATGTTCCCTCTGGAGGTTCCAGGGGAGAATCCATTTCCTTGCTTGTAGAGGCTGCTGGATTTCTTGGCTCAAGGCCTGGCATCACTGTGACCTGTGCTTCCTTCCTCCTACCTCCTTCTCTGACTGACCCTCCTGCTTCCCTCTTACAAGAACCCTTGTGATTATGTTGGGCCCACATGGATAATCCAGGATAATCTTCTCATCTCAGAATCCTTAACTTGATCATGTCTGCAAAGTTGTTGTTGGTTTTATTTTATTTTATTTATTTTTCTACCATGTGATATAACATATTCACAGGTTCAAGTGAATAGGGCAGGAGCATATTTGGGGTATATTATTCTGCCTACCGCATACATTTAGCAAAGTGACTTGGCAAACTAAATTTCACACAGCTATAAAGAGGCAGAGCTTTTTCCAGACCCAGAACTTATCTTTAGCGTTCTTAGTAGGAAATTATAATAAAAAGCATCCTTAGGGCAGAGACACAGGCTTTGGAGATAATTCTAGTTTATCAAGACCATGATAAATGGCACTGATCTGGCCAGTACATTGACCTAAGTGTCTTTAGACTGAGTGACAACATGGCTTAGTGGTTAAGAACTTTGATACTCTGGAGTCACATAAATCTTGTTTTATTTTTTATTTTTTGAGACAGGGTCTTGCTTTGTTGCCTGGGCTAGAGTACAGTGGTGTCATCATAGCTCACTGCAACCTCAAACTCCTGGGCTCAAGCAATCCTCCTGCCTCAGCCTCCTGAGTAGCTGGGACTGCAGGCGCATGCCACCATGCCCAGCTAATTTTTCTTTTTTTTGTAGAGACAGGATCCTGCCATATTGCTCAGGCTGGTCTCGAACTCCTGGCCTCAAGCAATCCTCCCACGTCAGCCTTCCAAAGTGCTGGGATTACAGGTGTGAGCCACTGCTCCCGGCTTTAAATCTTGTTTTGATGCCCAGCTCTACCATATACCAGCTATGGGATCTTGGTCAAAATACTTTACCACTCTGTGTCTCAGTTGCCTCATCTTGTTAGTTCCATCTCGATGTTCCCTGGTCCTTGGTTCCCAGTGTCAAGAGTGAGTACTGGTACTGAGTTGAGCTGATGACAGAGTGATCACAAATACAAAGCAATCCCACATAAACAGTTTATTACAGAAAAGAGAGAAACTATACAAAGTGAAAGTAAAAAAGGAAGCTACCCAAAGTGAAAATATGTTCCAGAGAGAGGAACGGGTCAGTCTCCATGAGTGGAGAAAGACGTTGAGGACTCCCAGGTGGTTTCCTTTTATTGGCCTGGTCCGGGGGAGGCTTACAGGAGGTGTGGGATATTACCAAATGATTATCAGGTGTTCTGTGTTTTACTGAAGTCCCTTTTCCCCTGATTGGTCCCCAGCTTCTCCACCCCTAGGAAGCCCCCTCCTGGCCTACACCCACCACCTGCACATCTGATCCCTACCTAACAATCTATAAGATGGTAAAATAATAATATCTGTATCTCACAGGGCAATGAGAAAGATTTAATGAAATAATACCTATATAACATAAATTAACATATACATATTCAAATAACAGCAGCTATTTTTATTAGAATATTATTTTACATAGTTTTACAGCCAAAATTTCTAAGTCAATGTTCATTTTTTCACTAAACCTTGTTATAAATTAGTGTTTTGCTTTCAAGAAAAGGAATCAAAGAAGAGTACACAATAAGTATGATCATGTTCATTCTTCTAGTCTAATTTTGAGGTAGGCTTTACATTTTTGTAGGTTAAAAAACCACCTCATTAACAAAGGAGTTCTTTATCAGTCCTATAAGTCTTTCAAAAAGATACTACCACGAGGTTGTTTTTGTGCAACAGAAATACACTCTCAGTTACTTGGTCTCACACTACTTACTTCAAATCGGTGAGGAAAATGACCCAGACTATGTAACGATTCACTTATTAACTCTGAAGAATGCTAATTAGTATATTTTTAAATGTATTCTTAGAGGCCAGTATCCTTTTCTGACTTTAGTGGTCTCTTTTTCTAATCTCTGTACATACTTGTCTTTGCCAAGAGCTAGAAGAACAATGATTGAAGTTTCTTTGTTCTCCTTATGATTGCATTGTCAGAAAAAAATGTTATATTTAAAGAAATATTTAAACATGTTTTGTGCTTAAAATAGCTAAGAGCAGGAAGACTAAAATCTTTACTATGTAAATTGCATTAGGACTCCATCTACCTTTACTATTATATAGCAAGAGGCATATGTGGATATAATACCTGCACAGTCACAATCAACAGCTTTTCTCAAGGTAATGCAGGACACACACATGGCACACTAGCCCTACTGCTCTTGGGTAATCTCTTACATTACCTCTCTCTAGTTAGTTAACTTTCTGGATCTGCTCTGCCACATTTGCACTGACTAAATCCTGAGACTGGTTCTACTATAGTAGAGAGAAACTGTAAAAAACAAACAAACAAACAAACAAACAAACAAAAAACTAGATCTGTGGAATTTTGTTTAAGAAAACTAATTTCTCCTTGACTTCTACAACTTTACATTTGATTGCTTTGACATTTTATTCTACCCATTCCAGACTACTGACCACTTATGTCACTTTGCCTTTCAGCATCTATATTTTCTTGACTCTCATAAGCCTATCAATTTACCTTTTGACTCCAGATTACTTTTAACTGTGCAATTTTTGTAGTCTGTCTATGTCATGTCTTCTAGTTTTCTGAGTCATGACTTATCTTGAAACTGTCTTTTATGTGATATTGATCTCTTGATCTCCTGACCTGGTGATTGCCAAACTCTCTTTTACATAGGAACTCATATATTTTTTTCCATATCCGCATTTCCCTTGAATTTAGCTACATAGAGGGACCAGAGGTTTTAGCAGTTGTGCTCAGACACACAGTTAGTCCACCAATCACACATAGGTAGCCTGTGGGCAGACTACCTTAAGTTTAAGTGTCTCAACCAAGGATGTAAGGAAAGCCAGACTTTTTATAATGGCCTGCAGGGCCCTACCTGACCTCACATCCCATTACCTTTCTGACCTCATCTCCTATATCTTTCCCACTTGCTTACTATGCCACAGCCTTCCACTTCATTGACAATGCCTATCTGATTGCTGCCTTTAGGTCTTTATACTTGGTTTTCTCTCTACCTGAAAGGTTTTTCCTCCAGAACTTTGCACAGCCAGCTTCTTCTCACCATTCAAGTCTCTTCCCCAATGTCACCTCCTCAGAGAGGTCTTCTTTGACCACCCTATTTAAAGTAGCCCTTCCACTCTATGCTAATCATTTGTCATCTTTTTCATAGTGATCATCACCATTGAAATTATTTCCATTTTCACCATTGCTGTAGTTTAAATGTGTTCCACAAAAAGGATATTTTGGAAACTTTATCTTCAATGAAACCGTGTTCAGAGGTGGGACCTAATGGGGGGTGTTCATGTCATCAGGGCTCCATCCTTATGAATGGATTAATGACAATTATAACCTCTTGCTCTCTTTTGCCCATGCGATGCTTTACTTCATGTTATGATGTAGCAAAAAGGCCTCCACCAGATGCGGCCCTTCATTCTGAGACATTCCACTCTCCAGAATCATGAGCCAAATAAATTTCTGTTCATCATAAATTACCCAGTCTGTGGTATTCTGTTATAGCAGCACGAAATTAACTGAGACAACAACTGTCTAACCTTTGCTCCCACGGGAATATTAATGCAAAGCCCTAGGGCAAATTTTTTTATCTGTTCCTTGCACTGCTGTATTTACAGTTGCTATGTGTTTAATAAGTATTTGTTGAATGAATACATTGATAAATAGTTTAATTAAATGATAGTTTATATCTCAGGTTAAATTTTATGAAACTATTCATGCCATTTGTTTTTTGATTAAATCTACTTAAAGGCTATTAATTTATTTACTTTGAATCCTCAAGACACTGGCTTATCTTATATTTTTTCTTAACTACACTAGAATAAATAAGAGTAGTAAAATAGAAACAGTATTCTCACAAAACGTTAGTTTACTATAGAGTGAACAAGAGATAGCAAGGAATTTTTAAATAAAAACCAATAAATTTGCATGAATAATTTGTATTCTATTAAAGAAAGATATAAAATTAGCACAATGTATTTTAAAATATTATCAAAAATATAATTTATAAATATATAATTTTAGAAAATTATTTGAAAATTATAAAAATATAATATATAAAAATAATTTATTACTTATAAATCTAATTTAAAATATAAGTATATCAGTTTCCTAGGCCCACTGTCACAAAGTACCACAAACTGGGTACCTCACAACAGAAACTGGTTGTGGAGACATTTCTGGATACTAGACATCCAAAATCTAAATGTTGGCAGGCTTGGTTTTTTCTGGAGTTTCTGAGGGAGAATCTGTTCTATGTTATTCTCATAGCTTCTGCAGTTGCGGCAAACATTGGTGTTCCTTAGCTTGTAGATTCATCACTTCAATTTCTATCTCCATAATCACATGGCATTCTGCCTGTGGATACCTATGTTTGTGTCCTTTCTCTTCTTATAAGGATATCAGTCATATTGGATTAGGGCCAACCCTAATTAATATATTAACTTTATTATATCTGCAAAAACCCTATTTCCAAATAAGGTCAAATTCACAAGTACTGGGGGATAGGACTCAACATATCTTTTGGAGAACATAATTCAACCCATAAAAATAAGATTTAAAATTGTGTTACTATATTAAAAAGTGTTACTATTACATTGATAAGGCTTATACAATGTTTTATATTTTGCTCATCTTAATTTACTATCACTTCCAAAGCCATGAACAACCCTACAGTGTGCTGTGATAGTAAACAATAATGGGACCTAACTAAGTTAGGAGCATCAGATATAGTCTCCCAGAGGAAAAAGCACACTTAAACCGAGAATGCTCTCAAGTTAGGTACTAATAAAGCAAAGGGATGTGTGTGTGTGTGTGTGTGTGAGAGAGAGAGAGGAGAGAGAGAGAGAGAGAAAGTATGCCAGGTAGTAAATAACAAGTGTGAATGTCCCAACGTACCAAGAAAACACCAGCACATTCAAGTAACTAAAAGGTCAGTGTGAGAAGAGAGTGGACAAGGGAGTGTCTGGCAGCAGATGAAGTTAGAGATGTACTCATGAGAGAGATCATTCCACATAACTTTTAAAATATCCTGGCTTATTTTAAAGTTTAGCATAAATTCAACAGAGAAATTCACACTTGTTGCAATATTAATGACTCCATTCTGGTAAAGATGCAGTGGGTGGGCGAGTCATTTACCCTATGCTTTCTTTCTCAGCACCACACTCATCTCCCTCACCTTCTAAGCTCAGAGCTCATATCCTTAATGAGGTCTACCACTACTCTCTCCTTGATGTCTCAATTTTCTGCTTTCTCCCAGAACTTCTAAATGCCCCCCCACTTTGCTCTAGTTTATTTTTTGCATAGCACTTGTCATCATCTAACATATTCTATACATTATCTATTTATTATTATTGACTGTTTATTATCTGCTAAATACCATCAGAATTTGAGCTTCAAGATTCCAAGAGGGCAAGATGTCTTGTCTACTTTGTTCACCCATTGAATATTTGTGAAGTAAAGTAATTAATCAATTTGCTTTGCAAATGAAATACAACCATTTGGAAATCCTTATGTGATTATATAAAATAAAAACCTTACATTTCCTATACTTTGACCAAGAATTTCTACTCAAAAAAAATATCCTAAATGGGTAAGGTGAAATGCAAAGAAAGATTCATATAGAAAGATTTATAACACAGTTGTGAAAATGTGGAAACAAATGTCTAATATTAGGCAAATGCTAAGTAAATTATATTTGAAATCATATATACACACTAAAATTATTTTGAGTCTTTAATGAGATAATAATATGGATATATTTTAAATAATATATCTTAATTAAAATATTAAATGTGCCTTCTTAATATACCTGTTAAATAAAAATAACAAAACATGCAATTTTATATTCTAGTGGTTCCTAGGTTTATTCATTCTCTCAAAAATTATTTATTTGGCACCTTACCATAAATGCTGGGGATTTGGCATTGAATGAAACAGACAAAATATTTTGCTATCATGGATCTTATATTTTAGTATGATCAAACGGTCAAACAAATAAATTTGATATAACATCAGGTATGGTAAGTACTAGGAAGAAAACTAAGTATCCTTTGAGGGTAGGGAATGATGGAGATGGTATTTGAGATGTTATGATTGGAAAAGTCCTCTTTGAGAAGGTGATATTTGAGTAATGACCAAAATAAACATAGGGAGTGTGATACAAACCTCTAGAAAACAGCAGTCCAGGCTGTGGGAGCATCAAGTGCAAAGACTCTGGCGTGAGAACAAGCTTGGCATGTTCAAAGAGACAAAAGAAAGCCTCTATAGCTAGAGCAGAGAGATCAAGGTAGAAAGCGTAGGAAATACCTTGAAAAGATAGGCAGGGTCCAGATCATGCACAACTTTGCAAGCAATGGTAGAGAGTTTTGGAGTTTCATTTAGTTGTAATGGGCATCCAGTGGATAGCTTTCTGCAGAGAAGTGAAATTAACCATCCTGTGATTTAAAAGGACATATGGCTTGAACTAACAACTCTTATATTATCCTGGATGGAGCTGGAGCCCATCCTCCTAAATGAAGTATCACAAGAATAGAAAAACAAACATCACATATACTCAACCATCAAATTGGTACAAATTGATCAACACTTATGTGCACATACGAAAGTGACATTCATCAGGTATTGAGCAAGTGGGAAGGGGGAGGAAGGGATGGGAATTTTCACACCTAATGAGTGTGGTGTGTACTGTCTGGGGGAGGGGCACACTTGTAGCTCTGACTCAGGTGGTACAAAGACAATATATATAACCTAAACCTTTGGACCCCTTTAATATTTTGAAATTTAAAAAAAAATAAATAAAAGTTACAAAAGGAAAAAAATTCAAAATAAAAAAAGGAATTGTAGCAAGAGAAGATTCAGGGAGACTAGTTCAGGTTATTGTATACTACAGTCAAGAAATGACGCTGACTTGGACAGAGATGGCAGTGGTGAATGATCACGGTAAATGAGATTTGGGATAAATTTTGGAGATAGTGACAATGGTAATTGCTGATGGATTGAATGTGGGAGGTAAGTGGAAAAGAATAATCAAAGATCAATTCTAGATTCTGTTCTGAGAAACTGAGTAAATAATTGTTCCATTTTAAGTTAATGGAAGCAATGGGAACAAAATAGGGGAAAAGTAGGTCTGCATGTTTCTGTGGGGGAAGGCATTGATGGAATTCTGTCTTATAGAATTATAAGAAACCTCTTAGTCATCCAAGTGGACCTGTCAAATGTGCAGTTCAATATAGATTTCTAGGTTTAAGGGGCTACTTCTAGGATAGATTTATTAATTAGGAAGTGATCAGTATATCGGTGGCATTTAAAACTGGGAAGAATGGATGAGATCACCAAGGGAGTGAATATGGACGGAGAAAATATCTGATGGTTGAGCCTTGGTCATTCCTAACATTTAGAGTCTAGACAGAGGAAAAGGAAGCCAAAAAAGAGGTGGGGGAATAGCCAGTAAGGTAGGAGGAACACCAGGAAGGTGGAGTATCCTAGAAGCCAAGTAAAGAATGCATTTTAAAAAGGAGGGAGTGGCAAATTGTGTCAAATGCTGCTGCTAGCTCAAAAAAGATGGGAACTGAAAATCAATCATTCAGTTCAGCAATGTAAAGCTCACTGTGTGTCATTGATAATAGTAGCTTTGATGGGTGATGGTCATGAAAGAATTATTGGATGAGTTCATAGGAAAATAAAAGGAGAAGAAGTGAAGATAGAATGTAGAGAAATGAGGTTATAGATGGAAGAGGATGTAGGCTCAAGAGAGAATTGTTTGCAGATGGAAGAAATACCAACATGTTCCTACACAAATAGGGATGAACTCTAAAGAGGGATAAAATAATAATGCTGAAGAAAGGAGTTATTTTCAACAGCAAGCCCTTAAATAAGGGAGAGGGGATGGGATTCAATACATAGAGGGTGTTGATTTTAGATAGGAATAAATATAATTCATCCATTTTAACAGGAAAAAGGCACACTAGATGGATACAGATCCAGGTAGGTGGGTGGATGTGGTGGCAGGGACATGTAGAAGTGCTTTCTTTTTAATAGCTTTATTGAGATATAATGCAAATACCATAAAATTTATCCATTTGAAGTACACAATTCAGTGGTTTTTAGTATATTCACAATTGTGCAGTCATCGCCAAAATTTATAAGAACATTTTTATCACCCTGAAAAATATATACTTATTATAAATCACTCCTATTTCCCCCTTCTGGCCCCTGGCAATCTATTATCTATTTTCTGTCTCCATGAATTTGTATACTCTGGACATATTACATAAATGAAATCATACAGTAAGTGGCTCTCTGTGTCTGGTTTCTTTTACTAACCATGTTTCCAAGGTTCATCCAAGTTGGAACATATATCTATATTTCATTTTTTCTATTTTTGAGTAATTTTTATTGAATATAACACATTTTATTTATCCACTCAACAATTGATAGACATCTGACTGGTTTCTACTTTTCAGTTATTACGAATAATACTGCTATGAACATTTCTGTACAAGTTTTTGTGTGAACATATTTTAAATACTTTTGAGTATAGACCTAGGAGTGGAATTGCTGGGTCATGTAGTAACTTTGTGTTTTAACTTTTTTGAGGAACTTCCAAACAGTTTAACAAAGTGGCTATACCGTTTTACAATCCTACCAGCAATGTACTGACATTCCAATTTTATCACATCTTTGCCAAAAATTGTTATTATAATTTTTTTATCATAGCCATCTTGAAGTTTGTGAAGTGCTATCTCATTGTGAGAAGTTCTCCTTTGAGTGATTATATGTCTTAGTAAAATTAGGAAGTAATATCAGCTGAGAGAGATAATGGGGAAAGAGTTATTGGAGGACTGAAGACAGATGAGAAGGCATGAAATAGAATTATCTGATAGTGGGAAAGTACTTTATTAGAGATAAGTAGTAAGATTATAGATAATGTTATGGGCCCAATTGAAATGTGTGACCATGTATTTTTCAAAAGGCCAGTCAATATTATTTCCCAGGTATTTTTCTTAGCCAATTCACTGCTTGGGGATAGCATAGTAATAATTAATGCCAAGATAAAGAAAACATAAAGATAAGAAAAACTAAGGACAATATTAATGGTTTCTCATAAAACTTTATTCAATTTAAGTGGATATTTTATTCTGAGGTTACATCATTTCTATAGTGTTAAAATATTCTTTTATAAAATGATGGTGGTGGGAAATGTTAAAACTTTTTTAATTGCTGTTAATGGCCTAATGTTTTGTTTTTGTTGTTTTTACTCAGCACACGAAAAGTTGGTAATTTTGTGCTACCCCCTCCATTTTTAAAAATCGTCTGAGAAATCTAAAATCTATTACACTAATATATCCAATATTACACTGGCTATGTAAACAAATATGAATAGAATAACAACCGGGTAAAAGTACAGCAAAATTTTAACAGTGATTAACTCTGCATGATAGATTTATGGATTATTTTTATTTTTTCTCCATGCTTCAATGTTCAACTTTAATATTTTTCTAAAGACTATGTTTTATAAAAAGCTGAGGCTTTTTTTTCAGAATCAAGAGAGTTCAAAAATTTAAACACATAAAACATTATTAAAAAATCTAATGAATATTTTAACTCAAGAGTTTGCTTTAAAATTCTATCTCCTTTTCTAAAATTTAATATATAATAATGTCTGATTATTTTCTCTCGATCCTACTATAGCACAAAATTGAGTCTGGTTTTTCAGTGCTCTGCTTAATTCTCTAGTGTCTTAAGATTCATTTAGAGTTAATCATTGTCCTGTTGCTGGAAGAGTACATGCTGACTTGAGAATACGCTAGTGATGGGTGACCTTCAAAAGGTTTTCTGCAAAAAAACAATTCCCCCACTGGATATAAGCACTGTTGAAAATATTGTAACAAAGACATGTTGCTGCCAAAACCAAAGAAAGGTTATCAGCAGCTAGTAAATGACATTCTGAGAGAACTGCCACAATTAAAATTATCTTTCAAGGCACTGAAGTCTTGAAAAAATAAGGTTTAACTGTAGGAAAGAAAAGTTCAAGAATTACATAAACCAACTCAAACAAAAGGGAAAATTGGTTACTTTATTCATTTAGTCTTGATTGTCCAGGACACAGAATCATATCCTCATCATTACTCACTGATATGACCAATTTCAAATTTTCTGCTAACAAAAGGAAGACATGTAATTCTCAAGGTTGTTTAATTAACTGCAGCCAATAAAGACACATTCTAAGCCTTTGGCAGACAAAGATTCATGAAATACTCTTCAAAAGAAAAGTAAGTTACTGTAGTCATTGGTTTACTCATCACAGTGTGAAAAATGTCTGTAGACAGACAACAATTACCATCCTCAACCAAAGAAATGAGATATGACCTGAGAAAAAGTCGATGACAATAAACTAAATTTCCATTCTCAGAATTATCCTATCATTCCCTCAATCAATGCTTTATTAAGTTTTTAACATAAACTGCCAGGGTAATATTCTTGGGCAATTAAGGTTTAAAAGATATCTTTGTATGCTAACTTCTAACTCACTCCCTCCATAGATATATATTTTATCCCTCATTTCTCATGCCCGACTGGTCACCAAGCTCTTATGATTAAACCTACATCATAAGGCTAACAAATCCATCCCCTCCATTTTATTACATAATCTTCAATTCATATGCTCATTATACCTTTCTAAGAATATATCAACCAAATGATTCCCTGTTTCTTCTATGTATTTATAATAATCTATCTTACAAATCTATCCTCCTTCTTCCACAGAGCAATCTTATTCCCATAGAAAGCCAAATCTCACTCATATATGAAATCTAAATAAGTTGATCTCATAGAAGTAGAGATTAGAATAGCAGTTACCAGAGGCTGGGGAGGGTAGCAGAAAGGGGTGATTGGGAGAGGCTGATCAATGGGTACAAATTTACAGTTAGATAGGAGAAATATGTTCTGATGTTCTATTGCACAGTAGGGTGATTACAAGGCAACAATAATGTATATTTCAAAACAGCTGGAAGAGAGGATTTTGAATGTTTTCACCATAAAGAAAATATAAATATATGAGGTGATGGATACACTAAATACCCTGATTTGATTAATACACAATGTATGCATGTATCAAAATATCACACTGTACCCCATAACTATGTATAATTATGTGTCAATTAAAAACATAATTTTACAAATTTAAAAAGCCAAATCTTCCTAGTGTGCTCATGATACCATCTTCTCTCATTTTCTTCCAGAGTCTGCTTCTATAGTTATTACATCTTCATGCTGAATATCTCTTCTACTGGATTATCGACATCAGCCTCTTAACATGCTCAAGTAACCACTGTTTTTAAACAAAAGCTCTTTCATTATACAACAGCCACCTCTAGATACCATTCAATTTCTTTACACCTCTTCACAGCACTATCTTTCTAAAGAGTCATCTCACTTTCTATCACAACTTTCTCACTTCCTAGTCACTCTCTCACAACTTCAACTTAGCTTCCATTAATAACCACTCCACTAGACTCTTTTTTGTAAAGCTTACAAACAACCTCCATTTCATTGCAGTAGGCAACAACAACAACAAACAAATGACCATGGCCCACACTTACCTTTTTTTCCTCCTGTCTTATTGCCCACTTTTTTCCAACTCCATTCCTAGTTTCTTATATCTCACTTGGAAATTTAGAATTCCTCACTGCTCGATTACAAGCCCTCTTCTCTTTTCTATACATTAATCCCTGATCTCATCTATTCCCATGTCTTTAAATTCCATCTAGTTACCCATGATTTTCAAATTCGTTTCTGAAGTGCTGACCTCTTTATAGCTCCAGACTCATCCAAGAGTTTACTCATTATCCCTTCTTGGATATCTCACAGGTGTCTCAAACCTAATACTTACAAAATGAAAATCTTGATCTTCATCTTAAACCTCCACACAGTCTTTACTTTCTTAGTAAATGGTGCCACCATCCAGTCAGTCAATTATTCAAGCCCAAAACCATGAGTTATTCTCAATTCTTCCATTTTCTATCATATCCACCTAAATCCATCATCCAGTTATACTCTTCTGTATAGCTCTTTTTCTGGACCAAGCCATCAATGTTTCTTATATGGACCCTGAAATAACCCATGTATATATCTTCAGTCTTGACTTCTCTTCTGAAAACAAGTACTGAATATCAAAACAAATTTGGTTTGCTTATTTCCATTTTAAGATGGAGTCACTGACTTCCTTAAATAAGAACATACCCAGCACCTATAAAAACGAATCATTTTACACAAATTAGATTTACATACTTTTCAAGAACATAGCAATATGTTTAGCAAAGTACACCATACTTGGTACACACGTGTGACCTATTAAAAAAAAGAGCAATTTACAATGATGTCTGACAAAATAAAAGCGTGAATAACCATGCCCCTCAGAAAATGAGCAGTATTCTCAGTGCTTTGATAACTTCTTATTGAGTTTTACTTGTGTCAAGTCTACAAGACTAAACATATGCTATGATAATAACTCTCAAATTGACTTAACATTTATTTAAACCTCATATTCTGGATCAAAATAGTCTTTGTATTTTGCTCAGTATTTTTTTAATTAATCATTTTTTTAAATTTTGAGGTAATTTTAGACTCACATGCAGCTGTAAAAAATACTACAGAGAGCTACCATGTGCCTTTTACCTAATTTCTCCCAAGAGTAATATCTTTCAAAACTATATCACAGTATCATAACCAGGATACTGACATTAATAAAGTCAAGATACAGAACATCTCCATGACTGCAAGCATCCCTCATGTTGTCCTTTTATAGACAAACCTAATTCTGTCCTGCCCTCACCCCCTCCTTAACCCATGGTAATCACTCTCTGGTATCCAATTCTTTTTCAAGAATGTTATATAAATGGAATTATATAGTAAGTAATATTTTGGCATACATTTTATTTTACTCAGCATTATTTTCTAGAGATTCATTAAGTTTGCTGCATATATCAATAGTTCATTTCTTTTCATTGCTGAATAATATTGCAAAATATGGATGTACCACAGTTCGTTTAACCATTATCTATTAAAGGATATTTGGGTTGTTTTCATTTCTTGGCTATTATAAAGAAAACTACTATGAACATTCATGTACAGGTTTTTGTGGGAACATAATTTTTCATTGTTCTAGAATAAATGCCCAAGGCTGCAATTACTGGGTTGTATAGTAGTTAGATGTTTAGTTGCTGTTGTTGTTGTTTTAAAAGGAACTGCCAAACTGTTTGCCAGAGTAGCTGTACCATTGTACATTCCCATCAGCAATGTAGGAATGATCAGATTTCCCACATCATCACCAGCATTTGGTTTTGTCACTATTTTCTATTTTAGCCCTCTGATAGGTGTGTTGTGGTATTGCATTGTGGTTTTAATTTGCCGTTCCTTAATGGCCAATGATGTTGAACATATTTTCATGTGCTTATTTGCCATCTTTATTTCTATCTGTAATTTTGCATTTTGAAGCTTCCTATGAACAAAAACTGAGCTTAGCCATATGTCTAGCCCTGAATTTGAATTATGACTTTGGAATGATGCATAAGGTGTCTGAGAGGCAGTGACTGCTTTTTATTTAGCTTTTTCTTTGCAGAGCTGTAATGTCATTTTCTCGAGTTCTTCAGTAGATACTAATTTGGTCAATTTAATCTTAGAAAAGCTTCATATAGGAAAATATTACCAACCGAAAATATTATCTGTGTGTAGAAAATAATTGAAACACTGTTTGCAATTTTTTTCTGCCTTGGAAATAACATAATTGGACTGCCATGAAGTTAAACTGATAGCAGATTTTTAGGCTGTTCACAGAGTTCAGTGGAATGATTTCAAATAACATTAACCAAGGATAGTCCAAAATAGACACAGAAAAGGGGTGGGAAATTCTTATCTATGGCCACGTTAGCTCAAGGATAGCTCATAGAAAGACTACCTGCAAATGCCAGATATCTGAGAGATTGATCTCTTGTTGGTGGGTGGTTTCTATTCTTGTATTCTTAGGAGCTGGCTGAATGAACAGTATGCTTTTAGCAAATGCAGCTTTATCAATTTCTCTCCTTAACTACACTGTGGCTCATAGTTCTACACAAAATAGTAGCAGGAGAGAGGGAAGACAGGAAAAGAGACTTCATTCTACTTTTTCTAAAAATCAAAAAGCAGCCTTATAGATACTCTCTCTTCCAATCTGCTCCCCCATTTGTATTTGCTAAATGTCATTCCAATCTATCTATGTAAGGATTTTTCCTTCTGAACACTGTCTGTAGCACTACAAAACCCCAGATAAAGTGAATCTACTCAGTAGGAAGGACCATGACCCATTATTTACAATCAAGTGTATTTTTAGACAAAAGAGTTTATCTATCAGCACCAGAAGTTAAATGAAAAAGTATTTTAACAGGACTTGACTACTGTATTCTGTGTAGTTAAATAGTTTTCATTAGGATTTCAAGTCTAAAGAGTTCCCTGTTTGAACACTGAATGCTAGGTGAACAATTAAAGGTTAGACTTTTTAATAATTTGCATCCAGTTACATGTAAGTAAGCCTAGCTATCATTTAATGAATGGGCTAAGAAGTTTACAGCCATCTCATGTAATGCTCACCTCAATCTTAAGATATAGATTTTTTTTTAATCTCACTTTTACATATGAGAAAAATCAGTGCTCTGAGAGATAAAGTCATTTGTGACACAGTTGGCAAGCAATAGAGCCATGCTGCTCTATCTCCAAGTCCACACTTTGGACTTCTCTGATTTATGATGAGTGGTCATCCCAACGAATTCTCCAAATACTTGGGATGTGGGTGGGCGTAGGAGTGGATTTTGAAACATAATATCAACTTTGAAGTCACAGAGAAACTAAGTGGATAACCCTACAGAAAATTCAAAATCCCATCTCATATGTCTCTGACAACCAGCTCTATGTTACTTACTCCTGCATTTATTGATGAGTACCTTGGAGAAAAAGCATATTTAAGACTGAATAAATCCGAATTTGTGTAGAATTGTTTTAATCCTCCATTAATACACACATACGCACACAAACATATTTATACACACAATACATACGTACTTTGCATTTATTCACAGAAGTTGTCCCCCAACTCCACCTCCCAGACACATACTGCTCATCTATTTTTAAAATGAAGTGTGGGTAAGATGTTGGATAATGATTGCTCAGGTGAGACAACTGCTTCCTGGAGAGGTATCATCTGAAAACACCAGAGAGGGACTCTGTAGGTCTGTGTAAGTATGAGGAAAAGGGTAAAGAAGACTGACTGTGCCTACCTTTCAAAGAATTCTAATAACAATGTGAATAACCATTTCATTTCTCTAAATAAAGGTCACTATTGCCTTGAAATTCTTATAGATGAGGCACAAAAGTATTTAGCTCTATACCAATCTACCCCAACCGATCAGAGCCAAAAAACAATAATAATAGTAGTAAGTACTTATTGAAGGGGTGTTATGTATCAGGAACTGTTCTAATATCTATATATGGATTAAATCATTTAACTCTCACAACAACAATTTTCAGTAGGTTCTATTATCATCATCTTATAAATAAGGACACTAAGATATAGAAAGATTAAGAGACATCCCCAAACTTACACAACTCAACAGGAATATGAACCCAGACAGCCTGGCTCCAGACCACTACTCTTTCTTCCCCACTCTGCCCTATTGTGTGTTTGCATATGTGTGTTGCTCTCTTCTCATTTATGTTTTTTATATATATATATATATATATATATAGATATATATATGTATATGTATATATATTATGTATATATACATATACATATATATGTATATGTGTGTATATATATATGTATATGTATATATACATATATATATATATAAAATATGACCTCCAAATGTGGGCTCTGAGTTCAAAGGGACATATTACTTTTATATCACTTGTCTTCCTACTTCAATCTGCTCTTAACCAAAAACTTCCAATGTATGTGCCACACATTGACATTGCCCTGCCAGTTGTGGCCCTTTACAAAGACTATTTAGAAAATACATCCCAGCTGCCTATGAAAGCCCTGGGAACAGGAGAGCTAATTCTACTTTAAAAAAATAAAAGAACAAAACCATAGCAGGAACAGTCAATAACAGACCCCATGATGATAAAATAGCTAAAGATTGCCAGAATTTATGAGGAAAAAAGTACTAAAAATACAATTGAGGTTAAAAATACTGGTCTTACTGTGCCTTCAGAGGTCCAAAAGGATATCAGCTATTGATACTGGTTGCTCATGCAGAGGAAAGAACAAGATTATATTTTCTTATAAAACAGGCTACAGAGGAAACATGCAAATACTGGCATATATTTAAAAGAAATAGAAATAGGCTTTAGATGACCTGCTTTTCCTCTAATGTTTTAACAGATTAAATACAGGTTTGCTATTTTGTTTGCTTTAATCCACTTGGAACAAATTAAAATACCAAGAGCCAGTACTATGAATAAAACTGCATATATACCTATTTGTCTTAAGTATGATGAACTTCCTTTCTGAAATGAAAATTGGGACATGTGGTCTAACAAGTCCAAATATATTTGTATAAGCAGCAAGACAAAATCTATTTGAATCTTGCAAAGTGTAAGCTGTGTAATCATAGTGCTCATATGACTGAGAAAACTATGAAGCAAACTATAAAGAAGTTTGGAAAATTCATCTACATTTGTGATTTTACTATAATAAGGCCTCTGAATGGATTCTCCATCATGAAGATGATGAAGTTGATGAAAACCTAAACATAGAAGGAAGAGAGAAAAAGACAAATTTAGATGGGTTGATATGTTCTGAGGATGTACTGTACTAAATGGCTATTTCCAAAAGCGTGCTAACATCTGCTGAGCTATGTTGCTTAATATAAAAAATTGAAAGAACCAGATTTGGGGGTAGAGAAAGGATCTACATTGGCAAGCACCATGCTATGTGTTTTACATGAGGGATTGTGTGGAAAATGTAATCATCTCCATTTTCCAGATAAGGGAATTGAGGCTCTGAAAATATTTGAGATCTTACTATAACTAAGGAGGAGCCTCAGTATTTAGGCAAAAAAGTTAAACTATGTGTCTCAGAGAACAATCAGGTACCACTGGCAGTTATGTACAAAAATTGACTTCAGGGAGGTCCATTATATTCCCAGATTGGATTAGATCACCTTCTTAAATGCTTTCATAAGTCCTTGTACTCTTAGCTCCTATCAAAACTGCAATTAATCTTATAATATTTAATGCTCATCTTCCCTCAGTAAACTAGCCTATAAGCTCTGTACAGGTGGATCACTTCTGTAGCCCTACTGTTCAGTACACTTCCTGGCACACTGTTGAAACTCAGTAAATATTTGCTAAATGAATGAATGGAAGTTTTAGATCAAGTATTAGAGGTCAGAACAGAAGGTCAAAACAGAAGGTATTATGTAAACGTTGTCCAGCCATTTTGCTCTAAAAAACTGGATTCATAAGGCTCCTGCCAACTGCCTTCACCATCGCCACCACTTACCCAAACAACTGCAACTCCTGAGTTGCTGTCTTATTGAGTGACACCACTATCCACTCAGCCACTCAGACAAGAAAACTTGCAATCCTGTTTGACTTCTCCCTTAAATCCCATAATGAATTATTTATTTATTTATTTATTTATTTATTTGTTTGTTTTTATTTCAAAATATTACGGAGGTACATATGTTTAGGTTACATATATTGCCTTTGAACCGCCTGAGTCAGAGCTACAAGCATGTCCCTACCCCTGAGAGTGCATGAATTATTTGCTAAGTCATATCAGATCAACCTATCCTTCAATATTATACTCAAATACCATATTGTTCAGGAAGCTTTCTTTATATCTGAGGACAAAGAATGCAGTAAACAATATTTCTTAGTTTTTAAATTACCGTGAAATATAGTACCTTCTCAACAAGTATTACTTTGTGCCTTATATTATTAATTTGATATGTGTATGGGAGTGGGTCTATCTATCTAATCTATCTAACTAAAAGCACCTCCTCCAGAAAAAAATGTCCTTGAAGTCAGGGAAAACATTTAATTTACTATTTAATCCCTCAATGCAATTAACAGAATAATTTATACATAATTAATTGATAAACATTTGTTAATAACTTGATATATTAAATTTTTCAACAAATACTAGCGTTATTCTCAGCATGAATCACTCTTGACGTCCAGGAAGAGGACTGCAAGTCTTTCATTATTTTCCATTGAAGAGTGAATCATCAGCAATATTGTGAGATTAGAAAGCCAGAAATAATGAGCGGATACTCGAGCCAACTAGAGAAATCTTTGTCTATCCCAGGCCTCAGATTCCTAGTGGAGCCCTTGAATGGTCCCCTGGGGAAAAGCACTACAGATGACTCAGTTTTCACAGTATATGTCAACGCATTTAGAGGAAACTGAGAACCAATAGGGAAATGGTACATTCCTGACATTCCCTAAAAACAGGGAAAGTTTGGCAGATGCAGCAGTCTACCTGTCTTAATATGTATGTGCTCAATTGCTCTCTTTTACAGAACTCATCAATAATGCACTTTATACACTTATTTATACAGGGTAACTATCCCAGTTTCTGCAGTAAGTCATTTTACTGACCTCTGTATGATTCCATAGATAAAAACGTTTCAAAAGTACAGGGCATGTAAAGGAAAAATGCAGTGTAAATCAAGCAACTGAAATATTTTCTTCATTTGTTTATGAAGCTATTAAAGGGCAAAAAATATGTCACAGAAGATGAACAGGTCTTAGAAACAATGTAGAAAATATTTGATTCTAATACCACTTAAAATCTTCAGTTGCTGAAATTTTATACATTGACGTTCTGCAGTGGAAATCACTTTCTTTTCTACACATGTTAGTAAACCATGGGAAACCAGAAAATGGAACTCCTAGCCAACCTAAACAACCTCCTCTATTGTGTGAGATGACCTCACAAGCTTATTGAACAGAGGTAAGGCTGTGGTCATTGTACAGACTACTTCATTTAATATCAACAAAACCAAGGCACTACTGAGAAGATAACATCAGATAAGAAATTAAACTGATTTGCAGCTAAGTTGATTGTTAGTAGAACTTAAACTACTACTGGTAAAAAGTAGATTTATAAAAGAGTATATCACCAAAAATGTAGCAGCAAGATTTCATGCTAATGTACATTCATAAATGTTGCCTATAAATATAAATGCTCTTGTGTCTTTACATTCAGCTATCTGTTCTCAGAAAGCATATACAGAAAATAATCTACTTCAAAATGTTTCTCCTCTTGCTCAGCAGGTGGGAGTATGACAGCTGCATGAAAGTAAAGGTTCTTTGAAAGTTGCATAGTATAAGCCTGCTCACTCAAAGACTAATTAAGATTAATAGGAAGGGGGCTTCTTTCCCGCCTACACCAAAAAGGACCAGGTCAATGGGACAAATAAAATCCAAGGAATTCATGCCTCTGTATGGTGCTCCTCCCTGAGTCCATTTAGTTATGGACTGATGCTTCCAACTCAGTTCATGAATCAAAACCAATACATTCTAGCAGAATGCCAGGTGCCCCATCAATACTTGAGGATGAGCTCTAGAACTAACTTTGATGTCTTCAGCCCCTTGTCACTCAGCCAGTCAAAAATACTGGGAGCTACTATGTATTAGGCATTTGTGGATCTGGAAGTAAACTCTGGGCATGCATATGTATACCAGTATGACCACTGGATATCTGCCTCAGGGCCTTAGCCTTCGAGTCTTCTTTGCCTAGAGGTCTGCACAAATCCCCTATCCACTTGTATGGGACTGATGTCACCTACTATGTCCTTCAGGTATCTTCTGAATGGTCTCACCTTATCACTGAGGCCATCTTTGTCCAAAATCTTGGCTCCAGGTCACTCTTTTCCTTCCTCCCTTGTTTTATTTGTCCTCATAGCCATTGTCATTTTCTGCCATACTGTTTGTTCCACTTATTTGTTTTCTGTCTCCTCCTACTAGAATATAAACTCCAAGAAGGTAGGAAGTTGTTTATGGTTTTTTACAATGATTTATATTCTTTGCATGGCACAAAGTGAGCACTCAATAAATATTTTTGAATTGGTGTATAATATAGCTGATTACATCATAAGAATCAGTTGGAGGAGAAATTGAAAAGAAGGAAAAAGGTAAAGCACCGTCAAGAAATTTGAATAAATGAGAGTGAAGAGTCACCACTGGCTTTTCTGTGAAATAGGCAATTTTTCTAGGATTATAAGTGAATATTTATACTCTGGGGCCAGATATATTTGGTTTTGACTTACAGCTCCGCTTCATAGCTTAGGTGATTAAATCTTTCAGAGTTTCAAAGCTTCAGATTCTTTAAACTGTTCCTAATGATTCTTTGCTACTTTTTGTTCTTTCCTATTTTTCCTCCAATTGATGTTTCCTATGATTTTATCAGCTATACTATTCATTAATTCAAAAATATTTATTGAGTACCCACTTTGTTGTTTAGAGTTGTTTGGAGAATTAAATAAGTATATCTACATATCTATACACACACGTATACACACATACACACATATCATTTAGGTCACATATAATAACTGCTCAGTAACTGGTGGATTTCATCACCATCGTCTTTGTAGAGATATCCAGGAACCAAATAGAAAAAAAAAAAGCTGACAGTGGGCAGTGGTGGTGAGAGGAAGCAGAGAAAGGGCAGAGCACTTACCAAGAAAGAACTGGAAAGACGTGAAAAAGCATGTAATAAATTAAATTGTCTTTTTGTTTAGAGGAAGTGTTTCCTTACATGCACAGTTATCACCATAAGCAACATTAAACAGACAAAGTTTTCTTTCAAAAACACACGAAGGACCCTGGCACAGTTAACTGAAACATAATCAATTTATTGAGATCCATAATTTAGTAATAGAAGCAATTGGTGATCTATAAACAGTTGTGTGTGATGAACACACTGTTATGAACAATAAAAGTGCTATCGTTTGAGTTACTCATGAACTATCCATTATAATCCTGGCAAGTATAAATTTTGCCTTTTTCTCTTGCTGGATTAGTAATAACAATAACTGTCCTGGCAAATTACTTATGGCATTATTCAAGCTCATGTGCTTCCATTTGTTTCCATGTTTCTAGCAAAATTATGACACTAGAAGCAGATTATTCTAATTGCTTATTCAAGCCCAGATGACACATGTTTTTCTGTACATGATGACTAATAACTCCACTCTCTTGTTTGCTAGTCACCAAGGACTTTGACTTTGACTTTATATAATGTAGACTTTTAAGAAACAAAGGTATTAAAAGGATCTTAAAAATGTCTAGTGTGTGTGTGTGTATATATATATATATAACATTTATTTCTGAAAGTTTTCTCAGAAGTAAGTCAGATAAATTGAATAAGCTTACAGTTATCCACCACACATCAAATAATTCCCTCAGGCTAAATTAGAACAGTGAAATATTAGGTTAATATAACTTCTCATGCAATCTGTTTTCAGGTTTACTACTCATGGATGTTTAGAAAAGAGAGAAAATCAGTGGAAAAGTTTGGGCTAGCAAGAGAAGAGTGTGAGGATAGGAGGGGATAGTGAGAAACTAACCAAAAAAGGAGAGGAATCATATACAAAGGAGTGAGCGAAGATAAAGTAGCTGAATTATTAGGACAGCAAAGACCAGCTCTCAATATTCACTCACTCATTAATCTATACATCCATCCATCAATCCATCTATCCATCCAATACTAAATCACCTTTAAGGCAATATAAGTGCTACAGTGATGTCTCCTCCTTGTAAGGAACAGCAAACTTCTATATAAATAAGATATAATGAAGAACATGAAAAACTTATGAGAGGCTTAGGGTGCATCTCTGGGGGTAAAAGAAGAGACAGTTTATAACAGCTGCAGTGGATCAAAGACAGTTTTATGGAAGAGATGGCATTTGAGTCGAACCTTGAATGATGGTTAACGTTTATACTTGGAGATACTTAAGAAACGTTGGAGGGACTTCTTGGTAGAGGATATAGTGAAACCACTGGTATAGAAATATATTATAGAGAGAAGAACATGCTCAGAGAAGAGGGTGAATAAAAGCTTATAGGTGAAGGTAAGACTGAAAAAGTGCATTTGGTGGGAAAATGTATAAGTTCCCAAACACTGAAGACTTTGATCTTTACTCAAGAGCCAAGAGTAATCACAGTCACTGCTCATGAGAGAGGACCTGGGTTAACATATGCAGATAAAATGTAAACCATCTGAGGCAGGAGGATTGCTTGAGCCCAGGAGTTCAAGGCCAGCCTGGGAAACATAATGAGACCCTATCTCAAAAAAATAAATAAAAAATAAAAAGTATATGTTTCTATTGTTGCATAGCAAATTAACAAAAACTTATCAGCTTAAAATGACACAAGTTTATCATCTCACGGTTCCTCTAGGTCAGAAGTCCAAAGGTGGCTTTGCTGGGTCTTATGCTCAGGGTCTCACTCAAGGGTGGTCTGGATCTGCAATCTCATTGGAGGCTTGATATTTTCTTCCAAATACATTCAGGGTTTTCAGAATGTAGTGGCTGCAGGACTGAAGTCCCTGCTTTTTTGCTGACTGATGACCGGGGGATACTCTCAGCTCCAAGAAGCCAGCCACATTCTTTACCTCCATCTCCAAGCCTGTGACACAGGCTTTTTTCCTGTTGAACCCACTTGTTGAATCTCTGATTTCCCCTGTCTCTGACCTCTAGACCCAAATTTACAGTCTCACCTGAATAAGTCAGGCCCACACAGATATTCTCCCTATCTTAAGATCAACTGATTAAGGATTTTAATTCCGTAAAATTTCTTCATAACAACCCCTAAGTTAGTGTTTGACTGAATAACTGGGGGAAGGTGTGTATATACTAGTGGCCAAGAATCTTGTGGGGGGGGGCAGTTCAGAATTCTGCCTACTATAATACCCAGACAAGCCATTTACTTTCACTTGTTTTTATCCTGTAGAATAGATCATGCCAGTTTGTACACATACACACACACACACACACACACACTCACCTACCTAAAAATTATTCATCATATTGCAAGAACTTCTTATATATAGGCATAACAACAATAGAAAATGCATGTCATTATTCAGGTTATAGTTTATATCAGGTTTAAACTAAGCATAAACTATATTTTGAAGATTTACAATGAGGTTACTCACAATTGCTAGCCTATTTTAAATTAATCAAAATGTGTTCAGCAACATCTTATTTGAAAAATTGAAAACATGACATGCTTAATGTGCAATTGAACTAGATTTGTATTGGCTTGAGAATCAACTACTGTACAATACAAAAGCAGCTAAATTGTATGAGGTCATTCTTGGGCTTGTCAGACTTGCTAAAATGTGATATGCCTCAGTAATAAGTATAGGGTAGTATCATAAAATGGGCAATTACACAAAAGCAGTAACTACAGGTACGTGCAAATTTGTTTCCTCCAAAGCAATGCACCACTTTCCATTTTGCATATTTATTGTGTTGTTTGGATTCATATTTATGATTTAAATGATCTTCAGTTATTTCTTACAAAATCAGTTAGTCTGTAATATTCATTTTTCCAAGGGAAAAACTAATTCAGAAAAATTATATATAGAAGTGAATCAAATCTCTACACACACGTGAATAGATAATAAGTGGCAATGTGTCCCTCTTAGGGAGTACTCTGTTGTTTCTTAAATAGTTTTTACTCACCACTCATTTCTGACTCATTAATGAACAGTTGATTTAAAACACTCGTTTCATTTATAAGACTAACTATATGATATTATATGTAACCCCAGCCCCAAACTTCACTTGCCTCATGAGTACCAAAAATATTCAATACGTATGGAATCATCAGTGTCAGGTCATCTCTTTGATATGGTGCTTTGGATGTTGGTGTCATCTATCTTCCTAATAGAGATTAATCAGTGCAGTTTGACCAAACAAGTAAATTGACACCAGCTATGAAAATCAGCAAAATGGGACTATATTACATAGCTTTTACGTGTGGACACAGCTTGCATATCATCAACTAAATTTCAATATAATTTTTTAAATCCCTAGTGCTTATGCTAATATACTTCCTTGTTTGCTAATAAAATATTAAAATTGTGATGTTATTATTTAGCACAAACATATTGTTCTACTTATACCCTAAACAGAAAAAAGAAACAGTCTTCACTCAGGTTTCAATTTTTTTAACACGCCTATAGGTGTTTCTGTGAGCACTGATATTTAAGTATTGCCCTTAGTGGTGAACAGGTTAAATTTTCAATTTTTATAACAAGAGACCTTGAAATAATGAAAGTATAGATGTTGTAGGAAAAGCAAAAATACAAGAAACAAAACAATAACAAAACAATGGATCTAGAGGTCTAAAATAAAACCCCAGATTTAGGTCACCAAATGTATTATGTAGAAATGAATGAGACTTTGTCTAAGTCACTTGAGCCTCATGTAAATGTCTATCTTGGCTATTTGATGGAACTGTGAAGTGTCGAAATGAAAACGTATGTGAAATTCTAATTTTATTTTTAAATTTTAGTTTCATAATAGTGAGACAAAAATAATATATATTATATATTAGTATATTTAACCTTGATTTATCTGTTCCAAATCTGAAATTCTTAGACAGAGTTTATGAAATATTTGGTCTGTTATAAAGCCAAATTAGTTCAATCTATGGCTTATTCTACAGTACAAAAACAAAGTACAAATCTACTTATTACAACCTCCCACTATTGACACTAAAAAGAGCTATTTCACAAAATGCAAAATAAACACACAATCTTCCACCTGCTTAATATTATAAAGCACATTTAAACATTAGGCCCGGAGAAAGTAAGGAGATGGCAATAAACAGTGTCCAACAAGTTCTATACGAATAAGCTGTCTTAAAGTGTTTGCAAATTATGAGTCTAGATTTATAACATTTTGATTAGTATATAGATATATATATGAGGGGGAGCATTTCAAGTTTATGCTTAATAACTTCTATAAAAAAAGCAATGTAAATGACAAACAAAATCCTTTTTTATTTATCATTATTTTCATATCCTACATTCTCATCCTCTTAATTTTTTAAACACTTTAAAGTGTACATCATCAATTAATTTCTGTTCAGGCAGGTAGATATTTTTGAGTGCTTATTTTTGCTTATCATAAAACAGCGTTATTTGTTATAAATGAAAAGGGATTAGGAATTAAAAATTAATTAAAATTAAAAAAATTTAAAACTCTCTAAAGTCAGTACAGGCTTATAAAGAGACTTGAGTTGTGGCAAGCTAAGGGGTGGCAGAGGGGGCGGGATGGGTGAGGTGCATATTTAAGTCTAGGACTACCAGTTGGGTGAGGATAGATTGGTAAGTGACCTGGATTCAGCAGCATGCAGGATTAGAGATGGAAACTCAAAATCCAATTTGCGGGATCAAATCACTCTGAAGTCAAAAACAATGCATGGGGCAGTGCTACAGATATTAGGCCAAAATGAAGAATGTGGATAAGATCTGAAGAATATTTGGAGAGCCAGAAAAGGGAGGCTGGCTGAGCAGAGGACATTAGGCAGGGTTAGGGTATGTAACAATGGCCCAAACCAACTAGATCTACCCCTAGGAGTGGATAGTTTATCTTCAGTCCTGGGCTGTGTGCAAAGACTTGAGGAAACAAATGAGAAGGAGACCATTAACCAGGAGTCTGGACACAGTGGTATTTCATCTAGAAGAGGTTAGTTTATAATGAAAAAAGACAAGGTTTGAAGAGCACCACCATTAGCTGAGTAACAGTCTGTGCTCAATTGCTGGCTGCTTCTATTCTATAGATATATAGCACTTATGCCTCTGGCCTGAAATTTGAATGAAAAGACATTCAGTCTAGCCTAGACAATTAAACTCCACTGACTGAATAGTTCACTTTTAAATGCTAGCCCTTAGGAGAATTTTCCTAATATTTAAGATTAAAAAAAAAAGACTTGCTCAGTTTAACCCGATTGTAACAATGGTTGATTTGTCCTTCTATACATTTATTTTAGAGTCTATTATTTCCTATTATTTATAATTTCTCCATCCATTTAGTATTTCTTGTATATTTAAAAATGGAGATCTGAAATGCACAGTGTTATGGGGACAGTCCTGAAGACGACTGAGATCTGCTCTACTTCTTTAGTTTCTAGCTCTCCAAAAGCCCTTTAAGTTCCTGAAATAATTCTTCCACTTGAGAACAAAGAAAGCCTGAAGAATAAGTGGTCAAATAACCTAGTTGAAGGTAGTCAGGATCACGACAGAATAAGCTGGCAATGTTAAGCCAATAGGGTTAAAGGCTGATATCATCCCTCTCACCTCCATCAAGACTCTCAAGAAAATAACCAGAATAAGATTGCTGTAGAACCGCGTCCTTGTTGTAAGAATTAGTCAGTGTATCTGGGCTTCCCAATCACTTCATATTATGGAGCATTGAAGTTGTGGATTGGACGTCATACCCAAGGAAGAAGGCCTTAATAAAATGCCAAGGATTGGAGAATATATTTTCGAGCATCTGCTATGGTGAAGGCACTGAGCAAAAATGCAGTCCCCACTCCAGAGTTGAAAGGACATAGCTAATTGGGTCAGAGCCTTAAAGGAAAGAATTGGGTTCAACTTTAGTATTTTTGTTTTCCTGTAATAGAATGTCTTTACTGTATGTATTTTTTTTCTGGAGTGCACTTGAATGAGAATATTGCACAGAGGAAAAATGTGAGCCTTCAATATCTTTTTCTTTAAAAAGAGAAGTTGGTGATGCATCCTGAATTGTATGGGAAGCACACAGAAATAAAGGCCCAAAGTAAACTAACTTGTTGGTGATTTTGCAGGTATTTTTTTAAAGTTTTCAAGTGAAAGTCCTCTGAGAATTTATTTGCTCTCCAATCTCTCTATTTAGGCATGAACACTTCTGACATATCTGTAAGAGAGAGATTCAGGGAGAGAAAAATCAATCGTGGGAAAGAGACTGAGTTTGTTTTGGGTTTCTAACACTTTTCAAATATATAACTTTAGTTTTCACAAATATTTAAATTACAAACAAATCCCCTTACTTACTTTGGATACAATCAGCTTTAGCTTTAGTCATATTTAATAGATTGCATATACATTCAATCAATGTGTTTTTATCTCTAAAACCATTAAAAGACCAAATATGCTGCTCTTGTTTTATAGGTGACTAATTAAGATGAGATTTTTCTTCTTTATTATGGCTTGTAAGGAGAAAACCTAAGGTAAGAATTTTCAGTATTAGTAATGATTGAAACAAAAACAAAAATATTTCTATGAATAGGCAGCAACACACTGGAGATATGAGAACTAGGGATTCATTTTTAGCTGTATCACCATATTGCTACCTTCATTTTAATAAAAATTAAGACTGTTTCTTAAGGAGGTAGCCCATTTTAAAAATGGGAAATTTAATGAAAAAAGACTATAGGCAGAAAGGGATGGTTGTGTGGTTCAGTGATTAAAAGTGTGGGTTCTGAAACCAGACTTCCCAGGTTCAAAACCCAATTCTGCCACTCACTACCTGTGTGACTTTGAACAAGATACTTAACTCTTCGTGTTTCACTTTCACTTCTGTGAAGTTAGGAATACCAGATGAATTAAAGGCAGATGGGATTGGATTGAAAAGAAAACCACAGCCGAAAATGAGAAAAATAAGTTATAAAAATAGAAAAGGAATAGGAACGACCACAGGGGTGCCCTAGGATTTGAAGTGGCATACGCCAGAGGAGGAGGCTCCTGGTTAACTAATAGTGTGAATTTTTAGGGTACCATAATAAAAGCATCAAGGCCCTCTCTCTACTTTTCCACTTTTCACTTGGAGTAAGCAACAAAGATGTTGGAGCAGTATATAAGTTACAAAATAGGAAGATGACTAACATTAACCAAAAGGACAGGGCAGACTCCAGAAATAAGCTCTACAGGAGTACAGTTTGCTCCTCCACATAATCACATGAGATCAGTAGTAGTTAAGAGGGAAAGCATATTAAGGACAAGCCATCACAGAGTCTCAAACACAAAATTTAAGCACACAATTAAGGATCACCAAATGTAAGGAAGTGTAAAGTATGTAAAGTTTCTTTGCATTGTTAGAGAAAGAAGACAGATACTAATTAAATCTAGATAATCAGAAAAATATGTTTAGGTGTGTGTATTAAAGTTTAAGGACAACACCTGAAGAATATAAATGTAAATATAATTCCCAAGCCTCAGGGTAAAAGAGCAATCTCTAGGAAAACATAAAACCAAGCAAAGGCTTTGAAAGGGAAAATTAAAACAAATTGAAAGCATCATAACAATAAAACACAAACAAGTGGGCAAGAATATGTCCCAGCCCATTAATATCAGAATAACTTAATATTAAACTTCCTATTAAAATATACAGACACCCAGATTGTATTAAGAAATTAAAATTGAACTATGAATTTTATAATACAAAGAAAGCAAATGTAATGATATTAATATTAGGCAAAACAAATTCAACCTGAAATCATATTAAGTGATTATTTCACATATATTGAATACTTTTATAATCTACCAAAAAGATGGGAGTCATAAAATTTCATTCACATGACATTATAGTTTTGAAATACAACATGAGAAATTGAGAAAACAATAATCATAGTGGGAGAATATAATGCACTATAATCAGAAACCAACAAATAAAGTTGTGTGAACACATGTAGAGAAATTGAATAACTGAATTACCATCTTCAACAAAGATAAAGATAATTTTGTGCTCCCAAATTAGAGTCTACGTATTTATTTTAAATAAATATTGGAACAGTTATGAAAACTGACCATGTGACCACAAATTAGTACAACCTCTATGGAAAACAGTTTGGAGATTCCTCAAACAACTAAAAGTACACCTAGCATTCAATCCAGAGATTCCACTACTGGGTATCTACCCAGAGGAAAAGAAGTCATTTTATCAAAAAGACCCCTGCATTTGAATGTTTATTGCAGCACAGTTCACAATTGCAAAGATGTGGATTCAACCCAAGTGGCTCATCAATTCAAGAGTGGATTAACGAAATGTGGTATATGTATACTACGGAGTGCTACTGAGCTATAAAAAAGGATGAATGAATGCCTTTTGCAAAAATTTGGATGGAACTGGAGACCATTCTCCTAAGTGAAGTATCTCAAGAATGGAAAAACAGACCCCACATATACTCACTATTAAATTGGAACTAACTGATGAGCGCACATGTGCACAGGGGGAAGTAAAACTCAGTGGAAATCAACGGGGGGGGGGGGCTGGGCAAAAACCTACCTAATGGGTACAATGAACACTACTTGGCTGATGGGCACACTTATGGCCGCGACCCAAGCATTACAAAAGCCATCCATGTAACGACATTTGTACCCTCTTAATGTTTTGAAATAAATAATAAATAAAAAATAAATAAAGAGTCTACTCCAGATTGAGTACAGGGGTCAGTAAATTATGTCCAATAGGCCAAATCCAAGCCTTTTTTCATAAATAAGTTTGATGAGGCCACAGCCACACCCATTCATTTAAAAAAGAACTGACCATGTGTTAGGCCATCCATAAGTATCTCTCTACAAATTTCAAAATGCCAACATCATACAGGCCATATTCACTAATCACAGTTAAATAAAATTATAAAATAACATAAAAGAGGTAGCAAACAGAAATCAATACATTTGAAAATTAAGGGTCAATTAAACAACAATTCCGTACCATATGTATTTACACACATGCACGTATACTTCTAAATAACTCTGGTTTTAAGAAGAAATAAAAAAAATTGTAAAGTAGTAGAAATGGATAGTAATAGGAGTAGTGTATTTCAAAAGCGGAGGAATATGGCCAAGGTAGTAATTGAAATTCCTTAGCCTTAAATGTTTTTATTGGAAAATAACAACAAACTAAATCAACTAAAATTTCTACTAGGCAAGGTAGAAAAATAGTTTTATAAAAACAAGTACAAAGTAGATAAATTAATAAATAAATAGAATACAGAAAGAAAATAGTAGATTTAATTAATATAATTGAAGGTTATTTCTTGAAAATAACCAATAAAATAGTCAAACCTGGATGTAGAAAACAGAGAAGGCAAAAACAAACAACATTAGGAATATAAACATAATACATTTTAATAAATCTTTAAAAAAACTATTGATACAAAAGAAATGTGAAAAATTAAAAAATCATTAAAAGGACACCATATCCATGTTTAAAGCAATGAAATAAATAATAATCTAGAAAAAGATACATACTAAAATTGTCCCAGAAAGTTGGTTTGACTTGGATTTAAACCCTGACTGGATCACAAAGTGACCTTGAGCAAGTGACTGGACTGCTCCAAACTTTCAGCTTTAATTATAATAATAGGGCCTAATTATATTAGTTTTCTATTGCAGCCATAAAAAAATTACCACATGTAGTATATTAAAACAACACAAATTTATTCCTGACAATTCTGGAAGTTAGAATTCCAGGTGGGCTTGACTGGTTTCTCTGCTCTGGGTCTCATAAAGCCAAAGTCTAGGTGTTAGCGGCCTGGACTCTTATCTGAAGGCTGTAAGCAAGAATCTATGGCTAAGATCCTTCAGGTTGTTGGTAAGATTCAGCTCCTTGTGGTTGTAGGACTAAGGTCCTTGCTTCCTTGCTGGCTGTCAGCCTGTAGTCTCTCTCAGATTCTTAAGACCACTGATATTTCTTGCCACATCGCTCCCTCCATCCTCAAAGCCAGCAGCAGTGTGTTGAGTCCTTCTCAAACTTGGGATCCCTCCGACTGGCCTTCTGCCATATCTTCTTCCAGCCAGGGGAAGTTCTCTGCTTTTAAGGGCTAATGTTGATTATATTGGGCCCACCTAGATAATCCAGAATAGTCTCCCTATTTTAAGTTCTCTAACCTTAATCACATCTTCAAAGTTCCTTTTGCCACATATGATAACATATTCATAGGTTCTAGAGATTAGGCTATGGACATTTGGAGGGGAGTATTGTGCCTACCACCACTACCTCATAGATTGTTGCAAGAGTTAAATGAGATAATATAGATCAAGTGCTTAATGCAAAATTTAATGAAGGGAATTTATTCCTATATACTGCTTTGTTTGTTTGCTTGTTAGTTTTTGCAGTTTTTGAGTCTGTGTTTTGTACTATAATACTGCTTCTATTACGAATCTATTCTCATCAGACTGCTTTTTCTGGTAATGCAATCCTCCTTGTTTTGCATTTATCACACTTACATCAGATTCCATCTTTTTTACTCATACTGAAAAATCTATGATCAGCTGACAACTAAGATTTCTACTTCTTAGAATCATTATGTCCAAAGATGTGCACTGTTCCACTATGATAGTAATAAATTGGAAACAACCACAAGATATCTAAAAATATAGGAATTGCTAAATAACTGACATACAATCTGGAATTTTTAGGCTTTAAAATTAGGTTCATGAAGACTGTGATGATGTGAGAAATAATTTATTTTAATGTAATGTTATCTGAAAAAGTACAAAACTATATATACATATTTACAGTAGAGGGCCTAAGGATAATGATGATGATGATGATGTGTATGTATGGGGGTGTGTATTGGCAATGGGATATGCATAAATAAAAGTCTCAAAGTAAATGTTTAAAAAATCAGTTAATGTGGTGGTTATCTTTGCAGGGGGATTATTGGTGATATTTCTTCATACTATTTTTCAACTAGTTTAGAAAGCATATATATTATTTTATCCAAAAAAAGCAATTGTTGCACACAACAAAATGGATAACTCTAAAAAGCATTATGTTAAAGGAAAGATGTCAGATCCAAAAGGCTACATATTTCAAGATTCCATTCATATGATATTCTGGAAAATGTAGACTTATGGAAATACAGACAAATCAGTGACTGCCAGGGACTGGGTGTATGAAGAAAGGATTGACTACAAAGGAACATGGAGAATTTCTTGGTATGATGGAAACATTCTAAAAGGGAGTTGCACATTTCTTAAAATTCATAGAATGTACACCTAAAAAGGATGAATTTTACTAGATGTGAATTATACCTCAATAAATCCATCTTAAAAATATACTTTTTCTTTCTTTTTATTTTTTAGAAAGGGTCTCACTCTGTTGCCTGGGCTAGAGTGCAGTGGCATCATCATAGCTCACTGCAGCCTTGAACTCCTGGGCTCAAGCGATCCTTTGCCTCACCTTCCTGAGTAGTTAGGACCACAGGCATGGGCCCTCATGCCTGGCTAATTTTTAAGAATTTTTTGTAGAGAAAGGTCTCGCTATGTTGCCCCGGCTGGTCTTAAACTCCTGGCCTCAAGAAACCCTTCTGCCTCAGCCTCACAAAATGCTGGGATTACAAGCATAAGCCACTGCACCTGGCCTGCTCTCCTTTGTTTTAATGGCCCAAATGTAGCACGCCTAAATGCCGAAAGAATAGAACATCCACACTTACAGCTTAAAAATACTTATTGTTTAATTGATTCTTCAAGGCTACAAGACTATTTTAGAACTTTTCTCTTTAATAAACTTGGCTAAAGCCAACCAACCAATCAGCCACACCAAATAGCCATACAGGCAACAGAAGCAACTGGCTTAGAGGAAAGATTTAACCTCTAGGCAGTCTCTCAAAGACTTTTACTTTAACTTTATCTTCTGGCCGGTGTTGGTTTTTACTCATGGCTATTCCTTGTCTTCTTATCTTATTAACACCTCCATTCTCCTCTGTCTTATTTTATTTTATTTTTACAGTGACAGAATTCTTAAGTCTCAGTCTTCCTTATTTTTTTAAAAAATTGTTGAACATCCTTCAGTAAGTCATCTATGTCATGTGACTGCCACATTGCACTTTCTGGGCTCTTTAGTAGAAAGCTATGATATTAATATAACCCATTCAAAGAACATATGTTTGGACTCCTGGAATAGCTTCATCTATCAACATTTTATAATCCTGAATAAGCAGTAAAACTACAAAGAGAGCAACTCAGTGCATCTCATTAGAGTTTTAATAACATTGAATTAAGAATAAATGCTCAGTCCAGTAAAAGGAATACAAAGATTGTCTCCACTGACATCTCTATTGCTTGTCACCACTATAATTCTAATGAATGTATCTAATCCCTCCTTTTGTTTGCAGGGCACTTCTGTCTTAGGTGTGTGGCAACCTGCAAGGTATTCAATTTCTTACCATCTGGAGGTAGCAGTGTTTGTTGTTCACTGGTAGACTGGAAAGCACCCAAAGGATAATAAAGAAAAGTAGAAAGTAGAAGTGTTCTCAACTTATCTATACAACATTCTAGAGCACTGAATAAAGAATAAACTGTTCATATGCTTCTAATATGATTTGTTAATTAAGAAAATGGTAGGGGACAAGATGAATGACCCTCATATTACATAAAAAATTAAAACTTCAACCTGTGCTAGCATTTATTACCTAGCTTAATCATTGCTTTTTAAAAAAATGGAAAATTATATATATTCCTAATGCCTTAAATTAGTTTTGATGATGAATTTCACATTGAGGCCTAAAATCTATATGTAGATGTTATTTTTTATCACAAAACCAGATTTCAATGCCTGCCAGAGAGTATGAAGTTTTAAAAGAGTGTTTAACAAAGCCAGAGTCTTTTTCTCAAGTCAGGATGAATGCATCCATTTGTATTCCCCTGTGCACAATTCACTGAACTTCATTTGAAAATGTCAAGAATAAATATTCTTCAAATGCTTCCATTAAACAGACAATAACCATAGTAACAGTGTATGGCTTGATTTTACCTATATCTCAACTTCTGTCTTAAAAATAGAATGATATTCAAAATGAGATTGCAAATGGGAAACACTTATATGCTTTTTTCACACTGTTCATATAAGGATATCTAAAACAAAGGTACATATACTTCTAATGCATTACATTTAGTGGTGCCTATTGTAGAAAGGGCCTTTTTATTGTGACATGTTCTAACTTGAAATCAACTATCTCCTCACTTGAGAATGTAGGGATACAGTTCTTTTCTAACACAACAAAATATTAGCTGTCCCCCTTTTACAAATACACACCAAAAAAAGACAGATAAGATAGATTGAAATGTGCCCTAGGCCTAACCACATGCTGTTGAACTGGGAAGAGAACTTACAAATCGCTGAATCCTACGTAGTCATTTGTAGAGCTATGAAAGGGGCCGCCAGTACCTATTCCTCAACCTACTTTATTTCAAAAAAGAAAGTGACATAAAGAGTGATGATCAAGCCATGCACGTCTGGTGAGAATCTAATGTTTTAGATTATGTTAATCATACAAAATAGGAAACTGAGTAAGGGCCCATAAAAATGAGGGGACCCTGAATGATACACAACAGGACATCAGAGATGAAGGGGTGGGTCCTTATCAAAGGAAATGTTACTTAGAAGTCCCTCTACAATATTACTGCCTCAATTAATCAGGATTTCTAATGGTTACTCAAGCCCCTTCTCAACTATCAGCTGAGATGATTAGTACATGTGGAGAATATTTTAATTGAGGTGATGTGTTTTTTCTCCTTTCTCTCCCATCTCGATATGAAGTTAAAACATTGCCAAAGGCGAAGTCTGAGAATTCATAATATAAGAGTTTAGTTTGCAGAGCTACCAAACAAGACGTCCAAAATCACTGTGAAATTTTTGCCTCTGTGAGGGCACTTTATCAGACCAGATTAGATGTAGAATTCACAGGCAGGACTATAAGAACTAGCAGTACAAATAAAGGCAGACAGACAATTCTCAGATTCAAAACTTTTGTTGTTTTAAGAAAAAAAAAAAAAAAGTCTTACATAAGACTGAAGCCACCTGGCAGGAATTATTATTCTGTAGAGACACTTTCTTAAAAATCAAACAATCTACCCATGAGGTAATTTTTATTCTAGAAAACTACACTGCATGTTGACATGGATAAAAGTTCCAATTTTTCTATACCCAAAGTCCACATTTGCTCACAGGTAAAATCATTTTAAGTTTTCAACCACTGGGCCTTGCCTTTCATAAAGACTTTTTTAGAGACTGCAGAAAGCCTGTTATTCAAGATCTCAAAACAATGTCCACTTTAACTGATAACTATTATTTAAGCCATTATACTGAAAATGAAGAGTCGTTTTACTTAATTTTCAAAGCAATTAAACACTGAACTCTGAAGTCATTCCTGTGGGCAGGGTCCCGAATGTTCTTGTCACCTTCACTAACCCAAGAGTAACTGAGAAGAACAAAAGGACCAGGCCCACTGACTATAAGAAAGACAGCGTACAGGGCGGGCAGGAGTCTTAGTCTTGATTAAAAGCCAGTTAACCTGTGCTATTTGGTTTCTCAGTACCATTTTCTGCAATGCCATCTTACCTGTACAAAGTTTTAGCACAAATCATAGATCTATATTGAGACCACATTACAAACTTTGCCAGTAATCTTTGCTTAATATTTTCTGTATACAAAGATTCCATGTTGAGACTACATTCTCAAACCGTTCTATGGACCATGAAACTGTTGCCACAAGAATATTCATCAAATGTGGTATATGTATACCATGGAGTACTACTGAGCCACAAAAAACAATGGTGAACTAACACCTCTTGTATTATCCTGGATGGAGCTGGAGCCCGTCCTCCTATGTGAAGTATCACAAGAATGGAAAAGCAAGCACCACTGGTACTAGCCATCAAATTGGTACTAACTGATCAATACTTACATCACACACGGAAATAATATTCATCAGGGGGTGGGCAGGTGGGAGGGGGGTGGAGGGGATGGGAAAATTCTCACCTAATGGGTGTGGGGCACAGTTTGGGGGATGTCCATGATTTTAGCTCTGACTTAGGCAGTGCATAGGCAATATATATTACCAAAGTGTTGTACCCCCGTAATATTATGAAATAAAAAAGAATATTCTAAACAATCACATTAAAATATGTCATTTATAAGTCAAAAAGAGTTTATGTACTGATAGTTGATCACTAAAATTCTTTTTTCTGAAAATTTTGCACAACAGGCATATGATGGGGGGAAAACACTGTGGTGCTAGAAAGAACCCTGGACTGAGATCTCACAGACCTACAGAAATGTGAGGTCTGCCAATAATTTGTTTTGTAATACTGCACAAGTCACTTCCCCCCTTTGAACTGCAGATTATTGGTTTGGGAAATGGTAGAGTTAGACTATTATCAAAAGTAATGATGTTCAAATTTTGATTTCCATAAGATCACCCAGAAAGCTTGTTCAACATGCAAGTCCCCAGGCCCCATCCCTACAGACTAACTCAGTCAGAATGGACTATGACCCCAGAATCTGGATCATGGTAACAGGACATCTGAGGTAAGTGTTCTTAGACCACACTTCAAAAAACACTTTACTAAAATATTTTCTTGATTAAAAGTTCCATAATTCTATGAGAGACAGTCAAGAGGTAATGACACTTAAAGAAGGTAAGAAAGAAAGTTATTTTAATTTTTTTCTTTCATTAGTAGCTGGGAAGAAGCAAGCTTGTACAATGTGCATTTATTTGCAAGACCAAATCCTAATGACAATAGACAATGTATTTACACAACAATCTCCTGCTGAATTAAATGGCAATCACCTTTTTGTCACAGCAGAAGGCTAAAGGTAAATAAATTGACCTCTAGACAGTCACACCACTGGCGTGTGTCACAGCCAAGGATTAAATGTGATGTCCTTATATAAGTATGATACTGCACTCCACTCACCATCCACATAATTAAGGGATTTAATTTTATCTAGCAGGGAGGATGATGACTCCTTCTCTTCATGGGCTTCTCTGTGACCAGTGAGATAATTTGAAGAGGCTCCCGGGCAGTGTTAGTGGTACTATTCATGACCTCCAGACAAAATGAAGCCATCTAACCTAACTGTGATCTTGGCCTCAATAGCTCTACACGTTTGGGTGGTAATAGTGACTGGGCACATGCAGATGATAATCACTCTGGAAAGTATTTTATTTATCTATGAAAGAGACGAAGATAATGCTTCACTGTCTGTACTCACTTAGTGAAAAAGTATTCACATCATGTTTTACATCACGACCTTGATATATATCAAACCAAATCTCATCTTCCTACCTCTATGTCTTTGTTATCCTTCTCTTCATTGAGAATGCCACCTTTCCATTTGTGTAAATCCTTCTCCTCATAGAAGGTCCACCTCCTTGAACATCCAAGGTAGGACTAAAGTATCTCTCCTTTAAACTTACACAGCACTGAGATTTCACATCCAGGAGGCAATTTAAACCTTTGCAGGACTTAATTTATTCATTGGTGGAAGATTCTGAAGATCCATCTCCTGTTATTTGTTTGTTGTTTTAAGTTGTGCTTTTTTTTAAAGATGCTCTAGTTATAACTTTGTATTAATGTTATTTATATTTCATTTTCTGTGCTGGATTCTGAGCTCACTAACGGAGGATTTATTTTGTACCCTTTGTCATATCTGCAGTATCTCACTTAGAATCTAGACTATAATCAGTACTTAGGAAATGTATATTGAAGAAAATGAATGTGTGAATGGATGATGGATTAAGTAAATTTAAGCATCAGAGGTAAAACACTTTCCAGAATTTTTTTTTTGGTTTAAAGTGGCCATTTTGAATTTGAGATTTTTCCATTCAACCACATGAGATGAAAATACTGTCCAGAGATGTCATGAAGTCAGCATGCCCTCAGCAAAAACTGACCAGGGGAAATGACTTTCCCTTAGGATTAAGTTCTGAGGAATTGTGATTACAAACACAAATATAGAAATATTCTCCAAAGTTAACTGAGTAAGCCTAAGGTAAAGCAGCAATTTAACCTTCCTTTGACTGCTGTTCAAACCCACTCTGGGGTGACAGTTATGCTGCACTGAAGTATAGTGATGCATGTTGAGAGAAGCCAGCAGTGAAAATTCCTACAGTTGTCCTGCTTCTGGAAGGGGTAAAAGTGAATTCACCTGAGACCATTTAACTGCCACACAGGTAAATATTCAGCAGCATGGTGCTGGCAAAGCCCTTCACATATATTACTCATTTTCCCCCAAACTACGGAAAGAGCTATTTTGAAGCCCTGGGGTAATTTTCTGGTTGGTAAAGAATAAAATGTTTAAGTATTGTTGAACAATACTTTATGTATATTAAACATTAATCTCACAAGAAATGATACACTAGTGGGTGTGTTTAGTTGTCTTTGCCATATAATAGATCAAAAATATTATGACGAGGCTATACCAAGAATACCAAGAGGGAAAATAATCCTACCCACTAAAGCATGATTTTTCTTTTACAAGGTTTGTTTAATGAAGAGAAAAAAATTAGATGATCTCAAGTTCTCTCTCCTCTGTCTCTCTCTCTTTTTCTCTCTCTCTCTTTCTCTGCAACACACACACACACACACACACACAGAGGATAAGAATTTGAGACATACAAAACCAAAAATAAGTTTGCAGATACTGGCTTACAGTTTACCATCCAGATTGTCAGGTCTAAAAGAGATTAGAAAATGACATGTCAATCATCTAGCATTTGGAATAAATTTATGAGCACATATCCTAGAAGTTATTCAAAATATACCCTTTAGGTATTATAGATTTGAATGCTATTTTTCATGTCTGTGAACTGGGAATTCTCATACTCTTGATATTTTATAAAAACAGTTAAATCAGAGATGAAATATAATTTATTGCTGCTCTAATTTAGAAGGTGTGAATAAATACCATACGTATGTATGTATGGAGATACACACACACACTCACTTTTTACAAAAAAAACTTCACTAAATTATAGCATTTATTTCTGATGCTCTTTTACCCCAAGTAGGAGGACTCATTTTTTTTTAACCACTAAATATGGTTAAGCAAATACGTTATAACTCAGATGTGGGCTTAGCATATTGCTAAAGTCTAGGCAAATTATTCCCTGAAGTTAGTCATTAGTAGAAAGTAGCTTTAAACCTCTCCTAGAATAAATTCAATATGACTTAAATTTTATGATGAGATTTATATTTAATGTTGAAGACTTGTTTGATTAACAAGACTGGAGCATCTATTAGGAAAAATAACCAAGAGCCTCAGGGAGAACTATAAGCCTAAAGATCCAGACCAGCATAATTAGGGAATTCAAATGAGCCTCAAACCCTAGGTTAGAATAGATTATTCCAAAACTTTAATCTGCCTTCATATCCATCTCTTGACTGATAGTTTTCAATGCATGAAAAATAAATTTAGGTACATGTATTTACAAATTACAAGAACAGTATCCTACTTTGGCACAATACTGTATGCATTTGATTGTTATATAAGATTTAACATTTCGATTTACTATAAAACCATAGGTTGCTGAACTCCTACTGTCCCATACTAAATAATATGAAGAATATTCAGTCCCCAATTATTTTTTATTTTATTTTATTTCAGAATATTATGGGGGTACATAGGTTTTGGTTACATAAATTGATTTTGTACCATTTGATTCAAAGTTGTAAGTGTGCCCATCACCCAGATAGTGTGCATTGTACCCATTAGGTGTGGATTACCCATCCACTCCTTCCCCCTCCCACCTGCTTGACTTAGTCACCAATCATTGTGCACCAATAAGTATCTGACACTGTGCTAGAAACTAGGAGGTGGGTGTTGGGACTTAATGAGTCTGTCAGTTAATAGTTTTTTAGATACACACATTATATATACATATATATGTGTGTGTGTATATATAATTGCTATACTAATTATTGAACATCTGCTATGTGTGAAGAACTATAATGGACACAACAGACTCAGTGGTGATCAAAACTGACATATTTTTTGCCCTCATGGAGTTTGCAATATAACAGGGAGAGTATATGTTAAGTTAAATATTACAGAGGAGAATGCCAGAGGAGCAGGAAAGCCTTCAGGAAGGATTACTTGAGATGTTTATGAATTTCACCTAAATTTTCAATCTTATAAACATAAACATGCTGTACTTTATACAAAATTCCACTGTTGACTCACAAGCACAAGTAGGGTACACACAGGGATTGTTTTCCTACAGCTGAGATAGACTAACATTGAACTACCACCCACCTTTAGCTAATCTCTTATATAAACACACATATTTACAGAGTGTCTGGACTAAATTAGGCTATGACACAGTGTGAAAACAATTACTTTAACCCAAAATTAAATCAGCAACTTGTTCCCCTTTGATTCACTTTAATTAAGCTAATTATCAAATAGTTGAATATGTGGTCAAGCTGGGCACACAAGGTGTTAGTGAACTTCCATGTATTATCTCTTTTCAAGTCTCTAAACAAACCTGAAAAGTAAATAAGGCAGGTGCTGTTATTACTACTTTATGGATGAGGCCACCGAGATGACTCATGATGAATAGTCCATCCAAGGGCGAAATATGTGATAACAGCTATATCCAAAGCTCAAAGCACAAGTCTCCTGGCTATGAACTCTGGTGTCCCAGCTAACTCACATCACTATTCATATACTTTGCAGCATTACATAAAAGAAAACTGCTCAGTTCTGTGCACTTTAAGCCTTTTAGGTGTGCTCTATGAAAGACATTATAAAACGAGATTGCTTCAGTTCAAAAATAAAAATTGCATTGAAATTCATAAATGAGATATTTACTTGGTAGTAGTCATGACTCAGCAAGTAGTCTTGCAATACATGCTTGTCAGAGATATTATTCACTAGAAAGTAATAAGATGATGCTTTCTCGGGTAAAATTCTACTCTCAGGTCTACAGAGCAAATGCCAGTTCAAATCTTCTTTACTGTTACAGAAAAAAAGTCCTGCATATTTAAATAACAAAAACAGTAGCCTTTCTGTTATGTAAGTTTATGTCCCAAATGAGTGTAGTAGAGAGTGCATATATTACCCTGAAATTTTGGACTAGGTAACTAAAAACATCTAACCTGCAAATATTTATAATATCTACATCTATAATATCAAATGTCTACAGTGGAGAAGACCAAACAGGTAGTATAGGTTTATAAAAAGGAAAGAAAAGCCACATGCAAAGCAGCAGCTCAATGAAGAATGCTGCTGTCATTTTGGGTAGATACCACTTTTACTATAAGTAGAGACAAGCAACTGTCGAAGATGATTTTTAAGTGTGCATGCATGCTTGAGTGCATACATACATATTTATTTTTGTTCTTTATTTTTTACTGATAATAACAGTAATAATCATTGCAGAAAATTTGGAAATTAATGTTAAAAAATTTTTAAGTTGTGTGACCATTCAGAAATTACCGCTACTAACTTTGTACTGCATTTCCTTCCAGATTACCAAATCTATATCTGATATTTCTGATGTATTTTATAGCGATTATTTCCTTATTGACATCTATTCTTTAGAGCATATTTTAATTACTCCATCTTACTCATATTTTAGGATTTCAGGAATTTTCCCAGTTATTTTTCTTTTAAATATTTGCCAAATTTGGTAGTTTGAAACAATATCTCAGTGGTTTATATTTTATTTCTTTGATTAGTAGTGAGAGTGAACATGCTTCTAAAAGTTCACAATTGCACCTGTTTCATAGTTGGTTATTTGAGCATGTTCTTCATTTTATTAGGGACAGTATTCTCTCTCTCGAAAGACAGTAACAATGAGAACAACGTAGCAAAATTAAAATCAAATTACTAAGGAAACATATTTGGGACATATATGGCAAATAAAATATTTTGATGGTCTCATGACAACCCTTTCCAGCTTGATAACTTAGAAATGAGGGTTTCTATGCAGTGGTCTTAAGTAACAAATATCACCTTTCCAAACTCAGCTTCAGGGGTTAAATGATAATAGGAATGCATTTGAATCCCAAGGATGCAAGAAGAGTACTTGTTCCCAGGTCCCTTAGACAGACAATATCAGCTACTGAAATCTGATTGATACACAAAAACTGTTTCTTTTTTCCCCTCAATGATTCAGCCTGCTGGCCTTTCATATTCATATTAACAGTTAAACATCTCTAAACCATCCAGAAAGGACTTATGAATCAGAATGTGATCTTTATATCAGTGACTCATCTTAGAAATTTATTTCTGACACTACAGGATTGATGTTTTGGAAAAGAATGAAAAAATGTCCCTCATTCGGTGTGTATATAAATATATATATATATATATATATATATATATCTTTATCTTTAAATAATACAAAAATTTCTATGCTACCATTATTACTGCTAATAAATGATCATATTCCATATAAACACCTAACTTTGCATTTATGTTATTTGGTCATCACAACAATCCAGAAAGCTGGAAAGAAGAGGCATTTTCATACTCTTTTTATAAGTAAAGAAATTGAGGTCCAAAAGACATTGAATAAAAAGTCAAGATGTTACAGTTAATTAGTAGGAAAAAAGAGACTGAAACTTCGCTCCTGTGTTTCCAAATCTTTACTCATTTTTCTTTATCACCACCGTCCCACATTCCACAACACTTTATCATTGTCAGGGCTCTAGTTTTCTGTTAATACCATGTTTGGCCTATAAGTGATGTTAAAATTCAGCTCTCTGTTTACCAACAATCTATGAAAGCCATTACTCTTTATTAATACATAGAAGGCAGGAATTTTCATTTGAAAGTTTCTTAAAGGAACTAGGAGGGTGGAAATATCCTTTCAAAGAACATATGTTAAGGATCAGTCTCTGGGTTAGTCTGACCTGATATATTTTGGACTCTGTTGCATCCATGGCATTGTTCATACAGTTCCCTATGCCTGGAATGAATGCTCTCATTCATTCTTTCTCTCTTCTCTCTCCTCTTCCTCCACTACTCTCTCTCTCACTCGCTCGCTCACTTGCTCTGTCTGGTTACTTCCCTCTATTACCCGTTCTCTAAGGCCCATCTCATATGCCATCAACCTTTCCCATTATCTCCCACAAATTGAATATGATAATTCCTGCCTCTGAACCAGTATAGCAGTTAGTGAACTTATCTTTTATATCAGAACTATATAAGTTGTCTTACTCCCTTATCTGACAATGAAATGCTTTATAGTTGTGCCTGGCATATACAAGTGCTCAATATCATTAAGGAAAATAATATACAGATACACATCTGAGGAAGTACTGACATAGACAGTTGATACAGGCATATGAGCTTCTAAAATGAGTTAAAGGTATAGCCCCAGCACTGCCCAGGAGCATTAAAGTACACCCGACATTCCTAATCCTAGTATGTAGCTAAGAACAACCTCCAAAGAGATGAATAATTTGCTGTGAGGCCCTTCAGAACCTGATTACACTTCCAAGGTGCATCCAACTTTGACTTAATAACCTTTTCAATTACTATTTCTCTAAATTCAATGATGATGCTGATAACAATTGCCTTTTTCTAATTAGAGCTTTCTGCGTCTTTGAATATGTCCAACAGTATAAGTTAGGTAGGTAGCAGCAATAAAAGCAGAAAACACTTGTGCCCAAATGACTTTTGGGACTGAGTTCACAATCTGCTCTAGGATTTACTCTAGGACACTGTGCTGCTTTTGTGACTTCCCTAATATATATTTTACACACTGAAAAACTCCCATCTTTTCAGTACATAGTGGTAGATTTCTAAATAACTGTTGAAAAGTCAAGTGTGGTATAACTCTAGACCCTAAGCAAGAAATTATATGTAAATGCAATATTAATTCTTCTTCCTAGGACTCTGTTAATTCATCTGTAAAAGTGAGGAATTATAAGAGATTAGAGCTTTCTAAGTCTTTCTGTGTAGGAAAATCTCTTGGGAAATTAAAAAAAAATATATATATATATATATACACACACACACAATCTTTTATCTCCATCCCAGTCCTATGGAATGAAAATTTCCAGAGATCATTCTAACATATCCAGTCTATAGATTGCTGTTTAGAAACAATTGGCTAGATGATCTCTAAGGTCTTAGGCATCATTAGAGTTTTATAATCCATGTATACGTATGAAGTCCAAAAGATAATAGGAAAATGCTTTTTTGTCCATTTAGAACCATCAAACAAGGAAAAGAATGCTCAATTGAGCATCAGGAGACCTGGAATAAATCATGGCTTTTTCATGACTATTTGTGATTTCAGACAAGTTCTCCCCTCCTATGGCTTCAGTATTCTCATCTGTAAAATAAAATAACTAGATCACATGATAATATAATCTATTAGGCCTTGCAAGTTCTGCACGTAGAAGATCATATAAGACAAATGAGGATGAAGCCAACACAAAGACTTGTATCACCAGGGGAAAGACTGCCGACTATCTCATAGTGATGATACAATCATTACCATGATGCAAGATCTGAGGTCTATTCTGCAGCATTGTTGACTCAGTGATCTGAGTTATTAGCACCCTGAGAGTGAGCAGATTCGCATTGTGCTGGCTAACAAAACTGATCAGAAAAAAATGGTTAATTTGCAGTGAGAAATTGACCTGTGGTAGTAACTAAGCACTGTAGTTGAGGTATCTGTTCCCTATAGACGTTCCCTATTTAAAAGATATAGTGTGGAAAGCCACCTATAATAAAAATGCCAGGAACTTGATTATAATGAAAAAATATAATTTAAAATGGAATGAATCATAAATTACTTGGGTAAAAGCAGTCTTTTCTTGAAAGTAAGACCTACCTAGGAAATCCCATAATTGTCAGTACTGTCTTGGGAAGCCTAGAACGAGAATAAAGGCAGTTAGATGAATTGACAAAAAAATGCGAGTATATCACCTACCGTTTTGATTTCAAACTCCATTTAGCCTTCCCAAAATTAGTTCAGAAACTTCTATGATCCTAGATTTGCAAGGGGTGTCCAACATAGATCTGTCTTTTAGAAACTGAAAAAGACAAATTGAGGAACAATAAGGTAGGGTGAAGTAGTAATGAGAAATGAGTTTAAGGATATATCGTAGAGGGCTCTAAGTTCCATAACAATAAGTATAAACTGAATTTATGGATATAGAGAGTTATTGGAGATTAAATCTCATTTAAATGGCATGTCTGACATAGAATTGAATCATAGTCAATTGATGATACCTTGGAATGTTAAAATGAATTTTGAACACTATCCAATGTGTGGCTGGTGAGTAGAACATTCAAAAGTGTTCATGTAGTATCCCCTCAAAGTCCAGAAGCAACATACAGTATTTTAAAAGGGTAGATGTCAGGAGTGAGTATAATCCAAAGAGAGAACCCAATTTCAAGTTAAGCAAAATGTGAATTTAGAAGTTAACTTCAGAAAAATCCTACTGGCCAGAAAATGGCACAATTGGAGCAAAAGTGACTTCAATGGACTAAAACACATCAAATATATAAAAATGTATAAATCCCTAATGATAAAAACTTGTTAGATACCATTGGACGTTGCTAAAGCATAAACCCATTGTTCTTTTTTTTTAAATCAGGTAAAAATTTATTTTTATTAAAAAGTAAACATTTTTTTAAATTAAAGAAATTATTGGGTTGAGTTTCTGAGGTTTCTTCTTTTTACCAACAGTGTATGATTCAGACCATCTCCTCCAGCAAGCCACAGTTCTATCCTATTTTCCGCCTTCCACCTTGTTCCGTTATTTCCCCTCTTACCTTGGAGCTAGCTTTCAGAAAAAAACAGACAAGGGGATTTGTTCTGAAAACTGACAAATAAGAAGTGGAAAACTTAAGCATTTACCCTGCCTTTCCAGATGATGTGTGTTTCAAGGTAACTGAATAATTAAAGAGAGAAATTTCTTTGTTATAGAAGAGTTACAACTGATAAATTCAGGAGGAATGATAGGATGATAAAATCTCCATTTTATAACCCCTAAAGGCATAACATATCTTGGCCACAATAATCAATTAATCCTAAAAACATTAGGTGAAATGTTGATGAAAACTTTGATGATAAAAGGATCAGGCTGACATCACCTGAACCCATGAAGATAGTTTACATTACTCAAAGTAGGACAATCTGACATTACGTGCCTCCAGATGTCATGTAATAGGAAGTACACAACATCATTCACTAAATATTCTTGCCTAAAATTGAACCAAATTACAATTAAGGCTCTAGAGCTACCTACAAGTTTATGGGAAATACTAGGAAAAGAGGTACACATTAAATGACCCCTTGAGGAAGTAATCTGTCAATCTAGAATGTTTGATGGTCTATAGTACAAATTACCTGGTTACTCCCTCAATCAATTGCATGATCTGAGGGAAATATGAGTATAGATGATATTAGGTGATATTAAAATTTTAATTAATTGTCTTAAATTAGTTAATGTTAGGTGCAATGATGGCATGGTGACACGCAAAATCTATTTAAAATATTCTTATCAGCAGGAAATGTGTATTTAAGTATTTTCTGGTAAAATAACATAATACTGGGATCTGTTTTAAACTTCTCTCAAAAATAAAATTAAAAAGAGTAGTGGGAGATGGAAGAATCAAGAGTCCAAAATAATGGTTGAAGTACGTGATGGATACATGGTAACTAATTATACCATTCTCTTTACTTTTGTGTACATTTGAAAATTTTCATAATAAGATGTTTTTAGAAATTACTGAATGTGAGTACAGATGCAGACATGAATCTGACTACACCAGAAGAGGTGGGCAAAAGTGTCCAAGAGATGCTACAGAGCAGCAAATCAGAGATGTCCCTTCTAAAAGTTTCCATGCCATCCAGAACTTCCTCTATCATAGCACTTATCACTTATCACTCTATGTCATACTCAGCTACTTAAATGTCAGTTTGCATATATTATATGCTAGTTATTCTTCATTCGTCTCTATAGATCAACTTTCTATCCCTTTCCATTTTGTTCTGTTTTCCAGGAACCTGGTTTTCCTGTGTTTCCTCACCCTCTGGCTTCTAAATTGATCTGGCCAAAGGATGATACTGGCAAGATATCTGAGGGAGGAAGGAAAGAGGTTAATTCCTTTGCTTGCCTCTCTTATAGACTATAGGTTGTCTGGGCTTCATTCTTCTATCTGTTAATAGCTCCTGTGTTAAAAACTCTCCTAGAGATAGAGCTTGCACTCTGGGTTCCAAAAAGCGTTGCCTCTCCTTGTTCCTTTAGGCCTAGAGATAGTAGTAACTTTCCAATCTTGCTGACTCAGGTATGCTTTCACAACATTTGTTAGTTTTCCTTGACTCTCCCTACATCTTTGTAAATAGGCTGTTCATCATGATTTCTTGAATTACCCCTTTTGAATAAGCCATCTGTTTCTTCCTAGGACCCTGACTAATATAAGACTGTAAGGCTTCATTAAGGCTTGGCAATTGTCTCTCTTTTGTTCATTGTGATACCTATAACACATGACTGTCTGGCACCTAGTACACTTAAAATAAATATTAGTTAAAGAAAAGGAAAAATAGACTCAAGTACATGAATAAAATTCAACATTAATTCCTGATTTTAAAAATGAACTAAGAAATAGAAAAATACATGCATAATATGTTCCTTTAAAAAGACTCCATTCATTAGTCAGCTTATTGCTGAAAATGAAAAATTGGGCATATTTTTATTTAAAATGTCATGAATAAGATAAGAATAAATGATATAAAAATTGAAAAGAAGAGGCCAAAATTATCATTATTTTCAAATCATACCCTAATAAAACCCTAGGAAAACAATGGCAACTCTTCCAAATAAATCAATAAATGCAATGCAATTCTATTTTATGAATTGACAAAATATTCTAAAGGTCACATGGAAGAATAAATATATGAAATTAGGGAAGAAATTTCAAAGTAATAAGTGGTACAGAATTCACTTTTCTAAAAAATAAAATGTAGTTAAAACAGGATAATTATTAGGAGAATTCCCTTCCTGACAATAGTGTACTAAATGATTTGGAGCTAACTTCCCCCTAAGAACAAGTAGAAAAGCTGTACTACATAAATGCTAAATAAAAGTTGATATACATATATATAGTATGATATTTTCAACTTATGATGGGTTTATCGGGACATAACTCCATTATAATTTGAGCAGCGTACTAAATATGTATCATTTTTGCACCATGATAAAGTCAAAAATCTTAAATTAGACCATTGTAAGTTGAAGATCATACATCATTTAAAGAAGTATAAAGCAAATAGTGAGTAATCCCAAATATATAAGTAATTACATTAAATGTAAACACAATAAATATTTCAACTAAAGAGCAAAGGTTGTCGAATAGGATATAAAAAACCAAACAAATCATAACTTAATGGTGCTCATAAGAGATAACTTTTAAACATAAGCATAGAGAAAGTTTGAAAGTAAAAGGATGTGAAAAGTAAATTATGTAAACACTAACCAAAAGCAAGGTGGTGTAGCTATTTAAAAAGAAAGTAGACTTTAGGAAAAGCCATCACCATACAATAATTCTAAATATGTGTGCATCTAATAACATATCTTCAAAATATAAAGAACAAACACTACCTAATTAAAAGACATATAGACAAACACATAATCAAAATTAAATATTTTATACACTTCTCAGTAACTGATATAACTATCAGGAAAAAATTTTCTTGCCTTAAATTACATATATAGAACATTGCACTCAACAATATCAGGGTAAATATTCTTTTCAGGTACACAAGGAACATTTTCCAAAACTGTACATGTGCTGTTCCATAGATCAAGTTTCAACAAATTTTAAAGAAATAAATATCATAAAAGATATATTATCTGCCTAACATGATATAAAGCAAAAAATAGATAATAAAAAGATAGCTATAAATAACCAAATGTGTAAAATTTAAGCAATGGACATTTAAATTACCCATTGTTTAAAGAAGAAATTACAATAGAATTTAGAAAATATTTGAAACTGAATAATAATAAAGATATTATATATCAAACCATGAGATGATGTTAAAACTATGCTTACAGGGAATTTAAACCTTAAATACATATATTAGGGCTAAGCATCCATCACAAGAAATTATTAAAGAACAGTAAATTAAACACAAAGGACAGTCTCAAATCATAATAGAATGCTAACTAAAACTTTTCCTTTTGCCCTTGAATTGACAACTAGAAACCAACACAAGGATAAAGAGGCTCTAATTACTGCACAGACTAAAGATAGCCACAAATAATTGATGTCAGACATCAACTTTCTGGCCTCACTAAAGATCAGCACTTTATGCCATATATCACTGGTCCCCAACCTTTTTGGCATGAGGGACTGGTTTCATGGATGACAATTTTTCCACAGACGGGGTGCGGGTGGGGGAGGCAGAGCTCAGGCGATGATGTGAGCAATGGGGAGCAGCTATAAATACACACGAAGCTTCGCTCGCTCATCTCCAGCTGTGTGGCCTGGTTCCTAACTTTCATGGAAGACAATTTTTCCATGGACGGGGGCCAGGAGGTGTGCAGGCAGTGATGCACCACCTGGTTCCTAACAGGTAACAGTCTGCGGCCCTGGGGTTGGGGACCGCAGCCCTATATAAACAACCACCTAGTTACCCCTCACCACCACCCCAACCATCTTTAACAGAACACTGGAGAAGGTAAGGGGAAAGTCAACAGTGCCATTGGCCTTGTGAGAAATGTGGAGTTTATGGTTAGAGGTTTTACCTTTTACTTCTTCAGGGGTTGAGGAAGGCAGTTACTTTCTCTTTTCCTGGTAGCCAAGTGAGGGGAGGCTACAAGAAACTCAATCATAAAGATTGGCAGTGTCTACTAGAAGGAAATACTGCCACCTCTCTCTCCACATGAATGTTTGCTGAACTGAAGAATCTTCATGGCCATCTGGTGCTGCCAAGCAAGTGAGATGAATGTTCCAAGAGGATTCTTGCTAGAATTTCACATGCATGTCCTAAAATTTGGGTATGCACATGAACATGAAAACTGGTCTCTACTTGTCTGAAAATTTCTGAAGGTGAAAGAATTGGTAGAATAGTAATCAATATTAATCAGACAAGAAAGGACTGTGGGGTAATAGGACAGGAAAGAGTAGGAAAGAAAGGCTGTGGAGTGCTAAGATAGCATTAGTATGGTCCTTAGCAGTTCCCATGGCTACAGGTAAAAGAACAGAGAGCATAGATGTGGACCAGGGTCCACTGCGTGACCCAGACAGACATCAATTCAAGAGATGCCTTATCTAGGGAAAGGGCTTGTGGGTACACTGGTTACAGTATACTTTCACAGGGGTCAAAGAGAGACAGGAGTGTCCCTCTCTAAGGAGAAGCTGTGAGTCCAAGGAGCTTGGATAAGGCTGAAGAACACCCAAAGGAAACTACATACATTGACTATGAGAAGACTACAACACTAAAGTTTGCCACCAGCAGATGAAAACAGACCAAACCAGAGCAAAAGCAGGGATGCTTTCCATGCACCTACAGGTGACTCCTGGCTCACTACTCCCTCCCTGTGCTTTTCACCCTGAGGAAGCCAGACTCAGGAAACAGAGGAAGAGGTGATATCCCTGATCATGCCTGAAGATGGTATGGAGGGAAGTAAGCATATGGCCTGCTCTGGGGCAAGAGAGGAGATGAAATTTGATTTGAATTGAATTAAAGATTGAAATTGCAAATTATATTGGGCTGAAAGTGACCCGAAAATTGTGGAATCTACCCTAGATAAAATTTATGGATGATAGTCAAAAGTTAAAAGCAATGATTAAAAAAATTATGTTTATTCTCCATTGAGTTGAAACATCTTAATAAATTGGTTACATTGATTATAATCAATAAAAAAATTTACTATGTGTAAACACACATACATACACACACAAAAGTTGTAGTAAACTCCTAGCAGGTACAAATAAATAACTATATCTATATCTATACATATGAATTGTTGCAAATTGCATCCACGTATATGCCACATAAGAATGGGCCTTAGGCCTTGAACACTTTTCTCCAAGTGGGAAGGGGATGGGGCTTTTCTGCTGCAGCACAAGAGGACTTCATTCGGGCCAGTTTCCCTGTGTTGACTGCCAAGAGGGATCCACTGGCACGGAGGATTGACACCTACCTCTGAAGCTGATCTTGCTCTGTCTCTTCTCTATGTGAAAGTGTTGATTGCCTTGTGCCTTTTTGTTTGTTTGTTTGTTTTGGTTTTTTTTTTTTTGGTGACTTTGATACCAATATGCTATGGGCAAAAGTGCTTGGGCTTCTACTTTTGATAACAGGCAATAGATGCCACTTGCTGGACATGAAAATAATCGTCAGTAAGACAAAACACATACATAAATACAAAATAAGAAGAGGATGGCGCTACCATTTAGTAAACAGTGTGTTGTGCCAGGCACTGTGTTAAATGTTTATTTAATCCTCACTACAACCTTGTGTGGTAGGTACCAAAGAGATACTTTAGTAATGAGAGCAGAGGCTCAGGTTGGTAAAGTGATTTATTTAAGGGCTTATATCTTATAGTTGTGGTAAAAGCTGGGTCTGAATCCAGATTTCTCTTACTCCAAAGCCAATGTGACTAACCACTTGAAAATGGAAGATGTCTTCTCAGTTTTTAGTAACGTGCCTGGAAACCACATGGCCACATCTGAGTTTACCTCACCCTAGTTCCACTATCCCTTAACAAGGAAGCTAGGAAGAAGAATAGATAAGCAGAATGTTGTCAGGTGTTTGTGGTATAAAAAAAATAAGTTGGGTAATATTGAAGAGAATTTCATACTGATTGTGGAAGATTTAATAAAGTTGTCTTTTCAAATATGGGATACATCTTTCTAGGGTAAAGAATCAAGCTCTGCACAAAACAGTTCCTACTTCCTCTAGATCAAGGGATGGCAACCTTCAACCCATGTGCCAAATTCTGACCACTATCTGTTTTTGCAAGGCTTCTGAGCTAAGAATATACTTTACATTTTTAAATGGTTCTAAAATGTCAAAATAAATAAATGGAAGATGGCTGACCGAGACACCAGCTGCCAGATTGTCTCAGAAAGAAGGAAACATTTTAGATGCAAAAGAAAAAACAAACAAACAAATACAGACCAGATGTAATTCCAAGGGAAAAGTGCCAGAACCTACCAGAGAGTCCACAGGAGGAAGTTGCAAAGCAGAACAAGAAGGAGAAGATATCAGCAGAGATCAACCCCTGAGAAGCTTGGAGTCCAGTGAAAAGGGTAGGTGGAGTGGTTTGTTTGTACCTCACTCACATTTCTGGCAGTCAGCAGGCTCCCCAGCTGCTGGAGAGCATTTCTACCCTCACAAGCCCCAAAGCTGCTGCCGCCAGTGAACTGGGAGCTTCTTGAGGACAAAGCACCAGGCTGCCAGCCCCCTTGGGGCACTTCCTGTCACCACAGACCCGAGCTGAGATGACAGGTACCATATTGCTTCCCCACATACCATGCACCTTTGTCCTCCCCAGTGGCCTTCACCCCTCAGTTTTCATCTTGTTGTACCCACACAAACATTTCCCAACTCTGGCCTGGATGGCAGAAGCCACAGGGGGTCAGTGGGTCCCAAGGAATCTGTGTGATCCAAGAGCCTGGACATTCTGGCAGGGCTGTCTTCTGGACAGAGGGACAGAGACGATCAGAGTGCTAGCTTTCCTCCATCCAGGCTCTTTTCTTCTTCCTCTCCTCCCCCATCCACAGCTGCTGAGAGAGATGATTGAGCCAGGGTTCTCAGGAGCAGCTGCTTCCCCTCTATTGGTTCATCCACCACACTGAGGCTTCCATAGAGAGTGGTGCTCAAACCTTTCCTCTTAAAGACCTTCAGTGGACTAAGGGGTGCTCAGACTGTAAGCTCTCTGCTTGCCAGTCCTCCCCGGTGCTGCTTGCCCGGCTGCCCCATCAGAGCAGGGCACAACCTGAAGCAGAGGGATATCAAATCTGCTTGAGCACTCAGCAGGCAACTCACAACCAGCATGCTTCTCCATGGCATGGTCAGGGATTGATTTTCGGGGACCTATGGACAGTCCCACAGGCCAGATCCTGAACCCCCAGGACTCAATTGTGTTGCTCTGGGGACACACAGGGGACATTTGCAAACTAATCTCAGGAGGGGATGGAGCCTTTATGGGGAGAAATGAAAGGAGAGCAAAATGTGGGTCCCAGCCACAGTGCTGTTGTGGAGCACCCCTGCTTCCACGGGAAAGCTGTGATCTCAGTTCACAGTGGGATCCTGGACAGAGAAGCTCCTAGCCCACAGCACCATTGTTGGGGAGTTCAGCAGACGCTGGAGGGAGACTGCAGAACAGGGAAGGGGAAGAAGAGTTAAACCCTCTCCTGACAGCCAGATTGTGAATCTCAGACAGCCCTTCCCTCACAAGCAGACTTTCTGGTTGGGTGGGGCCACTTAAGCCCCTCCCTGGTGGCTTTACCCAGAAGCCTGGAGCAGATCTTGACCCCTGACAAAATGGAAACTTACCAGCTTCTGTGTAGCCTGAGGACAGGCTCTCCCAACCCAGCCCCACCCAGCTTTACTCCCCCATGTGACTGTGCAGTGGTGGAGAATAAGGACTCACCTGGAAGTTCCAGGGTCCTGCCCAACACCTGAGGCATTTGAGTGCTTCTCCTGAGTGGCTAGAGCTGGTGACAGGTCCCAAAAACAACACTGTAGCTTGTTCCATCTGCCAAGTTCCACCTATTGACAGAAAGGTCCATATGCACAGCCCTTTACAATATTGACTGACTCAATCATAAAGTGTGTGGTTGATTCTTACCCACAAGCACCACCTACTGTCTCAGAGATTAAACTGGGTGTGCCAATACAATTCACACCATTGAGAAGACCACAAAGCTGGGGAAAGAAAAGGGATTTCAAAGATCTCCATCCTCCCTCATCAAGAGACAGGGAATCTTCCCACACACATAGCTCACCACTGGTTCAGCCTACAAAAACTAGAAAGTGAGAATACCACCACACTTAGGATATCGATAACCAAGGCATCCATTCAGAACCCAGGCCACCATCAAAGCACCAACAAGCAAAGCCAAAGGTTTGTACCCAACATATGCTACAGACACATCCTTACAAGTAAATGGGGAAAAAAGCTCCATCTAAACAAAAGAAAATCCAAAAATAAGAACTGATAGCTGCTCCAGATGAGAAGGAATCAGCAAAAGAACTCTGAAAGTATGAAAAATCAGAGCAAAAGGACACCTCCAAAAGAGAACACCAGCTCTCTAGCAGTGGATACCAACCATAATGAAAATATTGAAATGACAGGTAAAGAATTCCAAATATGGATTGTAAGGAAACTCAATGAAATCCAAGATAAAATGGAAAACAAACTCAAAGAAACCAGAAAAACAATTCAGGAAATGAATGAAAAACTCACAAAAAAAAGATTGACATATTAAAAAAAAACACACATAGAATTTCTGGATATGAAAAATTCATTTTAGGAAACACAAAGTACAGTGGAAAGTTTTAAGAATAGACTAGACCAGGCAGAAGAAAGGATCTCAGAGCTCAAAGACAACTCTTTCAAATTAACTCAGTCAGTCAAAAATAAAGAAGAAAGAATTAACTGGAATGAACAAAGCCTATGAGAAATATGGGATTATGTAAAATGGCCAAATATAAGAATCATAGGCATCCCTGAGGGTGAAGAAGGAAACACACAAGGGCTGGAAAACCTATTTTAGGGAATAATTGAGGAAAACTTCCCTTGTCTTGCTAGAGATTTAGACACCCAGGTACAAGAAGCTCAACAAACATCTGGGAGATTAATTGCAAAGAGGCAATCACCAAGAGACATAGTCATCAGACTGGCCAAAGTAAACACTAAGGACAAACTCCTGTGAGCCATGAGGCAAACATAAATGTTCAATAAGTTAATGCTACCTAGTCATATGTTGTATATGTATATTTCTTAAGATTATTCTATTATTTTGTGAATAAAAGGCCAATCATTTCTCAGCAGGCTTCTGTACCATTAAATATTTTCTATTTTGCATGTATGTGTATACATCTGTCTTCTTTTGTAAAGAAAGATAAATAATACATAGGTTTAAAAAAAGGTTATTGTATTTGATTCTGTTGGAGGGCCTTGTTTTCTTATGACCATATTTTTAGAAATTTGTATGAGACATGTCTCATGAGTGACTCAATCTGTAAACAGTACTTTATCTTATAGAAATCACAATATTGTAGAGGCTGTTGGCTCAGTTTCCAAATTCTTTCATATATGTTTTTCTAAATGAACAAAGAATGAGCTAGTGAATAACTGAATATTATGTCCATTATAAAATTTGATTTGCAGTAAATCTCTAATCAATATTATTTTAGAGGTCTTAGAAGGTAGATTAGTGCAAATATTGTAACTGTACTATTCCTCTTCAGAGTATTTTGATCACCATTTGTATGAAGCAAGTCAGATATTTGCTGTGCTATATCTGGAACACTCTCTTCTGATTCTCTCTATACAAAGGAAAAATTCTGGGCTAGAAATAATAGCACATGAGAGAATGGTGGACAGTGACTTAATGTCAGAGTAATCTTCACCTGAGAAAACCACTTGTCAAAATGTTATTTAAAACATTCTGCATTCAGCTAACTATAAAAAGGCAATCCAAATAACATGGATAATTCACACTTTTTCAAGACTGATGCAAGTGTGGTCTGGGGATGATAAGTATATTAAGATTGGCTTAAGAAAATCTTGCTTAACTTACAACTTTTGGTTATATACTGGCCACAGGCCATGGGAGTTCAATGAGAATTTCCATAATTCTTAGCACAAATTCTTTTAGGGAAAGGAATCTGAAAAAGTTACCATCCCCGAACCATAGTCCTTGTCCAACACTGGGTCCACTCAACACCCATACCCAACTATGTCCCACTAAGATTCTATGTCAAGCCTGTGGTTGCATTTTCATTTGATTTGGAAGAAAACCAGTGACATGAATGATAGGGAGGATGGAAAGATACTATCAATGAATGGGAAAAAATTTGAAATTAGAATCAAAATGTGTCAAGCCCAGATCACCCACATCTAGGAGTAGATGTAGCTACCTAAGGATACTGTTATGGTTAAGCCATGGGGCTGGCTCAGAAGCATTCGTGAATCTCACATTCAGGTGCTGTGAATTCTCTTTTTTAATTTCAAAATATTAAGGGGGTACAAATGTTTAGGTTACATGGATTGCTTTTGTAATGCTTGAGTCCTGGCTATAGGTGTGCCCATCACCCAAATAGTGTTCATTGTACCCATTAGGTAGGTTTTTGCCCCTCCCCCCTGGTTGATTTCCACTGAGTTTTACTTCTCTCTGTGCACATATGTGCTCACCAGTTAGTTTCAGTTTAATAGTGAGTACATGTGTTATTTGGTTTTCCAATCTTGGAATACTTCACTTAGGAGAATGGTCTCCTGAAAATTTCTTGGGAGAATAACTGACTTACTCTGTCATATGGAAGAAAGGACAGTGCTCTGTAGTTCAGGAGACTTGGCTTCTATCCCCAGCTCTGCAGTTGATAAACTGTATAATCTTATGCAAGTCAGTTCTGCTAATGTCCATTTTCCCCATCTGTGAAGTATGGGGAATTGAAAAGATGATCTCAAATATCCCTTGTTTTCAAGTCCTAAGTGGGGACGATTCTGAAGTTTTCTTATGTGAACAGTTTCTGAGATGATAAGGTGATGGCTCATAACGTATAAACAAGCAATAGTTATATAATAATCAGAATGAAATATATGCTCAGTGGAAGTACAGGCAAAATTCCAAGGGCATATATAAAATAACACATTTGGTTTGGAGCGGTGGTATAACATGGAAGTTCTCAGCATTAGAAAAGAGCATTGATGTATTAAAAAAATATGAATACTTTGATTGGTAGATAAGGAGTATTAATGCATCCAGAGGCTGATAAAAAGACAAGAAAACATATCATTTCAGGTAAAGATATTTAGGTCATGGCGTGTAGGCCAGTATAGCCTGGCTATCAAAAATATGGGGGTTAATGCACCATCTCTGGAATCAGACAGAGTAGCTATTACACATACTGGCTATTTGACCTTGGGCAAGTTATCTATCCTTTTTGAGCCTCAAGTTCCTCATCTCAAAAATGGAAGCTACTATGAAGTTTGCTGTGAAGATTAAATTAGATAACGCATGTAATGGGATTAAAAGAGTTAATGGCACATTATAAGTAAGCATCAACAAAAATATACTATTATTATTATCAATTTTATTATTATTTAGAGGAATAATGTTGGAAAAAATGTTTGGGCACCAAATTGTAACTGACTTTGAAATCAATGATAAATAATTTGGCTTCTATTCTATACAACAAGGAGCTAATGACTATTTTGAGGGTTGAAGCAAGAGAAATATAAAATAACAAACGAAAGAGAAAGAAAATTATATACTCTCACTGGAGAAATTATCAGCAGTAAGGTAAAAAAAAGTTTTTTTTTTTTTAAATAGTCAACTAGTCTGGACATGTCTCCAATGAGAAACTCAATTTAAATATTAATAGAACATATCTCAGTTGTGTCTCAAGTCCCATTTTTTGTTTCTCAGTTACAATCCGTGTTAATACCAACTTTTGCAACATGCCAGTGAAATTTCATTCTTTGTACATCTGTGGTGGTTTCTCTGAGGTATACAAATGCAGTATGATAAGGGAAAAAATCTGATGACTGACAGTCAAATTTGAAACCAAGAATCCACAGCAACTTTAAGGCATTGAAATAAATGTATTCTTGTTTCACTGTGACCATCATAAATAGCATATTTGATGACAAATTCATTTGCATAAGGAGGATTATTTGCTTTAATAAGGTTTTCATTCTAGCAAAAATAAGTTGTTAAACGTAAGTGCTTAGTGTTTGGTTCTGTCTTGAAAATTTCTTTGCTTCCTGACCTTTCCCAAACACATTGAGATCATTTCCTAATCTTTTCAAAGTGTGCTTTTTAAATAAAGAATCAAGAAAAGCACATCTTACCCCAGGTCTGAGGCCTGGCAGAAACAGACAGACAGGGATGAGTATGATGATGATCTGGCAAAGCTCTCCCTGCCTTGGGCTATGAGATTGGATGAAGGGAAGGGAAAGGAAAAAAGAGAGTATGTATCATGGATATTAGGAGACAAAGATGTGGCTTGTTGTTCTATATTGTAGTTACTCAAATATTAAAATTATGGCCCTTTAAAACTCTCAGTTAGTTTCCTTTGCCTCTTAGCTGCTAGGTGGAAACTAAAACTATTCCTCTGATTGATTATTGAATGAATGAATGAATCTAGTGATCAAGCACTCAGACACGCACTGAGTGTTGACAATGTATAAAGACAAATACCATGCTGAGGAGATATTTGTACCTAGCTGAGGAATAGTTACCTGTTGTTATACACTGATTTAAGAAAAAACAATGACTTTTATAGGAAGATCCCCCAAAAAACACATATTTTAAGAGATCGATCCATTAAATAATTACATGTGTCAAGCACTGTGCTAGAAGCTAGGGACCCAGACTCCACCTTGAGGGAGCTTAGAGTCTACAATAGAGAGGGAAATCTTTTTTCAATTTTGTAAAAAATAAAAAAGAATTAGTATTAAAATAGGAAAGCACAAAGAAGAGTAACATATTTCATTGAATAATAACTAGACTACTTTGCATATTGTAAAAAAATTCAAAAGTCAAAATATAAACAAAGTGAACCACATTTGTAGCTCATAAGAACTGATGAGGAAAAGATCAAGTTTCAAAAAGATTAATAGGGAAAAAGATATGAAAAGTTAATTCGTTAAAATAAACTATAAAATGTTAGCAAAGATACAAGGAAATATTCAGCTTCACTAGTAGTGATCATACCTAAATAATACTCTTAGCACATGCATACTATTTCTTTGTAAGTATTTTATATTAGCTAAATTCTAGCTCTGAACTGTTTCTATCCTTGATCAGTTTCACAGATAAGGTAGGTAACTGAGCAAATACTAAAACCTCCTCCTTCACTGAAAACATGGAAACACCTGTGCTTTCTTTTTTATTTTAAAAATGCCTAACTGCACTGACATAGAAGCTTAGACTATCTGTGGGCCAGAGAGAGAGGAAACCCACAGTTCAGAACACTAACTGAAGGTAAAAGACCACAGGAAGCCACAATCAGAAACAAGCAGTGAGGGCTAGGATTCTAATGTCCTGCAGTAACAGAGAGTGAATTCATCATTTAAGTGTTTGGATAGCAAAACCAGGCTTCCTTCATGAAGCCAGGGTCTAGATGCACCCTCTGCCTATGTTTCGAAGTAGATTTAACTGTCCATTCCAAAGTTGCCTATGGTAGATACGGTGACTATGGTTGTGTTATACAAATAAAGAGCTCCAAGTTGCTCATGTGACTCTCTTTGGGGTCCCCAAACCCAAAACATCTAGCTAAGTATTACCTAATATGCAGGGGCATGTATGATTTAAAACAAAATAAAACAACAACTTCTCAGTCAAGATGGCCACCCATCAAAAATTCTAAAGCATAAAAAGAAATCCTGATTCATGAGAGAGAAAGAGAGAGAGAGAGAGAGAGTCCTTTGCAATAGCAAAATCTAAACCAAGAAAATAGGGATATTAGAGCAAGCTGTCTTAGAAAAATGGACACACTCACCAATTTTAGATTTTTAATAAAATCTTTGAAATAAAATACCAAAAAATTCACCCTTTTTAACCATACAATTCAGTGTTTTTTAGTGCATTTAGAGAATTGTGTAACCATCACCACTTTCTACTTTTAGAACATTTTCATCATCCCAAAAGGAAATCCCATACCCATTAGCAATCATTCTTCATTTCCTGCCCCACCCCTCTGGCAGTAGACAACTACTACCCTACTTTCTGTCTCTAAAGATTTGCTTATTCTGGACATTTCCTATAAATGGAATCGTACAATATTTGGCTTTATGTGCTTGACTTTCACTGAACATGATGTTTTCAAGGTTCATCCATGTTGTAGCATGTATCAGTAGTTTATTTCTTATTATTGCCAAATAATATTCCACTGTGTGCATATATCAATTTTTTAATCCATTCATCAGTTGACAGACATAGATTATTTTCAATTTCTTACTATTATAAATAATAATGCTATGAACACTCGTGTACAAGTTTTTGTGTGAACATGTGTTCTCATTTCTCTTTGGTATATACTTAAGAGTGGAATTACTGCATCATATGTTAACTCTGTGTTTAAAATTTTTAGAAACTGCCAAACTGTTTTCCAAAGTTGCTGTAGCATTTTACAATCACACCAGTAATGTATGAGAGTTGCAACTTCTCCACATCCTCCCGACACTTGTTAATGTCTCTATTTGCTATTCTGGCCATCCTAGTGTGGTTTGATTTGCAATTCCCTGATGATTAATGATGTTGAACATCTTTTCATGTGATAATTTGCCATCTATATATCTTAATAGAGAAAATATTCAAGTCCCCTGGCCTTGTATTAGTTGGGTTAGCCTTTTTATTGTTGAGTTCTAAGCGTTCTTAGTATATTCTAGATAGGAGTACTATATTCAGATATATGATTTGCAAATATTGTCTCCCATTTTTCATGTTTTTTTTTTTTACTTTCTTGATGGTGTGCTTTGAAGTACAGAAGTTTTGATTTTTGATAAAGTTCAATTTGTCTATTTTGTTGTTATTGTTGCTTGTGTGTTTTTTTAAGTTTTCTCTGGTGTCTTTCTTATTTTAATGTTTTTTAATCAATACATAACAGATGTACATATTTTCAGGGTTCATGTGATAATTTAATATAGTAATATAATTTGTAAAGATCAAATTAATGTAATTGGGATATCTATCTCCTCAGCTTGTGTTTTTGATGTCATATTTTAAAAGCCATTGCCTGATTCCAGGTCACAAATGTATAAACTCCTGAATTCTCATGAAAGTTTTATAGTTTCAGCTCTCACATATAGGTCTATGACCCATTTTGAGTTCATTTTTATAGATGATTTGAGGTAGGGGCCGAACTTCAATCTTTTGCAGGTGGATATCCAATTGTCCCAGTAATTTAAGATCTTTGTTTAAAAAGTAAAAATGTAAGGAAAGCTAGTAAAAGAACACAAAATGAAAGTGTAATCTAATAGAACAGGAAATGGAATAAAGCTGAACAATCCAATATGAAATATAAAAGAAGAACAGAAGAAGTGATGCCCAAGCATATTATATACATACACAGATGAAAATATACCAATTATCTCAGGAAATAGATAAAAAAATAAAGCATAGCTATTAAAAGGCAGATACTCAAATCAGAACTAATATAATTCCTGCTATATACCATTTACAAGAGTCATATCTAAACAAAATGACAGGTTTAAAATAAAATATCAAGTGAATTACTAACAAAAGAAATCAAGGAAATATTAATATTCAGCAAAACAGAATTGAAAGTGAGAAAGCATTAATGGGAACAAAGGCAGAGATTCCACACTGATAAAGGAACAATCCACTAAGCAGATGATAATCATGGACTGGTATCGACCAAATAATGCAGACTTGAAGAATATAAAATAAAACCAGAAAAAAGTAGCATCTCCTATCTTTTCTCACCTGCTTGTAATTCACATAATTTTGCCATATTGGGAATGATTTTGATGTCACCTTACTTTATTGTGGCATCATGGCAAAAAGGTGTGTATAAATAAATATATATGACACAAATTATAACACTAAGATATTATTTTCCACCTTTCAAGTTTATAAGTGTCTTCACAAGTGATGATATTCAAATGATGCTGGCAGCAGTGCCATGCCTACCCATATTGGAGCCTGAGGCAAGGAAGAAATCATAGCCTGTCTTTATTTGAAATGTTACTTTGCTCATCATGAATTTTTGCTATAATTTTGTTTTATATAGGAACACCCATACAGTGCTGATGGGACTGCAAATTAGTACAACCTCTATAGAAAATAATATGGAGATACCTCAAAGAACTAAAGGTAGAACTACCATTTGATCCAGTGATCCCACTACTGGGTATTTACCCAAAGGGAAAAAAGACATTCTATGATAAAGACTTCTGCACTTGAATGTTTATAGCAGCACAATTCACAATTGCAAAGATGTGGAAACAACCCAAGTGCCCATCAATACATGAGTGGCTTAATAAAATGTGGTGTATGTATACCATGGAGTACTACTCAGCCATAAGAAGCAATGGTGAATTAATACCTCTGGTATTATCCTGGATGGAGCTAGAGCCCATTCTTCGAAACAAAGTATCACAAGAATGGAAAAACAAGCACCACTGGTACTCACCATCAAATTGGTACTAACTGATCAATACTTATGTGCACACATGGAAATAATATTCATCAGGGCTCGGGCAGGTGGGAGGGGGGTGGAGGGGATGGGAAAACTCACACCTAATGGGTGCGGGTGCACTGCCTGGGGGATGTTCATGATTGTAGCTCTGACTTGGGCAGTGCATAGGCAATATATGTAACCAAAGTGATTGTACCCCATAATATTCTGAAATAATAAAAAAGATGAAAAAAAATTGCACTTAAATATTATTAAAATCTTGTGCCCAAGGTGAGTGCCTCTCTTGTCTCACCGCAGTACCTAGTATCGGCCTGCCTGGCAGTGTTCATAGTCTTTCATCCAGTTATTCTATGTCTGAAGAGAGAACCTAACTAGAAAATATAAAATAGTGAGAAAAAAGGAAAAGGAATTATTGCACAATAAATCGAATTGCAATATTATGTATAAAGGAACCTAAAAGAATAATAAAATCAGCTACATGAAAAGAGATGCAATAAAATGCCTGTTTTAAAATCTGAGCAATATATGTCTGTGATAAATTGAACAGCCCTGGGAAGTGTTTAAAACAGTGGTTCCAAAATTTGGGGGTTTAGGGGGAAGGATGCATGAGATTCACATAAAAAACATATTTAACAAAACATTTAACAAAACTGCAGATTTCCAGAATATCTAGAGGTGGTATCATGGTATCTATACTTTTAAATAGCTCTGCAGAAGGTTCTATAGCCAGCCTGATGCTGGACATTTGGGAACCACGATTTAGAATAAAATATGGTCATAGAGACTTATACATTAGAGAAATTTTTTAAAAGTCTCTGATAATACACATAAGAAAATTGAATCCCAGTTTAATCTTATAAGGCAAAACCAAGACAGAAATGCAAGACTTTGTCTCTGTGCTCTCTGTATTAAGTCTTGCTGGATTTTTCTAAACATGAAAATTGTCTCTAGACAAGAAAAAATTAACAAACCAACTGAGTTTTTAAATTTCACATTTACATAAATTGGGTCTTCATAGATTGGGGCACATATATATTGATTTAAATCTACATTCCCTTTTGAGAAACAATGCACAATATTGCCCAGTTTCCTATGAGAAGTATAGGGGAAGCCATACAAAACTATATCATTTCTTTTAAAATGTATATATTCAATAGTTGTTAATAATGCACAGCTTCTTTTAAAACTTTTTTATAATGAAAAGCTTTTAAAATGATTAGAATGGTCTCTTGATTCAGACACTAAAAATGAAATCACAGGATGTTTTCCAGAACATCTGCAAATCAGTGAACACACAAATGGAATACTTAAAATGGCTCTTCTAATATTGGTAATTGTATCCACCGTGTGTTAACATTCTGTCTGCTATCTTCTTTAATTCCATATGACCCTATACAACTGCCTACCATCTCCTTGCTGCATCTGCTGGTGCACAAGACAGACATATTTTATTGAACAAAGGACAAAAGATGATTCTGAAAATACTGTCAGACATACTAGGCTTTGAGGGTCACTGTTTAACAGAAAAAAAAAATCTATCCTGGGAGAAACATGATAACTGGCTTGCACTTATGATGCTGGGAAAACTTGTTTTAAAGTATGGGTGTAATTCTGAATCATCAAGGGAACTTCTTCAAACTACAGTTCCTGCCCCAGATATATTCTAGGAGCAGCTAACCACCTGTTGTAAATGGATGCTACAGAGCAAGACACTCTAGGTCTTTTTTTTCTTTGATAACACAAAATTTATATGCCCCCAGTAATGACTGCTGAGGAACAATTATTCACTAGTGTATTCATTTATGAAATAGTTACTGAGTGTCTACTCTGTGCCAGGTACTGTCCAAGGAACTATAACTATAGTAGTGAACAAACAGGCAAAATCCCTGCCCTCATGCCACTTACATTTTAATATTCTGGTTGAAACTATTTCTCATTTTAGGTTAAGTGGAATATAATGACACTTAATTTTACAAAATGTATATTGTATTTTCAAATGTATTTAAGTTGCTACTCATGCAAGCCTGAAATCATACTGAATTGTTTGTGACACAAATGGTAGCCAACGGGAAAATCATCAGATGATGACAGGCTTAGTAAATTTAAATCTCAAAATCTATTGCTCACTCACTCCATCAATTTTCAGTCTTCAGTTTAGATTAAAATAGTCAAGATTGTAACCATCTCCATCTCATGCCTCACGTCTACAATTAAATTACATTTTGAATATTCTTATTGTCGTGCTAGAGGACTGTTTCTGAATAGTGGTGTAAAGCATATTCATGTTCATTTAATTCTATTTCAATGGAAGCTAGGAAGTAAGGCATTTTTTTGAAAGTTCATATCTTCTTTATAATGAGTAAGTATTTTGTGATTTAGGAAATGTCTTTGTTGAGAAGGCCTGAAGGTTACAACAGACACACCTGCACAATAGAAATCTTAAAAATTGGGCAATGTGAATTGAAGTCATTCACTCATGTTGTCTTGGTGAGAAAAGATGTTTGAAAGCAAATTGTACAAAAGAACCTGCAGAGATAACAGTTTGGCTAAAAAAATGAGATGGTTAGGACAGTCAATAGGTCAAAAATGAATGTTCCTAGTTCACACATTTTGTCATTAATTGATCACTTTCATTGTGTCTTAGAATAGTTTTACATCGTTTTTAGGTCCTTAAATAGAACTTGGAAAATGTGTGTGTATGCTTTTAATTCTCACTTTTTTGCTCTCTGTCTGAAAATACAAGCTGTCTGGGTCCAAATCCCACACTCACCATTTACTGGCTGTTTGACCTTACTTTAACCAAGCTACGTATTTTTAAAATTTCAGCTCCCTGATTTCAAATATCACTTAACTATAGTGCCTACCTCAGAGTCATTGTGAAGACAAATGAAATAATTTACAAAAAGCACATTGCATGATTACTGCCTCATATAGGTGATAATGAAATGTTAACTGTTATTATGAGCTGTTAGGTTTATTTCTAAATAATTTTCAGCCAAACAAGCCTACTGTTGGTAATAGTGAAAGTTTGCAAACTATCTGACTGTCCAACAAAAGTGATTTGGTCTAATTATGACATCAGATTAATTGAATACTATGTGAGTAAGATGATGTAAGAGAAAAAAATACTTAATAACAAAATATTTTTTTATTTGTTTTCTGTCAATATGGAAGACTACATGTTCACAGAAAATCAAAATAATACCAAAAATACTTAAAAACACAGGCATATAATTTGGGGTGTTTTGATTGGAGTTTAAGCTTTCTAATGTTTTTCTATAGTTTGAAAAAAGAGAAAGATGTTGATTAATTTTAAAACTTGTTACATTGTACAAACACATTAAATTTTCTAGATGAACTACTAAGTAATTAAAACAGAATGTATAACTTCCAAACCAGTATAATGAAAAATGGAACCAGGGTAAGGAATCCCAGTCAAACCAAAAGCAGTGAAGCAAGGAAGAAAATAAAAACTAGCAAAAGTGGGACAAATTGAAAATACTAAATAAGATGATAGAAATGAATCAAATGCCAATTTTCCTAATTTGATCATTGCACAATGTATACATGTATCAAAACATCACACTGTAGCCCATAAATATGTACAATTGAAAATAAAATAAAGCTAAGAATATATATATATAACTAATTGTGCCAATATAAACAAACTATGCTTGCCAGTCGAAAAACTGTCAGATTATATATTTTTAATATATATGTATACATTGTTTATAAAAGTCCTATTTAAATGTAAGGACACAAAAATGCATAAGTAAAATAATAGAAAAGATATATAAAATAAATGTGAACCAAAGGAAATCTAGCACAGATATGTTAATATTAGATAAAATTAATTCTAGGCAAAAGTTATTATGATATATAAATAGAGCCAATATATATTTATAGAAGTATCAATTTATTATGGAGATTTGACAATTATAAACTTGATGGAACCTAGTAAAAGTAGTTTTGAAAACAGTTTGAAAGTAAAATTAACCAAACTACAAAGGTAAAAAATTAGCAAATCCTCCATCATATTGAAAATTTTTAACACGCCTCTCTAAAAGTTGATGGATTAAGCAGAAAAAATATCAATAAGTATATGGACTATTTGAATATTGTAAATAGCATGTTTTATCTGGTGGACATATATGGAACATGACACACAACTGTGTAATGTACATTTTAAACACATATGGAACATTAAAAAGTAATCATCTATTTAACCTGACATCAATTCTCAAAAACATTGAGAGACTTGCCCTATAAGATAATCCCCTATTTTTGTACAGCTATAATAATTAAGATAATGTGTTTTGGCTCAGGGATAGATGACAAAAGCAATGTCACTAAATAAATGTCCCAGAAGCCAATCTATACATGTATGATCAGCAAAAATTAAGGTTAATTTCAAAAGAAAAGCCACAAACTAGGAGTCCATATATGCAAAATATAAAACCAACAGTGTTTTAGTATCCAGAATATATTATGAAATTCTCCAAATTCTGAAAATGACAAACAACACAATAGAAAAAAAGAGGCACAACACACGAATTAGTATTTCACAGAAGAAGAAATACAAATGGTCACTGTCAATTTCATTAGTGATGTGGGAAATTAAAATTAAAACCACAATGATATATAATTTTACATTCATGAAGTTGGTAAAATTAAAAAGTCTGACAATTATATACATTAGTGAAGATACCAGGTGATAAGAGCTCTCATACAACTGCAAATGAATATGTAAATCAATTCAACCAAATTGGAAATAAATTGAACATGCTTATTTCCCATGACATAACAATTACACCATTAGTTATATATCCCAGTTAACTTCCTGAAAATTTGCACCATGAATAGTTTTGCCAGATTTAGCAAATCATAACATGGGACTACCAGTTAAATTTGAATTTAAGATAAATAATGAAAAAATAGTATATATATGTATTATGCAATATTAGTCACATACTAAAAAATTCTGATGTTTATCTGAAACTAAAATTTAACTGGAAAGCTTGTATTTTATCTGGCAACCTCAACCATGTACGGAAATACAGGAGAATTGTTTGTATGATCAAAACACTGCAATCAACCAAAAGATTCATGAACACATGAAATACAGTTACTTGTATCAACATGGAGACAAAAACATAACGTTGAACACAGGCTGCAGAAAAACATACATGAATCTACTTATATAAATTAAATACAAGAAAAACTAAACATTATGCCATTTAAAGATACATACATATGTGGTAAAATATAAAGGAAAGCATGGGAATAATTACCATAGTATGCAGAATAAGGGTAACATGTGAGATAGAGAAGGGAATAAAATCAAGGAAGAACATTCCGAGGGCATCATATATGTGCATCTATATATGTATGTATGCATCAGCCTTTTAGGTATGTAATATATTTCATAACAGAGAGTAAGAGCAAGACAGAAGGATCTGGAAAAATAGATCCCAAGATTTTAATAGTCTCTGAGTTTTATGGGATTATGGGCTTTAGTTGTATTCTTTTGGCTAGTGAGTCTTTTCTGAGTTTTCCTTATTCTTTTCTAAAAAAAAAAAAAAACAAATAAAATGTAAACAGTAAAAATGTCAACAGTAAAAAAAGTTTTTGTTTCCTTTTCCACTTTAAGTTTGTATTTTCAAACAATGTTTGTTTGTTTGGCAATGCTCTCCTGATTTTAAACATTTTTAAACAGAGTGAAAATAATTGTTGCTAATCACTAGAAAATATTTTTATGACTTGCATGTACCTGATATATGGCATAGGTGGAGTATGAGGGGAGACATGGTTAAGTTGTTTTGAATTTTTCCAGGATAGATATTTAGCTTTCCACTTTTCACTGTTGCCAATAAAACAGACAAGACTTAATTAGGTGAATTATGGGTTCTCTGTAGCATATTTCTTTTTCCCCAAATTGCATGCATCAAATTCTTTTCTATAGGCTTCTGCTACCACAATAACTCCAGGGAATTACTAATTTGACTTGATACAAGATCATGTCATCAGTGGAAAGTGATAGTTTGACCTCCTCTTTCCTGATTTGGATCCCCTTTCTTTATTTTTCTTGCCTGATTACTCTGGCTATGACTTCCAGCATAATGTTGAATAGAAGTGGTGACAGTGGGCATCCATGTCTTGTTTCAGTTCTTAGAGGGAATGTTTTCAACTTTTCCCCATTCAGCATGAGGTTGGCTGTGAGTTTGTCATACATGGCTTTTAAATTTTTGAGATATGTTCCTTCTATGCCTAGTTAGTTGAGGGTTTTCATCATCAAAGGGTGCTGGATTTTGTCAAATGATTTTACTACATCGATTGAGATAATCATATGGTCTTTGCTTTTGCTTCTGAATGTGGTGAATCACATTTATTGGTTTATATATTTTGAACCATCCTTGCATTCCTGGAATGAAGCCCACTTGGTTATGATCAATTATTCTTTTATTCTTTTGATGTGCTGTTGAATTCTGTTTGCTGGTATTTTATTGAGGATTTTTGCATCTATATTCATAAGGGATATTGGTCTGTAATTTTCTTTTTTTGTTGTGCCCTTTCTTTGCTTTGCTATCAAAATGATACCAGCTTCATAGAATGAGTTGTGGAGAATTTCTTCCTTCTCTATGTTACAGAATAATTTATGTAGTATGGGTAACAGCTCTTCTTTGTAGGTCTGGTAGAATTCAGCTGTGAATCCACCTGGCCCAAGGATTTTTTGTTGTTGAAAGATTCTTTATTACTTCTTCAATTTCTTTTTTTGTTATTGGTCAGTTCAGGAATTCTATTTCTTCCTGATTGAGGCTGGGGAGGTTGTGTGTTTCCAGAAATTCACCAATTTCCTATATGTTTTCCAGTTCACATGTGTAGAGATTTTCATACTATTGATGGATGATGTTTTGTATTTGTGTGGTATCCATTGTAATGTACCATTTTTCATTTCTTTTTTTAAAAAAATATATTTATTTATTTATTTTTATTTCAGAATATTACTGGGGTACAAATGTTTTGGTTACAAATTTGCTTTTGTCCAGTTTGAGTCAAACTTATAAGTGTGTCCCATCACCCAGATAATGTACATTGTACCTGATAGGTGTGAATTTACCCATTCCCTCCACCCCCCTCCCATCTGCCTGATTTCCATCGAGTTTTACTTCCATATGTGCACATAAGTGTTCAAGGATTAATTCCAATTAGTAGTGAGTACATGTGGCATTTGTTTTTCCATTCATGCAATGCTTCACTTAGAAGAATGGTCTCCAGTTCCATCCCAGTTGTTACAAAAGGTATTAACTGACCATATTTTTTATGGCTGAGTAGTATTCCATGGTATACATATACCACATTTTATTAATACATTCATGTATTGTCAGGCACTTGGGTTGTTTCTGCATCTTTGGAGTTGTGAATTGTGCTGCTATAAACACTCAAGTGCAAGTGTCTTTTATTCCTTTGTGTAAATACCAAGTAGTGGGATTGCTGGATCAAATGATAGTTCTATTTTAGTTTCTTGAGGCATCTGCATACTACTTTCCATAGAGGTTGTATGAGTTTGCAGTCCCACAAACAGTGTTCCTTTCTCTTCACATCCATGCCACCATCGGTTGTTTTGGGACATTTTGATATCTTATTTTGGTTTTGATTTGCATTTCCCTGATGAGTGGACACATTGAGCATTTTTTCATGTTTGTTGGTGATTAGTCTATCTTCATTTAAAAAGTTTCTGTTCAAGTCTTTTGCCCACTCTTTAATAGGGTTGTTTGATTTTTTCTTGCTGATTTGCTTGAGTTCTTTGTAGATTCTTGTTATCAGCCCTTTATCAGATGTATAGCATGCAAATATTTTCTCCCATTCTGTGGGTTGTCTAGTCACTCTATTTATTGTTTCCTTGGCTGTGCAAACGCTTTTTAATTAGATTAGGTCCAATTTATTTATTTTTGTTGTTGCTGTGATTGCTTTTGGGGTCTCCTTCATAATTCTTTGCCTAGGTGATATCTATAAGAGTTTTTCCAACATTTTCTTCTAGAATTTTTATACTTTCTTGCCTTAGGTTTAATTCTGTTATCCATCGTGAATTAATTTTTATGAGTGGTGAGAGGTGCAGATCCTGTTTCCGTCTTCTGCATGTGGCTATCCAATTTTCCCAGCACCATTTATTGAATAGGGATTATTTTCCCCAGTATATGTTTTTGTATGCTTTGTCAAAGATCAGATGGCAATATGAGGATGGTTTTATATCTGGGTTCTCTGTTATGATCCATTGGTCTATCTCTCTGTTCTTTTGCCAGTACCATGCTGTTTTGGTTATTGTAGCCCTGTAGTATAGTTTGAAGTCTGGTAAATTGATGCATTCCAATTTGTTCTTTTTGCTTAAGGTTGCTTTGGCTATACGGGGTCTTCTCTTGTTCCATATGAAGCATAGAATTATTTTTTCTAGATCTGCAAAAAATGATGTTATGAAAGTCTTAATGCCACAGGTAAACAAATTATGTCCTTTTTTAGCAGTGCTGTGGGCAAGTCCTTCAGAACATTTACCAGATAAGAACATTTTTTCCTTTTAATTTTTCTGGATACATAATTGTTATACATATTTATAGGGCACATGTGATATGTTAATACAAGCATACATTGTGTAATGGTCAAATCAAAGTAATTGGGATAGTCATCACCTCAAACATTTATCATTTCTTTTTGTTGGGAACATTCCAAATCCACTTCTCTGGTTATTTTGAAATATACAATAAATTATTTTTAACTATGGTTGCCTTATTTTGCTACTAAACACTAGATCTTATCTGTACTAATTGTATTTTTGTAAACATTAACCAACACTTCTTTCCTCCCCATTCCCACCACCTTTTCCAGCCTCTGGTACATATCATTCTACTCTATCTCCATGATATCAATATTTTTATCTCCCATATATGAGTGACAACACATGAGATTTGCCTTTCTATGCCTGGCTTATTTCATTTAACACAAAGTCCTCCAGTTCTGTCCATGCTGTTTCAAATGACAGGATTCCAACCCTTTTTCATGGCTGGATAATATTCCATTGTGAATATATACACTGCATTTTCTTTTTCCCTTCATCCATTGATGGACACTTACTTAGGTTGATGCTATATCATGGCTATTGTGCATAGTACTGCAATAAACATGGGAGTGCAGATAACTTAACCCAGTCAAAATGGCTTTTATCAAAAAGACAAAATATAACTGATGATGGTGAGGATGTGGAGTAAAAGGAATCCTCATACATTATTGATGGGAATATAAATTAGTATAGCCACTGTGGAAAACTGTATGGAGGTTCCTCAAAAAACTATAAATAGAACTACCATGTTACACAACAATCCTTCTGGGTATATATCCAAAAGAAATGAAATCAATATATCAAAAATATATCTGCACTCCCAGATAGGATCTTTTATTATTTTTTTTTTTTTGGTAAGAAGCTGAAAGGAATTTCATCAAAATTTACCTTTGCACTATTTGCTGAATATGCAGATAAATGAGCAAACTCTAATTTGCATCTTTTGTTTCACATTTCTTATATTTTAATTAAAAATTTCATAGAAATCAAGATGAGAGCTTGAAACTCCATATTCCAAATGAAAGTACGTAAAAGCTAGAGAGGACTTGCTATAATTTGAGGAATCAGTTGATGTACATTAGAAAGCATGATTGTTGGTAAAAAGTGACAGACTCAGCTCTAAACCGTAAGGAACAAACAAATCAGTTATCAAACCCCTGTGTTTATTGATAAGACATTTTATTTGCAACCTCTGAATCAGAAAATGTAACCTTATTAAAATTCATAGAGCAATCAAAGGGATGATATTATAAAGAACGTACCTTCATGTGGTATGACAGGCTAATTCAGTGCCCAGTATTTTTAACTGAGCATTGGTGTTTTTATGGGAGACAAAACTTTTCTCACCTGTCTCACCTTAGACTTATGAAATTCAGTCTTCATATGTGCTTTCATATCCCCTTCACCACCATACCTAATCCAAAATTATTTTCTTTGTATTGTACAGTATTATTTGTTTTGTTTATTTACTTCCCTAATCTCAGGTTTGAGCCCTCCATCGGTATTAAAATTACCCAGTAATTTAACCTTTTTTTTTCGGTGATATCCACGTAAGATCTGCATTGGTATTGTAATCATCTCTTTGTCATTATCTGCACTGTTAGAAAACATGATAACATTATTCAAAATGTTAAAAATTAAACTAACACTATTTTGATACAAGTCATAACAGCTAATCTACAAGCAAATTATAAACTGAATTTATTTGCACACACTTAAGTAGCATAATTCAGAGTGAGGCAACATTGGATGATCCATTACGGTGAAACAGAGATTATAGTTGCAATATCAGCATTCAGGGAAAAAAAAAACAAAAGCAATCACGTAAGGCAGATAATCTATGCCTTATCCATTTAACACTGAAAACAGTATTACTTTCAACCCTTATTTTGGGGACTGCCCTTTTCCCCCATCCCCCCATCTGTCCCTACAGATAACAAAAAACTGGGATTTTTCATATTCTAGGGTGGAAATTTCCTGGTAGGAGGGACTTTTAAGGCTAAAACGAAGACAGTCTCAGGAAAATCCTGTCATTTGGTCACTAAAGTGGTTTGTTAAAATACACATCATTCAGTTCAATCATGTTTCTTTCTCAGTGAGGAAAATGAGGCTAAAAAAGAGCAAATCAAGGTTACACAGGAAATCAGTGCCAAATTAAATGCTCTTCATCATATATTATTGATTTCCAGGTTAAAGCTCTTGCTGGCATATTACATATTCTTTTTTTTAATCTGAAACAAAATGTTTCTTTTTTATTTCAAAATATTAAGGAGGTACAAATGTTTTAGGTTACCTGGATTGCTTTTGTAATGCTTGAGACCCAGCTATAGATGTGCCCATCACACAAATAGTGTTCATTGTACCCATTAAGTAGGTTTTTGCCCCTCTCCTCCTACCCCCTCCCCCGGTTGATTTCCAGTAAGTTTTACTTCCCTCTGTGCACATGTGTGTTCATCGGTTAGTTCCAATTTAATAGTGAGTACATGTAGTGTCTTTTTTCCATTCCTAAGATACTTCACTTAGGAGAATGGTCTCCAGTTCCACCCAGATTGTTGCAAAAGGTAATAATTCATCTTTTTTATGGCTGAATAGTACTCCATGGTATACATATACCAAATTTTATTAATCCATTCATTTATTGATGGGAATTGGGTTGATTCTACATCTTTGCAACTATGAATTGTCCTGCAATAAACATTTGAGTGCAAGTGCCTTTTTGATGAAAATTATTATTTTCCTTTGGGTAGATACCCAATAGTGGGATTGCTGGATTGAATGGTAGGTGTACTTTTAGTTCTTTGAGGAATCTCCATACTGTTTTCCATAGAGTTTGTACTAATTTGCAGTCCCACCAGTAGTGTATAAGCGTTCCTTTCTCTCTGCATCTACACCAGCATACATTGTTTCTGGACTTTTTAATAAAGGCCATTCTAACAGGGATAAGATATTTTCTCATCATAGTTTTAATTTACATTTCCCTGATTAAGGGTGTTGAGCATGTTTTCATATGTATATTGGCCATTTGTCTTTCTTCTTTTGAGAAACTTCTGTTCATGTCTTTTGCTCACTTTTTAATGGGGTCTTTTTTTTTTTTTGCTGATTTGCTTGGGTTCTTTGTAAACTCTGGATATTAACCCTTTATCAGATGTGTAGCTTGTGAATATTTTCTCCCATTCTGTAAGTTGTCTATTTGCTCACCTATTCTTGATTGATCCAAATCCAGCCATTGATCAAAATGTATGAGTAGAGGAAAAAATAATGGCACTATATAGGCAAATTATTGAGATCTGAAGAACAGATTTCTATTTACCTTTATATGGAGATATAAAGTTAGAATAGAACATAACAAGTAATTTCTTATTCCACAATTTGAAAATGTTTGAAATCACTTCATCAATATTTAGTGTAAAATTTCATCTCATATATAGTTTCCATATTTTATGGACTAAACATTTGTGTCTCTCCCAAATTTATATGTTGGGAGTACCATCACACCCAATGTGATTGTACTTAGAGATAGGGCTTTTGGGAGGCAATTAGGGTTAGAAGACATAAAGGTAAGGTCCTCATGATGGGATCAGTGTCCTTATAAGAAGAAACACCAGCGAGGCAGTGTGTGTACATGGTGAGATGGCAGCTGCCTACACACCAAGAGAAGAGGCCTCAGTATGAAGCCTAATTTGCTGGTACCTTGATCTTGGGTTTACCAGCCTCTAGAACTGAGAAACAAAATTCTACTGTTTAAGGGACTCAGTCTATGGTATTTTTTATGGCACCCTGAGCAGAGTGTGATACCATATGTTTGAAACAAAACATTATACTCCTCAAACTGTATAATATTGGGTATCTACTAGTGCTATCAAAACTAACTAAATTTTATAGAGGAAGAAATTACACATCATATTAGATAATTTCCACTTGGAATATGATATAGTGAAATTTTTTAAAATGCTCCTAAGGAGAAAGTAGAATGGGAATTGTGGATTGATGTGTATGTGTGTGTGTGTGTGTGTGTGTGTGGATTTGAAGTATTAATCATATATTCAGATCAACAGAAACCTGGTTTGTTTACCGTTAGGTTTTGGCAGCCTTCCCATTGCCGTCAACTCGCAACTATGTGAAATCTTCCTTATTACCGCAGGTCTTGAGAGTCCTACTGACCTAGCTTCAGAAAGGCAATTAGTTTAGAAGCGTGAGCTGGAAAAGCCTAACTCTTTTATTCTTATACCAGTTGGAGCTCTCCCTGCACCATGGCTACACACTGATGCACAATCTCAATTCCAAAATGTTCTTCCCTAGTCCTATCAGCCTCCCTACATACCTCAGCCCTTGACAGATGCAGGAGTACAGTCTTCACATTTCTCTCAGCTTTTGTACTCTCACCCAAGACTGCTTTGCAAAACCCCCTATCCTTGCTCTTCTGTCCATTATTCACATTTTTTTCGCTCTTCCAAATCCTCCATTTCCTCTCTTCTAAATCTTCCTAACAGTCAAGTTTTGATGCTCTTGGTTTCCACCCTGAATTGCTCTGGATTTCAATGGAGCCATTCTCACCTACATATCATCCGTACAAGTTGTGGAACATGGGGATTAAGAGTATAGACTCTAGACTAGAACCAGTCTGCTTGCGTCAAAATCCCCTCTTCTCCCACCTCCTACTCCCATGACTTCAATCAAAGTTACTTAACCCCTGGCTGCACTTTATTTTTTCTGTTCGTAAAGATAATAATGAGAATGATCCTGTTAAAGATGTTGAGAAGATTAAGTGAGATGACCCGTGCAAATCACTTATATACCTAGTACAATGTAAGTGATAAATTAGCAATTAATAATCTTTTCTTTCTACTATCTCTACACTACAGTGCTAGGTGATATAGGTCAAATTTGTGATTTGAAGGTCTTGTATGGTTAGGTTACAGCAATATTGAAATATGCTCTAATCTATTTGTTCTCTGGAATCCATTGCCAACAAAATTAACTAAAATGAAGTTAATAAGTCCAAGTCACATTGATTAAAACAATCTCACAGGACCTGAGCTAATGCTAGACATTCAAATCTTCATACTTAGAAATAATTCAGCTGTGTCAGCAAGACTTGGCTTCTAATAACACAACTATCATTAATATATGTATGACCTTGAGCAAGTCATTTAAACAAATTGAATTACAATACCCCCACATGATAAAATGAAGAAATTCATTTCATTAAGTATTTTTTGAGCATCTACTATGTGCCAGAGTCTACAATAGATGATTTACAAGCAGTATATCATTCATCTCTATAGCATTACTATGTTTTCTTTTTTCTTAAATGATTATCCTCATCTTGTAGCAGAAAAAATTTTGGCCCTGCCTATCTCTGGGGGTTTGTAGGATGAAATGGGTGCAAATGTGAAAGTACTTTATAAACTACAAAGCACTTCCCAAACATGGCATTACTTTAAATTCAATGTATTTGTTTTGACAAAGCACATCATTTCAGCAACTAAATTCTTGTCTATTCTTTCCTCCAGTATTTTGATGGGAAATATGACTCATCAGAACCATCAATAATTGTTTCTAGATTTGGAAATGATGATCAAATTAGTATCTTTGCAAAACTATTAATGGGACATTAAAAGGAAGCTTTAAATGAAAAATAAGTTTTAGATTAGATAAATGTCACTATTCTAGAAACTTATACACCATTAAATCTTTGTGCCACAAATTAAAACAGTTAAGGTTTATATATATGTATATATTTTTTTCAAATGTTAAGAATTTTATCTTAGCTTAGATGCTGATGAAAAAAGAATTTTTGAAATGTATGAATTAAATTTAACTATTTTTCAAAACAGAAGATGCCAAGAAAGATTCGTGTGAAGTTGTTTTACCTATGCTAGAGCCACGCTTTTGTTATTTACCACCTGGGGGTCTCTTCTTAGAGGAAATTGATGATATAGATGGCAATCCAAAAGTGCCATGTCTTTGCCAAGAATATCCAAGTATTTTTGTTGGACAAGTGTAATATTTAAACTTGATGAACAGCAAATGTGAAGTAGTAATATCTAATATTGAAAAATGAAGCCACCCAAGGAGCAAGAATTGATAGGTAACTTGGTGCTTTTTTAATATCATAAAAATTTCATAAATGAGGAATATTTTTGATGATGCCTCAGTTTTGATTTATAGCCTGAAACTCCAGCACACCAATTGAGATTGACCCTTCTTTATAGATAGAATAAAAATAAAATATATCATTTCCTTCTGAAAATACTCAATATGACTATATATTTTTGTGTGCGATTGAAACACATTCCCTACTAGCACTCCATAACACTCTGCAGGGGTCCACTAGGACTTGGGATTTGGCCTACAGAAATCTGTAATAGCAATTTTAAGCACTTGTAGGATAATGAGAAAATTTAGGCATTCTCAATAATATAATTCAATGCAGTGTATCTTCATTTCTTTAATAAAAAAGAAAATTCCTGCTGATCAAGTGTTACATAGCTTAAGGCTCATTTGGGGGAAAGTAATGGCAATGACTAATTTATGCTCTTAGGGTTCATTTCAATATTAACCTTTTATGATTCCAATGAGGTTAGAGGCTTAATAGAATGCAGTGAAGTTAGTAAAACATATAACTCTATAATATACACTTTTCTCATTCTTCCCTCCAGAGTCTAAAGGCTTTTCTCAATCTGAATGAGGCAGGGAATGATTTATCCATACAGTCTTGCCAGTTTGTATTTATCTTTAATAAGAGCTTTGTCAGTTATTTTATTTTTGTAATTAATGATACTTTCTTACAGAAAAAAAAATTGATGGCAATCAATAAAAAATAAAAGAGAGCCTGTGTATATATGTTGGCAATCCAGAGTCCTCGTGTGAGTGTGTGTGTGTTTTGAACTTTCTATGTATTAATAGTTTTAGAATCACAAATTATAACTTCCTCTTTCAACATTCATTACTGAAGTAAGTTTTGCCAAAATGCTGCCTAATGCTTTCTGAAGGTCAACTGAAAGTGAGTCTGTGGCATGGTCAGATAAGAAAACACTGCCTAGAGCTACGCTATTCACATCATTAATCAGAAAGTGAAGAATTTAGACTAAGTCAGCCTAGAAATATGAGTTATGTGGGCTAGAGAAGAATGTATAATCCCGTTCAGTAGAGTGTGAAAGTTTCCATATATCTGCTACTCCTAAATCAGTAATAGCTGAGGATGAAGCTTTATGAGCTTTTTAAATAAAATCATATTCTTGATAATATATGCCAAATCTCTCTGAAGCAGGTATCCAAGGCCACTGTAAGTCACCACTCCAAATTGCTTTTAGTAAAGGCATTATTTCGAATTTTGAGAGAACTATATGGGTTGCCATGTAAATTTTCTTTATGTTGGATCTTTCATGAAAGAAGTAAAACTCCACCAAATATTTCATGTTCCACTGAACACAGGCAACATTAACTGTTTAGGGTGTTGGGATGATTGGCAGGGGAAAGGAGACTAAGTAAAAATATATTGAAGTCCTAGTATATGCCAGGTTGCCTTGTATATTATTTGGTTTATTTAGTACACATACATATACACACACATATGCAACTATTGAGGTGGGGATTGTCATCATATTCATTTAATGATTTTACATAACTTGAAGTTAAATAAGTTGCCCCAGATCAAAAAATGATTAGGTTGTAGACTTGGGTCCATATTACTGCACAATTAATGTTCTTTTCCCTAAACCATGCTGCCTCACTTAGACTACACTTAGGAAATGTATGTCCTGCTATATTTTATTTTCACAATATACACATATTTATCCCGATGAAACCTTTAGCTCCTGAAGGGCAGAACCTTCATGCAGTTCATCCTTGCCTCTTGGCAACACCTGGCTCAATGCTGTGCAACTAGCTGGTGCTCAGTGGAGGGTAGTTAGTAAAATGAGTAAATGAATACTGACCTCAAGAATTGGCAATAAAATGTAAATGTAATGTTATGAATGAATGTATTTTGGAAAATTGATCTTAAGGTAAAAATATGAGGATACCAATCCTGCCATCAGTAGTCCATGCTCTCTGCACTGTGTTTATCCTATAGTTGGAAGGAACCTGAAATTGGTCTCTCATTCTAGTACCATTGGCAATATGGATAACAAAGAATAGGCATGAAACCTTACTCAGGAAATAGAACTTAGCTTCATGGCCCATGTGAGAATCATACAAAATTGAAACAAAAGAGAGACACTGGTGGGGAAGTACAAAGTTATTACTTTCACACTATACTGTGTGCTTCTTGAGGACAGGGACTTTACCTCTGTATTCTTAATACCTGGCACAGTATAGGGGCCTATTTTTCCCTAAGAGTAAAGTGAGAGAGTAATATGATCTAAGGTCACTTTTGGTTCTCACCTGACATCATGACTTTGCACATGTTCTTCCCTTCACCTGTGGTGCCTGTCTTGCTCTCACCTCTACCCACCTTGCTTATTTTCACATCTCAAGTGTTACCTCCTCTGAGTGACTTTCCCTGACTTCTCTAGCAACACTTAAGTTCTCCTTTCGCTATACTCCAAGTGTACCTGGAATATACCTCCAGATGATGTAAGGAAAAGTTTCTACATGTTTGGGGAACAACTGAGCTGGTTTTGAATTCTGGTGCCACGGTTACCATTCAGAAAATCTTGTGCCTCTCTATATTTTAGTTACCTTAATTGTAAAGAAGGGGTTTTGTTCAGTTGACCTCTAAGATGCAACACTGCCCAACAAATCTGGAACTAGGGTGGAACAGTTAATTTCCAAGGTGGGAAGCATTGAGAGCTCTGGACAGGGGGTGACTCGCATTGGGTTCTGTTCGCACATCTTCTGCTTTAGTCCTAGTTCTTTCTCATTCCACTAAGGGGTGATACTTTTAAGGATAGAGGATTCTCATCACTAACTTCCAAGTTAGTCCAACACTTTATTACCATCAACCCAGAAAACACTTCCAGTTCCCAAGGGGAGAGGAAATTAGTAGACAAGGCAAACCAAGCAGCCATGATGGGAGTTTTCCTTTCCCTTCTCTGGTCCAAGCAGTATAGCTTTAGATCAATGGTTAAGCAGAGGAAGCCATCAGACGAATTTGGGAGATCTATAGCACCAGTAACTTTTTCTCTGCCTTGTCAGGCTGCCCCACTTGCTCCAGGAACAGGATAGTTTATAATGATTTTATATAACTAACTCTTTAGAACAGGTACCTAGAAACTCATCTTCCTCCTGCCTATTTGTTCTGCTTCCTGAGTTGTAATCAAGTTTAGCTTGGCCTTTGGGTTTTGACATTCCACAAATAAACTTACATAAGATATGGGCACTGTTTAAAAAGATAATAGCTTTTGGATGACTAAAGATGCACGCTTACACAAAGGAGGCTTCTTAACTATTTTACAGGCTGATCATAAAAAAGAACTTTATTTTTATTGTTTTTTATATATTTTACACAATATGAGAAAGAGAAATAGGCTTTTTATGAATCCTAGACTTGGAGAAAAGAGCTCTACCCTTCTGTCCTTGGTTTTCCATATGTTCCACCATGGCACGAAAACATATTTACGTGTCAGTGTGTGTGTGAACCCACACAACCTAAATGCAAAACGGGAAAATGCACATCAATAGCTGGCACAGTTGTTTTCAGTCCTGTGTATTAGAATAACTTGGTGGACTATATAAAACATAGCAATGCAGGGCCTCCCTCCTTATCAATCAATATCTCAGAATTTGCAGAGATGAAGCTCCAGGCATTAGTATTTTGGTGGACCCTTTCAATATGGAGTCCTGAGTCCCTTAATTTCTGTACTACTCTCTTTGAAAATTCCTGCCTCTCCATTTTCTCTGTCTACTCTTTCAATCTGTTTCCTACACTATCTTTGAATTTCTGAAGTGTCTGATGATCTTTGGGTTGCCTGTTCACATTTAGGAGTAAAACCAAACACTCATTGAGAGGTCTGTTTGCCCTCTTCTTATTGAGGTACCATTGAATATCAGTATCTGGACATCATTTTTATGAGGTCAGTGAATTTCTCAAGTGAATAGTGCACTAATATTATACCAGTGTGTCATAATCTGGTATTCCGGGAGGAGGAAAAGGAGAGAAGGCTTGGAATCTCAACAAGCACATTTCACTTAATCCTTTTGTTGTCCACTCTTGATCTCACCACTGCCCTCCTCTGTGTCGGGTATCTCAAAGTCCAAAACTTTTCAAGTTCAACTTTCAAAAACAAAACATTTAGTCTCTTATCTGGGAGAAACAGAAAGTGGATAGGTGCCATGGAGGGCGGGAGTGGAGACCTGGATGTCCACCAGCTCTAAACACAGACTTTCAACAATTCTCTCTGATTTTATTCCAGCTTCTCATTTCTGTCTTTTGCAGTATCTGATATTTCAAGACCTGAGCCATTCTGGCTTCTCTGTAGCAAATCACCTCACTTATTTTTATGTCTGCCCCATGTTGACATTTTTCTATTATAACTTCCTTTATTTTGCTAAATCAATCACTACTCTTCCATCACTTTAGGCTTCTTTTGAAAATGTGCTGTTGTCACTGGGATATCAGGTACATGATGGCAGGAATTTTTGTCTGTTCAACTCACTGATTTATCCTCAATGCTGAAAAGAGTGCCTGGCACATAGCAAGGCAACCGGACATATTTGCAAAATAAATGAATGTTGAAATCTCTTTTTTGCTACTGTCACTTTTCTTATTTTCTTTATCCTTGGGTCTTATGCAATTTTTATGTCTTTATAATCATTTCAGTAGTGTTTCTGGAGAAAGAGATGGTAAATGAACATAGAGGTTAGTTCACCATGTGAGTAAGGAGTGTAATTTTTTAAAGGTGGCTAAATTAGACTATCCGAGTATCCTCTTGGAGAAAATCAAAGGCCTTCATTTCCATGACTCTTTAGGAGTTACATCCTTAGCCCAGTTTAGCCCTTGCTGCTTTCCAACCATCCCAGCTTCTATTCTTAATATTGTATTAATTCATTTATTTATCCACTTATCCATCTATCCATGCCTTCCTTTACAGATTTGTTCATTCACCTATTTTAGAAACATTGAGCACCTACCTTGTCAAATATCTGTGCCAGGTGCCAGAAATATAATGATACTTCCAGCACATCATTGAAATATGTGCACCTCCAGAAAAGAGACCAGTAAAGGGTTGAGAGGCCCTACAACTCTGTATTTCTAGCTAGCCCACGCCTCTAATGACAGAATTGAGGTTGTACCCAGGTGTCCCTTCCACAAGAGGACTTTTAGTGGTTAAATGGAAAAGAGCTTTTCTATATAAGTGTATCCACACCCACATGCACATACACAGACCCACACAGGTCAAAAACAACTTTCTTTCACCATTATTCTTGATTTAAGCTATTTTTAAACCAAGAAGATACTGTTCCTCAAGTTACCCCACTTCTGTCTCTACATTTTGATCGAAGAAGAGAAAACAGGGACCACACCAAAAAAAGCAATTACGGATTCAAAACCCTGCAATTTACTTTAGAGAAAGCAAATAATGAGTGATACTTCCTAGTTGTGTACCCAAATAACCTTCTGCTTGGCCCCCTCAGGATCGCATAAAGTAGAAGTTTCCAGCAAAGTGAAAAAAACCTAACAGACTAACAGACTGTTTGTTAAGTGGTTTTTCTGCTGAAGAAGTTAGAGCACAATGCACGGAGCAATTGGGAAGGAAATGACAGAAGCGCATCTACATTACGAGCTTCGCTCAAAGTACCTGTTTGCCTATCCGCAAGGCTGCTCTAAACAGGGTCACAACCACGGCAAACCACAGGTTTGCTACGCCGTGTGCTGAGTATCACACAGAGGCAAGGGAGAGCAGACTTTTAATATCAGGCCAAAATCTGCTAAGGTAATGCCAGCCTGAATCTTGCACCATACAAATAATAAGAACCCCAAACAAAAGTCACTAACGCTATAAACAAATATTCTGAGTATTGCCATTATCAATTATTAATTAACTTATTCATTAACAAACCATCATTTTTTTTTAGTGAGGCAGTGTGGGAAAATGAAAAAAGGAGGAATTGAGGATCAGACAAACACAAATTCAAATCCTATTCCAGGACTTACCGCTATGTGACCTGGAGCTAATTATTTGAACTCTCTTGAGTTTTGATTGTTCCCTATGTTAAAATGGAGATTATAATAGCTTTGCTGTTTCAGTGGGTTGTTTATGAATTTAAATGAGATAATGCATGTAAAAATGGGCCAGCAGTAAATATATTTTTAACTGATATTTTATACACGTGACTGTTACAACCAATCTGCAGCTATAGTTCCCAAATAATTAAAAAATTCCAACAACTTAGACCACTGTATTAGTCAGTGGTCTCCAGAAAAACAGAACAAGTAGGAGATATACATATATATAATCTTTCATATATATCTCCATTCATATATATATAAATTGGCTCATGTAATTCCAGAAGCTGAGAAATCCCATCACCTGTTGCCTGCAAGATAGAGAACCAAGAGAACCAATGGTGTAAATCCCAGTCTGAGGGCAGAATAACATTGATGCCCCAGCTCAATCAGTCAGGCAGAGAAAGAATTCTCCCTTATATCATCTTTTTGTTCTATTCAGGCCCTCAGTTGATTGAGTGATACTCACATCAAGGAGGGCAATCTGCTTTACTCAGTCTACACATACAAATATTAATCTCATCCAAAAACCCCTTCACAAACACACACAGGATAATATTTAACTAAATATATAGGCACTCAGTGGCCCAGTCAAGTTGACACATAATATTAACCATCATAGGCCCCATCTAAACTTCAGACTTGAATCTGAAAAGTAGAATTGCTGTCTTTACTATGTGGGTGCATTGCACTATGTATTAATTTGGAAAAGATCATTTTGTTCTTATTGCATCATTTATCATATAAATGTTATAGGTTTGTTTAGCATTCACCTTGGCTCTGAACTTTGCTCACTGTTACTCACAGGAATTTCTCATACTTCCTGTCATTGAAGTCCTATTTCCTCCAAGCTCCCAAGCTTCGTATTTTTATTACTGCTTTATTCCATACTTTTTTCTCCAAAGACTGGCAGACTTCATGCAGGAAATTGACTGCAGCAGTCAGTTAAGGTAGAAAGCTAAGGAAAGTAGCACTGATTAAGGGATGGGCCAAAGTCATGAAGGTCAATGGAGATTCTGGTTGCTCTGGAATAAAAAGAATCAGAACAAAGGACTGAGAGTCAAGAAAAGAAGATAAATGGTCAGTACAAAAATGTGTAAGGAACTGTACTTCACTTATGACATACTTGTTAAGTGTAAGGGATTATGGGACACATTTACAGTCATTATGTAATTTAAAACTCACAGCCAACCTGTGAGGGATGTGCTGGCATTATGTAGCAGCAATTTTCCCACTTAGGAAATAACCTTCCTTAACAGTGTACCAGTCTCTAGATGAATCGAAACACAGGACATAGACAAGAGGCGGTGTAATAAAATACCAAGAACAATGAACTTTCCAGGAGACCTAACTTTTATTCCCAGCTTCATTGTTTTTGCTGCTACAGTGTTACTTAGGATAAGTCTCTAACCTCTCTGAACTTTAAGTTCCTCATCTAGATAATCTAGATGATAAGTGTTGCTTACCTCATGATGCTGCTGTGAATCTCACATGAGGTGACAATGCTGTTATAATGGTTAAAGCTATCAGTTCTAGGTCATGGGGTTTGGCTTCCAAACCTGGATAAATTTTTGACCTTGAGCAAATTTTCTGCCATCTCAGTCCTTCAGTTCCTTTGTCTCTAAAAAAGGGATAATAATAGAAATTGCCACTAGGTTTATGAAAGAATTGAATTAGATGATACTTTTAAAGTGCTTTGGACAGAGTCTAGTTTATATTGTTCTATGCACTTTTCTTGTAATAACTTACTTAGCTAGTAGGGAAAGAACATTTTAAAAAGGACATTACATACCATACAAGTGTGAGGGATTATTCTTATTGAAAATTAAGCTAACTTTTACATATTTCATTCATGGGTGATATTCTTTTCTGTAGTATCTTATGAAGATGGTTCAAATACACAATGATAACTAATTGGTACACTGAGTGACCCAGCTTCCTAATTACCACATGTAAGAAACCCTCCTACAAATATGAATTTACTCAAGTGTGTCATTATTTAGATGTAGTAGACACCATGCCAAAGTCTTTTATACCATGCTGAATCCTGCCCATTATTTGGGACTGAGTGATGTTCAGGGTAGACAGGGAAATAGGAAAAGATTAATGAAGGCCTAAAAGTCTTCTCTAGAACTTCTAGAAAAGATGGTGATATAATGGTCCACTGACAGCACCTCCTTTCTGAGAGCGGCCAAAATGAACAAAACAAACAAACCTCCACAGAAACCAGGAAAAGTCACATGCTCATACCACAAACTTCAGGTAATACTGGTCAGGTACAATACAAGGTAGACCAGAAGAAGAGAGGACCCTTCTGTCCAAACTCTCCAGCTTTTGATTGCCATATAATACTTTTATGCAGTAAGTAATTGGATGAAGTTCTTAAGATTTCCACTGGTAATTCTGAGCTTGAATGGCTGGGGACTGGAGGCAAGAGTAAATCATAAGAGATACTGAGCACAACCCACTTGCATTGTATTTCTTTACCTCAGCTCTCTACAGAAGATGGAGAGCTAAACAAGCAACCACATAGTTAAATACATCACCAATTTTTTTTTTTTCCTGATCCAGCTTCCAAAATGGAAATGGTGAAGTTTTGAGGTAACTTCTTTAGAGCTACAGGTCAGAGGTTACTCTGCATTGAAAAATATGTACTGACACATAAAACAGTCGATGATTATGGGATATATGTACACAAGCACACATCCGTGATAAATGAGTGAAATAGTTTAGAAATAATTACAACTTAATACAATGAGGCCAATATTCCCAAAATTTCAAATTAAAAAAAATGAGAACATTGGGGATGAGCACAAAAAAGTGTGAATATGTGTGCATGACAGCTATTTTTTCCTCCTTTCTTCTGGTTATAATGGAGGAGCTTCCTCTCTTAATTATGCACTGAATTCCTTGCATTTTTCATCTTCTAATGGAATTAACTTTTTAAATATCCATTCTTTTTTATCTCCAGTTACATCATTGATCTGTTATATCTACATATAAATATGTTAAAATCTTTTCCATTTTAACCTCTGCCTCCCTCCAAATCCCACCAGCTACTGCCCTATATCTTTCCTCTCTGTCTTAGTGCAAATCACTCCACAGCCAACTTCCTACTGTAATTGGGATTCTGTTCCTCCAAGTCCTCTGAAACTGCTCTCATAAGCTCATCAGTAATATTTTTATATTTCTCAGTCTTCTGATCTATGGCCACTTCTCATTTTGCTCTGAGCAAACTCAGCCACTCCAATTGATTCAATTACCATTGATGAAATAATTTTTCAATAAGAGCCCCTAAAGGAATTTTCAGAATATCCAGAAGTGCACGGTGAAGGAGAATGTGTAGTTTGAAAACACACATTACAAATGGCAATCATTGTTTAATATAGACTCTTGAGTACAAATACTACAAAACATTGGGTAGTAGGGAAATATAAAAGATAGAGTAAGAAAGCATTGCAAGAGTTATGTATTTAGAAAGGGTGAAAAATATTTATGTTAATGAAGAAAAGTCCTAAATCTGTATCACTATTTAGACCACTCCCATAATCTTCAGCTCTTATACTGAATTGCTTAGCAGACATGCACTTGAAAATCTCTCTGGCACTTCCCACTCAACTGTTCAACATAAATTTATTTTCTCCCCTGGATCTGGTTTCTTCTCCCATGTTCCTTTGTATAGTAAATGTTAATAATGTAACCACCTGTTATTGAATCCAGAAACCTGGATATTATGGTAAAGTGTTCTTATTCCCCTCTCTCCCACATAAAACCATCAAATCCGTCATTTCTTTATTTTTTCATAAACTGTTTTCTAAACTTTCTTGACTTTAACAGTTTTATTGAGGTATAATTAACATACCATAAAAGTCACCAATTATAAGTGTGCAATTCAATGTTATTTAGTAAATGTATACAGTTTTGCAACCATCACAAGAATTCAGTTTTAGAACATTTTTGTTACTCCAAAAAGAGTCCTTGCGTCAGTTCCCAGTTAATTTATGCCATTTCTTCCGCTATATCCATGCAAAAACTATTCTGCTTTTAATCTTTATAGATTTTTCCTTTCTGGACATTTCATATAAATAAAATCATATAGTATACAGTATCTTAAGTCTGGCTACTTTCATTTAGCGAACTTTAAGTACTTTTATGTTATAGCCTGTGTCAGTCTAGCTTAGATTCCAGTAATTTTGTTGATCTTTCAAATAACACACTTTTGGTTTCATTGATTTTCTCTATTTTATTTCTGTTTTCTACTTCATTGATTTCTGTTCTCATCTCTATTATTTCTTTCCTTTGCTTGCTTTGTGTTTAATTTTTTTCTTCTTTTCCCAGTTTTGTCTGGTGGAAGCTCAGATTAATTTTGAGAACTTTCTTTTTTGTATCTGTAGACATCTAAACATATAAATATCCCTCTAAATACTGCTTTATCTACAGAGAATCTGTTTTGTTTTTCATTTCATTTTGAACATATTCAAAATATGTTTTTTTCTTATTTTACCACATAGGTTATTTAGGAGTTTTGTTTGTTCATTTTTTTGTTTGTTTTTTAATTTCCCTAAAATTATTTTTGTTATTGATTTCTGATTGAATTCTGTTATACCTGGTGAACATATTTTGAATAACTTCCATTCTTTTCAATTTAAGACTTATTATATGGCCTAGCATATAGTGATTTGCTCAGGCGACTCCCTGCCTTTGAGTCCTTTAAGAGTACTGTGATTGGATTAAAGGCTTCACCACTTCACATTATTATGAGGCCCCCGGTAATTTGGTAACAATTATTCTTCTTGTCTCATCAACCATCACTTGTATGATTCCATTCTCAATCCATGCTCAGTTCTTCATACCTACTCTCTTCTGTTCCCTCTTCCTAGAATATACTTGTGCCTATCTTACTTGCCTATCTAACTGCTATTCATTTCTTAAGTCTCACGTTAAAAACCATGTCATCTTAATCCTTTATTATCCCTCTTAGATCAGAGCTTTATTACTTGTGAATAAAACACTCTATTCTTCACCAGACACACTTGTATAGACTTCTAAATAGTTTGTAAACATCTTTAGGGATGAAGTCTGTTTTCCTCACTGTTGCATACCCAGCACATCCATAACACAATGCTAGAAAGACAGAAAGTTTATAATATATATAATATATATACACACACACATATAAAATATATCATATAAAATATATTTCTTAAAGGGCTGAATACAGAAATGAATTAATAAAAAGACAAATGGGAAATTTGGGTAATATTGAAAGTAATATATTGACTAAGGATTTCCCAGAAAAATGCAAAGTAAAACAGCTATCAAGTAAAATTAAAAAAAGAACATTAAAAGGTACAAAAAAGGACAGTTTATAAAGGCTTCATCAAAAATGAGATGATAAATGCCATAATATACACATTCAGAGTAAAGTTAAATAAAAATATGTAAAGTGAATCATGTTTAAAATATGAAAAGTGACTGAAACAAAAGAGTAGTGGAACATTTTAACATATATCACTCACATCATGACACGCAAAAATAGATACAAAATAATTAATGATATTTTATTTTTTTGTTGCTATTGTGAAAGGTATTGAATCTTTGATTTGGTTCACTGTTGTTGGTGTATAAGAATGTTACTGATTTGTGTACATTGATTTTCTATCCTGAGACTTTGCTGAATTTATTTATCAGTTCCAGTAGTCTCTTGGCAGATTCTTTGAGGTTTTCTAGATGTAAGATCATACAGTAAGCAAAGAGTGATAGTTTGACTTCTTCTGCCCCCATTTGGATACCCTTGATTTCCTTCTCGTGTCTGATTGCTCTGGCTGAGACATCCAGCACAATGTTGAATACAAGTGGAGATAGAGGGTAACCTTGTCTGGTTCTAGTTCTAAGCAGGAATGCTTTCAGTTTTTCACTGTTCAGTATGATGTTGGCTGTGGGTTTGTCATATATGGTTTTTATCATTTGGAGGTAAGTCCCATCTATGCCTATTTTGTTATGCGTTCTTATCATGAAAAGGTGTTGAATTTTGACAAATGCTTTTTCTGCATCTATTGAGAGGAGCATATGGTCTTTGTTTTTACTTCTATTTATGTGGTGAATTACATTTATAGATTTGTGCATGTTGAACCACCCCTGCATCTCTGGGATGAAGCCCATTTGGCCGTGATGGATTATTCCTTTGATGAGCAGCTGAATTCATTTTGCTGGGAGTTTACTGAGAATTTTTGCATCTGTATTCAATACCTAGGAATATATTTAACTAAGGAGGTGAAAGACTTTTGCAGAGAGAACTATGAAACACTGAGGAAGGAAAGAGCAGAGAGGGTAAACAGTTGGGAAAACATACCATCCTCATGGTTCAGGAGAATCAACATTGTTAAAATGATTATACTACCCAAATTGATTTACAGATTCAATGCAATCCCTATTAAAATACCAACATCATTTTTCAAAGATCTAGAAAAAATAATTCTACTCTTTGTGTGGAACCAGAGAAGACCCCATATAGTCAAAGCAACCTTAAGCAAAAAGAAAAAATTGGGAGGCATCAATTTACCAGACTTCAAGCTATACTACAAAGCTATAGTAACCAAAACAGCATGGTATAGGCACTAGAACAGAGATATAGACCAATGGATCAGAACAGAGAACCCAGATATAAAACCATCTTCATGTTGCCATCTGATTTTTGACAAAGCAGAATAAAATATACACTGGGGAAAATAATCCCTATTCAATAAATGGTGCTGGGAAAATTGGATAGCCACTTGCAGAAGACTGAAACAGGATCTACACCTCTCACCATTCACAAAAATCAAGTCATGATGGATAACAGACTTAAACCTAAGTCATGAAACCTTAAGAATTTTAGAAGAAAATGTTGGAAAAACTCTTATAGACCTTGGCCGAGGCACAAATAATTTATGAAGAAGACCCCGAAAGTAATTGTAACAACAACAAAAATAAATAAATGGGACCTGATCAAATTAAAAGGCTTCTGCACAGCCAGGGAAATAATCATTAGAGCAAATAGGCAACCTACAGAATGGGAGAAAATATTTGCATAGTATACATCTGACAAAGGGCTGATTACTAGAGTCTATAAAGAACTCATGAAAATCAGCAAGGAAAAATCAAACAACCCCACTAAAAATGGGCAAAGGACATTAACCTGGATAGAACTGGAGCCCATTCTTCTAAGTGAAGTCAGAAGAATGGAAAAACAAACACCACATGTACTCACCATTAAATTGGTACTAATCGATCAACACTTATGTGCACATATGGAAATAACATTCAGCAGGTATCAGGCAAGTGGGAGGGAGGAGGAGGGGATGGGTAAATTCACACCTAATGGGTGTGGTGCATGCTGTATGGGCAATGGGCACATTTGTAGCTTTGACTCGGGTGGTGCAAAGTCAATTTAGTGACCAAAGCACTCGTACCCCTGTAATATTCTGAAATAAAAATTTTTTTAAAACTCCTAAAAATAATAATTAATGATGTATGATGTCTAATTAAACAAATAATGTTTTAATTATTTGATACACAAACATATGTGAGATGCTAAGAGTTTCTAATAAAGGATATATCTCCCAATCCGCCCTCATGAATTCATGCAATATTTTAAAAATTAGAATGATTCATGCCACAAATAATACATATAATTCACAAGGCCTTCCAAAGCACTGTAGTAGAGAACATACTTTTGCCCACAATGTAATTAAAGTAGAAATAGGAAATGGCATCAGCAAGACGGTAGAATAGGAAGTCCTAAACTTTCCTTCCATCCACAAACAGATTCAACAACTGAGGGAAAAATTTTCCATGTGAGAAATCCAGAAAATAACTGAAAATATACTGTACCCTGGGTGAATGTAAAACCAGACTCACTGAAGCTGGTAGGGGGTTTACAACTCCCTCTTACCAGTATTTCTAATCCTGGCACAGCACCATATAATCAGAACGAGGCCCCTTAGCATTCAGCTTCACTCAGGGGGAAAAGGTGATGGTTTATGCATCTGAGAGGACTTCCCCACAAGACTAATTTTTGTCTTTCTTATCTTGAATCTTTAACAGGACTAACACAGTCCAGCAGCCTCAGGAAGAATGGCAATTACAGCTTGGGTTGGTAGATGACATATATGCTTCTTGCTCAGCACAGAAGGAATTCATAAAAATTCCCAACTCTCACTTACCCCCTGGAGAGCAAAAGGGTTGGTTTGTTTGTCCAGCGTTCTAACTTCTCTGGTGCTGCCCAAAGAACTGGCATCTGTTTTGGAACTCTGATAGGTCTAGCACAATCTAGGTGCCTACAGAAGAAGAGAGATGGCAGTTTGCACTGGTAAATGGCATAGATCCTCTTACCCACTCAGCACAGAACAAGGAGATGAAAAATTTCATCTCTCAGGTTGCTCCCAGAGAGGAAAAGTACTAATCTATGCACTCAATGCCCCAACTTGTAGAGGGCTGCCCAAAGAACTGGATATGGCTTGGCAGTCTCTGAGCTCTGCTGGGTCTAGCATAATATAGGTGCCTGGGGAATGTACATAGCAGATTGGAGAGGTAGATTCTGTAGTGCCCCCACCACAGGTCAACACTGAGTAAGTATATAAAAAGTGTAGCTGCTTGCTTCTTCCTGTGGATGGAAAGAGATGATAGAGACACCTAGAATCTCTGGCTGAGCTAATTGGTGGGGACTTCTCCTGTACAAGACCAAGCCATGAAAACCAAAAGAGATGTCTGCTTTGTCTAATGTACAGACACCAATGCAGAGAATCAAATAACATGAAGAATCAGGCCAAGATATTCCATAAAAGGAGCAAAATGTACCTCCAGAAACTGGACCTATAGAAATAAAGTTATATGATTTGCCTAACAAAGAACTCAGTCATATAGATTATGATCAAAGTCAGGAAAATAATACACAACCAAAGTGATAATTTCAACAAAGATATAGAAAATATTAAAAATTTCCAAATAAAAATTATGGAGGACAATAATTGAACTGAAATATTCACTACAAGAGGTCAACATCAGACTAGATCAAGCATAAGAAAGGATAAGTAAACTTGAAGAAATATTACTGGAAACAACTTGGTAAGATGAGCCAAAAAATTGAGAAAGAGTGAAGAAAGCTTAAATGGCTTGTAGGAAATTATCAAGGGAGTTAATATACACATTATGAAAATACTAGAAGAAGAAGAGAGAGAGAGAATGGAGCAAAAAGCTTATTCATAGAACTAATGGCTGAAAACTTCATAAATCTAGAATAAAAAAAAACACCAAATAAGACAAACCCAAAGAAATCCACACTGACACATCATAATCAAATTGTCAAAGTAAAAGATAAAGGGAAAATTTTTTTAAATATCTAGAGAAAAATGAATTGTTACATGCAAAGGAATTTTAAAAGACTATCAGTGGATTTATCAGCTGAAGCCTGGCAGGACAGAAAGGAGAGAGATGATATATACAAAGTGCTGAAAGAAAAAAAAACCCAGATAACCAAGAATACTAAAGCTGGCAAAATTATGTTTCAAAAATGAAGAAAGTGTAAAGACTTTCCATGGCAAACAATAGCTGAGAGTATTCATTGTCTGACCTGCCTTATAGGAAAGGCTAAAGCTAGTTCTTTAAGTTGAAATGAAAGGATGTTAAATATAAGAAAGTGTGAAATGCCTTATTAAAGGTAAATGTATACCATATACTATATTACAGTAATGGGAATCTGTAAGAGATTTTAACTCTAATATAAAAGTGAAAAGGCAAATATATTTTAAAAAACTAAAACTAAAAAATCTGTTAAATAGTACATAATATAAACAGATGTATATTGTGAAAATGATGACATTAAGTATGTCAGGGAAAAGGTAAAATGTAAAGTTTTGTATGTGATTGAAATTAGGTTGTTATCAACTTAAAATAGACTGTTATAATTATCATACATTTTATGTAAGCCCCAAGGAGACCAGAAAAAAAGCACCATAGAAGTTACACAAAAGAAAAACAGAAAGAAATAAAGCATATCCATGCAAAAAAAAAAAAAAGACAAAAAAGAGAACAGCAAGAGAGGAAAAGGCAGAAAAAATAAATACAAGAGTAACAGAAAGCAATTAACAAAATGGCAACAGTAAATCCTTTTCTATTAGTAATTGCTTTAAATATATGAATTGATGGTGTTTAAACTCAAGCAAAAAACATGGAGTGGATGAATAGATTTTTTTATATGCCCCAACTATATGCTGTCTATAACAAACTCGCTTTATATTTAAGGACACACGTAGGCTGAAGTTGATGAGATGAAATAAGACATAGTATGCAGATGGTAACCAAAACACAGTAAGTGTAGTTATATCAGACAAAATAAACTTTAAGTCAAAAACTATCACAAGAGACAAAGACAGGCATTATGTAATAATAAAAGGGTCATTTTACCAGGAAGATATGACAATTATAAATATATATGTACCCAATATCATAGCATCTAAACATATAATAATGCAAGCATTGACAAGAACGCAGAAATAGATAGCTACGCAATAATAGTAGGAGACATCAACACTCCATATTCAATAATGGATAAAAAATTCAGACAAAAGATTAATAAGGAATCAGAAGACTTGAACAACTGTTTGGACCAAATGGACCTAACAGATATATTCAGAACATTCCTCACCACATTTCTTTAAATAGCAGCAGAATAATCATTCTTTTCTAGCACAGATGAAACTTTCTCCACAGTAGATCACATGTTACATCTGCAAACAAGTCTTGAAAAATTTAAGAATACTGAAATCACACCAATCATCTTTACTAACCACAGTGGAATAAAACTATGAATCAATAGTAGAAGGAAACTGGAAAATTCATAAATATGTGGAAATGAAACAACACATTTTTGAACAAACATTAGATCAAAGGAGAAATCAAAAAGGAAATTAGAAAATAGCTTGAGATAAATTAAAATGAAAACACAAATTACCAAAATGTATGGGATACAACAAGAATAGAACTAAGAGGGACCTTTTCTGCAATAAATACTTAATTTTAAAAAAGAAGAAAGATTTTAAATAAACAGCCTATCTTTATACCTCAAGGAGATAGAAAAGGACCAAACTAAGCCCAAAGTTAGCAAAAGTAAGGAAATAATAAAAAGAAGGGCAGAATAAATAAAATAGAAAATAGAAAAAATAAATGAAGCTAAGAATAGTTTGTTTGAAAAGATGACATTGACAAAACCATATCTATATTAATTAGGAAAAAAGAGAAACTCAAAACATAAGATCAGAAATGCAACAGGAAAAATTGCAACTGAGGTCACAGATATAAAAAAGATCATAAGAGATTACCATAAGTAATTATACACCAACAAACTGGATAACCTAGAAGTAATAGATAAATTTCTAGAAACGTAATACCTACCAAGATTAAATCAAAAAGAAATAGAAAGTTTGAACAGACCTAAAACTGGTATGAAGATCAAATTATTATTAAAAAAAAAACTCTTAGAAAAGCCAGGATCAGATGGCCTTACTGATGAGTTCTACCAAACATTTAAAGATGAACGAATGTCAACCCTTTTCAAACTCTTGCAAAAAATTAAAGAGAAAGCAGTATTTCCACTTATTTTATGAGGCCAATGTTGCCACAATACCAAAGTCAGACAAAGACACCACAGGAGAAGAAAACTATGGGCCAAAATATCTGATGAATATACATGCAAAAATCCCCAACAAACTACTAAAAAACTGATTCCAACAATACTTTAAAAAGATTGAAATCATGACCAGTCAGATGTATCCCTGGGACACAAGGATGATTCAACATATGAAAATCAATTACTATGATTGATATGATTTGAATATCCCCTTCAAAATTCATGTTGAAATTTAGTTGCCATTGTAACAGTATTAAGAGGTGGTACATTTAAGAAATGATTTGCTCATGAGGGCTCCACACTCATGAATGAATTAATGCCATTATCTTCAGAATGGATTAGTTATCACATGATTGGATTGTTATAAAAGCACATTCTCTCTTCCATACACTATCTTGGTCTTCCACCATGGGATAATACATAACGGAAGCCTTGACCAGATGCTCATGTCATGCTCCTGGACTTCTCAGCTCCAAACTGTGAGTGAAATATGCTTTTATAATATTATTTGTAAATCACCCAGTCTGTGGTATTCTGTTACAGCAGCAGAAAATGGACTCAGATGGTGGAACACCACATTAACAGAATAAAGGATAAAAATCACATTGTTATCTCAATAGCTGCATAAAAACTATTTGACAAAATTCATAAGTGCCTCATGATAAAACCTCTCAGCAAACTAGGAACAGAATCATTTTAATATAAGAAAGGACATATAAGAAAAGCCCACAACTAACGTCATACTCAATAGTGAAACACTGAAAGATCTTCATCTAAGAAGGCAAGAACAAGGCCAGGATGCCCATTTTTGCCACTTCTATTAAAAGTAGTACTTGAAGTCCTAGTCAGAGCAATTAGGCAAAAGAAATAAAAAGCATCCACATTATAAAGAAAGAAGTAAAACTGTCCCTGTTTGCAGATAACATGATTTTATATATAGACAACCCTAAAGACACCATAAAAAAACCTGTTAGAAAAAATTCAGAAAAGTTGCAGGATATGAAATCAACATATAAAAATTTGTTACATTTCTATGCATGGACAATGAACTATCTGAAAAGGAAATTAGGAAAATAATTTAATTTACATAACACAAAAAAATTCCTGGAAATAAACCTTTCTCAGAAGGTGAAAGACTTCTTTTATACTGAAAACTGCAACACATTGATGAAAGAAATTGAAAAGGACACAAATAAGTGGAAAGATACTCCATGTTCTTGGATTGGAAGGATTGATATTGTTAAAATGTCCATACTACCCAAATGGATTTACAGATTCAGTGCAATTCCTAGCAAAATCACAAACTCAATTTTTACAGAAATAGATAAAGCAATCCTACAATTCATAGGAAATATAAAAGACCATGCATGGAGAGCCCAATCAATCCTGAGAAAGAAAAACAAAGCTGAAGGTATTACACTTTCTGATTTAAAAATATATTACAAATCAAAACAGTATGGTACAAATGGGACAGAATAGAAAACCCAGAGACAAATTGGTGCATATATGGTCAACTGATCTTCAGCAAGGATGTTTAGAGTACACAATGGGGAATTACCAAGAGCAAAGCATGCAGTGCACACAGATAAAGAATGTGAAAACAAAAAAAAAGCCAATAGAAATGCAAAGAATTAGAAAACCAACTTATGTTGAATAAGGGGGAGATTATACAGCATGGAATAAGAGTGTGAGAAGCAATAGTCAAAGAGAAAAATGGCTAAATATTTTCCATAACTGAAGAATTGACTTGAATCCTTTTATGCATGAATCATATCTAGACATATACCAGGGTGAAAAAAAGAACACTAAAAACAATGAAATCAAGGAGAAGACACAATTATCCACAATTTTACAAAAATTAAATTGGCAATAAAGCAAATGATCATAGTATAGAAACCAAAAACAAACTCACAATGTATGGAACTCTGATATGTAATAGATGTGGTATTATAAATACTAGTGGAAATGATGGAGTATCTTAATAACTAGTGACAGTGAAATTGGTTGTCCATATGGAAAAAAAAATAGTTCCACACCTTAAATCATGCACAAATTTCAACTTCTGAATGATTAAACACCTTTGTGTAAAACCCAAATTAAATAATTTAATAAGGACACAAAAGCTTTATTTTTCAAGATAGCTAACTAGTGACATGGGTTGCCAGTTCTCTTTTGAAAGAAGGACCAAAGTTACAGATGAATAAGCATGACCCACGTGAAATACTGCGGAAGAGTTCCAGAACCTACCAGAGACCCCATGGGAAAAACCTGGGACACAGAACAAGAAGAAAGCAAAAATTGGACAATGGTTGACCCCCAAGGAACTTGGAGTCCCCTGGAAAAGTAGGTGGGGGTGTTTTTTGCTTCCCTCACCTCTGTGGCAGACTCCTGGCTTCCAAACCATTAGAGAGTTCCTCTACCCTCACAAGCCCAAGCACTGCTGTGGATAGCAATTTGGGAACTTCTTGGTCGCAAAGCACTGGGCTGCCAGTCCACGCATGGTCACTCACCCTCTCTCCAGACCCAAGCTGAGGCAGTGGGTGCCATACTGTTTGTGCACCCACTGTGGACTTCTGTCTTGCCCAGGGAGTTTCAGCCCTCTGTCTCTGAGTTGCTGGATTCCCTGCAAACATTCCCCAGCACCCACTCAAAATGCAGCAACCACAGGGGTCTAGTGGGTCCCAAGGGGGAACTACAAGATTCCCTGAGTTCTAATACTCAGGGTGGGCTGCCCCTAGGGGAAGGGAGAGTGCAGCATGCCAAAGCATTCCTAGGGACAGAGGAAACTAGAGTGCACAATGCTCTCACCCTGAGAGCTCCTCGCTTGTGAGCTGAAGGTGTCTGCACCCTTCCCAGCAGAGATGTGAGTGTGGAGCTGGGTCCTATAGAGAAAGAGTGATCCTGCCCCAAAGGCCAAGCAGTACTAGTGCCTAGGAACAACCATGGAGAAAGGGATTTCTCCTCCTTCTCACCCACTGCTGCAGATAAAGTCATGGCCATTTCCACAGGGATTTGGTGCTGATGCACTGGGCAACAGCCAGTCCTGGGCTTTCAGGGGGACTGCAAACCCACTGAGGAAGTGTTCCCCATGCCTGGGTTTGCATGAAGGGTGCAGTTCATTCCCCTCCCTACACAGAGTGGCAGCATTTCTCTAGCTGCCCTGCCCAGGGAATCTCAACCATTGAGTCTCTGCATCACTAGATAACCCAAAAATGTTCTTCAGCACCCACTCAGACTGCAGCAACCAGAAGGGGCTGGTGGGTCCCAGGGGAGCTGTGGGACTCCTGGAGTTCTAACATTCAGAGCAGGCTTCCCCTAGAGGAAGGGAGAGTGCAATATACTGGGATGCCCTTTGGGACAAAGAAGACCAGGGCACATACTCTTATCCATTAAAGAGAGCCCCACTTGTGAGCTAAAGGTGTCTGCTTTTCCCCCAGCAGACACATGGGAACAACACTAGGCTCTGTAAAGGTGGAGAGTGGTTCCACCCCAGTGAAAAAGAGGCACCAGTGCCTGGGAACAATTTGTAGATAGGGACTTATCCCCCTCTTCACTGCTGCAGATATAGCCACGGCTGTTCCCATGGAGAGTTGGGTGGGTATGCTGGGGAACATCTATTCCAGGGCATGTGAGGGAAGCTGCACCCCCACTGATGGTACGTCCACCACATCCAGGCTTGCATAGAGGCTGGGGCGCGCTCTCCTCCCTTGGAGGACTGGCAGCTTTCTGCAGCAGAGTACAGGTGTGTGGCAAAGCTGTTCGTTTTTAACTCAGGGAAAAAGTGTCACCTGAGGCCTTCTTGGCTGAGAACTGCTGGACAGGCATTTTCCGTAGCCCTCAGCTCATTAGGACCTGGAGGTAAATGACAGTGACTATCTGAACTGGAAGTCACAAGCCCTGGGACAGGGATGCGATAGTGAGGCAGATCACGAGTCTGCCTACCCAGACGTGGAGCTAGGGCAGCTGCCTTCCTCTCCACCAACAGAGACCTTGGTACATTTCAACATGAGTTCCCCCTGTTACCCTCATCAGGGATGGTACTTCCACTCATATTGGGCTGTATACAAGGGCGACCTTAGTGGTCAAGTTCTGCCCAGATTTGTTCCCCCTTCCAGGGCTGAGCAGGGAATGCAGGACATCAGGCATGCCATAGACCACCCCACCACCTGAGCAAACTGAGACTGAGCACACACGCATCAGCTCCTGCTGCAGCCAGCTGTTACACATAAGTGCCACCTTCTTGTCGAGTGGTTGAATTGAAGCCCAGTACAACTCTAGGACAATAAGAATTTGAGAAAGCTACAGAACAAAAGCTATCTATAACCAAGGAACAAAATCTTGATGCCCTGAAGGTATGCTGAATTGAAGCTGAATGAACAAACACAACATACATTATAAGCACACCATCAAGAGGAAAAATTTAAAAAAAAATTAAAAAGTCACACTTAAACAAAAGTAAATCACACAATATTCTGAAATTTAAAAAATTAAAAAATAAAAAGTTTAAAAAATCTAAAAAAAAAAGAATAAGAAATAACAGCTTCTCCAGATGAGAAGGAACCAGCATAAAGACTCTGGCATTATGAAAAACAGACTATATCGACACTTTGAAAGGATCACAATAGCTCTCCAGCAATGGATCACAGCCAAAATGAAAATTCTGAATTGACAGATAAAGAATTAAAAACATGGATTATAAGGAAGCTCAATGAGATATAAAAGAAAGTTGAAAACCAACACACAGAAACCAGAAAAATAATTCAGGATATAAATGAAAAATTTACTAAAGAGATATTTTAACAAAAACACAGATAGAACTAACTGAAATGAAAGATTCGAAGGAATTACAAAATGCAGTTGAATACTCAAGCAACAGAATAGATCAAGAAGAAGAAAGAACTTCAGAGCTTGAAAATAGGTCTTTCAAATTAATGCAGTCATATAAAAATAAGGAAAATAATTTTAAAATGAATGAAGTATTGGAGAAATATGGGATTATGTAAAGCATCCAAACCTATAAGTTATAGGTATTCCTGAGTGGGAAAAAGACAAGATAAAAAGTGTGGAATACCTATTTGAGGGAATAATTGAGGAAAACTTCCTTGGTCTTGAAAGGGGTTTGGACATGCAGATACAAGAGGCTCAGCAAACACCAGAGAGATATATTGCGAGATGGACTTCACTAAGGCATATAGTCATCAGACTATCTAAAGTGAATGTAAAGGAAAAAATAAAAATAAAAGCAGCAAGAGAAAAAACATTTAATTACCTATAAGGGAAAGCCCATCAGCCTAACTGTAGACTCCTCCAAAGAAATCTTATAAGCCAGGAACAATTAGGGCCCTATTTTCAATATTCTCAATGGAAAAAATTGTCAGACATGAATTTTGTGCCTTGCTAAATTAAGCTTCACAAATGAAGGAGAAATAACATCTTTTTCAGATAAGCAAACTCTAAGGGAATTTATCACCACTAGACCAGCCCTACAAAAAATGCTCAAGGGAGTTCTAAACATGAATGCAAAAGGTTGATACTGGCCATCATAAAAATACACAAAAGCTTAAAACTCATAGGTCTTATAAAGCAAATATACAATTGAGAATACAACACAATTAGTTAAATAATTAACATTATGACAGGAATAGAACTTTATATATAAATAATAACTATGAACTTACATGAACTAAATGTCTCACTTAAAAGATATTGATTGGCAGAATGGATTAAATAAAAAAACCAGAACCCAAACATACGCTGTCTTCAAGAAACTCACTTAACTGATAAAGACTTTTATAACCTCAAGCTACAGGGGTAGAAAAAGATATTCAAGTATCTTCTCAGATCACAGTGGAATAAAACTGGAAATCGATTCCAAGAGGAACTCTCAAAACTATACAAATACATGGAAATTAAACACCCTGCTCCTGAATGATCTTTGGGTCAATAACAATATCAAGATGGAAATTTAAAAATTTTATGAAAGATATAAAAATAGTGAAACAACATATCAAAACTGCTGGTAACAGAAAAAGCAGTGCTAAGAGGGAAATTTATACCATTAAATGCTTACATCATAAAGATTGAAAGATCACAAATTAACAAACTAAGGTCTCACCTTAAGGAACTAGAAAAACAAAAAGAAACTTAACTCAAAGCCAGCAGAAGAAAACAAATAACAAGGATCAGATCAGAGCTAAACAAAATTGGGACCACAAAAACCAATATAAAGGATCAAGAAAATGAAAAGAGGGTTATTTGAAAAGATAAACAAAATTGAATAGCAGATAGCTAGATTACCCAAGAAAAGGAGAGAGAAGATTCAAAGGAGTTCAATCAGAAATGAATAAGGAAGCACTACAGTTGATACCACAGAAATATTAATACACAAGGTCATCTGAGACTACTGTGAATATTTCAATGCCCACAAACTAGAAAACCTAAAGGAAATGGATAAACTCCTGGAAATATGCAACCTCCTAAGTTTGAGTCAGGAAAAAATAGAAATTATGAACAGAACAATAAAGAGTAATGAGATTGAATCAACAATAAGGTTCTCCCAAAATAACAAAAGCCCAGGACAAGTTGGATTTAGAGCAGAATTCTGCCACAAAGACACACGAAGAAGAATGGCCGTTCCTTCTGAAACCATTCCAAAAGATCATGGAGAAAACCCTCCCTAACTCATTCTAAAAAGCCAGTATCACCCTGCTACCAAAGCCAGGAAAGTATTTAATAACAAGGAAAACTGCAGAACAATATCCCTCATGAACATAGATGCAAAAATCCTCAAGAAAATACTAGTAAACCAAAGTTAACAGCACATGAAAAAGATAATACACCACAATCAAGTGTGTTTTGTTCCAGGGAAGTAAGGAAGGTTCAACACACGCAAGTCAATAAATGTGATACACCACACAAAAGGAATTAAAACAAAAACCATATGATCATCCCCATAGATGCAAAAAAAAGCATTTGGTAAAATCTAGCATTCCTTCATGATAAAAACTCTCAACAAAGTAGGTAATAAGGAACATACCTCAAAATAATAAAAACCATATATGACAAACTGACAGCCAACATCATCCTGAATGGAGAAAAGTTGAAAGCATTCCCCCTAAGACCTGGAGCAAGATAACGATGCCCATTCTTACCATTTCTATTCAACACAGTACTGGAAGTTCTAGCCAGAGCAATCAGGCAAGAGAAACAAATAAAGAACACCCAAATTGGAAAAGAGGAGGCCAAATTATGTCTGTTTGTATATTATACGATCTTATACCTAGAAAAGCCTAACGATTACTCCAAAAGACTCCTAGATTTGATAAATGAATTGAATAAAGTCTCAGGTTTACAAAATCAACATACAAAAGTCAGTAATATTGTATACACCAATAACAACCAAGCTGGGAACCAAATCAGGAATTTAGTCCCATTTAAAATTATTGCAAAAAAAATCTAGAAATATATTTACCCAAGGAGGGGAAAGAAGTCTACAAGAAGAATTATAAAACACTGTTGAAAGAAATCATAGATGGCACAAACAAATGGAAAAAAATATCCCATGCTTGTGGATTGGAAGAATCAGTATTGTGAAAATGACCACACTGCTCAAAACAATCTACAGATTCAATGTAATTCCTATCAAAATGCCAATGTCATTTTTCACAAATTAGGAAAAACAATTCTAAAATTCATATGGAAGCACAAAAGAGCCTGAATAACCAAAGCAATACTGAGCAAAAGAGCAAAGCTGAAGGCATCATATTACGTGACTTCAAATTATACTACAAGGCTATAGTAACCAAAAAACCATGTTACTGGTATAAAAATAGACACGTGGATCAATGGAACAGAGCGGACAGCCCAGAAATAAAGCCACATCCCTACAGCCAACTGATCTTTGACAAAGCAGACAAAAATATACATTAGAAAAAAATATCCTATTTAAAAATGGTGCTGGGAAAATTGGACAGCCACATGCAGAAAAATTGAACTGGATTCCTATCTCTCACCACTTACACAAATTAACTCAAGATGGATTAAAGACTTAAATATAAGAATGTAAGACCTGAAACTCTGAAAACTCTACAAGAAAACCTAAGAAAAACTCTTCTGGACATTGGTATAGGTAAAGAATTTAGGTCTAAGTCCCCAAAAGCAAATGCAACAAAAATAAAATAAACAAATGGGACTTAATTAAACTAAAAAGGTTCTGCACAGCAAAAAAAAATTAATCAGCAGAGTAAATAGACAAGCTACAGAATGGGAGGAAATATTCCCAAACTCTGCATCCAACAAAGGATTAACATCCAGAGTCTACATGGAACTTAAACAACTCAGCAAGAAAAAAAAATAACACCATTAACAAGTGGGCAAACGACATGAACAGACACTTTTTGAAAGAAGATAAACAACCAATAAACATGAAAAAATTGTTTATCATCAGAGAAATGGAAATTAAAACCACAATGAGATACCATCTTACTCCACTCAGAATGGCCATGATTAAAAAGTCAAAAAACAATACATGTTGGCACAGATGTGGAGAAAAGGGAATGCTTTTACACTGTTGATGGGAATGTAAATTAATGCAACCTCTATGGAAAACAGTGTTGAGATCTCTCAAAGAACCAAGTATGGTAGACCTACCGTTCAATCCAGCAATCCCACTACTGGGTATCTACCTAAAGAAGAAGAAATCATTTTATCAAAAAGATACCTGCACTTGTATGTTTATCACAGTACTATTCACAATAGCAGAGATATGTGATGGACACCTAAGTGTCCATCAACCAATGATTGGCTAAAGAAAATGTGGTGTGTGTGTATGTGTGTGTGTGTGTGTGTGTGTATCATGAAATACAATTCAGCCATAAAAATAATGAAATAATGTCCTTTGCAGCAACTTGGATGGAACTGGAGGCCATTATCCTAAGTGAAGTAATTCAGGAACAGAAAATCAAATATCACGTTCTCATTTATAAGTGGGAGCTAAACAATGGGTACACATGGCCATCCAGAGTGGAATAATAAACACTGGAGACTCCAAAAGGTGGGAGGGTGGGAGGGTGTGGGATGAAAAATTACCTATCGGGTACAATGTATAGTATTTGGGTGACAGGTACACTAATAGCCCAGACTTCACCACTACAAAACATATCCATGTATAATAACAAAACTACACTTTTGTCACATTTTTAATTCTATAAAAATAATAAATAAATAAATAAAAATTAAAATTAAAAATACAAAGTAAAACAACAAAGAAAGCATGCTTACGTTCGCCTTTTATCGTCAAATTTCTCTACTTGACCTATTAGGGCCCAATGGAGGAATAAACATGTTCCAATAAAATATTCTAAAATAAATAAGTAAACAAAAGAGACTACCATTATGGTAGTCTTAGGGAATTATTTTCTTGAGAAAACATATAGAATTTCAAACCATTCTACAATATGTATAGACATTAAAATATTATGCAAATTGAAAGAAGCAAGTCAAAAAGACAACGTATATGCTTCTGAAATGTCCAGAACAGAAAAATCTATAGAGACAGAAAGTATATTAGTGATTGCTCAGGGCTGGGTAGGTGAAAGTTTGGGGGATTTACTAATGGGCATGGGGTTTCTTTTTGAGGTGATGAAAATGTTCTAAAATTGACTGTGATGATAGTTATACATATCTGTGAATATACTAAACACCATTGAATTCTGTGGTGTGTGAATTTTATCTTAATAAAGCTATAAAAATAAGGTCAAATGATAAATGAATAGGTCTATATACAGTGCTTGACAGCACTGAAATTTTAAAAGTTGTATAGAAGAAAACACAACACAAATAAAGTGTTAAGCCACAGACTCAGAGAAAATATTTACAATGCACATAACTAACAAGGACACTCCTATAATTCAATTAAAATAACCTAAGAAAAAAGGACAAAAGATATGTACAGGTAAATGTCAGGAGATCCAAATGGAAAATAGGCATATAAAATAATACTCAATTACACTAGAAATCAGGAAAGTGAAAAATTAATACTATAAATATTATTGGCAAAAATGAGAGTGTCTGACAATACCAAGTATTGACAGAAGGTAGAAACAGAAATTCTCAATTCAGTGCTGGCAGGAGTATAAATTTCTATAATCATAGAGTAGAGTTTTTTGACAAGACCTAATAGCATTAAAGATGCACACACTCTATAATCTAATAGTTGCATTTCTGTAAAGTTTTCACATGTATTGTACAAGATATTAGTAATGTAACATTTTTCTTAATAGTATAAACTTTAAAGCCTTATAAATTTCCATTAATAGAAGAATGGTTAATTGAATCTTGGTCCACTCCAATGGAGAAATAGTAAACAGCCTTAAGAACACAATATTGTATGAGAAATGCAAGTTGTAGAAGGTCATAAAATGCTTAATAGCATTTATGAAGACATTTAAAATATATAAAACATACTATGGGTTGGTTATGGATACATTAGTCGAGATAGTCTAGGTTGTGCTGTGGTAAAAACAAGAAGGATAACAAAATAATTCCAGAAGCTTAAAGCATCAAAAATTTATTTCTCAACTATACTGAAAATCAGTTGAGGTTTTGCAGGGGGACTTCCTACACATTATCCTTTTTCTGGGGATCAGGTAGATTGAAAAACCACTATATGGAAAAATTGTAGGTTGCCATGAGTGATGGAAATAGAGCTTTAAGCATCTAAAATTAAATTATCTGACCTGGAAATAATTAAATTATCTGGACTGGAAAGGACACGTCACCTCCAATCATAACTTATTGACTAGAAGTAATCACATAGCCCATTCCAACCACAAGAGGGGCTAGTAAGTGCCATCTTGTTATATGCCCAGAAGTCTGACAGCTGAAAATGTTTGGTGAATAGCATTAACTACCAACTTGGTTATGTGTAGACACCAAATTCAGAATACTACTAAGCAGCATAGAAGAGGAAGTGAATAATGGAGGGGTACAAAGGGGACTGACTCCATTCTGTCTCCAATATTTTATATTTTTAAAAAGTAAAGGGAAGCTTTAATAAAATATGGCAGCATATTGAGATTTGTTCAAGTTGGATGGTAGGTACATAGGTATTCATTTCATTAATCTGTATGATTATCAGTATACTGAAACTACTTAGATATGAAAAGAAACTTTAAAAAAATAAATTAATAGTTAGGTATCATATTTAAGAAGGAAAGAGAAAAATGGAAAAAGAAAGGCAAACTAATCTTAGAGATCTTTGAAATAATTATAAGAGGAGACATTGTACCGTTCTAATGTATTTTAAATCTAGTCAGGAATGGGTGATTTTCCAGAAAAAATATATTTCCAAGATGACTCCAAGAGACAGAAAGCAAAAATTGACTAATAATCATAATAGAAATTGACAAAGATAATAAAGAGCTACATTTTCTTCTTTACCAAATTTTCAGGACCAGATGATTTCATGGGTGTACTTTTCCTTACTTTGAGAACATGATAATATGACTTCCATTTAACCATTGTCTTTGGAAGACATATGCTAAGTGCTTTACATTTGTTATCACAGGACATCTTTCAGAGAGATCTAGTTGATGTATTTTATTATTATGACCATTTTATAAATGTTAAACCAAAGAGTAGGTAAAGCCAGATTTTGAATATCTCCTACAGCTAGAGAGATTATTCCTTTAATCCCTATACTTGCTCTTTAACTTCTACACATTTTCAAGCCATGGAATGACAAGGAAACTTTTCCAATTATCTCATTAAAGAAGCATAATACTAATACCCAAACTGAACCCGATGATAACAACAAATGTGAAGAAAACTACTGAAAAATATACAAATCTTAATGCAAAAATCTTAAATAAAATATTTGTAAATATAATCCTACAGCAGATAAGTAGAATAATACATAATGATGAAGTACGAGCCATTCTATTATAGGAATGCAAAGAATTCAAAAACAGGAATCCCATAAAGAATTACATAAATATAATTCACCATATTAGTAAGTGAAAGGAGAGGAAAAATATGGTCATTCTGGTAGATACCAATGAAGGTATTTATAAAATTCAACCTCCATTAAAACATGAATGTTCCTTAAAAAGCATAATATATGACTCAAAATAAAAAGCTTTACATTTAATTGTAAAAATAATTAAAAATTTGGAAATTAATTTTATGAACAAAACTAGGATGCTACTTTCTTTAGTTATTTAAAACTGTTCTAAAATTGCTAGATTTTAGTGTATATATATATATATATCTGTATCTATACTATAACATCATGTTGTATACCTTGAATATACCTAATAACATTTATTTTTTTAAAAATTGCTAGATAATGTATTTAGACAAGAGAACAAAATAAAATGTTATATATTTGGTGAAAATGAGTGCAAAATTAATATGTAATGACTAATATATTCCCTTTATAGTGAAAATGTAATGAAAAGTCTATTCACACAGCATTCAAAAATAAAATGTAAAGAAAATACTGATAAATAAATTTAATAAGGAATGCATAAATACTAAATGAAGAAAACTACCACACAAAACTTTACTGAGAAAGATTTTTAAAAAGGCCTGAGTAAAAGTAGACAAACATAACAAGGCAATAATTTGAAGATATCAATTCTCCCTGTGTCTATAACATGGGAATTAAAATGAGATATTTTTGACCCTTTATATTGATAACAAAACAATATTAGCAAAAAGGAAAGAACATGAGGAAATCTGCTGTCAGGAAAGGCGTAGGATGTGGGCATATTCATACATAATGTTGCAAATGCAAATTGTTCCAGCTTTCTTGATGGGCAATTAGCGTTGTGCTTCTTTAACAAGTTAAATATATGACTCAAACTAAAATCCTAATGTTTAATCATAAGAAAATTTTTAAAAATTCAAAATTAATTCCAGGAACAAGTCAAGGATGCTTGCCATTATTTAAAATGCTTTCGAGAGTACTATGTAATACTTTTGGGAAAAAACAACAAAATAATTTTTATATATCAGAAATGAGGGTAGCTGATTGCAAAATTAATGTACAATTAAAATATCTGTCTTTTATACAAACAAAAATAAGGTAAAATATTATTGAATGAGATTCTTTGTGCGTGTGTGAATCTTGACCCAATGATTTCAAAGTTTATCTGGAAGGAAAACATGGAAGAATAGCTAAGTAAATACTCGGTAAGAAGAGTATTTTGTCCCAAGTATATCTTGCCCCGCCAGATATTAAAAGCCATTCTAAGGCTATTGCAATTGAAATGATGTTATGCAAGTGCACAGACAGAACCATATAACATATTACAGTGTTTAGATATATATCTAATTATATACTGTAATTAAGTGTATAATGAAGGTAGCATTTTCAATCTTTGGGGAAAAGGTAGGCTAATTAGTAAATAATTTGGAGGAAACTGCTTGTCTACATGGAATAGTAATATTAATAATACTAGTCCACCTAATATTAATAATTTGCTTACCATGTTCCAACGCTTGCTCTAAATTCTTTGAACAGATTCTTTCATTTTTATCACAAACCTATGAGTTAGAGAGTAAGATTACGCCTTTTCACAGATGGAAAAACAGGCTTCAAAAGGTTAAGTGATTTTTTCAAGGTCACTTGGCTATTAAGTGGCAGAGTCCAGACCTTAATACAAGTCTTTCTTATCATAGATACTAAGCACTAGCTGCTAAGGTTGATCACACTACCTCACTCCAAAGCTCTCAAATAAATTGTAAATAGATCAAATATTTAAATGTTAAAAATTAAATTATAGTCAAAGGAGATACGTGTGAATGCTTTTTATAATCTTGATATGGGTCATGCCTTTCTAAGCCATACCAAGAAGCTATAAAAATGATAAATATGACAGCATAAAAATGTAAAGCTTCTTTTTAGCTAAAAATACCACAATGAAAGTTAAAAGACAATCTGGGAGGAAGTATTTGTAAGGCACTTGACAGGCTAATTTTCTTAATATTCAAAGAGCTTGTGTAAATCAAAACTAAAAAAATGAGCAACATTATTTGAAAATGGGTAAAGAACTTGAAAAGCCAATTGAAAAATAATAATTGCAAATAGTTATTAAAAATGGAAAGATGCTCACCATTACTAGTTATCAAAAATATAGATTAAAATGTGATATTTTTGCCCTTCATAATGATAATGAGGGAAAATATTAACAAATATGAAATAGCATGAGCGCTCCCACCATTCAGAAAAGCATGAGATGTGGGAGTATATGTGCACTGGTGGGAATGCAACTTGTTCCAGCCTTTCTGGAAGGGAAATTAGCATTGTGCCATAAAATTTTAAAGATTAAATATTCTTTGGCTCAGCATATCTTCTAGAAATAATTCCTAAGATGATAGCAAAAATGCATAAAGGTGTATGCACAAGCATGGTCACTGCAGCATTGTTTTAAATAGGGAGCATCTGGCAACAAATCGTCAAAATGTTGATTAAGAAAAGCATGGCTTAGTTAAAAACTGTAAAACCATGAAAAAGAATGTTCGTCAGTCATGAAAATAGTGATGTAAGTGGACATGAAAAGGGGTTTATAGCACATTGATGAGTAAAAAGAGCAAGACACCAGATAATATATAAGCTATGGACATATTTGTGTAAAAGTGTATGTAAGAGTGTGTGCACATATATGAATGTATGACTAAAAGTGTCTTGATCTTGTTCTCTCATTAAAGGCTATTTCCACAGGGATTCTCATTTAAAGAAACAACCACACATCATCACAGATATTCAAAAAGCATTTTTACTCTTTACTTCCTACTCCTGAAAACTGCTGTGGTGGAAAATACATTCATAATGCACAGAAAAACTTGTTAAACACTGTCTCCCTCTTTCTCTTTATCTGTTTCCCTCTAGGTCTCCAATCCTTCTTCAATTCTTGTAATTGGAAGTGTAGCCTTAGAAATCTCTGGGGTATTGCATATTATAGGTATAGCAGCCATAGAGGAAGAAAGAGAGTAGATTTTCATTCCCAATGTCTTTCCCCAAATTTCCAGAGAGCAAAGCTCATGCTGAATTAACATAGCACTCCTCTATTACTCAAGTATAGGAAGTAAAGGGATGGAATACTATAAGGGACAGCAATTAATAGAAAACAATAGCCCTGGGCAGATACAACTATAAAAATAACTATAAAGATAAATATATATTCTTAACCAAAGCTTTTTGGCCATTTTCCAAGGAAAAATAGATTAATTTAGGTGTATTGCAAGGCGCTATATTTTATGATATTCTTAATACAAGAATAGATTCTATACTATTAGAAAAAAGCTTCTAACACTTTCCTGTAAGACTTTCCTATATGTTCTACAATGACTCATGGTATGTTAAGGATCTGTGATTTCATATAGAACTGCTTGAGTTATATGTGGATATTTTTAGAATAGAAAAGAATTTCTCAACCATGGCACTATTGCCAATTTTGTCTGGATAATTCTTTTTCCTTATTGGGGGGGGATAACTTGTGCAACCTGTGCATTGTAGGATCATTAGCAGCATCTCTGTTATCTACCCATTAGATGCCAGTAGGACCTCCTCCCACTCTCCCTCCCCCCAGGTTGTGACAATTAAAAAATGTCTCCAAACATTGCCAAATATGCCACAGGGGGCAAAATTGCACCTCATAAAAAACCACTGGAATTGACACTGATCTTTTTATGGAGCTCAAGATTGCATATGGCTGTAGATATTATAAATATGTGTATGTACATCTATGTGTGTGTATATATATTCTTGTATCATAAATTTTGTTTCTAATGTGTGAAATAACAAAAGTGGATCATGTCAAAAGTAAGCACAATAATGTTGAAGCTCATACAATAAATAAACATTTATTTCTAAAATTTATGAAAGCCTGATCAGATAAATAAATCATGAGAAAGTATGTCATAATAAGAAAAAAACAGCACTGACAAAAATGTTATATAGAACTGAAAAATACAACTTTCAGCAGTGAGGAACTGACAGATTTCAGCTAAAATCTAATTAGAAATATTCTACAGGGCAAAGGGAAGACTACACAAATTTATGTTTTAGTAATTTTGTTGTTTCTTTCTTTCTTCAAGGCAGAATATGCTTAAGCTCAAACTGGGCTTGTTTCTGTATAATTCTAGACTGATGGAATGAATAAGAGAGTTGCATAAACTCCCTGGTGAATTCACCATCTGCCCATGCCCTCTGAATATTTTTTATGACTGAACTTACTGAACAAGTAAAGTTGAAAGCATAGCTGAATAGAAAGAAACAATGAGAATATAAAATAAAGAAAACATGCAAATATCAAAACACTTGCCAGTTTAGAAGCCCATACCGCAAACTTGCTTTGGAGAAGTTTGTCAATGTGCTTAAAGCTTCCTCTTGCTTTCAGAAGAACCTTTTCTTACAGTGATGAAAATCTTTGGTAATACATTGGCATCAGATTCATCTACAGCATAGGAGCTACCAGAATTAACATTAAAAACAAAAGTCCTAGAGTAATGCTTCCATTTGTGAACTGACCAAGCCATATACAAGAAAAATTTACAGTACACAGACCCAAAGTTAAATCTTAGTTCAAATGCTGGCTTTGACAGTGATTTCCAGGACAGTTTACTGGAACAGTTGCAGAATCTAACCAAATACCACTAACAGGCCATTTGTTCATCTACCATCTGCAGAAATGCATGAAAACTATTACTATCCCTCTGTTTCCATCCTTTGTAAATTATTCTGTTGTAGCCAAGAAGTCTCATTGAAAAATCTCTGTGCATTTCAGAAAAGCAATATTTTTGATAACTTAAAATGTAATCCAATGTATATTTTGGTGCATGTCAATATATTGGCTAGGATTCTGTGAGGGTATGTATAATTAATTCATATGTTAATGATACATTAAAATTAGAACAAATATAAAAGAATAGGATCTTAAATCTATCCTATTATAAAACTATCATATAACTTTTACTCATTAAGCGTTTTTTATTTCTATCATGTTCGGGTATAGAACATGATAGTATTCATATATACTTAAATAGCCAGTGTTGCTCTTAATAAGATGCAACCAAAACTTGCCCATTTATTTCTCCAAATTCTCATCTTAATCTTGATTTTCTTTTTTAAAAAAGAACGAAATGCATAGATAAACTCCATTTCAGTAGAGAATCATCTTTAGGCTAGGCATATACAAAATTAGTTCTGAATATATTGTTTCAAAGAGGAAAGGGAAGAGTGTAGAATTGACACGCACAAAGTCCTTCATTGCTGCTTAGGGCAGGAGTCCTCAACTAAGTCTCATGGGCCAAATTCAGGCCATAACCTGTTTTTCAAATAGAGATTTACCGGGCTGCAGCCATGCCAGTTAATTTACATATTGTCTACAGCTGCTTTTGTTCTGTAAAGACAGAGTTGAGTCATTGTGACAGAGAGACATAGTGGTCAGCAAAAACTAAAATTGTATTTACTATATAGCCTTTTGCAGAAAATGGTTGTCAAACCCTGGCATAGAATATCAAACAGAAGAGATTGTAGGAATAATCCAATCCTCTTATTTTAAGGAGGAAGAAAAAAAAAAACCTGAGCTCTAGTGAGAGTACTTAGCTACTATAAAGTTACACAATGTATTACCAGCACAGTAGTTACTAGACACCAGGTTTCCTGACGCCCTCTGGGAGAAATGGATACTGCCTCCACGAATTATAACCAAGATCCACAGTCATTCAGAGTTCATATCTCAAACTATGCTAATATTCTAATTCACAAAGCTTTTTTGGCTTTTAGATAGAAGAGCAAAAAGACAAATCTGTGAGCTAATGTTCCTTTGCTTTTTTCTGGGTATAAGATGAGACAATCTACATATGGGTGTAACCCAGCACCTGGCATGAGTTAATTTCCTTTCTACCTTCATTTTTCCAGATGAGGAAACTGAGGTCTTATAGGTATAGTGACTTGTTTTGAGGCCATACATACAATGAGAGTTAAAGGTAGAGTTCACTTTTGGAATTTAGGATTCCAAGTCCAGTCTTTATTCTGTAACACCAAATGAACAATTTAAATACATATCATTAGGACTTAGGAATCAGTTGGGGTTATGGATTTTCTTTTTGCTGCTTATTAATGGTTTCTTAACTGGGAATGTGAAAAGTCATCTCTCTGTTGCACTGCAATGTCCTGCAGTAACAACAAAAAGCAAAGATGCACTTACATGACTATCAGTTGTCCTGAGCATCTACTTTCCTGTAATATGCACTTGTTGTAGTTTATAAACAAAATAAAATGTCCTGTCTGGACACAATAACAAGGGGAAGTTAAAGAGGAACAAATAGTCTAAATGAAACCAATCCCACATGGAAATAAGGAAGAAATGACTTCTTTCTCCATTCTCATGGCTCTATCCAAGGCTCCTCCCTTCTAATTCTACATAATCTCTTGTGTTTTTTCATGCATTTTAGAATGATGGACCACTTTGCACAAGTGTGGACTATGGATTAAATGTAGAAGGCAACAAAGCAGCAAAGATAATACTGGAAATATCCAGTGGAGAGAGAATAAGATGCTGAACTAATTTAAAAATGAAACCACAGAAGATGACTTTCTTTGAAAATATTAACTCAGTAAGAATTGTAAATCCTTTCTAGAACAGCATGGTGGTGTGGGGAGTGATAAGCCAACAAACAATGAAGAGATAAAACCCACAAGACTTGTGGTTATGGCTTGGCTAGAGATGATGGAGACGTAGAAATAGAAGTTAATGATGGCTGTATTAGTTCCCTATTGCTGCTGTAACAAATTACTACAAACTTAGTGGCTTAAAATAACAAAAATGTATTATCTTACAATTCTGGAAGTCAGAAGTCCTAAGTGGGTCTCATTGGGCAAAAATCAAGGTTACAGAGCTGTATTCCTTTTGGAGGTTATAGGGAAGAATCTATTTCCTTGTCCACTTTACAAAGGCCACTCACATTCCTTGGCTCATGGCCTCATTGCTACATCTTCAGGCCAACAATATCAGGCCAAAGCCTCTGACGCTGCTGTCTCTACAATTCTCTCTTCTTCTGCCTCCTTCTTTCACTTTTAATGACTCTTTTGATTACTCTGGCCATACCCAGATAATCTCCCTATCTTATGATTAATGATATTAATTCTATTTATAGCCTTAATTCTTCTTTGGTATGTAATGTAACACAATCACAGATTGCAAGGATTAGGACATAGACAGACATCTGCAGCAGGAGGCCATTATTCTGCCTACCACAGTGACTTCTCAAATTGTTTCATGTGTAACTAAGATTTATCATAGCTTAAAAAATACATCTCATGCTGAGTAAAATCCAGAGTCCTGATAATGTCATATAAGACTCTCTGTGCAATTAAGGACTAGGGTCCTGGGCATAGACTGAATTGGATTTAAATAATGGTACTGGCATTTAATAGTTTTGTAAACTTATAAAAAATATATTTCACAGGCTCAGTTTCCTAATCTGAAAAATGTGAAAAATCAGCTATATCCAACAAATAGAGTTATAGTGAATATTAAATAAGATAATGATGATAAAGTACTTAGCATACTGTCCAGCTCAATGAATATTAGATACTAATTAGCACTGAATAAAAAAATATAGGTAAAGTAAAGTTAAAGTTTAATTTTGGACATACTGATTTGAGTTGTTTGAAAGGCAGAAAATAATGTTGGTTTCCCTAGTATATTTTCCCCACTCTTCTAGAGGACCATATTACACTTTCTCTTCTTTCCTCCAATATTTAACACCTCCTTGTCTATGCTCATACTCTGCAAAATACAGAAACAGTCAGAACTTCCCAAAGCTCCCACTTTTTCATCTAGACACCTACCTTTGCTTATGGCCATACATTCTACCATCTTTATTGTGGCTATGAGTGACCATCCATGCTCCTAAGTACAAACTCACTCATACTTGTGTACTAGATATCATCTTTATTGCCTACCCAAGCAATTTTCCCTCTCTCTTCCACATCATCAAGTTCCTGCTTGCTATGGTTTGAATGTGTCCCCCAGAGGTCATATGCAACATGGTCTCCAGTGCAACAATGTTGGGAGGTGGGGACTAATAAGAGGTGAATGAGTCAGAAGGGCTCTTTTCTCATGAATGTATTAATGTCATTACTGCAAGAGTCAGTTAGTTATGATGAGAGTGGCTTTGTTATAAAAGTGAGTGTGGCCCCCTCTTGCTCTTGTTCACACTCACCCTCTCTTGCCCTTCTGCCTTTCACCATGGGATGACGCAGCATGAAGGTCCCTACTAGATGCTGGTGCCATGCTCTTGGACTTCCCCACCTGTAGAACCATAAGCCAAATAAATTTCTTTATTTGTGGAAATCTGTTATAACAATGTAAAACAAACTAAGACTCCTCCTCTCTCCTGGATCATTGCCTTCAGCATACAAACATTTCAATATTTCTGTCATTATTTTACAAAAACAGAAGTTCTATCTTGACCCCCTCCCCCTTCTGACTACTGCCTGATTTTTCTCCTTTTCTTTATAGCAAAACTCTGTGAAAAGACTGTCTACAGTCCTTGTCAGAAATTTATCTCTTCTGTTTTCTCTTGAACTATTGAAATAAGGTTTTTACCTCAGCACTCCACTGAAACTGCTCTTATCCCACGTTGCCAAGTGATGTTCTTATTGCTAGATCCAATGATTATTTCTGTCTTTACCTTATTTGACTCTTCAGCAGGATTTGACACAGTTGGTGACTTCTGATTCCTTGAAATATTCTCCTCAACTGTATTCTAGTACATCACACACACTTTGTTTCACCTATATATTGGCCAGTCATTGCAAGTCTCTTTTGCTAGTTCTTCCTCGTACTCTGCTCTCTAAACATTGGAATACTCCGGGTTTCAGTTCTTACATCACTTTGCTTTCCTCTTTACTTTTACTCATAAGGTGATTTTATCTAGTCACATGACTTTAGACATCTATATGCTGATGAATACAAGATTTACATCTGTAGTCTAAACTGAATAACACTCTCTTATATTCAATGGCCTTGGAGGTTTAACAAGCATCTTAAAATCAATGCATTCAAAACCGAGCTTCCAACAATCTCTTCAAACCTGTTCCTCCTGTTAGTCTTCCCAATCTCAGTGAATGGCAATTCTGCTTGTCCTGTTATTCAGGCCAAAAACCTTGGAGTAATCTTAATCTTTGATTCTACTCCATCTTTCAAAATATACATTTAATCCATCAACAATCCTGTGTATTATAACTTCAAAATATCCAGGATCTGACAACTTCTCACTAGCTCCACGTCTACCATCCTGGCCCCATCCACCATAATCTATGACCTGGATTGTTGCCAGTAGCCTGCTAAATGGTTTCTCTGCCCCCATCCTTTTCCTCTACAATCTGTTCTCAGCATGAAAGCTATAGTGATATTGTTAAATCATGCTAAATCATAAGTTAAATCATGTTATTTCCTCTGCTAAAAACATTCTCTATTTCTTACCATCTCACTATGGATAAAATTCAGAATGCAATATCCCACAAGTTCTATATCAGTGGTGCATTGGAAAATGCTTAACAACCAGTTCTATAAAAAAGTACTGTATGTGGGTGTGTGTGACACATATACATATACACACATTCACACACATTTATAATATATTTAGTATAAAGTTTACTGATTTAAAGGATGACTATCATACCATTTACCAATATTAATAAAATATACAATATTCTTTTTTGTAAATTTCATACAACCAATTGATTCTTACAAAATGCTTTCATTTCTTTTGCAAAACTCTTGTATCCATAGTCAAAGTGTGGCTGTAGTTGATGAGTGTGTTTATTTCTAACATAAATGCTGGTTGATATTTTCATTTATGTTAATGAATAAAATGAAAGTGAAACAACAAAAGTGTATATTGGAACTTTACTGGTTTATCAATGACAGGAATGATTTCTTCACTGAATCAGATAATAGTTTTTCAAATACTGGAAGAATATTTCTTCCATATTTTTCAGTATTCACAATGTAATGCCTACAGCCATGACACCCCTTTAAGTTTAATCTGCATTGTTAACATTTTCTCCATCATATTCTTAAGTCTAGACAATCAACAAAACAACAAATCAAGCCCTTATTTGAATCATTTCCAAATTTCCATAGTGTAAATATCCCCACCATGCTGATTTCAATGTGATGTAACTAAATGAAGAAAAGGTAATAGATGTTTCTTACACTCCATTATACAGCATTACTATCATACAGATACAATAGATCTATTATAATATAATGTTGTAGTCATGGTTGCAGGTTATAGGAGACAAGTTCAAGGGCATTCTTTTGGAGAGAAGATAAGCTGCTTCCTGAAAAATGGTGGCCAGACAATAGTTAGAGGTTACATATACCATTGCAAAGTGTTGGAATCAAGCTAAAAAGTGCCCATGACTTTGATGGAAAGGCTTGAGCCTTAGGAGTGTGAGAGTATCTATAGCTACAGCTCAATTTCAAACGTCTGGAATTTAATCCTTTTCCGTTTTCTCCAAGTCTTGTTAAATTTTCCAACGGAGCCTCAGTTAACACTTTAGGGAACTGAAGACAAGGTATTTCCCTATGCTTGTGGAAAAACAGTAAAGGGAAGAATGAAAGCTGAGCAATGGAAGAAAATTAGGAGATGGCAGTAAGTAGAGAGCAATCTGGAATCAGACAACTTGTTGAGATAGAAAAGAAGAACAAGCTCAATGTGTGAAACATGGACAGATTCCTTTGAGATTTCTAGAGACACATGAAGAAGGTAATTTGTTAAGAAAACAAGACTTCTTACTGTGGAATAGGATAAAGGCCTATGATTTGGGAATTAAAAAAAAAAGATTCCACCAAAGACTGGAGAAGCCAGTTACATAATTGAAATGAATAAATGTCACAATATTTTAAAAAATTAGAAGGACAAATAATGTTTATCCCAATGATGTCAAAAATACTTTATTTAACATCCACTGTATATATACTTATATATATAGGAAAGACACCCAAATCTGATTAAAATAAAAGCTGATGCATACACCCTTAATATAAGAAACAAAGTATAAAAAATTAGGTAAAAATAACATTCAGGACAGAAAAGTGATTAGAAAACTATCTCTCCATTTAAACAAAAATAAAGCTGTGTCTCTGTATCTGTAAAATAGAATAAATTTAGAAGGGTTAGGTTATTTATAAAGCAATAAATAAATCAACAAATCAACACATAAAAAACATAAAATTTCCAGAAGTAAAATCTGACAATTAAAAAATGGTAGTGTGGGAAGGTCTCCTTAGAAGACAAAAATCTCAGAAGCTGCAAAATAAAAGATTAATAAAAGAAGAGATATGCAAAGATTTGAATGTGGCTTAGAAACTTAGAACTACCATATCATCCAGCATTCCCACTTCTGGGTATATATACAAAAGAATTGAAATCAATATGTTGAAGAGATATCTGCCTTACCAGGTTCATTGAAGCATTATTCACAATAGCCACTCTATGGAACCAACCTAAGTGTCCATCAACAGAAGAATGGATAAAGACAATGTGGTATCTATACACAACGCAGTACTATTCAACCAAAGAAGGGAAAGAAATCCTGTTATTTGCAGCAACATGGATGAATCTAGAGGACATTATGTTAAGTGAAATAAGCCAGGTACAGAAAGACAAGATACCACACATGTCATCACTCATATGTGGAATCTAAAGAAGTTGATCTCATTAGAAGTAAAGAGTGGAAGAGAGGCTGGGGAGAGGGAGGAAGAGGAGATAGAGAGCAATTGCTCAAGAAGCACCAAGTTATCTTGTTTCATTGCATAGTAGGGTGATTATGGTTAACAATATTGTATTACAATGGGACCTGATCAAATTAAAAAGTTTCTGCACAGCCAAGGAAACTATCACTAGAGTGAACAGACAACATACAGAATGAACAACCTACAGAACAGACATATCAAATAAAGGGTATCAGATAAAATCTGATAATTTATCAGATGTGTAGCATGCAAATATTTTCTCCCATTCTGTATAACCAGAATCTATACAGAACTTAGGAAAATCAACAAGAAAAAATCAAACAACCCCATTAAAAAGTGGGCATAGGAAATGAACAGAAACTTTTCAAAAGAAGACAGAATAATGGCCAAAAAACATATAAAAATTGCTCAACTTCTCTAATCATCAAGGAAATGCAAATCAAAGCCACAATGAGATATCACTTAACTCCAGTAAGATTGGCTTAAAAACAACAAAAAAGTACCAAAACAAGAAATGTTGGAGGGGATGTGGAGAGATAGGAACACTTATACACTGCTGGTGGGACTGCAAATTAGTACAACCTCAATGGAAAGTAATACGGAGATACCTCAAATAACCTAAAAGTAGAACTACCATTTGATCCAGAGATCCCACTACTGGGTATTTACCCAAAGGACAAAAAGACAATCTATAATAAAGACATCTGCACTCGAATGTTTATAGCAGCACAATTCACAATTGCAAGGATGTGGAAATAACCCAGGTGCCCATCAATGCATGATTGGATTAATAAAATGTGGTATATGTATACCATGGAGTATTACTCAGCAATAAAAAACAACAGTGAATTGATACATCTGGTATTTTCCTTGATGGAGCTAGAGCCCATTCTTCAAAGTGAAGTATCACAAGAATAGAAAAACAAGCACCACTGGTACTCACCATCAAATTGGTACTAATTGATCAATACTTATGTGCACACATGGAAATAATATTCATCAGGGGTTGAGCAGGTGGAAGGGGGGTGGAGGGGATGGGAAAACTCTCACCTAATGGGTGCAGGGCACACCGTCTGGGGGATATTCACGATTGTAGCTCTGACTTGGGCAGTGCACAGGCAATATATGTAACCAAAGTGTTTGTAACCCCATAATATTCTGAAATTAAAAAAACATATATTGTATTACATATTTCCAAATAGCTAGAAGAGAAGGTTTTGAATGTTCTCACCATAAAGAAATGATAAATACATGAGGTGATGGATGTGTGAAATACCCTGATTTGATTATTGCATATTATACACATATCAAAACATCACATTAAATATGTACAATCAATATGTGTCAATTCAAAAAAATTTAAATGAAAATAAATTTTAAGAAAATCAAACAAAAAGATCAAGCTAATAGAATACATCTAAAATGATGTGAAATATCATTTCATAAAGAAATGTCAATGGCAATAAACGTGAAATTACTTTCAATTTAAAAAGATATCATATTCCACCTATCAAAAATGCCAAATATTAAAAAGTTTGAAACATCTGGTGTTGTCAAGGGTGTGGGAAATGAAATCTTTCCTTTCACTTTTGGTATAATTGACATATAATTTGGCAAGATCTATCAAAATTTTAATTGCATATAATCCAACAATTCTACTTTTAAATTTACAATCAGGTATACCTACAGATATACAAAAAGATGTATGTACAGTGATGTTCACAGTGGCATTATTTATGACCATAAATAACTTGAAATAACTTTAAAATCTTCATGAATGAGAAATTGGTTAAGCAAATTATACCCATAAAATGAAATAAGCTGTCATGATTTAAATGAACATAGTAGATCTTTATGTGCTAATATATGTTGATCTCAAACTGTATTAAGTATAATAATCATGCTACCATACAGTGAATATATATATAGTATTCTTTTGGTATTGTTATGAGTTGAATTGTGTTCTCCCCAAAATTCATATGTTGAGAGTCTAATCCACAGTGCCTCAGAATGTAACTATATTTGGAGACAGGCCTTTAAAGAGGTAATTAATGTAAAATGAGGTCATATGAATGGATGAGCTCCAATATGATATGACTGTTGTCTTTATAAGAAGAGGAATATACAAACAATGCATGAAAAAAAGACCACGTGAAGACAGAGGGAGAAGAGAGCCATCTACAAGACAAGGAGAGAGGCCTCAGAAAAATCAACCCATGTGACACGTTGATCTGGACCTCTAGCCTCCAGAGCTGTGAAAAAATAAATGTCTGTTGTTTAAGCCACCCTGTCTGCGGTATTTTGTTATGACAGCCCTAGGAAACTAATACAGGTATAAAAAACACAAAAAAAGAGTATGTGTGCCTATATAAAGTGGGTATGCATTAGCATGGGAAATTTATTGGAAGGGTACACAGTAAACTGTTGGTAATTGTAAAACTTAGGGGGTAAGGATAGTGTTCTGGTGTGAAAGAGAGACTAGTTTTCTGTTGTTTACCATTTTTACTATGTGTATGTGTTATTTTAATACACTTAAAATCAGTGACAAAAAGATAAACACACTATTAAAAATTAAACCCTGTGAACAGGCTATTGACCAGAGAAGTATAAGAAATCACTGAAGATTCAGAATAAAAAATATTAAGATAATAATCAAGATTCAAGTAAAAATGTGTTGTCATCAAAATACAGAGCAAATGTGACGTGCTGGTAAAAAGCGTGGGCTATGTAATTAAACAGGTCAGAGTTCGGCTAATCACTAGCTCAAAAAGTTACTTACTAAGCCTTAGTTTCCTCATCTGTAAATGAGGATAAGAGTACCTAACTCATAGAGTTATTTTGAATAATAAAAGAGATAAATATGTATGGTGAATGGCCCACAGAAAATGTTAATAAATATTAACTGTATCATCTTGTAATTACCTCTAGACTCAGTAATTTTACTTATACAGATTTATTCTAAGGGAATATTTAGATATATGCACAAAGATTTATGTACAAAATTGCTGATAAAAGCATTATTTATAAGCTCAAATACATGAAAACTACCTAAATGCCATACAGATGAGTTTAGTCAAATAAAATATGGCATATCCATATAATGAAATATTATGTAGGTACTATAAATCATATTTCAAGAAATATTTTGTGGCATGGAAATTTATTAAAAATAACATAAATTATCAAGACTAGGATACAAGATTCCACATGCACCCATCATGATCCTAGTTTTTTTAAAAAACAATAAAAATAGCAGAATAGTAAAATAAAATGTCAGCACTAACTATAATTTGGTGGTAGAACTTTGGGTGATTTTTAGTTCTCTTTCTGTATTTTTTCAGCTGCTTCTAAAAAAGAATATTACTTTTTGCCATGATCATGTTTTTAAAATGTTGGATTTAATATAAGATACATACAGAAAAAATGAGCATGTTACGAGTATATGAATTTTCACAAACTGAATGAACCCCATGTAATTTGCACAATGGTCAAGAATCAGACATCACCATCACCAGTCCCCTTTATGCACCCCCAAGGTCTCTTCCACTCACTAACCCTCATAATACATACACACACACACACACACACACACACACAGATACACACACTGCCTCTCCCACCCAGGGTCACCATTATCCTGACTCTAATAGCTTATATTTGTTTTACCTGTTTTTACAGTTTACGCAAACAATATCTTATAGCATGTACTTGTGTGCCTTCTTTTGCCCAACAATTTAAATTGGATATTTCTATTTATGTCTCAATATCTGCTATGGTTCGAATGTGTCCATGCCAAAATTCAGCTATTGCCAATATGATAGTATTAAGAGGTGGGGCCTTTAAAGGATGATTAAACCATGAGCGCTCCTCCCTCTTGAATGAGATTAGGTGCCCTTATTGAGGGGCTTCACAGAGAAACTTTGTCCTCTCTCGCCCTTCCACTTTCCACCATGTGAGGACACAGTAAGAAGGCCCTCACCAAATGCCAGTGACTTCATCTTGAACTTCCCAGCCTCCACAACTGTGAGAAATAAATTTCTTTTATTTATAAATTATCCAGTCTCAGGTATTCTATTATAACAGCCCAAACAGACTAAGACAATGCCCTAAAGGGACAACTTCAGGTGGAAAATAGCAATTTACACTTCTTGTCTGATACGATGTCCTTTGTAAATGAGTAGCTCACGCCACAGCTACTCTTGCTGAAATGTCAGGATTGTCTAGTTCCTAGTCAATTCTTTAAATTATTATAAACTGATAAATTAAAATACTATTATTAATAAAATAATAATAGTAATGGCAAAAATAATAAATAAACCATAGTATCTTAAAGAGGAAAAAGACTGTGGGAATTTATTTTCAATTTATGGATTAGAGTCTAAGTGAAGATAAATTGGTTAAGAATAGAGTAAATCAATATATTTGACTTCGTGACTAACATTTGTGTGTGCCTATTATATCCCAGGTATTTTACATATGTGGTCTCATTGTTTAACCTTCACAATAAGCCTATGAATTGGATGATTTTATTCCTTTAGCACAGACAAGAAAACTGAGGCTCTCTCTGCTCAAGATTGCTGAGATTATAAATGGAGGGTATTGTAACCTAGATTTGTCTGATATCAGAGCCTGGGCTGTGTCTACTATGATGCTTCCTGTTAGCTATGCCAGGAAATTGTGCTTTTATTTCACTTCCTTTTGAGTTCACCTAGTAGCATCTGATTTTGTTTCAGAGTGTGTCAGCCAAGGGAATTTTGAGCAGTAAAAAAGGGCTGATTGTCAGAAAGGCCTGCTTATACACTGCCAGTTTTACGTTTATCAGTAACATACTTATTAATTATGCAATAATTACCACTGAGAATACAATCGGAATTTCTTAAGTGGCTGGATTCGACGGAAACTGAATGCATTGTTTTTTTCTCAATTAGGATTGGCAAAATAAATTGCTCAAAAGTATTGCAATGACCCTTCATTTCATCAGAAACATCCAGTATTGCTCATAATTTTTAATGTTCAACGAATAACACACTATTTCAGCTTTGTCATGCTATCTGGCAATCCGTCTTTGACATATGGTATCCTAAGTGTGAAGTGATGCTTGCCTATCTAAAACTGGGAGACAGTACTGGCTCAATCTATCATCCACACACTGCATATCAACACCAGTAAAAACAACATCCATTGTCTTAAGAAGAGAGTGTAGCTTGTTGGCAATATTCTATTTATTACACGAATAGGTAGTGTCAATATTTTTATAAATGTAGGGGCTGTAATCGCTTTCTGATGTTATACTATATGCAATAAAATAAGAGAGGTGGTTATCACATGGGTCAGAGTTCTTTAAGCAGAGGAACCCAAATATGTGCCCTTTGTGAACACAAAATGAAAACTACAAAAATAAAGCAGTTTCTCTCAATATTTGGTCCAGGGACCCCACGCTTCACAATCACTATGCATGCTGTGTAAAGATGCAGAGTTCTGACCTATGGAATTGGAACATATAGGTGAGACAAAGAAATCTCTATGATTAAGGAGTCCCCTCAAGTCTAGAGCTGGGTTTCTCAACATCAGTACTACTGACATTCTGGGTTGGATAATTCTTTGTTGTGGGGAGCTATTCTATGCATTATTTGGCAGTATTCTTAGCTTCTACTTATAGATGCCAGCAGCAAACCCACTTCGTCCAGTTGTGGCAACCAAAAATGTCTCCAGGCATTTCCAAATGTCTTTCAGGGGTGGGGTGGGTGACACAAAATTGTCCTTAGTTGATAACCGCTTCTCTAAAGAAAGAATGTCTAGGGTTAGGCAAGTAAAAGAGTCATGAGAAGTAAGTGATTAGTAAAATGATTACGTTTTCTTTAAAGACTGAATAAACACAGGCAACTGTCAATTAAGTATGGTCAGAGAGAGAAAGTGCTCCAGATATGTCAAGACAGTGGCAAATGTACCACCTATTCTAATACTCAGCAAATATTTATTTTCTTAAAATAACACTGGCTTCCCTCAGTTTCATAATTTCTAAGGTTTAGCCCTTGAAGGAGTATCTCCTGATGGGAGGGTGTAAGTGGGAGAGTGTTATGCAGCTAACCCATCAGTGTTGTCTTTAATGAGTTCCATCTTAACCTCATGGATCTTTCACTTCAACAAACCGCCCTAACTTGAAGACAAGTTCGCGCTGTGCAGACAGAATGATTGACTGTGACCGTTTTATTGGCACATGTCAAGACTACAGCCAGAACTTTACACTAAGAAAAATGAACTTTGGATAGAGCAAGGATTAAATGTGCTAATACGTTTAAAGTGTTTAGCAGAGTACCTGGCTCATAACGAGTGCTCAACCAATGCTGGCTGTTACTGAGTTGTTCAAAAGATGGTATTGGTAAGCCCTCTTTTCTTGTACACTAAAGTAAGCCACGGCCAGGACAGCTACACTGAACCCTTGAATTCACACTCCCAGCACAGAAAGAACAAGTGAGCGTGTAATGGACTTAAGGATTACTATACAGTAAGATTACTATATGGTAAGGATTACCTATATGGTAAGTGAAAAGACCTCCTTGATGTTAAAGTGCTCCTCTCTCTTGCTGGCAAGCCCAGGGCATATTCAGTATAAAAGATGGTGAGCCCACAGGTCTAAACCCCATGGTGATCTTGGCAGTCTGATCTTGGCAGAAATTAATTTCTCATTTCTTACAGGCTACCAAGACAACCATGCTCAGGTATACTTTTGTGAGAAACAGGAAGAAACAGGAAATCGTCAGGGTTCCTGGGCCACTGACTTGTAGCCTTGGCCTTTTGTATATCTTATGCATTGCCTATTTGCTGGTCCTGCAGCAAACCAATGTGAAGGTAACATGAACTGCATTTGAGTTGTCATTCTCACCAGTCTTTGAATCTGTCCCTTTGTGCTTTGGTCTAGCTCACCCCATGTACCTACTGTCCTTGTGTTCTTAAAATGACACAACTTTACTGAAAAAAAAGTATAGTCAATATAACTGGGGAAGATATGCCAGAGTCAGCCATTTGGAATTATCTGAATGACACAAAGAGTTTAATATATAAGCTTGAAAAGGATCTTTGCTGTTGTTTGTTAGCCTCTTTTATTTGTTTGTTTGTTCTTGGAGTGAAGGTGGGGGCAGAATTTTTATCTTAATAAATAAATGGTGCCATTGTCTTTTTTTCAAATAAACACATTTATTTAAGGAAATATTAATATGTACTTTCTCATTGATAATAATCATATTATAATAATTATTATTTTCACCAATTTTTAACTATCAATTTTTTCTAAGGCAGCTAATATTTATAAACTTTGATGAGAATGATCTTTGGATTTAACTTTAAAAAATATTTTTCAAAATTTTTTTAATGTATTTAAATTTTTATTCACAAATTGTAATTGTACATATTTATTGGTACAATTTGACGTTTCCATACATATTTATTTTGTATAATGATCCAAACAGGGTTGTCACTGCATCCTTCACCTCATGCATGTATCATTTCTTTGTGGTAAGAACATTCAAAAGCCTCTTTTCTAGGTAGTTTGTAATATATAATATTTTACTGTTAATCATAATCACCCTACTTTGTATAATATAATGCCAGTATTTATTTTTCCCATCTAATTATAAGAATGTACATATTGACCAACCTCTACTCATCCTTCTCTCCTCTACTCCCTCCCCAGTCTCTAGTAACCACTGTTCTACTCTCTGATTCCATGATATCAACTTTATTCATTTACTTATATTTAGATTCCATATGTGAGTGAGATCATGTGGTATTTGCCTTTCTGTGCCTAATTTATTTCACTTCACATGAGTCCTTCAGGTTCATGTATATTGTTACAAATGACAAGATTTCTTTTTTATGGCTGAATAGTATTCCATTGTGTATATATACCATATTTTCTTTATCCATTCATCATCTGATGGACATGTAGGTTGATTCCATCTCTTGGCCATTGTGAATAGTGCTGCAATAAACATGGGGGTGCAGATATCTCTTCAACATACTGATTTCATTTCATTTGGATATATACCCAGTAGTGAAATTGCTGGATCATATGGTAGTTCTATCTTTAATTTTTGGAGGAACTTCCATACTGTTTTCCATAATGCTTTTACTAGTTTACATTCCAAACAACGATGTGCAAGTGTTCCTTCTTCTCCACATCCTCACTGACAATTGTTTTCTTTTGTCTTTTTGATAGCAGCCCTTCATTGGTGAGTAGGTTGACAAAAAAAATAAATAACCCTTCTAGCTGGAGTGAGATGGTATCTCTTTATGGTTTTGATTTGTATTTCCCTAATAATTAGTAATGTTAATCATTCTTTCATATACTTGTGGGCAATTTTGTCTTTTTCAAAAAATGTCTATTTAGGCCTTTTGTCCATTTTTTTGTGCAAGCTTTTTAAAAACATTTTCTGGATGGGGTAGAATAGCTGTTTTCAAATCGCCTAAACTTTTAACAAAATTTAGCAACTAATAAAGTTTTATTATTATTCCACAAACTACTCTATAGATTTTTTATTTTTTTAAATTTTTTTTTCAATAGATTTAAGGAGTACAAGTGGTTTTTTGATACATGGATGAATTGCATAGTGGTGATGTCAAGGTTTTTAGTGTACACATCACCTGAATGGTATACATTGTACCCAATAGGTAATTTTTGATTCCTCACCTCCCTCCCACTTTCCCAACTTCTGAATCTCCAAAGTCCATTATATCACTCTGTATGACCATGTATACCCATAATTTAGCTCCCACTTATAAGTGAGTACCTTGTTTTTCCATTATGAAGATATTTCACTTAGGATTATGGCTTCCAGTTCCATCCAAGTTTCTGCAAGTGTATATATATACACACCACATTTTCTTTATTCACTCATCAGTTGATGGGCACTTAGGTTGATTCCATATCTTTGGGATTGTGAACTGTGCTTCAATAAACATGCAAGTGCATGTTTCTTTTTGATAAAATGATTTCTTTTCCTTTGGGTAGATACCCAGTAGTGGCATTGCTAGATCGAATGGAAGGTCTACTTTTAGTTCTTTGAGGACTGTCCATACTGATTACCATAGAGGTTATACTAATTTACATTCCCACCAGCCGTGTGTGAGTTCCCTTTTCACTCCAACCATGCCAACATCTATTATTTTTTTACTTTTTTAATAATGGCAGGTCTGACAGGGGTAAAGTGATATCTTGTGGTTTTAATTTGCATTTTTCTGATGATTGGTGATGGTGAGCATTTTTCATATGTTTGTTTATCCATTTGTCTATCTTCTTTTGAAATTGTCAGTTCATGTCTTTAGCACACTTTTTAATGGGGTTATTTGTGTTTTTCTTGCTGATTTGTTTGAGCTCCTTGCAAATTCTGGACATTAGTCCTTTGTCAGATGTTTAGTTCATGAATATTTTCTCCCATTCTGAAGGGTGTCTATTTACTTTGTTGGCTATTTCTTTTGCTTTGCAGAAACTGTTTAGTTTCATTACCATTTCGTTTTTGTTTTTGTTGTATTTGCTTTGGGGGTCTTAGTCATAATTTTTTTGCCTAGGCCAATGTCCAGAGGAGTTTTATCTAAGTTTTCTTCTAGAATTTTTATGGTTTCAGGTCTTACATTTAAGTCTTTAATCCATCTTAATTTAATTTTTGTGTATGGTGAGAGATAGGGATCCAGTTTCATTCTTCTGCATATGGCTTTCCAATTTTGCCAGATCCATTCATTTTATAAATTGGGTTATTTGATTTGGGGCTGTTAAGTTCCTTATATAATCTGGATATTAACCCTTCATCAGATGTATAGTTTGCAAATATTTTCTTTATTCTGTCGGCTGTCACTTCATTCTGTTAATAACTTCCTTTGCTGTGCAAAAGCTTTCTAGTTAGATGTAATCCCATGTGTCTATTTTTGCTTTTGTTACCTGAGCCTTCAAAGTCTTAATTAAAAAAATCCTTGCCCAGCCCAATGTCCTGAAGCATTTCCCTTATGTTTTCTTCTAGTAATTTCATAGCTTCAGGTTTTACATATAAATCTTTAATCTATTTTGAGTTGATTTTTGTATATCATGAGAGGTAGGGGTGTAGTGTCATTCTTCTTCATGTGAATATCCAATTTTTCTAGCATCGTTTATTGAAGAGACTGTCATTTCCTCAATGTGTGTTCTTGGCACCTTCATCAAAACTCAGTTGGCTATAGGTGCATGAATTTATTTCTGGGTTCTTTATAATATTCCATTGGTTTATATGTTTGTTCTTATGCCAGTATCATGCTATTTTGGTTACTGTAGCTTTGTAATGTATTTTGAAGTCATGTAATGTGATGTCTCCAGCTTTGTTCTTTTTGCTCAGGACTACTTTGGCTATTCAGGGTCTTTTGTGGTTCCATATAATTTTAGGATTTTTTTTTGTATTTCTGTGTAGAATGTCATTGTTATTTAGATAGGAATTACATTAAATCTGTAGGCTGCTTTGGGTAATATAGGCATTTTAACAATATTAATTCTTCTAATCTGTTAACATGGGATACTTTTCCATTTATTTTCCTCCTCAATTTCTTTCATTAAAGTCTTACAGTTGTCAGTGTACAAATCATTCACCCCATTTGTTAAATATATTTCTAGGTATCTTATTTTTTTGTAGCTATTGGAAATGAAATTGTCTTCTTGATTTATTTTTCAGATAGTTCACTATAAGCATATAGAAACTCTACTGATTTTTGCTTGTTGATTTTGTATCCTACAACTTTACTGAGTTCGTTTATTAGTTTAACAGTTTTCTTCAAGGAGGGTTTAAGTTTTCTATGTATAAGATCATGTTGTCTGCAAACAGGGGCAATTTGATTTCCTCCTTTCCAATCTGGATGCCTTTTCTTTCTTTCTTTTTTCTTTTCTTTTCTTTTCTTTTCTTTTTTCTTTTTGCCTAATTGCTCTGGCTAGGACTTCTAGTACTGTGTTAAATAGAAATGGTGAAAGTGGGAAAACTTGTCTTGTCCTTAATCTTAGAAGAAAAGCATTCAGTTGTCGGTTTTTCATAACCACCGTTTATTGTGTTGAGGTATGTACTTTCTATACTTAATTGGTTGAGAGTTTTTATCATGAAGGGATGTTGGATATTGTCAAATGCTTTTTCTGCCTCTATTGAAATGATCATATGTTTTTTGTCTTTCTTTGTGTTAGTGTGGTGTATCATATGTATTGATTTGTGTATGTTAAACCATCCTTGCATCCCTGGGATTAAATCCCACTTGATCATAGTGAATGATATTTTTAATGTGCTGTTGGGTTGTTTGCTAATATCTTGTGGAGAATATTTATTTCTATGTTCATCAGGGATATTGGCCTGTAGTTTTCCTTTCTTGTCATGTCCTTTTCCAGTTTTGGAATCAAGGTAATGGTGGCCTCATAAAATGAATTTGGAAGTATTCCCCTCTCTTCAATTTTCTGGAATATTTTCAGGAGAATTGGTATTAGTTCTTCTTTAAAGTTTAATAGAATTCAGCTGTGAGGCCACCAGGTTCTGGGCTTTTCTTTGATATTAATATTATATTTTTATTACTAATTCAATTTCCCCACTTGTTATTGTTCTGTTTAGATTTTCTGTTTCTTCATAGTGTAATCTTGATAGGTTGTACATGCCCAGGAATTTATCTATATCTTCTACATTATTAAATTTGTTGGCATATAGTTGTTCATAATAGTCTTTTATGATCCCTTGTATTTTTGTGGTATCAGTTTTAATGTCTCCTTTTTTATCTCTGATTTTATTTATTTGAGTCTTCTTTCTTTTTTTCTTAATCTAGCAAAGGGTTTGTTGATTTTGTTAATCTCTCCAATAGATCAACTCTTCATTTTATTGCTCTTTTAAATTATTATTTAGTTATTTACTTTCCATGCCATTTGTTTCTGCTCCAAGCTTTGTTATATCTTTTCTTCTATCAAATTGAGGTTTAGCTTGTTCTTGCTTTTCTAGTTTCTTGAGGTGTATGATTATGTTATTAGAAATCTTTCTTTTTTAAAATGTAGGCATTTATTGCTGTAAACTTCCCTCTTAGAACTGCTTTTGCTATGCCCCACAGGTTCTGGTATGATGTGTTTCCATTCTTGTTTGCCTCAAAGAAATTTTTAGTTTTTCTTTTAATTTCTTCATTGACTCATTGGTTATTTAGGTGTATGTTCTTAAGAAATCCATGTATTTGTAAAGTTTCCAAAGGTTTTCTTGTTGTAGGTTTCTAGTGTTATACCATTGTGATCAGAAACAGGTACTTGATATGGTCTCTATCTTCTTAAATGTCTTAAGACTTGTTTTGTGGCCTAACATGTGATCTATCTTCAAGAATGTACCATGTGCAGTTGAGAAGAATGTGTATCCTGCAGCTGCTACATGGAATGTTCTGTAAATGTCTATTAGGTCCGTTTGGTCTATGGTGCCATTTAAGTCTGATGTTTCTTTTTAAACTTTTTGTCTGGATGATCTTTCCATTATTGAAAGTGGGGTGTTGAAGTCCCATACTATTATTATATTTCAATCTATCTCTACCTTTAGGTCTAATAATATTTGCTTTATATATCTGGGTGCTCTAGCATTGGGTGCATATATATTTATGATTGTTATATCCTCATTTAATTGATCCCTTTATCATTATATAATGACCTTCTCTTTCTCCTTTTACAGCTTCTGACTTAAAGTATTTTTTATGTGAGATGAGTATGGCTACTTCTGCTTGCTTTTGTTTTCTGCTTGTGTGGAATGTCTTTTTCCATCCCTGCATTTTCACTCTAAGTTTGTCTTTAACAGTGAGGTGGCTCTCTTTTAGACAACACATAGTGGGGTCTTATTTTTTTATTCATTCAGCCACTCTATATCTTTTCATTAGATAACTTAATCCATTTACATTCAAGGTCATTATTGACACATAAGGACTTACTCCTGTCATTTTGTTAATTGTTTTCTGATTGTTTTGTATATCATTTTGTCTTACTTCTTCTCTTGTTTATCTTTGTGTTTTGATAGTTTTCTGAGGTGCTAAACTTTGCTTTCTTTCTCTCTTTCATTTGTAAGTATGCTGTGATTTCTTTCTCTGTGGTTACCATGGGCTAACATAAAGAGTCTTGTAGTTATAATAGACTATGTTAAGCTGATAGCAAAATAACTCTGATCACATAAAAGTACTCTGGATTTTTGCCATAATAATTTATATTTTTGTTGCCTTAATTTATTTTATCTATTTTGAGTTCTCTAGCCACTATTGAAGCTGTTGTTGTTTTTCACCATATTCACTTTAAACCTTCATACTAAAGGATTGAGAGATTTACATAGCCCCATTACATCACTGGACTATTCTGAATTTGGTTTATGAATTTACCTCTACTGATGAGTTTTGTACTTTCACATGTTTTTATGATAGTTATTATCATCTTTCTGTTTACAGTTGTAGCGCTCCCTTAAGCATTTCTTATAAGGCCAGTCTAGGGCTTATGAATTCCCTCAGCTATTGCATGTCTGGGAACGTTGTTATTTCTTCTTTATTTCTGAAGGAGAGTTATGCTGGGTGTTCTTGGCTGATAGTTTTTTTTTTCCATTCAACACTTTAAATATATCATCCTATTCTCTCCTGGAAGAGAAAATCCTGCAAGGTTTCTGCAGAGAATTCTGCCATAGTTTAATTGGAATTCCCTTATATGTGACTTGACACTTCTCTTGCAGCTTTTAGGATTCTCTTTGCCTTTGACTTTTTATAGTTTGATTATAATGTGCCTTGAAGAGAATCTTTTGGGTTGAATCTGATTGAGGATACTGAGGATATCTGAATCTAGATGTCCATATTTCTCCAATACTTGGGAAGTTATCAGCTATTATTTCATTAAATATATTTTCTGTGCCTTTCTCCATCTCTCCTCCCTTTGTCACCACTGTGATTTAAATATTTGCTTGCTTAATGGTGTTCTATAAGTTACATAGGTTTTCTTCATTCTTTTTTATTCTTTCCTTTTTTCTCTCTTTCTGACTGGGTTATTTCAAAAGACCCATCTTCAAGTTCAGAAATTCTTTATTCTGCTTGATCTATTCTGTTGTTGAAGCTCTCAGCTGTATTTTCAGTTCATTCATTGAATTCTTCACCTCTAAGATTTCTGTTTGGTTCTTTTTTATGATATCTATCTTCTTGTTGAATTTCTCATGCAATCATGAAATGTTTTTCTAATTTCATTAAATCATTTAACTGTGTTCTTTTGTATCTCACTGAATTTCTCTAAGATTATTATTTTGAAATCCTTTTGAGGCATTTCATAGATGTCTTTTTCTTTGGGATCGGTTGCTGGAGATACTGAAGACTTACTGTTTTCCTTTACGGATTCTTTCTTTTTTGTGTTCTTTGTGTCCCTACATTGATATCTGCACATCTAGTGGAATGGTCACTTTTTCCAATTTTATGGGAGTAGCTTTAATAGGGAGAGACTATTTTTTGTAAGTGTGGCCTAGGGTGTCACTTCATTATGTTGTGTTGCCTTTAGTTCTGGGTGGACTCATTGGCATGGTCTCTGTGCAGTTTCTTCAGCTGTAATCATTATCAGTGATGTCTGCCTCAGTGGCCTAGGCTGTGAGAATTTGTGACAGCAGTGGCATGGTTTTGTTAGCAGGTAGGGGTGCTGGGCTGTTTGTCAGGCCAGGCACATGTGAGTGCAGAGGGCTGACAGGTCATCTGTCAGGCTCTCTGGGTAGGTAGTGGCTGCCACCGGGCTGGCTGTTGGGCAGCCAGGCTTGGGTGTGCACAGTTGCAGCTGGCTGATTGGCTGTACAGCTGTCTCTCCAAGGAGCGGGGGCTGCTGCCAGACTGGATTTTGGAATGGGCACGTGTTGGTGCCGTGATACCTGGCAGCCCTATAATAATCTGTCTAGAGAAGCAGGGCCACCACCTCATCAGCTGTCATGTCAGGCATAGGTGCACACAGACTTGGCAGGCCAGTCAGCTGTGTGACAAAGGTGCAGTTGGGTGAGGCAGCTGGCCAGCTGTATGGCAGCTTCCCTGCTGTGCAGATCTGTCTTTTTTCAGGGACTGGGGGTATTGTGTGAAATGGGGATCCTTCCATCTGGCCTAGGCTCTAAGCAGCGAGGATCATAATGCTGTAGACACCCGTATGAACCTGGAAGAATGAGGGTAGGGCCTCAAGGATGGAGAGAGTGCATTGTTACTGGTCCCCAGGGCAGCACACACTCTAGTAGTGGGTCTGGTGTAGTATCAAGATGGTGCCAAGTCATAGCCGCTTGGGTTGTGGGGTTGGTGAGTGATCACATTGGGCTACTACTCTGAGGCAATGCAGCTGCACAATCTCCCACCTACTCTCCAAACTGGACTTGAGGCCTCCGAGGCCTTGGAGACTTTCCTGTAGCAAGGATTGCTAACATTTGTGGTGGCAGTGGGGACCTCTCGGGTTCTCCAGTTTACCTTTTCTCCATAAGAAGTTTCCCCTGGCTCTGAGACAATCTTAGCATAGAAGACAGTGTGGCAGAGGCAGGGTGCCCTGCTCCCCTCTCTATGGTGCTATCCTGGGCTTCTGTGCTCCACTGAGATTTCACCACTCCCATGATGCTCTCTAGAGTGCTTCCTCAGTCACTCTAGTCAAAGTATAGTTGTTTATTTGTTGTTTTTTTCCTTTGTATGTGGGGGAAGAGGCAGGTGCCAGATAACTCTTGTCAGCCATCTTGTTGATATCCCTCTGTGTCATTGTCTTTTAAGTGGTCATTGTTTGCCCATTTCTATGATGGAAGGATAGAAATGATCTCAATTCTATAACATTATTTATTTTAATTATTTTCCTTTTTATGCAGATTAGCCAACTATCTTTATAGCCAGCCTGATGGTTCCACCTGGGTCAGGCTGGCAAAACCAGCAGGCACACTTCCCAGCAGGCTGCCTACATTTTCACTTCCTGATTCAGCAGAAGCCAGGAGCCTAGCTTGCCCTAGAATTCCACTTTGCTACCATAATAACAGTCTTGGTAGATCCCTCAGACCTCTAAGTCACATGATCACTAGTTGTCTTCCTTGTCACTGGCAGCTCCTAAATCAACTCAATCAAAACTTGCCTTTAGTGACAAAAAGCAAATCCAATGTGCTTTCCAGAGTTGAGCTGATAAAGCCAGTTATATGTAGGTATATAAATGACTGGCAGTGTTTAATGTATTAGCCTTCTCAAGGATTTACTGCCCCCAAATATATATTTACTTCCCCCAAGTATATGCGTGTTTGCGCGTTTTTACATTTCAGTGTTATTTTGGGGGAATCATTTAATAAATGACTAACTCTGTTTCTGTTAGGTAATTATCCATTTTTAATACATTTTGTATATCATGGAAGACTCAGATCTCTTCACCAACAGATACCATTCTGTAAACTTAAGATTTTAACATTAGTTTTTCCATACAGCCAAGCAAGTTTGATTCTAGAGTTAGATTGACTGCACCCTCCCCAAAGACAGGTCAAGGGCTTGATGGGAAGACTTCCCAGTAGACCATCTACACTTTAGATTCCTGATTTATCAGAAGTCTGTAACACGCTGTGTCCTGCCATCCCATTTTCCAACCACCACAAGAATATGACTGATCACTTGGTCTCCATAAACCATGAGACTGTATAAGTGATGAGAGGCTTTCACATTCATTTCACCTTGGAGGGCTAAAATATATAGCACCAATTCAATTTTATCAGAAGAAGAAGGGGAAAGAAACAGGTAAAGAGCCAGAGAGCGAAGTGAGATAAAGATAAACTTTAAGGCAGGTGCCATTAATTGGTTTTCTCCAGGGAGAAAGAGCTTAGAAAGCTTGAAGCTACTCAAAGAGAAGAGAGCTCGATAATGGCTGTAGGTCTAGGGCTAATTTTTTAAAGAAAATAATTATGCTCATTACTATATGACACAATAATTTCCTCCCTGGAAGTAGCTTCTCGTTGGCTACTATTGTACCAGCGGACTATTCCTGCAGGTTTTGCCACCCTCTTTGTCTGGTAGTAATATACAAGGGAGGGGGATTCTGCTGAGTTCTTCTTCTTCTGAGTTCAATCACCAGGCTTTCCTGGCCTTTAACCTTAAACCAATAGCCCAAAGTATTCCCACTCAGGTTCCTGTGTGTCCTATAAGCCCAGAGGCAATCCGACCTACCCACTAACCCCAGCCGAACCTAAGTCCAGAAAGGCTGCATCCTACACCATTGTTTTCATCCTCAGCACTACTGACATTTTAAGCCTGATAATTTTTTGTTGTTGGGGGTTGCCTGTGCACTGTAGGGTATTCAGCAGCATCCCTGGCCTTCACCCAGTAATGTTAGTTGCACCCACCTCCCACCACTTATTAACAGCCAAAAATGTCTCCAGACATTGACAAATGTCCCAGAGCGGTGGAGGGGGGCAAAATCACTACCAGGTTGGGAATCATTGGCCTACACTGATGGGAAGACAGCAGGGATTTGGTGGAAGAGTTTGTTGTGGGTTAGTGGGTCTTTTCTCCTCTTCACTCAGAGCATCAGATCCCATCTGTGTCCATATGTCAGTGTACACCCTGGATGCAATATGTCCAGAGGACTTAGCAATGGCTGCAGATCATGCAACTTACTGAAATGAGGCTAAGCCAAGGCCTGGGCTTTTTTGAGTGCTTGGCCCCCACAGAACACAGATGTAACATAAAAGGCAGCTGCTGATAAACCCAGAGACAAGTTGAGTGGCCTTCTCTGATCACTCGATGTTTCTCAATTAATATCTGTCCACTCATCAGAACTATAAAATATTTTCCTAATGTGGCATTCCACAAACAATAAAATTTCCACATTAACTTCATTTTGATTGACAAATTGTGTTATCCCTTTTTAGGCAACATAGGTGCATTCCTAGGTATGAATGAGTTGGAAGCCTTTTCTGCATTATTTCCTCCAAAGTATTTTATTACCATCTAACATAGTATATATTTAGATTATTTATTTTTGCTTCTTGCCTGCTTCCTCTTCCTAGAATGTAAGCTACATGAGGGCAGAGAGAGAAAGAGTTTAGTCTATTCATTCACTGTCATAGCTGTAATGTCTAGAGCAGTGCCTGATCTAAATTATGTGCGCGATAATATTGGCTGAGTGAATAAATGAATGAACAATGTATGTAAACCACTTAATTGTGCCACGAGCATAGTAAATAATTGTGAGCTAACAGAATTATTAGTAATAGTTGCATTACTGTAGCTGGAGCATGGAATATATGTGTGGGATGGGTAGATAATCATTTTAAGTAGGAGGTTTATATAATGAGATGTGATCTTTGGAAATGATAACTAATATTTAATTAGCATATACCTATTATCTCATTCAATATTTGAAACAACCCCATGAAAGAGATGATCTTATGAGCAATTCAGAGATGTGAAAAATAAGGTCCAAATGGTTAGGGTCATACAGTAAGTGGCTGAGATAGGATTTTGACCCCAGGAATTTGACTGCAGACCTCCCATGCTTAACCACTACATATTTTATTGTCCCTGAAATGTAATTTTGGTACAAGTCTGAAAGACATATATTTGATGAGAGAGCAAGAGAAAGTAGAGAAACTGGTTTTAAAACTATACTTCATTGAGAAATTATGCACTCATTCTTTTGAACAGCTAATATTGACCAGCCTCCATACTAACCACTAAAAATATACAGGTGAATAGCACATTTACAGTCCTCCTGACCCACAGTTAAGCAGGGGAAACAAAACATAAATAAATTTTTGATAAACTATGGAATAAACACTGTTCTAGACATACATATGAAGATCTATAGAAATTTAGAGAAAGAAGCATTCAACAAGTCTCCAGGAAGTCAAGGTGAGTTTGCTAGAGGAGATGATATTTAAGTTGTGTTTATAGTATAATTAAGAGTTCAAATTAACCAAGAGGGAAAGAATATTCCAAATAAAGGGACCAATAGCAAGTTCACATAGTGGAAGTGACTCTAGAGTATGGACTACTCAAGAACTAAAGGAATTTAAGTTTGTTAAATAAAAAGATTTTCTGGGGGAATGGCAGCAGATGAAGACATAAATAAGAGCAGGATGTGAATCCTAAAAAACTTATATATTTTTAAGGTTTTGGACTTTTTGTGCAGATCATGAAAACTCAATGAAGGAATTTAAATAGACAAATAACAGGATCAGATTGGCAATTTTGAAAGATCCTACTGGGTTTGGTGTAGTGTTTAGGTTGGAGGAAAGCAAGAACAAGCACAGGGGACTACTTAAGAGACTTGCTGTAGTTACAGAAAGGAAAATATGAAGTGTAGAATTATGTTAGTAGCAAAAAGGACATAGAGTAGGGATTGTATTTGAGAATTATCAATGATGTTGCATCAATATAACTTGGTGAGTGATTTGACATGGAAATGAAAAGAGAAATAAAATGACACCAAGAGTCCAGACTTGGTGATGACGTGAATGGTATTGCCATTCCCTGAGGCTGGAAATACTGAAGAACAAATTTAGTGATTGAAAAAGATGCATTTATTTTGGACATTTTGAATTTGACATGCCTGTGAGATTGTGTGTTAGAAATATCCACAAAGCAGTTTCAATATTACAAAATTTCTTAACATATCACATAAATTTTTGTCACAAATTAATAGTCAATATCATAGATAATTTGGAAAAACCTAGAAGAATATAATTAGAAAATCATTATTTTACAACCCCTAAAGAAATACTCAATCCAGGCAGAGATCATTAATAGATGCTAAAACCATCAGATGAAAAGTTGAAAGGGAACTGGTCTTTCTTATGGTGCCCATATATCACTCTTCAGATTATTTTCTGGTCAGAAAAAGCAAAGTGTAATCGAGCTATGACCACTATAACTTTACCTTCTCTAACCGTGGGACCATAGTGTATGCCTCCCGATTTGATGTGTGACAGCCAGTTGAGTGTATCACTCAGATATCCTTACAAGAAATAGCCTACTGTGAGGAATGTAGTGGGTTGTCAGTTTCCAGCTGCCACACTTTCAGGATCCAATGCAATGTTCACACTGAAGCCACACTTACCTGGGCTTCTTCCAACTAATAACTAAGTACAGCAAGGACACTAGAACCAGGCCATTGCAGCACACTGTGATACTCCTCTAATGGGCAAACTTGGCTCTGTGATTTTTCCATAACCCTGGCCTTGGCCAAGGCATTCTCAGAATTGCGCTACTGTTTGAGGGTCTTCTTACCCAATCCTCCTTTCTCCCCTCTCTCTCTTCAGAGAATTAGATCTGAATTGGGTCTGAGGTTCTCCCTGTGTACTCTTGCTCTCTCTCCCCTCTATCCTTCCCAGGCATTTTCCCCAATAAATCTTTTGCACTTCTAATTATGCCTTGATGTCTGCTTCCCATAGGACCAGAAATGACACATAATGTTGTACAAGATACTCTTCCACAAAATGTTTATAACTGAAATCCAATGAAGCCTGTAGATTGAACTACCAGTTTATAGAAAACACAAGATATTAATATATGGAAGAAGGTAAAAGACACCAATAGTAAAGAATCACACAAATCCAGAAGGTGGGACACTATTTCCAAAGTCATTAAAAGAAAAGTAGACACTATTCCAGATTGAGCCTTGAGAGTCATAATAACTAAATGAAATTCATGGTCCTTAGCATATGTTTCGACAAACCAGCTATAACACCAGCTGTAAAAAATTTCAGTCCAATTTAAATATGAACTGGATATTAGAAGATATTAAGGAACTATTATTCCTTGTGTTAGCTATCTTAATAGTTTTGTGGAATATAGAAAAAAATGTTACCTTTTAGAGATAGTTACAAATAAATTAAGGTACAAAATGTCAAAATGTCTATTATTTTCTTTTAAATACTTCATAATATAAAAATATAGGAAGGAAACATGAAACAAACAAAAAAAAAACTTAAAGGTATTATCCCCAAGTAAAAAGCAAATTAAAGACATTTGCTTGCACCACCATTATTTACCTTTTGTTTTGAAGTTGTAGTCAATAAAATAATATTAACAATGATAGAAGCAACAATAAACACTTTATAGTGCTTACTATGTGACAGGCACTGTTCTAAGCATTTTGCATAAATGATCGTTTGATCATCAAAATTACCTTATGAGGTAGGTAACCGTATCTCACTTTTTCAGAGAGCTGAGGTTAAAAGATGTAAAGTAACACAACAGGTGAGTGGTGAAGCCACATTCAAACACATGAGCTCTACCTCCAATAAATAAATAGATAAACAAACAAATGCAATAATAATGTGTAATTATATACAAGGTATGTAATTATTTGTCAATTATATTTTTATATACCTGGAAAATCTAAGAAAATTCATGCTATATGTTTTTAGAGCTAACTAGATGTTCAGTATGGTAAAAAGAGGGTATATTTACCACAGTAAACAACAAAATGCATTTAGGAATAATCTAAGTTAAAATTTATATTTCCTGTAAGTGGAATTATAATTTTTAATCTGTTCCAATCAAAATACCATTTAAAAATAAACTGGCAAAATGATTCAAAGACATACCCGGAACAATAGGTGATAATAACTAAACTACTTTTCATAAAGGAGAATGAGGAAGACAGTTCCTAATATATCAATGGCATTATAAGGACGGAAGGAACACAACAGTTTGGTATTGTCACAGAGCATTAGCTGCAAGGAACGGTACAGAGTCTGGATTTAGACTGAAGAATACATAAGTTAGTATATTTAAAATAAACCGAGAAAATATCAATTATTAATAATTGTGATTGTTGGTTAACCATTTTGAAAAAATAAAAATGTTTTTTTAACTCACTCAAATAAATGCAAGGATGTATCAAATACTTTAATTTATAACCTTAAACCAAAGATGAAGTATAAATAAATATTGGTGACTTAACCACTAATTATCTTTAGGTAGAGAGGTTGTTTCCAAGCATACAATGAAAATTAAGAAGCATAAAAACGGTTAATAGAGTAAAACATAAAACATAATATTTATTTAAAAACAGAGCAGAATTAATCAAGATACAAATAACTAAATGGGAGAACATTTGCAATGCCAGTAACAAAGGGTTAATATTTTCAATGCACATAAACTCTACTAAAATATGATTATCCTCATAGAAAAATTATAAATACCTGTTAAAAAAAGAAAAATATGGATGGACAATAAATATGAAAATAGTTTAAAATTGTAAGGTAATTAAAGATAATTATTTTATCAAATAATTGTTGGGCACCTGATTATATAAACATGCTGTTTCCTCTATCTGGGATGCTCTCTCTTGATCTCCACTTGGCTAGCTTGTTCTCAAGATTAAATATCATCTTCTAATTGAAGCATTCCCTGTTCAAAAGCCCACTTTAAATATCTCCCCAAACAACATCTTACTTAGTTTTCATTATAGCAATCACTACCATCTGAGCTAATCTCACCCATTTAGTTGCTTATTATTTGCACCCTGAAGTTTCTCAAGAGTAAGTAGACATCCTCAATGCATAAACTAGAGCCTGGTCCATAATGGGTGCTCAATAAATACATGAAAAATCACCAAATGAATAACGGCCATTCAAGATTCATTCCAGCTTCAAGATTTGGTTATGATAGTATTAATGAATAGAAATAGGGAAACTAGGGAAGGTAAGCTGGGCTAAGATTTGCCCAAATGTCAATTGTTATATGTACATTAGCAAAGTACCACAAAACCAAGAGCATTGGGAATCTTTTAGTAAAAGAAGCTATTTTCCCAAAATGAGTAAAATATTAGAGAAATGTATATATTTTCAGATGATATGTGTCACTTTTGTTATATATTACCCTTTCCCTTGTGTCTAATTTAGCCCAATATTCATTATCTAAGCAACAATTCCAAATACTTGGTGGGTAATTTTTAGCAATATCTGTAAAGTCAGACCTACTTGACAGATTAGGAAACAAAAGTTTCCATGGTTGTACATGAGACCATGTGGCAGCAATTTGCAATTTAAATAAAAAAGTGTCTTAGTGATAAATATACACCTAGAGCTTTTGTCTGATGGAACTAGAATAAAATATGAACATTTTCTATGGAAACCTTGGGGGAACAAAGGTGGGGTTGGTGATCTCACTGTGTTAGCAAATGGAAATGCACTGGAGTGATGACTAATGTTATTTTCTGTGTTCCTGGGAGATAACACAATTGCATTCCAGCGGCTTTTAATGAGTTTTCACTTGAGGTACAGTGGGTACATTTGCATGTCAACTAACAGAGACCAAAAATATATTTCATGTCATCACTGTAGGAGGAGAAATCGTTTCTGTGCTGTATAAAGTAGAAGGAAAGTAGGTTCATGAACTGCCTTCTACATTAAAAAGAAATAATTGAGTTTACTTAGCCTTTTCTCACACAATCTGAGAAGGAAGAACTGAGTCCAGTGGTTCCCATTTTGTAACAGTTTATTTTTTTTTCCCTAGGCTGATCTGAAGCTAAGAAGATGTTAGAAACATATTTCATAAATTTATGGCAAGAAAAAATGGCAAACCATTTGGATTTATTGTCCTGCCTTGATTTTTATTTAAAAAGATGAAAATTTACAGGTTTTGTTTCAAATGATGGTTTTGAAAGTCACCATGTACCTTTCCTTTTGAACATCTTTTCAGAGTTTCGTTTGTGATTAACAGAATTTTTGCCCTCAGCTATAAAAGCTTAAAAGGAAGAGAACTATGGTTGTGTTAAAAGTAAACACTTAAGAAGTTATAACTGCAAAGTCAATAGGGAAAACGAAAACATTTATATGGCATTCTTTGCAATAGCTTCAGAAATGAAAGTCCAAAAACTACTTTTGGAATACTAATCTCTGTAAACTTTCTAAATAAAAAGCACAAGGTCATCATAATTTTAATGTAAACATGATACTTATTAATACCCTCTGTCATGGCATAGAATTCAGAATAAGATGGGCTCTTGGATTTAATTTAAGAAGATTTACTTATTCAAGCATCACAGATCTTTTAGTTGCTGTTCTCTTCCACCTGTCCTATGATCTTAAAGTAAGGATCCCAAGGTCACTGCTAAAGTGAGACTCTGATATATTGTGAGAACATAGCTGCATCACGTTTGGGTCTCTTCAAACATTAGACATGTCCAGCAATGTATTTCAACAATACAGTCAATTGGTGCCAGACTTACACATTTGGCCCAAACAAGCAAGTAGTCCTTGGTTGAGATAATGGAAGTACTTACATGTTATATGGTTCCAGGAGACCTCTCAATTTCAAGGAACTATCTTTCCTTAAAGTGAAGCATTATTTACTTGTTTGATCAGCTATTTAATTTTGGTTTGCATTTGGGTTCATTAGGTTTTCCTAAAACAGGACTTCTATAGAATGTTACAAGTAGCCTTCTATTCTCTAGCTTATAATTCTCCTTGATGATTACGTTTAGCAATTATGTCAAAGCTCTGACTGAATTCCTTCCACACCTGTGCCTCTGCCTCACCCCTGATCCATGCATCACCTTCACTTATGAGACAAACCCAAATCTCTAAGACCTTTCCTGACCTGGTGCCTGCACACCTTTATGGCTCATTTCTTGCCACTCTCTCCCTTGAAGCTGTACACACACCAGGCATATCAAGTGACTGTCCGATCCTCAGGCACTCTCCAGGTGGTTTTCCATGTCTCTCTTCATTTGCACAAACTTCCTTTTCTGCTTAGAGGCCCAACTCAAATGTCGTCTCTTCAGTGAAAAACTTCCTAACCAGTTATCCACCTGTACCTGGCACCAGAGAGTACTAGTTGTTCTTCCATCTGATGCCTCTAAATACTTTCCACATGCCTCTAGCACTGCATTTCTCACATCGTACTTTTAGGTTGTTAACATATCTGCTTCCCCATCCATAATATATACACCTTAAATTTCGGGCAAAAAAATGTATCTTAGCCATCTTTTTATTCCCTAATGTAGCTGGTACACAACTGACACCTAGTATGAGCCCATTGACTGAATGAATGAACGCTGCTACATAACCCACTTTAATCCTTAAGAGTAGGTCCTAGGAGTAGGGTGAAGTGAAAAATTGCCTCCGGAAATTTATAAATGTGAGGGGTTTTCATTTCTCTGGTGAAACCCAGAGGCAGGCGAGTGAGTGCCTTGGAAAAGAGGAAAGTATAGATTCATAAATCTGCAAATGACATGCTCCCTGACTCCAGAATAAATTCCTTATCATACAGCCAAATCTACTTTAGAAAACTATAGTGTTGATACCTTAAACCAAAATTCTTCCCAACTTGTCACCAAATTTCTAGCACCATGTCAAGTTTCTGTCTCTGTTCAAGTTGTTCAGTCCTATCTCCTTCAGATTGATATCATCTTCTGCATTTCCAGAGCACGTTGAAATAGATATATCTTATTGCTCACATTCACCCATATATTAGAAAGAGCTGTCTCCCCTGTTACCCCATGCAGCTGGGACCCTCTTGAATTCAAGGCTCATTCTTTCATCTTCTTTACAGTGCCTAGGACAGGGGATTACACAATGTAGGGACTTACCACACAAATGTTTAATTATAATGAATAGTGTAATTTGGTTAGTATGTTAATTAACAATTTTGTTCAACTCTTTTGTGCTAAATTCCACTCTGCTGTGTTCTCAAGCAGAAAAATGAGAGACTGCATGGATGAAAGTGAACTGTGGCTATGGGGACTACAATGGAAGAACTGAATTACGTAGATCAACAACAAAGAACTATCTCTTTTGAGAGCAAGTGTATACAGATTACTAATGGCATACTGGATATTTGCACGTCACTCAGGGTTAAGTCAACCTGTGCATCATATTCCTCTTTCCAGAGTGATTGATACGGGGGGAGCACCTAACCTAAGTTGATACAATCAAACGAATCTTGGGACGTTAAGATGGGAATGCTAGGAAAAACACTTTCACTCTTTCCCACTAGATAAAAATTTGGGAATATGTAGACATGGGAACTGCTGGAAGCTAGCTTGTGACCACTTGATAATAGAGTGAACAAAAAAGGAACAGGGCAAGTGGTGGGAGAGATCCTGAAGACATCATTTAATAGCCTTTATATAAGCACACCAGAAGCAAGATATACCCTTTAATTGTTCAGTTACTTGGAGCCATAAGTCCCCATCTTTACCTGAATTTGAGACAAGATTTCAGTCACTTTCAGGAAAGTGAGCCCTAAAATGCAAATGAAGATAATTATGATATTAACTACCATTGATTGTCTGCATATGTAACATATAGTATGCTAAATACTTTGCTTTTAATATCTCATTCAATACCAATGACAACACTATGAGTCAAGTTCTAGCCTTCCTGTTTTACAGACAAACAAATAATTTTATAAATCCTGTTGGTGCTCATAATAATAATAATGGCTATCTCTTATTAAGTCTGTAGTTTTTCAGGCATTATACTAGGATGTGTGTGTGTGTGTGTGTGTGTGTATACATACATATACACAAAAAATTGCATCATCATATAATTTATTGAGGTAGGCATTATCATTAGCCTCAAGAAGAATGGAAACTCAGAGAGATTAAATGACTTGTCCAAGGTCACGCATGTAGTAAGTAACAGATGGGAAATTGAAATAATGTCTGATTGACCTTTCTTTGAAAGCTATATTCATATACAGGAGAATTAGATCCCATCCTTGCATCCAACTCTTATTAATTTTGAAAGTCACTTCATTTCTTTGAGCCCTACTTCCTTCACAGGAAAATGAAGATAATAACTCAATACATTCTCTACCTTCCAGAGATGTTATGAGGCTCAAATGGGAAACTGGATATGAAAGTAAGGCATAATGCCCCATATAAATGTAAGTTACTATAATTACTATAATTTAACAATAAAAATGGGTTCCCCATTTATATCATTAAGCATATCAAATGAAGAATTATCTCTTAATAATGACATTTATTATTTTTCGGTGTCTTAACTATTCAGCTAGAAGTTCAATGTCAAAAACCAGAAATTGATAGAGTATACTTTTCCTCCTACTGTCATGCTGTTTAACAATAGGGGACTCCCATTCCATCACTTACATTTTAGTGATGTGTATGCATTTAAATTAGTGCTATTTAATTTCTCACAGAAGGGTGAAATACTATGTCTCTTAGTGTCAATTATTTTCACTTTTAACATTTTTATTGCATAATTTTATCAGCTCATCATAGTGACAGGTTAGAATGTACTGGGGTTGAGGAACAAGAGCATTGTTAAGAAAATCTCAAGCCTGAGCTCACTTAGTTATATCACTTACAAGCTGTGATCTTGCCTGTGTTTATACTTTTAAATTTGACAATTGACAATAATGCATATTGAAGATAACTCAGAGATATTGCTAGAGAAAAAACATAAGTATAATAGCCATGAATATTCTCTGAAGAAATAGGAGCAACAGAGAAAATCCCACGGACACAGATTCATTCAGCTCAGAGTCCTGTCTCTGATTGCAGTTCTAACAGGGGTAGTACTTGGACAACCTTTAGCTTTCATGAAAAGAGGGAGTGCAGAACCGTGGCTAGAGTTAAGACGGAGCAAGAATTGTCTTATGACAGGAATAGTGAGCTGGGCAACTGCCTCCCATTGAGGACAGATCACTGGGGGTTAGCAGCTTTGTGGAGGGAGACAGAAAAGGAGATAACTCACTGCCTTGAGGACATAGAGTAGGAGTGCTGAGGAAAAGGACATCATCATACATACCCCAGCTTGTCCATGCCTCCTATCCAATCTTTTTCTCCCTAGTCTAGGTCAAAAAGGCCTCAGAGAGGTCAATGAGAAAACAGAGAACCAGGCAGGAAGTAAGTCAGGAATCCACACTCACTTTAGGATGATTCCTCTAGAACTGGACCAGAATTCCCTCAGCTATTCACATGGCTCACTTTCTCACCTCCATCCCAAGCCTTTGTCCAAATGTCACCTTCTCAAAGAGGCCTACCCTGGCCACCCTATTTAAAACTGCAACTTTCCTCTGTATACTTTCCCATTATTTTTACCATTTCATTATCTTTTTCCTTTTCCATAGCATTTATCACATTTCAGTATACTGTATAATTTACTTACTAAGTTTATTAGGTTTTTTCTATCCCCCTCTCCCAATAAGGACAGATATATTGTCATCAGTTTTGTTCACTGATGTACCACAAATATCCAGAAGTGAGAAAGAGAAGAGCAGCCCTGACCTTAGAGAGCTGACCTGGTCCCATTAGCTCAGCCTGGACATTGTTAGGAGCTGGCCTGGGACTCACAGCAAGGTCTTGGTATTCTCCTGTTGAACATGAACAATTTCACAGAGCACCAAGATCAACCAAGGCACTCTGTAACCATGATAGATCAAGACATAAATACCACTCCATAGTCACATCTGAACCCATACAAAACACACACATTGTTAAAGTCAGAAAAAAATGACCAAACTTTCCCCATCCTGCCTAATGTGTGTAATCACTGCTACTTCTGCAATTACAGCTTTACCCTTGCTCTAGTTTTCCCTCCTTTCTCTTTAAGATTTATTGAATATAGTCATAAAATCACCACTACTTTCTAACGGCATCCAACCCTGAGCACTGCCTTGCTTCCTTAAATCTTCCCCCAAGTTTCCTAATATAAGCCCAAATCCTACCAAAAGTCTTCTCTAAGATCTTACTGAGATGTCTCATGGTGTGCATTCCCCTACAGAAGTGTTTCTGGTGGTCTTTGACTGGAGGGCATTGATAGGGGATACACAAAAAATTTTCATTCAATGGGTATTCTGGATATCCTGCTTAAACACAAGGGTCTAAAGTCCTGGCTGTTCCAGATATAGGCAAAATTTCAACTTTATACCTTTCTGCACAAAGCAATGTTAGAGCTCTCCTGCCTTGCAGATTTCATTTCCCCATCTAGTCAATGAAGCAAATTAGTGCAAAAATCATTTCCATTGTCTTAGAAAATTTTTTAACTTTCCTATAGTTCATATGTAAATCCCTAGGCCAAGGTATGTACCAATTGGCATTCTGATGCTGAACATAAAGAAGGCATTCAAGCACAAAGCTGTCTTGTGAGCCAGGAGCCTTCAATGCACATGGGAAATGCTGAAGATCATAAACTCAGAAAGGCCAGGAGGAGAAAAATTGGTTTAACAGTGTTCAAAGGACAAAAAAGGATAATGGCAAAATTGTTACTTCCATCTTTTTAAATAATGTTCCCCTCTATCCCCATTTTTCAAACACAGATTATTGAACTAAGCAGTTGGGAAGGATCTGATATAAAGAGAGTATTGTAAAATATTGTGCTGAAAAATATACTTTTATGGCATATAAAATCATGTCAAATATTTACATCTTGGAGTGAATGAATGAATGGGTGATTGAATGAATAAATGTCTGTATACAGAGTCTATGTTTCTCTAAAATTGTTACATATGAATATTTTTATCTCCTCCAAATTTATATGTTGAAAACCTAATCACCAATGTGATGGTATAAGGAGGTAAGCCCTGTGGGGTGGATTAGTTCATGATGGTGGAGCCATCATGGGGAAATGAAATCTGCAAGGCAGGAGAGCTCTAACATTGTTTTGTGCAGAAAGGTATAAAGTTGAAACTTTGCCTTATCTAGCCATCACTAATCTTAAGATTAGTGCCCTTGTAAAAGAGACTCCGGAGAGCTTCTTTTCCCCTTCTACCATATGAGGATACAGCTAGAAGGCACTGTCTACGAACCAGAAAATGGACCCTCACCAGACACTCTATCTTCTGGCACCTTGTTCTCCAACTTCTCAGCCTCCAAAACTGGGGTAAATAAATTTCTGTCATTTATAAATGACCCAGTTTATGATATTTTGTTATAGCAACCTGAATGGACTAAGACAAATATCAACCATTACTCCCTCAAACAAGGAATTATGGAGTGGAATCTGGAGCTATGCAATAGGTGCCCAAATCTGAAACTTTTTAAAGGGCACACTAGATAGTAAGAATGAATACATCACTGGGTCTACATTATGTGGGTACACCCCTCAATTTAAAAACAAAATTCTGTAACTTGGAATTTTAGCTGGGCGTTGAAAGAAAAAATCTGCATGGGGTGTGAGAATTTCCTTCCAATTATAGATTAGCTGCTGCTACACAAGAAAGGAGACATTGGTTCTATGAAGACTCAAGAGGCAAAGTTAGGACATTACGGGAGAAGATAAGGAGCCAGATGTTGGTTCAGAAAAAGAAAAATTTTCTCACAGATATGTCTGTTTTAAGCTTATCTAGGCAGCTCTCTGGATATTGTGAGTTTACCCTTCCCCCTAAAAGATATCAAGTGAGGCTGAATAACCACTTGGCAAGAGTGACCTAGAGGGGGTTCAAACACTAGAACTCAAGTTGGGGAAGATGGCATTTCCTGGCCTCTTCCAGGCCTGGCAATCTATGAGACTATGACAAAGAACAAAATGAGAAGTGGCACCAGTTGAACAGAAGTGAAGCAATTGCACTTTACACTTGACCTCATGCAATTAAGAAGAATGACTTTGAGCAGAACAGCTAGTTTTTCAGTTTCTCTGGCCTCTCAGGTGTCTAATGGCCAGAAGGTGAGGGCTATTACAATATCCACTTCAGTCTGGAGTTAAAAGAAACTTCTTAAAAATGAGTCAACACTCTTAATGTTTGTTGTTGTTTTTTTTTTTTTTTTTGCCTGAGAGCACAGGTCCTATTTGACAATTTCCTTCTTTACATCTTTAAAAATGTTTTTGATTTCATTCAAGTTAGCTTTAGAATTGCATTATAGTGGTTAATACACAGGAAAAAAATACATGAGGAAAAGCCCTCTTCAAATGGGTCAAGACAGCATGAAATGGAGGGAGTGATTTGGGGGAAAATGGTACTACTGTTAATGCCTATTTTATGCCAGGGTGGGCATATGCCAGTGCTAGGCATTCTGCATACATGATCTCATTTCCATGGTAGCTCTGTGAGGTTAACAAGCTTGACCCCATCTAATAAAAACATACACTGAGGGAATAACAATATAGCTCACATTTATTGCATTCTTAGTTCCTACTAGACACTACTCTAAGCACTTTGCATACTTTATCATTTTTCATTCTCATGGCAACTGGGGAGAGGGGTAAATGCTTTTAATTATCCCATTTTACAGATGAAGAGACTAAGATCCAGAGAGATTTGCCAATTTGTCATAAACAGTGGAGCCAGGATTTAAATACAGATATTTTGACACCCAAACTTATCGGGTACTTAAAGCTGATGGATTCAGAGGTTTAAATACTGCTATTTTAATGCTTGATGCGTATGTGGTGAGGGAGGTCAGAAAGTGATAGGTGGGTTAAAGTGCTGAATGGGAACTGAAGTACAAAGGCCAGCGCTGAAGGAAAGATACTTTCAAATATAGTGTGATTACCCAAAGGCAAAGAGCAGAGACGTGTCTGAATATGAAAATGAATACCTTACATCTGGGTCCAAAATGACCTTGAAAAAATATTTGTGAAGAGCACCTAAGCAATTGCAGTTTCTTTTTGATATCACTTTGAGAAACAGAGAAAACTATTGAAGGATACAGAGCAAAGGGTATATTTGAGGATAAAAAAGAGCCTGTAGTGAGGCCAGATTCCTTTCTGCCTCAGTGTTGACTGAGGTAGACGTTAGGAAGGCCCCTATTCCATGTCTTTGGTAGTGTGCTGCTTAGTAATTGTGATAAAAACCTCATTCTAAACTTTTGAAAAGCATGTCATTCCGTTCTTATTCTTTTAAAAGCAGTCATAAAGGAAAAATCTCTAATGATAACCTAGATCAAGAAGCTGGCAGAATCATTTGGTTTTATGAATTATATGAAAAATTCTGTGCAAAGGAATCCTAGCTATAGATAGCAGGGCAGGGGAGGGGTGTTTAAGAAGCAGTGATGCAGCATGTGCCAGTTAGCCAGAGAGGTTCTACCACTAGGATACCCCAGTCACATCCTTTGGGAGTGTAAGCTATCTTCAGTTAAACCACCTGAACCACATGGGGTTCTTGCTCCAGCACTTTCTCTACTGAGAAATAAACGGGACTTCAGTATAGTTAAGGCTCCAAGTGGAGCAGTTAAAATGATAAAGGTTCCCATGGCTAAAGTGTCAGGATTCAAGCCGAGCTTTGATGCCCTAGCTCTCACACAGCAGGAACAGCTGGAGAAAGCAAATCGAAATTGCGGGAGCCTTGTTGAACTGCAAATAAGCAGGCTCCCGGGGACTAGGAAAGGGAAGGAAGGACAAGGCAAGCCACAAAATTGAGTGAGCTACCTTGTCATTATGATCAGAAATAGAAACAGATTGTACTAGGTGGGGTTTTGACCTCAGGCTATGCATTTCCATCTCTGGGCCTTGGTTTCATTATCAGTAAAATGATAATAACACTTCTCTCTTTATATAGGATTACTGTCAGGCACAGATGAAAGTGTGTGTTAAAGCCCTTTAGAAATTGTAAAGTGTGTTAACATGCTAATGAAAACACTTGAACCTTATGTTTTTGGTCTACTGATTTCTTCTTATAATAGTTAGCAGTCTTTTTTTCTTTTTTGGGTAGTAATATTTACAGAAGAGCTAACATTTTGGATTATTTTCTTAATGTTTCGGTCCCTGTAAATTCAGTAGGGGAGTGTGGTTAAATGTGTGGTTGGAGGATCACTCCGTCATAGTTCTGTCCTTGAATGCCAACAGACGGTAAGGGAAGAGCTGAGCCATGGTGCAGGCACTGAGGCACTCAGGTGGACGACCCTGGTGATGACTGAGGAAATGAGAAAAGTTAGTGAGAGAACCCAGGAAGTCTATGAAGGGATCAAGGCAATGGGGTGGGGGAAGGGGTTCTAAATAACCAAATGCATAGACGTATGGCATTTTATCTAGAATATGTACACCAATCTGTGCAAACTAACCTAGAAGGGGGAGAGCTAAGGTCTGTGAGAAGCTATAGATCGGTCAAAGAATATATGACATTTTCATAGATCAGTATAAAAGGACCGATAAATCTGAAGTAATCAATCCATTCACAATTGAGCCCAGGATTAGGACACCTGGAACAGATCTGTACCAGTAATTCAATGTGATAGGATCAGAAGCAAGTTGTATTATTTAATTAGCTTGAAAATCACTTCCTTAGAATAGTCTTTCCCGAATTCTCCCTCCCACCAATCGGGTTCCCTTGTAATCTTTCATTGCATCCTTTACTATTGCTTTATATTGTCAATAAGTGTGTAATGATGTGTTCATATGATTATTCATTTAATATCTGACTTCTTCCCCCATTAACCTGTAAGCTCCTTGAAAGAAGTTATTGCATTTGTTGAATGAATAAATGCACTAATTAAAAATAAAAAAAATCAGGCCATGAGCAAGGGCTATCTTTTTTTGAATTGACAGGTCATTATTTGCTGGGACTCCTATTATAAAATAACTAGGAGCCTAACAATGCTTAGAGAAAGGCCATACAATTGTCAAGTGCTAATTACCTGAATTACATTCATAGCTGTTGGTCAGATCAAGTATCCAGCAGAGTGTTTCCTAAACTTTTCTGAAGATGAGAATCACCTAGGAGTAGGTGGAACATAAAGTTTGCCAGACCCACAACTGACTGAATCACGATCTCCAGGTGAGGATGCTGGAAGGCTATATATTTATCAATCACCCTAGAATATTCTCAGCAGCAAGGACATTTGAGCAACCTTGATCTATACCAAAATACCTTCAAATTTGGTCCTAGGATGTACCCCAGGCTGACTAAATGAGAGTCTGTGGGAGGGGTGCATATAAGAAATCTACATTAAAAAAAAATCTTTCCCTAGTAAGATTAAAAATAATAGTAATTATTTTAAAGCTTTACTCTTGGACACTAAAGAAGACCTAAATAAATGGAGAGATATTATGTTCATGATTTGGAAGTCTTGTGGACTATAGATTGATTCCAGTCACAATAAAAATTGCAACAGTTTTTTTTTAAAGATGTAATGGATATATATCTAGATGAGAAGTTGGTAAACTTCTTTCTACAAAGGCTCAGATAGTAAATATTTTCAGCTTTGCAGGCCATATAATTTCTCTTACACTAATCAACTCTGCCATTGTAGTGCAAAGCAGCCACAGACAATACTAATTAATAGACATGGTTGGATTCCAGTAAAACTTTTGTTACAAAAATAGGTATCAGGCTGCATTTAGCCCTTGGGATATATTTTTCTGACCCAATATCTAAACCATTTGAAACTTATTTCATTGATTGTAATGTCTATAAATTTTGATTTTAAGACACACTAATTTAAAAACAGCTCTTAGCAAATATTATGAAATACATATAAATGCTCATTGATTATAATACATCCTGAAATTTTCACAACAGGCCAAAACTCTCAGGGCATGCCCACCTCTATACTCTTTTGAACCCGAAACATCTTCTACTGTGTACCTTGGAACTCGTTGTCTGTCATGAGCAACATCTATAATACTTTATTCTAAATTTCCTCTCAGAATGTTTATCTTACCTATATGCTCTAATCCAAATTTAAATAACCCTTCAGAATCCTGATTCCCTTTTACTTCTGTAAGTGAAGATTGTTTTCTCTCTCACACTCTTCAGAGCAGTGGGCTCAGAGATGGAAATAGGTGTCCTCCTATTTCCTGCTGCCATTTGCAAACCATTTGTGTCTCACTTCAGAATCTCCAGCTCCTGTGTAGTGCAAGCCATAAAATGACACCACTCAATTCCAATCTTTGTTCTAACCATAAAGACCTCCCCATTCTTTCCTACCAGTTATTGAAAAATTTGGCCCTAAACAATTTCTATCCCTGTCACCATTCTCAGCGACTTCAATATCCCTGTCTTAGACAAGTCCTTAACAAATCTTATCTCTCTGTTCTGATTTCTTCAACTCAAATGATCTTGTCATCCTTCTCACTTTAGTGATATGTGCCTATGGTCATTCCTTAGATATGGTCATTACTTAAAATTTTACCCTCTCCATAATATCAATTTTATGTGTCATTATCTGCTACCTCTTATTTTTCTAACTCACTCGCTGTAGTGCCCTGAAAACAATTCTTCAACCACACTTGGACAGCCAATCCATTGACGCTCTCTATTAATTGTCCATCATTAAAATCACTCCCTGGCATTCAACTCACATTTTTTACTCTATTCACCCTTCCAGCCTATTGCTTTTTAGAGCAAAACCCTTCAAAAGTGCTATCTATATTTGCTGTCTCTAATTATCTTTTGAGTCTACTTCAGTCAGGCTTTGGATCCTACTATTCTACTTACACAGTTCTTATCCAGGAGACCATAACCTCCGTCTTGCCAAATCCAATGGCCAAGTCTTATTCCTCATGTCATTCAACTGTCAATCACATTAGACATAACTGATCACACCCTTTTTCTTGAAATACTTCCATCATTTTTCTTCTGGGCCACTACTCTGTTGATTCTCCTCCTACCTCACTGGCCACTCCTTCTAAAACTTGTTAATTTCTTTTACAAACCTCAGGAAAAAAAAATGGAGTTCCCCAGGACTCATCCCAGAAGCTTCTCCTTTTTCTGTCTACATTCACTCCTTAGATAATTTCAAAAAGTCACATAGTTTTCAATACCATCTGCATACTGTCAGCTCTCAACTTCCAAATGTACAACTGTAGCCCAGAATTCTCTCCTAAATCCCAATGTATATACCAACCTCTGTGATTGACATCTCTATTTGGATATCTAATAGGCTTCTGAAGTCTAACGTGGTCCAAGCCTAATCCTTCCACAACTCCCCCCAAAACACTGCTCTTCCCACAGTCTTTCTCATCTCATTAAATGTCAACTCTATGCTTGCAAATGCATAGGCTAAGAATCATCTTTTTAACTTTCCTCTTTCTCTGACACTCCACATTTAGTCCATTAGTATATCCAAGTCAGGCACATCTTCAAAATCCATTCACAATCTGATGACTTCCACTGCCACCCAACTGGCATTCAGTAATTGGCACCCAGGTTCAAGCCATCATCGTTTCTTATCTGAATTACATACTGTAATAGCTTCCCAATTTGTCTTCCTGCTTTCACCATGCCCCAGCCCCAATCTATTCTGCACACACTGTAACATGAGTTTTATTTTTAAACAATAAGTGACACTATGATCTCCCATGCTCAAAACCTTCAAATGGCTTCTTATCTTACCAAAAATAAAATCCAAAGTCCTCAATCTGATATGTAAGGTCCTACATGATCTGGACCCTGGTTAAATCCCTACTTCTCATTTCCTACCACTCTCTTCATCACTTACTTTGTTTCTGTAGTACTGAACTCCTTGCTTTTCATTAAACAAAACAAGTACATGCCTATATCAGAGCCTATGCACTTGCTGCTCCCTCTGCCTGCAACTCCCTTCCCCCAGATATTCTCATGGCTTGCTTACATCATTCAGTCTCTTACATCATTCAGTCTCTCACATCATTCAGGTCTCTGCGCAAATGTTATATTTTCAGAGAGACTTTTCTTAATCCACATATATTAAATAATATCCCCTGTCACTTTGTATCATTTTAACTGCTTTATTTTTTCTTCAGAGCATTTAGTAACACCAAACCTATCCATTATTTATTTGCTTGTTTATTGTCTGTTAACCCTAAAAGAATGTAAACTCCATGAAGACAGGGATTTCTACCTACCTTGTTCACTGCTAGGTCCCCAGTGTTTGGCACTGCGTTTGAATGGCACAGTGTAGCCATTCAGTAAATGTAAATTATGTGAAGGTGTGGCTGATCCTCAAAGAAGACATCTTATAACTGAGAAAATGTAGTGTCACAAAAAGGATTTTTAACAATAATAAAATTATACTATGCTATAGATTTAATGAATAAATTAGTTTACATGTATTAAAAATTTTAAAAGAATCCAAGGGTAAAATTATATAGCTATTAGCCAAAAATGTATATAGTCATTAAAAATGCTGAAAAAATGACAACTGGCATCCATAAGAAGAGTTTTAGTGGAGATTCTAAAGCTAAAGATTTACAAATTTCACCTGACAAGTTAGTGGAAGATACATAGCATTATTCAAGAAGACATATCATATTCATTGAAAGAGAATATGGTTTCTGTAAGGGGAATTATGTTCATTAATCAGATTGAGTTCTTCATGGAAAACTAATAATATGAACAAAATAGAATAAGCAGGTATGTTATTTTCATTTTCAAAATACCTTTACATAATCTACAACTGGAGTTATCATGAAGTTGAGAAGACTATTTTTGTCATGAATAGAGAATCATTACCTTACAGTTAAGAAACAAAAACTAGGGGAAAATTGTTCTGAACAGAAACTAAAAATGGAAAAATCTCCTAGGGGTCAGCCTAATCTGACAGATTTTATAAGTGATTTGAAGGAAAGAGTACAATTGACACTAAGCTCTTCTGGAGATAGTGAGATGCCAAACTACCAGGGACAAAATGCAAGAAAATTATATGAGTCTGTATAAAAGGAAAGAAAATTATAGATAAGTTTCGCCATCATCAAGGGAAAGAAAAAAAATCCTCACTACTTTATTTCAAGCTATGAGTTATTACACTTTTACTCTAAGAAAACTTGTGACTCTTTGGGCCCTGTTCCTTGGAAACAAAAAATGTCTAGAAAATATGAATCTCTATTAGAATATGTATTGGACTAAAACAAATTCCAGCATTCAATGGACAAACAAGATTGTGGTGTGTCCGTACCAGGAGCATAGTGTTATCACATCTCAAACAGGCATAATGGAGTTAAAGAAAATTCTGATGGAGGCAACAGAAATGATCAGTGAAAAGAAAGAACTTTCATATGAGAAAAGAATCAAAAGATTATGTTTCTTCAACCTGAAAGATAAAAATACTGAAAGTATGTCATTGAAGTCTGAAAGATCTTGAAGGGGGATTGAGAAAGAGGATGTGGCCATATTCACCACATTGTAATATATTAAAACCAGCAGGACTCTCTTGAAGTGTGAAAAAAATTAATTTTAGGGCAAAGAAAGGGGAATTTCACTACAGATAGCAGATAATGAACCTATTCATCTATTTGAAGACTTAATGAGTGCCTTCCATGCACCAGATACCCCAAGTTATGGAAAGATATTTTTCATTGAATATGCCCAGCAGGCAGTGAAAATACAGAGATGAATAAGACATAGATTCTCCCTTCAGTGAGCACCAGTCTGGAAGGGAAGAAAGACAAGTAAACATATAATATTACACTACCAGCAAATATCACATACCTGCAAATATCTCTTCAATTCATCCCTTTCTATTTCTACTGCCAATACCCCAAGTTACTTCCCCATTTCTTGCTTGGGCCACTTACAACATACATTTAAGAAAAAATCTTCCTCCTTCAACTTTCTTCTTTCTCTAATCCATTCTCCTTAAAATATTCAGAATAATTTAAAGAATTAAATCATATTATCACATACTCCTGTATAAAAGCTTTCAATATAATCCCACCTCTGCATCCTGGCCTATAAAGGACCTGCATATGCTGGGCTCCTTCTCTCCAGCTTCACCTCATGCTCATATTACTCTCCTTTTTTTTTTTTTTTTTGACATTGTCCTTTTTTTCTGTTCCTATAATATATCAATCACTTTCACATCTTAAGGTATTTGCATAGGTTGTTTCCTTTGTCTGGAATATTCTTGCCTCTGCTTTTTGAATGGCTAGTTTCCTCTCATCCTTCTGATATCAGCTTAAGTTTCACCTCTTCAGAGAGCACTTCTGCGTCCACCAACCTAAACTTAGCTATCTGCACCTGTATGTCTCTACCACAATACTGTGTTTCCTTCCTTCATTGTTCTTAATATAATCTATATGTTTATTTATTTGTAATTTGACTATAAATTACACTGGGGCAGGTGTCATATCTTTCTTGCTCATCTTTGTGTCCCCAGTATGCACTTCCATTACCTTGTGCATAGTAAGTACTTCATAAATTGGAATGAAAGAAATGAATACATGAATATGATAAATTTTATGTAGGGTTTCTCAGCTACTTAGAAAAGAGAGCATAATTCATGGTATATCTTTTACATGTTCATACATTATGAATAGGGTTTCACATAAATTAACCTTGAGGATGGGAATACAGACAAAGGAAGAAGTTGGCCATCTCATGAAACTTCATTACTTTAAGAGGTGATGGAGACTGAAAATATGCTTAGCAAACTCCGTGGATAAGTAACTATGATGGGTAACAATGTAAACTGTGATGTTTGGGATAGCACTGTAGTCTTTGAGGTCAATATTAGGGAGACGGTCATACTCTTAAACAGCATTGTTTTAGTTCCCAGTGGGTCTGACCCACGCAGGAAGAGATCTTTTTTTGTGGTCTTATGCTCTTAGTTTTCAATTTTCAAATATTTGCTCTCTTTCTTTTCAATGTTCCATAATTGCCGACATACTTTGAACATTTACATCCACTACAAAGGACAAGTTTATTTCAAAGTAGCTGTCAAGAGTCTAAGATTTAAAAGAGTTTTAGTTCACATCAATGTTTTTAATGAATAGAATCATATTAAAATTTTAAACATGCTGTTTCAATATTACAATAAAGCAGACATGCTTTCTTCAAAATTCAAGGCACAATCTCTCTGAATTAGAAGGAATCTCTAACTTCTTTGACTTCTCAGAACATTTGCATGTTCCTCTGTTATGAAGTAAGTTTGTTCACTCATTCAGAAAATATTTATTAAGCTTATTTAGCAAATAGAAATAATGCATCTACCATGACCAGGTCTACACTAAACCATTACTATGTAGACAGTCTAACTCCAAGGCCATTCTCCTTGAGAGCAGAAGATGTAGTAAATTCTTTTCTGCATCTCTGCCTGGCAGAACTCCTAACTTAGTGCTTGACACATATGAAATGCCTGATAAAAAATAATTAATTCAGTCAAAGTAGTCCCTCTAAAGAAGCCTCCTGTGGATTTTGTTTTCTGTACATTGGCTCTATACCTAAACTCTAAAAATCACATGAAAAACACATAAAGCCAAAACTCGTAAGCATCCAGTCCCACATTCACCTTAGTAAAATGAATCTAGAAGCAGATTTAATGAATATGGAATCCTTACACTGACATTGCAAATTGGGGATTCAGCCAAGAAAACCTTTATGATGCCTTATAAAACTGTTATTCCAGCACAGCAAAATTGCTATTCTGAATAACTCCTCTCTCTTCTTAACCTAGGAAATGTGCTGGACTTAATTAGACTATATTAGCAACATAAAATGTCAGGGGAAAAAGCTTTTAAAGGTTTCTAATACATATTTGCATAATAGTTGTAAATGGCTTTTAAGATACTGATAGAGACTTTCAAACACTCATCTAATGCCTAAAATGACCCAAAATTTGGATCTAAATGATAAACTTTAACGGATTGTGTGGGGAAATTAAAATCCTGTAGGTAAACTATGAGAAGTTTTAAAAGTCTCTTATTATATGCTCATTAAAAGCCAGACAGGCACTTTAATTACTGACACGGTGATTGGGACAACCATGTGCTTTTCAACAAGTACAGCCTAACTGTTCAATCTCTGCTATAATTTTTTAAAATTTTAATTTCACAAAAAATAAAGGATGATTTTCAAAATATTCTAAAATTCCTGAGTGTCCCCTGTTTTGGTAAATCAGATGAACAATTTCCAACCAGTCACAGAGACAATGTGTTATAAAAGGAAACAAATGTGTTTTCTTCCCTTTATCATCTAAAAATATATTATGTGTATTTGCTTATTTTCAGAAACAATTTTATCTAAATTAAGGTGACCATATAATTAGGTATATGGAGATTCCATGCATTGATATTGTCTACAGAAAGCTGTTTTTTTAATTTCAGTTATCTATCTTGCTCTTAATAATCTTGCTTGCTTTCATTATCTTGGATGCTTTATCACAGCTATAAAGTAGAGTCTTCATACTTTTCCTCCTCAAGAGCTGTTAGTTCTCTTTTTAAAAATAAAATCACCAAAATCCAGCTGTGTAGAAAAGGCAGCATACTTTTTATCTTATATTTTCTGTTTTAAGGGTTATTATTCAAAATTTATTTACCTACTTTGAATAGGATTTACTATCAATTAGCCAGGGTAATGAGGTGAAGCACCATTCTGTTTTAATTACACAATCTCTGGTTACTTAATATTAAACTACTTCAATCCACTGTGAACCAGAGCACCCAGCTCTACTTAGAAGCAGCCTGTTCAGAAATTTTAAATATCCAAGAGCTTTAACACATGACATGTGCTTTAAAACATTCTGCTAGATCAATTCAGAGAAGTCTGCTTTTCTAAATTGACAGAAAAAATTTTTATGGTAAGAGCAATTAATGAGATCTACCCTCTTAACAAATTTTTATGTGCACAATATAGAATTGTTACCTGTAGGCACAAAACTGTATAGCAGATCACTCGAACTTATTCATCTTGAGTAACTGAAGCTTTATACCCCTTGATTAGAAACCCCTCATTTCCCCTTCCCCCAGACTCTGGACATCACTACTCTACAATCTGTTTCTATGTGTTTGACTATTGCATATTTCTCATATAAGTAGACATGCAGTGTTTGTCCCTCTGTGACTGGCTAAGTTCATTTAGCATAATGATTTTGCTTCATTTTTTAAATACAAGTTGTAATACATATTGTATTGCTTTTCAGAATCCACTGTTATAGTTTGGATATTTGACCCTCCAAATCTCATATTGAAATTTGATCCCCAGTGTTTGAGGTGGGGCCCAGTAGGAGATGTTTGAGTCATGGGAGCAGATTCCTCATGAACGGCTTCATGCCATCCTCATGGTTATGAGTGAGTTCTTGCCCTATTAGTTCCTGCAAGAGTACCCTCAAGATCTGGTTGTTACAAAGAGCCTGGCACCTCCCTCACCTCTCTCTTGCTTCCTCTTTTGCCATGTGATCTCTGCACACACCTGCTCCATTTCACCTTTTGCCATGAGTGGAAGCAGCCTGAGGCCCTCAACAGAAGCAGATGCCAGCACCATGTTTCTTGTACATCCTGCAGAACCATAAGCCAAATAAACTTATTTTTTTTTACAAATTCCCCAGCCTCAAGTATTCCTTTATAACAACACAAGTGGACTAAGAAATGCATTGACTAAATGTTAAGCTAGTCCAGAATTATAACTGTAGACTAGGGAAGACATTCTTTTGTAAGATTCATGCTGAGGCTAGTTAAAATCACTTTTCCTCTCTATAGAAGCTATGCAAACAAAAGTCTCCCAATCTCTCAAAAAACAACTCTTCTGTGAAATGAAAACATAGAGACTGTGGATCCCTGAAGATATTTCTCTAATAGGCATATTGATTGGGCCAAAACATCCTGAGACTGTATTTCTAACTAGTCCTGATTACTTCCTGAGAACAAACTATGAATAAGGGGATTGGTCATCACCTCATGGAAAGCCATTTTCTTCTGTCTTTTCTCACATTTTCACACCCTAAGTGATGTGTTGTGGGGCATCTAGCAGTTTATCTCAATTCAACTTTCCATTTGTGATTTTGGTAACTGGTTTCAAAATGATGTCCAAACAAATGGTTCTGTTTTCTCTTTAGCAATCTATCAGTGGTTTTTTCTTTGCTACTACCTCAGTCTGTCTGTCTTTTTTCTTCTCTCTGCCCTTCACTCCAGCCACTGCTTCCTTTCTCCTGCCAATCAAAATCCCTTGGACATTGGAAAGAAGTCACCAGTTTTCCAGGTGTAGATGTAATGATCATGCTCTGAAGTGTAATGAGGGACAGTAGTGCACGTGCTCCCCTAATATGCTCACACAATGTAGACATCTCACATCCGTGTACTTGACTCATGTGCCTCACCTCTTACCACAACTGCAAAGGAAGGCCCATAGCAGAAGAAACAAATTTAATGGCCTACAAGTAAGCAACTTCAAGACACAGAGCCTCTCACAAATATGGGAAGCAGGATAAATCAAATCATTTAATAATGCATGAGATTTCTACAGAAATTGGCCCAATTATGAACGCATTGAAAATAAAAAAAATCAGGGAATTAGAATGAGTAAAACGAGAAATGACTTTTAATATATTGCATTCAAAATTACTTTAGTATCATATATTGTGAGAGCTTGGGCTCAATGAATGCTAAGTTCCCTTTCATTTTTGTCATTTTGCAGATGAGGTCCTGAGAGGTGATGTCACCAGTGTTTGAGCTGTGTCATCTTGATCAAATGATTTAATCTCTCTAGGCCTTTGGTTCCACATCCATAAATGGGGAGAACTGTTGGGAAAAATAAAAGTGATAAATTCCAGTGCTTGACAGATCGTGTAGTGGTGTTGGTAGCTGAATGGTCTATAAATAGAAGGAGGTTTAATGCTTAAGTAAAATATTGCTTAGTACATCCAAGGGCAATAGTAATCAATAAAATAATTAAATAAAAAAATGCATTTAAATTATGCATGCTAGTTGTCTTCTAAATGCTAGTGACTTTGCTGGGTTATCAAAATACGAAGATGAATAAAATATAATCCCTGGCCTCATCTGTCTCATTCACAGCTCTATTTTGCATCCTTATTTACATATTTCCTACTTTTCTCTCACCTACCTTATTATTTTGTTGTATAGCCTTATAGTTGTCTTAAATCCTTACCAAAATAAGGCCCAGCATAAATAAAGAAACTTTTTAGTTCATATATACACACAGAGCCCTTACCCTTGTAGAATGTTTTTAGGTAGTCACACTTATCAACAGTTTCAACACAATTGGACATACACTGCAATCGAGGTATGTGCCATGAAGCATACAGAAGAAGATTAACTTATTTTGGCACTTGGGATTATCCATTGGAGACTTCCCAAAAGAAGTGACATTTGAATGGAGGTTTGGTAAATGAGTAAGTATTTATCATGGGCAACAAGGTATGCTACCCTCAGGAAACAAAAACAAAGAAGCAGGAAAATGCCCAGGGAATGAAGAATTGTACAATATAGCTAATGCATAAAAGAATAGGGCACTGAAGTATGGTAGTCTGATGGCTAGGGCATGGTGAGGGGTGGGGGAAGAGAATGCAGAATAAAGCCATTAATCAAAGTACAGCACACTACAGTTTCAAGACAGTAAACTCAGAACCATTTCTCTTCAGTCATCATTAGGTATATTGCAGTGGCCTTCTTCTGTCCACCTGGAACTGTGCATTAAGCAAATACATTCTTTTATCAAAGTAATTATCTAAAATGCCAGGCCCTTTTGCTGTTCAGGCATGCAGCACTCGGATTTCCAGCAAGAATTTAGAGATTTACAACTGAAAAAACATTTTCATGGTAAAATAGATAAAAGCTTTGTTTTACTGACCTTAAATGATGACATTTCAAAGAAGTCTGGGCATAGTTAGAAACATTTATGCTCTGACACCTTTCAGTCAGTTAAATTATGAGAGTTTCCTCTCACCACTCAGAGTTGGGCAAAAGGCTGTCATAGATACTATGGTGAAAAAGCTTGCTTAGTTGCACATATGTTTATTTTATTTTAAGTCAAAATGACCATTCAGCCCCTCAAATGTCCATGTCAAAGTCAATCACAGAAGCATGACATATTTTTCCTTTTCTAGTCTGTATTTGTTAATAACCCTCTAGCCCAAATTCCTCCTGCAAAAGGTATCATCGTGATAAGGAGGTGCTTATTGCCTGTTCCCCAGCCTTAGGTTATCAGTGCCGTGCGTTCTGACCTCACACAACCAAGAGGATGGCTCATCTCCAGTGACTTACATTTGTAGGGAAATTCAAATTAACACCAGGAGAATTTCTGGTTCACCTGCCAGACTACGGAAATTGCCTACCAAAATGATGATCAGCATAGCATTGGTAACTTTTGGGCTCTGAATGGCCAGTAAAAATGTCTTGGATTCCTCTTATATTTAGCTAACCTATGTAGGAAAGAATGTGTTTCTTCTGTGAAAAATGAAATATGAAGAAGTATCATGGGGTTATGTAGCCAGATTTAATTACTATCTGTCTGAACTTAAGTAAATCACTTAACCTATCTTGATCTTGGTTTTCTCATCTGTAAAATGGATCTAATGACAGGTTTGGGGAGGATTTTATGCGGTAATCAAGGAAAGCACTTAACACTATGTCTGGTACTTTGCATGCATTATGATAGGTATTATTAGTATTATTTCTATTATTTCTCTGGAGTGAACTTACATAATCACCAGAAACAAGGACACTAGAATGCCTTAAAAAAGTATTGAGCCTAAATAAACTGAGGTATTTTGAGCATCATTTAATTCAATACGCATTTTCTGTTAGTTTACAATGTGCGGGAATCTGTGGTAATGACAGATGATTCAGACAATCTCTATTCCCAAAAAGCTTACAATCTAAGGGTAAATATGGACTCATGCATAGACAATTTGATAAAGCATTGTCTGTGGAGGTTGCTATATTAGAAATGGGGAGGAGATTATGGGAATTTAGAAGCCACAGGGCTTGTTTATGATGGGGGGTGCAGTAAGGTGTAGCCTTGGAGCAAACATTTATCAAAAACTGTCTGTGGGCCAGGCTCTGTACTAGACACCAATTATACACAGCTAAGAATAAGACGGATATGATCCCTGCCCTCATAGGATTTATTACAAAATAATGAATACAGGAGGATTTGGTTTAGTGAAGGACGATGAACTTAGTTTAAAACATTTTGAGTTTGAGCTTACAATAAAGCTTTTAGGCATAGATACTCATTTTGCATTTAGGAAGATGGAAGTGGAGCTCAAAGGAAAGATAAGGGCTGTAATCTTCTTGAGAGGAAGAACTTTGTTATATTCATAATTTTATTCCCAGCACCAAAAAGAGCTTGGCACATAGTAGGCACTTGATCAAATTTGTTCAATGAATTGATACCAAAAGACAAAAAGTCACTACTATTATTATTATTATTATCATTACCACTATTATTACCATTTCTCTATAGTGACCATAAAAAATTACTCAGAAACAAAGCCACTGGAGTTGACTTTCAGGAAATTCTGAGATTCAAGGAGATAATTGGGGGTGTTCAAGGCTTTGTGTTTGCAAATGTATATAGCTACTGTTGGATTTGAATTTTTCTGCATAAAATTTAGACATTCCTGGGAAATAATTCTAACTTATATTTTCTTCTTTTTTTTATTTAACTAACATTTCTTGAATACCATCCTTTACCAAGCACCTTGCTAACTGTTGGGAACATAATGATAATTGAGTTATCTGTCTTCAAGAAGCTTGCAGTTCTTGAATGACATCACTGACATCAAGTACAGGGTGACAGAAGAATGTAAGCAAAATATAAAAAGAGGGAACAACATTGGATAGTAGTATATGATACTAGAATTATTATATTACTGTTTATTTCCAAGCACTGTGCTAGCAGATTTTCAAGTACCAAATATAAAATCACTCTCTTTTAAAAATAAATCCCCACTCTAATTTTCCCATGCAGACATCTAGATATAATAGAAAAGCATATTCAAATATGTCTTGGTAGAACTGCAGAGAGGGCTGGTTTTCATCTTCCAGAACATAGCTTCATTTTGGTGGAGAGACTCCAGATTTATCATAATGAGCTCAAGTTATAAGTAAAGGTAACAGCATTGATTAATGAAAGTGATGAAGTGGCCCTATATTTTTACACCATCTTGTTAAAGACGTACAAAGGATGAAAATGAGGAAAAGTGTACAGTCTCCAAAGTGGCCATATATGCAACCTTTCCCATTACCTGAAAAATGGCAAAAATAAATAATTTGCTCTATTCTAACAGAAAATTCCTACTCATTTAGTTGGGCGCAGGGACAGAGGATGTGGGGGGGAGAATGAGCACTTGCCATAATGAAATGGATTAAACTTGTGGCTACTCAAGATTTTCAGATAGTTGACCTTGAGGAATGAGGTCCAAAAGATGATATAATGATATGATTATATACGGTCCAAAAGAAATTAAAATAGCTCTTCATAATTACTTCTGGTTTCTAGAATTTTTTTCAGAAATAGGTAATATTTAGAGATTTTGGGCTATAAATGTGTGTGTGTATTATGGGATTTCACACACCTGATTCCTAGTCTAAATATGACACCTAAATTATGATATATGCATATGCCTACATAAAAATATACACACATACACACCCTCATGGATAGTGTGACCAACTTGTCCCAGTTTGCTAGGGTTGTCCTATTTTTAAAACTGAAATTTCTATGTCCCAGAAACTCCTCCAGTCCTGAGAAAATTGGGAGAATTGGTCACTCCACCCATGGAAAACATCAGTTGTGGAAACAATCATTCTACCCTATGTTGAAGGTGTAGCTTGCTTTTGAAGTAAGCTGAACAAAGAGTACACAGAAATCCCACAAAACTGCACAAAACTGTTCATCTCCCTTATCCTCTTGGGTATCCAACCTTCCAGGATTACTAGATGAACATCCCCTCAACGCTGGTTCTTGCCAAGACCTTGGCTTAGAGATTACTTTGTTTGGTGAACATATCAGATGAGATTTCACAAAATGCTTGCAGAAAATCATTGTCACAAATTTTCTCAACAGTACCTGACACAGAATAGGCTCTCAATAAATATTTGTTGAATGCAATAACTTAATATTCCCACTTCCAAGAATTCAATTTGTGGTAACACTAATTTGCAAGATCACTGCATTGGCTGATGCAACATAATCTGATTTATGATAAAAATGCATTTTCCCAATAGCTAAGATTAAGCTTTCTGTGGTCTGATTTTCCTGGTGATTTTTGGCACTATGGCCAATATCCATAATAATGATAATAATAATAATTTCCTTCTTAAAGCACTGTGCTATCCAATATGTTTGAATTTTTCCATACATTCTTCAATCTATGCAGCAACTCTGGAAGGAATAGTACTGTTATTATCCATCCCCATTTCATAAATGAGGAAACTGAGATTTGAAATAAAATAGTAACTTGCTTAAGTTCACTTAGAAAAGGTTGAGTCTATGTCAGCTACATTTACCCAACTACTTAGAATACCATCTCTCCAATGTATTAATATTTCTTAGGTCCATTTGTCCATTCATTCAATAAATGTTAGTTGAGTGTCTACTACATTCCCGGTACTGTCATAGGCACGGGGAATATAACATTGGCTCAAATAGAATGAATCTCTGTTCTTATGAAACCAACACTCTGTTAAGGGGGCAAAAAATAAATAATTATTCCATGTACTATCAGCCAATAATAGGGGTCATGAAGAAAAAAATGGAGCACATTAAAGTGAAAGCTCTGAGAAAGGAGAGTGCTATTGTAGATTAGGTGGTCAAGGAAACTCTCAGTGAAGGTGATATTTTAGCATAAAAAAATGCTGACAAACAAGGGAGTTAAAAGCATCCCAGGCACAGAGAACAGCTAATGTACAGAACCAAAATGTGAACATGCTTGGCAAGTTTAAGGAATGACAAGAATGTCAACGTGGCTAAAGTACAGTGGGTAGGGGGCAAAGTGATAAGAGACAGGGTCAGAAGGCACATGGAAATGCTAGAACACAATGCTTTTCTTGGTAATGATATATTTAAGTGGAGCATATAGGCACATTTGACCCAATAATGTTGATATATAATAATTTAAATCAATTATTGTTTGCATTTGAACTGACTTATTTATTCCCACAAATGAGAATAGCAAGAAAAGGGAACATAACAGACAGTATGGAAGAAACACTTAAAATTTGTCAAGAGATGAATACTGGTAACTGAATGCGGATGGAATTCTATTAGCCAATGTAGATTAACAGTAATGTTTGGGGGTCAGCAAACTTTTTCTGTAAAAAGCCAGTGAGTAAATTTTTTAGCTTTGTGGGCCATATGGTCTCTGTCCCAACTAATCAATTCTACTATTGTAGCACAAAACCTACCATAGCAAATACATAAATGAATGGGCATAGCTTTGTTATAATAAAGCTTCTTTGACAAAAACAGGCAGCAGGCCAGATTTGGCCCACGGGCTATGGTTGCTGACCACTGCTATAAGTAGAAGATATATTCTATCTGAAACTATTTACTTCTGTGAAAATCAGATTTTCACTTTTCCCTACCTCAAAAAAGAGAAGCATGACATGAAGATGAAGAAAATATAAAAGTGAAGCGCACCAAGAGTGTCTTTCATGAGATCTTCCCAGAGGGCAGAAACGTGGTTTCACTGAGCTTTGCATCCTCCCATCCACCATAGAGCTTGGATCCCAGTATACATTCAGTCAATGTTAGTGGAATTTAATTGGCTGTTTCCATCTTTAACTGGTCCCTTGGTGATATTTCATTTTGTCTGGATCATTCTTACCAGCATCACCATTGTCAAAAAAGAATTTAACGAGTGAATGTGAGAGTACTGTGTTGTATGCTGTGCCAGGCATAGTAAGCAGAGAATTTCCCTCAGTTATTATATCAATTGTAAGAAGGAAAATTCTCTTAATAAAAGCACTATTGATTTTCTAGAATCTCTATCAAATGGTGCCCCATTATTAATCTTGCAGATGGGCAGTACTGTTTTCTCTATGGCTTCCTTTTGAGGAAATTTTATCTAATTAATAAAAGTCTAGCTATTCTTCTGAGTGAGACACAGAACACTGAGGTCTCCCCCTTGCTGTGGTTTACCTGAACAGCCTGGGCCTGGGTATATTGGTCTTCTCATTCCCTCAACCTATTTAGGATTAAGATAGTCCCTAGAAAAAATCATATCAAATGTTATATTCCTGCATCTAAATCCACTTTCTTCCACTCTGTAACATAACATGACCATTTCTTGAGGGTTAGAAGAAGGAAAAAATTAAATGATGTACTCAGATTCTATGTGTATAGTACAAAACCCATATTGATTCACATATTAAAGAAACATAAATGAAACTGAAAGTATATTAGCTAAAGATGAAAGCTATGACTAATAGTTTAGCTTGAAGTCAATCTACATCCATGGCTGGGGATTTGAGCAAGGGACAGTTCTGGTGAAAAAACAGAAACTAGACTGGAAAGACACTAATATACCTTACAAAATTTGCACAAGGGCATTATTTATTGTCAGAAATAAAAGGGGGCAGTTTTGTTTTCTTAATATAAGTTTCAAAAAGAATATGAAATAAGAAATGAAAATAAGGTAAGTCAGAACACTGAGGAGTAAAAGGAGCCTCCAGTTAGTTAAATTAAAATTAAAAAGTGAGTAAAGTAAGTAATATTCAAAAACAACATCAAGTTTGAATAGCAAAATGAAAATCTTTACTTGAAGCAATAAAAAGCCAAATAAAAACATCAGCCGTCAAACTGGCAACGTGAATGATCGGCTTAAGAAACTTCACCAGAACGTAGAGACGAAGAATGAAGAAATGAAAATGATGAGAGAGGACTGTAGATATAGGCAGATGCAGGTAAGTGATGCTCCAGAAAAAGAGACAAGAAGTAATAGAACTGAAGCTATCTAATCAAGAACAACTTTTCTGAACTGATGGAAGAGCTGAATAAATACTTTGAAAGGTCTCATCGTGTGCTAAGAAAAATCAGTGAAAAGACAACCACATCAAGCCATAAACTGGCAAAGTGTTTTTGAGGCATAAGAATAAAAAAACCTACAATCATCTAAGCAGGAGCATAAGCTGTCTTCAAAGGACAATAATCAGGCTTTTCTCAAATGTCTCATTTGAAACACAAAATGGAGAAAAATGATAAAGCAATGTCTTCAGAGATATAGTGAAATATTGCAGGCCAATAGCTTTACATACTACTAGAAATATAAAAGAACAGAAAATTTACCACCCTGTAGGATTTTCTAAAAATTACTTAAATTATATTAAAAATAACTGATGTTAAACAAAATTAAGAATTCCAGAAACAGGAAGGGTCATAAGCACTCAGTTAAGTCCGTGTAGCCCTTATAAACTTCATTACAAAAGCAAAGGAAAATCTATTTTAAATATTCTCAAAGAGTAGATATATAATGTAAAAATAGTAACTCATTAATAATGTACATCTAAAATCCTGGATTATGTTAACAAAGGTATAGAATTATGTTGAGGAATGCAGAATGGTTTAAATGTGGGCCATATTCTCTACTAAAATGAGAAAGGCATGAGTTCTCTTTGGACTTCAACAATTAATTGGAGCTCAATTAAATAAATAAAATAAATAAATAAATAAAATAAAAATTAAATAAAGGATTTTTTAGAGGCAAAATCAATCTCTGGTAATATTTTAGAAGTATATAGTTCATTGAAAATCCTGGATAAGACAAAAGAAAATAGAATCTAACAGACAAAAGACTGACAGCGGTGAAAATAACAAGGAAGAATAGGACCAAAACACAAAATAAGAAAAGATAATTAAGTCTAAAAGTAAAACCATATTCTCTTCATTGTTTAATTTACTTATTTGTAAAAATAATTGCTCATTAACAATAATCTGGATATACAATTCTGGATCATAGTATCACACATAGAGACTTGGGTTGAGGATCTGGCTATTGAAAAAAAGTCATTTAAATAAAGGTCTTTGTTTCTGGTTGTTTCTCCTCTGATTCCTCTATAGCCTCATGCTGCTTTATCCAGACATTAAATTATGGAGATTTCAAGACTTGGTCTTAGCCTCCACCTCTTTCTTCTCTATATTCTCTCCCTTATGTGATCTTATCTACAATCACAGCTTATATACACTAAAAACAATGAATTCCTAAAAGAAAATAATGATAAATTTGACTATATTACATATGAAAATTTCTTTCATTTAAAGACTCTTTAAAGAGAATGAAGAGTGGAGACTGCCAAGATGGCCAACTAGATACACAGCTTGTTGGATCATCCCAGCAGAAAAGTAGAGTGCTGGATTGAGGAGAGTGGAGAACAATTACTGCTCAGATGTGGACCATGGTGAGATACAGCAGAGGAGTCTGCGATCCCACCAAGAGGAGCTGCAAAGCTGAGAGAATGGAGAATAGAGAAGATAGATGGGTGGTGTGGACCAAATCCAGGGAGGTCTGGAGCCCAGTGAAAGGGTAAGGGGGGGCTCCCCTCCCCCACCTGGGTGCCTCTGGCCAGCAGCAGAACACACCCCTCCCACCACTCACTACAGTAGGGAGTGCAGCTTGATCCAAGAGACTCACAAGCTGCTGCTTCTCCCCTGGCCTCTGGCAGAGACCAGTGTGGTTAGAGAGGCCCACCTCCCTCACCTTGGGATCTAGTGGTGGAACAGCAGGGCACAATTGGAGATACCTCTACCTGCCAGCATCACATGGAGATGCACGCCAGCAAGTCAGACACAGTCATTGTGGTGTAGCTTGAGAGCCAGTCTTGGGTGGAGAAGGAACACACTTGGACTGACCAGAGGGGAGAGTGCTGTGGAGTTGAGAAAATACTGAGGGTGCATGCCCCACCCTGCAGAGAAAATGGGATAATGGACAGGGACGGAAAAAGCCTGGCTAGGGGCCTTAGCAATCACATGATTAAGTCCCTCCACTCAGGAGTAGCTCTCCAGACATGTAGAGAGTGCCCTGAACTCCATATCAGTGGCTCCCCCAGGTGGCTGGATAAGCAACATCTGAGCCCTGCTGAAGTTTAGCAAAGCCCCTCAGGCTCTCGCATTCCAGCCACAATCTGTCTTGCTCCTCCCCCATCTCAGGGGTGTAGGGAACAAGCAAGTCCCTGGGAGCAACAGGGTTCCTCCTAAAGCTTCGGGCATTTGTGTGCCCCACCTGGGGGACCAGAGCCTACCACAGGCACAAAAGATTACCATGGCAGCTGGCTCCTCAATGCAAACTACAATCAATGACAGGGGGAACAACCCCACAGCTAAATATAGTGTCTTCCAACTCAAGCAATTAGGGAGCAGTGGATGCATACCCACAATCTACCAGCTTGGAGATTAAGCAGGGGGATAAAAATCACTACACTCCATTGGGAAGAGGTGAAGACAACAGGTCAGAGGTAACCTGAGAGGTTCATCATACCTACTAAGATACCCCAAAGGCATCTCAGGACCAGCACTCTTCTCCTCAGAACGGTCAGGGATCAATCTTTGGGGACTCAGAGACAAGGCCATAAGCCAGCCCTAGTACCCCCAGCTCTCAATTAAGAGGCAAGATGGGAAGGAATTAGTGAAAGAACTCCAGAAACATGAAAAATCAAAGTGAAAGGACACCCCCAAAAGAAATCAGTAACTCCATACTAATTGATACCAAGCTAAACAAAATGGTTAAAATGACAGATGAAGAATTTTAAATATGGATGGTAAGAAAGCTCAAAGAAATACAAGAGAAATAAAAACCCAACACAAAGAAGCCACAAAAACAATGCAGGACATGAATGAAAAATTCCCTAAAGAAATTGAAGTATTAAAGAAATACCAAACAGAAATTCTGGAAATGAAAAATTGACTCAAGGAATTATAAAACACAGTGGAAAGCCTTAAGAATAGGCTAGATCAGACAGAAGAAAGAATCTCAGAACTTGAAGATAACACCCATGAGCTAGACAAAACAGTCAAAGAGAAAGAACAGAGAAATAAGAAGAATGAACAAAGCCTACAAAAAATGTGGGATTATGTGGAGGCCAAACACAAGAATCATAGGCATTCCTGAGGGTGAAGAAGAAAATACACAAGGGATGGATAATTTATTTGAGGGAATAATTGAGGAAAATTTCCCTGGCCTTGCTAGAAATCTGGATGTCCAGGTACAACAAGCAAATAGGACCCCTGGGAGGTTCATCACAAAGAGGCAATCACTACAAGACATAGTCATTACATTGGCCAAAGTAAGCAGGAAAGAGGCACTGTTATGAGCAGTAAGGTGAAAACAGCAGGCAACTTACAAAGGAAAACCTATCAGACTAACTGTATCATCTCAACTGAAACTTTACAAGCCAGAAGGGACAGAGGACACATCCTCAGTCTTCTAAAACAGAATGATGGCAAGTCTAGAATTTTGTATCCTGCAAAACTAAGTTTATTCTATGAGGGAGAAATAAAGACTTTCTCAGACAAGCAATCACTGAGGGAATTTGCGAAGACCAGACCTGCCCTGCAAGAAGTACTCCAATCTGCATTATACACTGATCAGCACAATAGACACCCAACAGTGAAAAATCACCCAAAAGCTAAAGTTCAGAGCCCAGATACCACAATGGCTCAAGAAGTAAAACAAAGAAATAAGGGTCTACACAACAGGATGAACAGAAATCCACCCCACTTATCAGTTCTTTCAATAAATCTGAATTGCTCAAACTCCTCAATGAAGAGACATAGGCTGGCTGAATGGATAAAAAAATACAAGCCAAGTACCTGCTGTCTCCAGGAAACACATATAACCCACAAGGATTCATTTAGACACAGGGTGAAATGTTGGAAACCAATATTCCATGCAAAACCAAAAGAAAGCTGGTGTAGCTGTTGTCATATCAGATAACATAGAATTCAAATCAACAAAAATAAATAAAGAAAAAGATGGTCATTATATAATAGTGAAGGGAACAATTCAACAGGAAAATTTAACAATCCTAAATATTTGTGCACCTAACACAGGAGTGCCTGGATTCATAAAGCAAATCCTACTCTATCTAAACAAAATGATAAACAGCAGTGCTATAATAGCCAGAGACATCAACACCCCACTGTCAGAACTGGACAGATCCTCCAAACAGGAAATAAACAAAGAACTTAAACAGAACTCTAGAATAAATGGGCCTAACAGACATTTACAGAACATTTTACCCAAAAACTACTGAATATACATTCTTCTCATCAACTCATGGAACATTCTGAAAGATTGTTCACATCCTAGGCCACCAAACATGTCTCAACAAATTTCAAAAGATAGAAATGATACCATGTATCTTCTCAGACCACAGTGAAATAAAATTAGAAATCAATTCCAACAGAAACACTCAGCTCTACACAAATTCAGGGAAACCAACGGACCCATTGTTGAATAATAGTTGGGTCAAGGAGGAGATAAAGTTGGAAATCAAAAGATTCTTTGAATTAATGATCATGGGGACACAAGTTATCAAAATCTGTGGGATACAACAAAAACAGTCCTGAGAGGAAAACTCATAGCCTTAAATGCCCACATCCAAAAGACAGAAAGATCACAAATCAATAATCCAATGAATCCTCCCAAAGAACTGGAAAAGGAAGAGCAAACCTATCCCAAACCCAGCAGAAGAAAAGAAGTAACCAGAATCACAGCAGAAATAAATGAAATCAATAACAAAATAATTATACAGAAGATTAATGAAACAAAAAGTTTGTTCTTTTAAAAGATAAACAAAATTGACAGGCCTCTTGCTTGATTAACCAGAAACAGAAAAAAAAAAAAAGACTCAAATAAGCTCAGTCAGAAATGAAAAAAGAGAAATCACAACTGATATCTAGGAAATACAAAACATCATCTCTGAATACTAAAAAAACTCTATTCTCATAAACTTGATAACATGGAGGAAATGGGCAAATTCTTGGAAACACACAACTTCCCTAGGTTCAATCAGGAAGACATAGAACTCCTGGACAGACCAATATCAAGCAACAAAATTAAAACACCAATAAAATTGGTCCTAGACCAGACCATTTCACACCCGAGTTTTACCAAACCGACAAAGATGAACTGGTACCTATACTACAGAAATTATTCCATAACATTGAGATGAAAGGAACCCTCTCCAACTCATTCTATGAATCCAATATCACCTTGATACCAAAGCCAGGAAAGGACACAACAAAAAAGGAAAACTAAAGACCAATACCCTTTTGAATATAGATGCAAAATTTGTCAATAAAGTCTTAGCTAACCAAATTCAGCTGCACATCAAAAAATAATTCACCACGATCAAGTGGGCTTCATCCCAGAGATGCAAGGATGGTTCACCATACACAAATCAGTAAATGTAATTCATCACATAAATAGAAGCAAAAACAAAGACCATACGATCCTCTCAAGAGATGCAGAAAAAACATTTGACAAAATTCGGTATGCTTTTACGTTAAGAACGTTTAATAAAATAGACATAGACAGGACATACCTCAAAATTATAAAAGCCATATATGACAAATGCACCTCCAACATCATACTGAATGGGGAAAAATTGAAAACATTCCTCCTTAGAATTGGAAGCAGACAAGGTTTCCCACTATCACCACATCTATTCAACATAATGCTGGAAATCTTAGCCAGTGCAATCAGACAACAGAAAGAAATCAAGGGTATCCGAATGGGGAAAGGAGAGGTCAAACTATTGCTCTTTGCTGACAATATGATCTTATGTCTTGAAAACCCCAAAGATTCAACCAAGAGACTCCTAGAGTTGATAAATAAATTCAGCAAAGTCTCAGGTTACAAAATCAATGTACATAAATCATTAGCTTTCATATACGGCAACAACAGTCAAGCTAAGAATCAAACCAAAGATGTAATAACTTTTACAATAGCAACAAAGAAAACAAAATACCTAGGAATATATTTAACTAAGGAGGTGAAAGATCTCTATAGGGAGTACTATGAAACTCTGAGGAAAGAAATTGCAGAGGATGTAAACAGATGGAAAAATATACTGTGCTCATAGATCAGCAGAATCAACATCATTAAAATGTCTATGCTACCCAACGTGATTTACAGATTCAATGCAATCCCCATTAAAATACCAATGTCATTTTTCACAGATCTAGAAAAAATAGTTCTGTGCTTAGTATGGAACCAGAAAAGACAGCAAATAGCCAATGCAACCTTATGCAATAAGAACAAATTGGGAGGCATCATTTTACCAGACTTCAAAATATACTACAAGGCTATAGTAACCAAAAGATCATGGTACTGATGCAAAAACAGAGACATAGATGTATGGATCCGAACAGAGAACCCAGATATGAAACCATCCTCACATTGCCATCTGATCTTTGTCAAAGAAGACAAAAACATACACTAGGGTAATGAATCCCTATTAAATAAACTGTGCTGGGAAAATTGGATAGCTTCATGTAGAAGACTGAGACAGGATCCACACCTCTTACCACTCACAAAAAGTAATTCAGGATGGATAACAGACTTAAACCTAAGACATGAAACTATAAGCAATCTAGAGCAAGAGTTTGGATAAACTCTTATAGTTATTAGCCTAGGCAAAGAATTTATGAAGAAGACCCCAAAAGCAATCACAGAAATACCAAAATATATAAATGGGGCCTGATCAAATTAAAAACTTCTGCACAGATAAGGACATAATCAATAGAGCAAAATAGACAACCCACAGAATGGGAGAAAATATTTGCACACTATACATCCGATAAAGGGCTGACAACCAGAATCTACAAAGAACTCAAGGAAATCAGCAAGAAGAAAACAATCAACCCAATTAAAATGTGGGCAAATTACATGAACAGAAACTTTTCAAATGAAGGTAGACTAATGGCTAACAAACACATGAAAAAATGCTCAACGTCCCTAGTTAGGGAAATGCAAATCAAAACTACAATGAGATACCGCCTAACTCCAGTGAGAATGTCTCTTATCAAAAAGTCCCAAAAGAACAGATGCTGGAGTGCATGTGGAGAGAAAGGAACACTTATACACTCTTGGTGGGACTGCAAACTAGTAAAACCTCATGGAAAATAGTATGGAGATACTTCAAAGAACTAAAAGTAGAACTACTATTTGATATAGCAATACCACTACTAGGTACTTATCCAAAGGAAAAAAAGACATTTTACAAAAATGACACTTGCACTCGAATATTTATTCGAGCACAAATCACAATTGCAAAGATGTGGAAACAACCCAAGTGCCTATCAATACACGAATGGATTAATAAAATATGGTATATGCATACCATAGAGTACTATTCAGCCATAAAAAAAATGTTGATCTAGTATCATTTGTAACAACCTGGTTGGAACTGGAGATCATTCTTCTAAGTGAAGTATCACAAGAATGGAAAAACAATACCACATGTACTCAATACTAAATTAGAAATAATTGATCAACACTTATTTGCACATATGGAAGTAAAACTCAATAGAAATCAAGTAGGTGTGGGAGAGGGGAGGAGGGGGTGGGTAAATTCACACCTAATGGGTACAAGGCACCCTATCTGGGTGAAAGGCACACTTATAACTTTGACTCAAACTGTATAATTATGTAACCAAAACATGTGTACCCTGTAATATTCTGAAATTAAAAAAAAATAAAATAAAAAGAATGGAGAGGCAAGCCACTAACTAGAAGAAGATATTTGCAATGCATATAACAAACGAAGGATTGTTATCCAAAATGTTTTTTTTAAACTTTAAAAAATCAATAAAAAATGACAATTGCAGAGAACATGGGTTGAAAATTTGAACAGAGGAATAGAAATTTGAATAGAGACATGAATAATAAAGTGAAATATATCCATAATATGGAGGAATATGCAGAAGTTGTTTAAGAATGAAATTCTGTATACTTACATGGTTACTCAAGATACAGGAGATATATGATATATTGTATGTTTTTTTTAGATAAATAGAACCCAGGGAAAAAAAGCAGTGTGTATTTTTTACATTGTGTGTGTGTGTGTGTGTGTAATAACTTTCTCCCTCTCTTCCTAAGCATCATCCATATTGGCCTACATTTTATTCCTTGAACAAACTGATAACACTGTTTTTGTTATTCTTGTGGTTCTTGCTTCCTGGAATAGCTTTATCCCATTTAGTCATCCTTCAGTTTCTTAGCTCAAAACTCAGTTCTTTCCTGGCAACCTAAAATAAAGTAGCATCCCACCTACTGCTATCATTCTCTAACCCTTTGCTTTTCTGCCTTCAAAACACTCATATTTAGGATTTTAAATAATGTTTAATAATGTTTTTAATAATGTTTCCCTTCTGAGTAGAAGTTAACAGAAATGCAGAACATTACTATTTAGTTTTAAACATCTAACAATCCTGCACATGACTGAGTTTTGGAACACAGGTGCCCTGTTGTTCCTTCTTAGTCTTCATTCTCTGGGTTAGACAGCCTCAATTCCTTCCATCATTTCAAAAATTATTCTACTCTCAATAGTTTTCATTTTTTATTATTCTTTTTAAATATTTTACCCCCGACAAACTGAATAGATTGTTAATTACTGTTGAGCAAAGTGATGTTACTGTCTCTCTCATTTTGGTCACTGTACTCTTATTTATGTGGCCTAAGCTAGAATCCATTCTTTGGGAAATTTACACAAATTATATTGTGATTCATACTGAATTTACCATTGACATTAAAACCAGATGTCTTCTACAAGTGCTGTTACTAAATGATGTCTCTCAATGTGGATGTGGGCATTGGGTTTTTGATCCTAAGGGTGTATATTTACATCAATTTATATTAAATTTAATTGTAATATAGTTTGTCCATCATCTCAGCCAGTCAATATATTTTTGGATTCTGATTCACTCTTTAAACTACTTATTCTCCCTTACAACTTTATACTATTCATGAATTTGATGAGTGAATTCTCAACTTCTTTATCTAATTCACTGATGATAATGATAACCAGGACAGGGCTTGAGCTAATGTCCTGTGGCATACCATTACAAATCTCTCCCTAATGGGGGCAGGGTGCACTGTCTGCTGGATGGGCAGGCTTGTAGCTATGACTTGGGTAGTGCATAGGCAATATTTGTAACTAAAGCGTTTGTCCCCCCATAATATTCTGAAATTTGAAAATTAAAAAAAATCTCTCTCATTGTATTATAGTCCAGTCAGGTATAATACAACCAGTTAGAAACCACTTATGTGTTTATTTCTTCATATTGTCTACAAAGACATATGTGAAATCTTTTCCAAATCACCTGTTGAGGTTCACATGTATTTTGTTTGCTGCATAAACCTCATCTAATAAGCTATTAAACTACCTAATAATAATATAAAATATACTAAAATAATAACACTTTACATTTGTTGAGTGCTTATGTCTATGCAATATGATAAGCATTTTGTATGAAATATTTCCTGTAATCCTCCCTAAAACCTGAAAGATAAGCATTATATTCTCATTTTAAAGATGGAAAAACTGAAGCCAGGAGAAATTAAGTTCCAAGAAATTATAATTACTCTGAAATACCTTGTTATTTTCAGCTAAAATAAGTTTTTATTGTTTGTAAGCTAAGAGTACACTTATACTCTTAAAGCAATATTTTTGCCATGTAGAATATTATCAAAATAATTTGAAAATCAAAATAACACTTCCTGTAACAATAGTATTATTCACATTTAAATATCAAATTGCATGAAACATAAAGACCTTGTTAAAGGAGGTATGATTTCCTCATCCCAGAGGAAATTTCTTGCCATTTGTAAAAGCCCATAAAAAATTCACCACCCAGCTATTAATATTTCAGGAGTTCTAGTAAGTAATGCACAGCCCATTCTAATCTAATGTTTATGATTCTATGAAGCAGATGTTCTCTTCCCCTGAGACTTCAGTGCAAATCTTATCTCCTCTTGCTATTTACTGTCACCAGCTCAGATTATTTAAAGGGCAGTCTCTCCTCAGCCATCAAAACTGAGAGCTCTATCCATGGTTTATTGGTCCATGCAAAGTAAAAAGTAAAGACAAGCTCCAGTTGGAATATGAGAAGACTATGAGGACTGAGCCATGTGGAACTAAGGAGGATTATCATTTAAGAGAATAAAAACTGTAGAAACACTGCCTTCCTAAAATGTTGTTTTATTAACCTTTATCAACTGCTGAGAAACTGGAACATGATGGAATTTCTGAACTTTTCTGTCAGCAGCAAAAGGGTAATGCTTGTTGAGATCGCTGTTTAGCAAAAACCCAACCTCTCATTCCAAAAGGTCTCAAATTAATTTCATTCGCGACTGATTAGAGAGCACAAAGATTCCAGTGTTTTATTTTTTTATTTTTGCCACCTCTGTGTCATATGTAGATGAGAAACATTTGTTGCTCTTGATAGAAAACAATTTATGAATGTTGGTCAATAGCTGGCACACTATTTACTACCACTGAGTTAATGCAGAAAGTTGCAGGCGGGTCATTGAGAATGCATTAGAGTCTAAATGAAAATGATGAAATTCCACTATTCCCCTGATTTACTCAGTGGAAATGAAAAGCAGTTTTCCTTATTATCAGTTGCTGACATTTGCCTACAATAGGATCACTTATTTTTAATCTTGCCAATGAAAACCATTGTTTTTCCCCCAGTAATAACACACCCTAATGTGTGAAATTGCACAATAATATGCCTGCCTGTGGATATATCTGAAGGGAATGTTGTCTTTAAAAGGTCAAAGGCAAATTTCTATTTCAGACTCTAAAACTTCCCAGGCAGCAGCCTTTAGCTTTTTGCATTACAGTGTGGGTTAGGGCTGTGGGCTTTAGAGTCAGTCTTCCAGGATTTGAATTTTGGCTCCATTGACTGTGTTATTTTTTTCTGCCCTCTGTCTTTATTTTCTCATCTGAAAAATGGAGGTAATAGTCATATAGCACCTATCTTATAAGGCTGTTGAAGTATTAAAAATGTTAATTTATGTCAAGTGTTTAAAATAGTGCCTATTACCTACTAAGATTGTTTGTTGTTACTGTCACTAATGAAAAGCCACAGAAAGGAGTGCTCTAGATCCAAGATATGGCTTAGATTCACTATTTGTAACCTATATGACTTTGAGCAAAGCATCTCACCTCTCCTTACTGGGTCTCAGGTTTCTCATGTGTACCTTGGGGATAATGACGCGTATCTCACTCTGTTGTTTGATGATAACATGAAATAATTTGGGTAAAGTGCTTAACATAGTGTCTGGCACCAAGCAAGCCAGGAGAGTGGCTTACCATTAATATCAAATTTTTCATGAGAATTATTTACATATTTTATAAATATGAATATGGAAAAATTTGCATTTCCCTGAATACAAATATGATTAACTTTTCTATGTGTTTACTAGTTATGTGTATGTTTTTCCCCGAATTACCTCTTTATAACTCTTGTCCAATTTTTTGTTAGCTTGTTTCCATTTCTGTTTTCATCTTGATCTGTAAAAATTCAAACACACATATATATACAGTCATATATCGCTTACTGATAGGAATACATTCTGAGAAGTCTGTCATTAGGCAATTTCATTGTGAGAGTATCATAGAGTGTACTTACACAAACCTGGATGGTCTAGCCTACTACACACCTACTCTACATATTATGGCCTATTGCCTCTAGGCTACAAGCCTTTACAGCATGTTACTCTACTGAATACTGCAGGCAATTGTAAAACAATGGTAAGTATTTGTATAACTAAGTATATTTAAACATAGAAAAGGTACAGTAAATATATAGTATAAAAGATAAAAACATTATACGTATACAGGGCACTTACAATGAATTGAGATGGTAAGACTGGAAGTAGCTCTGAGTGAGTCAGGGATCAAGTAGTGAGTGAATATTAAGGCCTGGGACATTACTATACACTACTGTAGATTTTGAAAACACTGGACACATAGGCTACACTAAATTTATAAGAAAAATTTTCTTTTTTCAACAAAAAATTAACCTTAGCTTACTGTAACCTTTTTACTTTATGAACTTTTATTTTTTCTTAATGTTTTGACTCTTTTGTAATAACACTTAGCTTAAAACACATTGTACAGCTGTACAAAATATTTTCTTTCTTTATATCCTTTTTCTATAAGCTTTTTTCTATTTTTAATTTTTTCAATTTTTATTTTTTTACTTTTTAACCATTTTTGTTAAAAACTAAGGCAAAAGCATACACATTAACTTAGGCCTACACAGGGTCGGGATGATCAATATCACTGCCTTTCACCTCCATATCTTGTCCCACTGGAAGATCTTCAGGACCAATAACGCACATGAAGCTGTCATCTCCTATGATAACAATGACTTCTTCTGGAACACCTCCTGAAGGACCTGCCTGAGTCTGTTTTACAGTCAGCTATTTTTATAAGTAGAAGGAGTATACTCTAAAATAATGATAAAAAGTATAGTAAATACATAAATCAGTAACATATTCATATATTATCATTATCATGTATTATATATAGTACATAATTGTATGTGCTAGACTTTTATATAAATGGTGGTGCAGGAAGTTTTTTTACACCAGTATCATCACAAACACATAAGTAATGTGTTTTGCTATGACACAATTGCTACAACGTCACTAAGCAATAGGAATTTTTTAGCTCCATTATAATTTTATGTGAACACCGTAGTACATGCAGTTCATTGTTGACTGGAGCATCATTATGCAGCGCATGACTGTGTGTGGAGGGAGAGAGAGATCTGGACTAAAGGTTTATGTCCTATCAAAATTCATATAATGAAGCCCTAACCCCCACTGTGTTTGTATTCGTAGAGGAGGCCTCTAAGGAAGTAATTAAGGTTAAATGAGGCCATAAGGGTGGGGTCCTGATCTGATAAGACTAGTGTCCTTATTATAGACATCAGAGAGCTTGCTCTCTCTTCCACGTGAAGATATAGTGAGAAGGCCACTGCCAATAAGCTAGAAAAAGAGCAGTCACCAGAATCCAACATGCTGTCACCCTGTTCTTAGACTTCCAGCTCCCAGAACTATGAGAAAATAAAATTCTGTTGTTTAAGCCACCCATTCTGTGGTGGTGTTTTATGGCAGCCAAAGAACACTAATACATTGTAGTGGCCCCCAAACCAGAATCAACCAGAATGCCCTCAATAGGGGACTGGTTGAATAAGCTATCTTTCATTCAAACCATCCCATTTTATGTGACTACTTTTGGAAGTGGGTTAAATCTATACCAGACAATGTGGATGAATTTTTATGAAGTGTTTCTAAGTGAGAAAAGCAAAATGCAAGATGAATAAAAGAGTAAAATAATGCCTGTCTACATTTGTATGTATATGTGTATATTATATTATTATATGCATGGACAAAGATATGGAAACATGCACACCAGTCTTTTAATATTGGTTATCCAGTGGAGGAGGGAGTAAATAAATGAAAAATTTTTATACAGGTTAAGGCTTTTTACACAGGTTAAGGTTTTTTATACAGGTTAAGGTTTTTTACACACACACACACATATATATATAATACAACTCTACTTATGTTAATTCACATAGACACGTTTATATTAAATATGTGTAGAGCTATGTACAAAATATACTTGCCAAAATTGTGCACATTGCAGGGTGTTTTTAGTTTTTAGTGTTGTAGGTATTTTTAAAGTTTCTTCCTGTATACTTTGAATTTTTTATAATAAAATTTTTAATTTTTTTAACATTTGTCTTCATTCATTTTCTGTTTCTATAACAGAATACCACAGACTGGTTAAATTATAAACAATAAAAGTTTATTTGGCTCATGGTTCTGGACCCTGGGAAGTCCAAGTGCATGGCATTGGCATGTGGTTGGTGAGGGCCTTCTTGCTGCATCATAACATGGCAGAGGACATCACATGGCAAGAGGGCAAGATTGTGTATGTCAGCTCAGGTTTCTTTTCCTCTTCTTATAAAGCCACCAGTCCTATCATGGGGGCTCTGTCCCGATGATCTTATCTAGTCCTAATTACCTCCCAAAGGTCTCACCTCCAATAAATATATGAATTTGGGAATTAAGTTTTCAATACATGAAATGTGGGGGATACATTGAAGCAATAGCAACATTTCTAATGAAAATATTATAGAGCAGGTTAAAGAAATACTCCAGAATGTATAGAAACAATATGATCATTCAGTTTTCCATTCATTCATCAAACATGTATTGAGCAGCCATCATGATATTGTGATAGGTGTGTTAGGATGGTTGGAATTACAAACATGAATGAAATATGCCCCTTGCTGTTGTATATTGTGTAGTGGTGGAGACAAACATGTAAATATATAATTCTAATACAACATGGTAACTGCTCTAACGCAAGTATTAGTAGAACGATAGGAGCAACTATCTCTTCTGGGATTGGTCATGGGGAGGCTTCAGAGTGGAGGCAACATTTGATATTAGCCTTGAAGAATTAGTATACTTTCACCACTCATTAGGCTTAGGTGGGGAAGATAAAGAAATTACTTCAAAGAGGAAGGGACAACATCTAGCCCATTTTTACTTGTTCATCAAGGATTAGGAGGAAGCAGCAATAGCTTGTTAAGTACAATTCTAAATGAGGATGATGTGAAAAGATGAACATGTACCAAAAAGACCGACAAGAGAAAATAAAGCCACCAAGGAACCAAAGGATTTGCAGAGAGTTCTGATTAAGAAGTAATAAAATGAAAACTTGCTTCAAAAAATGCAAGCAGATTTTTCTGAATGAAGAAACACTCAAATATGAATTTAAAGGAAGGAAGCAATTGCCAAAGCAATCTGACTAAATTCATCAGGTTGTTTGCAGTTATGCTGGAAATATGACTTACTGTTCATTTGGGCCCTTGTGGAAGGAGGTTGGAGAGAAGAGGTGTTCAAGTGATGATTCATTATGTACAAAGTGAGAATGTTATAGATCAGCCACTTCTACCACTTCATTTTAAAAATTAATCCAGATACAACCACTTATTATGAAGTATCTAAAGGTACAAGAATTCCTGACCATTGAGCACAGGTGCCCAAAGATACTTGTGTCTTCAAAAAAACCAAACAAGGGCCCACTAGTCATGTGCTAACAGCAGATTACACAAGACACACTAGCTCTTGAAGAGTGTGGGAGAAAGAAGCAAGAAGTACCTTGCTTTTATTTATGAATTTGTTCATATTATTGATGATAATATCAGCAGCCATTTTATCAAATGTCTATTATGTATCTAATATAGTGCCAGGTGTTTTACATAAATTATCTCATTCAATTCCAGAATGACTCTAAGACATAGATGCATACCATCATCATTCTCATCTTACAGATGAGTTAACTAAGCCTTACAGGGATAAAGTAACTTGCTCAAGGTCAAGTAGGTTTTAGGTGGTGAACCTTTAAATTGAGGTAGGACTTCAAAGCCTATGTTCCAAACTGCTATGCTAGACACTACATTACATACCTTCTGCTACAACCCCAGACTCAGCCACTGTCATTATATACCTGCATTGTTACAACAGCCTGTCACCCCTCTGGTCCTACATAGTCCACAACATCCAGTGACTTTTCTAAAGCCTAAATCAAACCACATCACTATCATGCATCAAACCATCCAATGGATTCCCACTGCATGTAAAATAAAACCCAAGTCCTTACCCTGCAAATCCCTATGTGACCTCATCTCTGCCAGCCTCCTCAGTCTCAGTTGTCCATCTCCATTCTGCCACCTCTCATTCTACTCCAGTCACACTTGCCTTTTTACTGATCCTCAATTGTTCTTGTTCTTACTTCATGACATTGCTACTTGCTGTTCTTTCTATCTAAAATGCTATTTTGTATAGCCTTCACGCAGCTGATTCTATCTCATCATTCAAGTCTGAATTCTAATGCCAACTCCTCAGAGATTTTCCCACATCTCCTACCTAAAAGTGTTACCCTTGGCCCCACCACCACCACTCTAAACCACCTCTTCACCCATATAAATGTAGATTACTCAATTGCACAACTATAGACTTTATATTCCTCACAGTAAGCCCAGGACCTAGAACAATGCCTGACACATATTAGGCATTCAAGAAGATGTATTTCCTGAAATATTAGTATCCTCATAAAGTGCCATACATTCCTATTAATGCATATATGTATATAAGTATAGATCATGAAATTTCTGTTAAGTATGTGAGTTTATGGAAGTTACCCTGCAGAAGTGAGATATATACTCCTCAGACTCCAAATCTGGCTTGAATGTCAAGACTGATGTTGCCACACACCAAGACGGCATGAAAAGGATTATTATCCATATGAGTCAAACATCAAAAATGGAGTCAGACTCTATTACAATTCAACCCTGATGTTTGACTGACAACTGAAATGTGCCATGCTTTATTTAATTTGAGCTTGTTCAAATAAGCCATTATGGCATTCTATGAGGCCTGCTGTCTGAGACCAGTAAGAAAGATGAAAGTTCGGTTGCCTTGTTCAAAAACCGAGTGTTGTTTATTTCGAGAAGTGAAATGTGTGCCTTAGTTACTATCAATGATGTCTGCAACTCCAAAGTTCAGAAATCCAAACACAAAGAAATGCCTTTGTGAGACCTTGGTATTGCAGCTTTAATATACGCAGAGAAATGCATGACCTTGATTGATACTTTGGGTATCTGTGAGGCAAGAGATTTCAAGAGTTCTTTACCCCCTAGAGGGCAAACTTGGGTAAGGAATTGCTTTCATTGGCCAGATGCAGATGGTCAGACCACTGGCAATAGCTCAAAAGTGTGTAAAAATGTGCAGATGAGGCCAATTGTTGTCCAAGACATCTGTTGGTAAGACGACCACTGAAAGTTTGGCCAATTGAATCTTGGGTCTTTTCCTTTATCTGGGAAATCCTGGCTAAGAGATGAAAAACAGCTCTCAAACAACTTCCATTAAGTGTGAAGGTAATGATACCATTGGTAAAAGTGAATGATCACTTTTTGGTATTCGCTTTGTTGATTCTAAGGGGCTCCCCAACTATCCAAGAAGTCTGAGAGAGAAGTGACCTCTTCTAGCACTATAGCACCTGGTGAGAGACTGAGGACAGGGAAAGCTACCCTTTCCTGTAGGTGGGATATACAGAGGGATCAGGTTTGGCTCCATCCTGTGTCAAGGAGGCCTCATTAGCCATGCTGAGCTTGCCAGGTGCTGCTTCCATGACTGTCGCATAATGGATAGCTGGATATGGAGGGTCACAGGTTCAGCAGCTGAGAGAGCTTCTATTCCTAGGAAAACCCAGGAGGTTGCCACCACACTAATGGCATATAGCATGGAGCCAAGGAAAGCAGTTCCTTGTATCAGAAGACCATGGGCAACTAATGGCCATCATGGATGGTCCAGTGACTCTAGAAAGTATGAAAGGAAGTTGTTAAAGCCTCCATTTAACTGAAGCAGCGAAGCCTTGTACTATGTGTGGGGAATCAGACTCATTGTTACACGCTACCATCCCACATACATCACAGCTCTCCCCATCTACATCCCCACCCCCACCCTCCTATGCACAGAGAGACACCAGGTTTTTTCCCTCCTTGTCTGTGGCATAAAATGTTAAGGAGGAAATTTGTCTTCAGTGCTCAGTTTTCACCTAGTCTGTATTCCCAATGTCAGGCTAACTGTGGACATACCAGTCTGGCCCACAACCTTGCAGGTCCCCACCTCACTCCCTTCTCACACATTTACTCTTTCCCCTCATTCCCTCCCTCCCCACCATGAGAGAACACTGCAGAGATACACACACAACTCCTTTTCACAAGTTTTTGATTATATTTTAATCATCAACATCCAACTACCTTGTTGGTATACTATTTGGTCTCACTGCCCAGGAGACCCTGCCTCTAGAGTTTTCTCTGGAGATGAGACAGATAGTTTTAGCTCTTGGGTCCTTGGTAGGAACAGGGCATTACTTGGAAGAGGAGATTTCTCCAAGATCTCTTGGTCCTTCTTTGGCTGATTTTGATTCTTTTTTTTTGTTCTGCCTGTGATAACAAACCAATATTGTTGGCTTTTTTCCAGTTTTACGTTTTCCCGAGTTCTGTTGAAGGGCCAATTTTACGCTCATGATTATCTTCTGTACCTGGTAGAGAAACAGGATGAGCCCAGAAAGACATAGTTTAAGGAAGAGGATAGACAACGTATGGGAATGAGAAGCTTATGATGATGGGTGCAAGTTGAGGAAGGGTTTTATGCCACATAAGCACAGGGTAGGAGTCTTGGATTAGATATCAATGAGGAAAAAGAGGAGGTACATAATTAGGGTCATCTGACCTTGTCACTTTCTTTCTTTTTGGATTGGTAGGGGGTCCTCCTCTTCTTCCTCCCTTTGGTGCTTGGGGCTTGGCATTTTGAACTTGTGGTTGGTTTGCCTATATCTGAACTAGGCTCCTGTGGTTTCTCAGTAACGTCTGCCATGCTGGAACAACAGTGGCCTACTCCAGGGCTCCTGACCTCTCTATTTATACCTTCCCCAGGACAATGAAGTGCCACGCCCTTCAGATTCGATTGGCCAGCAAGAAACTCCTCCAGCCAATGGTAGCCCTGGGGTGGCTTAGAGATCACAAAGCACCTAAAGCACCTATCCTGACAATTCCATGGGGGAGGGGAGAGGAAGGATACAGAGGAGTCTGAATACGCTAGTTAGAGAAAAGGAGAATTTCCTCAACACCCCCAAAAGAGCCATCCCAAAGTGACCTCTCACCCCTTTTCATCTCTCCTGGTTTAATTGTGGTAGGTCACATGGCAGAGGAGAGTGTTTCCCCCAAGGATCTTCCCATGGCTGTCTCATTCAGTCATCTGTTTGGTTGTCTCCCAGTCCTCACTAATACCTAGTATTTTAGAGTTCTTATTGAAAATTCTTCCAGGCTAATGTGCCCATATTTAAGTCTCAGTAGAGATGTGGGTTATGTCACTTCCCTCCAACACTTGCCTCTACCAAACAACTTTTCCAGGGTGTGTGTGTGTGTGTGTGTGCATACACACATGGTTACTGGATATACTTTATGAAGGCTCTTCTCTACCTTATTCATATTTCATGTTTCTTTCAGAGAACCTCATATCAAGTCAATATTATCAGTTTTATGGGCCTCCCCCATGGCTAAGTTTGAATTAATCCCTTGGCTTTGCCACGAGGATATCATGGATGGTTCCCCCTTAAAACTCTGAGAATCAGATTTTTTTTTTTGGTGACAGAGACATAGGCAGCATCAGCAGAAGCATTTTTTAAAATTTCCTAGTGAATTATTTGCTTTTAGCAGTATGACATCAGCATTTCACATAGTAACTGCTCTTCCTCCACATGAGTGACCACCCAATGGGCCTATATATTGAACCGACTATCAGTCTTTCTCCTGAGCTCTCTATAGAAAGGGGGCTAACGCCTGGTTGAGACACAACCAAGAGTAACAAGGAAAGAATTGTTCCCTTGAGCCTAGTGTCAGTCACATCTTTTATTAGAATTGAGACACATGAGTCAGGGCTGCTTTAAGAAGAGATCCAACACAGTACTCCCGTCACTAAATGTCAATTACCTAAACTTCTGACTTATGGTGTTTAAATCTTTAGCAGAGGATTGGTAGTACTCTACAAATGCAGCACAAAGCAGTGCAGTTCAAAGCACAAGCTGGCCAGCAAGCAGTAGCTCAAACTTCATGCTCACCAGCAGGCAGCAGTGCTAGTTAGGAAGCCAAAGCAAGAGTAAAAAGACCCCTAGTGACAGTGGAAAGTGCCCAAATGTCCTGCTTACATGGTAAATTATGTGATCACCCCACAGGGAGAGGATGGACCCTACATCCAAAATTTGGTTTGGATGTCAAGACTAATGATACATGCACCAAAAGGGCACGAAAAAGTTCTTTACTCACATAATGAGACTTTCTGGGGCGATCAGGGCAGTCTCCCCATCAGGTGCAAGAAGGACTTGAAAGAACAGAGAGAAGACAGGCTTGGTTTTTATGGTGGTTAGGATGTAAATCTGGGATGAGGTTCCCACACACAGGTCAGGGTTTGCATGGTTTGGACATCACACTATCCCTAAAGAAGGGAGCACCTGGGATTTCTCATCAGATATAGGTAAGAAGAGGAAGAGGAAGTAGTGGGTCTTGAAAGTTGTCAGCAGTCAAATGTGAAAAAAAAAAAACGAAGTCAGACTATTACAGAGTTATTTTACTGAACAGTGTTGTGTAAATGCAAAACGTTCTAGCACAATTTAGAATTTTTAGAACCACTATAACCAAACTTCTCATATTGTTTTTGGTTTAATTTGCATTTTACTAGATGAGCATTTCCCAAATTATGGTTCTTTAAATATTCTTTAAAGTAGCTTAGAATTTTCATGGTTCATCAACAGAGAAATTGTACAGAAAGACAAAACTGTTACCATGAGCAAGTCTGATACTCTGTCTATAGGAATGCAGACCCAATTGCACTGTCTGCTAAATTATGTAGGGTTTCTTATATTTTTCCCATCTCAGACAATTACTGGAGTATTCAAAGACTTTCATTATAATTACAAAAACTAACACTTATTGACCACTAAGTATATGCTGGAATTATGCTTAAAAATTGTCATAGTTTATTCATGGTGCTATAACAAAGTACCTGAGCCTGAGTAATTTATAAACAACAGAAGTTTATTTCTCACAATTCTGGAGGCTGGAAAGTCCAAGATCAAGGTGCCAGCAGGTTTAGTCATCTGGTGAGGGCTGCTCTCGGCTTCCAAGATGGCACCTTGTTGCTGCATTCTCTGGAGGGGAGGAATGCTGTGTCCTCATAGAGCAGAACGTAGGGCAAGCCAGCCTAAAGTTGCACGAAGCCTCTTTTATAATGGCCTTGATGTCATTCAAGAGGGAGGAGACCTCATGGCCTAAACCTCTTAAAGGTCCCACCCCTTAATGCTAGCACATTGGTAATACCTGAATTTTGGAGGAGACGCAGTCAAACCACAGCAATAATCAATTAATTATTGTCACAGTCCTATTGAAGTAATTTGCAAAATAGCACTTTTTGCCACCTCTGCTGGGACTCCTGATGCCATCTCCATTCCTATTGCAAGAGCAGAAAAGAGCATGGAGGATGGAACATGGGAATATTTATGGGTCAGGTGGAAAGGGATATGCATCACTCCCACTCACATTTCATTGCAAGAATTCATATAGTCACATTTAACACAAGAATGCAGGAGAAATGGAGTCTACCCAGAAGAAGAGGATAACTTGAATGTTGATAATCTGCTGGCAATCTGCTCATTCATCACTTTATCCTCAGTACTTAGAATCGGGCCTGGTACATAGTATGTGATCACAAATATATCTGTTGAATGAATGGGTTTGACATTTTTGGTCAGAGTTGTGGAGATCAGAAACATATAGAACTTGATTAAGCAATTATTTTTAGATGTGCCACCAAAAGTACAAACCATAAAGAAAGAGTAAATTGGACTACATAAGTTTTTTTTTTAATTTTTCTTCTGCAAAAAAACAAGATCACAAAGGAAGTGAAAAGGCAACCTAAACAAAGGGAGAAATATATTTGCAAATCATATATGTGATAAATTTCCAGTATCCAAAACACAAAAAAGACTCTCACAGCTCAACAAAAAATGATAAACAACCTGATTAATAGAGAAAGAACTTGAGTAGACATTTCTCCAAAGAAGATATATAAATAGCCAACAAATACATGAAAAGATGCTTAACATCATTAGCCATTAGGGAAATGCAAATCAAAACCACAATGAGATATCACTTCACACCCACTAGAATGGCTACATTAATTTTTTTTAAAGGAAAATAACAAATGTTGGTGAGGACATGAAGAAATTGGAACCTTCATACACTTCTGATGGGAATGTAAAATGGTACGGCTCCCAAGGAAAACAGTTTACCAGTTCCTCACTAAGTTAAGCATAGATTTACCATATAATACAACAATTCTACTCCTGGGTATATAACCAAAATAATTCAAAACAGAAAAAACAGTTGAATGGAACATTACAAAGGTCAAGGGCAGATAGTGTTTCAAGAAGAAAAAAATGGTCAACTTTATCAAATAATTTTCAAGGGTAATAAGAGGACACACAAATGACTACTGAACTTGGTAGTATGGAAGGCCTTGGTAATCTTGAAAAAAAGGAGAATAAAAGAGTGGAAAATATTTAATATAAACCTGAATGATATGTATTAAAAACATAATGTGAGGTGAAGAATTAGGGGTTGATAGACAATTTCTTGTGAGAGGTTTGGTGCTAAGGAAAGAAAAAATATGAGACAATAGCTGGAGGTTGATTTGGGGCCAAGAAAGTGTATTTTTAAGGGGGTAGATTTAGAGAATATCTGTGTGCTGATGTGAATTGTTCAGTGAAATTGATGATGTAAAAGAGAAAGAGTGGATAATTTCAGAAGAAAAAATATTGAGAATGCAAGGAGTATTCTGAGCACTAGTCAATGGAATTTATAATAAAAGTAGAAAAGTTGGCTTTACATCAGAATAGGTAATATTTGTACATTGCACAGAAAAGAAGGAAATGATTATGGTATGGTTACAAGTGCAGGTAACTTAGTGGATTTTGTGGTGGAGATATATGGGAATTATCTCTTGATTCTTCTATTCTCTCAGTGAAAGAAGAGATTGGGTCACCAAATGACAGGAGTGAGGGTGGGTCTTTGAGGAATTGAGGAGAGGATAAGATGTTAAATAGTTGGTTTCAATAGTGGAAAAGGGCACATAATATAGATGGATTGCTGATTTGCAATATGCAGTCAAGAATTTCAGATGAGGAACAGACAAATTCATTTTTCATAGTATCACACAGATACTATGTGGTGAAGTCATGTGGGGGTCAGAAAAGCCTTTGAGGCCTTTAGGAGTTAGAGGCAAGGCCTGAGCCACTCAGTTTTCTCACCTATTAAATGTTATACTTCTTACCTCAAAGGGTGGTTTTGAGAATCAGATGACAGCGTCCACATAAAACGTTTTACACTGTACTTGCCACAGAATAGATGCTCAACAAATTTTTAACTGTTTAAAAAAAGAATTTCAGACGAGATCAGTCAGTCCAGTCTTGTAAATTTCTATAGCTTGTATACAGGAGCAAAATAGATAGGCAGTTAGGTTTAGAAGGGTTACAGTTTTGCCGGGAAAGTACTAGAGTAGGAAAGTGGGTAAGGATATGAAGGTTATGAAGGTGAGTGATAATAATAATGCACTATGAACTCTAAATTGGTAAGGAATGAGGAAATGAGGCATGAGATGGGCTGCTGATGAAAGGTAGGAGAGTTAACAGATTGGTAGTCTGAATATTGAAGAATCATTGGAGTTGGTATGCTTGTGTCTATACATGTGAGTGAGGGAGATATTTTGGCAGGAAATATATGTAGAGTAGCCAAAGAGAAGTATATTTTAAAATCAAGATTTCAGAGTGATACAATTTTTGAGAATAACAATGTCTATAGCCTGAACAGTAAAGTGAGTGGCTTAAGTATGATGGAGGAAAAATATCATTGAAGATGAGGGCATGAAAGTTTGGAAAAGCAACACATGTTGGATAAATATCCACAGAGATGTTGAAGTTGCCCAAATGGAGGCAAAAATAAAAGTAGAGAAGAAGACAGTGACTCAGGAGCTCTGGAGTTTGAAGGAGAAACAGAAATGATTTGAAAGTGACAATGAGGAGCAAAGCAACCCACTCCACCTCCAGTCGCTAGGATTTGTGAGGAAAACTGGTGTTCACTTTAGAGAACTGAAGGGGAAGTGATCCCTTCAGGGCACAGTCATATTCCAGTTATAACAAGGAGATGAAGGGAACATTGAGAGAAGAGTTTGAAGCTTCTGAGGAGTTTCTTAATGATAGACTATGAGTTAGAGAATGCAGAGAAGAAGGGCTTATGATGATGGAAAGAGAGTTGGGTTCAATTTTGTTACATGTAGAACAATATGTGGATAAGGGGCTAGGTAATGATAGACAATCTGCACTGTGGTGACATAAGTAAAAATGATGAGACAAGATGGAATTAATCCTAGTGGTCTCAGAAGAAGGTGGCTAACCAGCTCAAGCTACAGTCCAGAGTATTTATCTGTAATATAAGAGATACTTAGGACTGTTATTTTCTGCACCCTATAATTGTATGACAGTCTGGAAAGTGAGTAAAGCCCTCCTGCCTAGGGACTGCTCAATTAAGATTGACCAAGAGCCCAGAAGAATCCAGAAACACCAATAGAAACTTATTTTCTCTAAATACTATGTATTCTGCATGGTGATCCAGCCTTCCAAAGGTAAACTAATAAGGACATTTAAGAGGGTGGATCTGAAAGGAGAGGAGTGTGTGTGTTCTGGAGTGTGGGTGTGGATGAAAAAGGTCAGCAGTGGATTGCTATTATAGGTATATGGAGCTGTGCACTATTCTCAGACAAGCCGACATTCCTGCAAACTTGGGATCTAGATTCAGGCACCAACACTTACTGGGTACCTGCAAAGACATGGTTGGGGAAGCCAAGAGGCTGAGGAGAAGCAGTATTCACTCAATGCACTGATACATTTACATTGGCCTCCTATATGGCAAATGGAAAAAAATGGAAGAAAGGTAAATGAGTGAGGTTTTTTCCCCCTAACTTCTCTCCTCGGGAAGAAGCTCTTAGAGTTGTATTTCCTACATAAATTCACCTGCTAAAACTCCAGGGAGCTCATCAGTGGGCAGATGTTCCCACCTAAGTGTGGTTACCGGAAAACATTTAATCAAAATCATGGCTGCATCCAGCTCACATTAAAAGGTGTCTCTTTGTCATTGTCATTTAAAAGAAAAGTTCCCCATGCTTATAAGTACTGACTCAGAACATCAGTTAAACCTGACTTTTTCATTAATTTCCTGCGTTGTTTTTGTGATTTCTTTGTGTTTGGTTTTTGTGTTCTCTTATATTTCATTCATCTTCCTTACAATTGATGTTTGAAATTCTTCATCTGTCATTTCAATATTCTGATTTTGCTTGGTATCCATTGCTAAAGAGCTGGTGTTACCTTTTGGGGGTGTCCTTTCCCTCTGATTCCTCATATTTTCAGAGTTCTTTCACTGATTCCTTCTCATCTGGAGCAGCTGCTGCTCCTTACCTTTGGATTTTCTTTTGTTTAGATAATGACACACACAGTGTAATCTCTGAGACAGTAGGTGGTGCTTGTGTGTGAGAATCAACCACACCCTGTATGATTGAGTCATTAAATGCTTTATAGGGCTGTGCAAATTGACCTCCTTGTCCGTAGCTGGTGCTTGCTGGAAGGATCAAGCTGCAGTGTTGTTTTTGGTCCTGTGACCAGCTCTAGTTCCTCAGGGGAAGCACTCAAATGTCCCAGGTGGTGGGTGGGGCCCTGGAACTTCCAGGTGAGTCCTTATTCTCCACCACAGCAGAGGCAGGTGGGGGGAGATGCTGGGCAGGGCTGGGTTGGGTGAACCTGCCCTCAAGCTCCACAAATGCTGACAAGTGATCTGCTTTGGCAGGGGTCAGTGGTCCACTCCCCACCTCTGGGCAAACCTGCCAGGGCTGGGCTGAAGCAGCCACACTCACCCAGAAATTCTGAATGTGGAGGTAGGGCTGTCTGAGACCCACAATCCAGCAGTCTGGAGCAGGCCTCACTCCTTTCCACCCAACCCTATTCCGAGGTGTCCCCTGGGCCTCTGCTGGCAGTCAGGACCTCAAGCCATCCAAGCTCCCCTACAACTGTGATACAGGCTGCAAGGTTCTCTGCCCAAGATCCTGGCCTGAGCTGCAAGCGTGGCCCACCAATGGGAGGAGAGGTGCACCACAAGCATGCTGCAGCTAGGACCCACACTGCACTGTCCTCCCTGATCTGCCCCTGTGGGCATCCATACCTCCCACGGCTAATTCATAAATATTTCCTCTGTGCCCCTGGGCAACCTGATTGAGACCTGGGAATATGGGGTTTGGCCTGTGGGCCCAACCCCAGGGCCCCAGAGATCAATCCCTGACCATGCCAGGGAGAAACATGTTGGTCCTGAGTCACCCACGGCATGCCCAAGCTGGTTCCATGTCCCTTCGCCTTGGGGCATGCCCCGATCTGATGGGGCCACTGGGCAAGTAGCACCAGGGAGGGCTGGCAGGCAGGAGCTCACCTGAGTTCCCCTCAGTCCACTGCAGGATCCCAAAAGGAAAGCTCTGAGCCACGCTCTGTGTGGGAGCCTTCATGTGGTGGCTCAATTGTCTCTCTCAGCAGCCGTGGGTGGGGGTGGGGAAGGGGAGAAAAAGAGTCTGGGTGGAGAAAAGCCAGCACTCTGGTCATCTCTGACCCTCTCTCTGGGAGGCAGCCTGCCCAGAATGATGAGGCTCTGGAGTCATGCAGATCACCTGTGGTGCACTGGACCCCTGTGGCTCCTGCAGTCTGGGCCAGAGTTGGGAAATGTCTGTGTGGAGACGAGCAAGACAAAACCTTAGGAGTTGAAGCCCCCTGGGGAGGACAAAGGCAATGATTGATAGAGAAGAAATATGGTGCCTGCCGTCTGGGCTCAGGTCTGTGGGGTGGGAGGCACCCTGGGGAAGCTGGGAGCCTGGTGACCTGTCTGCAAGAAGCTCCCAGCTCACTGGCAGCAGCAGTCTCTGGGCTTGTGTGGGCAGAAGGTCTCTCCAGCAGCTCGGGAGCCCACTGAATGTCCTAGATGTGAGGGAGGGAGAAACTAACTACTCCACCTACCCTTCTCTCTGGTCTCTGAGCCTCTCGGGGGTTGATGTGTGCTGATACCTTTCTCCTTCCAATTCTGCTCCATAGCCTCTTCCCATGGAGTCTCCTGAACTTTCTGGCATCCTTACTTCAGACCCTGATCCTATTTATGTTTATCCGCCTCTTTGTTTTTTCTTTTTCATCTAAAACTTCTTACTGAGATGCTCTGGCTGGTCGTGTGTCTGATCTGCCATCTTGGAGTTTCTCACCAATTTTTATTTTAATTTTCCTGGAAGTTGTTTCTAATAATGTTTCACTGCTTGAATATCGTCAGCTGCCAAAATGTCAATGATTCCAAAAGGCTGTATATTTATTCTTATTGTCCTCTACAAGTAACTTGTTAATGGATACAAGTCACTGATACAGGTTGAGTTTGTAGGTACTCTTTGTTTTAATCAGGCACTGGTGCATCTTCGCTTCTCCCTTTGGCTACCAGTAAGAAAACTGTTCATTGAAAAGCCAATGGAATGAACGTGATTCAATGAATAAGGTGCCTACGTTAGGAATGAAACCGCTACGAGCTAATTCAGGATTGTGCTATTGTGAAGTCTTCTACTTCCCATGTCTTTTTTTTTTTGTTCAGATTTACTCCAAATCTGTGACCTTAAATAACTAAAAAAATAAAATAAAATAAAACAAGATGTTAAAAAACATGTCAAGATGTGCTTGGAAATCAATACACAGTTGATTTTAATATAAAGAATGGAAGGTGAAACCTCTACAAAATCCCTGTTGGAACAAATCATGTTCTTCTCTCCAGGGATTAAAGAGAAGAGTGATTTTACCACAACTATATATCATCCATCCAGATGCATGACTTTTTTACAAATATAGGAAAACTGCCAAATTTCATTACATAAAGTGTAAACACATTCATTGAATTTAAAGATAACCATATGGACTTTTGTAATCAAGCTTAAATTATTCTACAGCAGAAGAAAATACATTTTTATACCTTATAATTTTATTCAGAAATGTAGCAAAGAAATTGGCCATAAAAGTCTCAGTCTTCATATGTAGCTCCAAAGTTATGCTTTAGCTCTGGAATTTTAACTGTTTTAAACTAACTTAACAGAAACATTAACAAAAGCAAAACATACGCTCCAGGCTGTTTTGGGGAAAGCTGTTCCCAGCAGCAAGTCTCTACACAGAGAATGGCACATGGCAAGTGTGTTGCCTTCTTGCCAAGGTATAAGCATGTGACAGGCCAGTGTGAGAATTTTAACCCTCAGAACAAATGTCACGATGCTACTTCTCAGAACAGGATGATCTGAAGGTCATAGACATTGTCCCACAGAGGAAAATATCTTCCAAGATTCATTCTTATCTGGTAGCATTTTTTCTGTTCACTCCTCCTGTGTCCTATGTTAATTCACTGGGCTCATTCACAGTCATGGACTCTCTTCTTGGTTTTGTCTTCTGTGAAATGCCTCTTGTCCATTCTCTTGCTGGACAGTCCTCAAGGCCATCTCATCTTTCCCCACCACCATGCCATTACCCTGAACACTTTCTTAATGTTAATTAGTAATAATGTCATTAGAGCTAGCATTTATTGAGATTTTACCACGTGCCAGACACTGTTCTAAGCACTTCACTTGCATTGCCTTAACTGATCCTCCCAAGGACCCCATGATAATAATAGATTTTATTATTAGCACTATTTTAACAATAAGGAAACTGAGGTTCAGAGAGGTTACATGGCTTGCTGAATGATGCAAAAGTAGAAGACAGCGGAGTTAGTATTTGTAGTTAGAATTTATGATTCAAAATGTTATACAATACTCTCATTCATTTTTCATCTTTTGCTAAATTTTAGATGAAAGGCATAGTAACTTATTTTAATTTACATTTCTTGATTTCTACTGCAGCAGATATAGAATGCTCCAGGATATGCAGGACATGATATATTGCATATGTTTTATTTGGTTTGTTCTTTTTCAAATAAAATACAATCCAGAACCTTAGAAATTAGAATTTAGGAGAAACAAAGGTGATGTTATTGGATAATGAAGCTGATCTTGATAAATAGCATGGCTTTTCTTGCTCTCCAGTGTCACTGTTGAATTGCGGTTCTCCACAATTTTTCAGGAACTGTTGTTAAAATTGGCTATAGGAATTTCCTTCCCAACAATGATTCTCAGGATCTCACTCATGAGGCTCTCTCATCACTGTTCTTTAAACCACAGCACTAAGTGTCCCACCTCCTCCAGTCATTGGCATACAAGGTCCTGCCACCTTGAGGCACAGCTCGTCAGGTCAGTATGACTCTCTGACATCAGTAGAACTCACTATTCCTTGCCTTTTCTCCGAGTCTGAGAGCACCAAACTTCCCCTGGTCAGGACCACTTTCTTCTCTTCTTGAGCTCTTCAAATCACACAGCCTTCAAACCTCCCTCTGAGGACTGGTCAGATGAATCTTCATTTCTTCTTAGGCTTAGACTAGGGGTTGCAAATTTTAGTTCTACAAGTCCAATGCAGAACTACCAGCCAAACTTAAGCTCTACAAGCCACATGAAGACGCTTTTATGAAAGCCCTAACATTTTTTCTTAACACTAGTTTCCAACAAGTAAAACCTGGGAGCTTTCATGTAAAAATGCAGACTTACTAACTCTTCCTGCCCCCAAAAATCTGGCAACATGAGTACACTTTCCTTGCAAGGGAACAATCTACTGGAGCCAGTACTAACCACTGTCTTTAGACCAGCCATGCACATTCTACTTCACCACCTGGCTGATTCATTTTCTTAGATAACTGCCTGACCTGTATAGATATTTGGGTCCATGTCTTTGAATCTAGGACTTCTAAACCAAAGTCAATTTAGGGTTGATTCCAGGGCAACTGGAACTTCTGTTTTTTGGTAATTTTTGTTTGTTTGTTTTTTGTAAGGTGGGGAGTTGCTGAAACATAAAAGAGCTGTTAATGTGCCCCTACCTAAGGATAAGCCTAGACATCAAGGACAAAGTCACAGCTAACACTCCTGGGGGGTTAGTACTGTACAATGTCTAGCACACAGTAGGTGCTCAGTAAATATTTGCTGAATGTACAGAGATTTTATTTCTTGCTTTTAATTACTGTCAAATGCAATGAGAAAAAATATACTAAGTAATTTGTTAGTAATTCACCTTATTACACCAGTAAAATTAGAAAATTTTTCTTCATTTAATTGGTCACATACCTTTTTTATTTTTGGAGTTATCTAAACAAATTTTCACTCATTTTCCTATTGGAGCATTTATATTTTTCACAACATTTTCTAAAAGTTCTTTATATGTTAATCAACTCTTGTATGACACATAAGTCACATTTTTTCTGGTGATTTACCTTTTTATTTTATCTGTTCTACCATACAGAGAAATGTTCATTATTTTTTTTTAATTTATTTTTTTAATTTCGGAATATCATGGGGGTACAACACTTTGGCCATACACATTGCCCCTGTTCTGCCCGTGTCAGAGCCACAATCGTGGTCGTCTCCCAAACTGCTCCCCACACCCATTCAGTGAGAGTTTTTCCCATCCCTTCCACCCCCCTCCCGCCCGCCTGCCCTCAGATGAATGTTATTGCCCTGTGTGATGTAAGTGTTCATCAGTTAGTACCAGTTTGATGGTGAGTACCAGTGGTGCTTGTTTTTCCAATCCTGTGACACTTCGCTTCGAAGAATGGGTTCTAGCTCCAACCAGGATAATACCAGATGTGTTAATTCACTGTTGTTCCTTATTGCTGAGTAATACTCCATGGTATACATATACCACATTTTATTGATCCACTCGTGTATTGATGGGCACCTGGGTTGTTTCCACAACTTTGCAATTGTGAATTGTGCTGCTATGAACATTCGAGAGCAGATGTCTTTATTATAAAATGTCTTTTTTTCTTTTGGATAAATACCCAGTAGTGGGATTGCTGGGTCAAATGGTAATTCTACTTTTAATTCTTTGAGGTATCTCCATATTCTTTTCCATACAGGTTGTACTAATTTGCAGTCCCACCAGCAGTGTATGAGTGTTCCTATCTGTCCACATCCCCGCCAACATTTGTTATTTGGGGATTTTTTGATATGAGCCAATCTCACTGGAGTTAAGTGATATCTCATTGTGGTTTTGATTTGCATTTCCCTGATGGTTAGAGAAGTTGAGCACTTTTTTTCATTATTTTTATGCAGGAAGAGCTTTGCAGATTTGAAGCACACTTACTCTACAATGATGATAATAACAATGATGTCAATAATAATAATATCAATAGATTTTTGCTTTCTTGTTTTACTTGTGGGCAATGCTAATGGTGGAGAGAATAACCTAAGCTTCAGGCTTCTGGGATTATGCTGACTTCTTACAACACACACAAGGAACAAAGAGTGTGTATTTCTGCCCTTTCTCAGTTCAAAGTTCCTTACAGAGATTGATGCCAAAAGATAGAATAGTTGAGACAATATATATTTCTAAACATATGATTTCTATACTAGCTTAACTAAATCAATGGAAGAAGAGGCCAGTCAGCAGTGCCCAAAACTCCCTCTGGAGCCAGCAGACTCAAGCTAACACTTGTATATAGAACACCAATTGTGGTCCTGATGTCAATAGCACAAATCCTACCAAAATTCCTCCAACTATATTTCCTTTAAGTGGAATTAACTTGACCAAGAGGCTCTCTGCTTAAATTACTCTTTAATTCCAGGGCAGGCAAACTTTTTCTGTAAAGGATCAGATAGTAAATAATTTAGCCTTTGTGAGCTGTAGGATTTCTGTTGCCCTTCCTCCTCTTCCTGCTCCTCCTCCTTCCTCTCTCTGTCTTCTTGTTCTTCACAACACATTAAAACTATTTTTAAAAACATTCTTAGCTAACTGGCTATACAGGAGCAGATCACAGACCATGCATTGTCAACCTCTGGTTTATTTAATTTACTTGCATTTTTTTCTTTATGTAATGCCATTAGTTTAGAGAGTAGAACAGGAACAAACACATAAACATTATTTCAGTAATAGGCAATTTCTGTTTACCCCAAGACCACCTACCTGTTCACTGCTTTAATAGGCATCCCAGATTGGGTGTGATCTGCTGACTCACAGGCAGTAGTGTGCTGATGTTGACTTGATCCAGCTTGAAAGAATTGATTGTATGTGTTTCTTCATATCATCTTTCCTCTATGTGTGTCTCTTTCTCTTCACATGGTGTTCTTTTTATAAGGACACCAGTTATATTGTAGTAGGGGTCCACCCTACTCCATTATGACTTTAACTTAATAATTACCTCTGCAATTACCTTATTTCCAAATAAGGTCACATTCTGAGGTGCCGGGAGTTAGGATTTCAACACACGAATTTGAGGGGGAACACAGCTCACCCAAAACTTCAACATATGAATGAGGGGGAATACAGCTCATCCAGTAACATCAGGGATTTATTTTTTCAAAGAACCAGCTGTTAAACACTTACCAAAACACTACTGTCCATAGGACTAATACTGTTCTTTCTCAATTAGGACTCCACAGAGGGATGAGAGTGAGCAACTTCAAGAGGAAGGCAAACACCTGATGATTGCAAGTAATTGATGAGAAATAATGGTACTATGAACTTAGTGTTTTTCTTAACTTAAGGTACTTTAAAAATGTAGAACAAGTAGATAAAATTCTCCCACAAGATAAGAGATTACCTAGGAATACATTGTATGTGTCTTGTTATAAGGCATCAGGAAGGATGACTGCAATGTCTGTGAGACTAAAATAATTGGTGACCTTTGAAACATACCTGACTTCAGTTTAGAAAGTACAAGAATTGAATCAATTTTGTTTAGGTATTATTAAAACTTGATTTTACTAAATATGCATAGCAATAATATCATTATAGTAGTATATCCACCTGAGTCTAAAAAAGGTCAATCTATCAATGAATGTAAAGAATTTTTTAAAAAATCAGTGAAACTGATAAATTCATGCCTATCAATGGAATTTTCTACTTTTTAATCAACCAATTACTTTGATATCACATTAGCCACAAGGTAAAACTTCAACATATGCTGGCTGAGTAGACTGAAATAGAGGGGATTAGGCAGAGTGCATTCAGAGATACATAAATTTTTTTCAGAAATAGTGACTGAGCAAAGTCATGTAAGGTTGCTATGGCAACAGAGAACCTAAAATAACTTTGCATGAATAAAATCAAGGCTTCAGTTTGCCCCTCCAGAGTCATAGGGCATTTTGTTTCTGAAAGCAGCCCCTAAAGTACAAGGCAGGCACTGTATGAGAGCTCTATCACATTTAGATAATTAGCAGCATGTTACCGTTTCTCTTTGTGTTGTTTGGGAACACATAGTGACTCAGATTTCACCTGAAATACCATTTGCTTGGTCCACCATATTTTGGGAAAATTATTTTTCTTCTATTGAGAGCTAAGGCAATGACTCCCATGGCCAAATAGGTGAGATAATGGTGTTATGATATCTAGCTGGACATATTTGATGGTTTAACTATGCTAGTTAAAAAATTAGCCCAGCCATGCTCAATGTAACTTTTTTCTTTTCTTTTCTTTTCTTTTTTTTTGGAATGTACACTTAGTGAATGGGTCAAAATACCTTATCAAATGTCTGGTCATTTTGTTCATTAGAAACATCACCAAAAACTTTCCTAGCAAAAAGGGATTATATGATTATGTCTTTTTTTTTTCTCTCTCATCCTCCCTTCCTCAAATAGTGCATAGCAGTTAGTTAATAACCAATATAAATTTTTAATAAATGAATCAATTGGTCAAGCAAGCAAACAATAATCACTGATTTAAATCTTGCCTTGGCGCTGCCATCATGCGAAAGTTCTCTTTCATCTCTGGAATCATGTTCCTTTGATTATATAGATGAGACCAAAAAAATAACAACAGAAACAAAGAAGTAGGTATTTGCCTTATCATGGAGGCATTAAGTCTAATGAAAAAAATTACAATGTAAACTCAGAAATTGTTTCTATTATAATGTATTTGGGGAACGAAAATACACAATAAGTTAGTCAAAATAAATTTTAAAGCATTTACAGATAAGGTTAACTGTAATTTCTCTATTTATTGAATGAATTAATAGGGTAATATTTAGTTCAAGAAATTTATTTATTTATTTAGGCCTTGCTGATAAGCAATTCCAACCTCAATCTCCAAAGAAATTAATCTCATTTAATTTGTTCATTGGCATAATGACATGCCTAAAGCAAGTAGGTGGAAACTGATTTTTGCCAATGTCATTGGAATGTGTTTTTGCCAAGCTCTGAATTATGTTACTTAATGGCAATGCTAAGACAGATGATGTATGTTTTTCAGTTGAAGGAATTTCTTTCACTCAACTTAAAATAATTAATGTGTAGTCAAATCTGTTTCCATTTTTATAAATTAAGTATATTCCCTGAAATTTTATGTCTATTCCGAATCCAACTGTGCTCGGCCACGTTTTTTTCAATGTTGGAAAAACAAACATAGGATTTCATAGGTACATTATCCTAACCCTGTATTCGTGACTATGGTAGAGAGAATAATGGCTGCCCAAAGATACCTACACTTTAATTACCAGACACTATAAATATATTACTTTACATGGCAAAAAGGAGTTTGTAAGTACAATTAATTTAATGATCTTGAGATGGAAAGAGGATCCTAGATTATCTAGGTGAGATCAATGTAGTCGAAAGTATCTTTAAATGAAGATGAGGAAGGCAGTGGAATAAGAACCATAGAGATGGCATCATAAAAAATACTATGCTGGCCATTGATGGCTTTGGTCATGGAAGGGAGCCACAAGTCAAGGAATGTGGGAAGCTCTAGAAGCTGGAAAAGGGCAAGAAAATAGGTTTTTCCCAGAGCTTCCACAAAGGAACACAGGCCTACAGACACTTTGATTTTAGCTCAGTTGATGCTCATTTTCAACTTCTGACCTCCATGACTGTAAAACAACTTTATGTTGTTTTAAGCTATCAAGTTTGTGGTAAGTCATTACAGCAGCCATAAGAAACTAATAGACTGACTCTCCTAGATTCTCAAGTAGAATGTGTATAGAGAAAAGAAGGAAAATGGTATTGTGCATGTTTTCCATGTTTTCAGTAACAAGGCCTAGGGAACACAATTGTCAACTGACTAGGGATGGTGTTTTGAGGAATCGGAAGAGACAATAAAGGTATGAGAACACAGCAAATCTTCTCATTAGTTTAAAAAAAAATGTGAACCATTCTGACTAGATTGGGGCAAGGAATTGGTTTGGAGTGCAGTGGGGTGAGCCCTTAATTCATCTGTACCTAAATAATACATTTAATGGAGTATTTTCCAGCAAAAGAAAAGAAACTTTGTGGGAAAGGGCTTCTGTAGAAGCAATAATATGATGTTGTGAGCTTGACAGCTCAGATTAGCTGAATTCGGTTCAAACTGCATAAACAATTGCATAAAAATCCAACATGATATCACTCTAATTCAATATACTCCCTCTTCACTATGAAGAAATGGTTAATATGAAAATGGGGATTTGTATGCACATACTGAGGTAAAGATGAAATCAACATTCCTTTATACGTAGCAGGGAAGTCTTCATGGAGGAGGGAAGGAGTGTACTTTAGCAGGTTAAAAGGAGGGGATCATAGCCACACAGGTGTGACTTGACACAGTCACAGAAGCAGGAATGAAATGGTTACCACCAAAAAGCAGAAGGGAAAAGCAACTCAAAGTTTTGAGATATGAATCCATTCACAGTTTCTGGATCTATGAGAGGAAGTCATTACACTTTAGGGCTGGGATAGCAGTGAGATTGCATACAAGACAATCCTAAGAGAAATATTAATACATGCATACTGAATCCCATCCACCTGAACAAGATATTGCATCTCAATCCCTGAGAAAGATATTTATTCTTAATGTATTCTTCAATTAACATAGTCAATGTTATAGTTGAAGAAACAAACCTCTACTGTTCCTTTAGAGGTGTAAGAAAACTTTAAGGAATTTGGGGAGCTCATTGGTATCAAATGCTTTCAAAATGGCAAAGAAATACCCTAATATGCTTGGATTTATGTTCAAAATAGGAACCAGTCTGACTTGAGACAGGACGATCAAGTGGAAACAGCATCAGGCTATGAAGCAGGAGACCTGGGTTGTAGTTCTGACACTACCACCAACTGACTGTGGTATCTTCAGTAACTCACTTTTCCTCCCTGGGTCTCAATTTATGCATCTTGAAATTGACAGGAGTTAAAATAAATTGAGAAAAGTTACATTCTGAGGAAACGTGCCTCTACTAGCTCCTCTTCCAGCCAAGACAGATACTCGTAATGGTTCACTTCACCCTTTTCCCTGAATCCAGATAAAGCCTCACAATCCTCAACCCAGCAATCCAGGCAGCCACTACCCGACCATTGGAGTCAAAATGCCAAGGTGAAACTTATTCCCTTTTATTGGAAATGACCTCTAAAATGCCTTCCAGTTCCAAGAACTTATGTTTCTGTGCTTTTCTGATTTAATGATTCCTTCTCTAGCTATTTAAAAATAGACTTGATAAGAATGGATCTCCTCCTGCAATTCCATTGACTCACTCCTCCTAAGAGTTCTTTTACAAGTTCTTATGAAATTGAGGAGCAGAAAAAGATTTTGCAGTATAGTGAATATGGTTTACAGAGTTGTTTCTTGTGCTAACAAAAAAGAAGACAAGCTACAGGGCAGGTGATTGTTTGATGTTAGTGCAACTGGCCTTAATCTGCCTCCTTTGTTCTACTGAAAGTAGCAATTGAACAATAAACAGAATAATGACCTGACACAAAAAATGAGTCTGGAAGGCTGACATTTAGTTAAACTATAAAGTTAACTAGAAGCAAGAAAGCAACATGACCCAAAATAAGGAGGAAGTGCTATGTAGCAGAAAGAGCACAGGCACTATAATCAGGCAGACCTAGATTCAAAAAACAGTTTGCGACCTGTGTGGACTTAGAGAAGTCACTGAACTTCCCTGAGTCTGTGTCTTTACATGTAAAAGTGGGGTATAACAACTACCTCAAGGGGTTGCTGTGAAAGTCAAATGAGATGAATTTATTAAGGTCAGTGAAAACATCCAGAATGTTGTTTTATATGTAGTAAGTGCTCGATACATGTCAGTTTCCTTCCTTCCTTCTAAAGTGAAAACATGATCTGAAGAGAATTTCCTGATGCAAAGGCATATCTACAAAGATTGCTGCAATCTTACTGCTTGAGGTGAATTTTTTAATTCAGAAATAATTTTTAGAAACTAATTTTTGATGTAAAGAAATCACTGTCAGATTAACTGCTGCCTACAGAGACTTTCTGCATATTTTTCTCAGGGTGGAGATTAAAAACTGGAATAGGAGGACATTTTGTAGCTCCGCTCTAAGAAAGTCTGATTGAACTGGGATTTTCTGATTAGGTTGGTAACATAAAAACGTTATTTGGTAGAATATAAAATCGCTGGTAGTAATTCTATATCCAGCTGAATTTAAAAGGCAAATAATAGTGTCTGTTAACTGACTGAGCTTGGGTAGAGGTTTGAAAATGTGGCTTGCAGTCCTTATGGGTCAGATGGTCAGAGGAGGAGGGGCAGAGTAGCTGTCCTTAGAAAACCATCCTTGTCACAGTATTAGCCAGCAGGACCACATGGAGCTTCCAGGATACACCATCTCGTCTTAGAGGTTACTATGCAAATGCAGAAACACAAGTAAAGAATATAAAGTAAGGCAAAATCATGAAATCCCTCACCTCTTGAAAAGAATGGAAACAAGAATGTGCAATATTGGGACCTTTGAAGCCCACGAGTGTGCAGTCCCCAGTACAACGTGGCCTGTATTGGATAAGAATCTCATCAGGATGCCCAGGAGTATGATTGCTACTTTCGCTCCTGCTCCCATCTCAATCGGCTTTGTCTGTGACATCTGTATTTGCACAGCCAAATATGGTAGTGCAATTTGAAAAACTGAGTATATTTGCTGGAAAGTTAATAGGATTTTTAATCTCTTAGAAAACGGGTAGTTTTGTTAAAAAAAATTATTTCTGTCTATGGAAATAGACCAGAGACTTGTGGTTTAAAGGATATCATATGCATAAATGCAAAGTTCAACAAGATTTTTTAAGACATTCACTAAGTTACACATGCACAATTTAGGAAAAGTTGCAAATAAAAAATGGCAGATGAGCAACATAGAAGGAGTAGTGCTCTTCCAGTTAACAATTGCTTTTCTTACCTTACATCTGATGGAAGATATTTTCCTAGTACCATTCTATTCCCTCCAAACTGCTACAAGGAGAACTGTGTTAATGGAAGGAAGAATTGTTTCTGGGCTGTGAGACAAGTATACAGCACAAAATGAACAAAATATCTTTCCCTAAGACACTGTGATTCCACCTCAACCTGGGGCATAAACCCTATAACCTATATAAAGGCCAGCTGCTGGCCTCAAGGTCCAGTCCCACAGAGGATTGCATTCAAAGAAATAATAGTATGGTAGCCAAAACAAAGAGTATATTAAAAATTTAAATTCTATTTCTTTTTCTTCTCTCCTTGACTTCAAAAATGCTTATTGGGTCCTTCCCTTCTCTTGGGTATCTGGGCCCATAGGGCCAATGGGCCTGGGGCCAGGAGACACCAGAAGGCCAAGGCTCAGGAGGTGGTTGGGGCTAATGAGGTCAAGTGGGCAACAGGGCTGAAAGATCAGGGACAAAGATGAGGCTGAAGCCAGGCGAGAGCTGAGGCTAAGGTTGGAGTTGGGGCAGAGCTGTTGCCTGGGGCTGAGGAGGCAGCAGGTTACATTGGGACCCACAGAGCTAGGATCAAGAATACAGTCAGATCCAGAGAAGGTATCTGAAGCTGGTGAAGCTGGGGATGCAATGGCAATTGGGGCTTCTCATTGGCTACTACTGCACCATGTCACTCCATTTATGCAGATTTAAGACAGCTTCTCCCTCCCTGGCACAAACACATTAGGGAGCATGGCTCCACTTAGTTCTTCTTCAGCCAAGCATCTTCTGATTCTGTCCCTGCCTTCTAACTTCAGGCCAACTCCCACTTACTCCCACTCTGGTTTCTCTGTGGTCCATGGGTCATGAGCAGGCCTGGCTCAACCCCTCCAATCCCTTGCCTAAGTCTAGATAGGGTCACCAGGAACATAGTGGGGGAACTAGGAATAGAGAAGTAGGTCTTTTGTCATTTCAACTCAAAGCACCAGTATCCTCTCTGTGTCCATACGTGAGTGCACACGCTGAATGCAGTGTGCCCAGAGGACTTAGCAATGGCTACAGTGCAGGTAAGCTGCCAAGAGAAGGCTAAGCCAAGGCCTGGGCTTTCTTGAGTGCTTGGCCCCACAGAACACAGAAGTAACATAAAGGGGCAGCTGCTGATAAACCCAGAGACTGGCTGAGTGGCCTTCTCTGATTGTTCAGTGTTTTTCATTTAATATCTGCGCACTTACATCAAAAGGTCACATTCCTCTATAAAGTTGATGTCAGCTGGTAAATGATGCTATCCTCTTTCAAGCAAAACAACTGTACACATAGCTGTGGATGCAATGGATTTTAGTAGAATTTAAAAGGCTTTATTTAATATAACTCAGTCAGATCACAGATTTTAAGCGTTTAAATGCATAACATAATAATTCATAAAGTTTGAAATATAACCAAAACCGAAGAGACAATTCCAGTCTCCAAATGCTATGATACTATCATAGTTATCCTTAAACAGGAGCATTTGCAGCAGGTGATTATTTAGGGATTATGACAACTTAATATTATGCATCTTCTCAGTAAATGCCAGAACATAGTTTAGGCATCCTAGATTTTGTCCAGAATTATAATTACTCATTCTAGAAAAGGGAAGATACAGGAGATGACATGATAGCACAAAATAAGTTTTCCTTGTTAAAGCCTATTGTGGAGATAATTGTCCATTTCATTCTGTCTCCAGGAAACACAGTTCAAAAGGCAATGGGCTATTTCACCACATAAGTAGCCATCTCCTCTGTATACCTAAGTGACTAAACACGCTGGTCATAGTTCTTATTGCACCCTATGCATTTTCCTTATGTGACTTAACACAGATGTAATCAAATATTTCTTTCTTTCTCAGGGTTTGTTTTAAAGTATCTACCCTGATTGATAGATTTTAAACCTCATGAAGACAGCACATGCCTTAGATTTGCCATCATACCCTTAGTGCCTAGCATAATGTGTGATTTCCAATAAATTCCCCAAAAATATGTATATATAGAGAAAGGAATGGAGGAAGGAAGAAAGGAAGCAAAGAATGAAGGAGAGAAGGAAGGAAGGAAAGAAAGAAGATGGAGGAAAGGAGATGGATATAAAAGTTTTTTAGATGGTTCAATAAACATGACCTATGGATGAATAGGTTAATAAAGAGTAACCATTTTAACCTACAAAAAAGCAATTCACATGGCAATACGTGATATGTATAAGATAGTCACATTTTAGTTCTAATTTGTAGAGTGGATATATGAACTATACATTTTTTGTATAAGTTTGGAACAGTCTTGGTTTTCTCATACTATAACTTCTGTCTCTAAATGTATTCTGATCCTTTTTTATGGAACCATTCTATTTGGAAGTCTTTAATGTATCCATATCATACGTATTCCGTAGTGCTACTCAAAAACCTCAGAGTCATTCTTGACACTTTCTTTACCACATATTTCAAATTCATTACCAAGTTCTGTCAGTGTTGCTTCCTTGATATCTATTGAATCTGTCTTCCCTTTTGTCTCCACTGTCACAAGTCTAGCCTAAGCTACCATTATTTTTCCTTTAGTTAACTGAAATAACCTCCTAACTGATCTCCCTGCTTCTACTCTGGACCCTTCAATCCACTTTCTCAGCTGCAACTAGTATTTCAAAACACAAAAATGAGCTTGCCCTCTGCATGCTTAAAAGTCGTCAGTGGCTCACCCCTCATAAAGAAGAACAAGCTGCTTAGCATGACCTACAAGGTGCTGTATGGCATGACCCTCTAGCCGCAGTCTCATCCACACCCTCTACACTCCAGCACCTCTAGCCTGATTTTAGTGCCTTTAATGTATCATTCTTTCCTGCCATGGGGTTATTGTGTATACTGTTTCCTTCATCTGGAATGTTCTCACATACTTATTCCCTTTACCCAGTTAGGGTCTACAGATGTGGATCTCAGCTCAAGCAACATTCCTTTGGGAAACTTTTCCCCCTAGTCCAGGTCAGGCTCCTTTTTATCATGTTCCATGTAACCATGTTCTTGACCTTAATGTAATTTGTCTTAGATTGGAATGATATACTCACTTATGTGATTGTTTGATTATTCTCTATCTCACCTATTAGATAATCAAGATTAATGAGTACCATGTCTGTTTTTGTTCAACATTGCATCAGAATTTTCTAGCATAATGAGTACCACATAGTTGATGATCAATAAATATTGTTGAAGGAGTTAAGGAATAAATTTAAAAGTATATCAAAGATGTAAAATTTTTAAATGTTCTCATAAACATAGGATAAATTTCTATAAACCCATTTGTAACCTAAAATGGAGACCATGATATGATATTTTAATTAACTTCCTCCATAATTATAAAAGACTAATATCAGTATTGTACTTGGTAAGAGTTTCTTTTTATAACAAAAGTTGAAGCATTGGGTTATATTATAACCTTATGATGAAACCAAATTAATATGCTCTACATCTTGATCTCATCAACAAATCACCTTTCATTTGAATAATGAAATGTCTCCACTAAGCCAAGGTTTTATTCTAATTTCAAATGTCTGCCCATGGGAGAATGGTGAGAGTATCTATTCAAAGACTTAAGGGATATTATGGACTCTATGGACAAATTTATTCACTGATCTATTTTCATAGAAAATGTCCTCAGAGACTGTATGTACATTAGAAAGCACTGGGTCAGTCTCTGCAGCAACAAATAACCTGAATGCTGTTATTTAAAAATCCTGATCTCTCTGTCTTCTTTGGCTAGAGCAACAACAACAACAACAAAGAAAATTGTTTTCTTTATTTAATTACACATATTGTACCTTGTTCTTATTCTTAAGTGATGGGAAACATGAAGGTTGGTTTGTTCACAATTACAGGATGAAGGTATGGATACTACTAGTGCTGAATGATTATGGCCTACATTTGGGCCAAAGGAGAACCAAAACAAATTAAATTGCAAGGTAGGACATAAAATTCATACAGGGCATAGCATTCAGAAGAAAAATTCAAATAAATTATGGGAAAATGATGGGCTCTTTACCTGTAAAACAAAAGTGTCAAAATGAAGTAAAATAAAAAAAGAAGTACTTCTGTAGCTCTTTTTATTAAAAAGAGAACATGTATTCTACCACCCTTAAGTTTTCATTTGTAGTCAGAAGATTTCAAATTTGCATTCACTTTACTTTGGAGTGATCTTTTTTATCATGAAAGGATTTAATTTAAAAGCTTGAAACCTATTTATAGCTACACCCATCTCTTCCCATGTCTTTCCCCTGACCCATTCCTCAAAAAAGACCATTCATGAGACTTTCCTATTCAATATCTTTCAAACCATAACCTTCCAGATTAATTCAAAAAATTTTAGGAGGGCATTCAAATTTCTTTAACATAATTTTCAAATTGTTCCAAGATCTGGCCCCAGCTCAGCTCTTGCCACCTTATATTCAAATCAACACAAATAGTGAACTCTTTATAGTTCCCAAATAGACCTTTTTCTCTCTTGCTTCTCTGCCTCTGTGCATGTGCTAGCAATATCCTCACTCCTGCTAGACCTAAAAAGACCAAGTTAAGCAATAATCTCTTTTACTGCCTCACCTCAGAAAAGACTTCTCTGGCACTCCAATTTTAGGTGAGACACTGCTGTCAGGACCAAGGAGAAACTTCCCCCTTGCCCTCTGAAGGTTTGCTGAAAATCACTGACACAGTAGATTAATAGGAGAAAAAGCATACAAATGTTATTAATGTGTACATGGGAACCTTCAGATTGAAGACTCAAAGAATAGGAGAAATTGTCAATTTTTATGCTTAGGTTCAACAAACTATGGACAGCTGTGTAGAAATATGACTGGACAAAAAGAATATGATCTAATGCTAATAAATTGAGTTGGAAAAACGAGCAAGGCCTGTGTGTCTAGATTCTTCTTGGCCACTCTGTGCAGCATTCCTTCCTTTTGAGTGTTGGGCAGTACCCTCTCTGGAATTGAGGTCTTATGACCTACAGTCAAACAAGTAAGTCAGATAATTTCTTTATGGCCAGTTTTTACACAGAAAGGCAGAGGGAAAATTAGAGTAATAGTTTTAGGGTTTATGGCTGCCTTTGGGAAAAAAGAGGTTCTGGTTTCTATGACTCACCTTGAGGAAGAGGGCTTCTAGTTTCTATGGTTAGCCTTGGGAGAGAATGGGATGGAGACAGGAGGACAGGAGAAAGTCAGAGAAAAACTTCTGCTTCTGAGGCTGCTTCTGAGGCCTTCATTTAGGGATATTGTTTTCTGAGTCCCATCACTGGTCATGTGCTCCTGGGTTAAATATGGAAATAAATAAGCTGTATTCCTTTAAGTACAAGGAAAAATAATTGCTATTTAGGGTAAACAAAAAAGCTAACTCTCTATATAATTAATAATATGACTTCATAGTGAAACTGAAAAGGCTATACATGTCACCTATTCAGCAAGATTTTACCAAAGAGAAGTTACTCCCACAGCGTAAGATGGCCATATTGGCAGGGCTGATAAATTTAGGAAAGCCACTCCACTGAGTAAATTACAGCTTATCTCCGCAGGGAACCAGAGCAGCAACTGCCTTCACAGTAACAGCAGGAACTGGTCATTCAATCAACATGACTAGAGATAATGATGGAGGTGAATGGTTTTTCTATAAACACCATTGTATGTGTGTTTGATACATTGAAGTTCTGGAATTAACTGATAGTAAGACTCTAATCTCCTTTTTCTAGGGACCTGACACTTGAATTGGAATGTTTGCTCAACCCAGCTGCAAACTCACTCCTAACTATCACTTAGAGAAGGAAATGGCATGTAAATCAGCCTACAGCTATGACACCATTTCCTCACTCACAAGAACACATACTAACATTTCATTTCTAGCCAATCTTTCAAAATCCTATGTGACTCACAAAATGTAAAAATTCTCTGATTTACTCTTGAAATTAGATTAAAATCTCTACTCACACATATCAATGACATCAACGGAAACAGTTGCTGTTCCAGAATTTTTATATTTGTGAATTTTGGCATTAGCAATTGGTTGAGGACAGTGGAGAGAGGGGCTGGCTAAAGGCCTTGTCCTGGGCTGAATTTACATAGCGATCTCACAGTTTTTTTTTCCTAGATATGCTTATTTGGAAGGCATTTGTGGAGCAATCTAATGAATATTATGGTGCCCTAAGCCCCCTGCCCCAGATGCCTTGGCATCACTACTGATTGTAAAACTTCTGTCATGCCTAACATACAGCTTTAGGAAGGAATAATTAGCACACTTCTAAGTGTGGAGACCTGGATTCTTGCCTTAAATTTTCTTGTAAGTAGTTCAGTGATACTGAATAAGTTATTTCTCCTCTTTGGATTTCAGTTTTTTCTTTTCTTCTTAAAAATGAAGGCATTGTGCTCTATGACCCTACGGTATCTTCCAGCTTTAATATTCTATGCTATAAATATATCAGCTTCAATGAGGTCCAGTGCTTTTCCTATTGTAAAAATCCAAATCTTGGTCCTAACTGTTCAATGCCTTGAATTTCCACATCCTATTATACTCACCAGTAATAGTAATTACTAAACACATACTATGATCTAGGCTCTGTGCTAAAAGCTTTACATATATTAATTTATTTGTTTCCCACAACAACCCTGGGAAGTAGGTGCTAGTATTATTTCCAGTTTTCAGATGAAGAATCTAAGGCTCAGAGGGGTTAAGAAACTTGATCCAACTAGAAAGTAGCAGAATCCTGATTTGAACTAGGCACATGATCTTACCTTTAAGCCATATTACCTCTAATGAATGTAAAAGGAGTAATACTAATGAGTATAACATTAATATAAGTTAAGTTGCACTTCAGCTGGCAATTTAATAAGCCTTACCACAACTATGAAAACAAGTAGAATGGAAACTTTATATATGGGGAATTAATCATTTACCACTGTCACTCCCTGACAGTTCAGTGTTCTTTCCTATACGTGTATATGCTTCTAATAATGAAGTCTGCAAAACTAAATTCAGATTAGCATGCATTCATTCACCAAATATTTCTTAAAAGTTTACATGCTACAGGCGCTGTAGTAAAATGACACTAATACAAAGGATCACATGTTTTCCACAGAAGTATAAGTACCATTTAATGTCTTCACCATTAAACGAAGGATGGATGGCCTTTCTGATAAAGTGACTTCTGAGTAAAGAAGAAAATTAGGATACACAGTGGATATCTTGGAGAAGAATCTCGAGGCAGAAGAATGAAAAGGCCCTGAGATGGGTGGTGGGTTACAAGAATCATAGATTGATGAGTGTGATAGCAGCAGAGTGATCCAAGAGAAAAATAATAAACACCTAATGGGTGGGGGGGTGCACAGTTTGGGGGATGTCCACAATTGTAGCTCTGACTTGGGCAGTGCATAGGCAATATATATAAGCAAAGTGTTATACCCCCATAATATTCTGAAATAAATGAATAAATAAAAATAAATTTTAAAAATAAATGAATTAGAAAGTTTCTTAAAGTAAAAAAAATAACAATAAGCATTAATGTCAGAGAGGTTATAGGTGACTAAATCAAGCACAGCCTTATTAAGAACTTGAATTTTAATTAAGATGAAAAACCTGTGTAGTTTTCATCAAAGGAAAGACTTGTTCTGGCTTAAAATATACTGTAGGAGATCAAAGGTAGAAGAAATAATCCACTGTCATTATTACTTTACCAAATATGTTTCGGAATCGTTTTCCAGTTGCCCAGATAATTTTCAGAAACATTTTTAGCTGCTTGACATTCTAATAACTTTCTTTATAGTTGTCAATACTCAGACTTGAAAAGGTTTCTACCTTTTTAGATTTAGGGATAGTTTCTTCTCTCCTCTCCTCTCCCTTTCTCCTTTCCTGCCTTTCTCCCTTCCTCCCATCCTCCCTCCCTTCCTTCCTTCCTTTCTTGCCCTCTTTTAGATTCATCCTGGAGCACAGAATCATACAGGACCAGACTTGATGTCTGAAATAAGTTCAAGTGCTCTGTTGTTACAAGAATCCAAAAGCATGACAACCTCCAATGTGTGATCAAGAAATAGAAGTGGTCTTAAGCTGAGCTGAGCATTATTGTAGAGCGGGTTATGAAGGTCAGTCTTTAGGGTCCATATTTCAGTCAATGACAAAGTATTTATATACACTTGCTCTCAAATGGATATGTGATTCTCAACTTTTAATGGCCATAAGGAAAATGATGTTCTCATCTTTTTGTATAATAGAAAAGATAGGATGCAAGGTATGCTCATTTCTTAGCACCTTGATTATAAACTACATACCTTACTTTTCTATTCAATAAAAGCATACTGGAATGAAGACAAATGGGTTTGAGAGAGTGACATTTTTTACTAGTATAGCTGGTATATGAATATACCTGGTTGCAATGCTCAGCTGAGTGAGAAATGCAATGCTATTTTTTCTGTATTTGCACTTAATTTTCATGTGGCAAAAACTTGATCAATTCAGGATCTCTGCCATATTTCCCCAATGTTGTATCCATATGATATCTTCTGAGATGCATATCATCCCATCTGTTCCTTAGTGGCTAATTCATGCAGAACACTCCTACGTCATCTCTCAATCTCAACCACAGGGCATCTACAGTTCCAGCTCTCTTTAAGACACTTCTTGTCCCTATTAGGGCATTGGAAACATTTAACTGCTTTGCTTCACCATTCCAATTCTTCAAAAAATAAGGTAGAGCTCTTATAGGACCTTTACTGCCTGCATGTTATTCTCAGGTAGCAACACTATTTCTGCTATACTGTGCACAAAAACATAGTACAGGGTAACTATGTAAGACTGTCTCAGGCCCACCCTTCCAGACAGATATTTCTTTCTTTCTTAATTTTGTTATTTTTAATAGACCGATAAAATTGTATGTATTTATCATGTACATGTTTTGAAATATATATGCACTGTGGAATAGCTAAATCTAGCTAATTAATTTATGTATTACCTCACAAAGTTATCATTTTTGTAGTAAAAATATTTATCATCTACTCTCTTAGCATTTTGCAGTAATACAATATATCTTGATCATCTATTTTGTACAATAGATCTCTTGAAATTATTTCTCTTGTCTAATTGAAATTTTATATCCTTTGACCAATATCTCCCCAACCACTGCCACTCGCAGCCTGTGGTAATCACCATCCTACTCTCTACTTCTATGATACTAACTTTTTTAGATTGGGACATTTCTTTCAATCTCTCACTATTCTTGGCCAGAGGCAATTTTGCCTCTTTTATTCTCTCAGGCATATGGCTGTATTCTCCTCTCTGGTTCCCGAATTTGTTAGGGATTTCTGTTAATCTACTATTCTTCACCCATCCAAGGGCTTAGCATAAGCATGGGTTGAAAGCTCATGGTGCAGGACTACTTAGGGACGAAAATATTTATTTATCCATTGTGGATTATGGTACATATTTCTTCATTTTATATTTCAAGGATGACTCTTCACATGATCTCAGCAAAACATGTATATCCACGAGGATAGACTATTATTTGTTGATAAAACAAATCCAAAATCTTAGTGACTTAATATAACAAAGTTCTAATTCTTGCTCTTATTAAATATCAAGGATCAGTTAGGGAGCAGGGCCCATCTAGATTACATTACTAGTAAGTGTGAATGGGGGGAAATGGAACCATGCAGGGTCTCACATTGACAATTAAATATTCTGGCTCACAAGTGACATTTGTCATTTCTGTTGCAACCCATTGTCCTAAATACGTCATGCCCTTCATTGTACCTCCCAATTTGTACAGAGCCCAAAGATGAATGAAGCAAAAACTGACAGAATTGAAGAGAGATATAGACAACTCAACTCAATAGTTGGAAAATGCAATTCCCCACCTTCAATAATGGATAGAATAACTAGGCAGAAGACCAACAAGGAAATAGAAGACTTGGACAACACTATAGACCAACTAGACCTGACAGAAATCTATCAAACTCTCCAAGCAACAATAGCAGAATACACATTGTTCTCTGGTGTATGTGGTACATTCTATAGGACGAACTATATGTTAGGCTATAAAAGAAGTCTCAATAAATTTACACACAAAGTATGTTCTCTGACCACAAAAGAATAAGATTACAAAAGAACAAAAATTGAGAATTCACATATATGTTGAAATTAACACTCCTAAATAATACATGGGTCAAAGAATAAATTATGGGTCAACTTAGGAAACACTTTGAGATGAATGAAAATAAAAATGTGACATACAAAATCTAGTGGGGCACAGCTAAAAGCAGTGCTTGGAGAGAAATTTTTAGCTGTGAACACCTATTTTTAAAAACACCTCAAATCAGTAACTTAATCTGCTATATTAAGAAACTATAAATGAAGAGCAAAGTAAATTCAAATAACATAGAAGGTAGAAAATAATAAATATTAGAGCAAAAATAAATGAAATATAGATTAGAAAAACAACAGAGAAAAATCAACAAAACCAAAAGTTGGCTCTTTGAAAAGACCAACAGAATCAACAAACCCTTGGCTAGATGACAAAAAAAAGAGAGACAAGATTCAAACTACTAAAATCAGGAATGAAACAGGGAATTTGAAAACATATGATCAGACAAAAATGTGTACACAAGTGTTCACAGAAGCATAATTCATAATAACCAAAGGTGGAAACAACCCAAATCTCTATCAACTAAAGAATGAATAAACAAAAGATGGTATATCCATACAATGGAATATCATTTAGCCATAAAACAGAATGAGGTTCTTATACATACTATATCATGAGTAAACCTTGAAAATATCGTGTTCAGTGAAAGAAGCCAAATACAAAAGGCAACATTTTGTATGATTACATTTATATGAAATGCCAAAATAGGTAAATCCATACATACATAAAATAAATAAAATAAAATAAAACGATTGCCAAATGTTGAGGGTGGGGGTGGGGGTGAATGAAGGGTGATTGCCAATGGGTATGGGGGTTTCTTTGCTAAGTGATTGTAATGGGTATGGGTATGGGGTTTCTTTCTGGGGTGATGAAAATATTCTGGAATTATATAGTAGTGGTGATTATACAACCTCACGAATATACTAAACATCACTGAATTGTTTTAAATTGAATTTAAAAGAGTGCATGTCATATTATGTAAATAATAAATACTGAATAAATAATAAATAAATAAAACAGTTATTTTAAAAATTCAGACAAAATATCACAATCTCTGAGTCAGTATAAACAATCTCCAAAATTAGTCACTTCTCCTTTTGTGTTTCCACAACACTTACTATAATCTTTTTATTTCTCCATCATGGTACATACTGCCCCATATTGTAATTGCCTGCTTCCTTGTCTTTCTCCACCAATATATCTGTCAAACTATGATCTCCACAAGTTCAGGGACTGAGTCTTACTTATCTTTGTAGATAGGGAACCTGCACAGGATCTGACACATGGCACAAAAAATGTTTGTAAAATGGATGGATAACTTTTATGACACAAATTTATTACCTTCACCATTCTGAGTATATCATTAGAGATCAACCATAGAAATTCTACTTTAAACTGCCAAAAGTATGACAAGTGAACACCATGAGACACAAACAATGTGTATATTAATGTCCCAGAATAGTAACAATTTCTATGTAGAATTGAATAATATTATTGGTGGCATTATTATTATTTTACATTGTTAAACATACATTTTGCTTTAAGACTTTTCCAAGTCATGTTTCTCACTTTTGCAGTGGTAACTTTCTAACGGGTTCAGTCTTACCACTGAAAAGAGTAATTGGAAGAACTTGCCATTTTTTTCTGTAGGACAGGAATGAATATGGAAGCAGAACATTTAGTCTGACATTATCTTGTATCTTCAATGTAGGAGAACTGAAGCAGTCAAATGCGTGGAATTTCCCCACCACATCTACCCCCTGCACATCTGTGCCATGTACCACTCCTCCTTTCAGGCAGGTTGGTCTGCATGAACCATTCTTCTTCCTGGCTAAAGCCATGTTGTTCACTGAAGCATTAGATACCATCTCCTCTCGCCTATTGAGGGACCCTGTTTTACCAATTATCCCTTTTCTTTCTAGTATCATCAGATAGTCCCTCCCCATTGCATTATTTACATCAGTATATAAACACACTCTTTCCTTTCATATCACCAATCAACAAACAAAAAACATTAAAAAACTCTTTCTTGACCCTAATTCCTTTTCCTCTCTACTCATTCTTCAACGAACCTGCTCCAATCAGATTTTCACCTAAACCATTTTTTTCAGTGTCACTAATGATATCCAAATTGCTAAATACAATTTCAATTCTCAGTCCTCATATTTTTCAAATTCTGAATAGCATTTCATGCAGTTGCTTGTTCCCTGTCCTCGGAAAACTTTCCTTACTTGGGTTCCAGGACACTGCACGTGTCATGTTTCCTCTTGTCTTGCTTCTCCTTCTCTGTCGTCTTTACTGATTCCTCCCCTTTTCCCTAACCTGTACATGATAAAGATCCCTAGGGCTGAAAACTTAAACCTCTTCTTTATCAGTACTCACTCTCTAGATGATCTCATTCATTCACATGGCTTTTGATACCATCTCTATGCTAATGAGTCCCACATTTGTGTCTCCAGCCCATACCTTTCCCCTGAACTCAACACTCATATGCTTAACACAACTTAACCCGTGTCCCAAACCAAGATCCTGATCTCCCCCTTCTCTACTACAACCTGCTCCACTCACAGTCTTCCCTACGTCAGTAAATGGCAACAGAATTCTAGTTGCTCAGGCCACAAAACTTGGAGCTAACTTTAAGTCCTCTCTCTCACTTCTCACAGCCAATCATTCAAAAATCCTGCTGGCTCTACCTTAAGAATATATGTGCAATTCATCCACTTATCACTATTCCTATTGCCAGTATCTTGATCCAAGATACCATCATCTGTTGTCTAGATGGTTGCAATAGCCTCCTGTCTGGACGCTTTGTTTCAGCCATTTCTCTCCTTCAATCTATTCTCAACACAGAGGCCACAGTGTTCCTGATAAATCTCAAGTCATATTATGTCATTTCTTTTCTCAGAATACTCACACTCAGAGTTAAAGCCAAACCCAAAAGGCTCTTTATCATGTGCCCACAACCAACCCTCCTTTACCCCCAATTATCACTGTGAACTCATCTCCTACTACTCTGCTAATTCCTTTTACTCTAGCTTCACTGGCCTCTTAGATTTATTTGAATACCTCAGGCACATTCTCAATTCATGGTTTTTGAAGTTACTATTCCCCTTTCTGAAGTTTTCTTCCCTCAGATATCTGAGGGAAGAAATGTTTCACTCCTTCATGTCTTTGCTCAATAGTAACCTCAACAAGCAATTTCCAGCCACCTTCATTTAAAATTTAAACTTATGTATGATATCTGCCGAGTGGTATCTCTTTGAGGTGTCTTGAGTAACACAGCATCACATGCATAGTGACTGAGCATGCTAAATTCTATGTCAAGGATCTCTTCCTCTTCTTATAAAGCACCAGTCCCATCTATGGTAACCCATTAAGTAACCTTATCTGTGAATGGATTATCCAATCACTTTGAAAGGCCCCACCGAACTGCCACATGGGATAGAGTTTCACATTAATTTTGGACGGACATTTAACCTAGCCATACGCCATGAGATCGAACTTTTTGAAGGTAAAGCATGTTTTTCCTTATTTTTTTACTGTTGAGTTGCTAGGGCTTAGAATAGTGCCTCACATAAAGAACTTGCTAATTTTATTAATTAAATACATTGAATTAACATACAAGCAAGAAAGTTTCCAAGTTTTTCATTTTTTTTGGACAATTTCATTATCTAAAGCATTATTTTACCATATAAATAGGAACTAAATATAAAGGGATAAAAATTTAAGAATGGAAAAAAAGAATTAAAAAAAGTCAATATTTTTCCCAAAATTTTCATTTTTTTTAAAAAGTCTGAGATTATACCCAATTCTTCACCAAGATATAAGAAAAATAAACTGTTCTGATAAAAATCCTTAAAAAGCAATTTTGCTGTGCTGAAAATAACTGCTGGAGTGAGTTATGTATAAATTGCCCTCTTCAGCATCTGAAATATTGTGATAACATTTCAGGAGGCATAGCTGTGTGCAAGCATGGATTTATTATTTGTTGGCATAGAAGAATAACAGAGCTGTTAGTCAAATAAGCTGACTAAGTTTAACTGCTTTCCTAAAATCAAGTTTGATTGAGTTGCTTAACTGCTGACCTCACTTCTTATTATTATGTTACCTATACTATTCCTAAGATTTTTGAAAATTAAAGATATCATTTAAAAATCTAAAACTAGTAGGTATCCATTAAATGATGGTTATGATTAGTTTTACATGATTACTTTATTGCCTACAATTATGCATAGGGCTGTTTTGGGAGTATATAGTATTGTTTCCTTAGTGGATTTGCATCTGTTATAGTTAGGAAATGTTATTTATCTAGCTACCAAAATTCACAACTTTTTCATGAATAGGCTCTATTAGCACTGTGGGGGAGTGCACTTTTAACTGTAAGTCACAAGGTGACAACTTGAACAAAGTAATTGTCTTTGTGTCTGTTGCTGGGGTGTAAGAATTGCAAAGGGACAATTCTGTCTTGCTAAAGTTTTTGATAATTAGTGTATTGACAAGTTGATTGGCAAAATTAGTTAATGATGTGGGTTTCCTTCTTTGTATTTGAATTAAAATGCAGTTAAATTTAAATGTCATCCAAAGTAAGTTCTTAAAAAGAGAACAACTTGTAATGATCTCATTTTGGCACATTATAATTACATCTTTCATAATACTCCTTCATTTCAATCTTTTTTCGGGTAGAAAAGTATAATTTATAAGTTTTCCATACTGTCAATGAGGATACAGTAATCACAAAGGACAAAGAAAGAGTTGAATCAAGGAATTAGCCAGCTTACATCCCAAATAAAACTTATTTTTAGTTTGTCATACTACCATTTTACTGCTCCATTCATGGTAGCTCTGATAGCAATGGTGTAAATGGAAAATAAGTAGTGTGTGATCAAAGGGTGTGGGGTCCTGCTTAGAATCTTTTAACACATGAAATATATTGCCATCACATGCCATGATCTTGCAGGAAAAGTCAATACAATCTATTCTTGAAACATACATCTTTTACAACCAAAACCAAAGAGGGTATATGTGATAAACCACCTAATTCTAACGTGGCAAAGTGAAGATACGGGGCCAAGCAACAGAATAAGTTGTCTTCAGTGCTGGACAGCAGGTTTTTATCCTAATTAAAAAAAATAATTCATTTAACATTGACTGAGTCTCTGTCATGAACCAGGCAATATGCTAACTAGGTGCATGGAGGGGTGGGTTTTTATAGAACAGAGTTGGAGAAGACATGACCCTGGTTATCAGGAGACTTTCAGTCTAGTAAAAGATATGAGTCTTGCATTCTAAAACTATTTATTTGGTATGTTCCAAGTTGTGTGTTACACATTTCTCCATATATTAACTAATAAGATCTTCAAAACAACCTCAAGTAGTGGTTATTGCCCATGTTTTGTCAATGAGGAGACTGAGGCACCTATAGCTAAAGTTTGATATCAAAAACCACAGATCTAGTAAAAGACAGAGCTGGAGTGTGAATACTGGCCTTCACATTCTAAGTCTAAAAGCTATTTTCATTTTACCACACTTTCCTCCTTATATTTTGTGTGTGAAATGTTATAAAAGAGTGACAATGCAATCTAAGAGTTTAAAGAAAGTAATTCAATCTCTAGTCAGAAGTTTTGGCTATCCTTCATGGAAAAGGGTATTGGTCAACTAGGAATTGTGATACAGGCATAATTTCAATAAATAAATGTGGAATGGAACAGAGGGGAGAGAACGGGCCTGTCACTGGCACTGGGCAGGGAATATCAAAAATGACATCAGAATTTGGAGCAGAGAGACCTTTAAGGATGATGGCACCATTAAGCATACTGGGAAACTGAACCAGGATAAGGCTTGGTCAATTGGTATTTACCAGGACTGCAAAATACCTGATGATCTTATCATCCATTCAAAATATTAAATTATTCAAAAATGATTCAAAAACCTATATTGACAAATCTGTGCTAGGGCCTATTGCATGAAGCTGGAAAAGAGATGAATAAAGAGAACTTACCTTTTTACTCTTTTTTTTTTATGGTGCCAGAGGGACTGGCCTGGCACTGAGTAGGCCTGGAGCCTATGTTAGTGGATACAACTTGGTACTCGCAGCCAGAAGTGCTGGCCTGGCATTGGGGCAGACTCGTAGCCTGGGGCTGTGTGGGTCAACCTGGCTCTGAGCTGGTCTAGAACGTGAGGTTGGCCTAGAGCCTGGGACTGTAGGGGATGACCTGGCACTGGGCAGGCCTGGAGCTTGTATCCTCGGGGGTTGGCATAGAAGCTGGATTCACAGATATTGGCCTGTTGGCTAGGGCTGCAGGGGCTGGCCTGGTCCATGGGCAAACCTAAAGTTCAGGGCTATAGGGCTGTGCTCAGTGCTGGGTTTTGCTGGGATGGTCCCAGTGTCGGAGTCCAAGGCAAAGTCTGGTGCTCACTTCCCTCCCCTTCCCCCATGTGGAGTGTATCTCTCTCCACACTGTGCTGCCTGGGGTTTGGAGAGAGGTGATGTGGGTAATGTAAACTGTCCTTTCTACCCTCCTGAATGCATTTTTAAAAATTTTTGTGCTATACCAAGATGCTGTAATCTGTCACTTAGTTTTCTTAGATTTTTTTTTAATTCCGAAGTATTAAGGGGGTACAAATGTTTTTGTTACATACATAGCTTTTATAATGCTTAGTCAGGGCTATAAGTGTGCCTACCACCCGAATATTGTTTATTGCGCTTGTTAGGTAGGTGCTTACCCCTCCTCTCCTCCCCTCTCCCCCTTTCTTGATTTCCAATGATTTTTACTTCTTTCTGTGCCCATGTGTGCCCATCAATTAGTTCCAAATTATTAGTGAGTACATGTGGTGTTTGTGTTTCCATTCTTGAGATACTTCACTTAGAAGAATGGTCTCCAGTTCCATCCAGGTTAATACAAGAAGTATTAGTGCACCATTTTTTTTTTTTTATGGCTCAGCCGTAAAAACAGAAGACTTTAATTTTGATAAAATGCAGTTCAACATTTTTCTTTTCTTTTATGATTCACAATTTTGGTGTCCCGCTTTAGAAATTTTTGTCCTTTGCAATATCACAAACATTTATATTTTCTTCCAGGTCTATTTTTGGACCACCTATTCTTTTCCACTAATTTTTTTATCCTTATGCCAACAACATAACTGTCTTTATTATTATAGCTTTATATTAAGTCTTAAAATCATGTGGTAGAAGCCCTCAAACTTTTTTCTTTTTGTCCAGAATGGTTTTGATTAGTCTAGGTTCTTTTTATTTCCATATAAATTCTTGAATGAATTCATCAATTTCCAAAAAAAAAGAACAAACATCTTGCTGAGATAATAACAGAGATGATATTGATCAATTTTAGGGAAACTTACATATTAACAATATTAAGTTTTACAATCCACGAACATGGTACAATTGTCCATTTATTTGGTATTTATTAGTTTCTTTTAGCAATGTTTTATAATTTTACTTGTTCAGGTCTTACATGAACTTTAGTAAATTTATTCTTATACATTTCATGCTATTGGAAATGACATTGTAAAATTTTGTTTTCTAATTCTACATTCCCAGGATACAGGAATACATTGAATGTTGTACATATTGATAATTTATCCTGCCATGGTGGTAAATTCACTTACTATTTCTAGTAGTTTCCTTTTTTTAGATTTCTTAGGATAATCTATATACATAATGATGTATTCTACAAATAAAGACAGTTTTGATTGTTCCTATTAAAGCTGCATATATCTTTTTTGTAGCCAGAAAGCATTTAGTGTTAAATCATTAGTATGATGTTAGTTGTAGTTCTGCCATAGGTGCAATTTATCTGGTTGAAGAATTTTTCTTTTCTTCCTAGTTTTTTGAGAATTTTTATCATGAATATATGGTGATTTTTGCCACAAGCTCTTTCTGAATCTATTGAGATTATCATTTTTTTTCTTTCTTAGTTTGTTAATAGGGTGAACTACATAGATTGTTTTCAAATGATAAAACAATCTGGCGTTACTGAAATAAACTACATTTTGACATGATGGATTATTCTCTTTGTATAATGCTAGATTCAATTTGCAGATTTTTAAAGGATTTTTGTGTCTATGTTCATGAGTGAAATTGTTCTGTGATTTTCTTTTCTAGTTATGTTTTTGTTTGGATTGTGTATCAGGGTATGTTAATTTCCTATTGCTGCTGTAATAAATCACTACAATTTTGATGCCTTGAAACAATAAAAACATATTATCTTATAGTTCTGGAAGTCTGAAATCTGAAATGCACCTTATGAGGCTAAAATAAAGGTATCAAGAATGCTGCATTCCTCTGCAGGCTTTAGGGGAGAAAGCCTTTTAGGCAAGAAAACTTTTTCCAGCTTCTAGAGGTTGTCTGCACTTCTTGGCTTGTGGCCTTCTACCAGCAATTACATCACTCTGATCTCTGCTTCAGTTGTTACATCTCTTCTGACTCTCCTGCTTCCCTCTTTCCTTTATAAGAATGCTTGTGATTACATTGGGCCCACAATTCAGGATAATCTTTTCATTTCAAGATCCTTAACTTGATCACATCAGACAAGTCCCTTTTGATGTGTAAGGTGACATAATCACAGGTTCTGAAGTTTAGGACTTAGACATCTTTGGGGAAGGAGGGTGTTGTCCTTCCTACCACACATAATAATACTAGCCTTATAAAACAAAGTTGAAAAAGGTTTCTCTCATCTTTAATTTCTGAAATAATTTGTATATGATTTTTCATTATTTCTATTTTAAAACTTGATAGAAACCACCCGTAAAGTCATCTTGTCTTGGAGTTTTCTTTGTGGCAAGGGGATTGTCTATGAATTCAATTTCCTTAATATTTATATGGCTACTCAGAGTTCATTTTTTAGGTTCTATTTGTTTTGAAAGTTTTGTCTTTTAAAGCAACTGTCCATTTCATCTAAGTTACAAATTTATTGTCATAAAGTTATTAGAAATGTGTATCTTTAATGACTATGAGCTATATAATGACATACCCCTTTTCAGTCTCGATATTGGTAATTTGTGCCTTCTATTTTTTCTCCTGATTAATGAAAAAACAATTTTCCAAATGTACGCATATATTCATCATTTCAGGCTCCTTTACTTTGTGTAGATCTAAATGTCTATTGTATGTATCCTTTTCCTTCAATATGAAGAATTTCCTTTAACATTTCTTATAGTTCAGGACTGCTGGTGAAAAATTCTCTATGCTTTTGGTTTTTGTTTCTGAAATGTCACTGTTTCTTCAACTCCAAAGTAAAATTTTACTTGATGTAGAAATCTAAGTTGACAGTTTTATTTGTTTGTTTTAGCACTTTGCAAATTTCATTAAAGTATCTTCTGGCTTTCATAATTTCTAACGAGAAGTCTGTAACAGTTCTTTTTATTCTTCTACATGTAATGCATCTTTTTTAACTTTATTTTCTCTCACCTGTTTTAGCAATTTGATGCATTGGTTTGATTTCCTTGTTGTTTATCCACCTGTGCCTCACTGAACTCCTTGGCTCTAAGAATTTAGTTTTTATCAAATTTACAAAATGTCCTCATGTCTCCCTAGACTCCTCTTAGCTGTGACAGTTCCTCAGATTTTTCTTGTTTTTGATCCTTGACTGATGTGAGAGGTACTAGGGAAGTGTTTTGAAGAGTGTCCCTCAGTTGGGACTTGTCTGATGATATTCTTATTATTAGACCAAGGCTGTGAATTTTGGGGAAGAATACCACAGAGGTGAACTACTTTTCTCATCTCATTATATCAGGGCTACATGATATCACATGACATAACACTAATGACATTAGACTTACTCACCTGACCAAAGTAGTGTATACCAAGTTTCTCCTCTGTAAAGTTACTCCCCACTTTCAATATATTACTTTTTGAAAGAAAATCATTAAGTGAAGCCAACACACAAAGGAGAGGGAGATTAAATTTCACTTCTTGGATTAGGGAATATCAACATAAATTATTTGCAATTCTTCTGTATAGATTTTTCTATTATCCTTCATTTATTTATTTATTCAATAATTTATTTATATCACTATGGACTTCCAGATATTTACTGTAAACTTTGGATTATAATTTAATACCACTTTATTAATTTTCTTGCTCAAAATGTCTCATTCTTTGCCATTGCAGAATCTTTCAATTGGCTCCTGTGTCCATTTGACATGCTCCTATCCTTTTGAAGAGTTCCTTACTTTCTGGTACTACAAGATGCTCCAGGCTCATTTGGTGTACTTTCTGCCCCAGTCCTAGAATCTTCCATTTCTTCAACGATTCCTTTTTTTTTTAATTGGAGTGTGATAATATAAACTAAGATCTGGGTGCTAGGTTTGCTAGTTGCTACTGGGTTGCCATTATTTCTGGGCTCTCTCAGTCGACACAGTGAGAAAAATATATGTATGTACACTAAACTGTGTATATGCACATATCTATAAATATTTCCTTATGTAGACATCTGTATCTATGTTAAGATAAACATAGGTTTACACTGATGTCTTCAACTTTAATCCATTACCACCACATGTATCATTCTAGCTTTTCACCTTGCTAGTCTACAACCTTCCATTCTAGCAGTGAGAAACTGGGCTCCTATAATCCACCATTTATTTGCTTATTTGTTCAGTTCTAGTATAAATGTATACTGGTTTTAGAATTGTTAACCCATATCCCCATGGAAAACAACGTTATCCAATAGAGTGTAGTGTTTATACGAGCTCCTTTTATATTTAGTCTTATAAACTCCATTCATTTTCACTTTTCTCCCCACCCTCTCCAGTAAGATTATTAATACATTTGTAAAACAGTCAGATTCTATAGTCATAGTCTGAATGTCTTATCTTTGCTTCAATTTAAATAGTTTCCATATCTTTTCTTTTGCAATGTCTAATGTGATGATAATTTTATCCACTTAGTTTTTCATTTCAGATGGTATATGGTTTAGCTCCCAAATCCCATGCTTTGTCTTCCATTTCTCTTATCATCTTGTTGATGTTTTTCTTTAAAATGTAGAGCATAGTTACAAAATTTTAAATAACTATTTTAAAGCTCTTGTCAGCTAATTCCATTATCTCTGATTTCCACCTGGTTATGGGTCACAATTGAGCTTGTTTTGCTAGGGAGTTAAGTGAAGATCAGTTTAATATTTTTGGATATTAATTTTAAGGTTTGCTTTTGAGATTTGCTAAGGTTTGTCTAGAGTAGCCTTCATTCTTGGGCTAGTTTAGCTTTCTGGTGTTTAATCTTCTACTGATTGCTTTGAGTGTTAACTGAGGTTTCTGTAATTCACTGGTAGGATTTTAAAGATGTTTCAGCCCTATTTGGTGGTGGGAAATTTTAAAAAGCAGTCCCTGGCAGCTAGGAACTGGTCAGACACTTGTAGCTAGGCCTCAGTGCTGTTAGAAGCTGGGCTGGCACTCACAGATAAGTCATATTATTCTCTTGTTGAATATTAATAATGTCACAGAACACCAATTTTAGACCACAATAAAGTAAAATTGAACAAGGTCATTTCATAATTTGTCTCAGCACAGGCAAAAATAACATGACTGTGCAATCCAAAAAATACAAAATACCCTCTCACCCTGCTAATATGAGTGACTGCTGCTTGTTTTTCCAATTACTGCTTTATATTTGCCCTAGTCTGTCCTCCTTCTATAAAAGATTTACTTAGATACCTGGTCATAGATAGAATTGCTCCTGTTTTCCAAAAGCTCTCAATCTAGAGCAAATCCCCACTTCCGTAGACCCTCTTTGAAATTATTCAGCCAAAGCCCAAATCTTATAATAACTTCTTTCTAAAACCATATTACTGAACTTTTCCTCCCAATATAAACAACCAGAAAACTAGAAAAAAATGTTGGAAACAGTTTCTTTTTAATTAATTGGGACAATTGGTAGAGCAGGCCTGTGATCACTAAGGGAAAGGGAACAAAGGAAGTGGTGTTCATTCTCACTCACTGCAAAAAGTAATAAACCCAACTTCTTTAACTATATGTGTGTTCCTGCAGGGCAGTCACAGTGAGGTCTGGAAATTTTTCAAGGGATGACTCACAAGTAGTCATTCTTTCTCTGGCCTCATGGAACTCATCCTGCAAATGTGCTGATTAGTAGTCAGCCAGAGATTCAAAAGGCCCCCATGAAGATTTCTAGAGCTTTATTTCTGCAGAACTCCCTCCTTTCCATTATTCTGCTATACAAATTCCAATTATTTCAAATACATGACTTCTGATTTCTATCTTTTCAATTTAGTGAAACAAAAGTGCCTTACTCAGGTTTCTCTTTCTTGTGTTATGGTTCAGAAATCACTTCCTGATAGGAAGCTACAGCTCACCTCTTTGTTTCTCTTTTCTTGGTGATCACGGTGCTGCACTGCCCATTGTCCTGATTAATGAAAAAAGACGATTTCCAGTATTTTTCTAGTTTTCTAGTTGTTTACATTGAGAGGGAGAGTTTTGCATCAGTTACTGTTTCATGGGCAGAAATGGAAGTTCCATTGTTGCTTTTAAAAATTGAATCATACCCTATATATTTCCTTGCTATTTGCTGTTCCCACTTTACCCCTTTGAAAACATATCAAAGATACATTATAGATGAAATTCTACTTCACTTGATTTAATATCTTATTAATATTTTATAGGATATATTCACTAGTATGTGTATAATCAACACACTTTTAATGAACATTTGTTTCCAGTGTATGTGTCTATGCATGTGGTACTTTTTTCTCCTGTATATAATGTTACATCATTCTATTAATTCTAACATCCATATATTCAACAAACTTATTGAGATGTTACTGTGTGCCCAACACTATGCATTAAAGTGGTCATGGTTCCTATTGCTGAAACTATGAAAGAAAACAAATCAATGACGTTGGCTAATTTTGAGAAATGTACTCTAATTTCCTGAATGGAATTTCTTAAAATGTATCAGAACTGTAGTTTATATGATCTGGTTGATCCACTTTATATTTCTGCAAACTATCTCTATTATTTCTCTCATAAATACATTTTTAAATTATAAGTTTATATACAAGCTGTGATTTCAGAGGTCTAATTTTAAATTACTTTTTGATGACAAATTTGTAATTGGTGGAGTCAGGTCCCCTTGCTCCATAAGTTTCATTTCCTAATACTATATTTAAGATAAGGTACTGACAGAAGCAATGGGCTGTAGGTAGTTTAGGCAGTGGGTGGTATGTGGTTAAGTAAAACAAATGAACAAAAACAAAAGCAAAAATCCTTAAAACTTAGACTGAAGAAATACAACCACAGAGTTTCACAGTAGTCAACAGCTTTGCATTTGGGGATGAGAATAGGATATAAAGAACCAGAAAAGAATAATAGCTTTTTCTTCCCTCTTGGTAATTTCTTCTCTGTACTACCTAAGTCAGGGAAAGGGCAGGATTACAGAAAGGAAAACAAACACCTTTGATTATTGGGAAGCATAATTTTTTTCTCACTAGAAAATGAAGAACAAAAGCAAAGGTGTTTAATGTAAATCTGCCTTTGAAGCATGAACCACAATCATAATTTAGTGTTTATTGTACTCCAAATGTTACTCTTTAGGACTTCTATCATCACTCATCACAGTTTATATTATTTTGGCAATAAAAAATTAAGATTTCTTGAGAAAAAATGGAAAAAAAGAATATTTGATTAGAATTGTATTGTGTCCCATTCAGTTAATTATTTGCAACCCAATTTCCTTTCTAATTTACTAAATCCTGATTTGTATTACTTATTATATATTGAGAGTGAATATATATGTGAATAAAATGAAGGAGGGGCAGCAAATAGAGAGGAAACAAGTAAAATCAATTCTTATCTCAGACAACTTGAAATACCATGTTAGCAATACAAATAGGTTATCATTTGAAGCACTTACCAAACTGACTAAAGTTTTATAAGCACTATTCTTTTTAACCCTCAAGAGGGCTCTATGAATTGGGTACTGTTATTATCATTGATTCACACATGAGGAAATTGAGGCTTAGAGAAGTCAAGTAGCTTGCCTAAGGTCACACGGCTAGTAAAAGGTAAAGCAAGGTTTCAAATTCATGTTTGTGTGAATACTTCGTCTTAATTCTTCCCTCCCATTTTCTTCTGTCTTTATTTATATAGAGTTCATGTAAAGTCCTTAATTTCCAAATTTAGTTCATTTCCAGAGTACTGAAAAAGTTTAATCTGACAATTTTTGCCAGTGTTCTGATTGCTTTTATGAAGGAGATGATTTTGGAAGTTCTTGTTTTGCCATTTTCCTTAACATAATTATAGATCTGTTTCTTTAAAAATTTCAAGAAACAATGTTTTCACTTGTAAATATCAGTGTAACAATGTTAAATAAAATATTAGCAAATTAAATCCTGCAGCATTTTGAAATGAATAATACACTATGACCATGTAATATTTTCCCAGAAGATGTAATAATCATTCCATATTTGAAAATTAAAAATAGAATCAAACACATTCATATGGCTGTGATAGGTAGCTTATAAACTGTCTCCCAATGATTCCCATCTCTTAGAATTCATATAGTATTATTATCTCTTAGTATTCTGTAATCCCCTTCTGTGATGGTCAATTTTACATATCAACTTGACTGGGCTAAGGGATGCCCAGATAGCTAAAATAGTAAAATATTACTAAATAATAGTAACAATTATTAAAAGTAAAATATTAATAAATAATAACAAAATATGATTTCTAGGTGAGTCTGTGAGAGTATTTCCAGAAGAGATTAGCATTTGAATCAGTAGACTGAGGAAAGAAGATTTGCTCTTACCAATGTGGGTGGGCATCATCCATTCTGTTGAGAGATCAAATAGAATAAAAAGGCAGAAGAAAGGTGAATTCTCTCTCTCTTCTTGAGCTGGGACATCTATCTTCTCCTGCCCTTGCACATTGGAGCTCCTGGTTGTCAGGCCTTTGGACTCAGACTAAATTACACCACTGGCTTTCTGGTTCTCCATCTTGTAGGCAGTAGATGATGGAACTTCCTTGCCTCCATAATTGCATGATTAAATTCCCATAATCAATCAATTAATCAATCAATCTAGCCTATAGGTTCTCTTTCTTTGGAAGACACTGACTAATATACTTCTCTTGTTTTGTGGGCTGGACCTATTGATTTCCTTCTAATAAGTAGAATAAGGCAAGACTGATGGAATGTCAGTTGCAAGACTAGATGACAAAAGACTTTGCCTTTCATCTTGCTTATTTTCTCTTGCAGGTGCTCTCTTTTGCCCTCTCATTTGCTCACACTGATGAAGCCAGTTAGCATGTTGTCAGCTGACCTTTGGAGATGCCCACATCCCAAGGAACTGAGGGTGGCCAATAGCCAGTGAGAAACTGAGTCCCTCAGTAAAATATACCATGAGTAACTGAATCTTGCCAATAAGCACAGGAGTATTTCCTCCCCCAGCCCATCCCTAAGATGAGTGCAACCTTGATTGCATCCTGTAAGAGCACCTGAGTCAGAAAACCCAGCTAAGCCATGCCCAGGCTCTTGACCTACAGAAACTATGAAATAACACACATTTTTGTGTTAAGCCTAAATATTGGGGTAATTTGTTATGCAGCAATATATAACTAATACAATGATAACTGGAAAATTATATGATGATATTTACTGCTGTCATCAGTGCATTTGATAAAACTGAATACTGAGTTTTAAATGAAATAATATAGTAAGTTAGGACTAACTACATACTTCCTCACTGAAAAAGACTAACTCAAATCAATAACTAATATCATATTTAAAGATAAACTCTATAAGAACCTTAACTGACATCAGGAAATTAATTATTCAATGTATTGGGTGAAATAGAACACCACTTGGAATGAAATATACATTCATTGCACGTCACATCATGCATAGAAAGAAAGAACAATGGATTCAATAATTACATTTTTAAGATAAAATTACAAAAGTAGGAAAAGAAAATTAGGTGAGCATTCATATAATCCTGAGTTGGGAAACTTTTTTGAAATAGGATACTAAGGTCATAAACCTTAAAGGTAGAGATTAACATACCTGACTACATAAAATTATAAATTTTAGGATTTCAGAAAAATTACATTAAAAAGTTAAAAGAAAATTGACCAATTATAAAAATTTATTTAAAATACTAGGTGTTAACATCCTTGAAAATACCTTTTCAAACCAAATAATAGTAAAGATAATTAAAAATAAGATTAATGAGACAAAATCATATTCTACTAGATATTAAAACATTATAATAGTATATTCAACAAAGGTAATTACACAAATATATGCAAATACAAAGATTTATCATAGGGAGTGCTCACCAAGATTCTACGTGTTTCTCTGCATTTCAGAGCCTGTCTTATAATTAGGTTGGGATGGGTTCAGGACTGACTAGCTCTGGGCAGTGAACTATGAGCAGAACAGATTTATGTCACTTCAAGGTTGAGACAGTTATGCCCTCACCTGGCTTTTCCATTCTTTTCTTCTCCTAACATAGTGACCTTGAAAACCATGTGTTGACAGGGAAGTGAACAAGATGGAGAGGGAGCCTGGGCCCCTGAGGCAATGGATAGAAAAGAGTCTTTGCTTACCCAAATTGAACTTTAACTTATCAAGAAACAAACCTTTGTTATGTTAAGCCACTGAGATTTTATGTTGTGGGTGATAGTGTTGTATTTGTACTCTGACAAATACAAATGCCAATAGACAGGTATCAGTATTTATCTAGTGTTATAAATTAAAAAATAAATTAGTGGGAAAAGGATATACTATTCACTAAGTGGGAAACTATTTTAACCATGTCCACAATAAATTTCAGGCAAATTAGTAAAATCCATTTTTTAAAAGTATGCATAAAAGAGCTTAAAAAAGTAATAGTGAATATATGTGTGACATATTTCCTTTTTGGTCCATTTTTTTCCTTCTATCAACTTTATATCCTTTTATGCAATGATTGCTGATTACTATGCATTTATGCAGTGCCCTCCTATAGTAGATAGCAATGATGGCAACGATACCCATTTATTACGTGACTTTGCAGTCCCTCTCATTGAAGAGTAAAAGTTTTTTTTTTATCACTTGAACCTGTGGCCTTATGATTTCTTTTGGCCAATAAAATGGAATGGAAATGGCATTATGCTAATTCCAAGCCTAGGTTTTATGACTCATCGTGTCCATCCTCTTGCTTGTTCTCACCCTCTGCTGTTACCTTGAGAACTTGCCCAGGGTAACTGGTCCCAAGAGGAGAATAAGAAACACATGGAACAGAATCAATCCTCAAGTGTGTGAGCAAGCTGAAGTAAGCCCAGCCTAGATCAGCTAAACCTCAAAGACACATAAGCAATTATTGTTTATTGTTATATACAGAGGGTTTTTGGGGTGAATTGTTACATAGTATTATTGTGGAAGTAGTTAGTAACACTCATTCCACAAAAAAACCTGCCCACCATGTTGCCTTACAGGGATTATACTCCTATAATGGATGTGTATAGAGATGCTTTAATGTATATTATCCTTTCCTTGGGAGAAGTGGGATAAGTTTCATTGCCTTAGCCCCTTCAGAATGCAATTTCAGAATACATAGAAACAATTCCCCAGTCTACTGACTGTTTAGTAAGATCTTGGGAAAAGTTAAGACTAGACGATGAGGGAGGGATAAACACTTTACTTTAGGCTGGTGAGTTTGTCAAGCAGCAAAATGTGTTTTAAATCTGCTGCCATTAGCAATTTTTTTTCTTTTGGTACCGTAGGCAGAAATTCTTCCCATCTTCTGGCAATAGGTTGGAAGTTAGTTTTAGTTTGGATTGTGTCATGGATTTATTGCCTTTTCTGAATCTCCATTGTACTTTGGTGAAAAGATAGGAGATATTGAGGCATGCAGAGGGAATGTCTTAAATTGTAAATCTCAGATGACATTGCTTATGAGGAAATGTGTGAATGGAAATAATTCAGACACAAAAGATTGGGCAAGAGTCCTCTCTGGATGTAGAGTGGAGACATGGGAAGAAGTTAGGAATCTACATGAAAACTAGAAAGAAAATAAGGAAACAGAAAGATGTGCTGTTCAGGGAAAATATTAATAAAAAGTCAAAGAAAATAAAATAATATTGTTTCAATTGGGAGATGTTGATAATGGGGGACATAAACTCATCACATTTGGCTGAATTCTGAAGTTATGAACTCAATCCAAGGAACACCATAAAACTGCAATTTGTATTACTGTATTTCTCTATTTTTTAATTCAATTGGTATTCACAATATTCCTTTTAATAATCCCTCCATAACTGTGGGATTTTCAATCCCCATGTTTGACCATGTCGTTTCCGTACTTAAAATCACTCATTTCCCCCAGTGGCCTTTAAAATAACATCTACAACTCTTGTGATCACATTTCAATTCTTTCAAATCTGCAGTGTTTCAAATTAGAGTTCCCTTGTAACTCTAAAGTAATTGGACAAATTTCACTTCACTAACCCTGTCATCAGAGATCAATCCCTATGGAAGTATTTACTGTTCCATTAACTTGGCTCCTATTTTTGTCTTCGTACATTTTTTGCATTGCTCCTCTTGCCTTTAATACTTTACCCTCTCCCCTCTCTCCCCATGTTCAAGTATTACTGTGTAAAGGAAAATAAAAGTCACAGGACCATCCCCCCAACTCCTTATGCAAAGAAAGGGTCAAGCCTGGAGGCTGAGTCATGCAACACCCCCTTCTAATTGAATAGCTGGTACTAACAGCTTTCTTACCCAAAGAAAGGTAAAAGGCCTCAGGCATCTACAAGGACTGCCCCCACAGATTATTCATAAGGAAATTCCTTGCTGGCTTCCCCTAAACAAGGACATGCAAATTGTAACTTTAGGTGTGCAGTCTAAACTTGGCTCCTAAAACTAACATCTGTTCTATACCACACTAAAACTATTTATTACAAGTTTATATTCCCAGATACAGAACAGAAACAAGATCAATCATTCTTCCACCTACCCAGGGACATCTACATAATTGATTCTTCCTTCACTCCTTTTTTCTCTTCAAACATTCACCTTATTTTATGTAAAATGTAGATTTCCTGGGCCTCACAATAATGTAACTATTTGCCTCACTGCCCAACCTCCTCCTCCTTGTCCTTACTGTAGGCCTCCTCCCATTTAAATACTGAGTTCCCAAATATTACTTCTAAAACAGTCACAGATGTGTCTGGGGCTTGTGTTTTTCCCGGGTGCTTACTCAGACTTTGGCTTAATAAACTTCCATTGATTGAGATCTTTGCCTTAGTCACTTATTTTGGGTTGTCAATTGTTTCCTAAAAGTCCAACAAGAATATTCCCTAAAGCTTTCCCTAATGCCTCTAGCCTGTCTTCCCTGAATTCTCATAGCACTTCTTATATGTTCCTTGCCTCGTGTTATTAATATTTGTATCAATATATATCTGATACTGCACTGTTAGCTCTTTGGCAAAAGTATCTAAGTCTGACAAAGCCAAAGAATTATCAGTATATAGGAACAAGCAATTTACACTCCTTGAAGGGCTGGAAGTACTCAACGGTCTTTCTGTGCTCTCCATTGTTAGGGAAAATAGATGAGAGAACATGGGTTTGGGGAATATGGATGGACCAATAAACATAGTAAGGCTTGAATCATGAATGGAGAGGAATAAGATGTGTTAAATGAGCTCTTCAAGCGACCCCTTTTTTGGCAAATACTGCTCAGACTAGTTCTTTCTCTCCCACTTGAAGGCTTGGGTGCCAGAGTAGAACTTTCTCCCACATAGGTCAACAGAAACCCACAGATTTTTATTAACTAGTTTCTACAGAATAATATACTGTGGCTTTGAGTGGGGACAGGTTCTCTATGTCATCCGGTAAGCCATCACTATTCCTCAAAGCCCTAATGTACTCATCTGGGCTAAACAGCTCTTCGTGTGACAAGTCAGGCATAGTCTAAAGAAAAATCAAAGTTAAAAATCCAAGAAGGGTGATAAAGTGTTGGACCTTGTAGAGGGAAAAGCGAGATGAAAGAGGAGAATATTTTACTTATCAGAGAAGTATTATAGAAGGACAGTTCCTTGAAGTTTCCAGAAGCCTGACTATGTTAGTGTATTCAAGCAAAAAGAATAATCAATGTCAGGGAGCAGATATATGGAAACTAACCTCATCTTGACTAAATCAGGAACTTCTGTGCCACTTTAGAAATGGGAATTCTAACTACCTAGTAGACTAGCAATATGTAGTCACATAATAGAACCACAGCATGTCTGAGTTGAAAATTCTTCAGTTATCATGTTAAATCCTCTCATTTTATGATGGGAAAAAATGAGATGAGGAAAGAGAAATTGATTTGTGCAAAGTCACAGAGCCAGTTGAGGCAGAGCTAGAGACAAAACTCAAAATTCCTGATTCTCAAGCCAATGAAATACAACTGTAAGCCATTATCACTTTAATAAATATTTATGGAGAACCAAATAGGTCAAACACAGTAAGTAACAAACAGCAATATGTGACCTGAAGGGCTGACTACAGGACATTAACATGGTCATTTTCCTGATAGAGGACCAGCAGCTGACTAGCTTTCCTGGAGTAGCCCAAATCTTGCTTGAAATGCCCTCCAACAGAGATAAGAACAGTGAAGAAGCTCAGGAAATTTCACCCTGAAATATGACTTGTTGGGATAAAGAATACTTTGAATTAAAGGCCATTAAGATCAACAGGCCCTTGGAAGGGGCTTTCCTTCTATCTACATTACCAGAGGAAACCATCAAAAGAACAACTGACTTCCCTTCCCTTCCCTATTATCTCACCATATTGCAGGAAAGATGAAGAATGCAACCAGACCTGCCCCAAATCATTTTAAATATAATACCTGTCACTCAAGGCTAATTTAATTTGCAAAGAGAATCATTTACAAGTCAATCTGTTTCCCCCATCCTTTCATACTCCCTAGCAACCATTTATTGCCCCTAAACAGTATTACCTAAACTGTTCATCTCCCCCACTCCTCCAAAAGGCAGGTATATAAATATCTGGATCTCACTGGGATATTGGGTAATCACTCTGTGATTCCCCCCTTGCACATGGTAAATAAACCTTTTCCTCTTATTAATCTTTTTTAATTGTGAGTTGACCTTTCAGCAAACTTTCTGGGGAAAGGGGAAGTTCCCTCTCACCCCCACAATAGTAAAAAGCTTATCAACTTCTCCTTAAAGTCATTTAAAAACTCTTTTTTTCTATACAAGTGCTGAATAACAGGAATGTAATGTAAGCTAGTTATGTCATTTAAATTTTTCTAATAGCTACAACAAAAACATAAAAAGAAACAGAGGAAGTTAATTTTAATAATATATTTGAGTTAAGTCAATATATCTAACATATTATCATTTCAGTATGAGATTGATCTAAAAATTTATTAATGGTATATTATACATTATCTTATTTGTACTAAGTCTTCAAAATTCAGCATGCATTTTACACTAGCAGCACATTTCTATTTGAACTGGCCACATGTCAAGTGTGCAATAGCCACATGTGCCTAGTTGCTGTTGTAGTGGACAAAATAGTTCTGTGTCATATACTAGAAAAATTAGTCCCTGATGTATTTCTGAAAAGGAATTAAAATGTGACCATAACATATTACATTTAACAATCCAATAAATTACAAAAAGTGGAAAATTCCTTTTCAGATGGATTCTTATGAACTTCAATTAAATGTCCTTCTTCCCTTAGTTATTCTATGTTATGCCTGAGTACACTAGGTCACTGGAAAGGTTAAATGAAAAGAAGCAAAAAGAACATTAAAATAAAATGTTATATTAAACCCAATAGGTTTTTAATGATTTCTGGCCTTCACTTATTCAAGTATTTATAATTGGGATTAAACTATATTTTCACAGTGGCAAGTCAGAACAGATAACAAAAGAAATGCAGCCACTTTTCTGGTAAGACGTTAGAGAATAAACTGTCCATTCAAATTAGAGTTTTTTTCTATATCACTGTCAAGACTAGTTTTTCATAAAAGGAAGGTCATTTTACATGGAAGGAATTGCTAAGCAGGCTAGAGGTTCAAAATCCATTACCTATTCATCCACCTAGTTAATAGATGTTCATCCTCTATAACCTTGAAGAAATTCTATCACAAAATTCAAATGCAACATACAATTCATATTTCTGAGCGCAGTGTTGCAAAATATGACTGGACAATATCACAGAATCTTTCAAATCAGAACTTTCTAGAAAATCCAAAATCTATGGTCATAGCAACTATAAATCAATGAAATACAACAAATTTTGGATCACAAGAAGAAGTGGTTTAACATTATAGTACCTACCAGGAGAAGGCACTTTCTGCAAATTCATTAAACACCGTCCTCCTAGGGGTCAGTTTTTCAATCACTCTAACGAATAAATGCTGTGGGGAAAATGATTTACAAGTGTTGGGTATTTCTCAATTATTTTTTACTTATCTTGCTTCATGCATTGCCACATGAACAAATACATTAATTTTCTTTTCTTGAAAAGTTGTAAAATATTTTATTTCATTTTCAGGTCTTGGGGGAAAAAAATCGTACTTTACCTCTAGTTTTCCTGCAACTTAAAAATTTCCTGGTCTCATTACTAAAAGGATAAACAATGAAAGTTTACATGCAATTCAGTTTACAATAATTAAAAGAGTATGTGTTTAAAGGAAATACTAGAAAATTTATTTTCTCAGAAGTTTACTTTCAAATAGTAATATCTTCAAGTTTACAAACTTGAGTGTCTTCAATTGTTTGGGGGCAGAAACTTGTCAATGATTTTTTAGCCTATTATGTAAATTCTACAAATACTCAGTACTTTTGAAACCGCCCTTTATAAAATTAATAAAGGACCACAAGGTGGGAACTGTGGTAGGGGAAATATATATAACCAGCCATTGTTCCCTAGCTTGCTTTCCTATAATTGCTTACCACTCAGTAGTCATATACCTGATGGTCATAAAGATTCTTAGATTTCTTCATTGCTCCCATAGATAACATTGCCATTGTGAGTCCTAAGGCTAGTTTTTGAGATATTCTCCAGGCGCTGCATTCTGTGGACCAACTGACCCAACCAGACTGGTGGCCCATACCCTGGAACTGACTCAACTGGTATTGTGACCCCCACCCAAGAACCAGCTCAGCACAGAAGACAATTTCTACACCTCTATGGTTCTGCCCCAAACCCAGCCAATTACAGCAGACCCAACTGCCTAGCCTTTTGCCCACCAAACTATCTTTAAAATTGTTTCTCCCAAATTTTCGGGGAGATAGATTTGAGAACTCCCCCCCATCTCCTCGCATGGTGCCTGTAATAGTAAACACTTTCTCTGCTGTAACCCCTGCTGTCTCACTGTAATGGCTTCCTCTTGAGCAGTGGGCAATGAACCTGGTTGTTGTTCTCTAGCTCGGACTAGAGCTTGATGATCTGCTGAGGAGCTCAGGAGTGAGAAACTGCTGGAAAGAGTTTAGTCAGAGATCTGTGAGTCCTCCTACAGAATGGGCAGTGGTCTCCCTAGCTCCTATTTTGCTACAGAAAGAGTTTATAAGGGGCTTTAGGTCTTCCATACACCTAATGGGGCACAATGGAAATTTTTGCAGCTGAGGAGACCATAGAGCAAAAATACATTCTGCTGGTACCTCAACAGGGGACTAATGACCTGCCACAGGGACAGAGACTACTATGCCACATGACACAGGCAAGATTTCCAGTGCTTTAGGTACCCTATAGCTTGATCTAAGCTCTGAGAATAAATAGATCCATGAAGAAACAAAGGAAAATAAGAATTCATTTCAGATGATCCATTAGCCAGAAAAGAATGACAGATAGAAAAAGAGGAAAAGACTACTAGTGAAATGAAGCTGCTGGAGGAAATGGATGATAATATAAATAACAATAATAACACTTTACATAATAGCCAAAGCCATCCTGAGCAAAAAGAAGAAAACTGAAGGAATCACATCACCAGACTTCAAATTATACTACAGATCTGTAGTAACCAAAACAGTGTAATACTGGCATAATAACAGAAACATAGACCAATGGAGCAGAATAGAGAATCCATAAATAAACCTATACATCTATAGTAAACTTATCTTCAACAAAGATGCCAAGAACATACATTGGGGAAAGGACAGTCTCTTCAATATATGATGCTGGGAAAACTAGATGTCCATACACAGAAGAATAAAAGTACACCCTTATCCCTCACCATATACACAAATCAAATTAAAATAGATTAAATACTTAAATATGAGACCTGAATCTATGAAACTACTAAAAGAAAACATTGGGAAAATGCTTCAGGGCATTAGTCTGGGCAAGGATTTCTTGAATAATACCCCCAAAGCACAAGCAACCAAAGCAAAATTGGACAAATGGGACCACATCAAGCTAAAAAGCTTCTGCACAGCAAAGGAAGCAATCAAAGAAGTGAAGAGGCAACCCACAGTATGGGAGAAAATATTTGCAAGCTTCCCATCTGACAGGGGATTAATAACTAGAATATATAAGAGCCCCAACAACTCAATAAGAAAAAATCAAATAATCTGATTTAAAAATAGTCGAAGGATCTGAATAGACATTTTTAAAAAGAAGACATACAAATGGCCAACAGGTATATGAAAAAATACTCAACATCGTTAGTCATCAGAGAAATGCAAATCAAAACTACAATGAGACATCATCTCACCCCAGTTAAGATGGCTTTTATCGAAAAGACAGGCAGTAACAAATGCTGGCAAGGATGTGGAGAAACGGGAATCCTCCTATGCTGTTGGTGGGAATGTAAATTAGCGTAACCACTGTGGAGAACAGTATGGTGGTTCCTCAAAACACTCAAAATATTACAACCATATGACCTTGTAATCCCACTGCTAAGTATATATCCTAAAGAAGGGAAATCAGTATATCGAAAAGATATCTGTACTCCCATGTTTATCACAGCACTATTCACAATAGCCAAGATTTGGAAGCAAGCTAACTGTCCATCAACTGGTGAATGGATAAAGAAATTGTGGTACATATACACAATGGAATATTATATAGCCATAAAAAAGAATGAAATCCTGCCATTTTCAACAACATGGATGGAACTGGAGAACGTTACGTTAAGTGAAATAAGCCAAGCACAGGAAGACAAATCTAGCATGTTCTCACTCATGTCAGAGCAAAATATTAAAACAATTGATCTAATAAAGACAGAGCTAATAGATTTGAAAACAAGAAGTTTACAGAAGTAAATTGCTAGAATATTTAACTTATCAAACTGACTAAAAAAATATTGTCTAAATAATTCATTACTATTAAAGAAATTGAATCACTCATTTAAGTCTTATAAAGAATACACTAAGTACCAACGTTCATAGCCAAAACATGAAACAACCCAAATTCCATCAACAGACCAATGGATAAACTAAGTGCCGTATATACATACAATGCAATATTATTCTGATACATACTACAACATGGATGAACCTTGAAAACATGCTAAGTGAAATGAGCAAGACACAAAAACACAAATATTTTATGATTCCAATTATATGAGGTACCTAGGATAGGCAAATTCATAGACACACAAAGTAGAATAGAAATTGCCAGGGGCTGGAGGGAAAGGGGATTGAGGAATTATTTTAATGGGTATAGAGTTTATATTTAGGATGATGAAAAAGTTCTGGAATTGGATAGCGGTGATAACTGTACAACAATGTGCATTCACTTAATGCCACTGATTGTATACTTTAAACTGATTTAAATGGTAAATTATACATATATTTTAACATAATAAAGAAAAATTTAGAAACAGCTTGTTATATCCACACACAGGGGCAAAAAAAAAAGTCTGCTGGGATTTTGACTAAGATTGTATTGAATCTTTATTACCTTGGGAATAATAGAGATTATTTTACATTATTGAGTCTTCCAGTCCATGGAGATGGAAAAAAACTCTTTTTTTTTAAGTCTTCTTTAATTTCTTTCAACAATGTATTATAATATTTGGTGTAAACGTCTTGCTGGCTAACCATAACATTTGATTTAAAAATGCTGTTGTAAATGATACTTTTCTTTCAATTTTATTTTCTGATGGTTTAGTGATGATAAATTAAAGTAAAAGTGATCTTAAAAAAAATACAGAAAGTAGGATGATGGCTACCAGAGGCAGGTGAGGGTAGCGGGGAGTGGGGGATAAAGTGGAGGTGGTACATGGGTGCAATAATATAGTTCGATAGATAGATGGAATGAACAATATTTGACAGCACAATGAAGTGACTAAAATCAACAATAAGTTAGGGTATACTTTAAAATAACTAAAAGAGTGTAAGTGGAATGTTCCTAACACAAAGAAATGATAAATGTCTGAAGTGATGCGTACCTCAATTATCCTGTTTAGATTAATACACTTTGTATACCTGTATCATAACATCACATGTACCCTATAAATGTATACAACTATTATGTACCAACAACAACTAAACATTTAAAAATAACACAAAGACATTTAATTACAACATGAAAAGATTGTGGAACAACAACATCAGTTTTTAATTTAAAAATTCAATTGATTAAATGAAGGAGATGGTGATACTATCGAAACACAAATTAAATGCTTGGAAGATCAAGTAAAAGAAAAATCTCAAAAACATTGCTGCTGGGAAAACTGGATATCCACATGCAAAGAAATAAAACTAGACCTCTACCTCTCACTATATACAAAAATCACTCAAAATAGATTAAAGACTTAAATATAAGACCTGAAACTATGAAACTACTAGGGCAAAACACAGGGGAAATGTTTCAGGACATTTGTCTATGCAAGGATTTTTTTGGATAAGAACTCAAAAGCACAAACAATAAAAGCAAAAATAGATAAAGGGGATCACATCAAACTAAAAACCTTCTACACATCAAAGGAAACAATCAACAGAGGAAAAAGACAATCTACAGAAAAGAGAAATATTTGCCACTTGTGTATTTGACAAGGGGTTAATGTCTGGAATATATAAGGAACCCAAACAACTCAATAACAAAAAATGAATAATTTAATTAAATACTGGGCAAAAGACTGGAATAGATATTTCTCGAAAGAAGACATACAAATGGCCAACTGGTATATTAAAAAATACTCAACATCACTAATCATTAGGGAAATGCAGATCAAAAGCACAATAAGGTATCACCTTACATCTGTTAGAATGGCTAGTATCAAAAAGACCAAAAAAAATGCTGGTGTTCATATGGAGAAAAGTGAACTCCTATGCACTATTGGTGGGTATGTAAAGTAGTACAGCCATTATGGTCAATAGTATGGAGGTTCCTGAACAAATTAAAAACAGAACTACCAAATGATCCAGTAATCTCACTGCTACTGGATATACATCCAGAAGAAATGGAATCATTATATTGAAGAGATATCTGCCCTCCCATGTTTATTGCAGCACTAATTACAGTAACCAAAATATGAAATCAACCTAAGTGTCCATCAGTGGATGAATGGATAAATAAAATGTACTGTATATACACAATGAAATACTATTCAGCCATACAAAAGAATGAAATCCTGTCATTTGCAACAACATGGATGAACCTAGAGGACAGTATGTTAAGTGAAATAAACCAGGCACAGAAAGACAAATGCTGCATGACCTCATTCATGTGTGGATTCTAAAAAAAGTTGATCTCATAGAAGTAGAAAGTGGTTACTAGAGCTTGGGGAGGGTAGGAGAAAGGGGAAAGTGAGAGAGGTTCCTCAGTGGGGATTATGCTATAGTTAGATAGGAGGAAAAAGTTCTGGTGTTCTATTGAACAGAATAATGAATATAGTTAATAATAATGTCTATTTCAAAATAGAAGAGAATACTTTGCTCTCACCACAAATAAACAAAAAATGTTTGAGATAATGCATATCCTGATTACCCTGATTTGATCATTACACAATGTATACATGTATTGAAACATCACACTGTACCCCACAAATATGAACAATTATTATTTGTCAATAAAATAAAACTAAAACAAGATATATAAATATGGCTAGAAAAGCTAAGGGACTTTAAGCATAGACCATGAAATTGATAGGGGTTCCAGAAAGAGAAAACAGATGAAGAAGTAATTATTAGCTAAATAATTGAAAAAAATTTGGCTGTACTTATTGAAAAGACTTGGGCATTTCCAGAAGGGATTCGTTAAGGAATATACATCTAGGTATATCCTGATTTAAAAATTATCCTTAACTACAAAGATAAATAGAAAACAAGTGTGTGGACAGAGGGAAGTCACTTTAAAAAAAATCAGACTGATATTGGACTTGCCATCTCTAATACCAGAAACTAGAGGTAGTGGACTAACAAACTACTGAGAAAAAGTATGATCCTCAAATCAGTCAAGATATAAATCACCTGTTAGGTAATATATAACCCACAACCCTTTCTGAGTAATATTTTCAAGAAAGCACTAATGGACTCCAATCAAACATGTAATGAACCAGAAAAGAAGCTTTAAGAGAGGGAACCATGATGAAAGAAAAGAAACAGAGGTGACAATACAAATATACATAAGTAAATCTAAATGGAATATGCCAGACTGACTACGAATGTATAGTATAAATGCTACGTAAGGAATCAAAAAAGAGAAACGACATACTACAAGAGAAATCTAATCATAACCTGGAACTCAAAGTATTATTTCAGAAAAATTGAGGAAAGGATGGAAATAGGAGCAAAATTCAAATTTCAAACCAGGTGAAGGATAGGAAAGAGGGGGGAAAAAGAAACAAAAATAGAAAGGTAAATAGAAAACACGGAATTTGATGGCATAATTAAGTCCTAATGTGATAGTAATTATAATAAAAGTAAATAGATTAAACTCTAGAACCAGGTCTGGCAAACTATGGCCTGAGAGTCAATCTGAAAATATAGTTTTATAGGGGCACCACCTGTTTACATATTGTCTGTGAATGTTTTTACCCCACAACGGCAGGGTTGAGTGGTTGGAAAAGGTACCATATGGCCCACAAGGCTGAAAATATTTACTATCTGGCCCTGTACAGAAAAAGCTTGCAACATCTGTTCTACAATCATAAAAAGAGATTCAATGACTGGATTAATTTTTAAAAACACATATCTAGCAAGATAATGCCTAGAGCAAATACATTTAGAACAAAAGAACAGAGTGAATGAAAATAAATAAAAATATAGGAAAAGGTAAACTGAGCAAATACATACCAAAAGAAAGCAGAGAACAATTTTTTAATTTGAAGAAATGAGTACATTGTATACCAGCAAATGATCAGGAGATCAAGGAGAATAAATATATAATGACTATAAGCATGTATACACTTACCAATACAGCTTTGAAATAAAGCAGTTGACAGAACTATGCAGCAAAATAAGTAAATGGATAAATGGAGATTTTAATGCATACCTCTCAGACACTGGTAGTTCAATAAGACAAAATTTAAACTGAGGTAGTCAACTGTATATTTTTTTATATTTAAAACTAACATTCAGCAAACAAAAATATACTTTATTTCAAGCATGCAAAGAATACTCTCATAAACTAACTATATTAGACTACCTTATGGTATGTATCAAATACCTTAAAATTATGCAAATCCTTTTTACCCAGCAACTTCTTCTCTAGGCATTTACCTTAAAAAAATAATCAGATTTGCACACAAATATATTTTAACAGAATGTTCATCACAGCATTGTTTATATTAGAAATATATCGCTAATAGCCCACTGTCACACAATAGAGCACTGGTTAGGTAAATCATGGTGCATTCACATGCTGTTGGCCACAGCCAGGAATGTCCTTTCTTGGACATGAATGAAAAATTACTAGCTCCAATATAGAAATAGATAAAGGGAGGTTGTATAACTTGATGCACAGGCCCAGATGAAGGGAAATACCATGATTGTGAATAAATGTGAGATGATAACTATTTTAGGACCTGGAATTAAAAAGTCAAGACTTTCTAATGATACTTCTTGAGTAGCAAAATTATTCCCTTTTAAGGTTGTATATAATGCTTTGGGGCAAGTACGTAACCCTTCTGGCAGAGGTCAGGATAAAAACCTAGAAACTTTTTTGCTCAGGACTCCATGGATCTAACAAATTCTTGCATCTGCCATCACCTGGGGCATGTCGTCCAAATGAACAGAAAAGGGAAAGTCAGAACCTAACCTACCTCAAATATGTCCTATGCATATCTGTTCTCTTACCTTTTTTAGCTGATAAAGCTTATGAGTAAAAGTAATTGGTGTCCATAAATTTCATTTGCAGCATTCCTCAAACCTGTTTTGATCTTATTTGATCAGAACCTAAGGCACAATTACATGGAAAATGATGAAGCCATTAAGAATTATGTTAGAGAAATCTTGAATTCTTATAGCAAAAGTTTATGATATATTAGATCCAGGAAGCAATCACTAAACTGCATTATATAATGAGATACTATTAAATTATAGCTATCTTTTAGACACATACATAATAATATAACTAGAAAAATGTATACCAGGCCAGGCACAGTGGCTCATGCCTGTAATCCTAGCACTCTGGGAGGCTGAGGCAGGAAGATCGCTTGAGGTCAGGAGTTCGAGACCAGCCTGAGCAAGAAAAAGCAAGACCCCATCTCCACTAAAAATAGAAAAATTAGCCCGGGCTCAGTGGAGTACACCTGTAGTCCCAGCTACTCCCAGGCTGAGGCAGGAGGATCACTTGAGCTCAGAAGTTTGAGGTTGCAGTGAGCTATGATGATGCCACTGCACTCTACCTGGGGTGACAGAGCAAGACTCTGTCTCAGAAAGAAAAAAAAAAAAATGTATACCAGATTGTTCACGGCTCTCTTCTCCAGAAATGGGGTTATATTTATTTTCCTTCTTTTCAGTCTTACATATTTGCTACATGTAGAGCAATTAATATGTATTACTTTGATAACCAGAAAAAATTGATGTTATTTTACAAATATAATCAAATTAAAAAGCAATGAATGCCATAAAATAAATGTATTTCTTATGGTAGTTCTTAATTAGCCCACTTTTTTCAACAAGTTGGAAAAATTCCCACTGAGTTTGATGGGAATTTTAAAGGCCCTTGGGGGAGGGGAAGAACTGATTCAATTTATATTTTTAATAATGGTGTCATGGATAATTTCTAATTTCTCATTATAAAACTAACATAAGTTGAATTTATCTAGGAATATAATACATATAAATGAGTTTAATTGCACAAAATTAAAACTCATTTTAAATATATAAATAATTCAAAATAATTCAGGACAGTTAATTTAGATCCTTAAGATTAAACCTCTTAATTTAAATAAAGAAAACATATTATTTGCATTAAAATATTGTTTTCTTTGAAAATGCAACATATTAATAGTTCCTACAACAGGAAAAATAATAGACTGGTGACCTGGATCTGCTAAATATCTCACTATGAATTGGACAAGTCAGATTTATCTCTGCATCCTACATCTGAATATAATTATACATTTATATAGATAATACATACGTTTCTACAGAGCAGTCTTCTCAAATACAACACCATTTCAAAAAGTTTATTCCCTGAGCTGTTCATATTTTTCTCATGTATAAAATGAGGGAGTTGGAATATAATCTCTGATGATCCTTTAACAGGGCAATTGTCACCCTACAAACAAACCAGCTCCATGAAGGAATCAGAGTTGATATAAAGTCACCTCAGTCTTATACAGAGATTCAAAATACTACCTTAACAATAAACTTGTCCCCATGAAGGACCTTCCTTCACCAATCTGACCTAATAACCACACTGAAACGTCTCTGCAATTATAAAGCACACCAGCCTCCCGCATAGGAGTACCTCCTGTTCCACAGAGACCACGATTCCTTTAAAGAATCCCTATAAGGAATCTCCTGCTATTTGCAATCTCACAAACACTTGAAAGGGTTTCTCAGGCACCATGCCCTGAAAGATCTTCAGATACATCGAGATGTACTAATTCACATCATCATTTTACATTTTAGTTTAACAGGTAAATTTATAAATAGGCCTCATTTGCAAATAAATAATTGCATTCTAAGGTGTTAGAGAAGTATCTGAAGGCTGCAACCATTTGCTACTTTCCTTAATGTTATCAAAATATACTATGTTTTTGATTTCTGTAAAGCAAAACTAAAACTGAAATCCACAAAAATGCAGTTAATTAATTTAAATTGCATTAAAATTCCTTGTTATATTTAGGTGAACACTATCATGATTAATCCTATAATATCATCATGACATCTATAAAATTAACATTTTTTCCATTTACAATGTTCCCCAGAACAAGAGGCCCAAGCTTCCAAGTTAATTAATGCTTTATTAATTATTTTAATATTAAACTAGAATTTCTAATGCTGCATTTCACAGTCACATTATCATTTAGTGAATTCAATGATTAACGTCACCACTATGACTATTAAGGGAACTAATAATTTTTATCTACTTCGTTAACATTTAACCAACAAAAGCTAAAATGTACAGTTTTATCCCTTTCACATGTGATTTTTCTCTTTAGCTCGTTCCAATGAATGAAGTCTTTAATCTACCATTGTTTGATACATAATCTAATTTGGGTAATATATTCCTTTATTTCTTTATCTTATGACTCTTACTACCTCATTTCTTTAACTGTATTATCGAATGTAATGAATTTATTGAGAGAGTTAAATGTTACCATAATGGTAAATATTAAATGGTTATAACACTATTGGATAATTTTTAATGGTTAAATAAAATATTTTTTGATAGCCAAACATTAATTTTAGTAGGCATGTAGATTCTTCTAGTCTAATAATTTCAAAATTCCTATAATAAAGGATCTCTGCCTGTCTAAATCTGTGTGGCACAGCAGTGACAATGACTTTGAGGCTAAGAACACCAGGTCTAAGATGCTTAGCTTTTGGAACCCTTCCTCAGCCTGCCCCAGAAATTGTTGGTAGTGTAGAGACTAAATAGACTCCATGGAGAGGAATTTATATCCAGAAGGACTGGCTAGACAAGGCCAGGTTGAACAAAGCAAAGTTGATATAGCTTTAAAGATATCAAAATGTCAAAAAAAAGACATAATAAAGACATCTGCTTGTGAATATTTATAGCAGCACAATTCACAATTGCAAAGATGTGGAAACAACCCAGGTGCCCATCAATACACGAGTGGATTAATAAAATGTGGTATATGTATACCATGGAGTATTACTCAGCAAAAAAAACAATAGTGAATTAACACATCTGGTATTATCCTGGTTGGAGCTAGAACCCATTCTTCGAAGCGAAGTGTCACAGGAATGGAAAAACAAGCACCACTGGTACTCACCATCAAATTGGTACTAACTGATCAACACCTACATCACACAGGGCAATAATATTCATCAGGGGGCGGGCAAAGCAGGAGGGGCTGGGAAAAACTCTCACTGAATGGATGCGGGGAGCACAGTTTGGGGGATGACCACGATTGCAGCTCTGACACGGGCAGTGCATGGGCAATATATATAGCCAAAGTGTTGTACCCCCATAGTATTCTGAAATAAAAAAATTAATAAATAAATAAAAATAAAGATACCAAAATGTGTCTGGCAAATTTTGGAAAACATACTACCATGGGTTTTAACTATTGGTAAGTCAGGTACCACAGACTACAGTAAAATAAACCTTTGAAGCCAAGTCCTTGATGCTGCTTCATAAACTGTATGAAAATGACATCAAACTAAAGTTAGATGTCTTGATCTGCTAACTAAATTTACTGTTTGATGATAGTCTTGCCTTGCTCTTTGTGTTTAATTCCTCATACCCTGGCCAGTGTCAATGAAACAGTGTAATGTTAAGTTATCATCATAGACCATATAGCTTAGAGTCAGCCCTAAGTAGGCCAGATGCTATTGCAATAGCCACCATTACAGGGAAAAAATCTCTTTAAACAAAAAATCAAAGCTCCATCCAAAGTTCACTTATTTCAAATAATCTATGTAAAGAAAGATACATTTATCAAATGCTAAGTGTGTTGTAGACACAAAATGTACTGCCCAGCTTCCCCTTCAAAGAAGTACTTGCTGCCCCCCTACAGGGAGTGTGGTTGGTACACAGGCTCCAGCTGTTAGTTCCTTCAGGGTCTTCCTCAGCTGCAGAAAGCCCCCTCACCAAAAATAACACTCACAGAAGCCTACATCTGGTGTCTGAACAAGGTAGCTCTGTAGCCATGAAGGCTTGACCATTCTGGGCCAACGTCTGGTACCTTTGATGGGCAGTGCTCTCTCAAGAGCTCCCAGTAAGGTGGGATGAGGCTTTTTTGAGCCTGCATCACAGTTAAACCTCTTTCTCTGCCCAATCATGTTTTTCCTCCTCCTTCTCACAGCCGTTGTTCCTCAATAAATAACTTGCACCCCAAGTACTCAATCTCAAAGTCTGCTTTTGGAAATCCCAACCTCCAGCAATGTATCAGGTGGTATATATGTGCATACAAATATATGAGCATGTGTGTGCATTGTAAATCTCAAATTCTGCTCATAACATTTATGCAAACTAAACACCCCTTGACTGCAAAACAACTACAAACCATGTATAGCCTATTTTTTAAACTTTTCAGATGTATCACCCATCAAGAAATTGAGGAAAATCCTCAAAAATGAAGACAAAGTCTAGGTCCTATTCCAGATAAAGAGTCTGATAGGAAACTTGGTAAAGACTCCCAAAATACTTAGGAAAGAACACCTGATTCAACAAAGGAATTTAGAACTGGCTAAGGTCCTATGTAAAGATACCAGAAATAGGGAAAGATAGTGTGCTAGATTGTTCACCAAATGTTCCAGTGCTTCTTCTCTAGTCTTCTTCTCTGTGGAAGGATGTATCCCTGTCCTATTGAATTCAGGAGAGGTCATGTGACCTACTTGGGCTAGTGAAATATGGAAGTAATATGTGTCTTTTCTGGGCAGAAGGTTTAAGACAGTGTTTCACTTTGTCCGCTTTTTCTCTGACATGGTGATGGGCAGTATTCCAGAGAGATGATGCTCTGTGAATCTTAAGAAAGAAATTTAATTTTATTCAGTATCTACTGTAGATGTTATCTCATTTAATGCTCAAATCAACCCTGTTAGGAAGATAATTATTCCAGTTTATACTTTTGTTGGCAAACAACAGAAACCAAGTCTGGAAATATAAGCAGAAGAAAAGTTGTTAGAGAGATATCAGATTGCTGTTACAATCCATGAGAACAGTGAAGAACCATGTGAAAATGTATGGAAGTAGCCAAGGTATAAAGAGCTCACCCAGTATCACAAAAGAGAAGACGTCTTCTCAGGATCCCACTACAAGCACTGTCACTACTGAACACTCTCTGCCATACCACCGGACTCTAGCCTCCTCCACAAACACTGCAAATAAGTTTTGACTTTCTCTATGCCTTAGTATATCTCCTGAAGAGCTAAATCTCCTGGCATAAGCATCCAGATGGCTAAGTTTATGTCCTAAGTCTATGCCAACAAGTTGGCACTAGGAATATATGCCCCTCATTCAGCTTCCAAGTGAAAAGTGGGGGCCTCACATTTCTCTTTGGATTACTCCAGTAAAGGGTATTTAGATACTAGGAAGACAAAAGTGACAGATGTGATATTATTTTCAGAACACACTTAAGAAGACTGAAGCTTCAAGAATTTAAGTGACCAATTCAAAATCACACACCAATAAGGACTTGTATCAGTCAGAATGCTTTCACCTGCAAGTGGCCAAAATCCCTGACTCAAGCAATAAGGCATCTGTTATCTCACACAAAAGGTATTCCAAGTGAAAGGGAGGCTCCAGAGTTGGTTGTATCACTTCTTGAATGATGTTATTGGGTCATGTAATTTCTTACCCTTCCTATCCACAATCTCAGCTTCATATTAATGTTAATACTCATATGATTATAAGGTGGCTACAAGAGCAATTAGGGCTACACACTTCTTTGTTCATTTTCTACCAAAGAAATTCTATCATACCCTTATCACTTCTTTCTTGCTGGTCCAAATTATGTCACATGTTCATTCCTAGAGATTGCTACATGCTGATTAGCTTAAGCCTGGCTTCCAGAAATAATTGCTGGCAAGGGAAGAGGCATTATTATGATTGACTGTTTCATCATCCACCCTGAAGCTGAAGATATGAGTCATATGAGCTTCACATAGGAAGGTAGGTGCATGAAGAAAATTATGATTATCTTAAGAAGAAAGAAGGGGAAATGGATACTCCGTGGGCAACCAACAACTATGTTCTGACTATTTATAATACATGTATTTTTTAAAGTTCCCACACCTACATGAAATGTCCTCAATTATCCCTAAAGAGAGGCTACCTAAAGTATCATGTGGGTAATGCACTCAACTCCAAGTTCATGATCTCTAGGTGATGCATCAGTGACTCAGGGCTAAATGGTATTATACCAACCCCAAACACACTGATATTTCATGATGGAGGAAAAACAGGACAATTGAAATAAAATTATTTTTGGAAAACAACAATGAGGGAAAATAAAGTGGCAATTTTTCCATGTAATATATCATACCTTGCTGGTCAGGAATAGAGAAAAGGCCCTATCCTAGAAGTGAAGTGAGTTTCCTGATCAGCCAAGCTGGCTGCCCCTGGTTCTGTTCTCTGGGAATATCTCTCTCATCAATTTTCTTCCAAAGTCAAGTCTGGGATGATCACTTTCCAAATTTTTCCTCAGAGGGGGTTACAGTGACTTAGCAGTCCACTTTGTATTGGTGCAGTCATACAGACCAAGGGATTAAGGTTGTTGGATAGGATTTTTGTTTCTTTGGCAGTATAACACATTTATAAATTCACTAGGCTTTCAGCTTATTTGCTTTTAATCAGTTATACCAGCTAGGAACCCCAGCCAGAGATTGTGTTAAACCAAAGGCTTTGAGTCTGAGAATATCACTTTCCTTGCTAGAGCTTTCAAAACACTACATTCAGCTTGAGTTTAACTATTATTGGACATTCATGAAGACAGCAAGAAGAGCTAACATATTCCAACATCCAAAATTTCCTCTAATAATACACTCTATTTAGGATCATGATGAGTTCCAAATACAACATATGGTAATTTAACAAAATGTTTTTTAATCACACAACACAACATATGCCAACTACTTACCACTCATTCATTCATTTAATGATACTTATTGAACACCTAGAGCCTAAATCAGCTATTGTTACAGTAGTGCTGTGTAACAAACAACCATAATATCTCTGAAGTAGACAAAAATACTCATTATTTTCTTACCCACAGGTTTGCAAAGTTAGCTAGGGCATCATTGATTCACACTGAAGACTGAGTTTAGGTATGTTTCCCAATGTGTCTCATTTTGGTACTAGGCTGAAGGGGCAGCAATTAGCTGGGGCATGTTCTCCTCACAGCGATGGCAATAGACAAGAAGACAAGCTCAACTTTAAAAGTACACTTCCATCCTCTTCTCATATCACATCTACAAACATCTCATTGATGAAAGAAAGAAAATAGCTAAGCTGAAAGCAATGGAGTGGATGAGTATAATCCACCTGTATTAGGATTCTCCAGAGAAACAGAATCAATAGATTGTGTGTTATATATGGTTTTTCTGAATTGGTTAAAGGGGCTATGGAGGCTGATAAGTCTCACAATCTGTCTGCCTTGTGCAAAATGGAGACCCAGGAAAGATGGTGGTATAGTTCCTGTCTGAGTCTGAAGGCCTGTGTGCCAAGAGCACCACTAGTGTAAATCTGGGTCTAAGGGCAGGAAAAGACCAACGTCCCAGCTAAAGCAATCAAAAGAGAGTGAATTCTCCCTTCTGCCTTTTTGTTCTATTTAGGCCCTCAAGGGATTCGATGATGCCCACCCACATTAGGGAGAATAATCTGCTTAACCCAGTCTATCAATTCAAGTAATAATCTCATCTGGAAACACCCTCACAGACACACCCAGAAACAATGTTTAACCCAATATCTGGGTACTCAGTGATCCAATCAAGTTGACACATAAAATTAGCCATCACACCATCCATCCACCATAAGGCCATGGCAAGGGCATGTATGTATAATACCACTATAGGTGACTGAATAATTAACCAGTAATTTAATCTACCACATCTGCTACATACAAAGTGTTGTTACAAGCACTGAGGATACAGCAGTGCTCAAAGTAGACAAAGCCACTGCACTTATGGGTTTTAAATTGTAGTTTTGGGAGCATGAAAACAATGAGCACAATATCAAGTGTATTTACAAAATGTTATACAATGTTAAAAGTGTTAATGATAGAATCTTAGTGGTGAGTCGAAAGGTGTTCACTCTAAATTCCCTTCAACTATACTGTTATTTGAAGATTTTCATAGTGAAGTGTTCAAAAAACTAAAGCAGGTTAAGGGATTTATAAAGTGGTATGTATTTGTGATATTTTGGGCAGGGTGGTCAAAGAAGCATCTATGAGGAATTTCCATTTAAGTAGCAATCTGACAGATGTGAGGGATGAATCCACATGGAAATCTGAAAGGAATCGTTTCCAGGCAGATAGAAAAGCAAGCTAGAAGAGCTTTGAGATGAGACATGACCTGGTGTGTTTTAGGAGCAGCAAGAAGGTCAGCATGGCTTAGAAGAGGGATAGTGGATGACCCTACAATGTTAGGCAGCAATATGATCACATTGGGCCTTTTTGTCATGATAAAGACTTTGCATTTTATTTTAAATATTATGGGTAATATTACAATATTTGCATATAAACATGTGTGAACATTTTAGTTCATTAATAAGGGAACCAACAGAGAAGAAAGAAGAGCTAGTTCAAACATTATTTGACAAACAAGAATTTATAAAGTCAGACAGAAAAGAAATGCTTAAGTAAGACTGTTAAGTTAGATATATTGTTGTATATCTTTCCACAGGAAAATAAAACCATAACAGTTTGGGTATTAACTTTTCCAAAAGGCTACACAATCCTAACACCTTATCAATTTCTAGATTAACCTCTAACCTCACAGGGTTCTAAACTGACTTCAGTGTTAACAGCTGTGGATTATTATTAGCCAAATAAATTTTGACAAGGCTACCATCAGAAGAGAATGTAAGATGAGTGCCAGATGAGAATCAATCAGGCTTCTCAGAACATGCTATCACACGATATCAAGCAATTAACATTTTGTGAATTTCAAAGTTTGAGATAAAGCTTTCTTTCTCAAAAGACATCGGAGGGAACATGTTTATATTATATGACTTCTATTTGAAAAGAATTTCACTTTCTGTTATTTGGAGAAGAGACTTCAGGATGCAACAATCAAAGTAGGATGACCACTTAGGAGCCCATTACACTAGTTCTGATGGGAGGCAATGGCAACTTGGATTAAGACAGTATCAGACTGGGGGCCCAAGATGGCTGAATAGAGACATCAGTTGCCAGATCGTCCTGGAGGGAAGGAAGCGTTTCAAATAAAGGAGAGGGGAGAATGGGCACAGCTCAGGTGTAGTTTCGGGGGGAAAGGTACCAGGGTTTGTCAGAGACTTCACAAAAAGAAATTGTGAAGCAGAACAAGAAGAAAAAAATATATTGGAAAAGATCAACCCTGGAGAAGATCAGAGCACAGTGAAAGGGATAGGTGGGGGTTTTGTTTCTCCTTCTCACACACCACTGGTAATCAGTGGGCTACTGAGTTGCTTGGGAGCTTTTCCACCCTCATGAGCCCAAGTGCTGCTACAACCATTGAACTCAGACCTTCTTGAAAATAAAGCATTGGGCTTCCAGGCCCTTTGGAGTTCCCCCCTCCACCATGGCCCACAGCAGAGAAGGTGACGCCATACTGCTTCACTGTCCGTAGTGTCCCTTTAACCACCCCAGGGAGCTCCAGCCCTTCAGTTTTCACATCACCTGTTCCCACACAGTTCCCAACTCCTGCTCAGACTGTGGCAGGCCCCAGAGAACTTGTGTGATCCCAGTGCTTGGTCATTCTATGTTGGCTTCCTTCCAGGGAGAGGGACCAGAAGGGCTGGAGTGCTGGCTTTCTTCCATTCAGACACTTTTGCTCTCCCACCCCTCCCTCACCCACTGCAGCCAAGAGGAATGATTGAACAGAGACTTTCAAAAGTGGCCACCTCTCCTCTGCTGGTGCGCTGTGCAGTCTGAGGTTTCCACAGAGAGTGAGGCCCACACCTTTCTCCTTGAGGATCTGCAGTAGACCTAGGGGTGCTCAGTCTGGAAGTTCCCTGCCCACCATCACTCCCCAGAGACTCCCACCAGTGGGACAGACATGCAGGCCCGATCCTGTACCCCTAGGACTCAATCAGGTTGCTTGGTGGCACAGAGGGGAGATTTAAGAACTGGACTTGGGAGGCAAGGGAGCCCATGTGGGCAGAACTGAGAGTACAGTGTGGGTCTGAGCTGCAGCCAACTGGTGGAGCACCAATCCCCCCACAGGAAAGCCGTGCTTTCAGACTGGGGTGGGTCCTTGTGCAGGGAAGTTCCCAACCCATGGTGCTATGGCTGCCAAGCTCAGTGAGTTCAGGTGCCCGTTTGCAACCAGACACCGGAGGGAGATTCTCAGGGCAGGGGAAGAGTGAGAGTAGTGAAACTCACTCCCACCGGCCAGTCAGTGAATTGCAGACAGCCCCTTCACATGAGCAGACTTTCTGGTTTGGTGAGGCTGCTTCTGTCCCCATCCTAGTGGCTTTCCTCAGTGGTCTGGGAGCCTCCCTTTGATCCCTGCCCAGACAGTTCTAAGACCTACCTCTGTGGAGCTGGAAGCAGGCTCCCCTGACCTAGCCCCACCCAGCCTTGCTCCTCCACACACTTCTGCTGTGTGGAGAACAAGCAATATCCTAGGAGCTACAGGGCCCCTCCCACTGCCTGGGGCATTCAAGTGCTTCGTCTGAGGGGCTAGAGCTGATTACAGGCACCAGAGAACGTCTCTGCAGTTGGCTCTTCCCTGAAAGCGCCAACTACTGAGACAGAGAAAAATTGCACAGCCCATTACAGTATTTACTGGCTCAATCAAAGAGGGCAAGGCTGATTCTTACTCACAAGCACCACTCACCATCTCAGAGATTAAGCTAGGGGTTCTAGTAGAATTCACGCTGCTGGGGGGAAGGGAAGACAGTAGAATAGAAGCAGCCCAAAGGGGCATCACTTTTTAGGAGAGTGATAAAAGTTGCAGGCAGCTTGAGCTGAGGGGTCTCCCTCCTCCACTGCAGACCTCTGGGCTGATCGGGGAGCTGCTCAGAGTCTGTGCAAAGACATTGCATTGGAGAGCAGGTGCAGCAGAGATCTGGTGGCTGCCAATCCCAGATTTCTGCAGCCAACACCATCCTGATAGCTGTGGTGCATGGCACCAGGTCAGTTCAGGACTCAGCTTTTCAGCAGTAGCCTTCACATAACTCCCACCAGCCTGGGGAGGGAGCAGAAAGAACAGATGATCCCCCACACTGTGCCTTGTGACTGGGGGCCAAGCACGCCTCTCCGCCTGCATAGGATCTGAGCAGCAAAGGAGCCTCACATGCCACAGGCACCACCTGGGATGCCTTGGGCAACTTACTCAGTAGGTTCTAGTTGAGGAGAGAGAACCTGACAAGAAGCTTGGGCCTGCCTACATGGTATCTAGTCTACTGAGACAAACCCCTGCCTGTGTGACTGGGCATCAGCAGTCTCCACACGGGTGGAACAGCCTTCTATCTGTGTGGCTCTGCCACCATAATTGCCAGATCCAGCTCTGAACCTCTCACTGCACCTGAGACTGAGGCTCTGTCCCTGTAGCTCCACGGTCCTCACTGGGCCTGTGACACCACCTCTGAGATTCCAGAATTGTGCCTGGGCCCGAAGACCCCACACTTGAGTCTCCACCACTGCCACTGGGCCAATGGAACCTCCCCAAAGTCCAACACTTCACCCAGGACACCCCAACCCTGAGCAGCCTTTACTATTGGACCTGGTTCAAGCAAATGCACACAGCCCAGTCATCCATGAGTACTATCTAAATATACTCACCCAGCTGCCACTGTCACCCCAAATGGGTGACCCCAGCCAGAGCAATCCCCCACAGCAGTTGCTGTGAAGAGGGTCGCATCCAGCCCCCAACTCAAACTTCCAACAATGAGCTGGAGAACAACCCTCCACCCCACACAAAGATAATCCAACACTGGCTAGAACTGTGGCAATCACAGGGGAATGGGTCAAAACAGAACAGCCGTTCTACAGGCTCTCAGTGTACCTGCCCCACCCCTGATTGGTCAACATTCTAGAGTAAGACACAAAAGGTCCATCTAGGTTCCTCCCCCTCCCTTAACTAAACAGGAGACTTCTCAGCAAAGGAAAACAAGTGCACTGCAGTCCTATTAACACAGAGCAGAGAGAAGAGGAGCCAGATGAGAAGAAACCAGCAAAAGAACCCTGGCAACATGAAAAAACAAAATAGTTTGACACCCCCAAGGGATCACAATGGAGCTGCAGTTGTGGACTCCACCCACAAGGAAATTGCTGAAATGACAGAAATGTAATTCAGAATATGGATAGCAAATAAGATGAATGGAATTGAAGAGAAAATTGAAATCCAAAAAGAGAAGCAAAAAATATTTTAGGAAATCAATGAAAAAGTTGCTAAAGAGCTAGACAACATAACAAAGGATAAAATAGAACCTAAAGAAATGAAAGAGTCATTTAGAGAATTTCAAAACACAGCAGAAAGCCTCAACAACATGCTAAACCAAGGAGAAGAAAGAATCTCAGAGCTTGCAGACAAGGCTCTCGAGATACCCCAGCAATTCAAAAAGTCACAGAAGAGAATAGAAAAGCCTGAGCAACAACTGAGAGAGATATGGGACTATGTGAAGTGAACTAACATATGAATATAGGTATCCCTGAGGGAGAAGAAGAAAGAGCTAAAAGCGTGGGAAACCTCTTTGAGGGAATTATTGAGGAAAATTTCCCTGATATCACCAGAGATTGAGACATACAGATACAAGATGGTCACTGAACACCGGGAAGATTCATAGCAAATGGACATCTCCAAAACACATAGTAATCAACCTGGCAAAGTCAAAATGAAAGAGAAAATTCTGCAAGCAGGAAGATGAAAGAAAAAAACCAACCTACAAAGGAAAACCCATCAGGCTAACTGCGGACTTCTCAGCAGAAACCTTATAAGCCAGAAGGGATTGGGGTCCCATCTTCAATCTTCTTAAACAGAACAATTGCCAGCCTAGAATTTTATATCTTGCAAAACTAAGTTTCACAATTGATGGAGGAATTAAATCTTTTCCAGACAAGCAAACACTGAGGGAATTTGCCATGGCCAGACCTGCCCTGCAGGAAATTCTCAGAATGACATTATACACAAACCAGCACAACAGATACCCACCAGTGTAAAATCACTCCCCAAAACCCTAAAATTCACAACTTGTATAAACAATAACACAAGAGGGAGAACAAATCAATAAGGTACTTTCCAACATGATGAATATATGAACATCCCACATATCAATTATATCATTAAACCTTAACGGTTTGAACACTCCTCTCAAAATACGTAGGCTGGCTGAATGGATGAAAAAGTACAACCCAAGTATCTGCTGTCTCCAGGAAACACATCTAAACCAGAAGGACACACACAAAGATCCAACGTGAAGGGATTTAAAACATATTCCACACAAATGGAAATCAAAAGACAGTAGGTGTAGTCATTGTCATATCAGATAATTGACTTTAAACCAACAATAGTAAAGAAAGACAAAGAGGATCATTATATAATGGTAAAGGGAGTGATGCAACAAGAAGACATAACAACCCTACATATATATGTGCCTAACACAGGAGATTCTAGATACATAAAGCAAATTTTGCTAGAGCTAAACAAAGAAATAAATAGCACCATCATAATTGCCAGGAACCTCAACACTCCATTGTCAGAGCTGGACAAATCATCAAAGCAGAAAATAAATAAGTAACAATGGACTTAAACTGGACTCTCAATCAAATGGACTTCACATACATTTACAGAACATTCTAACCAATAACTACGAAATAGGCATTCTTCTCCACAGCACATGGGACATTCTCCAAGATTGATCATATCTTAGTCCACAAAATAGGTCTCAAAAATTCAAAAAAGTAGAAATCATACCATGTATCTTCTCAGGCCACAGTGCAAATCAAACTAGAAATCAATCACAAGACAAACACTCAAACTTACAGAAAGTCATGGAAATTAAACAACCTGCTGCTGAACGATTATTTGGTCAAGAATGAAATTAAGATGGAAATCAAAAGATTCTTTGAATTGAAAGACAAAGGGGACACAAACCATCGAAATCTATGGGACTCAGCCAAAGCATTCCTCAGAAGAAAATTCATAGCCTTAAATGCCTACACCGAAAAGACAGAAAGATCATAAATTAACAACCTAATGTCACATCTCAAGGACCTAGAAAAGGAAGATCAAACCAAATCCAAAGCCAGCAGAAGAAAACAAATAATAAAGGTCAGAGCAGAACTAAATGAAATGGAAAACAAACAAAAAAATAATACAAAGTATTAATGAAACAAGAAGTTGGTTCTTTGAAAAGATAAACAAAATCTATAGACCTCTTGCTAGGTTAACCAGGAATAGAAGAGAAAGGACCTATATATGCTCAATCATAAATTAAAAAGGAGCCATTACAATTGATACCACAGAATACAAAACATTATCTGTGAATACTATGAAAATCTGTATGCATATAAACTAGAAATCTTAGAGGAAATGGACAAATTCCTGGAAATACACAACCACCCAAAACTCAACCAGGAAGAAACAGAACTCCTGAACAGAACAATAATGAGCAGTGAGATCAAAGCAGTAATAAAAAATCTTTCAACAAAAAAAAAAGCTCTGGACCAGATGGATTCACAGCTGAATTTTACTAGATTTATGAAGAAGAGCTGGTACCCATACTACAGAAATTATTCCATAACATTGAGAAAAGCAAATTGTCCCCAACTCATTCTATGAAGCCAGTATTACCTTGATAGCAAAGCCAGGAAAGTATACAACAACAACAGAAAAAGAAAACTACAGTCCAATATCCCTTGTGAATATAGATGCAAAAATCCTCAATAAAATACTAGCAAACCAAACCCCAACAGCACATCAAAAAAATAATCCACCATGACCAGGTGGGCTTCATCCCAGGGATGCAAGGATGGGTCAACATCCATAAATCAATAAATGTGATTCACCACATAAACAGAGTCAAAAACAAAGACAGTATCAGTGCAGATGGACAAAAGTAGAGAGATTCATAATATAATTTGTTTGTTGAGTTTTCAGGAATTGCTGATATATGCCTTTATCAACATATCCCCTCTTTAGACCACGAACATTATTAGTAGCTTATCAGGCTTGTCAGAGGGAAGCCAACTCCAGAATACCCCCTTTCCCTGATTCTTTGGATACTACTGGTAACTTCTCTGCCCTTTTATGTGATCTCATTGTAAGTACCCCATCTTTCCTGCTAGATAGTTAAAGCCTTCAGGTATAATGAAATGTAATGGCATTTTCACCCCAATAAAGTTGAAAAACACACCTTAATCATACCTCTCCAGCAATTCTCCCCTCTCTCTACAACATCACTTTTTCACACTTTTCTTCATCAACATTATCAGACAGAAATATGATATTATTTCTACCATCTTAAGAAAAATTTCTCTTGACCTCACTTCCTTGTTCAGCTTCATGTCCATTTCTGTCCTCTGTACAGCAAAACTCTTAGAAAGCATTGCCCATACGCTGTTTCTAATAACTCTTGAACTCATATAAAGCTTAAGCTTCTGCCACTGCAATAAAACTTCTCTTATCAAAGTCACAATAGATGAACTGAATTAAAATGAAATGTATTAAAACCCTCTATTTAATTTCAGAGGACTCATCTTATTAGACTTAGCAGCAGCATCATTTGACCTCCCTGATACACTTTCTTCACGTAGCTTCCAGAATACAGCACATTGGGATTTCTTCCCACCTCTTTGACAACTCCTTCTCAGTCCTCTTTTCAGGTTCTTCTTTACCTCCTAGACTTCTAAATGGTAGAGTGTCCCAGGCCCTTGAAACTTTATCTACACTCACATCTTTGAAAGTCTCTTTGTCTCTTGCCTTAAATACCATCTACATGCTGATGACTCCAAAATTTATGTCTCCAAAATAGATCCCTCCCTTGAAATTTATATATATTTGCACATAATAATATATGTATTCTTATATATATAAATATTCTTACATGTATATTTATATATATTCTTAACTTTATATATAAATATGCATATTTATACATTTGAAAGCCTACTTGACATTGCAACCAGAATGTCTAATAGTAATAATATTAATAACATATAATAACAAGTAATGATTGTATGGGGTCATTATAGACTGAATGTTTGTGTTCCCCAAAATTTATATCTTGAAATTCTAACCCCTAATATGACGTTATTAGGAAGTGGTAACTTTGGGATGTAATTAGGTCATGAAGAGCCCTCATGAATGAGATTAGTGCCTTTAAAAAAAGACACAAAAGAGCTTACTTTTTCTCTCTCTGCTCTTTGCTATGTGAGGACACATCACGGAGTCAGCAGTCTACAACCTGGAAGAGGGCCTTCACCAGAACCTGACCATGCCAACACCTTGACCTTGGACTTCCAGCCTTCAGAACTGTAAGAAATAAATGTCTGCTGTTTATAAGCCACCCAGTGTGTGCTAATTTGTTACAGTGGCCCAAACTAAGATAGGTGCTTATTTGCCAGATTTTGTCCTAAGCACTTTTTCATACATTAACTCACTTAATCTTCTCAAAAACCTTATGAATTCTGTAGTATTATTATCCCCATTTTAAGATTAAGAAACAGGGAAACAGATTAAGTAATTTACTCAAGGTCACACAGTTGCTGAGTGGTGGAGTGAAAATTTGAATTCAGGTAATTTGGCTCCTGAATTCATGCTCTTAAACATGTACCATCACTGCCAGTAAGTAAAAGGCATCTCAAACTTATCATGTCCCAAACCTAGCTCCTTTGCACCCCCCACTCCAAAACCAAACTTGATCTTCCAGAATTTTCTGTAAGTCAAGAAATGGTAACTACAGTTGCTTAGGGAAAAAATATTGGAGTCATCATTAATGGCTTACTACCTCACACAACCCATATCTTGTTCATCAACAAATCCTGTTGGCTCTAACTTCAAAATATATCCTGAATCTGACACTTCCACAATCTCTACCACTACCATTCTGGTCCAAAGTACCATTATCTTATACCTGGAATGCTACAATAGTGTCCTGACTTTGGCCCTTGCTTGAATATTTGCCTCTCTTGCTTCAAATTCTCCAGTGGTGAGTAAAAGCTAGAGTCCTTATAATGCTCTATAAGGTTCTACATGATCTTCCCCTATATCTTTCTGACCTCACCTCATAGTACTCTCTTGCTCATTCACTATGATCCAGCCATACTGGCCTCCTAGCTAATCCTGGAAAGCATTGGGCTTGCTCCTGCTTCAGGATCTTTGCAATTGCTGTTCCATCTGCCTAGAATGCTGTTCTTTAGATATCCACATGGTTCACTCCCTCATTTCCTTCAAATCTCTATTAAAATGTCATTTTCTTAGTGAAGTTTCCATGGCCACTCAATCTAAATTTAAACCCCACCCAACTACTGTACATTCCCTTCTACATGCTTTATTTTTCTAAATTTTACTGTGTGTCATATTTATTGCCTATATCTTCCTATTAGGATGTAAGTTCTATGAGAATAGGGATTTCTATTTGTTTTCTTTGCTCCTGTATTCTCAGTGCCTAGAATAGTGCTTGGCACAAAGGACTCAATAAATATTTGTCAAAAAATATAAATGAATGAAGCCAAATCAGTGATTTTTAAGAGGGGCAATTTCAAGTAAGGTAGATTTTCCTGGTATATGGTATTCAAAATATCTTTCTCTTAGAGACAGAGATGTTCTATCCTTAGATTTTTCTTTCATTTCAGGTGTGTAAATCACATTTTTATAAACCCTCACTAACTTGGGATGTCTCTCCAATAGGCTGGATTTGACCTATATAGAGCTAACTGGTGTAAAACAATTATAGATATCCCACAGTTTTGTTAAATTTGTCTTATAAGGACTTTCCCGTCCAATATCCCTGTAGCTCCTAAATTTGAAAACCAGAGACCTCAGTTACTTGTCAATGAGCTGCTTGTACCTTGTCGTCATCTTTAAAAAGTCACAATTGCCTGAGAGAAGCTCCTTTCTTTAGAAGTTTCTAAACCCCTGAATTGCAAAACAAATTAACTGAAGAAAAAATCCTCATTAAAGTTTAATTATTAACATTGAGTACTGATTAAAAAAACTAAAAAATATTCATCCTTTTGATACCTTAATTCTAAGAAGAGATTTCTAGCTGAAACACTTTCTGGCACCTGAGCTGCACGTGTATGGAAATTTTAATTGAACTCCCTAAAATATAAAGCCTCTATATAAAGTATGAATAATTTTTCCACACATCTTTATAAGCCACTTGCTTGACAGTATTTTTCTTAATGGGGACATTCAAATCTTACATTTGCCACCAATATCAAGTAGAATTCTGTTGCACTTCTTAAATAAATATAGAGCGCCTAGTTTAGCTAGGAGCTGACATGAAAGAAAATCTGTTGCACTTTTAAGACTGGTGCCTCTGAGCATTTTATAGAAATCTCTTTATTAAGGCACTCTATTGCCCCATTATTTGAGCTGGCATTTTGGTCTTACCTTGAGGATGAATAACTGACCCGGAAACCATTTTGTGATTATCAGACAGTGACTGCTGTAAAACAGTAAGTGGGTTTTTTTTTTCCTCAGCTCCAGGGTTAGTAGCCTTAGACAGCTCAAGTATAGCAGTAACTGCTGATTCAGCTAGGAAAGTATGAAGGGAAATGAAGCCTGTGGTCTCTGGGAGATTATGATTCTTCCATGACCTGCCATTAGCAAAAGTTAGTTTTATTAAATATAGAGTTGTTTAGTAAATAGGGAAACTTAGTGGGCTTTAGAGATGCTTCTAAGGTGTACTTAGACTGGTTATTGATTTCAAAGTAAATGAAGAGAACCAAGGGGAAAATAGCATTCCAGGAAATTTTATCTCCATCTACGTGACCTTGGATAGACTGGACACATTTTTCAAGCAAATAAAATTTGTAATATTCTAACCTAAGAGGGTCAAACACAAATCCACATGGTATAGAAGGAAGAATGGTAAGCAGAAAATATAAAATAAGATGATATAAATAATTCCAAATATGCAAAATGGTAATAAATGTTGATTGAATTTGCCAGTTTTATAAGAAAGATAATTATATTAGAATCTAAAAATCCAACTATTTACTGATTACAAGAAATATACTTATAAGCAAAACAGCAACACCAGAAACACTGAACTAATTAAAGTGACATAAAAGATATGCCAGGCAAATACTAACCAAATCAAGCTTGTATACTAATATTTATATTGATATTATAATAAATTGAATTTAAAGCACAAAACCTTCATTATGTATAAAGAAGTATACTTCAACATGATAAAAAGGATAATCCAACTAGTTTGAAATTGTGGGAACTGAACAGCAGAACCAAAAAAAATACATTAAAGAAAACACAAAGAGAAATCACTAAGGTAGATTTAGCATGAATTTCTCTTCAAAACTGAAAACATAAAAAAATTATAAAAATTATTGGAACAATGTCATTAATATGCTTGATGTAACATACATCTGTTCGTGCATATATGTGTGTGTGTGCTTCTGTGTAGAAAAAGAGAGAAAGAGGAAGAGAGAGAATGGAGAAGACAGAGACAGAGATGCAGAGAGAAAGAGAAAGATAATTTTTTTCATGCACACAATGAAAATTTACAAAAATTGACCGTGTTCTAGGTCAGAGGTCTGCAAATTTCTATAAGAAGCCAGATATGTGATAAATATTTTAGGCTCTGTGGGTTATAAGGTTTCTCTCACAAATACTCAACTCTGCCACTGTAGTACAAAAGCAGCTATAGACTATGCCTAAATGAATGAGCATTGGTGTGTGCCAAAATATGTTTACTTACAAAAACAAGAAGCCAGATGATGTTACTCTACAGGCCTTAATTTTTCAACTCGACCTTCTTTCAGGTCACAGAAAAATTTTCTTTCTTTATAATTTTTTTATTTCAATAGATTTAGGGGGTACAAGCAGAGTTTTGTTATATGGATGAATTGTATAGCGGTGAAATCTGGGCTTTTATTGCACCAAATACCTGAATAGCAGACAATCTGTATAACCACTTGTACCCATAGCTTAGCCCCTGCTTTTAAGGGAGAACATGAGGTATTTGGTTTTCCATTCCTGAGTTACTTCACTGAAGATAATGGTCTCCAGTTCCATCCAAGTTGCCGCAAAAGACATTATTTCATTCTTTTTTATGGCTGAGGAGAATTCCATGGTGTGTGTGTGTATGTGTATACATATATATATACCACATTTTCTTTATCTACTTATTGGTTGATGGACACGTAAGTTGATTCCATAACTTTGTGATTGTGAATTGTGCTGCAATAAACGTGAGTGCAGGTGTCTTTTTGATATAATGATTTCTTTTCCTTTGAGTAGATAGCCAGTAGTGGGATTGCAGGATCGAATGGTAGGTCTACTTTTAGTTCTTTGAGAAATCTCCATAATGATTTCCATAGAGGTTGTACTAATTTACTTTCCTCTCAACAGTGTATAAGCATTCCCTTTTTACCACATGCACACCAACATCTATTCTTTTTTGACTTTTCAACAGCAGCCATTCTGATTGGAGTAAAAAAATTTCAATATATTTTAAAGAATTTATGTCTTATTGACCTTATTTACACAAACACACACAGACACCTAACTAAAGTAGAAATCAGAAATTAAAAGACAGTTTTAAAAGTTCTGGAATTTAGGAAACTTGCTCTCATATCATCTATATATTAAAAACCATCATATTGAAATTTAAGAAATATTTAGAATTGAATAACAAAAATCTGCACATAAACATGTATAGATCTCTGCTTTCAGATGTGATGTAAAAGGATTCAAAAAGTTTTTGAAAATATTAATGAACTTGTTAATGCCTTAATAAAACTGAAAACAAAAGAAGAGAACAGACAAATTTCCAATGTCAGGAAAGAAAGGGCTAGCAGTACAGGCCCTACTGACAGCAAAATGATAATAATAAACAATGAGCAACTTTATGTCAATAAATTTGAAAACTTAAATAGAAAAATTACTTGAAAGACACAACATACAAAAACTTAAAGGAGAAGGAATTGAGATATGTATAGCTTCATATCTGTTAAAAATTGAATTTGTAAATAAAATGTATATGTTATATATAATATTACATATGTGTCATTTTAAATCCTCAATGCAGAAAACAGACGCCAATGTTTTCACTGGTGACCTTTATCAAACACTTAAAGAAGAAATTATGCCAAGTTTATGTAAATTATTTCAATAATAGAAGAGAAAGGAATACTCCTCAATTCATTTTATGAAATCAGCATATCCCTGATATCAAAATATGTCAAGGATATTATTAGAAAAGAAAACTAAGGATAAATGTACCTCATGAATGCAGGCCCAAATATTATTACAATATTAGCAAATGAAATCAAGTAAACAAAAGAATAATTTATCATGACTGTTAAGTATCCCTAAGACCAACACCAAACTTGGTGATTCACTAGGACTCACAAGACTCAGCATATGGGTGCCATACTCATGACTAAGATTTATGACAATGAAAAGATACAAAGCAAAATCAGGAAAGGGAAGAGACAAATGGGGAAAATTCTAGCAGGAAACAAGCACAAGTGTCTAAGAGTCCTTTCTGGGGAGAGTCATATAGTATGTGCTTAATTCCTATAGCAATGAGTTGGAACAAAACATGTGCAATTTTGTCTACCAGAGAATCTCATTGGAGACTCGGTTTTTATTAGAGGTTTATCACGTAGTCACCCTCTGCCTAACACATATCAAAATTCCAGTATCCCAAAAGGAAAGCAGGTGTTGAGTGTAAACAACATTGTAAAATTTAAGCATGAGCCACTCATCAGTCAGGCTGGAGAGAAACCAAGTTGGCACACACTACCCAATGGCCAACCTTGTAAGCAAGCCTTTCTAATATTATCAGTGTTAGACCTGCAATGTTAACTTTTTTCTAAACAGTGATCATGTGAGATTTATCCTAAGAATAAAGAAAAGTGGTTCAACAATGAAACCAACCAATGTAATTTACCATATAAACCAAATAACATTCGATTATTAAAATAGATGAGGTAAAAGTATTTGACAAAATTCAGCACTCACTCATGATAAGCTAGTCATAGAAAATAACTTCCTTATTCCAATAAAAAGCAACTATATCTACTATTGAGAGTGTTTTTATTTAAAAAAAAAAAGCAACTATAAAAACCTGTGGCTAATATCCTACTTAATTGCAAAATAGTGAACAGTTTTTCATAAGACTCCCAAAAAGAAAATGGTTTTACTGGCGATCCTAGCCAGTGCAATAAAGGAAGAATATTAAATAAAAGACCTACATTTTGTAATGAAAGAAGTAAAACTCTATTAGCAGACAGTATGGTGGTTTACATTGAAAATTCTAGGTAATATGCAAAATAACTAGTAAAATTAAAAAGCTAATTGGTAAATTTACAGTGCATAAAGTCAATATAAAAATTGTTTTTGTACTAGCAACCACAATTGCAAAATAAACTTTTGAAATATCACTTTCAGTAGCATTCCAAAAGCAGAAAATACTTAAAATATATTTAATGAAACATGTGCAAAACGTCTGCACTGAAAACTATATGACATTGTTGACAGAAAAGTTAAGAAGCTCTAAATAAAGAGAGGGATATACTACGTTCATGGATTGGATATCTTAGTATTGTTTAAATTTTGTCCTCTCAACTATTTATAGATTTAACTCAATCTCAATGAAAACACAATAGGCTTTTTTAGTAGAAAATAAAAAATTGAATCTGAAGTATATATCAAAATTCAAAGGTCCTAGAATTGCCAAAATATGCTTTATAAAGAAGTACAAAATTAGAGGATTTACACTCCACGGTTTTGAAATATACTACAGTGGATAAAGAGTATGGTATTGTCAAAAATCTAAATAAATCAATGGAGCATAACTATACATTAAAATCCATTAATAATCAAAAATGAGTCAAAACAATTAAATGGAAATGGAAAGTTATTTCAATAAACAGTGTTGGAATAACTAGATAACTATGTGAAAAAAGTGAACATTGGCCTCTATTTCACACCATATGCCAAAAATAATTAAAAATTGACCAAAAACTGAAAATAAAAGCTAAAAATATTAATATTAAAAAAATAAGCAAAGATTTCTCAGGATACCAAAAGTACTAACCACAAAAAAATGATATATCTGAGTTTACCAAAAGGCATAGTTAAGAAAATATATAAGTAATTCACTGACCAGAATAAAAGATTTGCCAAAATATAGATAAAACATATAGGTGATAGATAAATGATAGCTTATATCTAGATATTTAAAGAACTCTTGTAACTCAGTAACAAATATAAACAACCCCCCAAAAATAGACACATCACTTGAATAGACATCTCACAAGAAGAAATAGATCAATGGCCAAGAAGTATAAAAAAAGGTGTACATCATGATCAGTCATGATGGAAATGCAAATTTAAACCAACAATATATCACTACACATCCATTATTGTAGCTAAAGTTTCAAAGACTGACAGCACAAAATGTTGGCTAGGATATGACTCAACTGCTTCTCAGAGCGTAAAATTGTATGACTGCTTTTAGGATTACATTGCTTTGAAATTTTAGCATCAGCCTTCTATACCTGAAATGAATCCCATTCAATCATAATGTATAATCCTTTTCATAAATCACTTAATTTTATTTTTATTTGTAAATATTTTGTTTAGGATTTTTGTCTCTAGGTTCTTGAGTGATATAAATCTTTCATTCTCTTTTTTTGTATTGTTCTTTTATGGCTTTGGTATAAGGCCAATATTGGCCTTATAAAACAACTTGAGAAGTGTTCCTTTCTCTTTCTTTTCTGGAAGAGAGTGTGCAAAATTCTCAAACGATTAATAGAATTCCCCAGTAAAACTATTTAGGCCAGGAGATTTTTTGGGGTGGAGTTCTTTATTATTAATTCAATTATTTTAAGGATAATATAACTATTTTGATTGTATAGTGAATCTTGGTTGAGTGTTGGTAGTTTTTGCTTTTCAAGGAATTGGTTCATTTCTTCTAAGCAGTCAAATTTATGAGTGTGTTTGTTCATAGCATTCCTATATTACTCTTTAATTCTGCATGATCTATACTAATTCCCTGTTTTATTCTTGATATTGGTGACTTGTGTCTTTTTTATTTTTATCTTCGTCAGTTTTACTAAATGTTTGTCAATTTTATTGTTTATTTTTGAAAAGTTATGTTTTTGTTTTATTATAATTTTCTCTATTGTTTTCCTGTTTTCAATTTTATTGATTTCTGATCCTCCATTGACTTTTTTCATCATTCTACTTGCACTGGGTTTATTTTGTTCTTCTTTTTCTTGAGTTAGGAACTTGATGCTGTTGATTTGAGATATTTCCTCATTTGTAATGTAAGGATTTAGTGTTATAAATTTCATACTCGGCATAACTTTAGCAGCATCCCACATATACTCATATGCTTTATTTTCACTTTAATTCAATTCTACATTTTTAAAATTTCTTTTTAGACTTCTTCTTTGACCCACAGATTACTTTTTATTTTTATTTTTGAACTTCAAAATATTAAGGGAGTACAAATGTTTTTGTTACATGGATACCATGTACAATGCTTAAGTCAGGACTTTTGGTGTGTCCATCACCAGAATAATGTTGATTGTACCTAATAGGTAAGTTTTTATCCCTCACCCCCCCACCTTCCCCCCTTCCTGGTTTCCAATGTCCTTTATATCATTTTGTGCCCATCGTTTAGCTCCCACTTACTAGTGAGAACATATGGTATTTGGTTTTCCACTCCTGAGATACTTCACTTAGGATAATGGTCTCCAGTTCCATCCAAGTTGCTGCAAATGACATTATTCCATTCTTTTTTATGGCTGAGTAGTAATCCATGGTATGTATTACTATATGCCACATTTTCTTTATCCACTCATGAGTTGATGGGCACTTAGGTTGATTCCACATCTTTGCAATTGTGAACTGTGCTGCAATAAACTTTTGGGTGCAGGTGTCTTTTTGATATAATGGCTTCCTTTTCTTTGAGTATATACCTGGCAGTCAGATTGCTGGATTGAATGGTAAGTCTACATTTATTTCTTTGAGGAATCTCTATACTTCCATACTGTTTTCCATAGAGGTTGTACTAACTTGCGGTCCCACAAACAGTGTGTAAGTGTTCCTTTCTCTCTGAATCCATGCCAGCATCTATTGTTTGTTGAATTTTTAATAGTAGCCATTCTGATAGGTGTAAAGTGGTATCTCATTGTAGTTTTAATTTGAATTCCCCTGATGATTAGTGATGTTGAGCATTTTTTCATATGTTTCTCGGCCATTTGTCTAGATTCTTTTGAAGAACTTCTGTGCCTGTCTTTTGCCCACTTTTTAATGGGGTCAAACTACAAAACACTGATGAAATAAATCATAGATGACACAAACAAATTAAAAAACATTCCTTGCTCATGGATTGGCAGAATCAACATTGTTAAAGTGTCCATACTGCCCAAAGTGCCTTATAGGTTCAACGCAATCCCCATCTAAATACCAATGTCATATTTCACAGATCTAGAAAAAATAATTCTAAGCTTTATTTGGAAATAGAAAACACCCCAAATGGACAAAGCAGTCTTAAGCAAAAAGAACAAATCTGAAGGCATCACAATACCTGACTTCAAATAATACTACAAGGCTTTATAACCAAAACAGTATAGTACTGGTATAAAAGTAGAGACATAGACCACTGGAACAGAATAGAGAACCCAGAAATAAAACCATATGGCTACGAGCAACTGATCTTTGACAAAACAGACTACATACACTGGGGAAAGGAAGCCCAAAAATTGGTGCTGGGAAAATTGGATAGCCACATGCAGAAGAATGAAACAGGACTCCTATCTCTCACCATACACAAAAATTAATTCAATATGGATAAAAACTTAAATACAAGGCATGAAACCATAAAAATTATAGAAGAAAATGGAGGAAAAACTCTTCTAGATATTGGCTTAGGCAAATAATTTGTGACTAAGACCCCAAAGGCAAATACATGTATCGGCAATCATTTCATATACATTATATGTATATATATACCCTATTCATCTGATAAACTCATTTTTGATAATATAGCCTAAGGAAATAACACAAATGAATGAAAATGATATCTATAAGAAGGAAATAATTGTAGTGTTTAGTATAACAGCAAAAAACAATAGGTAGTGCACAATGGAATATCATAAGCCTTTCAAAATTGACATGATCACCATGAAAACTGTGAAACATACCAAAATGTGTATATTAAGTGAAAAAGCTAGATCTATAGTGTATATAGGATGTGATAAGTACTACATAAAATCAAGTATGTACATGGTAAATACTGAAAAGAAAAATGGAAAAATAATTACATTTGTACTAAAAAACTATTAATAATTTCCTTTCTATTTATTTTTTTCCATTTCACTCAAGCTATGTTTGATCATTCTGTACTCACGGTGCTTCCATCACACTCAATTAGTTTACTAAATTCTGAAATTTTTTTTAACCTCAGGTAAAGAAAAAATATACAAGTTTAATTAGCTAAGCCCAAGCCACCAACTTGACTTGATAAAGACATGCACAGAAGATAACTCTCCTGTTGCTCCTGGATCAGTGTAGCATACAGAATTGAAGAAAAACAAAAATTAAAAGGACAGTAATTCACCTTGTTAACATGGTTTTGCTTAATAAAATTGGCCCTGTATTTCCAGCATTGCAGCTTGTGGTGAAAAGTTCTCAGTCATAAAAAAGTAGAGGTTAATATACAATGACTTAAATTTTAGAAATACAATATTTAAAGCTCAATTTTATTTATTCTATGAACAAAGTATTTATATAGTATCTGATTTATATACATGGAGAATAACCAAAAAAAGTCAAAATTGGAAAGTTATCTCATAATGGGAAGAAAATTTCATTTAGTAAACACTCCTGGGAAAAAAAGGTCCAAGTTGAAGCTTATAGTGAAAAAAATTAAAACAACATATATTTGTGGTTATATACAAATGCTGGTAGTACATAAGCAAAACAAATTGTCCAGATGAAATATTATTTATTTAACAATTTGCTTTAAAATAATCACATATTTGGTGGCATCTAACTAATAGTACATTAATGAGGTTTGACAACTGAGAAAAAGTAGAATTGAAAATATTCAGATCTATATGGTACCAACTAAAAAATAAAAATAAAAACGTAACTTCCATCATTATTCTGGAAATACCTGATGAAATCACTTTAGGGCAGGTATATATGAAGAAATTATTCAGAATGCTTCATAGAGTGATAGCAAATGGAAAGTAGGAAAGAGTGGTTAAGAAATATGGGGAACAAAATGAGTACTTTGAACATTCATCCAATAGTACCTCCAGAAGGAGAAAATGGAATGATTTGGGAAGATAATTAAAAAGCTATTTGAAAAGATTTTCATTCATTGTTTTCCAGAAAGAATGAACAATATGAACTCTCATCATCAGAATGTCAAATCTCAAGTAGCATTCACAAAAATAAAGCCATTTCTACACATATTTTAGTGAAACTGAAGAAAACCTAAGTCAAGGAGATCTTAAAAATCATGAGGATAAGTAACATATAATATACAAAAGAATAAAAGTTAGTGTGTCAGTTGAATTTACAATGACTACAGACAAAAGCTAGAATACAAGTGGAGAAATTCTTCAAAGTAAAGAGTAAAATAGACATTAGAGAAAAATTGTTACTAGAAAAAAGATGGATATTTTACAATGATAAAAGTTTCAATCCATGAGCAAGGTATAAGAATTATAAACACATATGTACCTAAAAAGGGTACCTCAAAATAGATGAAGCAAAAAGTGACAGAATTAAAGGAGGCAATAGACAACACAAAAATAATAGAAACCAATATCTCTTATAAATATAGTCCCAAAAATCCTCAACAAAATACTAGCAAACCTAACATACAAAAGGATTATACACAGTGATCAATCAGGGTTTATCACTTCACACCAACTAGGATGGCTATAGTAAAAAAAGACAGACAACAAGAAGTGTCAGTGAGGATGTAGAGAAATTGGTACTCCCATACACTACTGCTATAAATGTAAAATGGTTCTACCACTTTGGACAACATTCTGGAAATTCCTCTGAAGGTTAAAAATAGAGTTACCATTTGACTCAGCAAATCCACTCTTAGGCATATACTTAAAAGAATTGAAAAGATATGTTTACACAAAAACTTGTGCATTAATGTTCATAGTAGCACTTGTCACAATAGCCAAGATGTGGGAACAAGCCAAATATCCATCAGCTGATGAATGGATAAATAAAATACGTTATATCCATATGATGGAATATTGTTTAGCAATAAAAAGAATGAGTACTGAGGAGTTCTGTCAGCAACATGGCAGAATAAGAAGTTCTAGATTTGTTCCCCCACAGAAACACAGATATAACAATAACATGAGTGACAAAATACCTTTATGAAAAGTCCAGAATCCAGTTAAGAAGTTTCAGTACCCCAGAAGAGCACAAAACTGAGACCAGCTGCACTGAAATGGCACCACTGTAACCACAAAGAAAATATTAATACCTATAGTAAACTATATAAAAGAAAAATAAAAACTAATTAAAGAATATTCCTCCCCAAAAACAATCAAGTAACAAAAGAATACAGTAAGAGAGAAAAGGAGGGCCAAAAAACTATAAAACACAGCACACTAGCTCCAATCATATTGAGGATACAGACCTCCACCTACCCACATCAAGAAAAACAATAAGGGTCTTGCATGCTAAGACAGTGAAAAAAATAGCAGATGTACAATGATATAAAGTGGCCTGTGAATATACAGATATATGTTCAAAACAAGGAGCAGAAATTCTTTTCTCCTTTCCTACTTGCGACCCCAAGTTTACACTAGTATTATTAGGCCAACTGTGTTCTGATCATTTAAACACTATTTCTTTTTTTTAATTTTTTTTATTTCAGAATTATCTCTATCAGTAAATGCATTTCAAGCTGTAAATGACTAATATAAAGACTAACTTTTTGAAAGAAAAACATGCTTAATTACTTAAATTTTATTAAACATATTAACTAAAAGGATTCAAAGTAGTCCCAAATCAGTTAAAAAGTGGTGGTTCATTTCCACTAAGTAAAGCAGGTTAAGACATAGCCAATAGGAAACAATTTTGGCCAATATTAAAAATTAATTCTGAAAAACATAAACATACTTACATTCACATGATATTTGGGATAATAATGAATAATCCAGGAAGGTTACAGCACCACAGTGGAGCACATAAATGAACAAAAATGCATTAACACAGGTCAGAAAAAATGTTTCACTCTGTCTGCAACACACATCCCCCAAGCTGGCACAGTGCAGCATCAAGTAGGATACCCTTGGCCTATGATCGCTCCAGTCGGGGAAAGATAGACTGAGGTGGACATTCCAATTCCCCAGCATTTTGGTGTTCTTCACAATAAGCCCACATCTGCCTCACTTCATGTGGAGCACTAGGGGAAATGTGCATGTTTAGACCAACTGGGGACAGCTAGGAACAAAGAAAAGGGGAAGAGGCATTCATCAGCTCATACATGCAGATCTCAGCAGAAGATCTTCTTCCCTACCAGCAGCCTTGCCTTACTGCAGATCCTGCCAGCAGTCTCATCCAACTGCAGGAACTTGCCAGCAGCTTTGCCCTACCATAGCCCAGACCAGCAAGCAGCCTTGCCCAATCACAGTCCTTGCCAGCCAGCCTTGACCCAATGCAGAGCTAAACCACCTGGCCCCACTTCAAATGTAAGCCAAGCCAATCAGCCCTAACCACAGAGCAAAGTCACCTAGGCCTCCCAAATTTTAGAGTACCACCAGCAGGCCCCATCCAACCACAGACCTCACAGACCCAGGCAGCAGGCCCCACATACCCATGGACCACAACAGTAGGCCCCACCTACTCACAGATACAGCAAGATGGTTTATACATAATCACAAGTTAGGCTGATTGGTAAAGGTTTTTCTCTTCTGCAGGTAGCCTGCGAAGACTCAAAGGGGTGACTACTTCCTCAAATACATAGACATCAACACAGGATCAAGAAGAATCAAGAAAATATGATAGCACCAAAGGAAACTAATAAAGCTCCAATAACTGACACAAAAGAAAGGGAGATTATGAACTGCAGGGTAAAGAATTCAAAATATTCATATTAAAGAAGCTCTGTGAACTATAAGAGAACACAAATAGACAACTAAACAAAGTCAGGAAAACAACACATTACCAATATGAGAAGTTCAAAAAGTAATAGAAACCATTAAAAAAAACCCCAGAAATCTATAGCAAAAGAATAAATGATGAAACTGGAAAATTTGATAGAAAGCTAAAATAGCAGACTTGGTCAAACAGAAGAAAGAATTATTGAACTTAAAGACACATCATTTGAAATTATGCAGTCGGAGGAGCAAAAAGAAAAAGAAAATAATACAAAGGATGAAGATGATCTATGGGACTTATAGTACACCATCAAGGGAAACAATACACACATTATAGAAAGCTCAAAAGGTAAAGGTAGAGAGAAAGGAGTAGAAATTTATATAAAGAAATGACAGCTGAGGCCATTATCCTCAGTGAAGTAACTCAGGAATGGAAAACCAAATACCACGTGTTCTAACTTATAAGTGGGAACTAAGCTATGGCTTTGCATGGTTGCACAGAGTGGTATAGTGAACATTAGATATTCAAAAGGGGGGAAGGTGGGAGGGGTTGAAGGATGAAAAATTGCCTCTTGGGTACAACATACACTATTTGGTGATGGATACACTAAAATCCCAGACTTCCCTACTATACAATATATACATGTAACAAAACTCAACTTGTATCCCCTGTATCTACTGAAACAGAAAAAATCAAAAGGTCACAAGTGCATCAAGGATGTAGAGAAATTGAAACCCTGTACACTGTTGGTGGGAATGTAAAATAGTGCAGCCAGTATGGAAAACAGTATGGTGGTTCTTCAAAAAAAATTAAAAATAGTATTACCATATGATCCAACAATCCCGCTTAAGGGTACACATCCAAATGAATTGAAATCAGATTCTTGAAGAGATATATTCACTCTCATGTTTATTGTAGCATTATTCACAATAGCCAAGATATGTATACAACCTAAATGTCCATTGGCAGATGAATGAATAAGAAAAACATGGTGTATAGCTCCAGTGAAATATTATTTAGTCTTAAAAAGGAAGGAAATCCTGTCATATGCCACAACGTGGATGAACCTGAAGGACATTATACTAAGTGAAATAAGGTAGTCACAGAAAGACAAACACTGCATGGTTTCATTTATATGACATATCTAAAATAGTAAAACCCATAGAAACAGAGAGTAGAAAGGTGGTTGCCTGGGAACAGAAGTTGCCATTCAATGGATATAAATTTTCAGTTATTATGCAAGGTGGACAAGTTCTACAATCTGCTGTATAACATTGTGCTTATGGTTAACAATACTGTACAGTGTACTTAAGCATTTGTTAAGAAGGTAGATCTTGTGTTAACTGTTCTAACCACAATAAAATAATTAAATTTAATTTAAACAAATGAAGTGCCAATACATGCTAAAACATGGAGCAACCTTGAAAACATTACACTAAGTGAAAGAAGGCAGACATAAAAGGCCACAAATTGTATGATCCCATTTATATGAAATATTCTAATAGGCAAACCCATAGAGACATAAAATATATTAATGGTTGTCAGGGGCTGGGGTAAGGAATTATGCAGAGTGACTCCTAATGGGTATGGAGGGTTTTTAGGGTGATGAAAATGTTCTGGAATTAGATAGTGGTGATGGTTGCACAACTCTGAATATACTAAAACCACCAAACCGTACACTTAAACAAAGTTTCCTTGTTTTGTTTTGTTTTGTTTTTTAAAGAAACAGAAGCATCAAATGGGTTTAGGTCATTAAATAAATTTTTAAAGGGATTTGCTGTTTGAAAATGGAAGAGAGTAATGGGCATCCTTTACTCTCTGAAATAACCCAAATATAGCAGAGAAAAAAATTAAGAGAGTAAAGTTTGACATCGGCAAAATCTAGGAAGCATTTCAATCCTAGATTGAAATAGGATTGAAACACAAAATAGGAGAAAAATCTGCCCCAGGAGGGTATAGATTTAAATATAGTTGATACAGGAATCTGAGAAAGGACACCAGTGACTACACATCTCAGAAATCTCCAGGAGATTACACTTTTCTCAGATGAAATGCAACATGATTTTCATAGCCAGAATATTTTATTCAAACAATAAAAATAGGGGACTTGGGCTGGCACCAGGAATTTGCCCTGTCCTAGGTTGTCCCCAGAAGCATAGAAGACTATTTTTAAGAATGAATCTGTTGGTGCACATGGCAGAGGTTATTGTGCCCTATGCCACCTTCACTTGGCCCACCTGTGACTTCCAATGCAGCTATGATGGACAGGTCTTGTGTATACTTCCTGTATGCTACCTCAAGTGCTCACTAGAACTCTATGATTCTCTTATTCAAGTTATTCTCTGAAGAGAAAAGGGAGCTCATTCAGCTGGTGCGCAGTTACAGGTCACAAATGTTGCAGAATTAATGTTCCAAGGGACAACTTTCCAACAATGGTGGAAAGGAATTGGAAGATAATTGCCTGAATCACTCCATCTTTCAGAAGGACAACTGTGAAGCATGTTCTACACAATTCCTATAAAGGTCCCTAGTGGGACTGAGTTCCAGTTGCCCATACTAACAACCAGCTCAATAATGCACCCTTAATTCACCCTCCTTCTCTGTCTTACTCTCCCAGCTCCTGTACTCAAATGGTTAATGATCACCTTTCCAACTTCCTGCACCCACTCTTCCACTCACTTGGGATGAAAAGGAGAAGAGGACAAATACTCGGTACTGTAAGTAGCCCTAGAACAGCCAATGTCTCCATTAACATGGGAGAAACTGAAGCTTAAAAATAAAAAGAACTCATATACATCAACACACATGCAAATACATGCACACACATGCAAAACTCTGAATATTACAGAAAATTCTTACTATCTGCACACACTTTCCCTGCGCCTTCCCCAGACAGATAGCCTAGAAATAGTTGGCCCAGGAAAACTTTTTTTCATTCAAAGATGTGTTCACAACAGGGAAGGCCCAAATCAGTAAAAAGGACACTATGAGAAACAAGAATGGAACAGAAAAAAAAAATATATCAGAAGAAGAATACTCACTGCTAAAAGGTGCCACAGACAGGATTTAAAAATTCACCAATTTCTGTGTTCCATAATGACAGCAAAGTTTATTTGGAACAACGCTGCCAATGAAAACAATTAAAAATTGTGGATGGAGGAAACATTAATAGTGGCAAAAACTGGTAGACCAGGAAGGAACTATCAGCCTCATATATCAAGAGAGACTGTAGTCGAGGCCCAGGGTCCACTTAAGGAAAGGAATTTAATATCTGACTCTCTCCAAATGGATCTGGGATCCCATAGGACCATATGTTTATGGTAAAAGTGAAATAGAAGCAAACCTGTCCCCATTTCCAAACTGAAGAAACTTCAGCAAAGGTCATCTTGGAGCTGAGCAGAGCAAGGAGGAAAACAGCAAAAGTTTGTGTCCCTGAGCAGTCATGGCCACAGGCTGACCATCACACAGATTTGCAAGCCAGTTGCGTATTGCTTGGATATTACATGAAGCCTCAAGACATGAATTTATTTGCGGGTTGTCCTAGATTAGAAGCCCCTGGCAGAAGAAACAAACCTCATTCTAACCCTCAAAGAATCCACATAAATCCTTTTATTAATATATTTGGGATTTAACCATTTGTTTCATGAATGAGAATGGACTGTAATTTTAATATATTTTTATATACTTTATTTGTATGGTGTTAGTATCAAATTTCTACTATCCTCATAGAATAAGTTTAGGATGTTTCCTTTTTTTCTATCTTATAGAATTCTTCATATAAATTGGAATGCTCTGTCTAGGGGAAAAATCTGGGGTTAGCGTTTTATCTATAGGAATGATCCTTCATTTCCTTTAATATTTATAAGACTATCAGATTACATACGTCTTGTATCACTTCTACTACTAAGGCATATATTTATTAAAATATGTCCATTTGATCTGTTTTCAAATTTTTAGCATAAAGTGTTCATCATATTCTCTTACTAGCTTCTTAATCTATACTGTATCTATAGTTATATATCCTTTTAAATTCTTAATTTCGTTTGTTCTTTCTCTCTCTTGTTGTCTTAACTTATCTTGCCTGAGGTTTGCACACTTTATTAGTTTTTTCAAAGAATCAAATTTTGGCCTTCCTTATTTTATTTTATTTTATTAATTTTCACTGCATCATCTCCTCATTTTATTTTTTTAATTGATTCTGTTTCTTGTCTAATTCTTAATTTAGATATCTAGCACATTAATTTTCAAGTTGTTCTTTTCTAATAGAAACATTTAAGTCGATAAGTTCCTACTGAAATACCACTTTTGCTGCTACTCACGAGTTTAATCTGTAATATTTTCAATATCAAGATCTAAGTATTTTTAAATTTCCATTTTGCTAATCCATGAATTGTCAAGAAGTATTTATTGATTTTGTTGTCAAATTCCACCTTAATTGTATTTTGATGTTTACTAATTCTATTGAAAACCCGTTAATGATTGTCTAAATCTCCTCTCAAAACTTTTATTCATATTAATTGCTCTATCAATGATATCATCTTGAAGAATACTCTCATGGAAGCCGCTTTTCTGCAGCAATTTTGACTGGTTGCCCTGTATGGCTCATTCAAACTTCTCATCCTAGGATCTCCCTTCACCACCCTTTTAGGGATTTCATTTCGCTCTCCTATGTTGTGTCTCCTATATTCCGCATCTTGCATCTTTGTCTTTCTTGGTTTACCACTTCCTTTTGGCAAAGAAAAACCTCTAGTAGCTTCCTGAGAAAAGGGTCAAAGGGAGATAAAATTTTTGAGATCTCATATGTCTGAAAATGTTTGTTTTCTACTTGTACATTTGATTACTAGTTTATATGGGAATAGAAACATGTCAGAAGTCATTTTCCTTCATAATTTTCAATGTGTCACTCCATTGTCTTCTGGTTTATTATGATGGTGTTGAAAATTTTTAAGCCATCTGATTCCTGAACCTTTGTACTTGACCTATTTTTACCCTTCTGGAAAGTTGTACAGTTTTCTTTTTGTTCTCAGCATTCTGAAATTTCACAGTGATATATCTTAACATGAGTCTATTTTCATCTATTTTACAGGGTGCTAGCCTTTTAATCTATAAATAGGCATCCTTAAATTCTGAGAATTTTTCTTGAATTATTTTTCTGGTAATTTCTTCCTCTTTGTTTGACTTATTTATTTTCTTTCTAGAACTTATACAGTTAAAAATATTGGAGAAAATCTTCTTGGAGAAGAAGAGAGAGCCACACTGATTCCATTTGTGTTAATCTAGCACAGCTCAAGATTTTCATATTTTATTAAGGAGAAATGTTGTATTTACTGATGTTCACATGAAGTGTGACTTGCAGAAGGGAAATGCCTGGTCAAAAATAGAAGTATATGGGTGTTAGTTGAAAGACACAAAGCTGCTTCCTCCAAAACTTCAGTACATGAAAACCTTTAGATTCCAAGCAAGTTGACCTGAGCTTCAACATTCTTCCCTGCTAAAGACAAATGAATGTATTTTTGCTAAGCTCTGGGATAAAAGATGAATAAGTCATTATCCCTGCCTTCAGTGAAATCTCAGTTCAAAGGGAGATAAGTAAAAATTATATAAAAGGCGGGAAATGTCAAGTGCTATAGCAACCCAGAAGAGGGACAGAGTATCTGTAACAGGGAACTTGGCTGGGGCAGTTGGAAACAAGGAGGCCTCAGAGTGTGCCTTCACTTTGGAATATTTGATCATAAGCAAGAAAAATGGATCTTAATCATTATGAGGGTCAAAGACCCTATGGGGATGTAATGAAATTTATGATGCCTCTTCCAATTAAAATGTACATAACACACATATAAACGCATGTATTTTACTTACTCAGAATGTGTACCATTAAGAGCTTTTGGTATCAGAGAATGAGTAGGAATGTTTTAGGCAGGCAAGAAGGGGAAGGGAATCCAAACAGAGGAAACAGCATGTGCAAAAGCCTGGAGACATAAAAGTCTGTGCATTATTGGACTTGGGGTGACTGTAACATAATTCAGTGTGATTGGATCATAAGCTGGAAGAGGAATCAGGCATGATGTAAGATTAAAATAGAAGATAAGATAGGGATAAAACACAAAGTATCTCAAATGTCAGTCATGTACTCTGTTTACTCAGAGATTAGCCCATGATTGATAGAGATTACACACAGCATGTCAACCCTCTCCTAAATGTTAAAAAATATAATTGGAATAGCTAGTACCCAATGGAATACTAATTGATATTCTATGAATGTGGAGTTTCACTGGCATTCACTGTAGGTGTTGAATGTGGAGTGCTCACATCTCAAGCTTATAGCTTCATGAAGGAAAAAATAATGTCAGAATGAAACTCAAAGCCCCTGAACAACTATAACAATTATTTTACGCCTTAATAACCAATATCAGAACAGCAATCTTCAATGAGTTGCAATTGTTCTCAATACCGGCAGCAAATTAGATTTATCTGGGGCGCTTTCAAAAAGCATACCGTGCCTGAGATCCACCCCAGAACAATCGAATAAGAATAAATGAGGGGTGGATCCTGGAGATCAAAAATTTTTAAAGCTTTCCAGATAACTTTAATGTGTAACCAAAATTGAGAACTACTATGTTAAGAAAAATACCTCACAAAAGTAAGTTCCCACCTGCTAATCCGACCTTAATTATATTACACTGTTTTCATGCAGCATTATACAACTCCAAATTAATTTTAAAAATTTTAAAAAATATATGTTGGACCATTTGAATTCCTTTGATAAGCTGCCAAGAATGTCACATGAGTGGTGAAGGGAGTCTGAGCAGCATGTTTGGGGGTTAATATCAGGACCCACAGGCAGCCAGTCTGTGCTAGAAATGTTCAGAGTAGGCTTTTTCACATTTTATATTCTCATCTGCTGAGTGTGATGCCTGGGGCTATTGTTCTCTTCATAACTAGCAGAGCTTTCTGGGGAAAAGTCTACATGCATCAATAGTTTTTTGCTAAGGGTCTTGTGATTAATTGGATGGCCTTTTAGCTGAACAACTTCTGAGGACAAGATTTTTCCTATTTTGGCACAGGAAGCTGCAGGCATCAGTTGTGCAAAAATATTTAACATTACCACAACTAATAAGTCATCCATTGCCTTAAACAAAATATACAGAACCCAATATTTTAATTTTAGTCATACCCAAACACTATTTGGGTTTGCAGTTAATCGTTTCTTATATTCTGTATTCTGTTTGATGCTGAGCATACAACTGCAAGAAGAGGGTCACACAATGATTTATTCAATAAATATGTATAGACTTTTCTATGTATCAAGAACCATGCTAATTGTTGAGATTAGAAAACATACTATGTGTCTATCCTTATTCTATTAAATGGCATTATAACACAACATTGAGTCATAAAAGTTTCATAAGAGAGGTATATAAAAAAAGAGTTAGGTGAGTTCATGGGATGTCATGATCATTTATAGCTGGGATAGGCTAGATCCAGGTCTTTGAGGACCCTAAATGCCTGGATAGAAAGATTAGAAGAAATTCTTCACACAAAAGGGAGTCATTTTTTTTTTTTTTTTTTTGCATAGGAAAATGATAAGATCTGAGCTTCAGGAAAGTTATAAGACTAATGCAATATATAGGATGGATTAAGGATCAAGAGAAAACATAAGATGTGTTATAAGTTTTATTAAATGGTTAAAATGGCTAACATAAAAGGTGATAGTGGCTTGGGCAAGGAAAGTGGAAGCAAGGATTGAATGAAAGAGACAGATGCTAAAATTATTGCAGAGAAAGAACATAAGGGCTTGGCATAAGTTTTCAAGTTGAAACTACTGAAAAATATTGTAGGACTATGAGCATTCATCTGTCTATCCGATCTTTAACAAGACTTTATTAAAGAACTACTATGCGTCAAGCATCGTGCTGGGTTCTGGAGGTACAGCAATGAATATATTAGGTCATTAAATCTGAAATGTCTGATTTCAAATTAAAATTTCAGTTTATTATATCTCAAACAAGAAGCAGTGCAATTAATCAAAGTATGCGCCTAAACTATAGACACAGTTTTGCCATCTTAAAGATAACTTGTTTATGCCGCACTGAAGAAGCCTGGAGAGTGAGTGGCAATGAAATCACGAAAGGCGTTGTCCACAGCTTGTTGAGAATTGAATATTTTTCCTTGAAAGAAGTGGTCCAAAGCCTGGAAGAAGTGGTAGTCAGTTGGTGCAAGGTCTGGTGAATACAGTGGATGACACAGAGTTTCCAAGTCCAGCTTCTGTAGTTTGAGCAAAGTTGTTCGTGTGTTGTCTTGCAAGAGGATTGTCTTGTCTCTATTGAGCAATCTCGGCTGCTTAATCGCAAGCATCCTCATCATTTTGTCCAGTTGGTTGCAGTAGACATCTGCTGTAATCGATTGACCAGGTTTCATGAAGCTGTAGTGGATAATACCAGCGCTGGACCACCAAACAGACACCATTAGCTTTTTTTGATAAATATTCAGTTTTGGACTGTGTTTCAGCACTTCATCGTTATCCAATCATTGTGTCAAATGCTTATGATTGTAAAAAAGAATCCATTTTTCATCACACGTAACAATACAGGTAGAAATGGTTTACCTTTATGTTGTGACAGCAAAGAAAGGCAAGCTTCAAGATAATTTCTCTTCTGATGCTCATTTAATTCACGTGGGACCCATCTATCCAGCTTCTTTACCTTGCCAATTTGTTTCAAATGGTCCAATATTGATGGAATAGTAACGTCAATCCTTGCTGCTAATTCAAGTGTAGGTTGAGATGGATTGGCTTCCACTGCAGCTTTCAGCTCATCATTATCTTCCTTGGTCTCAGGTCACCCACGTGGTTCATTTTCAAGATTTTAATCACCAGAATGGAACTTTGCAAACCATCAATGTACTGTGTTCATTAGCCACATCCTTCCCAAACACTTCGTTGATATTTAGAGCTGTCTGCACTGCATTGGTTCCATGATGGAACTTGTATTTAAAAATAACAAGAATTTTTTACTTATCCGTGGTTTCACAAAAATTGCTCTAAAAAAATTTGAAAGATAATCACAAGCCAAAACGTGTGTTTGAAAGAATGAGAATGTATTTTCACAATAAAAAAAAAAAAACAAGAAGTGTCAAAGTGAAATGTCATTGAGCTGGTAGAAAGGGAGAAATAAATGTACCTGAGAAGAAAATTGAGAGCAGTGGATGATGGTTTGTAGCTCTTACAGTTCACCCTCACTTTGCATTTGAGTTGGATAAATGGCTGAAGGCTGATTCTTTCCCAAAGGGTTTCTATTTGGGCGAAGAGGGGATGGGGAACAGAAGGACATTGTGGACTGCATAAGGAAGTAAAGATATTGAGCAACACAGAGGACGAGAAAAGATCAGGAACAATGAGATCCTGGTCACCAGAACAAATGCCACCTACTTTGTAGTCTAGCTTCACATAAGTCCTGTCCCAACTTCCAAAAGAATAATGATTGCTTCATTTGATCTAACCAAGGGCATTTTAAACATTCCATCATAGACATCCATCATCTCAAAGAAGAAAGTATTTTAGGACCAAAAAATAAGAAGAATACAATATTAGGATTAAAATCAAATAACAAATCTAGCTTCATAGAAAACCTGACTACACTGTTTTCTTATTTTATTTCTAATTCTGCCATGGATTAATGAAAATATCATCCCAGTATTCGTCTGGAAATCAGTGTTAGGAAATCACTGGAATGACTTACGAAATTTTTTCCAATTATTCTATGATTCAGTTAATAGTAACAAAAAGCATCATATTTGAAGTAAAACAGTTCCCTTTTCATGTTCTATTCAATGATCTTTTTTTAATTTCAGAATATTATGGGGGTACAAACTTTGGCTATATATATTGCCCATGCACTGCCGTGTCAGAGCCACAATCGTGGTCATCCCCCAATAACCTTCCCCCAAGTCACCTTTGCAGTTCTCTCAGCCATAAGGATCAAAAGCAACACTCTGCCGTTTGTGTCAGTTTCAACGGCCTCTTCTCTCAAGTCTTCAGAGAGCCTGGAGCATTTACAATAAACACGTCTCTCAGAACAAAAGATAATAGCTGGTTCAACTGTTTTGTGTTGGACTGAATGTTGATTAAGACCTCAGTAATCACACGCCACTCTATACAAATGCAAAATCAAAACCACAGATTAATTTTCAGAGAACAGAAGGAAAGGATTGAAAGAAAAAGAAAAGGCTTCGTTGCTGAAAGAAAGGAAAACATGAAAGAAAGCTCACTGACGAGCTCATTTGGATATTTTTATTTCTAAAGTGTTTAAGTATCCCAGTATTTTTGAGCACTCTTAAAGAGACATTAAATATTATATCAAATAGTATATCTAAAAGAATAACTTATCACAGGTGAACTCTAAATACCAGAATTATTACTGGCTTAATAAGAGCTCTGATCTGTAGGCATGTGTCTGATGATGCCTTTCTATTTCCACCAACATGGGCCTGGAGCAAAATTTCTTCCACTGCAGGGTCTGCTTCATTGAATTCCCTGCCTGTCCTAATTCTATATATTTCCAATTAGCTGACCTTCAAAGCTGACATTAGTAGAAGGGAATTGTTTTCTGACAAGCTAGTCAGAAAACATTTTAAGGCTAATGGTTTTTTAATAAGCAATTGAGTTTGCAGCATTCAGCTCTTGTTATGTTTTATTGGTTTTTGTGCTTTAATTTGGTATGTGTGTTTTGGCATGACTCCATGGCAGGTGCAATTTTAAAAATGGAATCAATAAGATTCACTGTGATGTATAATATGAGCATTCCAAGCTTAGCTTTCAAAACAAAATACTAGGCTTGGCTCTTTCCACAGTCCTGCAAAGAAAACGTGTTGATTCCTAAGGGCTTTCCCTACTGTAGCTTTTTGAAATCTTGTTCACACTCCTCCAATGTCCCAACCCACCCTCCCCTAAATAGCTCTTACTCAGACCCATGACCTTATTTCCTCCTCTTTTGAACAGACTAAGTCCATCTAGCAGGAAAGCCTGAGTACAGCTTGTTTTCTTCTTTAAAATCTCTCTCTAGCATTTTCTATAGTACTGACAATTAACAGGGGCTTAATAAATCTTTGTTGAATGACTGATTGAATGAACTTGTCCTCTCTTCCTTCTTCTCTGACTCACAGGAAGAGAAACTCCTTTTTTCTAAGACTAACACTTGTCAATGATGTAGAATTTTACAGGTTCTATCCTCCCCACCCCCCCGCCTTCTTCCAGACCTTGCTTCATCATGTATTCTTTCCTAGTCTACCCATCTTTGGTCTTGATTTCTCCGTTGGTCACTTAGTGTCTTCCTAGAAACACAGACAGACGTCTCAATATTTTTAATGGTCCAAAGGAGTGGTTATTGGGATAAGGCACATTAGGGGGAATACTAGGTTGGGTGGTAATGTGCTATTGCTTGATACCCACATGGCAGAATTAAACCATATACTTTTTTTGTGTACTTTCCACATCTGAGTTTTATTTTAAAATAAAAAGAAAAAAAGGGGGAAAAAAAACTCCTCAGGGGCAAGGGAATGAATAGTGTTAATGTAAATTAAAAGGGAGACCAGGCTTGAAGAATCCCTGAGCAGAAAAAAACAGCCTTCATAAGTGACCTAAACCTTGCTTGATTTGCAAACATAAGTGAAACATAACTTGAGCTATTTCTTGTAAATGTCTATGTTAAAGAAAAATAGAACTTAAGCTCACTAATCAGAATTAGCCAACTTATTTTTTTTCCTTATTTCAACTTTTTTTTTTTTCAGGATTTCTGAGCTAGGGGACATCAATAGGATGTTACAATAATAACATCAGTAATTTCAGATTAATATATATTAGAACATCTATTTGCAAGAAGCATTTATTTGAGCTAAAAATTTAGGGACTTTTCAATGGGATAAACAAATGAGGCAACTGTAAAACTGTAACCAATCAAATATTTTCTTTGCTTTACTTCCATGTCCATCCTAGAAAATCCTCCCCCTTGCATTCCCTGCATGGAGCTCCTAAACCACTTCTTGTTTTGAACTGCCCAATTCATGAATAATTTTTTGCTCAAATAAACTCTTTAAAAATTTTATTGTGCCTCAGTTTACCTTTTAACATTAGACATTGCTTATTGGCTTGAGAAAGTAAATGATTCTAATGACTAGATAGCAATTCCTTTTGCAAGTCAGGTGATTTCCAATGTTTTGTTTTCAACAAAATAGAATGATTTGCAATTATCAAGCATATAATTTTGAGTATGTAACTCATGAAGAGTTCAAACAATTAAGTAAAATTGCCGTAAAAGAAAAAGAAATTTTCCTTCCATTCCTATCTATGTATTTATGGGAACAAAGTCTCTTTGTCACTTCCATCCATAAAATCAACAACAACAACAGAAAATAGAATCAATAATGAACCCTATCTTATTCTAGCAATTAGTAATAATCATCTATGTTTACAAGAGTGAATGAGAGGCAGAAACAATTCCATGCATCTCACTAAGAAATGCATTTTCAATAAATGTTAACATTTAATGGTTAGTAATTATTTTCCAGTATAATTTTAATATGCTTTCAATCAATTGTATACTGCTATTAATTACAATGCTAACTCAACTCAGAAGAAATTTAACACTTATGGTCACTTAAAATTAAGAAAAAATTTAATGTGTACACAGCTTTTCTGAGATTAATAATAAAGCAATTCCTAAAAAAGCTTTCAAGCATTAGAAAACAATAGATTGCCATAACAGAATCTTGCAAATATAATGTTGAAGGGGAAAAAAAGAATACCTACCGTATGATTTTCTTTATATAAAATTCAAGCACAGGCAAAAGTAATTGATATCAGGGATCAGCAAACCTTTCCTGTAAAGGGCCAGATAGTAGACATTTTAGACCCTGTGGGCAATGTGGGCTCTCTCAACAACTCAACTCAGCTGTGGTGACATGAAAACAGCCAGAGACAATATATAAATGAAGGAGCATTGTTCCAATAAAACTATTGAGAAAAAGCAAGTGGTGGGGCAAGTTTAGCCTGTGAGCTATAGTTTGATGACCCTGATGTATACTGTTTAGGGGTACGTACATACATATAGCACTATAAAGAATTTATGATTACCACTAGGGGAAAGGTGGGGTTACAATTGGCCAGGGGTACAGGAGGAAAGTCTAGGAAGACAGTAGTATTTTATTTCTTCACCTCAGTTGGTTATTACTTGATTGTTCACTGTACAAACACTTGGTAAACTTTACATATATGCTTTATGCCTTTCTTTGTGTGTTATATTTTACAATGAAGTTCTTAAATGATTCTTTCATTTTATTATATATTGTTAAATGGCAATCTATAAATGTTTTATTAATTTTTATTTATGCCAACAGTGAATAAAAATATTCCTTTTTTGCACACTCAACAAAACACATTGGTAGTGTTTTTACTTCAAAATCTCAATTGTAGGAATTTATTCCAAGAAACTAATTGCACAAGGGAAAAACTATGTATGTGCGAGGAAATTTACCCCAGTGTTATTCGTGTTGGCAAAATCCTGGATGCAACCTAAGCAGCCAGCAATAAATGTTTTGTTAAATAACTTATGGAAAACTATGTTGCCATTAAAAGTGATAATGTAAATCTATATTTACTGACATATGGATCATATCATTAAATGAAAATTAGCAGGTTACCAAATAATATACAGCTTGATTCTATATGTGGATGATATATGCATATATGTGTTTAGAAAATATTTTCAAAGTTCTCTTTGTGATTATCTAACCTCAAGGATTGGAATAAAAACTGTATTCCAATCCAGCCTGTGTAGGAGCTTCTTCTTCTGCACATGTTTTTCTTCTTCAGTCTAATACAGCCGAAGGCAAGTATTAAGCGAGCAACAATGATTTGGCTCATTGTGTATCATGAATCAAAATATCGCATTGTTCTTGGTCAAGAGGACCCTGCCAGAACAATATTTTGATTTGTTAACTTGTCTCCCTAAGTATGATAAACTGGCTGAACCAATAGTTTCAGACACCTTCTCCCTTATCTGGACCTTAGGAGGCAATAAGCCAGTAAGATATAAGGTCTCCACTTCTGATATGTCAGCCCTTGGGAGAGGGTGAAGTGAAAGGCTGGTTCTACTCTGAGTAAATGGATATGACCCAACCCTCAAGCTGAGAGAACTGTGCTAAATGTTTTGAGCCCTAGTTACAACTTAAAGTTTAGAATATACTCATGACCTTAGGATGATGATCTGAAACCAAATGCTACTCCTCTTGATCACCCCAAGACAGAATAAAATGGAAAGTAGGTAACAGGGATCCATACAACTGAGCTATGGTTCACTGAGCCATTGATTTTGTATTGACAATAAATGGCATTCATCCCATTGGAAAAGATTTCTAGCTTATAAGTCTTCTAAAGGGCTAATGGGGAGTGAGAAAAAGTTGGCAATATTATGCAATTGATATCATTTCTATTTTTCTCTTTTTCCAAAATATATAACAAATAGGGCTCTTTTCTCATATCTGGTGCTAAGATTTGAACCATATAGATAAGGTATAGAGAAGAAAAAATAGTTATAAATACACACATAGATAAATGTCTGCAAGTATGTTTATCAAAACAGTAATGGTAGTTATTTTTCTGTGTTGTTGCAATTTATATGTTCTATACTTTCTTCTTCATAACTTTTTCGTATTTTCAATCTTATAATAAGCATGTATCATTTTCCCACAAAATAAAGCAATAACATGTTAAAGTTATTTTTTAAAAACTACTTTCCCTTGAAAATACCCCCCAGAGCTACATTTCTTTCCTTTCTTTTTATTTTTTTATTTATTTTTGCTTATCTCCTTCTTTTCCTTATTATCAACTCATCTATTTTCCAATAAAAATCACACCCCTACCACTCCACTGCAAATGTACTCTGAAGGTCAACCTTATCATTACAAAATCTTTAGTCTTCATTTCCTTTGACAGCTCTCTACAGCATTCAGTATAGTAAACCCCTCTCAGTTTTGCAAAATATCTCCCTTGACTATCCATTCCCTTGTTTTTTTTCCCTTTCTGCTTGCATCTCATCTGTCTCTTTGATTGGCTTTATTTCTTCCTTGGGTTGTGAAATATAACCCCCAGCCTAAATCCTTAGGACATTGCTCCTAGCTATGTCTCTCTGAGCTATTACATCACGCTGAATGACTGTCCAGCCTGCATTCACCATTTGGAGTCACCATTTCTGACCTTGAGCTGCATCTCTGCAACCGCAATTTCCACTGGGATATCTTGACACCATCTTAAACCTAATATGTCTAAAACTACATCTGTTGCTCCAAGTCAGTTTTCCTCTAGACCTTCCTCGTTCTTCCCACAGAAGTAGATCATAATTTTATAATTTTTTCAATAGCCTTTGCCCAAAAGCAAGGAAAAGTCACAAAGTGATCTTTAGCTACAGTAGAAAGATCAAAACAGAAAAAAAACAGTGAGTCTAAATACAAGAATATTTGCTTTTAGAGCTGATTTCATAAAAGAAATCAGGCCCATATATCATCATGTCAATTTAAGTGTAGCTATAAAAGTAAATCTGGCTCCAATTTTGGAGTCAGTCAGTCCTTGGAGAGAAATGTGTTTGTTACCAATATTAACACTTTATCCTCCAAGTCATTTGGATTAAGAACCATGGGGAGGTGCAATTCTTTGTTTTTCAGCTCTCATATTCAGTCATTCACTGACTCTTATCAGGTTTTTTAAAATGTCTTTCTTTGTCCATCACTTTGTTACATTTCTACTTTCACAAAATATCTAATTTAGGTCCTGTTCAGCTTATGTTAAGATGTTCAGTACTCAACCTCTTAACTAATATACTTTGCCTCCATTGTCTCTCATATTCTACTCCTGTTTTCATGAATTTAACCTGCTTTAAAAATTATCTTTGGTACTTTATGCCTACAAGATACAGTCCACAAATCTGAGTATTCAAGGCCTATGAAATCTGACCAAAAACTGCCTTTCCAATCTAATCCACCACTGCATTCCTTCATAAGCTATTTCTGATCATCTTTTGATAAGTGCTATGCATGAAGGAAATAAAAATGGTGCATGGATAGGGTAAAAAAGCTATTTGAAAGAAGGGGTGGGGTGGGATCTAGAGAGTGCTGAAAATAAGTAGAGATCCTAGGACCAATGTTTAGGGGTTGAATAAAGTAGGAGCCAGTAAAGGAGAGTGAGAAAGAGAAGTCAGTGAGGTAGAAGGAAAACTAGGTTAAATGTGAAGTTACAAAAGACAAGAGAAGAAGATGTTCAAACATAGGAGTAGTCAACTTTGTAATACTGATAGGTGACCCTTATACTGGGAATATGGAGGTTGCTGATGACCTTGACAAAGGCAAGATCAGTGGCAGTGGACAGACTGAAGTCTGGAGTGGCTTAATGAGAGATAAGAATGTTGGGAAGAAAAAAGAAAACAGTGAGTATCAGCAACTCTTGCATGAAGTTTTGCAGTGAAGAGAGCAGAGAAACTGAATTATGGATAGAGAGACATGTAGTGTGAAGGAAGTTTTCTTCATTATTTTATTTTTAAGGTAGGAACTACTTTAGTATATTTGGGTACTAACAGAAATGATTCAATAGAGAAGAAGAACCTGATATTGCAAGGGAAAGATGGTGTAACTGAAAGAGCAAAATCCTTGAGGTGGTGACAAAGAATGTGGGACCCAGGGCAATTTTGGAGGGACTGCCCTTTGAAAACAAGAGGGATGCTTCCTTCGTTGTAAGAGAATAAAGAGGGTACACACACATGAGGCTTGGAGATTTCATGGTCAAAAGATGGAGAAGGCTCCTTTCCATGGCTTCCTCCCATTTTCTCCCTGAAGTATATGACTGGCAATAAGGGGCTGGGGATACGTGTGTATATAAAGTTTAGGAAGAGAAGGTATGAAAATGAGTTTTCAGACAGTAGAAAAGTAAACTCGAAATTCCGGGGAGTATTGAGACCTAATTTGAATTTTGAGAGTATTCATTTAAAGTGAAACTCACTTTAATTTAAAGTGAAACCAGGGTGTCTGCTGGTTTGATTTTCTCCAGTTATGGAGAAGGGGTAAATAATGAGCAGGGCAGAAACGGGCCTCAAACTCATGATTTCTGATTTCAAGAACAATGTTATTTTTACTATACTATTTAATGGTATTTTTTCATATTTTCCTCTAGAATAACAACAGCTCAGCTTATAGTTGAGTAAAATATTTTCTTTAAATTAAAAAATATATATCTAAGTGGACGGTGAGTAACAATACCTATGGGTAGAAATTGAAGAGGCTTCCAACATGAAGCCATTTATAACCTGTATGCCAATCAGCATTCATTTCCCCCTGTAAATATTGCAAAATGTCCATATGCTTATGTTGCAAAAGCCCTCTTGGAACCTTGTAATCAGGCCAGTGGACCATATTGTTATGCACAGCCTAACCTCTTTCATTCTTGGCCCCCAACAAAGGACAGCAGGCTGATAGAGCTAGAGCTAATTAGCACCCCGTTCATCTTACCTTATGCTTAGAATGCCTAAAGGAAACTTCATTTTTTCTGGCTGATGATAAAACAGAATCAGTCTCTTTGCTCTCTGAAATGAGTCATTTATCAATCATGATTCTGCAGACATACTGAGAAGCAAAGAACACATACATACATACAAACATACACACACACATTCCTATGTTTAAAATGTTTTATGGAGGGTTGTATTTGTACATATGTGTATTTAACACCACAGTACAATGAAAAGTGGGAGAGGTTAAGGGAAGAAAAGTCAGAAACTGTGGCTATAGCTATTCCTGGAGAGACAGAATAGCATAGGGTTAAAAGCGTGGACTGTAGAGTCAGATTTCCCGGGTCAAATTGTGACTCTGACACTTATCAGCCATGTGGCCCTGGGCAAGTTACTTAACTTTTCTGAACCTCAGTTACCTAATTTGTAAAATAAGAATAATAATAGCATCTAAATTAAAAGGTCGTTGACAAGATTAATTGAGTTATTTGTAACTCTAGCCCTTACTACCTGGTGATGCTGGGAATGTCATTTAAACTCTTTAGGTTCAATTTCCTTATCAGTAAAACTTATCTCCAAGTCCTCTGGTTTATCTAAAATTTTTTCTATCACAAGAGCCTACTTTTTTTGACATTTTGGCAATACACTTTGCTAGATTTGTGGGTAAATAAATATTGTATTAGTTATAGAAATTCTTCTAAATTCTCTCTGTTACCTATGCCTATGTTCTCATCAGTGATCAGATAAATCTATGATCATTAATATTTGATTCAACAATGTCATATGTGAACCTAGAAAACAGATAAGTCTTCCTAAGAATATATCTACATTAATATTCAAGTTGGTTTGCATTCCTTGAGACCTTACCAATGGAATTCAAAACAGGTGTATAACTAATGAAGCTCAGTTTGTATAATGGACTGCATAAAAATGCCTCCGCTACAAAGTTGAGAGAAGTTATAGAATTGTCACTATCAAGAGGCAGCACTTAGTCTCCCTGTACTGTGTCTTCTGATACTTGCTTCATTAAGAAACTTTTCTTCTTAATAAGGGCAGGCCTATGTCTTATTTACTGTGCATTCTTATGCCTAGAACAGAGTCTGGCACTAAATAGGTCTCAAAAATGTGTGAAAAGTGAGTGAGGGAATGAATAAATAAAAGGCCCACTTGATCATTTGTATTGTCTTTCTTCTACCTTGAAGACAGTTCCCATCATCTAAAACCTTTTGGGTAAGGCTACTGTAAATATTTATTCTGATATGATAGAAGAAGAGTAATAAATATGTCTGTCTAATCAATTCCTGGGCAATATTTAGAAGGCTTACAAGAAATTCCTGATTATTTACAAGGCCCAGATTATCATCTTTGCCTGTAGCATAAAATTGTGCTTCTTACAACAATTTTGGTGCCCCCCTACTCATACACAAAACACACACACACACACACACAATTTTTTTCTGCAATAGAGACCACACTTCAGCAATGATAAAAGACATATACTCAAAATGCTAAAGGAGAAACAAAAAAATGAAATGTTGTTTCATACTTAAGGCCCTGGGCTTTTGTGTTCTGTATGGTTACTGAGCTTGCAACATAGCAAATACAGATTTTAAAAGATCTTTTTATCCCTCTATTTTGTGATTTGTGCAGTCAAGCATGTTAGAAAGAATAAATAACCAGAGCAAATAGTGGACCAGCAAACAGATAGCAATTTGCAATCAGTGAAGAGAATACTTTCCTCAGGCCCCAAGATTTTTTTTATCTTTTTAAAATCTTGTACTGCAGGGCAGAGCAAACACAATTGCACAGCATCCAATTACAACCAAGTGAATCCACCATGAAATAAGACCATGAATCTTGGTTAGAAAGAAAAGGGTCAACATTCTACCAAAAAAAAAATGGAAAATGGGAATAACTCCACAAGAATCATTTGGATATGAAAAGCCTGGAAATTATGTTTTTAAAATACACTTTGTGGTTTAACCATAATCTCATAAATACCCAGGAGCCGTTAATGTTACCAAATCATTTGGGGGATTCTGAGGAGTTAACCTCTGCAAGATAGTGTGATTTACCAAAAATAATTTACTAGATTCAGTTTTATTATAGAGAAGCAACAAAAGAAAGAAAAGAGATGCCATGCAATAGAAAGGATGCTAGATTAGGAGTCACAAAACCTGGAGTCTAATCTCAATCTAAAGTAAGCTAATTCTCCTTCTCTGTGCTTTCTGGTCTCCATGAATAAAATGGGGTGTGCGTTCAATAAGTTCCCTTCCAGCTCTAACATTATTTTTTAAAGTCCTTCAAATTTACATGACATGTCTTAGTTTATAAAAGGCTTCACACATATTACATCAATGGATCCTTGCAACAACCCTGTAAAACAACAGTTATTACCCCTACTTATAGATAAGAAAGCCAAAGCTCAGAGAGATTCACAAATTTCTCCAAAACCACCCTGATAGGATGTTGCAAATTCAGATCTTCTCACATCAAACTCAATGCCCTTTCAACTATAGTACACTGACTCCCTGATAATATTTACCCTAATATGCATAGTATCTCTCAAAGTTTAAATTATTATATGACCCATACTCAGTCGGGCAGTAAAGCAGTAAAGATTTTACTGGACTAGAAATGCCCTACTCTAATAAAAAATACGGGTTGGGGAGATATTGGTCAAAGGAAACAAAATTTCAGTTACATAGGAAGAATAAGTTCAAGAGATCTATAGTACAGCATGGCAACTATAGTTAATAACAATGTTTCTCATATTCTGGAAACTTGATGAGAATGGATTTTAAGTATTCTCACCACAAAAAAAATGATAAGTATTTGAAGTAATGTATATGATAATTAGCTCAATGTAGCCATCCCACAATGTATACATATTTCAAAACAACATGTTGTACACAAAAAGTATATGCAATTTTTATTTGCAAATTAAAATAAATAAATAAATACATGTTTTAAAAATAAAACCAAAATAAAAAGCAGTTTGACTATACGTTGCAAAATTTTCATGTTATTCTTTGAAAGCCCTCTAGCTAAAGAGAACCAGAAACACGCTGTAGTTGAACAAGTTGGGTTTATTACTCATTAAAGTGAGAGAGAATCTACAACATAGAGAACTGTGGGACATCTTAGTAAGAAAATAATAACAGAGAGAATTGTTATAGTATTTGGGCTTGTATTGGTGATGGGGGAGGTTTTAAGGAAGCAGAGTTTTGCTCTGGATTGAACCCTGCCAGGACATGGGGGTAATATGGTGATTGGGTATCTTAATACATCTTATCTATCATGAGGGCAATCTAAAGCAAGGGTAATTGGTAAAGAAACAGCGGTCACTTATATTAGTCAGGATAGGGGGATGTTTGGTCATTTTTGTGACTTGCACAATGTTCCTGTTCTGTCTCTGTTAAGATGTGATTACAGAGTGGTCTTGTTTTTGTGTTGATCCATCATGGTCACAGAGTGGCCTTGTCTGATGCTGATATTCTGTGATATTGTTTATGTTCAACAAGAGAATACCAAGTACTAGCTGTGAATGCCAAGCCAGCTCCTAGCAATACTGGCCTAGCTCCCGACTGTCAGAGGTTTTCTCTTTCTCAAAGCCAGTTAACCATTTTAGTTTGGTGCTTTGTCCTGCAGATGGTGGGTGAGAAGGAATTTTCAAAAGGGGGAAAAAAAAAACAGAAAAAAGTTCATTCTTTCTTAGAAGGCACTTTTTAAAGCACTGCATCTATATGGCAAATCATCCCTTATACAAAGTTAAAATACAAACAAGAGACTGCGAAAAAATAATCACAATGTTCTTAATAAGCAAATGAATATATAAAATTATACTATAAATGAAAAAGAAAAAGAAAACCACACAATAGAGAAAGACAGCAACAATTTACCGATTAATAACCACAAATGGATAAAAAAGGTATTTAACTTCACTATTCATGAAACAAATATAAAGTAAAACAAAGGAGTGATTTTCTTGCATCAGATTAAAAAATGCTGTGGGAATAGGAAGTTCTCCTACACTGTTAGGAGTGGACAAAGTACAACTACTTTGCAGGATATTACACTTTAAGAAATCTTTCCTTTAGAAATACTACACATGTACACAAGGACATATGTTTCAAAAATGTTTATTGTAACATATGTAACACAGAAAAATTGGTAAAAACCCTATGTACATCAATAGAGAAATACCTGTTTAAAAATGGTACACCCGGACTATGGAGTTCTATGCAGGCAATTTAAAATATTTAGATAGATATGTATGACATTTATAGAAAGAAATCAAAGATACAAAGTTAAGCAAAAAAAATAATTTACAAAAACAGCTTTGTGCCAAAAGATTTATGTGTAAGTAATGTATATATCAAAATATTTGTGTATTTATAATGTTTGCATACATGTGTATGGTGTTATATATACAATGTATGTGCATATATATTTTTAAATGAGCATAAAATTATCTGTAAGTGAACATTCCAACTGCAAACTGTTTCCTTTGAGGGCCAGGAATAGAGGGTGAGGAGAATGGTGGAAATGCAAATTTTTCTGTTTATCTGTCTGTATTGCTTGAAATTTTTATAAGAAATTATTATTTTCATGATATAATGTTAAGTAATAAAGTAATATCTTAGGCAACTTCTAGCTGAGATGGAGTAACATGAAATGGAGTTTTCTTACTGGCAGAAACTCCTGAAAACACTAGACAATATATATGAAACAATGGTTTTCAAGTATTGGCAATTAGGTAGTACAAGAAAGTAATCCCTTAGAGAGGGAAAACAAACAACGTGAAGTTTTTTGAGTCCCAGCTTACTGCCTGAAAGGAGATTTCAGTTTGCATCACAGAAAGGGAAAACCCAAGTAGAATCCAGTGGGCTCCCTAAGTTGAGATGACAGAGCTGGGAGTCCAGGCAGAGAAATGTGGCTAGAATTCTCAGAGCAAAATACAAGAGAGGAAAGAGCTGCACAAAAAATGAGATTTGAGATTTCAGAGATTTGTTGAGGTTCCCCCACAACTCTAGCTGAACACAAATCAGTGCATGAATGTGAAGAAACTACCTGAGACTGAAGAAAGAACTATCTAAAATGAGCAGGAAGAACAATTATTGGAGCTCAAACAATTCATGTTCCCACAAATCAGAGTGAAAAATGTTGTATTTCACATGGCATCAGATAGGGTCCTCAGAGGATATTGCCACAATAATGGATAAAAATTAGCCCTAGATTAATAGCTAGTCTCATCCTGTCTAATGAAATTTAAAAACAAGCCTCAAAAGAATGAATTTTTTCCAAGTATATTAAAAGCATCTCAGATTTAAGTTTGAGAATAATTTTAGGGGAAAAATCACCAAAAATGTAAAATCCACATTGTCTGACATCAAATAAAATATTACCAGGCACACAGGAAAGCAGAAAAATAAGACCCATAATGAGCAGAAAAGCCATTCAATAGAAACAGACCAGAAAATGGCACATATGACAGAATGAGTAGGTAAGAATATTGAAATAGCTACAGCTAGTATAATTACATTCTATATGTTTAAGAAACAAGAAGAAAGATTGAACATGTTAAGTAGACAAATGAAAGATATAAAAAACACCAAAATCAATCTAGAACTATAAATTACAAGTCTGAGATGAAAAATACACTGAATCAGATATACAGCAGATTAGACATTGCAGAAGAAAAGATCAGGGCTACTAGCTGAATTGTGTTCCCCCAAAATTCATATGTTGAAGCTCTAACCCCGAGTGCCTCAGAATGTGATCTTATTTTGATATGGGATTATTGTAGATGTAATTAGTTAAGATGAGGTCATTAGGGTAAGCCCTAATTCAATACTACTGGTGCCCTCATAAAAAAAAGAAATTTGGACATAGAGGCACACACACAGGGAGAATGCCATCGAAAGATAAAGGCAGAGATTTAAATGATGCTTCTACAAGCCAGGGAATGCCAAAATATGCCAGAAAATCACCAGAATCTAGGCAAGAGACATGGGATAGATTCTCACAGGCCTCAAAAGAAATCAACCCTGTTAACACCTTGATCTTAAACCTATAGTCTTCAGAACTGTGAGACAATAAATGTTTTTTAAGCCACCCAGTTTGTGGTATGTTTTTATGGCCACCCTAGCAAAGTAAAACTACTAGTAATCTTGAAAACATTGGAAGAGTAACTATCCACATTAAATGCAAAGGGGAAACATTAAATGAAAAAAAGCCAGAATCCCTATATAATATCAGACACAGTATATTTCAGAGGCAAGAATATTGCCAGGCAAAATGAGGGACATTGTAAACTAATAAAGGGATGATTTACCGAGGGAACATAACAATATAAGTATTTAATATTTAGGCATCAAAAATAACAGTGCTTCAAAATCCACATTGTAAAAATTGATACATCTTCAAGGAGAAATAGGAAAATCCACAATTATAGGCAAATATGCCAACACTCTTTTTTAATAATTGATAAAAGATGCAGACAAAAAATCAGTAAAATATACAGACTTGAAAAATAATATCAAACAACTTGAATTAATTACCTTTTATAGAACACTGGACCTAATGACAGTAGAATACACAGTATCTTCAATTGCACACAGAACATTTATTAAGATAGACCATACACAGGATTATAAAACAAGTCTGAATAGATATAAAATGGTTCAAATCATACAAACTATGTTCTCTGAAACAGTGGAATTGAATTATAAATCAATATCAGAAAAAAATGTCTGGGAGGGACAAGATGGCTGACTAGAGAGTTTGCTTTCTGGACTGTCCTGGAGGGAAGGAAAGATTTCAGATAAAGGAGAAGGGAGAGAGAACAGAGCTCAGGTGTAGGTCAGAGCGAGAAGTGCCAGAGCCTGCCAGGGACCTCATGCAGGAAAATTGCAAAGCAGACAAAGAAGTGGATAAAGGAAAAAAGGATATTGGTGAGAACCAAACCCAGAGAGGCTCAGAGCCCAGTGAAGGGGTAAGGGATCCCTTTCTCCCTCCCACGCTCCTTCGGTGATCAGCAGGCTACCAAGTTACTTGGAAACTTTTCCACCCTCATGAGCCCAAGCACTACAGCGACCATGGAATTGTGGGGAGAACTCGAGTGACCCCAGAGCTTGGACATTCCATGCCGGGTCCCCTTCCAAGGAGAATGACCTGAGAGGCCAGAGAGCCAGCTTTCTTTCATTCAGACTCTTGTCCTTCCCGACCCACTGCAACCAGGAGAGCACTTTGAGCCAAGAATGTGGTCAGCAGCCACCTCTCCCCAGCTGGTGCATCCTCTGGTCTGAGGTTCCTACAAAGTGTGGGTCCCATGCCTTTCCCCTTGAGGTCCTGCAGTGGACCTGGGGTGCCCGATCTGGGAGCTCCCTGCCCTCTGGCATTTCTCAGAGATGCATGCCAGTGGGTCAGACATGCAGGCTGGATCCTGTTCACCTGGACTTGAGCAGGTTGCTAGGAGACAGGAGGGAAGTTTGGGAGTTGGACTTTGGAAGCGAGGGAGCCCACATAGACAGAATGGATGGGAGAATACTGGGGTCTGAGACACAAAGATCTGGGAGAGCACCCATCTCCCCCACAGGAAAGCCACACTGTCAGACTAGGGTGGGTCCACTGGGAGGGAAGATCCCAGCCTGTGGTGCCATAGCAACCAAGTGTGGCATGTTCAGGCATGCCCCTTTGCAACCAGACACTGGAGGGCAGGGGTAATGCAAGAGGGGTGGAGCTCACTCCCGAAAGCCAGTAGAAGAATTGCAGCCCCTTCCTCACAAGCAATGATCCCAGTTTGGAAGGCCCGCTTCCACCCTCCTCCCAGGGGATCCCCCTAGTGGCCAGGGAAAACAACCTCTGAGCCCTGCCAAGGCTTTGCAAAGCCTTCAGGCTTGCACAGCCTGACTATGCCCAGCCTCGCTCCTCCACCCACCTCTGCTGTGTGGAGAACAAGCAAACCCCTGGTAGATACAGGGCCCCTCCCAAAGCCTGGGGCATTCAAGTGCTCCACCTGAGAGACTAGAGCTTATTGCAGGCACAAAAGAATATCTCTGCAGTTGGCACTTTCCTGCAAGCATCAACCACTGACAGGAAGAACAACTCTATAGCTCATTACAGCATCTACCAACTCAGTCAAACAGGGAATAGCTGATTCTTCCTCACAAGCATCACCCACCATCTCAGAGATTAAGCTAAGGTTTCAATACAATTCACAATGCTGGGAAGAGGCAATGACAGCAGAATAGAAGCAACCTGAGGCAATACTACTTTTTCAGAGAGAAACAAAAGTTACAGGCAGCTCGATCTGTGTGGGGTCTCACTTCTCCACTGCAGACCTCTGGACTGATCAGGGAGCTGCTCAGACTCTGTGCAGAGACATTACACCAGAGAGCAAGTGCAGCAGAGATCTGGTGCCTGCCATCCCAAGGTTTCTGCAACTGAAACCATCCTGATCACTCTGGTGCATGGAACCAGGTCTGCTCGGGACCTAACCTCCCAGCAGTAGCCTTTGCATCACCCCTGCCAGGCCAGGGAAAGAACAGATGCTCCCCCATATTGTGCCCTGTGACTAGGGACCAAGCATACCTCCACCCTGATGCCAGAGCCAAAAACAGGAGGAGCCCCAGACATCACAGGCACAACTTGAGAAGCCTAGGGTGACTTCCTCAGTGGGTCTTAGGTGTAGGGGGAGAAACTTGGCTGACCAGAAGCTCTGGCCCACGTACATGGGCCATGGGACACTGAGATAAAACCCTGTCTGTGTGACCGGGCATCAGCAGTCCCCACACTGGTGAAACAGTGCCCCATATGGCTCTGCCCCCAAAGTCCCCAGAGCCAACTCTGAAGCTCTCACTGTGTCTGAGTCTGAGGCTCTGCCTCTGTAGCTCCAGGGCCCCTGCCGGGCCTGTGACTCCACCCGAGACTCCAGAGTTCTGCCTAGACCCCAAGACCCCACTACTGAGTCTGCACCACCACAGCTGTGACAGAAGAACCACCCCAAATCCCAACACTTCACTCAGAAACCCCAGGCCTGAGCAGCCATCACTCCTGGACTTGGTTCAAGAGAGTTTCCAGAAAAGAACAGGTGCCCTGCAATCCTATTAACCCAGAGCCAAGAGAAGAGGAGCCAGATGAGAAGAAACCAGCAAAAGAACCCTGGAAACATGAAAAAAAAAATAGTTTGACACCCCCAAGGGAACAAAATGGAGCTACAATAGTGGACTCCACTCACAAGGAAATTGCTGAAATGACAGAAATGGAATTCAGAATATGGATGGCAAATAAGATGAATGGAATTGAAGAGAATGTTGAAAACCAACAAAAAGAAGCAAAAAAAAACCTCAGGAAATCAGTGAAAAAAATGAAAAGTCACTAGAGAGCTGGACAACACAGGGAAGAGTATAACAGAACTTAAAGAAATGAATCATTTAGGGAATTTCAAAACATAACAGAAAGCTTTAACAACAGGCTAAAAGAAGGAGAAGAAAGAATCTCAGAGCTTGAAGACAAAGCTCTTGAGATAATCCAGTCATTCAAAGAGGCAAAGAAGAGTATAAAAAGTCTGAACAAATCATTGAGAGAGATATAGGACTATGTGAAGTGAACTAACATTTGAATTATAAGTATCCCTGAGGGAGAAGAAGAAAGAGCTAAAAGCATGGAAAACATATTTGAGGAAATTATTGAGGAAAACTTTCCTGGTATCACCAGGAATTCAGACATACAGATACAAGATGGACATCAAACACCAGGAAGATTAATAGCAAACAGGTTATCTCCAAGACACATAGTAATCAACCTGACCAAAGTGAAAATGACGGAGAAATTCTGAAAACAGCAAGATGAAAGCATCAAATAACATACAAAGGAAAACCCATGAGGCTAGTTGCAGAATTCTCAGTGGAAACCTTACAAGTCAGAAGGGATCAGGGCTCCCTCTTTAATCGACATAAACAGAACAACTGCCAGCCAAGAATTTTGCATCATGTAAAAACTAAGTTTCACAATTGTTGGAGAAATTAACTCATTTCCAGACAAGCAAATACTGAGGGAATTTGCCATGAACAGACCTGCCCTGCCCAAAATACTCACAACAGCATTATACACAAATCAGCACAACAGATACCAAACAGTGGAAATTCACCTAAAGAACCCCAAAACTCACAACTCTTATAAAACAGTAGAACAAGAGGTAAAACAAAGCTATAAGGGATTATTCAACAGGATGAACAGACCAACAGCCCACATATCAATGTTATCAATTAAAGTTAAGGGAATGAATGCTTCTCTCAAAAGACATAGGCTGGCTGAATGGATGAAAAAACACAACCCAAATATTTGCTGTCCCCAGGAAACACATCTAAACCACAGGGACACACACAGACTCAACATGAGAGCATGGAAAAAAATATTCCGAGAAAATGGAAACTAAAAGAGAGCAGGTATAGTCATTCTAATATCAGATAAAATTGACTTTCAGCCAACAAAGGTAAAGAAAAACAAAAAGGGTCGTTATATAATGGTAAAGTGAGCAATTCAACAGGAAGAGTTAAAAGTCCTAAATATATATGCACCCAACACAGGAGCTCCCATATACATAAAGAAATAAATAGCACCATCATATTTGTCAGTGATCTCAACACCCCACTGTCAGAGCTCAACAAATCGTCAAAGCAAGAAATAAATAAGGAAACAACGGACATAAACCAAACCCTAAATTAAATGGACCTAACAGACATTTACAGAACATTCTAACCAAAAACTACTTAAATGTACATTCTTCTTATAAGCACATGGGACATTCTCCAAAACAGGTCCCAAACAAATTCAAAAAAATCAAGATCATACCATGTACCTTCTCAGACCACAGCAGAATAAACCTAGAAATCATTCACAAGAGAAACATTCAAACCTACAATAGAAGTGGAGATAGTGGGCAACTTTGTTTGGTTCCAGTCTTAAGGGGAAATGCTTTCAATTTGTCCCCATTCAGTATGATATTGGCTGTTGGTTTATCACATATGGCTTTAATAATTTTGAGGTATGAGCCATCTATGCCTATATTGTTAAGAGTTCTTGTCATAAAAGGGTGCTGAATTTTGTCAAAAGCCTTTTATGCATTTATTGAGAGGATCATACAGTCTTTGTTCTTGCTTTTATTTATATGGTGAATTGCATTTATAGATTTGCATATGTTGAACCATCCCTGCATCTTGGGGATAAAGCCCACCTGATCACGATGAGTTGTTTTTTTTTTTTTTAATGTACATTTGAATTCGGTTTGCTAGGATTTTTTGAGAATTTTTACATCTATATTCATAAGGGATAGTGGTCTGTAGTTTTCCTTTCTTGTTGTGTTCTTTCCTGGCTTTGGTTTCAAGGTGATATTGGCTTCCTAGAATGAGTTTGGGAGGATTCCATCCTTCTCAATGTTATGGAATAATTTCTGCAGTATAGGTACCAGTTCTTCTTTGTAGGTTTGGTAGAATTCAGGTCTGAACCCATCTGGTCCAGGACTTTTTTTGTTGGAAGATTTTTTGTTACTGCTCCAATTTTCGTGCCTGATATTGGTCTGTTTAGGAATTGTATTTCTTCCTGATTGAGCCTAGGGCAGTGGTGTGTTTCTAAGAGTTTGTCCATTTCTTCCATGTTTTCATGTTTTTGGACATAGAGATTTTTGTAGTATTCGAAGATGATGTTTTGTATTTCTGTGATATCAGTTGTACCCTCTCCTTTTTCATTTCTAATTGAGCTTATTAGAGTCCTTTCCTTTCTGCTTCTGGTCAACCTGGCGAGTGGCCTTTCTATTCTGTTTATCTTTTCAAATAACCAACTTTTCATTTTATTAATCTTCTGTATTGTTCTTTTGGTCTCAATTTCATTTAATTATGCTCTGATCTTGGTTATTTCTTTTCCTCTGCAGGGTTTAGGATTGGTTTGCTCTTCCTTTTCCATTTCCTTGAGATGATTCATTAGTTTACTGATTTGTGACCTTTCTGTCTTTTGGATGTGAGCATTTAAGGTGATAATTTTTCCTGTCAGGACTACATTTGCTGTATCCCACTGATTTTTACAACTTGTGTACCCATTATCATTTAGTTAGAAGAATCTTCTGAATTCCATCTCAATCTTCTCATTGACCCAGTAGTAATTCAGCAATAGATTGTTTATTTTCCATATTTTTGGATAGAAATGTGAGTTTCTGTTGGAATTGATTTCTAATTTTATTCCACTGTGGTCTGAAAAGATATGTGGTATGATTTCTATTTTTTAAAATTTGTTGAGAGCTGTTTTGTGGCCTAGGATGTGATCAATTTCAGAGAAAGTTCCATGAGCTGATGAGGAGAATGTATATTCAGTGTTATTTGGGTGGTGTGTTCTGTAAATGTCTGTTAGGCCCAAATGTTATAGAGTCCTGTTTAGGTCCATTGTTTCTTTGCTTATTTTCTGTTTGGAAGATCTGTCCAGTTTTGCCAGTGGGGTGTTGAAGTGCCCAGCTACTATGGCATTGCTACTTATTATGTTGTCTAGATCAAGCAGTATTTGCTTTATGTATCTGGGTGCTCATCTGTTGGGTGCATAAATACTTAGTATTGTTAAGTCTTCTTGTAAGACTTTCCCTTCACCACTATATAGTTACCATCTTTGTCTTTCTTTACTTTTGTTGCTTTTAAGTTTATAATATCTGTGATATGAGATACAACATATATATATATATATATATGATATAATTGTTAGTGCACAATGAAGGTCTAAGCACTTCTTTCAGGGATAGTCTGGACTTCATAAATTCTATCAGTGATTGCTTGTCTGGAAATGTCTTTATTTCTCCCTCATACAAGAAGCTTAGTTTTGCAGCATAAAGAATGCTGGGTTGGCCATTATTCTGTTTTAGAAGACTGAGCATGGGTCCCTGGTCCCTTCTGGCTTGCAAGGTTTCAGTTGAGAAACCTGCAGTTAATCTGATAGGTTTCTCTTTGTAGGTTACCTGCTGTTTTCACTTTACTGCACAAAAGAGTGCCTCTTTCATGTATATTTTGGCCAGCCTAATAATTATGTGGAGTGGTGAATGCCTTTTCACGTCGAATCTCACAGGGGTCCTGTGTGCTTCTTGTACTTGGGTATCGAGATTTCTGGCTAGGCCATGGAAATTTTCCTCTATTATTCCTTAAAATAGATTTTCTAGCCCATGTAATTTTTCTCCCTCGCTCTCAGGGATGCCACTGATTCTTATTTTTGCCCTCTTTACATAATCCCACATTTCTTGTACACCTTGTTCATGCCTCTTGTTTTTGTGTTCTTTCTCTTCGAATGATTTATTTATCACATAGGAGTTATCTTCCAGCTTTGAGATTCTTTCCTCTGTGTGATCCAGCCAATTCTTATGGCTTTCCATTGTGTTTTGTAGATCCTTGAGTGCCTCTTTCATTTCTAGAATTTCCATTTGATTTTTCTGTAATATTTCTATTTCTTTAGAAAATTTTTCATTCATTTCTTGCATTTTTCTTGTGGTTTCTTTGTCCTGGGATTCAATTTTCTCTTGAATGTGATTGAGCTTTCTTATAATCTGTAAACAAAATTCCTCTTCTGTCATTCTACCCATGTCATTTGAGTTGGTATCCATTGCTGAGGAACTAATGATTTGTTTTGGGAGTGATTTTCGTTCTGATTTTTCATGTTTCCTGAGTTTTTTTTGCTGATTCTTTCTCATCTGGCCTCTTGCTCAAGAGCTGGGGGTGTTAGGGCTAGTCTATGGGCATGTCTTCAAGCTCCCATGGATTGTTCCTTGGCAGAGCCAGGGAGAAGAGTACTGGTCTGTATTGGCTTAGGTGTATTTTAGCAAGTTTGGTGGACCTCTTGGGTTACCTCTGACCTGTTGTCTTCACCTCTTCCCGGTGGTGTGTAGTGAGTTTGTTCTCTCAGCTTAGGCTCCAAGCTGGTGGGTTATATTTGAGGATACGAATCCACTGCTCCCTAATAGCTTGAGATGGAAGGCAATATTTTTAGCTGTGAGGTTGTTACCTTTGTCATTGATTGTGGTTTGTGTGGAATAGCCAGTTACCTAGGTATTCTGTTGTGCTTGTGGCAGGCTCTGGTCCCCCAGGTGGGGTTTAAGAAAGCCCCAAGCTTTGGGAGGCGTCTTGTTGTTCCCAGGGACTACTTTCACCCTGCTCCTCCTTACGTGGGGGAGAAACAAAATACCTTGCAGCTGCAGTGCGAGAGCTCAATTGGGAAAACTCTACACAGCTCAGAGGTTCTTATCCGGCTGCTGGGGGGGCACTGCTATGGAGTTCAGAGCTCTCTCTCTCTTGGCTTGGAGGGCTGCTTCTGATGGGAGGGGCCCACCGATAGGATTGGTGAGGTCTCTAGCCAGGTTTTTTGCTTCCCTATCCATAAGCTCAGGCTCTTTTCCCTCTGGACCACTTGTGGGCTCTCGACTTTTCCCACATTTCATGTGTGTGGCCCTCTGACATGCATCTCTATGTGTCACAGGCTGATAGGGGGATTTCTTATTATGCACCCCTTTTCTGCCACTAGACCCCACGGTGAGGCAGGTGGTCGTCCCTATCCCAAGAAGTCTCCGCCAGGGGGATGCTCCCACCGGGGTAATAGTGGCAGCTGGAGGTACTCTTGGATCAAGCGAAATTCCCTAATAATGTGGGCAGGGTTAGGGGGAGCTGCTGTAGTTCAGCCTGTGGTACTTGAAGCATTCAGTTGCCATGAGAACCAGTACTTATACAAAATGATTCACTATGGCAAGTAACCTTCAGAATGACTGATCTCTGGAGTGCAGGAGGGCTGGGACCTGAAGGGCAGTCACTAGGACCAGCAAATAGTGGGCACATAGGAGGCCAGAGCCAGGGAGGCAGGACTGGGTGGATGGGCTGCAAAAAGTTTCCAATACACAAAAGTCCCATGAATACAAAAACTATTTGTAAAACACATCCAAAAAGTACTTGTATGTAGATTATAAAAGAACTCGTATAATTCAACAATAAGGAGACAAACTATTATTAAAAATGGTCAAAAAACTTGAACAAACATTTCCCCACAGAAGACATATGATGTTTTAGTCCATTTGTGTTGCTATAAAGGTATATCTGAGGCTGGGTAATTTATAAAGAAAAGAAGTTTATTTGGCTTACCGGTCTGCAGGCTGTACAAGAAGCATGGCATCAGCACCTGATTCTAGGGACGTCCTCAGGCTATTTCCACTCATGGCAGAAAGTGAAAGGGAATCTCATATGCAGAAATCACATGGTGAGAGAGGAACCAAGAGAGAAAGGAGGGAGGTGCAAGGCTCTTTTTAACCATGAGCTCTTGCAGGAACTAATAGTGATAACTCACTCATTACCAAGAGGAAGGCACCAAACCATTCATGAGGGATCCACCAGCATGACCCAAACACCTCCTATTGGCCCCACCTCCAACCTTGGGGATCAAATTTCAACATGAGGTTTGGAGGAGTCAAATATCCAAACTATAGCATACAGATGGCAAAAAAGAACATAATAAGGTGTCTAATATCATTAGTCATTCAGGAAATGTAAATTAAAAGTGCAACGAGAGACATTTATAAAGCTACCCGAATAGGTACATTTTCAAAGACTAAGCATACTAAGTGTTGACAAGGATATGGAATAAACAGAACCCTTATACATTCCTGGTAAGAATGGAAAATGGCACAACAACTTTGGAAAATACTAGCAGTTTATTACAAAGTTAAATCTACACGTACCATATTAAGCATATGTCCATTCAAAGACTTGTACATGAATGCTCATAGTAATTTTATGCATATGAACTAAAAACTGCAAATTTCCTTCAGACACTGAGAGAGTCACTTCTGGAATGACAAAGCAAGAATCCCCAAAAATATGTTGTGCCATGAAAATAATGAGAGCAGCAGCAAAAACTGGCAAAATAAATTTTTCAGAATTCTGAAGAAAAATGTTTGCAACAATCCAGTAAGTGTTTATTCAAGAAAAATAGCTGAATTTCAGAAAAAGAAGTGAGCTTTTTGGTATTTAAACTTGCCCTCATTTCTTACTAATCTCCTCAAATTGACAATAGTCTTAAATACCAACAACCTCACATCTACAGTGGCTGTGAATATCCACAGCCTAGCAGTCAAGGAAGGGAATCAGAACAAATTTAGAATTTTCCAAATCTCCATCCCCAGAGATTTGTCACAATTTTACCTGTCTGGAAGCTCACTGTATAGCTCCATTTTTAGAGATTGTCTTCATTTGCTCTGACTCAAGTTCATTATGTTCAAATAGCACTATCTGCAAGGTATTTGTCAAAAATAATTGGTAACGATTGTTTAATATCACAACAACCTAAGGTGGCATTACCAGTTGGAACTAACAAGAGACTGTCCAAAAAAACCTAAGAGGATAAACTGTGGAATGAGATGTCAATAGATACATTTGAAAATATCCAACATATTCCTGACAATCTAGAAAGCCACATGCATGCATAGGGCTCTGCCTGAATAGGCACTAAGCTCTCACCTCTCACCTGTAACTGACCTTAAGGCAACACACAAGCAGTAAGTGAAGGCTATGGCAGTGTTGTAAACTGCTGCCCACAGACTTACAGGCATGCCCCAACAAATATCCAAAGCCCATAAGGGAAGCAAAGCCTGGAAGACTTATTGGTTCAATGCATTTAAGGACATCTCTGTCCTATCATTAGCTGACACTAAACTAATTGAGCAGAGACTTTAGGAGCCATACATGAAATGGAATGCAGACTTTATAGAATTAGTCCAGGGAAATCATTAAACAAACAAATAGCAACAACAATGACAAACCTCCATAACACAAAATGGAGAAAAGGAAGTAGAATCTGATTTCCAAAGTTGCCATAATATATTATTTAAAATGTCCAATTTTCAATTTCAAAAATGTATAAAATATGCAAAGAAACAGAAAAGTATGGTGCATTTACAGAAAAATAAGTAATCAATAGCAACTGTCCCTGAGGAAGCCCAGACATTAGACTCCCTAGACAAAGATTATAAATAAACCGCTATAAATATATTCAAAGAATTAAGGAAACCATGTCTAAAAAATAAAGGGAAGTATGAGGAAGACATCTTGTTGTAATGGTCAGTTTGATATGTCAACTTGGCTAGGCTATAGTCCCCAGTTATTCAGTAATTTAGGTATTGCTGTCAAGGAATTTTTTTTATGTTATTAAAGTCCATAATAAATTAACTTTAAGTTGGAAGGTTATCTTAGATAATCTGGGTGGGTTTGATTCAATCAGTTGAGAGGCCTTAAGAGTAGAACTGATGCTTCTCTGAAGAAGAAATTCTGTCTGTAAATAGCACTTTTGACTCAAGCCTGAGACTTCCAGACTGATCTTCCTGCTGGCTTGCCCTACAGATTTCACATTTGCCTTGCCAGAGTACAAAATCAAGTAATCCAATTTCTTGTAATAAATTGATTTAGACAGATACATGAAAATATAGATAGATATTATACGATGGATGGATAGATAATGATGATTGATGGATAGATAGATGATAGACAGATCCTGCTAGTTCTTTTTCTCTGGTTGAGACCTGACATATACTTACCAAATAAAGTATAGAAATAAATAAAAATAAATTTTAAAAAGAAGTAAATAGAAATTCTGGAGATGAAAAGCATAATAACTGAAATAAAGTTTTTAGAAGGACTCAAAAGCAGATCTGAACTACCGAAACTGATTCCATCAAAATAAGAAATGTGAGTGGAGCTATATAACAAGTATTAATAAATAGATTGAATTAGTAATGAAAAACCTTCCCACAAAGAAAAGATCAAGTAGAGATGGCTATACAGATGAATTCTACCAAAATTTTAAGAAGAATTAACACCAATCCTTCCCAAACTTTTTCAAAATTATAAGAGGTAGGAGCAAATCTCAACTCATTCTATGATACCAGTATTATCCTGATTCCAAAACCAAAGATATAACAAGAATATTAAAACTACTGACCATTATGCCTCATGTACACACAAGCAAATGTCCTTAATAAAAGATTTTCAAGCTCATCCAGCCACATGTGATAATGATTATACACCCATTTTGAATGTATACACCCACCAAATTGGACTTACCCAAGGAATGTTTTCACATGTGAAAATCAATGTAATATGCCATATTAACATAATAAAGGCAAAAAAATCACATGACAATCTGAATAAACACAAAAGATGCATTTGACAAAACTCAGTACCCCTGTATAATAAAAATGCTCAAAAACTGGGATTAGAAATGAACTTCCTCAACCTAAAAAGGCCATTTACAAAATATCCACAGCTAACCTAATACTTAACAGTGAAAGATTTAATTCTTTTACACTAAGATCAGGAATTAAGATGTCAACTCTCATCACTTCTATTCAACATTGTACTGAAGGGTTTAGCCAAGGATATCAGTGAAGAAAAGAAAATAAAAGGCATACAGACTGGAAAAGAGAAAAATAAACTATCCCTCTCTGCAGATAACCTAACCTTGTACGTAGAAAATCCTAAGGAGTGAACACACACACTCTCTCTCTCTCTTTCTCTCTCTCTCACACACACACACACACACACACATTTTAGGACTAATAAAATGGGTCAGCATGGTAGCAGGAAACATATTAAGATGCAAAACAGTTGTACTTATACACACCAGCAAGAAAAAAATCTGAAAATGAAAATACAAATATATTTTATTTCATTTACAGTATAACAAAAAAATTTAATTGTTAAAAGTAAATTTAATAAATGATGCACAGGATGTATGCACTGAAAATTATAAAATATAATTGAAAGAAATTAGAGACTTAAATAGATACAAAGCCATCCCATGTTCATGGACTGAAAGACTTAATAACATACTCCCAAAATTTATTACAGATTCAGCACTATTCCAATAATATCCCAGTTTCCTTTTTTTCTGATATTGGCCAACTGATCATAAAGTTCATATGGAAATGTGAGGGATCCAAAATAGTCAAAATAATCTTGTAAAAAAAAGAAAGTTGGAAGACTCATGCTTCCTGAATTCAAAACTTGCTACAAAGCTGCTGTTATATAGACAATGTGATACTGGCTTAATTCTAGAAATATAGATGAGTGGAATAGAATTGCAAGTCCAGAAATAGAACTTTATATACATGGTTAATTGATTTTCAACAATAGTGCCAAGAAAATTCAATGAAGAAAAAATAGTCTTTTCAATAAACAGCTCTTAGAGAACTAGATATTCACATGCAAAAGAATAAAGTCAGGCCCCTACTTCATACCACAGAAAATTTAACTCAAACAAAATCATAGACCTAAAGGTAAGAGCAAAAGTTTTACAACTCTTAGAAGAAAATATAGAAGTAAATCTCTGTGAACATGGGTTATGAAAAGATTCTTATGGAAGATACCAAAGATAAAGGTGACAAAAGAAAAAAAATAGATATATCAAACTTCATCAAAACTTTCTTACATATGACACCTAAAGCACAAGTGACAAAAGAAAAATATATATGAATTAGACTTTATCAAAATTTTTTTAAACTTGTGCTTTGAAGGATACAGTCAAGAAAGTAAACACAAAACACCAAATGGAGAATATATTTGCAAATTATACATCTGATAAGCACTTGGGTGCAGAATATATAAAGAACTGCTACAATTCAACAATAAAAAACAAAGCATCAAGAGACTCCTGGAATTAATAAATAAATTCAGCAAACTCTCAGGTTACAAAATCAATGTACACAAATCAGTAGCATTTCTACATACAAATAATAGTCAAGCTGAGAGTCAGGTCAAAGACTCAATGCCATTCAAAATAGCTACAAAGAAAATAAAATGCCTAAGAGTATACTTAACCAAGGAGGTGAAAGACCTCTACAAGGAGAACTATGAAACACTGAGGAAAGAAATCACAGATGACACAAATGGGAAAACATATCATGTTCATCGATTGGTAGAATCAACATTGTTAAAATGTCCATACTACCCAAAGTGATTTATAGATTCAATGCAATCCCCATTAATATACCAACATCATATTTCACAGATCTAGAAAAAAATAATTCTACGCTTCCTTTGGAACCAGAAAAGAGCCCAAATAGACAAAGCAATCTTAAGCAAAAAGAACAAATCTGAAGGCATCACATTACCAGACTTCAAACTATACTACAAGGCTATAGTAACCAAAACAGCATGGTATTGGCACAAAAATAGAGACATAGACCAATAGAAGAAAACAGAGAACCCAGATATAAAGCCATCCATATACAGCCAACTGATCTTTGACAAAGGAGACAACAATATACACCAGGGAAAAGAAGCCCTATTCAATGAATGGTGCTGGGAAAATTGGATAGCCACATGCAGAAGAATGAAACAGGATCCATGTCTCTCACCACTCACAAAAATTAATTCAAGATGGATAAAAGACTTAAATCTAAGGCAAGAAACCATAAGAATTCTAGAAAAAAATGTAGGAAAAACTATTCTAGATATTGGTCTAGGCAAAGAATTTATGACTAAGACCCCAATGGCAATTCCAGCAACAACAAAAACAAATAAATGGGACTTGATTAAATTAAAAAGCTTCTGCACAGCTAAGGAAATAATCAACAGAGCAAATAGACAACCTATTTGCAAACTATACATCCAATAAAGGGCTAATATCCAGAATCTACAAAGAACCCAAGCAAATCAGCAAGAAGAACACAAATAAACCCATTAAAAACTAGGCAAAATACGTGAACAGAAACTTTTCAAAATATAGATAAATAGCCAATAAACATAAGAGAAAATGATCAACATTGCTAATCATCAGGAAGAGGCAAATTAAAACCACATGAGATATGACCTTACCCCAGTAAGTGGCTTTTATTAAAAAGTCCAAAAACAATACATGCTGGCACAGATGCAGAGAGAAAAGAACACTTACATGTTGTTGTTCGGATGGCAAATTAGTACAACCTCTATGGAAAACAATATGAGGATTCCTCAAAGAACTAAAAGTCGACCTACAATTTGATCCAGCAATCCCACTACTGGGTATTTACCCAAACAAAAAGAAGTCATTTTATCAAAAAGACACCTGTACTCAAATGTTTATTGCAACACAATTTACAATTGCAAAGATGTGGAGTCAACCCAAGTGCCTATCACTTCATGAACGTATTAACAAAATGTGGTATATGTATGCCATGGAATACTACTCAGCCATAAAAAAAGATGAATTAATGCCTTGTGCAACAATTTGGATGGAACTGGAGAACATTATCCTAAGCGAAGATTCTAAAGAATAGAAAAACAAACACCACATGTACTTGCTATTAAGTTGGAACTAACCGACAAGCACATATGTGCACAGAGGGAAGTAAAACTCAGCAGAAATCAAACAGGGAGGGGGGGTATGGGTGAAAACCCACTCATTGGATACAATGAACAGTATTTGGGTGATAGGCACACTTATAGCTGTGACTCAAGCATTACAAAAGTGATCCATGTCACCAAAAACCTTTGCACCCCCTTAATATTTTGAAATAATTAAAAGAAAATAACATGATAAAAACCAAATCAAAGAACCCAGTTAAAAAATGGACAAAGAATCTGAATAGACATTTCAGCAAAGAAGATATACAAATAACCAATAAGCACACAAAAAGATGCTCAATATCTTCAGTCGCTACAGAAATGCAAACCAAAGCACAATGAGATACCACTTCATACCCACTAAGATGGCAATAACAATAATAATTCTAAAAGCAATAACAAGTACTAGTAAAGATGTGGACAATTTTGATCCCTCATACATTACTTGTAAGAATGTAAAATGGTGCAGCTGCTTTGGAAAACATTTTGGAAGTTCCTCAAAATGTAAAACACAGACGCTACCATATGACCCAGCAATTATACTCAAAATATGCCCTAGAAAAAGGGTCCCCAACCTATGGTGAGTTGTATAATTATTTCATTATATATTACAATGTAATAATAATAGAAATAAAGTGCACAATAAATGTAATGCGTTTGAATCATCCCAAAACCATCCTCCCCTCCCCAGTCTGTAGAAAAATTGTCTTCCATGAAAACGGTCCCTGATGCCCAAAACATTGGGTACTGCTGCCCTAGAGTACTTATAGCATATGTTCTCCTAAAAACCTAGACATGAATGTTCGTAGCAGAATTTACAAGAGCCAAAAAGTGGAAACAACTCAAATGTCCATCAATCATTGAATGTATAAACATTATCAAGCTATAAAAAGTAATGAATTACTGGTATATGTTATAACGTGGATAAACCTTGAAAACATTATGCTAAGTCAAGGAATCCAGACACAAAAGGCCCTATATTGCATAAATCAATTTATATGAAAGGTCCAGAATAGTCAATCCATACAGACAAATGTGGATTAGTGGTTGCCAGGGGCTGAGGGCAGAAGCGTTGGGAAGCGACTTCTTATGGGTATGGTGTCACTTTTAGGCATATTTGAAAATGCTCTGAAATTAGACAATGGTGATGGTTGCATAACTTTGGAACATACTAAAAAACATTTAATTGTACATTTTAAATTGTGAATGTTATGGTTTGTTAATTATGTCTGAATGAAGCTGTTATTTCATAAACGAATGGTTAACAAATTATGGTATATCTATATAATAGAATACTATTCATCAGTAAAAAGGAATGCTACCAATAAACACAAAATACTGGTAAATCTCAAAATACTTATGCTGAGGAAAAAAATGTCAGACAATAATGAATACATATTGGTGGTATTTTAAAAATCCACATAAATAAATTTTATCTTCACTAATATCTTCATTTATTCCAGTAGAGTATGACAAAGTAATTTAAAAATCTATGTTACATTATAAAAAAAGAAGCAAATACATTTTATCTTCACTAATATCTTCATTTATTCCAGTGGGGTATGACAAAGTCATTTCAAAATCTGTGTTACATTATAAATAGAAGCAATTCATACTGTCTTCTTTTAATGACCATAAATACATTTGTAAATAGATTTGAGGATATTTCCCAGATGTTTTCATGGTTTTTTTTTTTCAGAAAGAGAAAGCAAATTAGCATTTTCACAGAAAACTTGTTTTTTAATAAATTGGTAGCTGATTGTGCAGATGTGTGACTAAATTTCAAGAGGCTCCCAGCATTCCCTGGGGCTCATCCTTCAAAGAATATATTATGAGGTACAGAGGGCTGGGGTGTCTGACTACCTTTACAATACCAAAAATGTGAAAGTGCCTTTCCAATTTGCCTACAGCCATCCACACAAGGACTTAGGCTATAACAAAAATTCCAAAATGATCCAACTGTTATTGCTATTTTTGTACAACCCAGTGCTAAAGTAACGCTCAGAATGTTTTGTCCTCTACATTTTAATAGGCAATGTTTCTTCTAGACAAAGACTGTAAAAGAAATTTTTAAATGAAGCTTGGGGAGATATTCACAAAGCATCTACACAAAGCCATTTCAATATTTTAGAAGAGTGCAAGTTATACTATAACAATTATATTGACTTCAAGGTAATTTTTGAGTAGTGAAGGCTCTTACCTCATTTTAGTCCAGTCCCCTCATTTTATAGATTTTACAGCCTAGAGAAGAGAAATGGCTTCTAGCAATTCATAATGCCAGATAAGCAGAAAACTAACAGTAGAAACCAAGTCTCCTGCCCATACCCTCACCAATCCTCATTCCTTGGTCTGTCCACCATACCACTCAATCTACTTTTGAGTTCAAAGTAGAAAAAAATAACAGAAATGTGTCCAGGATAATTTCTTGGTTTTTGAACTAATTATTCCAGTTACACCCAGGGAGAAAAGAAGAGGGAACATTTTATTTTATAGCTAATAAACGAAAACATACATCTTTTCTTAAGTAGAAAGAAAACAAGTTGACAAATCCTGTGCACAGTGTCATTTTCAAGCATATCTCTGATGAAAAAAAAAATTGAAAGGAATGTAAACTACACTGACTGTTACACAAAGCATATGACAAGTTGGCAAATGCTTTTGATCCTTCCAGCGGGAAGAGAAAATGGAGTAGATGACCTCCATAAAACTGGGGAACAATACCCACTTTCCTCCATCTTGGGAAGTTACTCTCTACATGCAGACAGAAAAGGAAAGCAAAATAAATTAAGCAACTCATCCATGTATAGCTAAGCTGAAAATATGTAGTATATGGTGCTGTAGAAGAAAGTGTCAAGTATGAAGTCAATCACTAAATGAGGAGCGCCAGCTAACTGTTGAGAAATGGGATGAGCAAGATGTCTTGAAAAGCACTGTGGGTTATCAATTCTAGCAGACTAAGTGAGGTTATGTGCAGCTTCCCAGGTCCTGGACTTCGCTTCAAAACTCAACTGTATAAGATGGGAAGGAGTGGCTTACCAGTAGTCCATTCAAATAAGACTTGGAGATTTCAGTTGATAGTTAACTTAATATGAATCAATTAGCAGTTAAAAAAACATATGAATGATCTTAGGCATGTTTACATTGAAATATAATAACCATAATAGGAGAAATTCTAGCTCCTCTCTACTCAGTGCAGTCTTAGGTAAATTACTTAACTTCCATGTGCCTTGGTTTCTTCATTGGCCAAGTGAGGATAAAAATGCCTAACTTTTAGTAATGTTGTAAGGATTAAATGAATTAGTACATGTAAAATGCTTGGCACAGTACCTGATACGCAATAAAAGCTAGCTTCTATTATTATAAGAATAATTATACATTGTTATTATTATCATCTACTCCACTCTAAGGCACTGAATTCAATGATGCATTTTTCATAAAGGGCACAGATAAACTAGTGATTATTCAGTAGGAAGTGACCACAAAGGTGAAAATAAAGCCTTAAAACCATATGAAATATAGATCACTTATAGGAACCATCATGTTTAACTTGGAGAAAAGATGACTTCAGGTATTGTGGAAACTGTCACTACATATCAAAAAGGCTGTCATGTGGAAGAAGCAGATTTGCTCTCTGAAGGTCGAGACAGTCAGTAGAAACTACAAGGAGACAATATCTGGTTTAATACAAGAAAGACTATTATAATCAACAGAAATATCCACAGATGGAGTGGGCTGCCTCAGGAGGCAAAGAGTTCAAGCATTAATTGGATACTTGTTTGGCTAGGATTTTGAAGACAGGGTTTACACATCAGATGATTGAGTAGGACTAAATGACACCTAAAATTCTGTTCACTCTAGGTATGAAGTTCTATGATTCCATATCAGTTCTCTGAGCACACTTTGGTGGTTAAGCCAGTCCAATAACATGCAACCCAAAACTCATCTGGGGTAAGAAGATTGCCATTATCACACCATTACTAGCATTCTACAGTGCAACATTGTGACTATGGTTAACAAGATTAACCACAGAGCCAAATACTTAGGACTGCAGAATGTGGCAATCCACAGAGGCAAATAATCACAAATGTAGGCAAAGCTGCTCAACCTCCCCAACAATCAGAGAAATTCACTAATGCTTAAATTGGTAATATTTTTAAAGTTTGATGATACTAAGAGCTGGCAAGGATGTGGAGAAATACAGACCCTTATGCACCAAATGTGGGAATATAAATTGACGTTCCTTGGTATCTGTCTTAGAACACTCACACAAAGCAATTATGGACAGGGTCTTTCATAGCAGCCTTGTTTGTCATGATGAAAAACTGCAAACTATCCAGACATGCATCAGTAAGTCATGGAATAACAAAATGCACTTGACTAATATTACGTGCTAGTTTAAAAGAGTGAAATAGATCTATTTGCACTGACTTGGAAGATCTGCAAGACTTACAGTTAAATGATAAAAGTAAGCTGCACAACAATGTATACATTATGTGACAATTTTGGTTAAAAATGCAAATAAAGATAAAGTAAAAAATATTTCATAGAAATATCCGTATTTATGTAAATGCATAGAAAAGTTCCTAAAGGATAGACGCTAAACTATCGTGGAGGGAAGAGGGTTAGCTCAGCAGTCAAAGGTGCTTTAGTTTAATATGTAATGTTTGGAATTTTTACAACAAGAATTTTTCATGTTTTACTTGTTAATTAAAAATAAATATTTAAGTTGAAAAATGAGAGAAAACTAGGGCTCATGAGGACACTACAGATCATTGATCCAGCTACTTCATTTTACAAATGAAGAAAACTGAAGCTTCGTATTACTAATCAATTTATTCAAAGTTCTACAGCTATTTCATAGTAGAACCAGAACTACAGAACAGTTGTGTAATAAGAAAACATAGGCTTTAGGTCAAGAAGCCTGGATCTGAGTCGTAACTCTGCCCACTAGATATGTGACCTTGGGAAGCACGCTTAATCTATGATTCTCAGTTCCCTCTTCTGTACAATTGGGGGTTGTTTATTTATGATTCATTCAGTTGCAAGGAGCTAAAACCAAATTTGAACTAACTGAGGCATAAGAGAAATATGGCATCTTCACAAAGAACAGTAGAACAGACCTCAACACAGCTGCATCCAGGGATGCAAATAATGTTTTCAAGATTATTTGTATCCCTCTCTAAACATCATTATTCATGTGTTCATTTATTCTCTCCCACTGAAGAACAGAACCATGTGGTTCTTGTGAGACATGTAATCACCCTGCATTCCTTTATGGACTGGGGAGGGGATATATCTCCCCCACAAATGGATTCCTATAGCAAAAGAATAGAGAAAGAAATTGGATAAGTTTTAAACAACAAAAATAATCCACTGCCTTAGCCACCTCATAGGACTGATGGAAGAAGCAAACAAGAAAATTTTAGGGATGATACTGCAGACACGATATAATACAATACTAAACAAACAAGAGGATTTACTCAACCAACTATCTAAACTCCTAACAGCCTGTAATTTCCAACCTTCTGTATTCTAACTTTGTTTTAGAACTTTGGTAAATTATCATTACTGATGTGCTCACTCTGGTTCTCTTTCCTTCACAATGTTTGTATCTTCTGTTTCCTACTTTGTCAGTGCCTCATGATCATCACTGTGTTCCTATCAAAATAGTTAGAAAATGTTCATTAAAAAATGTTACTGCTTTAAAGCTTTGGAAGTAGAGGAGGAAGAGTATGCAGATTTGGTAGATATTAACAACATTAAGAGATGTTACCAGACTGCAAATTTATTTCTAAAGTAATGACATGGAGGTAAACATTCTTCAAGCTGTACCTTCTCCTCTTTGCCACTCCTGGGATTAGAGAGGCCGAATTATTTACAGCTCCACCCAAGGATAGCTATATCTTTCCATTGTCTGAGGGAAATGTCATGAACAATCATCAGCGTATGCAATAAACATAAGTAATTTGAAACTTCTCCAAGAAGAAATCCCATTAAGACCTAGGAGCCTAAATTTCCTTTTCTCCATTCGTTCAGTAAACACTAGCTAAAATTCTGAGCCTCTTAGCTATATTCTCCGAGTCATTTCTTTCTTATCTAATATTCCTCAGCTATCTGCATTTTGAGGAAACTTAAGAGATAAAGCCCTAAATGAGGGTTTCTCTATAACTTCTACAAATGTTAAAGATCTCAAACACTATAATTTTCTTCAGGCACATTATAGTACTTTAAACTTTTAGTGCAGTCACTATTAGAATAACATACTGAAAAAATGACAAAAAAGTAAAGGGAGCTCAAAAGACAGCACCTAGAATGATAGGAAGTACAAAGCTAACATGTTAACTTTGATTTCTCAGCTTCATTTTCTATTTTCTGTTACTGTCTCCTCTTCCAAGTTGAAAATAACTTTCCATCTTAGCCAGTCAGTCAACAATGGCAGTAACAGGAATAATAAAAATTCACAGAGCCTTAAACCTTACAAAGCACTTATACTTCATCAGCTCATTGATCTTCGTAGCAAGACTCAATGAGTTAGTGAGGCAGAGATTATTGTTCCTATTTCAAGATGAGGAAATTGAGGTTCATGCAGATGAGTGACTTGTGTAAAGTCACAGGGGTAGTAAATGCAAGAGCTGAACCTTGGCTGGCACGATAGTATTTTTCCAATAACAGCGCTATGTCATTCAACAAACGTCTGAGTGCCCATTGTGCACAGAACATTGAGAGGAATAAATGCTAAAGAACGTATAGGGATTTGCCATATATTCCTCACAACCTAAGGGGTCAGAGTTTAAATAGCAAAATGGCCTGAAAAATTAGCAGTAAAAGAAGACCTTGTTTATCTTGTTTGCCAGAGTATGTCAGTGCCTAGAATATGCCTGATACACAGTAGGTGCTCAACAAATACATATATATATATATATATATATATATATATATATATAAACAAATTAATGAATGAGAGACCATGTAAAGGTCAAGGTAACAATAAATATAAAATATCATGGTGTCAAGTATATAAGTGCTTGGGAGACTGTCATTCTTCAAAATCTTCCTTAAAGCAGACTATGCAATGTAACAGTTAAACAGTATAGACTTGGGGTTCAACAGAATGCCATCTAAGATGTGTGGGACCTCGGGAAAGTTATGTGATCTCTTGAATGTTGGTGCATTCCTTTATTCAACAGATATTTATTGAGAATCTTATGTAACACGGTCAGGGAATAATAATAATAATGACAATAGGCTCAAAGCGTTGTTATAATGATAAAATGAAACAAGACATACAAAGTGACTAGCACATAGTAAGCATTCGATATATGGTATATTATTGTATCTTCCAATATTCACTTTTGTGAAACACCCTGACAATTAAACTACTGAAGTGATGGAATGAGCATACTTCTACGTCTCCCCAATTCCAGAGCAAAATAAACAAACAAACCAAAAAAAAAAAACACGATCAAAAGCCCAATGAAGATTTGCACTTGGATCCAACAAGCCATTTCTACTGGTGTAGGATAGGGATGTTTTGCACTGGCGGCAGCCACCGTTACTAAAGGAGACAGAGTCATCAAAACAGAATGTTGTACGTAAAGGGAAGAAAACATTCTACAAGGAGAACTTTGGCAGGAACTGGGGATATTTAGCTTGGAGAAGAGAAGACTGAAGGGCAAGAATGAAGAGATGTTGGGGCAAACAGATTTCCAAGGACTGTTAAGGGGAAGAGAACCTAGAGTTGTTCATGATTACCCTCAGGGAGGGCATATCTGGGTGACAGCCTCATGGAGGCAGAGTTGGATTCATAAACTGTGGCATGACTGAAATATAAGCAGACACGTTAAGGAAAGGGAGGGTTGGAAGGGAGGACAGAGTACCCCACCAAGACAGTATAAAAAATGTTAGATGTCCTTTGAATAGTACTATTGGCATTACAGTCTGGGCGCATTAGGCTAAAACGAGCATTTGGGAACTGGCCTGGGTCCTAAGCCCCATTTAGGTGTAATGTAGGCACTAATAGGAACATGTGACTGACGTAAATAAACTTTAGGAAACCAAATTGGGTGCTGCTTGAATGAAGAGAAATTATTTTTAAAAACCCAATAAATAGAATTCAAGATCTATAGTCTGTCTTGTCTTAATTTGGGGCAGGAGGGTGAGGTAGAGAGGAGGGGTGATAATTCCTTTGAAAACAACTTGAATAGGAAATAGCTTGATGATGATAATTATGACGCCTCCCATACACAGTGGCACTTCATAGTTTTCTGAATATTTTTATATATATATATCTTCTCATTCAGCCTAGAGCAATGGTTATATTGTAAATATTATTTAAACATTAAATGTAATTGCTGCACAAATCTTCTTTTATTAAGCAATTCATAAAAACAATTCAGTTATTCTCTTTCACTGCACCATTAATCCTTCACTTCCCTACCAGGAGAGCAGATAGGTAAATGTTTACTTCTATGCGTTGCCAAATTAACAGCTTTAACAAGAAATAAATCTAATTACTATTAATCTGCAAAGGGCAAGCATTAAACACACTGTAGAAAGTTGCTTGAAGAATGCTTTGACAGAGATGTCTTTGAAGATGTCTTTACTTCCTAAGTGCCTGTGATATAAAGAACCTGGCTAAAGACACCAATGAAAGAAAATAAATTAAAAAATTTGTAGGAAGAAAATTGAGGAATATACTCTAGAGGACATCTTCAAAGACATCTTTCATAAACTTCTAAAGAATATGACCGTATAATGGCAAATTTTCATGTGAAACACAAATAAGAGTCTATAGGTCCTTAGAACTCCAACTTGGATTCTCATGTTAGACATCACTGTATCACATCTCAATCTTGGGTATATTCTTTATAGGCAAAAATTAGATAGAAGTGGAAAACTTCCTGATGCCAATGAAATGTCTTAAGATTATGACCTGAAATATTCTCAAGCCCATTTGTGGTTTCATTTACCCATTATTGTTATTGACTTCAAAGGAGTACTAAGAAGGTTAGCACCAAGTATCACAGTTAGAAATTCTTGTCCAGATTGAGAAGACATATATGTGAGACTGGCACGCAACATAATTGAGACTGTGTACTGTGAGTTCAACAGAGTTACAACAATGTATTCTGTCAAAGCACAAAGCTAAAGTCAAATAATTAACTATTAATTGTGAAGACAAGTTGAAAAGATGCTGACAAGAAATATTGTGCTAAGAAATAACATATCATCTGATTTAGACAGCAAAGAAAACCCATAGCAGTTGAGGAACTGTAAAGGGTTTAATTATTTTAAATTGACATCCAATTTACTTTGGGAAATTAAATGACTGATTTTCTTAAAAATGATATCAACTATACAGTTGTTAGTTTTGGAGTATTTAAAAAGACAAATGTCACACAATTACTGGAATCTCTATTATACACATTTCCAAAATATAAAATTGAATCATCTTATTTTTAGTCCTGGATCATTTGCCTAATAAGAATCATCATGAGAGATGGGTAGCTGTCACCTTACACATACTACCAGGGAAATTGTTGGACAGTCCAAAGACAGAGATCCTGAAACACGGACCTAAGTTATTGTTACTGAGAATTACCCAGAAAGAATATCTTATCACTTAAGCCTTATTTGATTTTCCTGAATATCACCGCATCACTCTCAATTACCTCTCGGTAACTTGTTATACCCATTTCCCTTGAACCGTGAGAAGCACTTGAGCGTAGTGTTTATGAGAATTGGCCCAAGGTTCCAACTCAGACTCAGACATCTATAAGCTGTGTGACCTTTGAAAAAGTGACTTTATTCTCAGAACCCCAATTTCCTCATCAGCAAAACGTGAATAAGAATAGCACCTACCAAAAGAGGTTACTGAAAGGAATAAGATAATGAAGATAAAGTGTTTAATGCAGTGTCGGATTCATGGAAATCTTCAATGAATGGAAACTACACTTATGATTAATAATGAGTGATTTTATACACTCTCCAATCAAGAGAAGTTGAAACTCAGAAAGATACAGCTTGCTCAAGATGTCTGGTGAGGCCAGCCAAGATTCCAGTTCTTATACCTTATAATGACATGGACTTAGAGTTCCATTAGAGTCACCTCAACCTAGAGGAAATCATATAATTGGAGTAGTATTTTATATTGGCTGTTTTGTTCATTTCTCTGGATATATAAGGAGAAAGAAAAGTAAGACCATCATGCACCAGTCACTATATAGAATTTATTGCCAGTCTCTCTTTCTCTGTCTCTGTCTCTGTCTATCTACCTCTCTCTGTATGTGTATATATACACAAATACATATATCTTCATTTAATTCTTACAAGTAAAACCTAATTTAGAGTATCAACTGAAAATGAAAAGACAATATCCTAAATAAACATGCAGATTGACATCAAATTTTATTCAGAAAGTTTGGATACTATTATTTATAAAACCAGACATCAAATTTTATTCAGAAGGTTTAGATACTATTGTTTATAGAAGAAAAGCACTTCACATTGACTTTAAGAAGAAATTAAAAATAATAGAATTATATTTTTCTGTATAAAATTCAAAATCACACAATTAATAGCTACACTATATACCAGACACTATGCTAGGTGCTTTACATGCATTATCTCATTTAATCTTCACAACTCTACTTAGTAGATACTATAGACACATTTTGCAGACAAGGAAATTGAAGCTCATAGAGGCAAAGGGACTTACAAAAGCCCATATTGCTGTGAAATGATGGACCCAGAACTTAACCTCTAATTCTAAGGCCCAAATCCTTAAAGTCTGTATCGATGTTTCTCAAAGAATAGTACAATGAAAGATATTAACATCAGAATCTATGCAGAGGGATGAGAATGAGGTGGCAAGGAAACTTGTTTGTTTTTAAGTCTACAAGAAAATCCATGTGACCTTGGTAAGGTGAAGAGTTTCTATGTACAATACCAAAAAAAAAACAATTCGTGAAAAAAATGATAAGCTAGATTTCATTAAAATTAAAAACTTCTGCTCACAAAAGACAATGTTAAGGGGATGAAAACACATGCCACACACCAGAAGAAAATATTTACAAAATACATAACTGCTAATAGATTTGTATCTAAGTATGTAAAGAACTCTTAAAACCCAACAATAAGAAAGGAGGCAATCATTTTTTAAATAATGGACTAAATATCACAACAGACAACTCACTGAAGAAACACAAATGAAAAATAAGCATATGAAAAGAAGTTCAACATAATTTCTCATTGGGGAAATACAACTTATAATGAGATACCACTACATATCCACCAGAATGGATACAACCTAAAACACTTACAATATCAATTGCTGGTGAGGATCTGGAACAATGGGAACTTGCATTCATTGCCAGTATGAATATAAAAGGGTACAGCTACTTTGAGGGATAGTTTGGTAAGCTCTTACAAAGCTAAACATAGTCTTACCATAAGATCCATCTATTGTGCTCCTAGGTATTTACTCAATTAATTTGGAAACCTATGTTCACACAAAAACATGCATGTGAAGGTTTATAGCAGCTGTATTCATACTCACTCAAAACTGTAAACAATCAAGATGTTCCCCAATAGATAAATGGATAGACTGTGGTACATTTACACAATGAAATGCTATTTTGCAATAAAAATAAATGAGCTACCAAGCCATGAAAAGACCTGGAGGAATCTTGAAAGCATATTGCTAAGTGAATGAAACCAGTCAGAAAAGCTACATACTGCATGATTCAAATTATATGGCACACTAGGAAAAGAAAAACTATAGAGACAGTAAAAAGATGAGTGGCTGTCAATGGTTCAGAGGACGGGGGAGAAGGTTTAATATAGCTGAAGCATAGGGCATGTTTTAGGGTGGTGAAACTATTCTGTGTGATACTATACTCATGGATATATGGCATTATGTATTTGTCAAAACCCATCTAACTTTACAGCACAGAGAGTATCACATAATGTATGCAAATTTAGAAAAATAATTTATAAAGCTGGGGGAATCCCAGGATGAAATGGTGAGTATGAAAAAATCATCGAACAGTATTACAAATGTATGAAACAACCTCACTGAAGTGGGTGGGCAGGAAAGGTGATGATTTAAACAACTTTGGAAATGAGTGGATACTGGAAGACTAAAGGCAAAAAGAACCGTACATAAAAGCACTGTACTCTAGTTGGTAAAATTGTTTCCCACGGGGGTATAGGTTAACAATTCTGAAACAAGCAAGCATGTATACTGGAATTGAACGATTAAGTAAATGGACAGATAATTGTGGGAGCCTGGCTTCTCATTCTAGGGGTAGGAGATTGTAATAAGCAAGGGAGAAAGGCTAGAATGGTCCATGTTGTAATGGAGTTGAAGACATCACCATGAACTCGTGTTTATGTTAATATCAATATGGATGGAAAGATAGATTATGATGATAGCTGATAGAGATAAATGGATGGTAGATAGATAGATGAGAGACATACACAAACACAAGTTATTGTACACACATCTATCTCTTTGCTCTGTTAGCTGACAAACTTAGTGTTTCTATTGATTTGCTTGATCCTCATAGACATAATGATTCTCAACTTCCCATAAAGTTAATGTAAATGATTATGAGATTCTGGAACTTGCTTTGTACTTTCAGAGATAGACAGATATGCTAGTGGAAATGTAAATCTGCAAACCCTTTAAAAAGCAATTTGACAATATGTATCACCAGAGCCTGAAAAAAATGGCTTTCTCTGTTGGGAATCTATCCTAAAGGCTGGGTATGTTCATTGCAGAATAATTGGCTACTATTTTAAAAAAGGAAAAGAAAATAAAAGAAAGGAACTTCAATTCACTTACCAGGAAAGTATTTAAGAAAAATATGATAAATCCACTTTATGAAGATATATGCAGTCATTAAAATGTTTGTAAAGCATTTATAATGAGTGTTAAAAAAACAGATGCAAAATCATATACAATACATCATTATAACTATGTAAGAATTAGACATAACAAAAAGACTGGAAGGATATACAACAAGAATGTTTACAAGAATTATCTTTTTATTTTTCTGTAGTTTCCAAAATGTTCTAGAGTCAGCATGTTGTTATGGCTGAAGTTTTCACAGACTGTCTAATTAACTTCCTTCTCCAAGGGCCTACCACAATAATGGAGAACCCAAGAGCTTACCAGAAGACATCACTGAGAAAGTGTTCCAGTGATATTGCTGACTGGATAAAATTTTTATGGGCAAACCACCACTGAGCTCCTTTTGGATCATGGGAACAATGTTGAGAACAATGTTGGTTTGTTTGTTTAGTTGCAGTTTACTCTTATTGTTCCTGAATCTCAAATGGTTTAACATTTTGTCAATCAGGCTTACAGATTCTTCTGGTAGGGAGGCAATGGGCCCTGGTAGATTCAGACAGTTTAGTATTCACATAGACAGCAAAAGCACGATCAACATGGTGTCAGCTTTATGTATCACTTGACTTATAGGATGACACCAAATCAAAGGGGCTAGGTGAAAGACAATATGGCCAGTAGGTTGCTTTGTCACTGAGGAGTCCACTGTGGATCAGCTAAGCAGTTTTATAGTCTGCAGCTGTACCCTAAGGAGGGAGTAGTGAAGTAGAATATCCCATGCCTCACTGGAACCAGAGAGGCAGAAGAGAAGAATGAGAACCTTCCTTCTGGCAGCCTCCTGAAAGATAGGGAGGTAAATAAGAAATGCCTTTGATGGCTCCTCACAAGACTACCAATCTTGTCATGTTCCTGGGAGGACCACAAGGTGTTTCACCAAGACTTAGACCAGCCTACATTTGAGCCTTGCCTAGACGGCTTATGTGGAGACATGCAAGGTTGCCAGAGTGCCAGCATGGAGCTACTACCCTAAATATTCATTCTACCCCCTTTCACTCTTAAAAGTGTCCTGGTTTGGATATGAAATGATATGGTCACCCTAGTATTAACACTATTATCTAAAAAGGACAATCATCTACCTCTTTTCCACAACACACAAAACACTGCACACACAGGCTGACATGTTTATAGGCGGGGAATGAGAATAAATGGAGGCGTGCAAGCCTATCTCTAAAATGTGTTAATGTATTTTGTAGAACTTAACCAAAATGATTCTGAGATTTACACAAAGTAATAACTGGACAAGATTAGGTAAGAAAACCAAAAAGGGCTTGTATATTACTATATTAGTATATATTATAAACCACAATAATTAAACTGTGAAATACTGATAAAGAATTAAGTAGAAAAATAATTGGAACAGAGTGGAGAAATCAAGAAACAGAGCTATGTTTCTATGTTTACATACAAGACTACATGATGAAACTGACACAACGAATAGGTGGCAGAATGACAGATTAAATAATGGTGTTGAAACTATTGGCTAAGTGTTTGGAAGAAGGATGGTTAGGTTCCCTTCCTCACACCAAATACCAAAATATATTCTAAAACAATTAAAGATAAAAGCTTAAAAGTAAAATGATGAAAGAACTAGAAAACACAGTTCAGGTAAATACTTATTTATCTGATTAGGCATGGCCTTGCGAAATATGAAGTAAAAAAACAAAAACAACATCATAAAGGAAAAAATGATAGGTTCAGCTATATGAACATGAAAAAAATTATGTCAAAATAATACTAATGCCTACTTCACAGCAGTATTATCCCCATTTGTCAACTGAGGGAACTGAGATTCAGGAAGGTTAACTTGCTACAACCCTAGCACCACGGCACCGATTTGAGGTCTAGCAATGTGTCTGTCAGTAGACAGCATGCCCACATTTTCCCATGAGGGCAGAGATCATATCTTCTGCAGGAATCCCTAAGTATCAAAATCCATGCTTCTCCTACAACTCTGTAAGTAAGCTTAGTTAATAACTATAAGTGATTGAGGTCTTAATCAAAATTCCAGAAAGATTTCATAGAGCCAAGATATATCCCATAGAGAATAGGCAGGAAAAGGAAGCAATAAACATATGTAGTTTCTGTTGCTGGCCCAAATATGTGTCATAACCTGAACTCAAAGCAAAAGGATTATTTCTAGTCCTGATCTTATGTTGTTCGTATATCACTCATGCAGGTTATTTCTGCTAATACCATTACTAATTACAAGGAGAAAATTTGGCAGCAAATCAATTACCCATGTCTGTCTTTTCACTTCATTCATTTCATAGCATTACATCCTGTAATTATTTATTTGTGTAATTGTTGGTTGTCTGTTTCCTGTTCCTCATTGGATATGAGCTCTTTCACAGGACATAAATTTTCTCACTTGTCTATCATAGTTTCTATCACAGTGTGACAAATAGTAGCAGCCTAAAATAACTTTTCTCAAATTCCATTGCCTTCATGTTGTTTAGTAAATTATGGATGGACTACAGGAATCTGTATTTAAAAAAAAAAAATAACTATCCCATTGATACTGACAAATTATCCTTTGAGAAATACAGGCAAATGGGATTAAATTTTAAAAATTGAATACTTCTATATTCATTCAGAATTTATTGGGGGCCTACAACGTTCCAGCCACTATACTAGGTACTAAGACAATGAATCATTTGATAAGTCCTCATGATGGTTGGAAAAGGAAAAAAAAGCTCATTGATAGAACAGGAAGAAAATACCCTAAATCACACAGAGTACATAAGACAAAGGAGTGAAGTAAACAGTCCAGAAATGTTATTTAAGACTTTGCTTTTACTGATAACATAATATCTAGCCAAAAAGTAAGAAAGGAGCTTTCATATTTATATGTCACAACAGATTTCATGGACTTCCCTAAGTAACAATTATGTTTCGGGAGGCTTTATTTGGACACTGGGCAATTATAACATCCTGTGTACTTCAAACTAAATGCTTTTAAACTGTACAGGATTCAGAAAAACCATGTTGGTAAAAAACAGCTTGTGAAATGTCCTATTTCAGTGGGTGATATATTAATGTCTTAACCTCCAGCATTCCCCCTCTTATTTTCTCACTCATTGGAAAGTGCAATTTTTTCACACATATACTGTTCACTATTCTTTTTAGGTAGATAAAATGCAAGAAACTGAAAAATTTACACCAAAAAATGGAACCTATTAAAACAAGTGGATTTTTTAAAATATAAAAACTTTAACACATAGTCAGAAATAAGATCACAGTCACAAATAAGCAAGTGTAGGGCTTGACTTCTATCCATGGTTACTGACAGTCTCTTCCTTTGAATCTTAAATACTCTTGAAAGTTTTTATTTCTCATTAACTTACTCTTTCATGTAGTACTACTGAAAGAAAAATGACGGAATTTTGAGCTGTTAATATAATTTGGTGATTAATTCATTCAACAAATACTCATTAGCCCCAGATATGTGCCAGGCCTTGTCTTAGGAGCTAGACACACAACAGTGAACAAAGCAGACAAAAATTCATGCCTTCATGAAGTTTCCATTCCAGCGTGTGTGTAGTAAGTAGGTACAGTAAGTAAAGCACAAGTTATGCCTGCTGGTGATAAGTGCTATAGGGAAAAGCAGGGGTCATGAATCATGAGTGCTGCTAGGGGCATTCAAATTTTAAACAGGATGGTCAGGGAAGACCTAGCTGAGAAAATGACATTTGATCAGGGTCCTGAGAGAAGTTGTGGAGAGAGACATTTGGGCAAAGTTCTTTTCAGGCAAAATGAAGCAAATGTAAATATCTTCTGGTGGAAGCATGTCTGGCGTACTCAAAGAAAAGCAAAGAGGCCAATGAAGTTGAATAGAGTAAGGAAAGTGAAAAGTCATAAGAGCAGTTAGGGAGGTAGGTAGGAGCAAGATCATGAGCACCTATGGGGAAGCCTTTATCTTGGTAGGGAAAGGAATCACTGGAGAGTTTTGAGTAGAAAATTAACACAATTCTTTAGAAATATTACTGTGGCTTCTGTGTGGATAACAGACTATAGACAGGCAAGTATGGAAAGAGGGAGTCAAGTTAGAAAAAATATTGCTGTAATCCAGGCAAAAATGATGTCTCTCTCATAGCAGGGTGGTGGTAATGGGAATGATGAATAATGTATAGAGGGTCCAAAGACTGATCCTTGTACTAGTCCAAAGTTTAGAATTTGGGAAATGAAGGAGGAGCTCATCAAAGGACACTGAGAAAGAAAAAACCGTGAGGCATTAGGAAAATCAAGAAATTATAGTATTCTTGAAACAAAGTGAAGATATTGTATCAAGGAGCAGGAAATAATTAACTATATTAAATACTGCTGATGTGTCAAGTTCCATGAATACTGAGAATGTGCCTTAGGTTTAGCAACATGAAGGTCACTGGTAACCGTATTAGTTTGCTAGGGCTGCCATATCAAAACACCACAGACTGGGTGGTTTAAACAACAGAAATGTATTTGCTCACAGTTCTGGAGGCTGGAAGTGTGAGATCAAGATGTTGATAGGTTTGGTTCCTTCTGAGGCCTCTCTTTGGCTGACAGAGAAGCCTTTTTCTTGCTGTGCCTTCAAGTGTCTTTTCCCCTGTGTACATGCACCCCTCTGTCTCTGTGTGTCCAAATTTCCTCTTCTTATAAAGATACCAGTTAGATTGGACTAGAGCCCACCTTAATGGTCTCATTTTAACTTAACACTCCTTTAAAGGGCCTATTTAAATGTACAGTCACATTCTGAGATACTGGGAGTTAGGACTTTAACATATGAATTTGGGAGGGACACAATTCAGCCCTTAACAGTAACCCTTACAAAATCAGTTGTAGGTGGAGTGATAAGATTTAAAGCCATTAAGAACAAGTTGGAGAAGAATTGAAGACAGCAACTGTAGACTACTGTTTCAAGGACTTTTGCTGTGAAGATGAAAGAGAAATGAGGTGGCAGCAAGAAGGGAAGTGAAATCAAGAGAGCTGTTTTGTTTTGTTTTGTTTTAATCAGATGGGGGAAATACCAGCGGATTATGTTGATGAGAATGATCCAGTAGAAAGGGAAAAATTAATGAAGTAAGACTATCTTGGAGTTGGTGAGCAGAGATGGGATTAAGTGCAATGGCTTTAGCTAGAAGTATGGGCAGTTCGTCCATAGTAACAGGAAAGAACACTGAGTATATGAACACTGAAGCTAGTTGGTAGTAAGATATGATAATGGTAGCTTGAGAAAAATCTTTTGATTGTTTTTATTTTCTCACGTAAATAGGAAGCAAGGTGGAGTGAGCCGATGTTTGAGTTTTGAAAAGGGAGAGGCATGACATTTTCATTAAAAGCATTAATGGGATTGGTAAATATAGCATAATTTCCAGACAGCATCAAAGACTCACTTGAGGTTGGTGATCCTGAATTTACAGTGAAACTCAATTTCAATTTACGGTGAAAAATTTGTGATTTTTTTCCAACCATGTTCAATTTAACCAGGCTTAGGATTTTGTCAAAGAGGTATGATTAACAAGACAGAGGCAAATGAGCTGAAGATAATGTGAGGGAATGATTTTAATGATGGACCATGGACTCTAAGCCCAATGTGGAGGGAAGTAAGGATATGTTTGGGTGGTGGAGGGAAAGAGAGGTGATAGAGAACTGTTAGTGGAGTCACTAGGTTGGAGGTCTCCATGCTGTGAAATAATTGTTGTCAGGATAGCAAAGGAAGTGAGCTGGTGGTCAAGTGGGATGTTTGATACTGAGGTCATGGAGGGGTTACAGTTATTGATAATGACAAGATAAGGTATGGCCACAGGAACAAGTGGTGAAGTTGATGAGGAAAATAACACTGAAGAACAGGTCATTGAACTGAGTGGCCAGGGCATTGGAAGAATTATATACACGGATATTGACATCATCAAGAATTGAAACATGAATGGAATTGACAAGAGTGACAGTATGCCACAAAATAAAACATGTTTAATGACTGAGAAGAAGTGAACTGGAAGTCAGCAGATGACTGTAATAAAGTGCGGTTTATTAGTCAGCATTCTCTGGAGAAACAGAGCCAATAGGGAGTGAGTGTGTGAGTGTGTGAGTGTGTTTGTGTGTGTGTGTGTGTGTGTGTGTGTGTGTGTGTGTGTGTGTGTATAGAGAGAGAGTATAAGAAATTGGCTCATGTGATTATGGAGGCTAACAGGATCCAAGATCTGCAGTTAGCAAGCTGAAGACCCAGGAGAGTTGATGGTAGAGTTCCAGTTTGAGTCTGAAGGCCTGAGAATCAGGAGAGCCAATGGTGTAGTTCCAGTCCAAAGACTGGCAGGGTTGAGATCCAAGAAGAGCCAATGTTTCAGTACAAGTCCAAAGTCCGGAAAACACTGATGTCCCAGCTTGAAGTTAGTCAGGCAAGAGGAATTCTCGCTTATTCAAGACAGGGTCAGCCTCTTTGTTCTATTCAGGCCCTCAAGTGGAGGGCAGTCTGCTTTACTCAGCCTACTAATTCAAATGTTAAACTCATCCAAAAACACCCTTACAGAAAATCCAGAATAATGTTTGACTGAATATTTGGACACCTCATGGCCCAATCAAGTTTACATACAAATTTAACCAACACAAGAAGTAACAGGAAGTATAATCTAATGACATAAGTTTCCAAGCTGGGAGGAGGAAAAAAGGAGAATAGTCTGCCATTAGCAAGAAGGAGCAAGGAAGACAACTATCTTAACTTCAAGATCAATAGTATTAGGGATATGGCAGAGAAAAAAAATCCACCATTTAAAAAGACTGTAGTAGGAGCCACATCATTATGGTAGAACCAGATATCAGTTAAAGTAAGGAGATGAAGGAAACATTAAAAGAAGTTGTTGAAGATACACAGAATTTTACTGAATACTGACTCTATTTCCAGAGGGCAAAGTAGAAGGTTTTCAAGAGTTGAGAGATAGGATTAAAGCAAAGATGTACAAGGCAAATATAGAGATGAGGATATATGGAATACTTGAGGATGACACAAGAAGGATACAATGGCATGCTGAGATGAGTCCTTATGGCCCTGAGTCAAAATAGTGGTGCTATGACGTTGATTATTGCTGGCCAGAGAGGAAGAGTGGTAGTTTTGTCTGAAAGCAGGTTTGTTGGGGTTTTATTCTGCTCTTTAAACTTCGTGTTCTCTTCCCCTCCCCAATATGGAGGTTTCTTCCCTTAACATTTACTTTTTGCTATGGGTTATTTTCCAATGAGAACAAAAACAGGATCTGATGGACTGTTTATGATAGACCCAGTAGGCTGAATGGTGGCCCTCCAAAATACATGTCTACATCATAATCTCCAGACTCTGTCAATGTTAATTCATTTGAAAAAAGAGTATTTGCAGATGTAATTCGTTAGGGATCTTGAGATGAGGAGATCATTCTGGATTATCCAGGTGGGCCCTAAATCCACTGGCAGGTGTCCTTATAAGAGTGAGGCTGAGGGGAGGTTTGACAGACAGAAGAGGAGAAAGCAATGTGACCACAGCAGCAGAGAGTTGAGTGATGCAGCCTCAAGCCACCAGAAGCTGGGAAAGGAAAAGAAGAGACTCTCTCCTAGAGCCTCCAAAGGGAAAGCAGCCCTGGAGATGGCTTGATTTTGGACGTTTGGACTCAACAACTGTGAGAGAACAAATTTCTGTTGTTTAAAATCACTCAGTTTGTGGTAATGTGTTACAGTAGCCACAGAAAACTAATAACTCATCCTTCAAATGTTAGCCTTCTCCCATATATACTCACTCCTCTATTAAATGATGTATTTATTTAATGCATATGATTATTTCAATGGAATCATGATGTGGTGGTGCCTTTGGAATCAGATAGGTCTGGGTTTGAATCTCAGCTCAGGCACTCATTAGTCATAAAATTTGGACAAGTATTTATATCTCACTGAGCGTCAGTTTCCTGTTGAATAAGGATAATAATATTTTGCAAGGTTGTGATAAGGGTTAGAGATAATGTTGCATATTGCTCTTAGCACAGAACTTGACATAATATAGGCATTCAGAAATGCTATCATATCCCCCATGGGGAACATGTTATCATGTGTTCCATAGGGCCACCATTAGTGATGCCTAACATTAAAATGTCCAAGGGATTAATTGATAACCATATCTACTTAAGCAAGTCCACCTCAGTCCCAGCACACAATTACCCTTTCTGCAAACTGCTCCCATCTACGCTTCCCTTTATCAATATTTCTTAGCAAAAGCAAGAACATAGGGGTTCTACATTCTAATCTTAATTCTTAGGCAGGCTTTTGAGAGTGATTCTGGGTACTTCCAACATTCTTTATCTACCTCAATTTCAGCCTCTACAAAAAGATTTAATATGCCTCCTGAGGTAAACACAGATCTACAAACAAATAGGAAAGCACAAAATTTCATCATTAATGTGAAGTGTGTCATTGGGCCATTAACAGCATTGGTACTTGACCACCATTCAAATGGTTACTATTTGCAAAAGAGAATCATTTACCCCAGGGACCTAAAATCTGCTTCAGCATCAGTCAAAGCATTGTGTCAGCAAAAACCAAGGTCAAATACTATACGTCTGCTTTCCAGGGACATTTCTACAAGAGAATCTTTCCTTTACTGTACAGCCAGTTGTTCTTAGTGTCCCAAGAGATTGTACCAAAATGGGTTTCAGAATATTATTGGCCTTTTCAAGTGCACTTGCAGGTATTTTTACAGTATTAAACAGAAATTATAATTGACAATGACCTTTCATTCAATTATTTTGAGGAGTTTATTTACATTCTAATAGGCATTTTTCAAGTTCCACCTAGCAATGCCTCGATATAAGAAGATGTTGAGATATTATTTACTGAGATGACTAGCATGAAGGGCAGGAAATTGTGCAGCATTATGTTAGCTTTAGGGCCACATGTCCATGGAACTGTATCTCTCAGAGATAGTGCTCTGCTATTGATGTTATTAGAGAAGGGGCAAAATAAAGCTCATTAAATAGATATGCTCTTCCCTCTTCTCTCTCTCTAACTTCTCAAAATGTGTCAACTGCCATGCAACTGATCAAAACACTACTGTCAGATCTTCTGAAATAATCCAGAATAATCCTTTATACTTATAAAGCAGTATAAGGAAAGGGAAAGATTGAGTCTGATGTGTATCTAAGTGTATTTAGGGGAAGAAGGCTGACAGCTGGAAAGGCTTCATTGAGGAAGTCAACATTTGAACCAGACCATCAACAGGCATAGAGCAGAATGTCATGCAAATACTAGATATCTAATGAATATTGCTATCACAATTTCCAATTGAAAATTTAGAAGTTACTATCTGTTATGTTTCCATTTTCCATGTGCAGTTCTGAAAGCAGTAGTTTTGAAAATAATAAAAAAAATTATTAAATATGCTATGCTTAAAAGACAAGAACAATTAAAACAAAATATTATCTCAAGTTCCTTTATCCCATTCATATGTATGAAGGTAGCAACCATCCTGGAGGTGGTTATACTAAGCTCACTGCAGAGTGGAATGTTGCATCCAGAATGCGTGTTATTGCACCTTTAGAAATTTTAGACCTAAAAGTATAGGCTGATTGTACTTACAGAAAATACTTTGTTCCATTTTTGACTGATCAGTCAAGGGGAGGGGCAAGTATACATAAAAGTAAAGGGCATGGAAATAAGAAGATATGAAAGAAGAAAAATAACCTCAAGAGAGTTAAACTACTGTATGCATATAGACATGCCCTTGTTTTGACATTTTTAAAAACCCATTATCTTTCTTTGTCCAAAAGTGTCCTTTAACCTCAAACTTAAATCAGTGGTATTTTCTAATTTCCCTCGGGAGGCAGCATAGATCCAGTGTTTTCAATGATAATTTTTTTTTCAAATACACTTATATCTCCTGCACAGCATAAGAGAGTTCAATGTCATCATTAACAGGAGAGGTGAAAAAATGGCAGACTGATACAGTCCTCCCAGCTCACCACTCCCAGGGAAAGAGGTGAAAAACGCCACGCGCTACTCCGAAAACAGCATTGTGAATTTACAGAGAAACATCGTGGGACACTCAGCCCAAGAAAAGCAGGTGACTGGGAGATACATTCACAAATATCGGAGAGCACAGGGAATACAATAGAGACCAGAGTGCAGGAAGGACACGCTCGCCAGGTCAGCACAGTGCGACCTGACCTACAGGTGGTCACACACCATCCCCACAGACTTCCCATCCACTCAGTCAGGGACAAGCCCAGAGTTGGTGCAAAGCTGTTGCTCGAGACAGGAGGCTCTGTGGAGAGGAAGCAATTGTGGGAACCATATGGAACTCTCAGATGCACTGTACAGGGACTACGCAGGGTTGGGTAGGGACTGGGCTGAGATACAGCTTCTCGGGACAGTACGTGGGAATCTGCAGATGGGCACCTCGCCACTGGAAGTCAGTGGGACCTGGGCACAGGAGTTGAATGGAGAGCAACGGGATACACCCTTAGGGGCTGCCAGCAATTGCCTCAGCAGGACCCAGCCTGGTTGAGAAGAGCTGCATTCAAGGGAGCGATTTGAGCCCTGCTGTATGCCAGACTGGCAGTCAACAGACATCTTTAAGGACTCCTGCCTGGAGCTGGCTGTTAGCTAGGTCTCTAGCTTCACCCCACCCCTGGCACAGGGGCTCTTCAGCTTGAGCGCAACAGGCTACAACCTTTGTGGCCAGGGACAGCTGCCTCTGTGGGTTCCAGGTGGGATGAGATCCCTGAAGTGTATAGGTAGGACCTTTGTATATTGGAAACAGTTTGTAGCCCACCCATCTGGTCCTGCTTCCCTGGCTCTGGCCTCCTACATGCCTGCTACATGCTGGTCCTAGTGCCTGCTCGTCAGGTCACAGCCCTCCTGTACCCCAGAGATTGGTCATTTTGAAGATTGCTTGTCATAGTGGCTCATTTTGTATAAGTACCGGTTCTCTTGGTAACCAAATGCCTCAAATGCCACAGACTGAACCAGAGCAGCTCCCCATAACCCTGCCCACATCATTAGGGAATTTCGCTCAATCCAAAAGTGCCTCCAGCAGCCACTATTCCCCCCGTGGGAACATCTCCATGGCGGAGACTTCTGGGGATAGAAACACCCACCCACCTTGCCTTGGGGTCTAGTGGTGGAAAAGGGGTACACAATTGCAGATACTCCTATCAGCCAGTGACACATGGAGATGCACATCAGAGGGCCAGACACACAAACTATAAGAAAACTGAGCGGCCACAAGTGGTCCAGCGGGGAAAATGCCTGAGCTTGTGGACAGGGAAGAAAAAACCTGCTAGAGACCTCAGCAAACCCAACAGCTGGCCCCTCCCATCAGAAGCAGCCCTCCAAGCCCAAAGAGAGAGAGAGAGAGCTCTGAACTCCATAGCAGCGCCCCGCCCCCAGCGACCAGATAAGCAACCTCTGAGCTGTGTAGAATTTTCCCAATTGAGCTCTCACACTGCAGCTGCAAACAATTTTGTTTCTCCCCCCACCTCAAGAGGAGCAGGGTCAAAGTAACCCCTGGGAGCTACAAGGCCCCACCCAAAGCTTGGCACTTCCGTATATCCCACCTGGGGGACAAGAGCCTGCCACAGGCACAACAGAGTACCTAGTAACTGGCTACACCACACGAATTACAATCAATGACAGCGGGAACAACTCCACAGCTAAAAATATTGCCTTCCATCTCAAGCTATTAGGGAGCAGTGAATTTGTACCCTCAAGTACAATCCACCAGCTTGGAGCTCAAGCTGGAAGAACAAACTCACTATACTCCACTGGGAAGAGGTGAAGACAACAGGTCAGAGGTAACCCAAGAGGTCAACCAAACCTGCTAAAATACACCTGAGGAAACACAGACCACTACTCCTCTCCTTGGCTCTGCCAAAGAACGATCCCTGGGGGCTTGGAGACAGGGCCATAAACCAGCCTTAACACCCCTAGCTCTTGACCAAGAGGCCAGATGAGAAAGAATCAGCAAAAGAACTCAGGAAACATGAAAAATCAGAGTGAAAAGTCACCACCAAAAGAAATCATTAGTTCCTCAGCAATGGATACCAACTCAAATGAAATGGGTAGAATGACAGAAGAGATATTTCATTTATGGATTATAAGAAAGCAGAAAGGACCTTCTTATAAGAAAGGAGAAAGGAAAGGACTCTAATAAGCTCAATTAGAAATGAAAAAGGAGAGGTCACAACTGATATCATGGAAATACAAAACATCATCTTCAAATACTACAAAAATCTCTATGCCCAAAAACATGAAAATGTGGAGGAAATGGACAAATTCTGAGAAACACACTACCTCCCTAGGCTCAATCAGGAAGAAATAGAATTCCTAAACAGACCAATATGAAGCACCGAAATTGAAGCACTAATAAAAAATCTTCCAACAAAAAAAAGTCCTGGACCAGATGGGTTCACACCTGAATTCTACCAAACCTGCAAAGAGGAACTGAAGCCTACACTGCAGAAATTAATTCCAAAACATCGAGAAGGATGGAGTCCACCCAAACTCATTCTAGGAAGCCAATATCATCTTGATGCCAAAGCAAGGAAGGACACGCAAGAAAAGAAAACTACAGACCAATATCCCTTATAAATATAGTTGCAAAAATTCTCAGTAAAATCCTAGCAAAACAAATTCAAATGTACATCAAAAAAATAATTCATCACGATCAGGTGGGCTTCATTCCCAAGATGCAAGGATGGTTCAACATACGCAAATCTATAAATGTAATTCACCATATATATAAATGCAAGAACAAAGACTATATGATCCTCACAACAGATGCAGAAAAGGCTTTTGACTAAACCCAGCACCCTTTTATGACAAGAACTCTTAACAATATAGGCATAGATGGCTCATACCTCAAAATTATTACAGCCATATATGATAAACCCACAGCCAATATCATACTAAATGGGGACAAATTGAAAGCATTCCCCCTTAAAACCAGAACCAGACAAGGTTGCCCACTATCTCCACTTCTATTCAACATAGTGCTGTAATTCCTTGCCAGAGCAATCAGAAAAGAGAGAGGAATCAGGAGTGTCCAAATGGGGGCAGAGGAGACCAAACTTTCACTCTTCATGGATGATATGATATTATATCTAGAAAACCCCGAAGATTCAACCAAGAGACTCCTGGAATTGATAAATGAATTCAGCAAAGTCTCAGGGTACCAAATCAATGCACACAAATCCATAGCCTTCATTTATGCCAATAACAGTCAAGCCAAGAGGTGAAAGACCTATATAGAGAGAATTATGAAACACTAAGAAAAGAAATTGTAGAGGATGTAAACAGATGGAAAACACTACCATGCTCTTGGATAGGTAGAATCAACATTGTTAAAATGTCTATACTACCTAAAGTGATTTACAGAATCAATGCAGTCCCTATCAAAATACCAACATCATTTTTTGCAGATTTAGAAAAAATAATTCTATGTTTTGTGTGGAACCAGAGATAACCCCGTCTAGCCAAAGCAATCTTATGCAAAAGGAACAAATTGGGAGGCATCAATCTACCAAACTTCAAACTATACTATAAGGCTATAGTAACCAAAACAGCATGGTACTGGCACAAGAACAGAGACATAGACCAATGGAACAGGACTGAGAACCCAGATATAAAACCATCCTCATACTGTCATCTGATCTTTGACAAATTACACAAAAACATACACTGGGGAAAAGAATCCCTATTCAATAAATGGTGCTGGGAAAACTGGATAGCCACATGTAGAAGACTGAAACTAGATCCACACCTCTCACCTCTCACAAAAATCAACTCACGATGGATAACAGATTTAAACCTAAGACATGAAACCATAAGAATTCTAGAAGAAAACGTTGGAAAAACTTTTATGGACATTGGCCTAGGCAAAGAATTTATGAAGAAGACCCCCAAAGCAATCACAGCAGCAACCAAAATAAATAAATGGGATCTGATCAAATTAAAAAGCTTCTGCACAGCCAAGGAAACTATCACAAGAGTGAACAGACAACCTACAGAATGGGAGAAAATATGTGCATGCTACACATCTGATAAAGGGCTGATAACCAGAATCTATACAGAATGTAGGAAAATCAGCAAGAAAAAATCAAACAACCCTATTAAAAATGGGCAAAGGACAGGAACAGAAACTTTTCAAAAGAAGACAGAATAATAGCCAGCAAACATATAAAAAGTTGCTCAACTTCTCTTATCATCAGGGAAATGCAAATCAAAACCACAATGAGATTTCACTTAACTCCAGTGAGATTGGCTTATATTAAAAAGTCCCAAAACAACAAATGTTGGTGGGGATGCAGACAGATAGGAACACTCATATGCTGTTGGTGGGTCTGCAAATTAGTACAACCTCTATGGAAAGTAATATGGAGATACCTCAAAGAACGAAAAGTAGAACTACCATTTGATCCAGCAATCCCACTACTGGGTATTTACCCAAAGGAAAAAAAGACATTCTATACTAAAGACATCTGCACACAAATGTTTATAGCTGCACAATTCACAATTGCAAAGATGTGGAAACAACCCAGGTGCCCATCAATACATGAGTGGATTAATAAAATGTTGTATATGTATACCATGGAGTATTACTCAGCAATAAAAAAACAATGGTGAATTAATACATCTGGTATTATCCTGGATGGTGCTAGAGCCCATGCTCCTAAGTGAAGTATCACAAGAATGGAAAAACAAGCACCAGTGGTACTCACCATCAAATTGGTACTAACTGATCAATACTTACGTCATACATGGAAATAATATTCATCAGGGGTTGGGCAGGTGGGAGGGGGATAGAGGGGGTGGGAAACTCTCACCAAACGCGTGCGAGGTGCACAGTTTCTGGGATGTCCATGATTGTAGCTCTGACTTGGGCAGTGCATAGGCAATATGTATTACCAAAATGTTGTGCCCCCATGATATACTGAAATAAAAGAAATAAAAGAAAAAAATGTTATTTATTGACAATAAAGTGATACGGAAAGCAGAAGCTGTGTACATCATTGGTAAACCTAAGGAAGATTTCCACCCCCAGCCATCCTTACTCGCTACTTTTCTATGGCAAATTAAATAAGAAAATGATAATATCTCATAAAGTGCTAAAACACTTTACAAAAAAGTTCTGCATTGTCTTTCACAGAAATGTTTGCTTTCCTTCTTAGGTATGCTTATGCCAGTCTTCTTCCTTGTATTTATTAAGGTAATGATTCCTGAATTTTCTGATATCCCTCAGACTCTGATTATGTCATGCAGCAGGATTTTCCACAATGTTTGTTTAAAATTATCCATTCACTCATTCATTTATCCATTTATACAACAATTATTTACTAGTGCCAAGTAGGTGCTCAGTTTTGTTCTAGGTATTAGATATACAATAGAGAATGAGAAAAGCGAGGACTCTGACCTCATGGAGCTTGCAGTCTACTAGGAGATACCAAAAACACTAATTATAAATAAATGATTATTTAATAAATGCTCTAAGGAAGAAGTATAGCTTATTGAGAGTTTATAGCAGGGTAAACTGGTATAGTTTGGGAGCAGGGGTTGAGTGGGGCACACGGGGTATTGGCCAGATAAGGCTACCCTGGAAAAGTTAGACTTAAGCTAAGATTAGAAGAATGTCGGAGTTAGCTAGGCAAAGAGAGATGGGAAAAAAAAGAAGGCGAGAGACTCTATCCAAATGGCCATGTACACATTGCTGCCTTCTTATCAGCAAGGACACTACTTGTAGTGAGAACTGTTGGTGCCACAGTATGACAAAAATAGATTCAAAACCAAGGATGTTTGTCCTACTGAATATATACATAGACTGCTTTATGACCTAAAATATTTGGCCAATTGTTGACATAAAGGCAGTAAAACACATTTCATGGAAGCAGTATGAAATGAATAGAGTATAGGAAAACAGGAGTTCTAGGATTAAATTCTTATATTGCTGCTAAGTGTGTGGCTTGGGTAAGCCATTTAATTCTGCTGATCCTTGGTTTTCTTATCCATAAAATGGGCATTATAACAGGTTTATAAGATCGAATTGAAGATCAAATTAACTACTATAAAAGTATTTATCAAACATTTCGTTAAATTAACTATTGTCAAATATTAACTAATATTAACTATTATAAAACTTTTAGTAAAATATTTATGAAACTATAATTAAAGAAAGCACTTTCAAATAGCACATATTATTTTTCACCAGAGAAATTTGATATACTAATATTGCAGTGACTATTTAGTTTATAGAGATTTTAAATTGAAACTGGATATGGTTTAATCTCAATGTCACTTAAATTGTTCCAGAACATAACAAAAGGAAAACTTTCATTTTGTTAATGAAGGAAGTATAATATTGATACACAAACTTAATAAGATTGTACAAACACAAAAGTACAGACCAATCTCATAAATATCGATAGAAATTTTCAAATTATATTAGCAAGTAGATTCCAATTGCACATTAAAAATAAAAAGGAAGAGAGACATTATGACCAAATGGGATTTATTCCAGAAATGCAGGGATGATATAATACTATGAGAAAATCTATTATCTGCCATTTAAATAAATCTAAGAAAAAAACCCTAAACTTTTTTCCACAGATGCTGAAAACAGGCTGTACAAAATTTAACCCCATAATGTAACGTGATATAATATACACACAATACATAAATATAAGTGTATATGTTTATATACATGGGTTGGGATACTTTAGGAGCATTGTCAATAAGGAGAGGAGCAATTTCACAAGAGAAAACAATTGGAAGCATGAGAATTAGGAAAGAAGAAGTTTTTATGCATACAATATGATAATATATCTGGAAAACCAAAGATAATAAGTACAAAAACTAAATTAAATACAATTAAAGTATCAAGTTTTTGGCATGACATCAAATTTTCACACAAAAACAATATTATACAGACACATACATACATGCACACACATAGATACAGAAATCAGTCAGAAGATACTGAGGAATACAGTATTCAAAACCTATATAGGAAAACATTACAATATTCCTGAAAGGCTCAAAAATAAATTTGGACAATTAAGAATGTATTTCCTGTTCTTGGATAGGATAACTCAACTTCATAAAGATATTAATTTTCCTCAAGTTAATATATAAACAGTGCTCTCTCAACAAATGTTATTTTTTTCTCAAGCTAGACACGTGGATTCTAAAATTCATATGGAAAAATAAACGTACAAGAATCTTGAAAAAGAATAGCAATAAAAGGAGGACTAATACTACCAGATATTAAAACATACTCTACAGTTTCCACATATTGTGTGGTAATGGTAGATGAATAAGGCTGACAGACTAATTTAAGTGAATAGAAAGTCCAAAAATAGACACAAGGACTTATGGAAATTTAGTATATGCTAATCATATCATATTGGTGAGAAAAAGATAAATGTTTAACAAATGGCATGGGACACCTCTATAGCCCTTTGGTGGAAAAAAATTAAACTGAATTCTTATCTTACACCATACACTGGAATAAACTCCAAATAAAACATAGATGTAAATGTTAAAAAACTGAAACCACAGAAGTACCAAAAAAAAAAATTGAGAGTATTCCTTTTCAGCCTGGATGTGGGGAAAGTCTTCTAACTGTAATTAAAAATCTAGAAGCAATAAAGGAAAACACTGATACATCTATCTACATTAGAATGACAAACTTTTGCATTGCAAAAAATAAATATCATAAAACGGTAAAAGACAAATGACGAACTTGAAGAAAATCTATGCAACTTATATCATAGACTAAAGACTAATTTCCCTAGTACATGAAGAACTTTTAAATAATAAGAAAAAAGACAAAAAACAAGATAAGTGGTCAAAAGGCATGAACAGATAATTCATGGAAAAAAACACATAAATGGCCCTCAACATACGAAAAATATTTCACTCACAATAAGAGAAATGCCAAATCAAACTACACTGAGATACTATTTTAAAAAATCTATCAGATAGTCAAGAAAATAGCACTTATCCTGGTGATGCTATGAGAAAACAGGTAGTTTCATCCATTTCTGTTGGGTGCGTGAATGGCAAAACCACAATGGGAGGAATTTAGAAATATCTAACAAACTACATATGCACTTACCCTTTGATCAAGCAAATATTCTTCTAAAAATTTTTTGTAAATGTGTATCCCCACAAATATAAAACAAAATATGCACGAAGTTATTCCTAGTGAAACTGATTTTTGTAATAACAAAATATTTCCCATTCATAAGAGAATTTTTAATAACTATAACAAACCCACAGTATTAATTACAAAGCTGCACAAAAACATGGAAGGTATCTATGAATTGACACAGTTACTTCCAAATTTACAGTTAAGTGGAAAAAGCAGGTGCAAATTAATGTGTGTGGAAAGCTTCCCAACTTACTCCGGGAGGGTAGTATTACCCTTATACCAAAACCAGACGAAGACTTCACAAGAAAAAAAATTACATACCATTATTCCTTATGAATATAGACAAAAATCCTCAACAAAATAGTAGAAAACCGAATTTAGCAACATAAAAAGTATTATACAACATGAATAAGTATGTTTTGCTCTAGGAAGCCAAAATTGATTCAACATTTGAAATTCAATCAATGTAATAACCCCATAGTAATAGAATAAAAAACCAGAAACTACATGATCATCTCAATAGATGCAGAAAAAGCATTTGACAAAATCCAACATCCTTTGTAATAAAAACACTCAACAAACTAGGAGTAGAAGGAAATTTCCTCAACTGATAAACAGCATCTATGAAAACCCCACAGCTTACCTCCTACTTAATGGTAAAAGACTGAATGCCTTCCCTCTAAGATCAAGAACAGAACAAGGATGCATGCTCATGGATATTTCTATTCAACATTGTGCTGGAGATTCTAGCTAGAGAAATTAGTTAAGAGAAAGAAATAAAAGGAGTTCAGATTGGAAAGGAAGAAGTAAAACTATCTCTATTTGTAGATGACATAATCTTGTAGAAAATCCTAAGCGATCCACAAAAACAACTAGACCTAATAAACAAGTTCAACAGGTTGTAGGGTACAAGATCAATAAATCAAAATCAATTGTATTTCTATGTACAATGAATAATCTGAAAATAAAATTTTAAAAATTCCACTTAGAATAAAATACTTGGGAATAAATTTAACGAAATAAATGGAAGACATACAATAAAGTCAACAAAACACCATTGAAACAAATTACACAAAACCTAAAGTAAATGGAAAGACATGCCATGTTCACCAATTGGAAGATTTAATATTGTTTAGATGGCAATACTGTCCAAATTGATCTATAGATTCAATGCAATCCCAATCAAATCTCAGATGTATCTTTTGAAAAAACTGACAATCTGATACTAAGATTCACACGAAAATGCAAGGGACCCCGAACAGCCAAAACAATCTTGAAAGAAGAATAAAGTTGGAGGACTCACACTCCTCAATTTCAAAATTTACTACAATGCTACTGTAATCAAGACAGTTTGATACTGGCATAAAAATAGATATATAGATCAATAGAATAAAATTGAGATTCCAGAAATAAATCTATATATCCATGATCAATTGATTTTCCGTAAGGGTGCCAAGACACTTCAATGGGAAAATAATAGTGTTTTCAACAAATGGTGCTGGGACAACTGGATATGTATATACAAAACAATGAAGTTGAACTACTACCTCACACCATATATGAAAATTAACTCTAAATAGATCACAAGACCTACATGTAAGAGCTAAAACTGTAAAACTCTGAGAACCATGAAAACATAGACATAAAACATGAAAACTATGAAAACATAGGTGTTAATTTTTGTGAGCCTGGGTTAGGCAATGGTTTCTTAAATATGACATCAAAATCACAAGCAAGCAAATAAAAAATAGATAAACTGGACTACATCAAAATTAAACACATTCGTGCATCAAAGGATACTATCAAGAATGGGAAAATCAGCCTATTGAGTGGGAGAAAATATTTGTAAATCATATATCTAATAATGGTCTAGTATCCAGAATATATAAGGAACTCTTATAACTCAACATTGAAAAACAGCCCAATTTTAAAAATTAGGCATTTCTCTAACAAAAGATATACAAATGGCTGATAAGCACGTGAAAAAATGCTCACCATCATTAATCATTAGTGAAATGCAAGTCAAAATTATAATAAACCACACCAGCTGAGATGACTATAATCAGAAACACAGATAATAAAAGGTGTTGCTGAGAATGTGTAGAAATTGGAAAATCCATACATTACTGGTAAGAATGTAAACGGTGCAGCCACTTTGGAAAACAATCTGTCAGTTCCTCAAAAAAATAAACACAGAATTACATATGACCTAGTGATTCCACTCCTAGATATATACCCAGGAGAACTGAAAACAAATGTTGAAACAAAAATTTGTACATGGATTGTCATAGCAGTCGTATTCACAATAGCCAAAAAGTGGAGACAACCCAAATGTCCATCCATTGATGAATGGATAAACAGTAAGTGGTACATTCATACAATGGAGTATTGTTCAGCCACAAAAAGAAATGAAGTACTACTGATGTGTGCTGCAGCATGGGTGAACCTTGGAAATATTATGCTAAGTGAAAGAAGTAAATCACAAAAGAGCACGTATTGTATGATTTTATTTATATGAAATGTCCAGAGTAGGCAAATCCATAGAGACAGAAAGAATAGTAGTTTTCAGGGACAAGGGGATATCGGGGGAGAAAAGGAGATGGGGCAATGAGGAGTAACTAATGGGTACAGTTTCTTTTTGGTATGATGAAAATGTTCTGGAATTAAATAGTGGTGATGGTTGCACAGCTTTGTGAATGTACTAAAAATACTTAATTGTACACATAAAAGGGTAAATTTTATGGTACTTGAATTATGTCTAAATACAAAGATTTTTTTTAAGAACAAAGAGTAATCCAAGCATTTTTTCCTCAGATCTCATCCTGGTTCTTATCAGTATACAAGTGTTTGTGAAAGATGAGGATGGAATCACAGAATCACAGAGTTGGAGGGACAGTGCCAGACACTCATTCTAAGGGCTCCAATGTTGTTAAATGAGAGACAGACCCCCACTGGTCTGCTAATGAAAATACTTTGGATTACAAATGAGGAAATGAAGGCCCACAGGAGATAAGTAACTTGCACAAGGCATTATTTTCAAAGGCAACATGAAATTGTTAAATGAGCATTAGACTTGTGGTGGGAATTCCAGGCCCAGATTCTGACATTTTCTATCATGGACAAGCCCCTGAGCATCTCTGAGTCTCAAAATCACAATTTGTAAAATGTGAGTAAAAATACTTCTTCCACAACTTGTATCAAATAAAAAAATGAATATGAAAGTGAGTTATAAGCATCAAATGGTCTTCAATGTTAATTAATACCTAATATCCATTCTTGTGAATTCCTTTCTGGTATTTCTGTGTTTATTTTAATGTGTTGACATCCTTTTCTCCTGTGACATTTCAAATCTCCCAATATTAGTATCTTATTACCAGGATACTCATGTCTAGCATCACAGTCAATCTTATATCCTTATTTTGCCAAATAATATCCATTGAAGAAAAGAAGAATGGAGCTAACATTTACTGACTACCAGACAAGATATTAGATAGGTTTTTTTCCTTATATTAGTCCCAAGATATAATTATTCCCATGACATAGGTGCAGAAGTTTAGAATCAGAGACATCAAGTATATGGCAAAGCCAGGGCACAGATCAAAGTCTTTCTGATCACCAACCCATTCTTATTGAACTCAAACTTTGTGCAAGGAATAATCCATTCCCAGCTCATAAGAAACCAATTTTTCCATATACGCCTGTCTTTCTCTTCTAAGATCCATTTTCTGATGCTAATTTTACCCCCTCCACTTTTTATTCCAATAAATCATAGATTTCTTTGTTTAGTCTGTATACATATTGATCAAGTCTCCTATATATGTAGCTCCTCTTCTCCACAGATGACTAAAATATTTCCATTTTTCTTCTTGCTACACAGAGCAATAAAAAGTTACACAAAAAATTGATAGTAAAATTATCGATATTATTTTTAAAATATATACCAACACACACAGCTGTAGTAAAAAAGTACAATAAGCCATTACTATTTTGTTATTTACCTTTCAGGGTCTCTCACTTCCAGAGCTGAGTCTTATTCAATCCCCCTCAAAAGTTAGCTCAATATTTCCCAGGAACATAGACTATCTCAAGTGATTCAGATATCAAAACTATTAAGTAGCAGGGGCAAGAACAGAAAGTACAGAATGTTGTCTCCGAAAATAATATCAGAAATTATCTAGATACATCCAGGTACAATGAAAACAGGAGAGTGCTATTGAAATGGCCCGTGAAATGTTATAAAAGGGGGAGTGGGGTGACATCAGACCTGTCTCATCTCTGGAAAATGGGAAGTATGCAATGTACAAGCCACCACATTTTCTGCCAGAGAAAATGCTGTTGGGACTGGGCTGAAAGAGGCTGCCTTATAACTATCCTTACTGAGGAAGAATAGCATTATTAAGAAGTAGATAATATCCTAAAAGGATCTCAGAAATACTGTCATAGAGGGAAAGGGAAAGGAAAAAGAACGGCAAATAAAACTCCCTAGAAAAACACTGCCAAGAAACAGATGTGATCTATCCTATCAACATCATATCACATCACATCACCATATCACCATCAATTTTTTTAAAATGTGAAGAAATCACCAATGAACAAGACAGCAAATCAGAGATATGAGATTCAGGAGTATGCAGAAGCCAACAGAAGCCAAATGTGAGCTGGAGGCACTCAGCAAAGAAGGGGAAGAAAAAGAAATAAAACTATCACAGAAACGAAAGCCAAATTGGAAGCAACACAAAGAATGACAGATAATGCTGAAAACAATGTAAAAGACATAGAGAACAAGATTGGGGAAAACAAACAGAATGAAATGGAAATAAAGAAAACATTTTAAAAATCTAAGAAAATTTAAAATATGGAGGCCAGGTAAAGAGAATCAACATAACTATATATTAGCATGTATTACATATACTTAAAGAAATAATTAAGGAAAGCTTTGCATAAATGAAACAAGCCTTGAGTCTACATATTAAACAGTCACACCAGGTTTCGGAAAAAATGACAAAGAATGAATAGCACGGATATATATCCTATTCAAATATAAAGAAAAATTATCTAGGAATTAAGTAAAATTACCAACTTCTGAGTGAGAAACTTTAGGGTGGTCTCAGACTTCTACAACATAACACTCAATGTTAAAAGACATTGGAGCAACGAAAGGAAAGAAAGTGGGACCCACACACTCTGTGCATAACAAAGTTGTCATTCACCTTCAAAAATTCAGAGCATATAATCCCAGAAGGTTTTTTTTTCTTTTTTAGAAGAAACAACTAAAAAGAATAACAACAACAAAATACTAGCTAACATAAACAGAAAAATTGAGAAATTGGACAGGATAGTAATTATTTAATACATTTATCTGATATAGTAAAACAAATGTGAAGATTATAGGCACAGGAAAAATATGTAACTGTGTTAATAGGGAAAGAGTGTTAATGTATATGTTGAGTTTCTCATCATTCATAGCTGAGAGTCAAAATACATCCTTCATATCTTAAAAATAATAGAGCTCTGTACACTACGTAAAGGTAGAAACACTAAGATATAATGTAAGCAATTAAATTGGGGAGCACAGAGATGGGAGGACAGAGTGGAAAAAAATGGAAATATACTAAACATTTTCTTAACAGCCTGAAACATCATAAAGAAATCAAAAAGACAAATGACAAATGGGGCATAAATATTTCCAACATATATCACTGATCCCTAGTACCTAAAGAGCTTCTAAAATATTGAGAGAGAAACATTAACAACCCAAGAGAAAATTGGGTAAGGATAGGACAAGAATAAAGCAAATTCTGAATATAGGAAATTCCATAGGCAAATGACCTGGTTTCCTGGAAGAATAAATTGCAGAGAATAAAAGGAGTGGGGGGAAATGTTATCAATTAAAAGATAAGAGATATACAAACCAATTGCAATGTGCTGACATATTTTGGGAATCTAATTCAAACAAACAATTAAAAAGACATTTATAACCCACTGGGGATATTTGAATATGGATTGAGTATTAAATATTGAGGAGGCATTGTTAATTTTAGTAAGTGTGATGATACTGTGGATTATGTTTTTGAAGGCCTTATCTGTTAAAGAAACATATGGAAGTGTTGAAGGGTGAATTAATGTGATATCTGGGATTTGTTTTTAAAAATTCCATAAAAATTATAAGAAAGTAAAGGGATAGATGAAGCAAAAATGTTGATAATGTTTGAATCCAGGAGATGAGTCTATGGGGGTTCATTATACTATTCTTTCTACTTTTGTATATGTTAAAATTTTTATTGTGTACATTCCAATGAGCAGTTTCTAAAAGTCCTATATGGCAGTGCAATTATCTGTGTCTAAAGAACAGATGAATCAGAAATATCACAATTATTTCAGTTACCGTTGAAATATAATTCCCTTTGCTTTCTTTTATTAATATTATTTGTTTTAAAACTAAATCTTTAAAATAAGGCATATAAACAGCCTGTGTGACAGTTTTGTATCTTGAGCTGACCAGATTCTGAACTGACAGATTCAATTAAATTGACTGCACAGGAACTCTGATGAAAATATAAGAATTATATTATTATAATTTTGCTGATGAAACCATTAGTCATTTAGGGAGAGAAGAAGAGGTATGTAAATGTTGTGTATAGAATCAGAAGAAAAATAAATGTGTTACTGACCATAAAACAGATACCAGCCTCTGCAGGGAGAAAGGGAGGTACACAAATGTTGGTGTATCTGGCTATTCTGTAACATCCTTTGCAGCATTTCCCTCTCCCTCCCCCAACTCATCCAGGGGAGGGCTTCAGCTCCATTAACAAACCTTGCTATGGTGTTCATAATCTCTTCAAGGAAACTATTACATATCCCAGGGTGGAAGAAAAAAAAGGTAGACCTGAGGTCCTCAACCCCCAGCCTGCAGACTAGTACTGATCCGTGGCCTGTTAGGAACAGCGCCTCAGGGCCACACAGCAGGAGGCGAGCGGCAGGTGAGCCAGCAAAGCTTCATCTGTATTTACAGCTGCTCCCCATGCTCACATCACCACATAAGCTCCGCCTTCTGTCAGATCAGCGGGGGCATTAGATTCTCACAGGAGCGTGAATCCTACTGTAAACTGTGCATGCAAGGGATCTAGGTTATACGCTCCTTATGAGAATCTAATGCCTGATGATCTGAAGTGGAGCTGAGGTGGTGATGCTAGAGCTGGGGAGCAGCTGCAAACACAGATTATCATTAGCATAGAGGTTTGACTGCACAATAAATGTAATGCGCTTGCATCATCCTGAAACCATCCCCTCCAACCCCCCGTCTGTGGAAAAATTGTCTTCCATGAAACCAGTCCCCGGTGCCGAAAAGGTTTGGGACCGATGCTCCAGACAACAGAACACTGAAGACAAAGGAACAAATTCTAATAGGCATTTTAGGCAGGAGGGAAAAAAATAAAAGTGGATGATCAGATTTTCATTAAGGGAGGTAGGGGGTTACCAGTACTGTCAAAGGACACCAAACAGATGTCCACTGTATCTACCTTGAGAACTAAGTGGGATAAGACTGTAGGGAATACACTTGTCCTACTCAGTAATGCAAAGTGCTACCAGACACTTTTAACACCACTTTAACAAAATCCATATTTCAAACCAAATAATAAACATTCTTCACACAATTATCCCACTCTAACCATTGAGGAAAACATTCTCAGGACCTTAAATTGACACTGCTTTATTAGCTTGGTTGTAATTGCTTTAAGAACCTAGAAATTTTTTTAAGTGCATTTTTAAAAATGCAAATATTCCACTGATTTCAACAAGACTTCTCCCTCTAGTTTGCCTACTTCCAAATTGCTGAGGTTTTCACTAAGTTTTAATAGCAGGAAAAAAATTAAATATGCAACGTGTGTAATGTACTTCTAGCTTTATATACCATTCTGCAAAACAGAGCAACACAGAATTAATGGATGGCAGTTCTTATCTATTTGAATGAATACAAAAGTCCAAAGATATACTGGTAGATTTAGTATGATTAAATGATTACGACCATTAATATGAGTAATTTTATTTTATTGATAGTACAATTTCAGTGACCATTTCAAGTCTAGTATGCCCACGATGAAAATTCAGGCGTCTAAAGTTCATATTTGTTATTTCAGCATTTCTACCTATTCTTAATAGTTTTCATCTAAGTGGTGATTTTATCTTTAGATATTCTTATCTACTTCTTTCGTGTCTTTTGCAACACTTTATGCCATTATCATAAATTCCTCCCTGGGTAGTAGAGTCCTTGACAGTATCTGCACTTTTACTGCAGAATCTGTCCCCAAAGTAACCAGAGTCTCACACTTTCCTTCTCTGCAGCTCACAGTATGACCTGTTCTTCCATAATGCGTGAAGGACATCACCTAACACATACACATAGGCACAACACACACAGTCATAGCAAGCTCGCATGCACATGCATACATGCTCAGGAAATGCACATTTCAGATCACTGAAGTTCCTTGGCCTAGCTCTCCCGGATGTGGCTCAGATGCTATCTTGGCATGGCATCCTCAGACTGGAGACCCCCTCCTTCCCCCTCAGATCATGTGCTCACTTGGATTGGAAGCAGGGAGTAGATCTCTCTTACTCATGTGTCCTCAACTTCCACCCCAGAAGGGTTGTTCCCAGATGTAACCACAGCCCAGATTCTTTTCCTGGCTCTTCCCTGTAGCTAGTTACAATTGCAGTTCTATCCCAAGGCACCATAAAAGCAGCAGACTGGAACCACTATGAGGGCAGGACCGCATTTCACTCAACAACATCGCTCTAGCTCCTCTCAGCATACCTGGGCCATTACCAATTTTGGAATGAATGATTTTTGGTCTTGCTGGGTCCTTTACCTAACTTTCAGCTCTGGCCCACCACTTTTCCACATCCATCCCCAGTTTGAGGCTTTTCCAGTTAAGAAGAAAGTGGTATTGTCTGGCCTCATACATACTATGTCTCAAATGTAACCTCTCAGTCTTGCAAGGGTCTTTGTATGTTTTCCAAGGAGACTGGGGGAAGTGATCGATGAATCCTAAATAACCAGGAACCACCTTTATCCAGGCTTGGGGAGAAGCTCCCTGAAGTTCCCCACATCACATTTCCACCCCGGCCTCAGCCTCCTTTGTTGTCATACCCACCCCATCCCCATCTTCCAGAAACAACCGTCCTAGGCCCGAGGAATGACTCCTGCCCTGGACTTTGCCTGTTCACCAGCTGAAACAGCTTTCTTTCAGGCTCCCTGTCAGACCTCAAAGAGTAAATGTCCGGCATGCTCTCTTCGCCACTCTCCCTGAACCTGCTTTGCTCTTCTTTGCCCCTGACAATTTCCTACTAAAGCTAAGCTTAGAGCCAGAGACCTGCTGCCTGAGACTTTGGTTCTCAGGCCTGGGAGTGACAGCCCGTGCTTACTGAGTGCTCACCATTTAGCAAGGATAATTCTAAATGCCTCATGGGTATAATCTCATTTAACCCCCATCAGTGAGGTAATTAATATGATGACCAGTATCTCATTTAATCCACACTGTGAGGTTTACCAGTACAAATAAAATATTCTGTCTCAAAAGGCCTTAAACAGTAAGGAAATGTATTATTAAAATTAGAGGTCCTAAGGTCAGGATGGCTCCAGGCATGGTACAATGAGGACATCTGGGCAGACATAAAGGAGAACTCTGAACCCCTCAAATATTCCTGAGCCCTCTTGCCTACGAGAGGTAGTCCCCACAAATCCCCCAACCAAGCTTCTCTACATTAAACATTTCACTGACATAACCTGGGGTAATGGCCTCACAAAAGTATACAGATTTTATCAGCACCCACCCCTACCCTTCACTGCCTCTGAACCCTCCACACCCACAGAGATCACAGCATAGCCCAGATAGCAGTACAAGGTCTGATTTAGGAGATTGCCAAGCATCTTGCTAATTTCCATGGGCAGGAATGTGGAGCATATGTATGGGCGGGGATTCTAAGGATGTCTGTCCAAGGAGGGTGAAATGTTTAAGATCAGGCTATAATCTTATGAGTAACCGTACCCAGGAGCTAGGATTTAAGGTTAGCTCGAGCACTTGAAAGTGGCATTAAAACAACGTACTACGTTGGTTATTTCGAGCCTGAACTCAACAGCTTCCCACAGGCAATAAGAATTAATGGGCAGAACTTCCCAGGCACAGTGCTACGGAATCAAAAATCTCAGGATAATAGGAACATTGTATGTGTCCAGGTTTATGCCTGTTGTCACAATCTAATTAATAGTGCCTCCTTTCACTCTCAAGTTTCCTGCTTTGGGATGCTGGGCCATCTGCTCAGCCACCCCTTACCCATGCCATCCTGGAGGCCCCAGAAGACATCCCCCTCACCAGGGATTTAAGAAATGCCTTGGTGAGGGGAGCACCAGAAACCCTATAAAGCCCTGAGGTAGTTGTCCTCTGTAGCCTAGAGATGCCTGTGGGGAAAACTGGGATTGACTGGGTTTCCTGATCACAATGGAAATAATGGCAGTCAGAGTGACAGTGGTAGAGGCCAATGACAGCACTTAACCATTAAAAGACAGTCATTTCTCTTTTTTATTTTTTGTAGTGCTTGATATTTATTGAAAAGAATGCCAATGCTTTTTCCAGGTAGTATTGAGGAGATGGACTGAGTGCCTGTTTGTTTTTAGTATTATTTGTCCAAATAAACCATCTGTGGGACTACTGCAATTTTGAAAGAAAAACAACAGCTGTATAAAACCTGTGCATAGACGAAAAGAAATGTCAACAATCTGGCTGCCAGGCACACCAGGTCCCTGCAGTAATCTAGTGGGGCAGGGGATGACCCTGGGAGTAGGTAGAAAACTAACCAGGCTGAAAGATTGGCCCCTTCAGGGGTTAGTGAGCTGTCCATGTCAATGTCCAAAGAGGTGTAGCCAACTCAGGCACCTTCTAGGTTGGTCCTGATCTCCAAAAGCGGTGGTCTGTCAGTGGGATGTGGTGAGTGGTGGTGAAGCAGCAGCATAGGTCTCTGGGCAGATGTAGGCCTGGCAGTCGGGCGGGTGGCAGCAGCAGGGCTGTGGGTGGTCTGACCAGTTTGTAACAAGGGCCTGGACAACAGCTGGGACTCAGGACACAGTTCAGATTAGCAGGGGAGGGGTCCTGGGGCTGGCCAGAGTGGATGATGGCGCGATTTGGAGCCAGGCCCAGGCCCAGGCCCTAGCCCCACCAGCAGGTAACTGGAGCGCTATTCCTGGAACAAAGACAAGCACTACAGAAGGATAAGGGCAGGGGTAGGGAACAGGACAGAAGGCAAGGGGGAACGCGGCAGCTCCTGGAGTGGCAGAGGTGGGGGTGGGGGGAGGAGGTGGCGACGTGCAGGGCCCTTCCCCCCCCAGACCCGAGGGGCTCGGGCCTAGTAATCATCCTCTTCGTCATCGTCGTCGTCTTCGTCGTCATCCCAGCCAAAACACTGTTTCATCTCGTCAAGAAAAGCCCGGTAATCACCTAGGATGGGGCTATCCATCTCGATGTAGGGCACCACCCACTCCTCGGCTTCCCCGGTGAGGAGGCTAATTAGGAAGGCCACCTTCATGGCGTCGTTGCAGAATCGGTTCTCGTTCACAAGCATGTAAGACGCCGTCTGCACGATAAACTCGGGGAGCCGGGAGCTCTCGCCGTTAAACGTTTCGGGGAAGGGCACCGGGCAGCTTGGCGGACGTACCTGGCGCAGCAGGCTGGCCCTCTCGCACACCAGCAGCCGCAGCTGTTCCATGAGCTGGCTGTTCTCGATGCTCAGGGCGCGGTGCCGCTCGACGGTCAGCATCCAGCGTCACCTGCGAACGTTTGGAAGGGCAGGTCGGCCGTCGCTCGGTGGTCGTCAAGGTGTGCAGCGGGTCGGTCACTGAGTAGTCTGAGCCGCCCCCTTAGGCCTGGCGGCATGAGGAATGGCGGGAGCGTGCGGAATGGCGGGTACTGAGAGCTGGCGGCTTAGTTGCCTGGACAGGCGAGTAAAGGCAGGGGAGGGCAGCCGAGCCTAGCTGTGTGGCCTGTATTAGCAGAGGACTCGGCGAGCGCTGAGACCCATCTCTTAGAGAGAGCCAACCTGCTCAGGCTGAGAGGATTAACCACCTTTCTCCCTAGCCGACTCTCACAATTCAGTGTTCCTTCGTGGGTCTGCGCCCACTAAATTCCCTTGGTGTGATGCTTTGTTAACACATTTCCTTCCTTATTTAAATCTCACCCAGAGGAGTATTGACACTGCTGGCCGCACTGCGGGACTCACACATCCTTTCAGAGTCCTGAAGACCTTTAGGGGTCTTTTTCATGAAAAAGCAGTATTTAAACAGGGACTTTTCTTTAGTTGGGAAATAATATTATTTACCACTCTTAAAAAAAACTAAATAGTGAAATCCAAAATGTTCTGCCAGATGCACATCTGATAACCAATTGCAGGCATCGTGGCTGTCTCTGACTCTCTATTTCATGTCCTGATACTATTGCTTTGGCCACTGGGTATTATTCTTTACTTAACAATGAATAAAGTGCTAAGAAGTTTGTCTTTTTAAATGATTTTGTTTTTCTACTTTGAATGTGATTATTCAAATAGTTGTTGACAGCTGAGTTGGGTCCTTGACCTTACAGCCAATATAAACTGTTGGATCTGCTTTTAAAATATATCCCCGATTCAATCACGTGTTGTCAATTCTACCAGTAGCAACCTGATCCCAGCCTTCCTTTCTCACTCATACTGTTCAACTAATTGCTTAGCTTTCAGGCTTCTCTTCCTATAGTATATTCTCCACAGAGGAGCCACAGGAATTCTTTAGAACAAAAGTTAGATCCCCTCACTCCCCTTCTCAAAACCCTCCAAAAGATTCCCCTCAGAATAAAAAGCAAAGTTGCAGCTGCTGCCTACAAGGCTCTGGCGTGTCTCCTGTGCCTCTTCCCATTTTCTGCTTTGCTCTGATCACACTGTTCTCCCTGCAGATTCTCACACACATCAAGTAGTTCTGGCCTCAGGCCTTTGCAACTTCTATCCCATCCACCTTGCAAGGCTCTGTCCCCAGTTAGCTGCCTAACTCCTCCCACTGCTTTCAGAGAGGGCTTTTCTGACTACCCCATCTATCAAAGCTCCCTGTTCTCTGCCAGCAATCTCTAACCCCTTACCCTGCTTCATTTCTCTACATAGCATTTATCATACTATGGGCCGCCATATCATATAGCACTTTGTTCATCATCTGCTTCCACTTTAGAATGTAAGTCCATGCAGAGAAGCACTTTGCTTTGCTAGCTGCTCTATTCCTAGTGCCTAGAAAAGTGCATGGCCCAGACTAGGGGCTTCACAAATGTTTGGTGAATGAAACAATCTCAGAATGCAGGTGTTGAGATAAAAATTAGAAGTGGTGGCTGCACAAAGTACCCAAAAATACTCTTCAAATTGTCCAGTATGTTCTGTCTCTGATCATGAATCAGTCTCCATTGTGAAATGCTGACTGGCATAATAAAAATGGCTGAGTAGATTTTTAAAGAAATCTTATTCAGTTCTTTACAATAGTATTGAATGGTCATCCATGGAAGTGGGAGGCTGGGGGAGAGGAGAGAAACAGGGCCAAGGCCCATGTACAAAGAGGAAGAGGATCACACTGGCAAAAGAATGGGCAGTGAAAAAAGGAGGTAGAAGGAATGTGAGCCCTTGGGCTCTCCTGCTCTATGCACTCCCCCACAAGACTAGAAGCTCCTGAGGCCAGGCAGGGATCTGCACTCACGCCTACTTTTGTCGTTGGTATCTGATAGTGTTTACTTGCTGCTCCACCAATGTTCAGTGGATGGAATGAAAGGGAGGGATAAGAAATGTTTGAGGCAGGTCCCTGGCCATTGTGCCCATTCACAGGCAGGGTGGAGGGTGGGCCTGGCTAGGGCAGAGATAGTGTCCAGCTCCACCTTTCATGTCCAGGCCCTAATACTCCCAGGAAGAAATGCTCAGGGTTCTCTCCTGGAAGCACACTTCCTGTGGCAGGCACTGGGCCAGGTGATTGACACGGGATGTTTCACTGACACATGGCAAGGACCATGCATGGGAACGGGCACTTTGGAGCCTGAGACTCAAAAGTTAAAGACTTGCCTAAACTCAGGAGAGCAATAGTTTGCACCATACAATCATTCTAGCCCTTCTGACTCTAAAGCACATACCCTTCCACTGAACAATGAATATGCACTGGACTCCTTTGAGTCCAGTGGGTCCAGGCAGGTCTGATGGGGACCCAGATACGATTAGGCAGATGCTGCCCTGTTCCTCTTCCTACAACCCCATGGCGAAAGGTTCAGGAGGAAACCAGACGAGGCAGCCACTAGCATTGTCTCTGAGGGAGCTCTGAGATCTTGGAAGACAGGAAATGTTCTGGCTAGAACTGTGGCCAGAGCTGAGCAGTTACTTTGGGAGGTGCTTCCCAGCTTGGAGGGAGGGAGTATAGACAGGCAGCTTAGCACTGACTCACAGAGGATGCAGTCGGGAAGAGGGGAGTAGTATCAGTAGACAGAATATATAGAATCCTAATGTTCATGTTAACCAGCTTCTAGGGGCCTACGAGGCTGTCCCACCAGTGCCAAGGCCCATTAGCCCTTCCTTCTCCATTCGCCATCCTTAGGGCTTCATGTCACCTTCCTCATTCCCCTTCCCCCTCTCAAGTGGCCCTTGAATGTTCCTTTACACCTGTGTGAAGATGCCGGGGCCAGACACAAGTACTCCCATACTTGTCACAGGGAGTACTTGTCTCAGGCTCACAAACGTTACTAGGACAGCTCTGGCTCAGAATTCCCCACGGGTGGCTCAAACCCCACCATTTGGCAAGAGCACGGGCCCAAGGCCAAGGGAGTGATCCCTGGTGCTTCTCACTGCCACCATCTTCCACACTCCAAACCCTGCCCGGATGCATGCCAAGCAGCCAGAACGTAAAATTCTCTTGAAATAAACATGAAAATATCCCATGATTCTTCAGCCACCACATGAGTATGGGTAAACTAACCTGGCACTCAAATATGCAGCCAGGAGCAGAAAGTAGCTTCAGAGAGTTATTTGTGAGAGGGCTGGATGGATGCCACCAAGATCCAGATCTCTGTCCATAGACCCCTCCCCCTGCCCCTTCTTAGCCAAGTGCACCTGGGGCTGCTTTTTATAGAATCCGCATCTAGAGGAATATACAGACCTCTGGCCCAGAGAGAGAAATGAGGAGCGACAGCTTCCTCCCTCCTGTCTTAACCCTCTCCAGCTTACCAAAGTGCCCAGAAACATTTTTGCATATTTATTAAAGTACTAAATTAATGTATTCTTGTGATTCAAAGCAATTAAATAATATTGATGTCTTAAAATAAAAAATGGAATGTTCTCAACACCTCTTCTCCCTAGAAAATATCACTTAACAGGATTGTTAACAACTCAGAATTTGTTCCTCTCTCTCTCTCTCTCTCTCTCTCCAGAGATAGAATGCACAGAAGTATCTGTCTTCTTAATGATTGCTTAACGCTCCACCTGAATTTCTCAGGTACACCCCCCGCCCTAGAATTAAGAAGTCTCAACTTTGCTCAGTTTCTCAGATGGCACAAGAGAAATGTGGTGACAAATAAACTCAAATTCATAGTCCCAATGAAACAGAACTGGAAAATCATATTTCTATAGCTGAATGATGATTCTGTAAATTAATGTCTTATATTAAGTATTTTGTATTCTTCATGCATATGTTTGTATATTGCTATAATATAAAATTTATTGCCTGCAGCATATTGCACTAGATTGTTACTCTTATTTTTTCTCTTGCCTACTTATTTTAATATAATTAGTCATATTGATTGTACAAGAGGTTATACATTTGGTTTGTTTCTGGCCTTTTCATATATTTTAGAAAATATCTGACATCATATTAAATCTATTCTTATGCATCTTAAGAGAATAGCCTATCATAATTTGTGTTTGCTTGTTTTGTTTTAATGTTTAATAGTTTCTCTTTCAAATTGGTTAGTTACTTTGATCTAGACTCAATTTTTCATGAGGCAGAGTAAGTGTGGTGTATTGAAGATAACCACAAATTCTTTTCCACTCAGCAAAGAGGTAGAAATGATTTCCCCTGCCCCATTAATCTGGGCTGGCCCTGTGACTTGATTTGGCAAGTAGAATGTGATGAAGTAACTTAAAATTTACTTCAGGCCTTAAAGACCTGAAGATTCTGCCTTTGCCACTTGGTATGCTCCCTATTGGAAGCCAGTGACCATATGTAAAAAGTTAGCTACCCTGGGCTCACCATGCTGTGAAGAAGCTCAAGTCACATGGAAAAAGGGAGGTCACATGGAGGAGCAGCAAAACAGCAAAAAAACTTTAGACTGAAGCTTTTTTCTTGGACTTTCCAGCCCAGAAGAGCCACTGCCTGGATGCAGCTGAGCGAATGACTCCAGCTGACTACATATAAAGCAAAAAACAATCCAGCTGAGCCCTAAATGAATTTCTGATCCACAGAATCACGAATAAATAAAATCGCAATTGCTTTAAGGCACAGAAATTTAGGATAGTTTGTTACATTGGCAGTAGAGGACCAAAGCATGGGGAAATTGAGGTCATGCTGCAGATAAAAGCCTGAGCCCCATATCAAAAGAACTGATAAGATATTATGAATCTGTAGTTCCATTCTGTTTTCTTAGATTCCATTTGGTGTCCATTAATCACAGGACCAAACTAATGGCCAAAGTTGTTAACATCTCCCTTGCAATCCAGAGCCCATAATCTGAAACCACTTCCTTTATCTAATTCCCACACATCAAGCCAACATTTCCCTTGCCCTAAATCAACCCAGAGTCAGGTTTTAGACAACTAGAGATAGCCCCTATGCCCCAAAGCCTACTGGAATTATTTCAACTAGCCAATCCTAAACTCTTTCCCCTGCCCTGCCTTACCTTACTCACAGGTACCCCAATGAAGAATGTAGCCTATGGCTTCCATTCACTCCTTTCTGCCTCCTGACCAAACCCTGGTGCTTTCCCATGTGGCCCTGCATGGCATGCTGTTCTGCCTCCTCTTGGGAAATGTGGTAACAAAAATCTTCTTTCAATGGCATTGACCTTTCTGCGTCATCACTCAGTCATCTCCATAAATTAAAATCCTGTGGGTACAATTGAGGCAAATCCAAATAATCCTCTCCTGTGAGGAACTCTAAAGGATGTGCATGTGCATGTGTGTATCTGTGTCCTGATATGTGTATCTGTATCTAAACAGACATAAGCATATTGCTGCCTTGTGATGTTAAGGATGCTACTTGTAAGGAGAACTGGCAGTGTCACAGTATGACAAACATAGAATCAAACCAGCCATGTTTTCTCCAGGGAATATATATGCCTATGTAAAGGCAATGAAGCACATTTCAGGGAAGCATTATGGAAAGAAAAGAGTTTGTAAAAAGAGGAGTTCTGGGTTCAAATCCTCATACTCTTGTTTACTAACTGTGTGGCTTGAGCAAGTCATCTAATTTTTCTGAGCTTCTGTCTCCTTATCAATAAATGCACATAGCAGTAAGATCTACATCATAATGCTGCAGTGAAAATCAAATTATATGATATAAAAGTATCTGGCAAAGTACAAATTCTATACACAGATTGCATAGTAATGTTCAGTGTAGAATTGGGATTTACTAGTCTTGCAGTGACTGTAGTTATTGTATATGCATTTTAAATTTAATGTGTAGCTACACCTCTCGTTTTAGCCTTGTATCTACAAGTTTATGAAGTTTAAAATAAAAATAAAGTTTTCTCTTGAATAAGTAGTTGGAAGAATAAAATAAGGTTTTATCTAGGCCTTGCTTTCTGTTACTTCAAAACATGCTGCTCTCATAATGATGAGAAGTTTTTGAGGGAAAAAAAAAGATGTCCATTACCACATTTCAAAGACCAACTTGTCACATTTTCTATTTTTCCTATCAGTCTTAAGAGAATCCGTACTACATCTGGGATATGGATACACAATCCTGTCACCGAATAAAGGGGCAATTTTACCTCCAGAAATCTTCTTTCATCACTATAGACCATGGTAGTCCTCCTGGGAGAGGCCAACAGCCCCAGAGACATCTGAGAGTCAGAAAACAGGGTTTCTCTCAGCCATAAGAACTTCTCTGGTCTGCCTTCAGTTGAGTCCCAGCATCCTCTCCTCTCAGGTCCCCTGGGCTTTCCTACTAGCTTCCTTCAGGTCTCTTGGTTTCTCCTAAACACTCAGTGACTATTTCTCTCAGTACAGAAATGAGTTCTTTGAAGAAAAATCCTCCTTAAGTGACAGGAGGTGTGCACTGTATAAGAATAATCCCCAGTCTCTTTCTCAAATCTCATGCTGGTTCCTGCCAGTCCACCACTGTCTGTGGAAAATGGGAACGGAATCACAGAAATTCATAGTTGGAGGAGACAGTGCTAGTAATTTCCTCTAAGGGTTCCAAGGTTGCTAAGTGAGAGAAAAACCTGCAGAGTGGCCTGCTGATGAAAATGGATTACAGATGAGGAAGTGAAGGTTCAGAGGAGATGAGCAGCTTGCACAAGGCAAACATAAGACATTGTCTTCAAAGGCAGCATGGAATTGTAAAAAGGACACTGGACATGGGATGAGAATACCTGGTCCAGATTCTACATATGGCATTTTCTAACATGGACAAGATTTGAATATCTCTGAATCCCAATTTCCTTATTTTTCCTTATTTGTAAAAAGTGAGTAAAAATGCCTCCTCACAGAATTGGTATGACTCAAATAAGAAAATGAATTCGACAGTAAGTTTTAAAGTGTAAAATGCTTTCCACACGTTAATTCTTAATATTCATTCTTTCTAAACCTGTTTTGAAATAATTTCAAACTTATAAAAATCTTGTAAGAATTTTACAAACTCCTATATCCTTCCCCAGGTGAACCCATTGCTGACGTTTTACTATATTTGGCTTATCTTTCTCTGCTAGTATTTGCTTGTGTATATGTGTGCTCGTGCGTTAGCATTATCATTTTTTTCTGAACCATTTGAGAGTTGCAAACATAAAGGCTCATTTCCACTTATTACTTCAGCAGGCATTTGCTAAAAGCAGGTACACCAACCATCCTACAAAACCACAGTCTATTAAAATCAAGGAGAATAACACTGATATAATATTGCTACTTAAGGCATTGATCCCATTAAGATTTTCTCCAACTGTGTCCCAAATGAAATTTTTAGATCCAAGATCCAATCCTGGATCATATTTGCATTTAGTTGTCATGTCTTCAGTCTTTTCAGTCTGGAACAGTTCTTCAGTATTTCCTTGCCATGACCTTGATAGTTTTGAAAAGTGCAAGCTAGTAACTTTGAAAATATCCCTCAATTCTTGGTATTTCTCCATTATTAAATTCATATTACACATTTTCAGCAGGAACACCACAGAACTGTAGCTGTGTTTTTCTCAGTGCATCATATCACAAGGCACACAATGTCAACTTGTTCCGTCACTGCTGGTGGTAACTTTTGTCACTTAGTTAAGATGGTTTCTGCCAAATTCGTCCCCGAACTTAAAATAACTATTGTGTAACTATTAAGAGGTAGTTAATATTAGTTTGCATTCTACTTTAAAGGAGTGTTTTCCATCCTTTTTTACACATGTATTTATTTTTGTCAGTATGGACCTCTGGATTCCTATTTCATTCAATTAATTATAACCCATTACGATCATTATTCATGTCAATACTCAGATTTCCCAGATTTTCCCAGCTGAAACCCTTTAAGCTGGATCCTGTCTCCTTTTGTCATGCTTACCTCATTCTTTGAGCACTTCCTTTCTGGGACAATATGATATTCCAGGCTCATATTGTACTTTTATTGCCCCAGGTCTGGAATCAGACATTTCTCCAAGGAACCTTCATTACATTTAGTGGAGATTGGTTTTCAGATATAAAGATCTTAGGGTAAGGAGTGTAAATTACTGTTGATACTATTGATTTCTTACTTCTGGAACAACCATACAGCCATATGGAAAAAAATGAACCTCAAAACTCACCTCACTCCACTATGTGGGAGTGTATAGGAGTATACTAATTTAAGATGGATCATAGACCTAACATGAAAGTCAAAACTATGAAGTTTTCTTTTCTATAAAAGAAAAAAATTATAAATAATATTTAATAAAAATGAAAAATATTTTCCTCATCAAAAGACACTGTTAGGAAAATGGATAGATAAGCTGTTGAATATATAATATATAAACACATACAGGCACAAAGGACTAATATTTATAATATACAGAATATTTTTGAATATATAAATAGATCATATGTATCAAAAATACATAAACGTATAATTCCCTCCTAAAACCAACAATGAAAAGACAAAAGACCTTTAGAAGACAGTTGGGCAGTTTCTTATATAAGCTAAACATACTCTTACTATCCAGCATTTGCATACCTTGGTATTTAATGAAATAAAGTAAAAACTTACGTTCACATGAACCTGCACATGAATGTTTTCAGCAGCTTTATTCATAATTGCCAAAACTTGGAAACAACCAAGATGTCCCTCGATAGATGAATAGATAAATAAACTGGTGCATCTAGACAATGGAATATTGTTCAGTAATAAAAGAAATGAGTTATCAAACAATGAAAAGACATTGCAGACATGTGTGCCTTTAGCTAAGTGAGAAGACATACATATTGCTGAGTGAAAGAAGCTAATATGAGAAGGGTATATATTATATGATTCCAACTATATGACATTCTGGAAAAGGCAAGACTATGGAGACAGTAAAAAGATCAGTGGTTTCCAGGGGTTGGGGGGGGAGGGTGGGATGAATAGGCAGAGCACAGAGGATTTTTAGGGCAGTGAAACTATTCTGTATGATACTATCATGGTGGATACATGTCATTATACATTTCTAAATATCCATAGAATGTACAACACAAAAATTGAACTCTAATGTAAATTTTAGACTTTAGTTAATAACAATGTGTCAATATTGGATTATCAATTGTGACAAAAATATCACACTAATGCAAGATGTTATTAATGGAAGAAACCATGTGGGGGTGTATGGGAGTATATAAGAACATTGTACTTTTTGCTCAAATTTTCTGTACACCTATAACTGCTCTAAAATAGTGTATTCATTAAAAACAAAAGTCAAACAACCCAATTTTTAAAAATGGGTAAAAGTCATGAATGAACTAATTCTTGAAATAAGATATAAGAATGGCCAATAGGTCTATGTAAATGTGCTTAAAATCATTAGTATAAGAGAAATACAATAAGATATCATTTTATACTAAAATATGAATGGCTAAAATTTAAATAACTGATAAATCCAAATGATACTGAGAATGTAAAATGACTGGAATTCTCATACATTGCTGGATGGGAATGTAAAATGACACAGACACTTTGGAGAACTATTTGGTAATTTCTTAAACAGTTATAGATATACCTACACTATGACCCATTATCCATCCTGAGAATAAAAACACGTTCACAAAAGTTTTCTACTAGAATATTCATAAAGCATTGAAAACAATCCAAATGTTCATCAACAGAGGAATAGATAAATCATGGCACATTCCCATAACTGATACCACTCAACAAATTACTAAAACACACAACACAAAGATGATTCCCAAAAGCATTATGTTGAGTGAAAGAAACCAGACACATAAGAGTAGCATACCTGTGTGGTTCAATTTATATAGAATCCAAGAACAGGCAAAACTCCTCTGTGGTGACAGAAATCAGAAGGGAGGTTGCCTGGGGCTGGATGTACAAGGGAAATTGCTAAGAGACAAAAAGGAAATTTTGGGGGTGATGAAAATGTTCTATATGTTAACTATGGTGGTGGTTGTATGGTTCTATACAATTATTAAAATTAATCAAACTGAACACTTAAGATCCATGTCTCTTAATTTATGTAAATATACCTAAATTTTAAAAAAGACTAGGGTATTACCTTCAAAGACTTCAATAAAAGAAAAAATGATACAAGAATTCTAAACATAACAAAACTGCTGTTCAAGTATAAAGACACAGAACACTTTTGGCAGTCTGGAAAAACTAATGGAATATATTTCCTATGAGTCATTTTTGAAGATACTACTAAAGTTCAAATTTTAGCTATATCTCTTCCAGGGCCCATTCAAGTAAACAGAACCTACTCTCTTTTTGTATAATTCATACATGCACAAATTTCAGTTACCGTGTATTAATAGGCTGAATTGTGTTCCAACCCCAAAAATTCATATGTTGAAGTCCTAATCCTCAGTACCTCAGAATATGACCTAATTTGGAGATAGAGTCTATACAGAGGTAATTCAGTTAAAATGAGGTCATTAGGGTAGGACGTAATCCAATGTGGTTGGTATCCCTATAAGAAGAGGAAATTTGGACACAGACATACACAAAGGGAAGACAATGGGAAAACACAGGGAAAAGGCAGCCATCTATAAGCCAAGGCGAGAGGCTTGAAACAGATCCTACTCTCCCAGCCCTTAGAAGGAAGGAACCCTGTGAACACCTTGATCTTTGACTTCTAGCCTCCAGAACTGTTAAAAAAAATAAATTTCTGTTGCTTAAGCCACTCAGTCTGTTGTACTCTGTTATATCAGCCCTAGCAAACTAATACACCATGGTTTAGTTAACTAACACTGCTCTCCCAGAACATAGTTCAAATGTCAGTTACCACAGTATACCAATTGAGTAATTGCATAAAGTGCTTATTTTACTGCTAACTGTCCAGTCCACATATCACTATATAAATAACAGATATGCATCATCATAAGTGACCAACCATATCACTTCCTACAAAATCTATCAATAATTGGTCACTGCACATTTGATATCCAGTGCACCCCAGCAAATCATGTTAATTGTGTTGCCTCCTTTTCTCCCAGTGACAAAGCCATGTGACATTTTATAATAATGGATAATAGAAAAATGGAATTGGCTAAAGAATGAAAATGCAACAAACAAACAAACAAACAAAAAAAAAAAACACTGAACATGAAATTGGAGAGTGGTTGTAATGGGAAGGATGAAGATGTCCCAGAGGAAGTAACACTGGCAAAAACCTTTATATTAAAGAAACTTTTGGGGAAATTTCACAACATTGAAAATGCAAAGAATAAACTGTAGGAAGCTGATCCATACTTAGAAAGGAGTCTGACAACTCACCAAAGGCAAAGAAAAGATGCTTGCTTCATATCATAAATTACATGACTTAAATGCTGGGAAGCTGTTGTGATTTTCAAGAATCTCGAGGAAGCTCCCAAGGTCTATCTCAGTCTGCCACAACAAGACAGATGTCTCTCAAGAGCTTACTAGGAAGTCCCTGTGAATCTCACATCTGCCTATGCATCTGTCTGCAACTGCCCGCAGAATATAATAGACTGATCTCTTCTACCTTCTAAATCTCATGGAAATGCCTCTGATTGGCAAACTTTAATCCAGAACCATTGAAGGGAGGGGATTCTGGGCAACTGTTCCTTGGATTCTCTTCTGTGATACAAAAAGAAAGCCATAAAATAGCTTGGTGGTTGTGGTAGGCAGAAAAATGGCCATCCAAAGATGTCCAATTCCTGCCACTCGTGAATATGTTACTTTATAGGTGAAAAGGAACTTCAAAAATGGAATTAAGGTTAATTTAAAATAGGGAGATTATCCTGGATTACACAGATGAGCCCATTGTAATCACATCAGTTCTTATTAAAAATGGAAGAGGGAGGGAGAAAAGTGAGTCAGAGAGATGCAGGAAAATTCAGAATGTGAGAAAGACTCCTACCCACCATTGCTAGCTTTGAATACGGAGAAAGGGGTCCACAAACCAAGGCACGTTGGCAGCCTCTATGAACTGGTTATGGCTTTCAGCAGTCAACAAGGAAACAAGAACCTCAGTCATACAATTGCAACAATCTGGATACACAAGGAAACTATTTCCACTTAGAGCCTCCAGAAAGGAAAACACTTCTACTGACTCCGTGATTTTTGCCTGGTGACAAACTTGTCTGACTTTGGCCCTAGACATAATAAATTTGTGTTGTGCAAACCACTGAGTTTGTGGTGATTTGTTATGGCAGCAATAAAAAACTAATACAGTGGTCATGCTGAATTCATAACAGGCATCCAGAAAAACTAATGAGATAAGTGGAAAATCTGGCAAAAAGACCAACAGTAAGGATTGAACCCATTGAAACATAGGGCTAAAACTAAAATAAACATGGAGATTATGAGTACAAATTTTAAAAATATAAATTCCATGAACCCTGATAATGTAGAAATGAGGTAATTAAGGAAAAGAAGGACTAGAGTAAAATGGCTAGTATTCTTTATGGTAGTGAGTTCATCTTTCATAACTGAGGTCAAATCATATCACTCTAATTAGATAAAGTAATATATATACCCAGCTACTTTTTTTTTTTTTTGAGATTGGGTCTCACTCTGTTGCCCAGGCTGAAGTGCAGTGGCGCCATTATAGCTCACTGCAACCTCAAATTCCTGGGCTCAAGAGACCCTCCTGCCTCAGTCTCCCAAGTAGCTAGGACTACAGGTGTGCACTACCACACCTGGCTATTTTTTTTTCATTGTTTGTAGAGACAGGGTCTCACTATGTCGCCCAGGCTGGTCTTGAATTCCTGGCTCCAAGCGATCCTTCCACCTGGGCCTCCCAAAGTGCTGGGATTACAAGCATGAGCCATCGCTCCCAGCCTATACCCATATACATTAAAAGATAAACAATAATGATAAACAATTGGAGAAATAAAATAATCAACTAAAATTTGGATAATACAGTGGCAGAAGGAAAAGGTAGAGAAAGTGAAAATACACTAATTCCACCGTTGTTCATTATAGGCAATGAGTACCTTTTAAAATAATACAGGATTAAGTGTGCTGTTTCTCATTAAAGGAAAACTACTAGATTAAAAATATAACCCTTGCACAGCATCAGAAGAAATGTGTAAGAAAGCAAAGAAAATATAACAATAAAGGCAATAAAAACAGAAAACATAATATAACTTGACAAAACTAAGTCCATAAATGCCTGCCATTTCAATAAATAAAATCAGCAAGTCTCACTTATTAAAAGATATGTTTTCAGATCAGATTATATAGCAAATCCCCTGTATCTAAAACAAAATGACCCAGGAATATTTCTGTTAAATTATTGAAGTGTTCAACCATGTAAATGCAAGTAAAAATAAAGCAGGGCTCATAATTTTAAAATAAGACATGATGAATTTTGTGAAAAGAGCATTAAAATAGAAAAAAATGTGTGACACTTTGTAACGATAAAGTCTGCAATTCCCAACAGAGATCCAACAATTATGAAAATCTGTGTGCTAAATAATATGGCATTAATTTTCATAAGGCAAAAATTTTAGGAATTAAAAGGAGAAAAATAAAAACATATTAGTATTGAAGAGATTTAATCCATTTCTCTCAGTCCATGATAGATCCCAGAGGATAAAACAAAACAAAATATGTAGATCTCACTATTATAATTAGTAAAGTATATCTAATTCATAAATATTGAACCAACTATATTAGTGGCAGGAAAGGGACTAAACTTCAGGTTCTCAGATTCCCAATTTGCTACTTTGTTGCCTCTAAGAGAAGTTATATAACAAAAAATGAAGTTAGACTTCTATCTCAGGCCCTATGAGAATAGCTCAAGATGGAACAAAGACCCTAATGTAATAGTTAAAACTATAAAACTCTTAAAAGAAAACATAGGTTTCAATCTTCATGACCTTGGATTTGGCAATGGTTTCTTAGATTGACACCAAACACACAAGTGACAAAAAAAAAAAAAAAAAAAACCCAGAAAAACTGGACTTCATAAAGATTAAAAACTTTTGTGCTTCAAAGGACACTATCAATAATATGAATAGGCAACTCACAGAATGGAATAAACTATTTGCAAATTTTATATCAGATAAGTGACCAACATCCAGAATATATAAAGAACTCCTCCAACTCTGCAACAAATAGACAACCCCTCTCCAAAATAATATGCAAAGGACTTGAATAGAAATTTCTCCAACGTAAACATACAAGTGGCCAAGAAACACATGAAAAGATGCTCATTAATCATTAGGGAAATGCAAATCAAAACCACAATGAGATACCACTTCACACCAAATGTGATGACTGTAATCATAACTTTTTAAAAATACAATAACGTGTTGCTGAGGATGTGCAGAAATTGGAACACTCATTCACTGCAGGGGGGACTATAAAATGGCACATCTACCATAGAAAAGCCTGGAATTTCCTGAATTGGTTAACCAAAGATTTACGATTTGATCCAGCAATTCTATTTCTGGGTACATACCCATGAGAAATGAAGGCATATGTCCACACAAAAACACGTACATGATTGTTCATAAGCAACATTATTTGTAGTAGCAGAAAGTGGAATCTACATGATTGTTCATAAGCAACATTATTTGTAGTAGCAGAAAGTGGAATCAACTCAAATGTCTACCTGCTGGTTCAGTAAATAAAATGAGATATGTATGTACAAATGAATATTATTCTGCAACATAAAAAAATGAAGTACTGATACACACTACAACATGGATGAACCTTGAAAAGAATATCCTAAGTGCAAGAAGCCAGTCACAAAAGACCACATATTATATGATTTTATATGATTCCATTTATATTAAATCTCCAGAATAAGCAAATTCATACATACAAAAATAGATTAGTGGCTGCTTAGTGGTGGGTAGGGGGAAATGTATGTGACCGCTCAAGGGCTAAAGGGAGTGTGTTTTGGGTGAAAATGTTCCAAAACTGGTTGTGGCAAGTGCTTCACAACCTTGTGAATATACTACAAACCACTAGATTTTACAGTTTTAAAGGGTAAATAGTATGGTATGTAAATCATCAAAATAAAATTCACATACACACACAAGCACACATGAAGCATCACCCATATTTATGCTCAGAAGTTTGGTGCAGGGTTTTGCAGTATGACAGTTCATGCACATTATCACTGATCTGCCGCCTCACCTCATTGACATAGGTATTAGAGCAAGGCTTGTAACTTCTTTAGCTCCTGCTGGATCTTCAGCTTTGGCTTCTCTCACTTCTGGGCCAGACTCCTGCTTAGCTTCCTGATGAAAGACATTGGCTTCTCTTGCAGTTCATCTGCATCATCAAAGTTGCAGTAAGAGGTAAGAGACTAATTTGAGTTTCAGCTTATCCTCGTGGATTCCGGTTTGTCCCTTTTCTCCCCATTTCACATACATGTTTCCTTCCTGCCTGCCTGCTCTGCTATCTTCAGGGCAAACACAAGACTCAGAAGTAACGGGTGAATAGAGACTGTTTTACCAGTTCCCACAATAGCACATAATCAAATAATTCCTATGGTAAATGCTTTGTTCTATATCACTTGTAGTAGTTCTGATGCAATTGTGATGCAGGTCTGGTTCTTAGTGTTTCCAGACAATCTCTGACATCTATCTGCCTGAACAATATTATTGCCCACTTAGCTTCTCCACATGGCCAATCTGCATGCAGTTGTCTCAGATATAAAGTCTTCCAGCTTTTTCAGCTTTTATCTTCTGACAATATTCTCTCAAAGCAACAGATTACACCTTAGCTGCTCCCTTAAATCACATTTTGCCACTCCCAGTCTCCTTCACATCAATTTTATGCTTTATTGTGCCCTGTGCTATAATTTAGAATTTGTAGCTATAGACAATATTCCTGTCCTTGCCAAGCTGTTAATTAAAGTGTCACCACAACCTCGAAGGGACATTTCACACACTGGAAATGTAATCTAAAGGACTGAAGTATGACTCAAACTCATCTATCTCGTGACAGATAAGCTATATTTTGGGAAAATAACATTGAATGAGCTCCTACATTGTGCTCATCATAGCTCCTCATTCACTTCTAGCAACTTTGCATGATTGATATTTTGCACATTTTGCAGATGAAAAAACTGAGGCATGAAGATATTGTTAGAATAAAAGCAATGACACTAATATGTGTAACTGTGGGTGGAACTTGATTTGTTTTATTCATGTGGAAAGCACATCAAGGGGCTCTCACATGTTCCTTTTCAATATCTCTCCCCTGCTCACCACATCTTTTAATTCTGTCCCCCGCTATGCATTGTCCTTATTCTCTTCAGCTGTAGATGGGATTTTTTTCACAAGACTATAGAGTTGCTGGCAGCAATTCTAGGCTTAGATGTTTCCAGTTGAACAACTCCAATAGGAAAAGAACTCTCTTCCAAAAGATTTCCAAGGAAGGCGTCTGACTGGCTATGCTTTGATCATGTCTCCCCTGGACCAATCACTATGACAAGAGGGATGTTGTATTATAAATGACCCAGCCTAATTCAAGGCCCAATCTCCTGTGGCAGGGAGCAACAGGTGGGTAAGTATGAGGAGATAACATTTTAGATACCACCATCATGACCATAAGAAGTGGGCATTTTCCAGAGAAGCAAGAATAGGGAAGGTGGGAGGACATGCTGACAGCTTACTTAGCTATAGCTAACCAGAGTCACTTACACCAGCTAACTCCTTTTTAGAGGTAAAATTTTAGATACAATTTATGTAATTAAATTTCTCAAGATAATAAAGCTGTTCTACAATCATTTGATCCCAAGGGAGCAATATGAAAACAATACTTATTATTTTATTTATTTAAATGTGCATTATCCAGGATCATTTTTTGTACTCCATTTGCTTTTTGCTCAGTCTCATAAGATCTCCCAATTTGGTAACTTTTTCATTTGAAATGAGATTTTTGATGTCAATTGCTTTTCGTCAAAAGACACTAGAGTATGTCCTGAGACAGGGTAGTGGTGGGTGAAAATCTGTGTCCACACATAAATTCTCACATCAGTGAAAACCTGGCAATTTCTCTGCTACTTTGAAAAGATTTATTTTGTCAGTCTGGTAGTGACTCTTTCAAATGATCATCGCAAACCTTAGATGTGGCAGAAAATGGAGATAATACTCTGGGGTTTAACTAATCTCCTATGAGGTATGGTTTCTCCTTTCATTTAAGAGCTACTATTTTGCTTGTCCTCAAAGATGACAGAAAATCATATTTTAGAGGAAGAAACAATCAAAATAAAGCCCAAAGCCCTTAGTTTCTCTGTTTTCAAAAGCCCAGACTTTCTCTACTTACAGAAAGCATGGCCAATAAACCCTTGATTTAGTTGGCCCCATTTTGTGAGCAAAGTAAAACAAAATTTCAATGTTGAAACTTTAGCAGTAATTGTTCATATAAGAAATTAAACCAGATATGCACGTTGTTTCAGTAAAAAAGTGCTTTAAGTGCTTTTTCAGACAAGGGATTCATTACAAACAAAGACAAATATGAAAGTTTTAGAAACTAATAATTTTTCAAAAAATAACACTAACTCGTAGCAGACTTTCAGAAGAAACCACTGCAGACGGTTGATAAATCATAACCTATCAATAGCAGGTCCCCAGGCTTGCAGAGGAAACAAGATGGAGATGTTAAAGGTAAAATTAACGTTTGCATTACCATTAACTTTTATTTAATCAATTCAGCTACTTACCCCTGAAAACACAATAGCACTCCATAGAAGCTCGTTTTTGATAGACAGTTTCAAGACAAAACCTGTGTGTTCCCTCTGTTGTGATGAGACCTGTTATACCATTACAGTAGCTCAATGGCAAAAGGAGCTTCGTGACTTGACTAGAATACTAGTAAGAACTGAGAACAAACTCATTGAAGTTAGCACTGTGTTTCACCAGAGTTCTGATGAAAAAGTGCCCTTAGATATTCAAATAATTTGGAAATGCCTTGCCTCATTATCTCATGGATGCCTATAGTTTCCTGCAAGAGACCTTGGAGGTCACTAAGTCTGAGGGCTGGAGGTTGTAGACTTGTTCCATTGACAAAAGCAGAGGGTGGAAGTTACTAACAAAGAGTAAGGGGTTGTAGGCTTTTGTGAGGAGTAATCACAGATCAAGTGAAGGTGGTTGGAAGATGGTTTTGAGTTTCTGTACTTTCCTACTTTGCTGCTATGTACCAGGAAAAGTGGTAGGGTTGCCTTGCGCACTTGGAGTTAGACCATCACCACTATGATCCCCCTACTTACAGTCTATTCAATATCTGTATAAGAGTATCTTCAGAATGAAATGGGGGTCTTTTCTGAGCAGGGTTCTTATTTACATGTGGATCTTCTCACCATATCCTTATCTACTCAGGTTGGAAAACTGTACTTGAGCTATGACTATTTTTCTGACCCTTCCTTTTTTTAGTTTGTTTCCATTTTGCTTTCCCTCTAGTTTTATTAAAATCATTTATTTTGAAAATCCCAGTTTGTCACACCTTGGCTAAAAGGAACAAAAAAAGAAGATGTATATATTTTTTAATTCTTGTTTGTTCTTTATCCAGGAAGAAAGTGGGTATAGCCTTCTCTTGAGATGGGGTAAAATAAAAACAGGAGGAAGAGAGAAATGCCAAGGGCAAGACCCAAACTCAGGGTGAAGAAAGAGGGACTGAAGGAAGAGAGATCCACATACCCAACCTCTTCTGTGGACTTGAAGAAATTGCTTCAGGAGCATCTCTTGGCTAAGACCTTGAAGAGCTTAGGAAGAGAGGCAACTGTAAATAAGAACAATAGGAGTAATAACAGGCCGATCTGAATTAGAGTGCTGGTTGTGCCATGTGATTTTAAGCAAGTCATCTGACCTCTCTATTACAGTTTCCCCATTGGAAAAAAGTGGATAATATTGCCAAACTTGAAAATTTACTATGTATATTAAATAAGATAATGTATGTGTAAATAATTCATTGATAGTAGGCATTCAACAGATGCTTCTTATTATTATCGCTATTTGAGTGTGAGTTAAATAGAATGTTTCCTCTAAACATGCTATGTTAATTTCCGGGAGACATTACTCTTGACATAGAAATGGTTTGGCTGTTTTGATGCCTCATATATGTTTTTAATATACAGTTTTGGATGTTTCCCCATCTGATTTTTGTCATAATGGAAGGCCTCTTCCATCAGAAATTATAACTCTATGCATTAAGTATAATTTGTGTCTACTCTAGAAGTATGCACAGTGTAAATGATATGACTATTACCCACCAGAATTATTATCTGAACTACCCAGTTGAGCTGGAACTAAATCAACTTTTCCAAAAAAAAAGAATCAAAATCCTTAAATACACTCTGACTGCTATTCATTATGCTTATAATTGTGGCTGATACATTTGTTGAATCCTTTCCATCTAATTGGAACACTCTCTGAATCAGTTAGCATATAATAGATGCCCCCTTCCTATCTAGCTGTGAGCAAGGGTGGGGAACTAAAATGCCAAGAAATTCCTAGGCCCTGATACTCATGGTCCTTTATGTAAACCACAAGACCAAATTCTTTTTTAATAGAAAAGAGGATATTCTTTTGCATTTTTGTAAATTAATTGACTTTATTTTTTAAAACTGATTTAGGTTTACAGAAAAATTGAGCAGAAAATAATTCTCTCTCATTTTCTATGTTGTGAAAACCCGATGTTGAGCCATTTCAACTTTTTGTTTGAATGTTGTTTGTTTTCTGCTCCATTTTCTCCTGAAGAATTCAATTTCATTTTCAAAACTGCTCCAAAATGAAATGGCATTCAATAATCACATATTACTTCCTATTATGGGCTTATTAAAAGTATAACTTTCTACTACTGATACCCATTCATAAATGAGTAAAGACATGAAAAATTTTGGATTTGCAGGTCAGTATAAGAAATATGTCCAAGACAGATTTTCATGAAATCTTCCTGTGCTAATAAAAATACCAAAAGCAATTCAGGGAACATAGCTGGCTCTGTGAGCTGAAAGAATCACTTTACCTGGCTAAGTCCTACCTTCCTCAGCTACAAAATGGAAAAAGTGGCACCAGCTTAACAGTTCTCAACCTTGGTTGCTGCACACTGTAACTTTCTAAGATGTTTTTCACACTGAAGCTGGCCCTTAAGAACAATTTGTATAATACAGGGATTATCTCTTCCTTGAAGGTTTGACAGAACTTGACTGTAAAACTGCCTGGACATGTGCATATATATTTATGTGCATGTGCATGTGTTGGTGTAGTTGTCCCAAGTAGATCTCTATGTACTGATTCAATTTCTTTATTAGAGTTTTGAATTGTTAAGAGGGATATTTTTGACATTTTTTTCTACCCAGAGACATGAAGAGACAAAATCTCTCACTTGCCATATCCCTGGCCTATTGAGAGTCTTGATTCATTTTGGGTTTTTTCCCCCATAGCTCAGCATTTAGCCAAATATACCATTCTCCAAGGGTCCTGCCTTTAACCCAGTATTGTATTTCGAATTGTTTCCTTGTGTGAGCCAAAAGCCTAATCTCCTGTTCTCAGGTGAATGTTAAAAACCTCATTCCTTGGATTTTTTGATACTCACAACCCCTTATCATTCTTACCCCTATAATAGGTATAGCATTAACTCATATACTTCCAGGTCTGGTTTTCAGTTTTTCCTTAATTTCTGACACCAGAAATTATGATCTTGACTATGTACATAAAATAATTTTGTTATATACAATTCAGCATTACTAGGTATTCATTGCAGGAGTATTTTTAATTCTCTTTATCTGCCATTTTGATTCAGAAGGCTAATTGTCTATTTTGGGTATCTGTCTTCCACAGTAGATTGAGAGCTTCTCTAGGTTAAAACTGGAGTTAAGACTTGATGGAGTGTGTGGCAGCAGCATTCCAGATAATGAGAATAGAATGTTAAGAGCATGGAATTAAACAGTCTATGCTGTTTTCTGGGAATAGTCCAGAGTGGTTTATGTTTTGGTTATGTGGGGATAGGTAGAGGAAGCTATGACAGGTGCCAGTGATGATGGTCACTTCACGTCATAACAAAGAATTTGGTTTTATGGTCCAACAAAATTGAAGCCATTGAAAGAATTTAAACAGTGGAATCACATAATTGGATTTGTGTTACATGCCAATTGCTCCAATTTCTTGTGCTGATTTGAGTATGAGAGACAGTGGATCTGGTGGATGTGGGGAGACCAATGAGATTACTACCATAGTTCAGGAAAGAGTGAATTTTTAATCAGCCTATTTTCAGGACCACAGTTTGACCTCTAAGTTTCTGAAGAACAGAGAAGATATTTATAGAAGTGTATTTTGCGTGCACACACACACACACATCACCCCCAAACTTTAAACAAAACTTGGCATGCACTCAACAAATCATTAATTATTGCCTAATTGATTCAACAAAGCAATCTACTATTTCGTAGCCTCAGCCCAGCTATAACATCAAGCCCTTAACAATCATATTTATCTTCCCAATGGCATGAAAAGAAACTGAAGTTTAAAATAAATAAAAGATAATGAAATCCTTGAAACTACCTAAGCCAGAAAAGCAGCTATGTGCTTTTCTGTGGGAAGGGTGATTGCTTCATTCTAGAGACCTCAGCTCAACTGTATAGCTTTTCTGGTATACTGTCACTATACCAATTGCTTGTATGGACAGTTAGCCCCTTCTTTCAGTGACTTAACGAGGGTGCCAGAGTTCTCCCTTTCGTCAAGTTACTCAAAGACCTAAAAAGCACCCCTCTCTACACAAAACCTCATTTTCTTCCCCAGGTAACCCACAATGAATGGTTTCTGTAGGAGAGAAGCTGGTTGTCAAGATCAGTCTATTTTCTAAAACTCACATCTATCCTCTAGTGAATACCTTTCAGCACACACTCAGGCTTGCCTGTCTCAACCAATTCCCTAGGTTGTCTGATGGCACATAGATCTAGTGGTGTCACCCTGTTTTAAATTCTTTAAACAGCTACCTAAGACAGGTGGAGTCCACACTGGTCTGCTCAGAAAGAAAAAAAAGATATATAAACATATACCCAGGTGGACACAATATGATATATTCTTTCAAATACTCTGCACTTGTGATCTGCCAAACATTTCAAGATTATTTTTCTACTTTATTTGGACAAGGTTCTTCTGAGAAAATGAGCTATGCCAAAAACACGATGAAGAGGGAAAAGAAACTGGTAAGGCAATAAGAATTAGTAAGCAGGCTCCTCATGGCAGTATCCATATGCTGTTTATCCAGCCAAGAGTAATGTAATTTTTTTAAAAAAAATTAATTTTGTTGAGAGGAAAGATACCCTTTCAATCTCCTATCCTTATTTATTGCACTCATGATTTTTAAGCTTCAGAAGCAATTCATTTTTTTATGATTTAGAATGACAATCTTATTGCTTTCAGATATGGATACTGTGTCAAGAAACAGGAATGTCTCCTTAAGAATACTCTACCAACAATGGTGAACAGTGATTTTCCTGGAAGCCAAAACATGGCACACTCGACTGGTCATGACAACTATGGAGAAAAATCAGGTACCTGTGGGTCAATCTGCGGCAAGCTGTGTTGTCAGTGGGAGCAGTGGCAATCGGAATTTCAAATAAAATTGTTAAAACAATATTTAGATTCATAAATAAACCATAGATTTCATTTATCATGTTTAAATAGTGTAATAAAGTACATATAACTTTTCATTATTGCAGAAAATATTACAGCATATTTAAATTTCATCATTTAATTCTCCATGACATATGAGAATATCACAAAGACTTAAAATAATATATAGATGCTGCAGTAATTTAAAGACTTGGTATCATGCTTCTCCCATGTTATATAGAAATTTAAAGACATTTACATTTTAATTTAAACAAGTATGAATTGTTTAACATGGGAAAATATTCCGCAGCTTCCACATCCAACTGTTTTGAGTGCTGAACTAATTCATAACTCCTGCCAGAACCACAAATTGGAACACAAAAGGAAGGAAGAAAATGGACACTCGGCACTACTGGGAAATGTTATTTTCTTTCTTTTTTTCCTATTTCTTTATCGTATTTTTAGATTGAAAAAATTACTATGAAACAGAACATTCATACATCAGGATAAATAATACAATACATGTATATACAAGTTAATGAGAAATATAAAGCTAGGACTTGTGTAACTACCAACCAGGACAAGAAAGAGAACATTGCCAGCAACTTGGAGGCCTCCATTGTGACCTCCCAAGATTACAACCCCATTTTACTCCCCATCCACAGAGGTAACCACTATCCTGACACTTACGATAATTGTTTTCTTGCTTTCCTTACTATCAAAAGTAATATTTTCTCATTCAAAAGTCTACTGCATTCATGCTATTTGGGAGGGAGAATTTGATAAAGTAGTTTGTTCTTTCCATTACTTAGGAGGTTCTGCCTCTCAAATCTTTCCCACACTCCAATACAGAGTCCATTTTCAATTTCAGCAGCCACTCAAACTATGAGCCTTCAGAGCATTTGTGCACAGCCATTTATTTTTTCAAGAATACAAAGCAAACAATGTCAGTATTTCTCTGGGGATTGAATTATATTCATCAGGAGAATGGCTATTTAAAGTTACAGATCATGTTTTTTCGATGCTGAATGTTTGTCCTCAAGTTAAAAAAGTGCCCAAGTATTTTTAATAAATTTACTTTTTTTGGATTTGAGATATTCAGAGCCCTTTTTAAAAATGAGCCAAGAGAAAAGGCATCTCTTGTCTGGGCAGAAGGGTGACACTGGTGGAGGGAGTCAAAAATAGGCAGATTCTAGATATATTTTAAGCCTAAGACTCTGCCATTAGCTGAGATGGGCAAGACTGTACCAGGTGCAGGCTTTCATGTGGGAAGATCAGGAGCTTTTCTTTTGAAATCCTAAATTTGAGTTATCTATTTGACATCCAAGTAGAAATGTCAAGTAGGCAGCTGCATATACAAGTCTGGAATTTAGGAAAGAGATCCAGGCCACAGATATAAATTCGGGAGTCATTAGCATGAAGATGATACATAAAAACATGAGATTGGGTGAAATCACCAAGGAAGTAAGTGTATTTTAGAGAAGAGAAGGGCTATGAGTACTGATCCCTGGATATTACTATATTATGAGATTGGGAAGAAAAGAAGAAGATGGCGAAGGAGACTGAGAAGGAAAGGCCTGTGAGATAAAAGGACAAGAATGAAAAAAAAAATTATAGAAGCCAGATAGATATTTAAGCCAGAAAGTATTTAAGGAGTATGGTGTCAAATACCACTGGTGGGTGAGAACTGAGACTTCACCATTGACTATAGCAGTGTGTTCATCATTGGTGAGTATGAGAAGAGCAGTTTAGGATGACGTGGTGGTGGTAAAAGCCTGATTTGAATATGTTGAGGACAGAATGGAAGGAAGGGAATTGAATATAGCAAGTAAAGAAAACTCAAAAGAGTTTTGTTGCAAAGGGTAGCAAGGAAATGATGTGGTTTCTGGAGGGGAAAGTGCAGCCAAGATTATTTTTTAAAGACAGGAGGAATAGCAGCATGTTTGTGTGCTGATGGGCATGATCTAGTAGAAAGTGGGGGAAATGATGATGTAAGAAAGAGCAAAGAGAATTGCTGGGGCAATATCTAGAGTAAGTGAGAAGGAATGAAAACTAATGCACAGATCAGAAGGAGTGATTTGAGATAGAAGCATGTATAGTTGATTTATAGTAACAGGTAGGAAGCCAGAATGTGTGAAGGAAGATGCTGGTAGGTGGGTATGAGGTGTGAGTCTGTGGAAATTCTTTTCTGATCACTGCAAATTTCTCAGTGACAGAATAAGAAGCTCATTGGCTGATATTAAAGGGGGGGGGTAGGCAAATTTAGAAATTTAAGAGACAGGATATAGTATAAAGCATGAATGCTGGAGAGTCAGAGAGTGAATGGATTATATTACATACCCATCTGTGATTACTAGGTATGAATTTAAAGTGATTCCAGTAAGCATGGCTGTGAGGTTTTGTCCAGCCACATTCAGCTGCATAGGTGCTGGTGCACAATAGACAGAGAGCTGGATTTAACCTGGTTATTGTTTTTCCAAGAAAGTAAAACAAAACAAGAGGGACAAGGTTGTTAAGGGAGTATGCAAAGGAGAAATTTTGATGTTTGACCCTGGAATCTAATATGGTCAAGGAACAAAGAAAGTACATGTAAGTTGAAGACAGTGGCAAGGAGGTAGAATCAATGGATGGGACGTGAAGATGAGTTGAAGAATTATTTGAGTTGATATAGCAGAAGGAATCAGCTGGATAGATAGGAGGTAGTGGACTGAGAGGGAAGATTGAAATTGAGATTATGGAGGGTTTGGTCATTGGTTATGATAAAATCAAGGTTATGACCATGGAAATGCATGTCTAAGTAAGAGTAAAAGCAAAATCACTGGAGGATAAGAATTCAAGTAATTGAGATATTGCAATGTTGAAGTATCATTTATGTCTATGAAAGTTCTAAGAAGGCAGGAATAGTATTAGAAAAAATGTCAGAGCATTAGGAGATAAAATCTTTGGGAAATGATTGGGGAATGGCTGAGGAGCCATTAAGAAATCACAACAACAGGGCACAGTGAGAAATGATGACATGAGAACCAAAATTGGTGGCTTTTAGGGAGGAGGTAGGGAGAATGGTCTGGAAACAGTAATGAGGAATCAAAGTGGACAGCTATCTGACCTCCAAGTGAAGTGGTAAAGGAGGCAGTGGGGTAAAAATGAGGAATCATGTGAGAAGATGGCAGGAGCAGCAATGTCCTCAGGGCAGATCTAGGTTTGAGTTAGAGCAAGAGGGTAAAAGGAACTTTCAGAAAAGAGATGATGATCATGGTGGATTTTGCTGATGATGGGAGTGGTAAGTTCCAAAGGGCACAGTGGAAGGTTTTCAGGAGTTGGGGGAAGGTCGAAGAAATGGACAAAATGGACATGGTGCTGCAGAATTATATGGGAACTAGGCTGGGGGAGACGAGCTGGGAATCTGGAGCTTCTTGTGATTATTAACATATCAGGGATAAAGGGCTAGTGAGTTAGGCCAAGTGGTCTCAAGGTAGACTGTGATGATGGAACTGTGAGTGTTAAAGAGTATGGCCTGCTGAAGGTCTGGGACTCATTCTGGAAGTAGCTGCAAGAGTATGAATTCAGTTAATTGTCATCTTGGTATGATTTGGCCCACTAAATATGTTCAAGATTTCCAAGAGTCTTACTGTAAATCAGATATCAATTCTTACCATCTTTATTTCAGTGACTACTCTTGAATTGTATGTGTATGTGTGTGTGTGTTTCTGTGTGTGTGTATGGCTTTTTGATGCCATTAAGCTGATTCTTCTGGTAGTACTAATTCATTAATTAATTCAATACTTAGGGAACATCTTCCCTGGGTCAGAGTGCCAGCCACATGAACTTAGAGTGGAATATTGTCCCTACCTTTGTGTAGCCCACAAGACATCAAAGTAGAATGAGTAGAAAAATTATTTCAGTTGAGTATAATTACAATCCTGAATTTGGTATAAAAACGTTTTGCTCATCCAGTGGATGAGTTTCCCTTTAATAACTGCATTTATTTTCATTTGCTGCTCCATGTAAATGCAAAAAAATAAAAATACAAATACATCTCGCATCTAGATACCAACTATCACAGGCTCTTTCCAGCTCACTGTCCCAAGGAATTCCAGGCTGGAGCAACAGAGTATTAATATCCTATGACAGCAGGTAGTGGAATACGATGGAATGAAACTGCTTAGCTCCGCATTACGAGTCTCTCATAATGGTGTTGCCATATGTCGTGGGTTAATTATCAAAGCATTACTGATTGTTTATCACAAGGATTCTAATATAAGAGATAGTATTTCCTCTTCTGCTGCCTATTCATGATGCAATGCTTCACAGGAATGTCAATTCTCAGATATTAATAGAAAAGTCATTTGTTTGCAGGATAGGAACCATTTTTGCACTAGTGATCCTGCCAAGTTACTGAAACAATGTACAATTGTGATAGTCAATATATAGGGGGTGGCTGAGATAGCAACTTGAATACTCTGACACTTGCAATGAGGGAAGCGAACATACTACTACTCTCTACAACATACTACTTTCTTTCATTCCCTGTTCGATCATTTCATTGTTTAGAAATGGAGAATGTGATTTTTCAGAGTTGAGGATGATTTGACATTAGCCTTTTTCCTATTGGTTTCACACTGCAGCTGCTTTGGCAAATTTCCTTTAAAGTCTATTGAAAAGGAAAAGGAAAAAGACAGAGAAGGTGCTAAACTCTGACCTATAAGAAACATACTGGGCTGGAAAACAAAAAGGAAAACAAAAAAACAACAACGAAATCAATCTGACAATTTCTATTGTCACACAGATTTAATTCATATCCACAAAACATCACTTTCCTTACAACTAGTTACTCAGGAAATTTAGTGAACATGTTGACGGGGGCACATGTGAGGATACCATCACAGCCAAGGGAGGTATTCTTAAAACGAGCTGAACAAGAAAATTGACTTTATGCTGTTTAATTTAATGGTAAAACCAACAGTCTAACCATGCCTGAGCCACCTCTAACACTGTGTAACTTTTTGGGGCTGGGTAAGACCACAAGAAAAAGGAGCAATGGCTATATTCAAACAATGACTGGAAATAGGTGCTGTTTCAGAGCTCAAATCATGCTTATCTGAAAAAAAAAAAAGCCATAGTAAATAAGCAGAGATGGCTGTACCTCTTGTCCCTTTTTCCAAAGGGCCAGATAATATCTCAGAGTGAGGGAGGTCTTTATGTGTGCTTAAGACTGAAAGTCCAATCTTCACACTCAGAAGTTGTTCACTTTCTGAAGTTTCAGCCATTTTAGGACAAGATTCTCAGAGCTTTTAGTCTCACCCAATCTTTCTGGGGGACAAAGAAAGCCATCACTCACTGTGGCTTTGTAAGCTTTGTTCAGCCAGCCTCTTTGGAGTCAGCCAGTATAAGTTTCTGGGGAGGTATATGAACTGGAAGTATACTTCAGCAAAAACAAAGCTGGAAAAGACTTCTAATTCTTCCTGTAAAAAGACAATGTAAACATCCATAATGTGTGGGTAAGGAAGTCTCCAGGACCAGTAAGAACCTCTATTTATGTATTTGTCCATATATTCAACGAACTTCACTAAATATTTACTGTTCAGAGGCTCTGTGCTCAATCAATGTGAGAGATAGGTAGGTGAATATTACACCATTTCTGCTACATAGGAGCTCACAGTATACTGTGAAAAACTGACAAACAGATAATTATAACACAGTACAAAAAGGATTCTAACAGGGTAATCACAGCTTGGTGTGGAAATAATACATCAAAGGGGCACCTAACAAAGAATTAGCTACCATATGACAGGGAATAAAGAAGGTTTCCCAATGCTTAAGACCCTTTATTTGTATTCACATGACTCCTTCTTGTCTTAGTGTCAGGGGAGATCAATTATTTAAATAATTAATTTAGCAAATATTTATTTATCACTCACTATGTTTGAGGCACTGTCCTATGCATTAAATAAGAAAGAAAAAAATATCATATAGTCTTGTGAGCAGAGGCAGGGAATAAACAATATAAATAAATGAAACAAATAGTATTTTAGAAAGCTTAAAGTGTTATAGAGAAAAGAAAAGCAGGGGACGGGAATAGGAAGTGTTATATGGGTAGTGTCAGACAGAAAGGGGAAGGTTGCAAATTTTAAATGCTTTTACTCACAGTGAGATATGGAGCCAAAAATTATGTTTTAGCAGAGGAATGCAAGTTCTGATTTCTGTTTCAACATGACCACTCTGGTCTATGTGTCAAGAATAGACTTATGGGGCCAAGTTTGGAAACAGGGAAACTATTAGCATAATCAAGACAAGAGAAGATGTGGCTTGGATCAGGCTTGTAGCAATGGGAGTGGTGAGAAGTGGCTTGATTCTGGATATATGTTAAAGATATTAGAGCATTTCTGAATGGATTCAGGATTGAGAGGAAAATGAGAAATCAAGGGTGATTGCAAGAATTTTGAGCTGAAGAACTAGAAGAATGGAATCACCACTAACTAAACATGGAAATGAATGAGAAACATCTGGTTTATGAGGAGAAGATGGAAGAAGATCAGTTCAGTTGAGAACATAATAATATTGAAATATTTATTATCCAAGTGGAGATATTGATTATGCAATTGGATATATGAGTCTGAAGTTGAGAAGATATCTTAAAGGGAGTGCAATAAATTGGGTAGTCATCAGCTAATAGATGGTGTATAAAGGCACGAGGGTGCATGAGGTCGCCTAGAAAGTGAGTGTAGACAGAGAAAAGTTTCAAAGACTGAGCCCTGTGGCACAGCTCAATCAATGTGAGAGATAGGTAGGTGAATATTACACCATTTCTGCTACATAGGAGCTCACAGTATACTGTGAAAAACTGACAAACAGACAAACTGACAAACTGACATTAAGAGTCAGGGCAGATGAGGATGAACTATCAAGGGAGACTGAGAAGAAGTGGCTAGTGGGGTGGAAAGAAAATTAGGAATATGATGTCAGCAGCCAAATGAAGTGTTTCAAAGAAGAGGGAGTCATCAACTGTTTCAAATGCTGCTATATGTTAAATAAGATCAGGATGGAAGATTTAATACTGGATTTATCCATGTGAAGATGATTCCTGTCCTAAACAAAAGTAATTATGGTGGAATGGTAGAGTCAAAAGCCTATCAGAGTCAGTTCAAGAAAGAAGGGAAGGGGAAGAATTGGAGACAGTGAGTAGACAACCCTTGGAAACCAGTTCTAGCATTCTTTGATAGATAAAGTCCTCCTCAATCAACTACCCATTCTTTCCCTGTATTTATAAAGAGAATGAAATGGACTCTGAACTGGGAGCTTTTTTTTTTTTAATAGGGGAGACTGGAGCAGGGAGAAACAGTTTGGAATGGAATTCAGCAGGAAATTCTCAAATTCAGATAAGGCAATGTATTATTGGGATCTTTCAGTTTGCAAGGAACAGAGGTAGGGTCAGGTTGACTGGGTTCAAAGGTGTTAATTGGAAAGATACACAGAGAATTGGAGGACAGGAAAGAGTCTCTATAGTAGCTCTTGGAGAGCTGGGATATTACTCAACACATAACAAGCAGGGACCCAGTTTTACTCCTATTCCCTTACTAACATATGCTCATTACTCCCTATTCTAACTCTACCATGTTCCTGACTCAGCTTTTCTCTCTATGTGTTTCTCTATCTGCCCTTTCTGTTCAACTTTGGCTGCTGCCCACTGTCATCTCTATACTGACTTGTCTAATGACTTCTGAAAAATCATAGATTCCAATGCTTCATTTTCCTACTTTGTTCGGTCTCATTCTGTTTCTGCTCAACAACCAGTCACTAACTTTTTCTATACCTCCAAATTAAATTTATGCAAGAGAGAGGATTAGATTGGTTTAGTTCTTGTTCTATATATAGAAGTCACTAATCCTTGGTTAGTTGTGTTCAGGGTATTAGACTCCTGTGGTTCCTATTCATAAAGAAAAAATCACGGAGGTCATGTCACGGGCATTGGTACACATTCAAAACTTTACAAACTCCTCTTGAACAAAGTTGGTGAGGGTAGAATAAGTTAAAAAGAGTCATAAATACGTGCAAAATATTGCTTACAAGACTTCAAATTAGTTTTGTAGGACTTTTTTGAAAAGAAAAACATCTATAATATATTATTGAATTATATATAGACAAGCATGAATGCAGAGGTAGTTTATGTTCCTGTATGGGAATACCCTAAATTACAAAGATAATGCTCCTCTAATTAATCCATCAATTCAATTCAATTAGAACAAAAATCTCAGAGAAAACTTCTTTTGAAACTTGACAGGTTGATTCTAAAATTCTTACAGAAGAGAAAACTCATTGAGGAGATATTGACCTAGAGATATAAAAAATCTATGAAACCATCACAATAAAAACAGTATGATCCTAGAGCAATAATAGACAGATAGATTAATTAAACAAATAGAGATTCCAAAATAAAAATAAACGTATATATTAAAATTCAGTATATGGAAAAGTTTCATTTTACATTACCATTAAAGAAATAATGGTGTGACAACAGGTTACTTATCTGAGGGGGAGGAGAAAGCAGAAACAAAGTTATATTTTCTACTTCACATCATACATCAACAAAAAAACCCCACATAAATTGGAAATATGTATATAAAAATTAAAACTATGAAAGAAATAGAAGAAAATAAAGAAGAATACAAGCATATCTCAGAGATAATTGCAGATTCAGTTACAGAACAGTTTAATAAGGTGAATATCAATAAAGTGAATCACACAAACTTTTTAGTTCCCTAGTGCATATAAAATTTATGTTTATGCTACTATAGTCTATTAAGTGTACAATAGAATTATATCTAAAAATCAATGTACATACCCTAATTAGAAACATTTTATTGCTAAAAAATACTAACAATCACCTGAGCCTTCAGCCAGTCATAATCTTTTTGCTGGTGGAGTGTCTTCCCTCAATGTTGATGGCTGCTGACTGATCAAAGTGGTGGTTACTGAAGGTTGAAGTAGCTGAGGTGATTTCTTTCTTTTTAATTTTTAAATTTTTAATTATTATGGGTACATAATAGGTATATATATTTAAAATAAGACAGTAATGAAGTTTGCCACATCAGTTGACTCTTCCTGCTTCACAAAAGATTTATCTGTAATGTGGTACTGTTTGATAGCATTTTACTCACAGTAGATATCTTTTTTCAAAATTGGAGTCAATTCTCTCCAGCTCTGTTACTGCTTTATCAACTAAGTTTATGGAATATTCTAAATCCTTTGTTGTCATTTCAACAATGTTCACAGCATATTCACCAGGAGCAGATTCCATCTCAAGGAATCACTTTCTTTGCTCATTCATAAGAAGCAACAACTCATCTGTTGAAGTTCTCTTTTTTTCGGAGATGGAGTCTCACTCTGTCCCCAGACTAGTGGAGTGCAGTGGTGCAATCATAGCTCACTGCAGCCTTGACTTCAAACTTCTGGGCTCAAACGATCCTCTCACCTCAGTCTCCCAAGTACCTGAGATTACAGGCATGAGCTACTGTGCCCCAGCTCCCATTAAATTTTTATTATGAGATTGCAGCAATTCAGTCACATCCTCAGGCTCCACTTCTAATTCTAGTTCTCTTGCTATTTCCACAACATCTGCAGTAACTTCCTCCACTGAAGTCTTGAACTTCTCAAAGTCATTCATGAGGATTGGAATCAACTTCTTCCAAACTACCGTTAATATTGATATTTTCATCCTCCTCCAATGAATCACAAATGTTCTTAATGGTATTTGGAATGGTGAATCTTTTCCAGAATGTTTTCAATTTACTTTGATCACACCTATCAGAGGAATCACTGTCTTTGGCAGCTATAGCCTTACAAAATATATTTCTTAAATTATAAGACTTGAAAGTCAAAATTACTCCTTGATCTATGGACTGTAGAATGGGTTACATTACCATGCATGAAAACAATGTTAATCTCCTTGTACCTCTTTGTCAGAACTCTTGGGTGACTAGGTGCATTGTCAATGAGTTGTAACATTTTCAAAGGAATCTTTTTTTTCTGAGCTGTGGGTCTCAATAATGAGCTTAAAACATTCAGTAAACCATGCTGTAAACAGATGTGCTGTTACCCAGGCTTTGTTATTCCATTTGTAGAGCATAGGCAGAGTATATTCAGCATCATTCCAAAGGGTCCTAGGATTTTTGGAATGGTAAATGAGCATGGACTTCAACTTAAACTCACCAGCTGCATTAGCCCCTAACAAGAAAGTGGGCCTATCCTTTGAAGCTTTGAAGGCAGGCATTGATTTCTCCTCTGTAGCTATGAAAGTCCTAGATTGCATCTTCTTCCAATAGAAGGCTGTTTCATCTACACTGAAAATCTGTCGTTCAGTGTCGTCACATTCATCAATGCTCTTAGCTAGATCTTCTCGATAACTTGCTACAGTTTCTATATCAGTACTTGCTGCTTCATCTTGCACTTTTATGTTATGGACACAGCTTCTTTTCTTAAACTTCATGAACCAAACTCTGCTAGTTTCCAAATTTTCTTCTGCAGCTTCCTCACGTCTATCAGACATCATCAAATTGAATAGTTAGGGCTTTGTTCTGGATTAGGTTTGACTTAAGGGAATGTTGTGGCTGATTTGATGGTCTATCCAGACCGCCAAAACTTTCTCCATACCAGCAATCAGGTCATTTTTCTTTCTTCTCTTTCCTGTGTTCACTGGAATAGCACTTTTAATTTCCTTCAAGAACTTTTTCTTTGCATTCACAACTTGGATAACCCTTTGGTACAAGAGGCCTAGCTTTTGATCTATCTCAGCTTTAGACATGCCTTCCTCACTAAGCTTAATCATTTCTAGCTTTTGATTTAAAGTGAGAGACATGCAACTCTTCCTTTCCCTTGAACACTTAGAAGCCATTGTAGGGTTATTAATTGGCCTAATTTCAATGCTGTTTTGTCTCAGGAAATAGAGAGGCCCAAGGAGAGGGAGAGAGATGGGGCAATGGCTGGTCAGTGGGTCAGTCAAAACACACACAATATTTATTGATTAAGTTTGCCATGTTATATGGGTGTGGTTTGTGGTGCCCCAAAACAATTACAATAGTAACTTCAAAGATCACTGATCATAGATCATCATGACAGATATATTAATAATAATAAGGAAAGAGTTTGAAATATAGCAAGAATTACCAGAATGTGACACAGAGACCCGAGGTGAACACACGGCATTGGAAAAATGGCAGCAATAGGCTTGCTTGATGAAGAGTTGCCTCGAATCTTCAATTTGCGAAAACTGCAAAATCTGTGAAACACAATAAAGCAAAGTGCAATAAACCAAGGTATGCCTGTACTTGTGTAATCTTGGAGTAGGGTAGTCCTTTCTAGACATTAAATCAAACTCATAATACACACAAGAACATTTTTGTGTTTGACAACATAAAAATTTTAAACTTTTGTAAAGCATAAAATATCACAATAATGTAACAACAACAAAAAACTATAGATGGGAAAAATACTTGCCATATGTAAGAAAAACAAAATATTTGTATTCAATATATAGTATATTTAATACAATGCTATATTAGGCTTCAATGAGAAAAAACAACCTGACAGAAAAATGAACAGAATTCATGTACACACCCCTTCTTTTGAGATTCAGAAGAGTATGGTGTTTGCAATTAGAAGTTGTGTGTACAGATATGTGTTGGACCACTTACTATGTCAAAAAAACCACATTATTTAGCCTCTCTGAGATGCTAATCATACCAAAGTCATGGGGAAGGGAGTTCTTAATTCAAAGACAAGAATCACCAATGATGCTATTCAACTATTAATGCAGGATTTTTTTTTTTTTAACCAGGGGACCATACCGTGACCTTCAAATGACATCTACTTGTTCTGTACATGCAGATTCCAGCGATCTCAGGAAAGATTTAAATTGTCTTCTTAGTGACATTAGGCTTTTCAAAATAGTGAGCAGTTTCTGCTGGCAATCCTATCATGAGTACCTCCTTTCCAGCACTTAAAGCCTCTATTAATTCACCTGGATGTCTTGATTACAAATGTTCCTATGTTGTAGAGTACAGCTCCCAATTGGATCATAAATTCTTGTAGGGCAAGCACCACAGCTTAAACTTCTTTTGTATTTCCTTCTAGCACTTAGTAGTATTTAGTGGAGTTCTCTTCACACACAGCATGAATATTTATTTTTTGACTGCATATATCTGCATCTACTTGCAGGCACACCTACAAAAGGGAGCCTTTTATTGTAACAGAGAGTGGAGTTGCTGATGAATGCCTTATAGAAAATGAGTTTTCCTCTAATTTAGGGCCATTATGTGCAAAATCCAGGGAGACTTTTGATTAATTTATTTTCCACTATAACTATTAATTCTGTATTTTTCTGGATGATTTTTTTATTACAAATTCTTATTCCACAGGAAACTAAAATGTGAGTTACCCTCCAACATGTATAAAAACAAGAAAAAATATCATACCCAAAATGTGTTAAATGTTATTGGCTTGATTATTGTTTTCCAGCTGCATGGTGAGGATATTAGGGATGATATCATTGTGTATATACTATATATTGCAAATCCCCATTTAGAGTGCAGTGACAGTCCTAGTGCCATGAAAGTATTATACTATGAAATAATTAACTAAGAAATTATGAAAAAGATAATGGAGAATAAAAGACAATTGCATAAGCATCTATCACAACAAAATAGTTGTCTTTTATAGTTGATTATGTTTATTTTTTTGACTGATGAACAAAATATCAATTATGGGCAGATGGCCATTAGCATAATCCATAATGCCAGAAGACAAAACAATGCTTTGTATCTATCACCTTTGATTAGTAGCATAATGTTTTATTAAACTCTGTATAAATAACACTGAGTAGCAGAATATGGGCTTTGACAAAGCAAGAGTTTGTTTTTAGTAGCAGCATCTCTGTTAGGAAGTAAAAGAAAGGAAGAAAATATTGTTCAAATTCTCAAACATATATCAAAATGGTGGATGTTTCTGATTTGCTCAAACCAAGGGCACATACTCAGTATATAGCAATCTATTTAAATAAAGAATTAATATTTCCATGAAAATCTTCTTTAACAAAATAAAGCAATTTAGGCTTTCTAACACAAAATCCATGGCTTAAGGGAAATATCCATATCCTAAGTGCTTGAAGGAAAGTTTATACTTTCATACTTGTCTTAGATTTCATCTAATGGGCTTTTGACAGTCTTGAATCTGGTTTCCTTAACCTTCATTGCCTCCTACTCTATTCCCACTAGGAGAAAAAGAAATCAACGACCACAGACTACAAAGCCTAAGGAACCTCCATTCTCAGGATTTAAGATGCTCCTGTGGCTTAGATTGGCTAACTCACAGCTAATAGCAAATTCAGGTGAACATCTTCCCTAAATAAAATCTCTGTAGGAAGAGTAGGCAAAGGCTATAAAAGATGAGATTGAAAGTTCTTTAATTCCACTGGAGTACAAAAGTTACAACCTCTTTTACAACCTTCATGAAATAGAGTAAAGCACCAGCAAACCTGCAAAGGGACGAGTTTTAACTGCAACTGTGTCAGCTAAGGAGATGACTGATGGTAGGGAAAGCAGAAAAGGATCTATGGGGAAGGAGGGGGGAAGGGACTCAAAGTAACAGGGAATAGTCTTCTAGGCAGCACTCAGCAGAAATTGTTCCTTTCCCCTACCTACATCCAAGAAAGTAGCCATTTTGCAAATGTATTTTATAATAAATATATTTTGCAGATGTCATTGGCAGAGCCAGTTTGCACTGAAGAGAGTTGCAGTGCTAGCATTCCACAAATCTGCGAACATAACAACTAGAGTCATAAAAATATAAAGACAGGATGTTTAGCAACTGCCATTTTGTGAAAAACTCTTTGCAGTTAATATTTTGGAACTTAATGATTAGAACTTACAGACCAAATAAGGAACCCCCTCTTACTGTCTGGCAGAATCTCCCCTAAAATCTCTGTCTTGCACTTAAAAGCATTTATGGTTTTATTCTTATCATGAGAATTATATATGCTTATCATGGAAATTTTAAAGCTACTTAAAAATATCAATGAGCAGGCAGGAGGGGGGTGGAGGGGATGGGAAAACACTCACTGAATGGGTACGGGGTGCAGAGTTTGGGGGATGTCCACAAGTGTAGCTCTAACATGGGCAGTGCATGGGCAATATATATAAGCAAAGTGTTGTACCCCCATAATATTCTGAAATAAAAGGAGAAAAATAAAAATTAAAAAATAAAAAAAGGGAAAATTCTACCATTCAGTGACAATATTTAGGTCATTAAATATGAAATGTCTTATTGCGAATCAAAAGTGTAGTTTATTATATCTCAAACAAGAAGCACTACAATTAAAATATGTGCCTAAACTGTCGACACAGTTTTGCGATCTTAATGGTAGCTTGTTTATTCCAGCAGCAAAGAAGCCTGGAGAGTGACGATGAAATTGCCAAAGGCGTTTTCCATAGCTTGTTGAAAATTGAATATTTTTCCTTGTAAGAAGTGGTCTAAAGCCTGGAAGAAGTGGTAGTCATTTGGTGCAAGGTCTGGTGAATACAGTGGATGACAGAGTTTCCAAGTCCAGCCTCTATGGTTTGAGCAGCATTGTTTGTGTGATATGTGGTCGACCGTTGTCTTGCAAGGGGATTGGCCTGTCTCTAGTGACCAATCTTGGCTGCTTAATTACAAGCATCCTCATCATTTTGTCCAATTGGTTGCAGTACACATCCGCTGTAATCTATTTCTAGGTTTCACGAAGCTGTAGTGGATAATACCAGCGTTGGACTACCAAACAGACACCATTAGCTTTTTTTGATGAATATTCGGTTTTGAACTGTGTTTCTGCAGTTCGTCTTTATCCAACCATTGTGCCGAATGCTTGCAATTGTCAAAAGCATTCATTTTTATCACACGTAACAATACAGTGTAGAAATAGTTTGCCTTTATGTCATGACAGCAAAGAAAGGCAAGCTTCGAGATGATTTCTCTTCTGGCACTCGTTTAATTCATGCAGAACCCATCTATCCAGCTTCTTTACCTTGCCGATTTGTTTCAAATGGTCCAATATTGTTGGAATAGTAATGTCAAACCTTTCTGCTAATGCACGCCTAGGTTGAGATGGATTCACTTCTACTACAGCTTTCAGCTCATCATTATCCATCTTGGTCAGGTCGCCCATGTGGCTCATTTTCAAGATTAAAATCACCAGAACAGAACTTCTCAAACCATGGACATACTGTGCATTCATTAGCCACATCCTTCCTAAACACTGCATTAATATTTTGAGCTGTCTGTGCTGCATTGGTTCCACAACGGAACTCATATTTGAAAATAACATGAATTTTTGATTTATCAGTGGTTTCAAAAAAATTGCTCTAAAAAATGTGAAAGATAATCACAAGCCAAAATGTGTGTTGGAAAGACTGAGGATGTACCTTCACAATAAAAATAAACAAGAAGCATCAAAGTGAAATGTCAATATGAGATATCAACTGTCAAACTTAGCACTTAAGGAAATCAGACATTTCATACTTAATAACCTAATAGTTTCTGTATTGACATGTACTCACTCAGCCTTTTTTCCCCACTGTGAATGTGAGTGTGTGTATTTTAAGAATGAGATAATAGTCCAAAAACAATTCTTTTTTTAATTAATACATGAGGAGCATTTTCCATTTCATTAAATATTCTCAAAAAATGTCATTGTTAATGACTATAGTATTCAGGTTTTCTCCATAAATATTGAGAGTTCATATATAAAAATATTTTCTTTTATCTGTAATTATTATTTGGAGTAGTAGGTGATGTGATCAGACAACAAAATAAAATATGTGGTACACATTTTAGATTGTGAGACAAAATTTATATCATTTGAGGATACTATGATTGTATACCTGGAAAAACCCAAAATAACCAAATAAATCAACTATTAGGATAAGAAAATTTAGTAAGTTGGCTAGAAAAAAGATAAGATTTGCTTTATACTGACAATATACAATTAGAAATTGTAACGGAAAGAAAAAAAAAATTCCATTCACAATTTCCACAAAAAATGTAAAATACCCAGGAATAGATGCTATAATGAAAAATTATGAAAGAACCTATCAAAACCATATAAAAGGACCCGAATAAATTAATAGACAGACATACCATAGTCCTTGGAAAGAAAGACAATACTTTAAAGATGTAATATATTCCTAGATATAAATTAAGTTTCTATTGTTTGGATTAGATTTTCAAAAATACTATAGAGTATGTTTAATATGGCATGAAATAAAATAATACCATGAGATTTACATGAACATCACTTTGGAGGGTTCTGGGGACCACCTCCAGGAGTAAGGCAAGTGCCCTCCAGAAGAGTTGACACTTGAGAAAAAGACATCCATGTGGCTGCTGATCAGTGATGACATGTAAGGAGGCCACGGAAAGAGAAAGCACATGAGCAGCAAATCATAGGATTAGACAATGTGAATTGCATATTTTGATTTGCAATCAAGATGATTTTCCCACCTGAATAACAACCTCTAAGGTTAAAGAGCTAAGATTTCTTTATTTAGTAATAGTTGATAATGCCAATGTTCAGCAATAGTTAGTTAATATTGTAATGTATTTTTTTCAATCAAAATCCAAATGGATTTTTTGCAAAAAATAATTTTTTTTTTTTATAGAGACGGGGTCTCGCTTTTGCTCAGGCTGGTCTTGAACTCTTGAGCTTAAGCGATCCTCCCGCCTCGGCCTCCCAGAGTGCTAGGATTACAGGTGTGAGCCACCGCGCCCGGCCTGCAAAAAATAAATTTAAAGTTAAATGACAGAAGAAATGCACAAGAAGTACCAGGAAATTTTTCAAGAATACTTTGAGGGGACTTGATCTATTAGATATCAAAATATGTCATAAGAGCCACTGTAATCCAAAGGGTATGGTATTGACAAAAGAATAGACAAACAAATTAGTGAGAGAAAAGAGAGTCAAGGAACATATCTAAGTATATACAGTGATGAAATACATTTAAATGGGGGCAATCAAAGTGGTCAGGGAAAGAAAGGTTATTCAATATTTATAACTGGGCCTCAGAAAACACACTTGGAAGAAAATAAATTTAGATTTTTACCAATAAATATTTTTGAACAATTATCTGAACTTAACATAAATGAAATCACATAGTTAAAAATGAAATGAAATGGATATAGTAAGAGGAAATATAGGATAATTTTGTAAATTCAGTGTGGGTAAGCATTTCCTAGCAATATAAAAAGTCCAGAAGGGATTTAAAAAAAAAGTAGTCACTTTAACCACATAAATATTAAAATCCTCTATACATCAAATGATTCTATAAATAAACTCAAATGACAAAAAAATTGGAGAAAATATTTTTAAAATATAAGAGACAAGACATTTACATCTCTAATACATAAAATTCTTCAAATCAATTATTAGTAATTTATCATACGAAGTATGATTAATACAATTTAAAATGGGCAAAGGATGTGAATACACTATTCACCGAGTTAAAAATAATAAGCATGTGAAAATATGTGCAACCTCTGTAGTTGTCAAGGAAATGGAAATTGAAATATCAAAGGGGTATGATTTTTGAAAAAAATATATGGAAAATTTAGAAGATTTGCAAAGTTGGATGATACCTACTTCTAGAGAGAGTAGAGAACAATGGCAATATTTCACAGATCTTTGGCAGGAGTATAAATTTGCTCTAACAATTTTGGAAAGTAATTTGGCAGTAACTATGAACATTTTAAGAGTGCATACCCTTTGATGCAGCTATTTCACTTGTAGGAATTTACCTCACCAGTATAAATGGATGTATGTGCAGGGATGCTCATTATAGCATCCCTTGGTGTTGTAGACATTGCAAACCTCTTCATTGTCCAAAAAAAAAATTGAAATCAGTTGTCTTTCTGAGCCAAGATAATTGAATTTTAAAGTTTTACCCAAAAAGCAGGCATCCAAATAATGCTATCAGACTTGTACAAGAGAAAGCCACTTATTTGACTAAGGCAGTTAATCATTTTGTAAATTTATTAAGTACGTTGAACTTTATAGAAACATTTTCTTAAAATCCCAGCAGTAGACATGGGCATTAAGGGTAGACAAAAACAAATTGTTCAGTTTATACCATTATTAGATCTTTTATATAACTTCATCCCTTTATTTCTCTCTTTTTTATATAAATCTTTAGATGTGGGGTCAAAATCTATGATATTGCATGGTATAGTGTGATTCTGATCTTTTGCCAATTGTCCTACTGCCCAGCTGACAAAGATATTAAATAAACTCAACTATTAAAGAAGTTCTGTGTAGCAATGTTTTCAGTAAGTTAATTTGGATAATTAGTTATATTACAATATCATTGGTACAAATTAGGTCCTCAATAAATATTAATTGAATGAATGAACAAATATTCTTTATTGAGGGGAGGAAAAATGTGGAACATGGGAAGGAGAAAGACATAAACTATTCACCCAGGTATCTGTAGCATGTCTTAATTTCTGAATTTTTTCCCCAAATATTTTCAGTGCACACTTTGCATCAGGCACCATTCATTTATTCAACAAATCTTTACTGAGCACCTACTATAAGCCAGGCATGATTTCAAGAACTGAGGATGCATAACAGTGAATAATATAAATGATGGAACTTACACTGTTTCAGGAATTCCCTAGGTTAGCCCTCATATACACAACGCCTATCTAAAAGTTTTTTCAGCATGTTTCAGAAAAAAAAAAACAAACCTCTCAATAGGGACTTCCTTAAAGCTACAGGTTGTTTTAGATTTCATTCATTCAATCCACACATTTACTAAATGCCTACTACTACTGCTCTAGGCACTGGGAAACACCAGCGAATGAGAAAGACATCTTGGCCCTCAAAGGGATTGTGTTCTAGAAACAAAAAACAAAATAATTTTAGATATTGATATGTGGCATGAATAAAATAATTAGGGCTGTATGATAAAAGTAATTGGAGGAAAGGGCTAAAAACTAAGGTGGTCAGGAAGAACACTCTGTAGAGGTAACATACACAGCATGACCTGAATGACCATAAGGAGCCAGTCATGGAAAGATCTATATGAAGAACTTTCCAAACAGAAGGAATAGCTTCTGCCAGAATGAATGAACTTGAGATGTTCTAGGAACATAGAGGAACAAAATGATCAAGGGAAGGAGTACTAAGAAATGAGTTCAGAGAGGTGGCAGGAAGCCGGTAATGTTGGACCTTGTAAGCTAGGCTAAGGAGCATGATTTTTATTCTACATATGGTGGAAAGTCACTGGAAGGTATTGAATAGGGGAGCAATGGAATAATAATATTTACGTTTTTTTACAAAACCAAATATTTAATTTTTTCAAGCTTTATTGAGGTATAATTGGCAAGTAAAAGTTGTATAAATTTAAGGTATACAACATGATGTTTTGATACATGCATATATTGTGAAATGATTACCATAATAAAGCTAATTAGTATATCCATCACCTAACGTAGTTACCTTTATGTGTGTATATGGTGAGAACATTTAAGATCTATTCTCTTAGCAAATTTCAAGTACACAACACAACATTATTAACTATAGTCCTCATGCTGTACATTAGATCTCCAGAATTTATTCATTCTGCGTAACTGAAACTTTGTACCTTTTGACCAACATCTCCCCATTTCCCACCACACTCCAGCTCCTGGCAACCACCATTCCCCTCTCTGCTTCAAGTTCGGCTTTTTATAGATCCCACATATGAGTGAGATCATGCAGTATTTGTCTCTCTGTGCCTGACTTATTTTACTTAGCATAATGCCCTCCACGTTCATTCATGTTATTGCAAATGACAAGATTTTCTTAGTTTTTAAGGCTGAATATTATTCTGGGATTTTTGTATGTGTATACAAAATTTTGTATGTGTATATATATATACACATATATATACAGACCACATTTTCTCTCTCCATTCTCCATCAGTGGACACTTAGGCTGATTCCATGTCTTGGCTATTGTGAATAGTGTTGCAGTGAACATGGGAGTCAGATATATTTTTAACATACTTATTTCATTTCCTTTAGATATATACCCAGAAGTAAAATTACTGGATCACATGGTAGTTCTATTTTTAGTTTATTAAGAAACTTCCATACTGTTTTCCATAATGGCTGTACCAATTACATTTCCACCAGTAGTGTTCAAGGGTTCTCTCCTCTCCACATCCTCACCAATACTTGTTATCTTTTGTCTCTTTGATAGTAGCCATTCTATGTTGTCTGTTTGCAGATTACATTTTCTTATATATAAAAAACCCAATGATGCCATGAAAAAGCCGTTAGAACTAATAAACAAATTTAGTAAAGTTGCAGGATATAAAATAATATACAAAAATCAGTTGCTGTTCTAGACACTAACAATGAACTATCCAGAAAAGAAGTTAAGAAATAAATCCCATTTACAAGAGCACCAAAAAAATAAAATATATAGAAATAAATGGAACCAAGGAGGTGAACAATCTATAAACTGAAAAGTATGAAATATAGAAATTGAAGAAGACACAAATAAATGGAAAGATAACTTATGTTCATAGCTTGGAAAGATTAATATTGTTAAAATGTTTATACACTCCAGAGTGATTTACAGATTCCATGCAGTGCCTATCAAAATTCCAATGTCATTTTTCACAGAAATGAAGGAAATAATCCTAAGATTTATATTTTTGAAGGACATGCTGGCTGCTATTTACAAAACTGACTACAGACAAGTAAGGGTAGAATTGGTATTATGCCATCCCAGACACAAGATGATGGTAGCTTGCACCAGAGTGGAAGCTACAAAGATGGTATGAAGTGTCTAAATTCTAGATATATTTTGAAGGTAGAGTTTTTCAGGGAGCCCAAGAACATCCTTAAGTTTGTTGATTCACTACAAGGACTCACATGACTCAATAACAACTTATACTAATGGCTAAGCTTTATTACAGCAAAGGATACAACACAAAGGCAACAGGAAAAATATACTCATCGGGCAAAGTACAGAGAGGCTAAACATAGGCTTCCAAGTTTTTCCCCATCTGGGGCCACACAGGACATGCTGTCTAGCAGCAAATTATAGGGACAGTTGTGAGATACATCGGTCCAGGGAAGCCCGTTTGAGTGTTTAGGTCTGAGGCTTTTATTGAGAGTTGTTCATGTAGGCATATCATCCATTGCAATGGAAATATGGGATCCCAACAATGGAACCAGGTGCACATCATCAGTCTTGGATTTTCTGCAAAACAACCTGAGAAGCTGATATGGCACAGCCAATAGCTCCAGGTGAACACAATAAAACCCTCAACCACTGGTATAAATAATATTCTGAGGACTACATTTCCAAGAGTTAACCAAGGGTCACTCATAGTTCCAGGTTTCTTTGCACATGCAAGGAGTAAGCAACCAGCAAAAAGGCATTGAAGACCACAAATCAACTCTTGGTTTTTGCAAGTTTTATGTCGTGGTAACCTTGTTAAGAGTGACTCAGCTGAGTGGCGGACATAAAATCCTGATATAAAGGGTTGACAAGATGATGGAAGGTGAGGAATCAAAGTGAGTATACACAACTCTTTCAATGCATTTTGCTGTGAAGGAGAAAAGAAATGAGGAGGTTTCTGGAGTATGTCAGATGTCAAGGAATTTTTTGGTCTTAAGATTAAAGATACTAGAGCAGATTTGGAGTTAAGAAGAGGGCAGACTAGAAGCAGCACACATACACCACTCTCAGGATTGAAAGTGGCGAGTACATACTCACCTTCGCATCAACCATCTAAAAGAGCATTGGGAATCAAGAGAGAGGAAATGGGAGGCTCTCAGAGTGAAGGAGAGGGAAGTGGCCAACCTGCTCAGCAGGATCAGAGGTACCCACGGAAGGTGCCCACATGTGGGGAAGAGACAGAGGAGAGAACCCTGGGGCTCCATACTTCCTCTGAGAACATTACAGTCGGAGCTGCAGGAGGGCTCCTCCATGGCAGCAGGCCTCTGGACTGACACAGGAAACTGATAGGAGACTATGCAGTGACATTTCTCCTGAGAGAAAGCACAGTGGAGTACAGCTGGCTTCCAAACCCTGGGTGCTGCAACTGGCACCATTTTGAGGACCCAGCCCCAGAGCACTGCATCTGGGGGTAAGATCCATTTCTTCCACCTCCCCATCCCCCTTGTCAGGCAGGGGAGGGAGCAAGGAGGCTGGGCACTCTCATGTGCCCTGTGGGCAGATGCCACACACACCCTCCACTGTCAGGAGGCCTGGGCAGCACAGGCAGCTACAGACCTGGCACCTGCTGCTGCCACCTGGAAGGCTCCACCCAAATACAGCTGCTGCAGGACCTGGGTAGAAAACACACTCATGGCTCCCAGTGCCCACCATCACCATCATGGTAGTACAGCTGATGCTGCCACAGCCTGGGTAGCACCGCTACTGACAGACCTGGATGGGGCAAACACCTACACGACCACACAATCACCACCCCACCACACACCAACTGCCTATGACAACTGCAGGGGAAGAGAGAGATGCAGAAGAGTAGCAGTGTTAAAGGCTCACAGTGCATCTGCCCCTCTTCTGCCTGGTCAACCTTCCGAAGTAAGATTCAAGCATGCCATCTAGGGACCTCTCCTCTCTTCACTGAGCAACAGAGTTCCCAGCAGAGGAGAACAGGTATGCCACAAAGCTATTTGTTTTCAGTTAAGAGAAGAGGTAACAGATAAGAAGGAACTATCATAAGAACTCTGGTAACATGAAAAGAAAAAGGCTGTTTTGACACCTCCAAAAGATCAGCAATGGACTCCAACCAAAAGGGAATTGATGAAATGTCAGATATGGAATTCAGAGTATGAATCACAAGTAAGATCATTGGGATTGAAGAGAAAGTTGAAAACCAACACAAAGAAAGAAACAAAAAGTAATAATTCAGGACAGGACTGAAAATTTCACTAAAGAGATAGATAATCTAAGAAAAAATATAACAAACTTCTGGAAAAGAAAGAATCATTCGGGAATTTCAAAATACAGTGGAGTGTTTTAACAACAGACTAGGACCCATTTAACTCACAAAGATTCACATAGACTCAAGGCAAAGAGGCGGAAAAATATTCCATGCAAATGGAAACGAAAGTGAGCAGGAGTAGCTATTCTCACATCAGACAAAATAGACTTGACATCAACAACACTAAAAGAAGATAAAGATGGCCATTATATAATGATAAAAGGATCAATTCAAAAAGAAATAAACAACAATATCATAACAGCCTGGGACTTCAATACTCCACTGAAAGAACTAGACAGATCATTGAGGCAGAAAATCAACAAAGAAACACTGAATTTAAGGGTACGTTAGAACAAATGGACATAGTAGACATTTACAGAACATTCTACCCAAGAACTGCAGAATATACATTCTTCTCATCAGCACATGGGAAATTTTCCAGATAAAGCATATGTTAGGTCACAAAACAAGTCTCAGCAACTTTCAAAAAATTGAAATCATTCCGTGTCTCTTCTTAGACCACAGTGGAATGAAACTAGAAATCAATTCCAAGAGGAGCTCTCAAAACTACAAAAATATATGGAAATTAAACAATCTGTTGCTGAATGATCTTTGAGTCAATTATGAAATCAAGATGGAAATTTTAAAAATTTTGAAATTGAACAACAAAGGCAACACAAGATTCCAAAATCTCTGGGATACAGAAAAAGCAGTGCCAAAAAGGAAGTTCATAACACTAAATGCCCATATAAAAAAGAAAAAAAGGTCACAAATTAACAACCTAATATCATACCTCAAGGAACAAGAAAAAGAAGAACAAACAAAACCCAAAGCTGGCTATAAAAGAGAAATAGCACAGATCAGAGTAGAATTAAATGAAATGGAAACAAAAAAAATACAAAGGATGAATGAAAGGAGGTGGAAAAAATATTCCATGCAAATGGAAACCAAAAGTGAGCAGGAGTAGCTGTGTTCTTTGAAAAGATGAAACAAACTGATAAACTAGTAGCTAGATTAACCAGGGATAGAAGAGAAAGGATTCAAATAAGCTCAGTCAGAAGTGGAAAAGGAGACACTACAACCAATACCACAGAAATACTAAATATCACCCAAGACTACTATGAAAACCTCTATGCACACAAACTAGAAAATCTAGAGGAAAAGGATAAATTTTTGGAAACACTCAGCCTCCTAAGCTTAAATCAAGAAGAAGTAGAAATTCTGAACATACCAATAATGAGCAGCGAGATTGAAACAGTAATATAAAATCTTCCAAGAAAAAAAAAAAGCCCAGGACCAGATGGACTCACAGCCAAATTCTATCAGACCTACAAAGAAGAACTGCAACCTATCCTACTGAAAATCTTCTATAACATTGAGAAAGAGGAAAGCCTCAATAACTCATTCTACAAAGGCATTATCACCCTAATACCAAAGCTAGGAAAGAACACAACAAAAAAAAAAAAAAAAGAAAAGAAAAGAAAAAGAAAACTACAGACCAATATCCCATATTAACATAGATTCAAAAATCCACAACAAAATACTAGCAAGGTGAATCCAACAGCACATTAAAAAAGATAATTCACCATGATCAAATGGATTTTATCCCAGGGACGCAAGGATGATTCAATATATGCAGATCAATAAATATTCACCAAATAAACAGAATTAAAAACAAAAAACATGATCATCTCAATAGATGCAGAAATAACATTCAGTAAAATCCAGCACTGTTTCATGAAAAAAATCTTTAACAAACTAGGCATAGAAAGAATATATCCCAAAATAATGAAAGCTGTGTATGACAAACCCACAGCCAACATCATACTGAATGGGGAAAAGTTGAAAGCATTCCCACTAAGAACTGGAACAATACAAGGATGCCCAGTGTCCCCACTTGTATTCAACGTAGTACTGGAAGTCCTAGCCATAGCAATTAGGCAAGAGAAGGAAAGAAAGGGCATCCATATCAGGAAAGAGGTGGTCAAATTACCCTGTTTTCTGATGATATGATCTGATATCAAGAAAATTCTAAAGACTCCACCAAAAGACTCCTAGAATTGATAAATAAATTCAGTGAAATCTCAGGTTACAAAGTTAATGTACACATATCGATAGCATTTCTATACACTAATGTCAGTCAAGCTGACAGTCAAATCAAGAGCTCAATACCATTTACAATAGCTGCAAAGAAAATAAAATACATAGAAATATACTTAACCAAGTAGGTGAAAGATCTCTACGAGGAGAACTACAAAACACTGATGAAGGAAATCATAGATGACAAAAACAAATGGAAAAACATCCCATGCTCATGGATTGGAAGAATCAACATTGTTAAAATGTCCAGACTTCCCAAAGTGATTTATATATTCAATGTAATTCCCATTAAAATACCAATGTATTTTTCACAGATCTAAAAAAAACAATCCTAACTTTTATACATAACCAAAAAGGAGCCAGAATAGCCAAAGCAATCCTAAGCAAAAAGAACAAAACTGCAGGTATTATAGTACCTGACATCAAACTGTATTACAAGTCTATAGTAACCAAAACAGAATGGCACTACTATAAAGACAGACACATAAACCAATGGAACAGAATAGAGAAGCTAGAAATAAAAGCATATATCTATGTCCAACTGATTTTCCAAAAAGCAGAAAAAAACATAGACTGGGAAAGGATGCCCTATTCAATAAATGGTGCAGGAAAAATTAGATAGCCACATGCTGAAGAAAGAAACTGGATGCCTCTGTATCACCATATACAAAAATTAACTAAAGATGGATTAAAGACTTAAACGTAAAACCTGAAACCATAAAAATTCTAGACAAAAACATAGCAAAAACTCTTCCAGACATTGGCATAGGCAAAGAACTTATGACTAAGGCTCTAAGAGCAAGTATGGCAATTACAAACATAAATATATGGGATGTAATTAAACTAAAATGTTTGTGCACAGCGAAGGAAATAATCAATAAATAGACAACCTTCAGAATGGGAGAAAATATTTGCAAACTACGTATCTGAAAAAAGACTAATATCCAGAATCTATAAAGAAGTCAGACAAATCAGCAAGAAAAAAACAAATAATTCCATCAAAAAGTTGGTGAAAGTCATGAACAGATTTTTTCAAAATAAGGTAGACAAATGGCCAACAAACATATGAAAATATGCTCAACATCACTAATCATCAAAGAGATGCAAATGGAAACCACAAGGAGATACCACCTTACCCCTGTTACAATGGCCATTATTAAAAAATCAAAAACCAATAGATGCTGGTGTGCATGTGGTGAAAAGCAAACACTTATACACTGTTGGTGGGAATGTAAGCTAGTAAAACTTCTATGGAAAACAGTATGGAGAGTCCTCAAAGAAATAAAAGTAGACCTACCATTCGATCCAGCAATCCCACTACAGGGGATCTACCCAAAGGGAAATAAATCATTTTACAAAAAATACACCTGCACCTGAATGTTTATTTCAGCATAGTGCACAATTGCACAGGTATAAAATCAACCTAAGTACCCATCAACTGATGAGTGGATAATGATAATATGATATATATATATACACACACACACACACACCATGAAGTACTACTCAGCCATAAAAAGGAATGAAATAATGTCATTCACAGCAACTTGGATGGAACTGGAGACCATTATCCTAAGTATCTTAGGAATGGAAAGACAAATACCACATGTTCTCATTTATAAGTAGGAACTAAGCAAGGGGTATATATGGCCATAAAGTGGTGTAATGGACATTAAAAACTAAGAAGAGTGGAGGGTGAGAAGGGGATGAGTGATAAAAATCTACCTATTGTGTACAATGTGCACTCTTCTTGTCATGGGTACACCAAAAGCCCTGACTTCAGCATTATACAATTCATCCACATAACAAAAAACGCTTGTACCCCCTACATCTATTGAAATAAAACAATAGACATTAGAGCATATTTATATGCTGATGGGGATGATCTAATAAAGAATCAAGAAAGAAGAAAATTCACGTAGATTCTTGAAAGCGAAGAGGTAATGGAGTTACAGAACTCAAGTGGAGTGTAGGCTTTAAATAAGAGTAGTTTCAATCAGAAAATGTGTGTACAAACACAGGTGGGTTAGTACGTTTGGTGGTGGGAAGTAAAAGAAATTTAGTTGTTCCTCTTTTCTCACTGAAGTATGAGATATTATCACGTGAGAGTAAGAGAGAGATGGTGATAAATTGTAATTTTGTTTAAGATAACAATAAATATATATTAAGTGAAAGGTTGTCAGATTGCCAGACAAGTGGAAAGGTAAGGGAACTCTCATCTGATTGCTACAAACACACTGTAGACAGTATAAAAGGAGGAGATGTAGGTGGTGGTTAAAATCATGTGCTTTAGAACCAGACAGACCCGGGTTCAAATTCCAACTCTACCACTTACTCTGTGATTCTGGACACATTCATTAATATATCTGGGCTCCACCCTTCTCATCTGTAGCAACAGGACTATTTTGAAGAAGGAATGATATTAATGCAAAGCATTTTTTCTACAGTGACTAGTGCCTTGCTAAAACTAAATAAAAGATCATTTCAAACATCACTATATATTTTCTCCCAACTCTGGCATCTAGCACAGTACCTTGATATAACAAACATTCAATAATTGTTTATTAAATGAATGAAGTGATAAAGATCTGTTTAGGAGTAAATTTTCTTGTGGCCAAAAATCATGGATTGTGATGCATGACTGAGCAAGGACCTTCAGTTAAAAAGCTAAATTCCCTAAGATGTAAGCACAATCCGAGATGTCCTAACATCCAAAACCAGTATAGATGTGGGAGAAAAACTAAAGCCAATGAGTGCCTACTATTTTTCTTGCTAGTTTCACTGTATCCCCAGCTAATAGGAACTTGGCAGAATTCCTCGTGCCCACTAAGTAGCCCCATGTATTCATTGGATCCAAAGCTAATGAATAAAGTAGATACAGCAGTTATCAAAGATTATATTGATGATGGAAACTTCTATAGTTTCTGTTGGGACTAGGGCAAAGAATCATAGATTTTGCAGTGTCAGAAAGGCCCTCAGAGCATACCTCATCTAACCTTCTAACCAACACAGGAATCACCTCCACAGCATCATTGAGAAATATTTAATGAACCTCTAAACTGATATTCCAGCACTTCCATGAGTTGTTCTGAAATGGCCTAAAGCAATATTTCAAGGCCTGAAACAGGGAGCCTAGCCAAGAGGCTTCTGTGGGTGATAGAAGATGAAGGCCTCAACTCAGAACTTTTTAGTAGAAATAAAAAAGAGGGGGTTGATTTGACCTTTGGTGATGTGAGGCTTAAGGAAGGGAAATGACTTGAGCATGATTCCCATGTCTTAGGCTTGGGTGATGGGGTGGTTTGTGCTGTTTTTCCTGAGGGGGGAATAAAGGAGGAAGAACACATTTTGGGAAGCAATGATAAATCTTCTGACCCAGTGAGTATGGAGTGTGAGATGACTGCATAAGGGTCTGAAGAGATTTCAGAGCCAGAGATCCACACACATACGGACACACAATCACACACTTGTAAATACTCATATATGTTAGTAAACACCCTCACACACTCATACATATATACACACATAGCATCACACTCTCACACTCTCTTATACATGCTGACACACACGCTCTCTCAGGCACACAAACTCTCACACATTCAATCACACACATCTTTAAAAATCTCACACGGCCCTACGTACACATTCCTATGCTCAAATACATTCACTCACAAATTCTCTTAAGTGCACTAAAACTCTCACTCACTTTCACACTCACACATTCACATGCTCACACACATATTCACATACTTTCATACACACTCCTACACATACTCACACAATCACATGCACTCATACTCACATAATCTCACACCAATGCAGCCACACATTCACATAGACACACACTCACAGACATTAAAGACTCATCAGTTGTCATTGCTGCCATGGCTGTTCTAGCATGAAGGATATTTGAAGAAAAACACAAAGACCCTATGGAGTTTATATTCTACTAGGTAGCAAGAGATAAAAAAACAAGTGATTATAATCTCAAGTAGTGATACATGTTATTATGAGAGGTTGACTATGATAAAGGAATAAGGTACAGGTGTGATATTTTAAGCACAGCAGTCTGGGAGGTTTTCAGAACATTTGAACAGAGACATGCTGTGGTTATATTTATCTTTTAAAAAGTAAGTACATAGTATGGAGAACAGAATTAGGTGATAATGGTGGAAGCAATTTTCTGGGCAAGAGATGATGGTGACTTCGACTAGAAATGATGCTGACTTGAACTAGTGAGTAGCAGCAGAGGTGCTAAGAAATGATTGTATTCTAGATATATTTTGAAGATACAGGAATCAGAACTTGCTGACAGATTTGAAATGAGGCATGAGAGAAAGAGAGGACTTAAAGATGATTCCAAACTTTTTGGTAAGAGCAACTTGAAGAATGGAGTTGCTATTTACTAGAATGAAGAACACAGAGAATAGCCAGTTTGTCTTTGGGGAAATTGGGATGCAGTGGGAATCAGGGTTCAGTTTTAGACATAAGGTTAAGGTACCTATTGGTCATTCAAGCATAAATGAAGATTAGGAAATAGTAAACATGAGTCTGGAGTTTCAGGCCAATGTTATTTATTGATTATTCATTAATTCATTCAACCAACAATTATTGAGCACCTTCATTCTGCTAGGCTCTGGAGATGTAGAAATTTACAAGATCAAATCCCTTCCCTCATGGAGCTTAATTGTGGTAGGGGAAGAAAGACCATATGTAAAGAAATATATTGTATGATATAACGGTAGTAATAAGTGTTATGAAGGGGAAAAAAACACAAAACATGTGCTTGACACTTATGTGGCTATAAATCAGGTAATGAATGCAAGGACATACTGGTATTTTTCCCAATTTACAGCTGGGGAAAGTAAGCCTCTCACATGCTAAGTAGTAAGTGAAGATTTAGTGAATACATGGATTAATAAATGTTTTAATGAATATGACTATACGGGAATACCAAGGCTTCACTGCAAAGGTACTGGCATGGATCATTCTGTTTTTTCCCCAAGCCACCATACCAACTTACCCATCTGTCTTAAGCCTGAAAAGTAGCCACTCTGTAGAAAGTGGGCACCAAAATATCAAGAACATCTGAGGTTCCTAAAACCACATAGAAATGTAACAAATAAAACCATGAATGGGAAAATTTTAATTGCCTTTTAAATTTGAATAGACTTTCAGTTTACAAAGCTTTGGCACTCATGTACAAATTTCCCTGAATTACATAGGCCAGGGTATAAAATATGAGTATTCATTGCATCATTGGTCCTTTTCCTACGCCTCTGTAAATTGCCAACCAAGCATGGCCTCTTCTGAGCTGGAAGCCCTGCACAGAATACTACTTCACACACTGAGCATGCTTACCTCTGGTGGCTCCATTGCCTTTTCCATGGGGGCTGCCATCTCCCCTAGACACTACTGCTGAGATAAATGCACTGGAGCCCTCAAGGTTCAAATCTGTCGAGCTCTGCAGCAAAGTGGGGGAGATCACCTCTCTGCCCTTTGGTACCATAATCAAAGTCCCAGAGAAAATCTGCTTGGGTCCCAATATATTACAGACTCTTTAGTGAAATATCCATGTCAGATATTTTACTCTCAGTTCTCTATTTTCTCTGGACCCAGAAATAAGTCTATTGGCAGGAGTGGAGGTGGAACAATGTCCTTTCCCTTGCCATCATGTTCCTAAATGGAGAAACCTATGCTAGAATTAACACTCCTGTCCTTTCTCCACAGAAGGAGGCAAGTCTTCACTCAGCTCCACACTTGTCACTTTTCCCTTTGGGATAGGCCTGCCATGAGAAAGCATGTAGTCACTGTCCTGCACACCATGAGTTTTATGGGTGCAGGTCCCCATTGAAGGGGGTGTACTGCATCTGTTCAGTGCTGCTTATGACTAGGTAAGTCTAGCTAATTCTGGGGTGCAGTATTAGTAGATTAACCTTTGCTGCACGCCTAAAACATATTCTTCAAACCCAGCTGTTTTTATTAATGAAGATGCTAGTGTTGATCTCCATCTGTCTGACTCTGTTAAGTCCAAACTCATATGGAAAAGAAAGGTACAATTTGTAGGGCCCATCAAATTCCACAAAGTCTATAAGGACTAGGCTAGAGACAGTTTTCAGTGACAGACTGTTCTCAAAACCACCATTCCCATGTTGCTGTTGTATTCTTTTCACTAGGCTAAGGTTAGCAGCCTAGATCTCTTCCTTAGGGGAATTAATTGCATTGAGCTAGGCATTTCTTCCCTCTTCCTTTCATTTATTAAGTTTTTTTTTTTTTGGACAGAGTCTTGTGCTGTTGCCCCAGTTAGAGTGCAGTGGCATCATCATAGCTCACTTCAACCTCAAACTCCTGGGCTCAAGCAATCCTTCTGCCTCAGCCTCCCGAGTAGCTGGGTTTACAGTCACACGCCATGACGCCTGGCTAATTTTTCTATTTTTGGTAGAGATGGGGGTCTCGCTCTCGTTCAGGCTGGTCTCGAGTTCCTGAGCTCAAGCAATCCTCTTGCCTTGGCTTCCCAGATTGCTAGGATTACAGGCGTGAGCCACCATGCCCCACCGTTTATTAAGTTATTATGGAGTGAATGTTCTGTTCCAGGCACTGTCCTAAGCTCTGCCAATGCAACAGTGAAGAAGACAGACACAGCACCCGCCCTGATGAAGTTTACAGTCTTGTAGCCCAGAAGATACTAGTGAAATGATCATTCAAATGTTATAATGTAAAATATCAACAACATAAGTGCTATGGGTGCCTTGGAATCTGATATAGTCTGAGGGATCAAGGAAGACTTCCTTGTAAAAATAGTGCTTGAATTGAGATCTTAAGAATGAGCTTCAGTTAACTAGATAGAGGGATGGAGTAAGAGAAAGAATTAATTTTAGACAAGGGAAAAGGAACAATCAAAGGCTGTATGGTGGTAGAGAGATGGAGCATTACAATGTGTCAAAGTTGTAACCACCTGTCATTTTATTTTTTATTTTTTATTTCAAAATATTAATTAAGGGGGTACAAGTGGTTTTGTTACATGGATACATTGTATAATGCTTAAGTCAGGGCTTTTGGGGTGCCCATCACCAGAATAGTGTTCATTTTACTGAATAGGTAAGTTTTTATCCTACATCCTCCCTCACAACCTCCCCACTTCTTGGATTCCAACGAACTTTACATCTCTTTGTGCCTGTGTATACCCACTGTTTAGCTCCCACTTATTAATGAGAACATGTGTTGTTTGGTTTTCCATTCCTGAGATATTTCACTTAGGATAATGGTCTCCAGTTCCATCCAAGTTTCTGCAAATAACATTATTTCATTTCTTTTTATGGCTGAGTAGTACTCCATGTTATATATATACCATATTTTCTTTATCCACTTGTGAATTGATGGGCACTTAGGTTGATTCCATATCTTTGCAATTGCTCTGCAATAAACATTTGAGTACAGGTATCTTTTTGATAACATGACTTCTTTTCCTTTGGGTATATATGCAGCAGTGGGTTAGCTGGATCAAACAGCAAGTCTAGTCTACCTTTATTTCTTTGAGGAACCTCCACACAGTTTTCCACAGAGGTTGTACTAATTTGCAGTCCCACAGTGTATAAGTGTTCTTTTCTCTCTGCATCCATGCCAGCATCTATCATTTTTTCACTTTTTAATCATGGCCATTCTGATAGGGGTAAGGTAGTATCTCATTGTGGTTTTAATTTGCATTTCCCTCATGATTAGTGATGCTGAACATTTTTTCATATGTTTGTTGGCAGTTTGTCTATCTTCTCTCAAAAACATCTCTTCATGTATTTTGCCCACTTTTTGATGGAGTTGTTCATTTTTTTCTTGCTGATTTGTTTCAGTTCTCTGTAGATTCTGGATATTAGACTTTTGTCAGATGTATAGTTTGCGAATATTTTCTCCCATTCTATAGGTCATCTATTCACTCTGTTGATTATTTCCTTTGCTGTGCAGAAGCTTCTTAATTTAAGTCTGATTTATGTATTTTTGTTGTTGCTGTATTTGCTTTTGGGGTCGTAGTCATAAATTCTTTGCCTAGGCTGATACCTAGAAGAATTTTTCTTATGTTTTCTTCTAGAATTTTTATGATTTCATGTCTTACATTTAAGTCTTTCATCCATTTTGAATTAATTTTTGTATATGGCAAGGAATGGGGGTCCTGTTTCATTCTTCTGCCTGTGGCTGTCCAATTTTCCCAGAACCATTTATTAAATAGAGCTTCCTTTCCCCAGTATATATTGTTGTCTGCTTTGTTGAAGATCAGTTAGTTGTAGGTAGATTGTTTTATTTCTGAGTTCTCTATTCTGTTCCATTGGTCTATGACTCACTTTTGCACCAGTACCACATTGTTTTGGTTACTATAACTACAATATCCCTTATGAACATAGATGCAAAAATCCACAGCAAAATACTAGCAAACAGAATACTAGGAAACAAAATACTAGCAAACAGATAATCCACCATGATCAAGTGGGTTTTGCCCCAGGGATGCAAGGATGGTTTATCATATACACATCAATAAATGTGATTCACCACATAAACAGAAACAAAAACAAATACCATATGATCATCTCAATAGATACAGAAAAAGCATTTGATAAAATCCAGCAGCCTTTCATCAAAAAAGTCTTCAATAAACTAGGCACAGAAGGAACATACTTCAAAATAATAAAAGCCGTATATGGCAAACTGACAACCAACATCATACTGAATGGGGAAAAGTTGGAAGCATTCCCCCTAAGAACTGGAACAAGACAAGGGTGCCCACTGTCACCACTTCTATTCAACATAGGGCTGGAAGTCCTAGCCAGAGCAATCAGGCAAGAAAAGAAATAAAGGACATCCAAATTGGCAAAGAGGAGGTCAAATTATCCCTGTTTGCTTATGATATGATCTTGTACCTAGAAAACCCTAAAAACTCCATCAAAAGACTCCTAGAATTGATAAGTTTGGCAAAGTTTCAGGTTACAAAACCAATGTACACAAATCAGTAGCATTTCTACATGCTAATAACAGTCAAGCTGAGAGTCAAATAAAAGAATCCATACCATTCACAATAGTTACAAAGAAAATATCTAGGAATATACTTATCCAAGGAGGTGAAAGATCTCGACAAGGAGTACTACAAAACACTGTTGAAAGTAATCGCAGATGACACAAACAAATGGAAAAACATCCCTTGCTCATGGATTGGTAGAATCAACATCGTTAAAATGTCCACAATGCCCAAAGTTATTTACAGATTCAATGCAATCCCCATCAAAATACCAATGTCATATTTCACAGATCTAGAAAAAATAATCCTAAGCTTCATATGGAACCAAAAACGTGCCCAAATTGCCAAAGCAATCTTAAGCAAAAATAACAAAAGTGGAGGCATCATATTACCTGACTTCAAATTATACCACCTGCCATTTTATTCCTCTCAAAAATCCTTTCTGCAAAGTAGCTAGTACTCTGATTTTACAGATGAAAAAATTAAAGCACAAATGGTTACTAGCTGCATGACCTTGGATAAGTAGCAGAGATAAAATTTAAAGCCAGGGTTCAGTGCCTCTAAGGTAGTGGTTCTCAATCAGAGGCTATACTGACACCCCCTCTCCCCATACATTTGGAAATATCTGGAGACGTTTTTAGTTGTCACAACTTGAGGGGGTACACTACTGACATCTAGTGGGTAGAGGCCAGGGATGCTGCTAAACATCCTACAATGCACAGGACAATAAACAACTATCCGGCTCAAAATTTCAATCGTGCCAAGGTTGAGAAACCCTGGGCTAGAGCCCAAGCTCCTAACCCTTCCACAGTTCTGCCTCTCTCCCTGGAGGCTTTTCAGTCCCTCGTGCAAATGGACTTCTGGCCAGTCAGCTCCAATTAGCCATTTATGCCCCAGTAGTGGACGTGGATTAGACTCAAGCAGGGACTTCTGCCACTTGGCAATTATCTCAATGATCCTCACCAGCTTTTTATTATCACTTCATCTCACAGATGAAGAAACAGAGGTAAATTACATACCTCAGTTTTCAGAATTCAAAGTGACAGAGCGATTGAGTCCAGCTCTTTCAAAATTGAATCTGATATTATTTTCCCTTCATACCATGGCCTTTCAAAGGCTAAATGCTTACTCTCAGTTTCGTCAAGTAAAATTGGCAAACTGGGGGTGCAGGTCTGGATTGGGGCTGCAGGGGTTCTATGAAGAGTTTGTCAAGTTTAGTGCCTGGATTAATTTTTTAGGAGCTTGAAAATCAGCCCAGTGTTATTCAGCTTGAATTCTTCTCTTGCTAGGCTCAAAGCACACCAGACACACAATCTGCTGTTTGTGTAGAAAATGTGTCAGGAGAGAAAAGGATAGCACCCACATGCGAGCATCTGCTCGAAAAATCCATTTCACCATTAACCATACAATTGAGTGAGAAAAACATCTGTGCCTGCTACAGCAGATGTAATCATAAAACCCAAATGTAGCAATGAAACAAACTGAAAGAGGGGCAGAGGATGAGAAACTGGAGAAACACATAGTTTTAGTGTCAGAAAGGGATGCATCTGTGGCTCAGCTCTTGCACCAATACTCTCACCTTCACCTTTCAAAAATGACACCATCCATAGGGAACAGCAAGATCGTAAGCAGGCAAATTATGCACGAGGCATAGCATCTCGAGCTCCAACCAGCAAGACAGCTCCGAGGAAGAAATAAACAAGGCAGAGGAATCCCGGAGACTGCAAATCAACAGCAAAAAATTAGATCTAAATATATGTTGGCAGCATTTCAATTTTAAGGCCAACTTAGAATTGTGGAACTAAAGAATGTAGAAAATGTCAAAGCTGAAGGGCCCTCAGAGATCAACTAGTTCAATCCTCAGTTTTACTCATGAGGAAACTGAGGCCCAGAGAGGGATGTAACTGCCCAAGGTCACACACATAGTTAGTGGCAGATGATCCTAGGTAGTTCCTGGAGGACACAATCTTTTTCAGACTGGCAAGAGGAGAAATTTTCATAAAACTTTTCACGTAGCTGAGAAAATCAGCTTGAAAGCATAACTGTGTTACAGCAATATAAATTTATACCTTGATTCTGGAATCCAAAAGCCAATGCTGATTACCCATCTTTGCTCAAAGTGCTGAGGTGTAATTCTGCTACTCAGGGTGGAATAGAAACCACTACTAGATCTCAGCAAATGACACCGCACATCTGCTTTGAAAACGAATATCAAATGTAAATGTGGCTCTGTTTCTCCTGGAGTGCCAGTTTTAAAGTGCTACAACTTCAATCTGAAAGTGGGAAGAAAAGACACCAACCAGGCCCAAGACACACCACCCTCATTGGTCAGTTTGCACGTCCAGTCAAGGAGTCTGCACCCAGGAAGCCAGGAAGCCTGGCATCGGCTCTTGTTCTGCTTAGAGCTAGCTATATGATCTGGGGACAAACAAAGACCACTGGACTTAGGCCCTCCCTAGCCTCTTCACTATGGAAGAATGGGATGACAAGAAGTAAAAGGAAAAGAGAAAATGGAGAAATGTGTGGGAAGAGATGGGGGGGAATTGGGGTGGGGCTGCCTCTCTCCCTGCCCATGCCCTCAGCTGCCAGCATAACTAGCAACATATTTTGGAGCCCAGACAATGCCTCTCTTCAATTCATCCATGGTGGCATCATTCATTTTTTCACTTGTGAAATCTCAGTTCAAATCCTTTGTCCATTTTTATTGGTTATTTTCTTATTAATGAATTATAAGAGGTGTTTAATATGTTTGCAACACAAGTACTTTCTCTAAGCGTTGCAAATATTTTCTCCCAGGCAAGATTTCCCTTTTCATTTTCTCAACAGTATTGTTCAAAGAGCAAACGTTTTTAATTTTGACAACATCAAATTTAACTACTGTGTTCTGTATACAAAACTTTTGCCTACCCTGAAGTCACAAAGATTTCCTCCTATGCTTTCTTCTAGATATTTCAGAGTTTGGGGTTTTACATTTAGCTCCATTTAGAATCCGTTTACACTTATTATCCATTTCTAGTTGATTTTTGCTTATGGCACAATGTAAAATTCAGTGTTCACTTTTCTCCCACACGGATGTCCAATTGGTCCAGCACTGTTGGTTGAAAAGATCGTTTTCTCCCCACTAAATTGCTTTGACACCTTTGATGAATTGATCATGTATAAGTGCCAGCTCTTTGCCTTGTGAGCAGACCTATTCTTCATAAACAGTACAAGGGGGCACACAAGTTTGCATGCATATTTGCACTAATTCCAATTCAATGGGGCTCAACTCATGAGGTCTGACTGTCTAGGACTTCACAGTTCTTCCCAGGGGTGAAGGAAGTTGAAAGAACAGGAAGCTACTTAGGCTAGTAATGATAACAGGCACACATGATTGGGACAATGCCCTTCTCTATTTCATATTCTTCACATCATTGTTCCTGCAAAACAACCCTGTGAAATAGTAATTAATATGATCCCCATGACTCAAGGTGAAGTGTTGAGAGGTAAATGACATATCTAAGGTTACATAAAGCTGGAGGAGCTGGGGTCTGAAACTAGACCCTAGGATGCCAGAGCTATGCTTTGAATCACTGTTTCTATTTCTCCTTGCAGCTCCATTACTCTATCTCTATAATGCTCTGTGATGATTCTCACTGAAAACAAACTCCTACTGTTCCCTTCCCTCCAAGCTGTTGAGTGCTAACTAATAAAAACAGTTAATATTTTTTGAGCACCAAAGGGCTTAAGCTCTTTACATTTACTAACTCATTCAATTCTCACAACAGCCTTAAATAAGTCCTGTACTATTATCATCTCCATTGCTCTGATGCAGAAAATAAGGCTCAGAGATATTAAGTAACTTGCTCTAAATCACACAACTATTAAATGGCACTGCCAGGATTATCTGCCCCCAAATTCCCTACTCGTAGCCACTATAACATGCCATCTTCTAGACCTTAAAATAGATTGTCCCTGTATAGTGGCACAGGGTAAGTTAAGGACATTGGTCAGCCACTAATGTGCTGTCACACCCCATAATGTGTTGAAAACAAGGCAGTTAATCTTGCCCTGCCAGAATGCAATGGCTCATGTGTTTTCCCACTTCTTCCTTGGGTCCATTTCTATGTTTTGTCACCCAAAGACGGGAGAGAAATGAGCATTTCAGGATCTCCTTCAGCAAACTTAGAATTTCCATGGAACCCTGTGTCTTCAGAAGATCAAAGGCTTCCATATTGTAAAGTGACACCCTCTGCTTTATTCTTTTTTGAATTTCAAGAAGAATAGTATATGTAAAATGTTTCATTTTTTAAAAAATATTTTTAATTATTATGAGTACACAATAGTTGTATATATTTATAGGGTGCATGTGATGTTTTGATACAGTCATACAATGTGAATTAATCAAACCAGGATAATTGGGGTATCCACCACCTCAGACATTTATCATTTCTTTGTGTCAGGAACATTCCAATTCCACTCTTTTAGTTATTTTAAAATATACCCTAACTTCTTGTTGATACTAGTCACTTTATTGTGCTATCAAATACCGTTCATTCTATCTAACTCTCCAAATATATTTTTGCACCCATTATCCATACCAGCTTTATCCACCACCCCTGCTATCATTCACAGCTTCTAGTAACCATGTCTCTACTCTCTGTCTCCATGAGATCAATTGTTTTAATATTTACCCCCATATATGACTGATAACGTGTGAGATTTGTCTTTCTGTGCTTGGCTTATTTCACTTAACATAATCTTCTCCAGTTCCATCCATGGTATTGCAAATGGCAGGATTTCAATCTCTTCTATGTGTATATAATATTCCATTGTGTATATGTACACAATTTCTTTATCCATTCATCTGTTGATGGATACTTAGGTTGATTCCAAATCTTGGCTATTGTGAATAGTGCTGCAATAAACATGGGAGTGCAGATATAATTTCAATACACTGATTTCCCTTCTTTTGGATATATACCTAGCAGTGGGATTTCTGGGTCACATGGTAGTTCTATTTTTAGTTTTTTGAGGATCCTCTATACTTTCTCCATAGTGGTTTTACTAATTTACATTCCCACTAAGAGTGTACGAGGGTTCCCCTTTCTGCACATGCTTGCCTGTTTTTTTGATAAAAGCCATCTTAATAGGGTGAGAAGATATCTCATTGTAGTTTTGATCTGGATTTCTCTGATGACTAATGATATTGAACATTTTTTAATATACCTGTTGGCCATTTGTATGTCTTTTTTTGAGAAATATCTATTCAAATCCTTTGTCTATTTTTTAATTGGATTATTTGCTTAAAATAAAAAAATCACGAGGAGGTAAAGACTTGTCCAAGTTCACACAGCAAGTATGCAGTGGAGTTGAGATTAAACCTCAGGTCCTTTGATGGCTTGCTACTAATTTTCAAATCAAAAGTCACTAACATTACAATCACTGTTTCTTAACATTGTGTCTCAGGAGATTCAGACGCAGACTGTAGCAACTCCAAGGCCTCTAAATATTTCCTTTAATAATTCTTTTGCCAAATTACGAGCATCCCAATATCACTATCTGGACCAATAGGATAGAGACAGCTGCACCTATGACCTCTCAAGTGATGTCACTTTAGCAGGCTCTTAAAACAGACTGGGCCAAAAGTAAAAGATTCCTGAAAGGAAGAAAAGAACATGTTACCTTGAAGAGTAATCAATTATGCAAATGGTTTCACTGCCTGTTATACCATGGATTATGCTTTCATTTTTCATATTAATGTTCTTTATGTGTTTCAATTAGTCACAGCAAATTACCTGTCCTTCGCCTTGGCAAGGGCAGCTCAGTGGGCCTCGGTGGAGTATTTTCCAAGTTCTATCTGGTAAATTTTTGCTTGAATTCTCCTTGACGCAGTAACATGTAATCTTTTTGAGTGCACGAAAGTGTTCCATTTGACACCATCTCATTCATGTAGGAAATTACCTATTGAATAAAGAGTTTGAGGGATCTGCCTTTTTTGTTTTTTGGCTATGGTGCTTTGCAAAAAATAATTTTAACTTAAATATAAAAAAATTGGAACATTAAAGAAAATTAAAATTCATTCAATACTTCTTAGTCATTCTAACAGAGAGGGCTTGTGGCCTGAAGCATACAAAAGAGCAGATACTCTAAAATCCCTGCCCACCTTCATTCCCCCTGGCCCAGTTCTGGGGAAGTGCCTGCCCCTCCTCTGCACTCCACCCCATGTCCCCCATATTTCCCATCCCAAGCACCTAACCAGCTGCATTTTAAAGGCCTGTTTACTAGTCAGTCTCTGCCCCCTTCCCCTAGCCTGTGAGACCTTCTAGGACAGGAACAATGTCTTTATGAGGACCGAATCCCTAGCTCTTAGCACACTGCACTGCACAGAACTAGGTGCTTAGTAAATGCCTGGTCAATGAAGCCATCTGCCTTTGGAAAACACTAGTGCATCTAGCTACAGTCTTATCTCACAAATTAGGCTTTGCTCAGGCTATAATTTAAGCATTATGTTGCTTTCCCATGATCGTCTCTGAGTAGTGAAACCAAATAACTTCTCTGTTCTTGAGGATCTCACAATCTAACTGAGCTTTGCCAAATTTTACCTTTCTAAAGGCCTTGTTGTAGCCTCCCTTCAGAGTGCTTCATCAGGAGTTGCCATTTTTCTTTTTTCTTTCGTGTGTGGCATGGTCCTTAAGATTAGCAAGCTCCTTCAGGTGACCATGAGACACTACTAGGATGGTGTCTCAGAGATCAAATACTTTGCTCCCACAGGCTGGTAATGTCTTTTGAATACGGGGAAGAGGAAGCCTCTTCTTCCCCAAACATCTTGGTTTAATTTTATTATTATTATTATTGTTATTATTATTTTGGTGTAGGGGAGGAGTGCTATAGAAACTTCAACTCATAATTATATTTCTGCTTTTCACCAGAGGATAATTTAAGTTTCTTTATTCTCCAATTCCTTTCCTTGTGTCATTTTATGACTTTGGGGAGGTGGAGAGAGAGCCTCTGTGGACTCTCTGAGTCTCTGTATAGAACTACAAGTTATTAATTCAATACCTCCACTATTGTATTCCCTCCTTGCTATTAATAATTACTATAGTCACCTGGGTTAAGAGTTATAAAAAAGCACTATTATTAGTTGAAACTTTAGATTAATTAAGCCCAATAAATGACATAAAAATATATTTGAAAACACCTTTAATTTTTATGCATTGCACAAATAAATGAATACAAATAATATTCATATTCATTAAGTCAATGTTTACTTGACTTGAGACACAGCTAAACTACAAAAGATCTTAAAAATATCCCATGAGGTCTCTTTTTCCAGAGAAGGCTTTATATGACACTCACTACTAATTGGGTAGCATCTAGAAACCATAGAGGAATAGTAGGGTTGAAAGGTCGTAAGAAGTTTGAGAGATTGTCTGGTTTCCTCTACCTTGGTACAATATACAATCCACCAAGGATTAGTGGTTATTCCTCTTTTTCTAGAGCTCTATAAGAAACATATCTGCCATATAACCTTCAGTTACCCATTCTGGCAATTTATTACAACAACAAGCAAAAAGTTCCTTTCTATGACTAAGCAATACCTTTCCTGCTTTGATGTAAGTGAAGTTCCTTATATTGTGTATTTGCTCCAAAGAGAACAACTAATCTCTGTTCCCTTTATAGAAATTCTTCATGCCCTTTAAAACTATAAATAAGATGATTCCAATCCTCATAATCTCCAGACTAAACAAAATCTAGTTCATTTCATTCTCGGTCTCTTTTATTTTTTTTCCTTTAATCTTGTTTATGACCAAAACAGGAACAGCCCTAAAATCTACTTTCTCCATTCCTGGTCCTTGGAACTACTGAAATCTGATACAAACCAAATCGTCCACCCACAAAGTCATTATGTCATATCCACAATTGTGAATAGGCAATTGCCTGGTAAAGTAAACAAAACAAAACAAACAAACAGGTATACAAGGAATCCTAAAGAGAGAGGCTGTGTGTGCATGTGTGTGTGTGTGTGTGTTGTGTGTGTTTCATTAAGGTTTAGAATTAAGCAGATATGAAAGTTTGTGTCATCAGTGATGAAGTGGTCAATTTTAAAAATGAATGACAAGAAATTAAGGGCAGCTAATTTAGAGATATCAATTGGAGGCCAAAAAATGGATTTCAAATTCTTAGAGAAAGGCAAATGATTATCAGTCAAAATTCCTACAAACAGAAGGTTCAACAGTAAAAGGCAGATGTAGTAGACTGGAAAAGAGGGAACCAGGGTTCATATTTTATTTAATGTTGGGTGAGTCTCTTAGCCTCTATTATCCTATAGTAACACCTCTTGGAGTAGCATTCCAGCTTACCAGTTTCCTTTCTCTGAGAATAGGCTCAATATGCAGGGGTTAACAGGCCTCCAGTGGTCATATTTGTATAACACTATGAGATCCTGGTCCCTTGCCATGTTTGTTGATCCAGAGGTAAGCACAGAATCCAAACCAGGTAAATGAGATTCTTTCTCTCATGAATTTATAGTCTGGGAAAAAAAAAGGCACAACGTACTCTTTGCTGTACAATGTCAAGTCCTTATTTCATTCTCTCTTGCTCATCTAACCTGAGTTCTTTACATGTCTCTCACGAGATACTAATTTCCTTGAGGGAAGGATCTTCGTCATATATCTCTTTACAGTATAACAGAGAAAACTTTTGAAGTGGATGTAAATGTTTATTATCTTTATTATGACGATCTCATGGGTGTATACATGTGTAAAAAATCATCACATTTTGTACTTTAAACATGTACAGAATATTGGACATCAGTCAAACCTCAATGAACTTGTAAAAAATGTTATGGAAGTCCATAAAAAGTAGCAACTACTCCTGACTGGTGTGAATATAAGAGAGATTTTTTTGTGATAAGAAGGTTTTATGTTTTGCAGTTAGCTCTGTGTACTTTCTACCATTCTCGCCATTTTCACTGTTCTCTTCTAAGTGAAACTTCTCTTTCCACAGCCCCCTGCTAACCTAAACATCACTGGGCTGTTTCATGACCAAGGGGTAGCACTGATTGTATCACAAGAGGAACATTTGACCCAAGGATGATTAATCTTATTGGGTAATTAGCTAGTCCAATCAAACACTTTCCACCCAGAAAATGATTGGATAATAAGAAACTCTTCTTGATGGCAGCTGTCTTAATCTGTTTGGGTTGTTATAACAAAAATACCATAAGCTGGGTGAGTTATAAACAACATAAATTTATTTCTCGCAGTTCTGGAGGCTGGGAAGTCCAAGATCAAGGTGCTGGCAGACTTGGTGACTAGTGAGGGCCCATACCTCATTAAGAATGCCTTCTCGCTGTGTCCTCACATGGTGGAAGGGATAAACAACCTCTCTCATGTCTCTTTGATAAAGGTTTAATCCCATTCACAGGGGCTTCACTCTTATAACCTCCCAAAAGCCCCACTTCTTAATATCATCACCTTGAGTTATAGGTTTCAACATATAAATTTTGGGGGGACAAAAACTTTCAGACCATAGCAATAGCAGAAGAAAATATTGGGAAGTGAAGAGAAAGAAGCCAAGATGATGTGAGAGTGCCCTGGATCAATAGTGACACCTTAGCAGCCCAAAGGAACAGAGCACTAGAGCAGAGTTACTGTGGCAAATTACAATAACTCCATTGTTTACAGTAACTTGAGTGAGACTCTCACTTTCTAATTCAAAGGCCAGAATTATTCCAACTTGGCATTATATTGTTAAGAAACCCACCTGGGTCCTGATGGACTCTGATTAGACTTCCCCCTTTTGCCAGTCTCACTTCTTGCCAAATATGAACATTTCTTCAGCAAGTGCAAACATACTGGGGACTTGCAAAATGAAAGCAATCTGCCCCAAGCAATGCTGTACATCATTAGTTTCAAGCAAGTTGTTTCAGGTCATTTTCTGAATTGATGTGCTAAACTTCCCTGTTTGGTAAGTGAAACAGTTTTACGCCTTTGGGGGAGAAGGGTGAAGGGTGTGGGCTGGATATTCTCTGTTTGCCCATCTGGATCCATTCTCTGCCTTTCTTTACCACGTTTTAAGCTCTTGGAGACTAGCTTATTGGACAGCACATCCAGGCCCCTATTCTCTGACTTCCATTTTGGCTTAGTCATGGGAAGCTCTGGCAGAATATTGGAGAATTGGCAAGAGGCACTGTTGGGCAGTGGCTGTATTCTTCCACATAAGGCTACAACTCCCATGTGATGTCCCCTCTTATACAGCTCTTACTCTATTCCTCCCATTGCCTCTTTAGACCCAGCTTCCAAGGCTTTCACCATTGTTAATGTTATTCCTTACTCGTTACCTGGCCTTTATGTAGTTGTTTTGCTGAACTCTCTTCAAATACCCTTTTCAAATGTGCCATCTCTTTCCAGTAGGATCCTGACACAGAGGTCTGATCAGTTTTAACTTAACTGTGTCAGCGTTGAACACCTATTAAACTTCTCTTTTCCTTAAAACTTCTAAGTGATATTAAGAGCCAACATGAACCTTCTATTCTAGACACAGGGATTCTTTTTGCCTCTGTGTTTTTTACCCCTAACACAGTACCTGGCACAGAGCTGGTACTCGTCAAAAGTGTGCTGAAATAATTTTGTTAATGTATCAATTAGTTCAAATTAATTTGACTTCTGAAATTAATTCTTGTATAAAGGATTTCTGATATTTTATATGAACCATTCTAATTTGTGATGAACACTCAACTTTGGTAGTAATTTAAGGAATGGAAATTAAAATAGCAATAGTGTAACATTCTACACCTATTAACAGATTTAAATCAGAACATCACATTCCTATATTGTAGCAAAGCTATATACTCATATATTTCTGGCAGCTGTATAAATTGGCATAGCCCATTTGAAAAGCAATATGGCAAAATGTATCAAGAGTCATAAAAATGACCCACTAATCCCACTCTTGGGGATTTATCCTAAGGAGATAACTGAGGAGAAGCGAAATACCATATGCATAAAGAGGCTCAATGAAGCATTATTTATAACAGCAACACTGGAAATTAACTAAAATGCCCAACACTAGAGAACTAGTTAAGCACATTCCAGTGCATCAAACAGATGGAACATTCTGCTCCCCATCAAAATATGCTTCCTATAGATGTGGCAACAAAAGAGAAAATTGTTTCACATATTAAAAGAAATGATGAAGAAAAAAAAGAAAGAAAAGGAAGGGGCTGTTATAAGCTGAAATGTGCCCCCACCATTCATATGTCAAAGTTCTAACCTGCAGTACCTCAGAGTGTAATTGAATTGGAGATAAGGTCTTTAAAGAGGTAATCGAGGTAAAATGAGGTCTTAAAGGTGAGTTCTAATCCAATATAACTGGTGTCCTTACAAGATGAGGAAATTTGGACACAGAGAGACACAAGACACATGTGCACACAGAGAGATGAGCTTGTGAGGACATAGGGAGAAGGCAGCCATGTTTAAGTCATGGAGAGAGGCCTCAGAAGAAACTAATCCTGCCAACACCTTGATCTCAGACTTCCAATCTGTAGTATTTTCTTATGGCAGCCCTACCAAACCAACACAGAGGCAAAATTCAAAATGGTGAGTGCACTGTTACTATTAAGTGTGTGTATGTGCATGTGTATATATATGTATGTGTGTGTATATGTTTGTATGCATATGTGTACATGTGTATATATATACCCACACACCCCAACAGACAAAGACAAAAAGTGAATATGCAAAACCAAAATGCACTAATTAGTTATGGTAGAGGGATATGGGTAGAGGAAATTAGTTATCTTGTAATATGCTATGATAGCTACATTTATCCAAGAAAAAAAGCCAGAGTGATGGCAATTTTGTTGAAACTCTGGTTCTATTATGCCATGAGTATTACTAGATTATTTCTCCAAATCAGAGGGAAAGAATGTGTGTCAAAGGTTTGATTGCGGCAGCATTGGTGAGAAACAGACTTGGTTGCAGCAGACTATGAGCTTATGAATAAATGTCCTTCCTCCCCGACTTTTTAACATAAGTTTAATAGGTTTATGTGCTGTACCTGGTATCTTTGTTGGCATTACTGTTTTAGTCAATTGTGAGTGTTAATCTATTGAATGACTAAAACATGGTAAATTAACTTGGTGTCTTGTTGTTAATAACTTTTTCTCCTGAAGAATGAACCTGTCATGCCTGGAAACAGTTGAAAATTCATGCTGTTGAACGGCAGCTCCACAGCTGGGCCTCTATCCCTGCTTAACAACCCCTTCATCCATCCCTAGAGAATCTTGCCTGGCTCCCAACTTCTTCAGACCTCTTCTCCCAACACCTGGGGCTACCAGTTTCTCCACCTAAAGCCTCAGCCTTTGCAAACCAAATCGAACCTCAAGTAGGGGAAGGTAAACAGCACTGAGATACCTCAGCCAGGTACTTCATTGTGATTGCTCCCCTAACCTTATGCCACAGCTGTCTCTCATAATTGGATCTTTGTTTTCCTTGTGCCTAGAGCTATATATTAATAATGTATCAAGTACTCCAACCATCTCAGAGGCCCCTGTCTTGTTTTATCCAATACCCAGAAACAAAGTCCAATCTCTGAACCTCAATCTAGGATTTGTGATCCTGCTACCTGCAGCACTAGCATCCTATCTGATGTCACTGACTCTGGAATTGTCCCTCACCCCATCACCACCACCAAATTCATCTGAGGGCCACCTGCATCTGAAACAATTCTGGGTTCTAAAAATGCAAATGCATAAGCACCACACACTCTTCTCTGGAGGTATGGTCCAAGAATCTGCACTTTATAAGCTTCCCGTATTATTCTGAGAAACACTAAAGTTCAAGAACCATTATTCTATGCAGCAGCTAAAGAGATCTTCCTAAAATTCATATCTGACCACTTCACTGCTCTGCTTTAAAACTTCCAATTCCTCATTATTCTTAGGTTTAAGTAGAAACTGCTTAAGGCAGCTTGCAAGGTCGTCCAGGACCTGACTCTTGTCTGCTTGTCCACATTTATCTCTTACTTTTCCCTGCTGGTCCAGTAATACCCAACTGTTGGTAGTTGCTGTACCCACCACGGTGTCACAACCCTCCATGCCTCTGTCCATGCCCTGTTTGCCTGATGAATGTCCGTTCTTCAAAACCATGCTCAAGTATCCTGTACCAACCCTATAAAGCCTTTACACACACACACACACACATACACACACACACACACACAAACTACACAGTACCCGGAGTTAACTGCTCTCTCTCTCTGATTATTCTGTGCCTAATTTTGTTAGTGCACTTACCTTAAAGAAACTGTATTTCTCTTATTTATTTATACATCATCTTTACCCACCTCCAGTCACTACCCTACCCTCTTCTAGGCTGTGAGTTCTTGGAATACAAGGACCCTTAATAATAATGGTTTAATGCTATTAACCATTATAATACCACTTAATAATCTCCATACTCAGAGTGTCTTGCACATGATAGGTGCTCTATAAATGTTGATCAGAACTCATTTGGACTCCTTAAAGCACCCACATTCCAGCCAAACTGTTTTGTGCACTGATAACATGAACAATCCTTCCCTGTCTTACTTCCTGACTTCCATGCATGCTGCTTCATGTCCATAAAGTTCACATATTCCACATGGCAAAACTAGATTCATTTTCCAAGTCCCTCTTCCAGTGCACAACTTGTCTCTTTGTACCCCAAATGTTGTGATTATGATGCTCTGTTTAACATCATAGTTAATTGAGGGCCAATAGTTTTACTCAACATCACATGTTCTGGTCTTTAGCTGGAACGATGATTGCCACATAGTAAATGCTCAACAGTTAGTTATTGGATTAATAACTAGCCATGGATATGGTATTCTTTTGCAAAGGTCATGAAATCTTGTTTGATCAGAAACCTAAAAATGGTTTCTTTTATTCAGCAAAGGCTAAAAACAACATGTGACATTGCTTTTTAAATATGTTGCTTTGCACTGTCAGTTCCTTATCAGATATTTCAATGGGATCCATCATTTTAGTATTTGACAATTCTCAAAAAAAATTAGTTCCAAGTCTTCATGGTACACAGGCCACCATTGAGGAAGTACAAATACCCTTTCTAATTTGAAAATTGATGCCTTTAGATGTTTTCTTGTCCTCTTTAAAAATCAAGATAAACTATTAAATGTTATTTAGCTTGTCTCACACCAAAAAGCGCTTTGGAATGAAAAGAAAAGGGAGAGAAGGAAGTCAATTAACATCCCTTTGAGCTCCAACTATGTCCTCATTGTAACCCAACAACATAGATAAGACTGCCTCCTGGATGTGAGGACAATACAGCTATGATATCTATTCCCACTTTAGAAATTAAAAAATGACAGTTAAGAGATATGAAAGGTATTTCTCACTATCACTCAATTCATAAATAGAAGAGTCAAGATTCAAATCCAAGTCTGACATCCACTAAGAGTATACTTTCCAGTAAACTAACTGCATCACCTTCTTGGAGCTCTTATTTTTTTTCCTAGTATCAATAAAAATAATGAAGATAAATTGTGAGACAAAACTTTTGAACTGAAGAGGTTGATTTCAGAGCTTGTATGTGTGTGTTTTCAACTTTCAATCTGTATGATTCATTCAACAATTAAATATTGAGGGGTCTCTGTATAAGCCACTGTGCTGGGAGCTGGGAGTATATATAGTAAGTTCAAAGATCATCATACTCTCTGTCCTCAGGGAGTTTACATTTGAGGGTGGGAAGACTTTAAATCATAGTTACAGAATGAGTTTTTTTTTCACCATTTGCAATCAAGGCTACAAAGGAGAAGACCGGGATAATCTGGACTGTAGAAAATGGACTTGGTCTCCTCTGGATGTCAGAGAAGATTTCCCTGAGGATGTGTTTTTGGGGTAAGATCTGGAGGATGACAAAGAGCTGACTAGGCAAAGGAGGTTGGAGAAAGAGCATTACAGACAGTAAGATTAGCATGTGAAGATCTTTGGAGGCAGGAAAGAGCATAGAGTTTTAGAGAAACTGAAAGAAGACTAAAAGGCAGACAAAGGTAAACATAGGACTAAGATTTTCATTCTTAGCCTGTACATTGCTAAGCTACTCCAAGTCAGCACTGGGCCCAGCTACGTAAGGTGAAGAATAAGCCCACACTCAGTTGCAAAGAAAAAAACAGGGACAGCTCAGCTGATAAAATGAGCAACAAAGCGAGTGCGTGCTACAGTTCATTTACCCTGGAAATTAAACCAACATGGCAGAGAATCCCAAGCTGCTCATCCCTGAGTCATCAAAACCATCCTGTGATTCAAGGGAATATCAAGACTCTGCCCCAATATTTTTGAATGAAAACTGCCCAACTTCTTTCTTATCATATCTATTTTTTAATCTGCTCTGAATATCCATCACCCAAACTAAACCTAGAAGGGTCAGTCTGTCTAGTTCCTAGGTGAATAAACCGTTCTCTGGACATTTTCTATTCAGTCGTGAATGGTGGAATGCAATCTTTTGGGGCCACATGTAGTGTAAAAAAGAGGTATAATTTAACTATTGTTTTCTCAGTCTCCCAAATAATAGGGAAATCAGCATAGTGCTGTCTTATGAGGATTACAGTATAAGCTGAAGTTCATCAAATCCTCAGGAAAGTCATCAAGAAAGGACGAATTTAGATAAGTTAAAGTTGTAAGTCAGGGCCCAACAAGCTGTGTAGCCTTTCACGCCAACCAATTCCCAATTCTTATTTTCAAAAATAATGTGAAATGATCATGATAAATAAAAATATGACATGAGTGATCATTTTTCTTAAAATTCTAAAGGAAAATTAATTTAAATATTGCTCCACTTAAAGTGCACAATTAGCAAAGTTTGGGAATGGTCCCAAGTGACAGTTTCAATCTTAGCTCTTCAAATAAAAGCAGACATATTTTTAGACAGTAGAACTGACTAAGATGTAAGTGGTTTGCAGTTAAAGTAATTGCATATCTGGTGGTGGTAAGTGAATTACAGGAGTGACAAATGCTGGTACTTAAATAATTTGAGGCAAACAACGTCTTCCTTCTGCACGGAGCAGATTCAAATGAGCAGAAGTCAATAAAACATCTGCCTCATTTATTCTGCTCTTGCCTACATAGCTGACGCCCAGTTCCCAGTTTGAGCTGAAGTTTTCCAAGCACACAGTACAGGCAGCAATGCCCTCCAACAACCATTTGGAAAACAGCAGTATGTCAAGACTCTGATTTCTAGCAGCAGCCAGCTTAGTTTTCTTAAAAGTAATAAATAATGATGAAAGTATCATTAAATATCCAATATTTAACCTTGACAAAAAGTTTGTTTTCTCGTTTCACTGGAAGAGGACTCTGATATTTAAGAAATATTAAGAATACCATTCAAATGTCACCTGCTCTCCTCTCTGCCTGAAATGCTTGGCATTGCCAACTCTCCATGTCAGCATCCTTTCTAGCTTTCAAGGTCATCTCAAATTCTCCTTATCATTCGACCCTTGTCATGGTGAATTCCCCCTCCCCGTGCTTTATATAACACTGGGTTATAGTCTAGTGCTTATTACTCTACATTCTGTTAGCTATACAAGGATACATCTGTCCACCCCAGTAAATTATAAGGTCCTGGAAGACAGGGGCCAGGATCCCCAGCCCACTAAAATAGTTTTGGTCACATAGTAATATTTAATAGAGGCTTGTTGAATTAGATACAAGAATTTAAAACCTTCTTTAAGCCAATCACCCTGAGATTTTTGAGGTAATACTTTGAAGATTTGTTGTGTCAACATGTATAGTTAAGAAACTATTTTTGAACCATCCAACTGACCCTGTTAGTCAGAAACCAGTCAGCCATGGTGCAACTATGCAGCTGGATAAACGTAGGAGTCTATATTCCCGAGTCTCTGTCAATCATGTTCTTCTAGAAGGTCCCCAGCTGCTATGTTTGACAAATTCATGGTTGGATAGGTTTGGGGATTGTTCTCTTGCCCATCTGGTAAACAGAACATCTTTGTTTAAAAAAAAAAAAAAGACAATCCTTAATTTCTGGAGACTTTTCTGGTTGGTGGGGAGGGCAAATAACAAAAATTGCAAAAGAAAAATCTAGTATTTATCTCTTTTTAAGTTCATAAATATCTATTTATTTTCAAAATACCAACCTAAATAGCACTAACCTGACTTTTAGAATAAATTAAGAACATAAATTTGTTCGGTATGTATTTTGTAAAATTAGTCATTTCATTGGTTCCATTAAAATATGCAACCTGATTATTGATTAAACACTTGTTTATGCATTGAGCTAAGCTAATAAGTTATGTAGCTTCATCAGCAACGCTGCAGCTGGACCTCTGAAATATGAAATTGGATCAGCATGGTGTAACTTTTTGTTAATAAAATATGCAGAAAATGTAGCAAAGTGTATACTCGGAGGTGTAAACTTGGAGGCTCAATTAGCATAAAAGTGTGATTATATAAATACAGAGCAGAATCAATTAAATGTACCATACAAGCTATGCATTGTGCAGCATTATTTTCAAATGACACCACTTTGTCACTAAATTTATCTTGCACATTACAAAACTGAATCAAAAGATAGGAATGGATACCTGTTTGTGTGACATTTATGGCTTGGTCTTTCAGATGAGAAAGTGCTTTCAATCTTCTTTCTTTCCTCCTGATATTTTACTTGGCAAAATACTGACAATTAGTGAAACTGGAAAAATTATATCTAAATATGTGCATAATTTAGCTAAATTAGGCATCACTCAAAAAAAATGATTTCCTAACACCCTCTTTAGACTTTCTTTCGGATAATGGGAGGTAGGAACTTTTCACTTCTCCGCTTAAATAAATAATTTTTTTAAGGTTACCCACTGTCAGCCAATCAAGAGGCTTTAGTCTAACAAAATATTAGGTACAGTCATGAATCGTTTAACAACAGGGATATGTTCTCAGAAATGCGTCTTTAGGAAATTTTGTCACTGTATGAACATCATAGACTGTACTTACACAAACCCAGATGGTATAGCCTACTAAACACCTAGGCTACACACATGTACAGCATGTTACTGTGCTGAATACTGTAGACAATTGTAACACATTGGTAAGTATTTGTGTGCTAAACATATCTAAACATAGAAAAGATTCAGTAAAAAGATGTTATAAAAAATGAAACACGGTACACCTGTAGAGGGCACTTCCCATGAATGTAACTTGCAGGACTGGAAGTTGCTCTGGGTGAGTCAGTGAGTGAGTGGCAAGTGAATGTGAAGCCCTAGGATATTACTCTGCACTACCATAGACTTTATAAACCCTGTACACTTAGCCTACACAAATTTATAAAAACTAATTTTCTTTCTTCAGTAATAAATTAACTTTAGCTCACTGTAACATTTTTACTTTATAAACTTTTAAATGTGTTTTAATTTTTTGACTCTTATAATAAAACAAAGCTTAAAACACAAAAACATTGTAAAATACAGAAATATTTTCTTTCTTATATCCTTATTGTATAAGTTTTTATTTATTTTTTGAAAATTTTTATTTTACTTTTCCTTTCTAATCTTTTTTGCAAAAAACTAAGACATAAAGACACACTTGTCTTTATGCTAATAAGTTATGGCCTACACAGATTCAGAATCATCAGGACATCACTGGGCAATAGGAATTTTTCAGCTCCTTTATAATCTTATGGGACCACCATCGCATATGTGTTCCCTCATCGACCAAACCATTGTTATGCGGCCCATGACTGTACTGAAATATCAGATTATTTTCTTTGAAGTTAAGTGATGCAGTGTGGTCACAGTACCTTAATCCAGGTATTGATCTCATTTATTCATGAAATAAATTTGGGGACAAAAAGAGCAGGCTTCTTTCCCTCTTCCATCAAAGATATGACTTTGCTATCACCACTCTCTCTTTGACCTTCACCTTGTACATCCCGGGGATATACACAGTTGGATGGAAAACTAAACTTTACCTCAGCCTAAGAAAGTGTAGAAATACAAAAAAAATCCAAAAATGTAACACTTTCTTCAGGCTGGACAATCATATTTCAACAGTCCTATTATAGGATGAACATATTCCTTTAAAAGGTAACTCAGATATCTACGTTTTTAAAAGTACTTAAGATATCACATCCTACGTTATTTCATTTTATTTTATCTCAAAAGATTTAAGGAGTACAAGTGTTTTTTGTTACATGGATGAATTATATAGTGGTGAAATCAGGGATTTTAGTGTACCTGTCATGTGAAGTGTATACATTGTACCCAATAGATAGGTTTTGATCCCCTATCCCCCACCCTCACCTCTTCGTAATTTTTGATGCCCATTATTCTACTTTGTGTGACCATATATATTCATTGTTTAACTCACTCTTATAAGTGAGAACATATGGTATTTGGTTTTCCATTCCCGACATACTTCACTTAGGATGATGGTCTCCAGTTCCACCCAATTAGCTGCAAAAGACATTATTTCATTCCTTTTCAAAGCTGAGTAGTGCTCCAAGGTATATATATACCACATATTCTTTATCCACTAATCAGTTGATGAGCACTTAGGTTGATTCCTTACCTTCCCAATGGTGAATCATGCTGTGATAAGTATTTGGGTGCAGGTGTCTTTTTGATATGATGAATTATTTTCATTTGGGTAAAATACCCAGCAGTGAAATTTCTGGATCGAATGGTAGTTCTACTTCTAGCTCTTTGAGGAATCACCGTACTGTTCTCCATATGGGTGATACTAATTTACATTCCCACAAACAGTGTATAAGTGTTCCCTTTTCATCGCATCCATGCCAGCATCTATTGTATTTTGGCTTTGTTTAAAAGGATTTCTATAACTTGCTTTATTATTCAATTATTAAGTAGTATATATATTTTTTATTTCAAAATATTAAGGGGGTAAAAATGTTTTAGGTTACATGGATTGTTTTTGTAATGCTTGAGTCCTGGCTATAGGTGTGCCTATCACCCAAATAGTATTCATAGAACACATTATGTTGGTTTAGTCCCCTCTCCTCCTCCCCTCTCCCCCCTGGTTGCCTTCCACTGAATTTTGCTTCCCTCTGAACATATTTGTGCTCATCGGTTAGTTCCAGTTTAATAGTGAGTACATGTGGAATTTGTTTTTCCATTCTTGAGATACTCCACATAGGAGAATGGTCTCCAGTTCCATCCAGATTGTTGCAAAAGGTAATAATTCATCTTTTTATGGTTGAGCAGTACTCCATGGTGTACATATACCACATTTTATTAATCCACTCGTGAATTGATGGGCACTTGGGTTGATTCCACATCTTTGCAATTGTGAATTGTGCTGTAATAAACATTCAAGTGCAGGAGTTTTTTTTTTTCCTAAAATGACTTCTTTTCCTTTGGGTAAATATCAATAGTGGGAATGCTGGATCAAATGGTAGGTCTACTTTTAATTCTTTGGGGAATCTCCACACTGTTTCCCATATAAATTATACTAATTGGCAGTCCCACCAACAGCATATGAGCATTCCATCCTCACTGAATCCATGATAGCATCTATTGTTTTTTGGACTTTTTAATAAATGCCATTTTAACTGGGGTAAGGTGATAACACATTGTGGTTTTAATTTGCATTTCCCTGATGATTAGTGCTGTTGAGCATTTTTTCGTATGCTTGTTTGCCAATTGTCTTTCTTCTTCTGAGAAGCTTCTGTTCATGTCTTTTGCCCACTATTTAATAGGATTGTTTGTTTTTCTCTTGCTGATTTGCTTGAGTCCTTTGTAAATTCTGGTTATTAGCCCTTAATAGGATATGTGGCTTGTGAATGTTTTCTTCCATTTTGTATGTTGTCTATTTGCTCTGTTTATTGTTCTCATAGCTGAGGAGAAGCTTTTAGTTTAATCAAATCCCATTTATTAATTTTTGTTGTTGCCATGATTGCCATTGGGGTCTTTGTCATAAATTCTTTGCCTAGACCAATATCTAGAAGAGGTTTTCCTACATTTTCCTCTAGAACTCTTACAGTTGCATGCCATAGACTTCAATTTTTTATCCATCTTGATTAATTTTTGTGAGTGTTGAGAGGTAGGGGTCCTGTTTCATTCTTCTGCATGTGGCTGTCCAGTTTTCCCAGCACCATTTACTGAATAAGGCTTCTTTTCCACAGTGTATGTTATTTCCTGCTTTGTCAAAGAACACTTGATTGTAGGTAGATGGCTTTATGTCTGCGTTCTCTGCTTTGTTCCATTGGTCTATGTCTCTGTTGTTGTACCAGTACCATGCTGGGTTGGGTACTATAGGCTTGTAGTATAGTTTGAAGTCTGGAAATCTTATGCCTCCAGATTTGTTCTCTTTGTTTAGGATTGCTTTGGCTATTCAGGCTCTTTTCTGGTTCCAAACAAAGCATAGAATTATTTTTTCTAGATCTGTGAAGTATGACTTTGGTAACTTGATGAGGATGCATGAATTGTAAATCACTTTGGGTTGTATGGACATTTTAACAATGTTGATTCTACCTATCCATGATCATGATATGTTCTTCCATTTGTTTGTTTCCTCTGATTCCTTTCCTCAGAGTTTCATAGTTCTTCTTGTAGAGATCTTCCTCCTCCTTGGTTAAGTATATTCCTAGGTATTTTTTTGTAACTATTATGAATGGTATTGAGTCTTTGATTTGACTCTCAGCTTGACTGTTATTAGTATATAGAAAAGCTATTGATTTATGTACGTTGATTTTGTATCCTGAAATTTTGATGAATTTATTTATCAGTTTCAGGAGCCTCTTGGTGGAATCCTTGGGTTTTCTAGATACAAGATCATGTCATCAGAGAAGAGTGATAGTTTGACCTCCTCTTTCCTGAATTACATACCCTTAATATTCTTCTCTTGCCACCTTGCCCTGGTTAGGGCTTCCAGCACTATGTTGAATAGAAGTGGTGACAGGTGGAATCCTTGTCTTGTTCCAGTTCTTAGGAGTAATGCTTTCAACTTTTCCCCATTCAGTATGATGTTGGCTATGGGTTTGTCATATATCACTTCTATAATTGTGAGATATGTTCCTTCTATGCCTAGCGTGTAGAGGGTTTTTGTCATGGGTGCTGGGTTTTGTTGAATGCTTTTTCTGCATCTATTGAGATGATCATATGATCTTTGTTATTGCTTTTGTTTATGTAGTGAATCACATTTATTGATTTATGTTTGTTGAATCATCCTTGCATCGTGGGGATGAAGCCCACTTGTTCCTGGTGGATTATTTTATTAATGTGCTATTGAATTCAGTTTGCTAGTATTTTATTGAGGATTTTTGCATCTACATTCATAAGGGATATTGGTCTATATTTTTCTTTTTTTGTTGTGTCCTTTCCTTGCTTTGGTATCAAAGTGATACTAGCTTCATGGAATGAGTTGGGGAGGATTCCCTCCTTCTCAATATTATGGAATAATTTCTGTATTATGGTCACCAGGTCTTCTTTGTAGGTGTGATAGAAATAGTCCGTGAATCCATCTGGTCAAGGGCTTTTTTTGTTGGGGGGTATTTTATTACTGATTCGATCTCACTGTTCATTATTGGTAAGTTCAGGAGTTCTATTTCTTCCTGGTTGAGTCTTGGGAGATTGTGTGTTTCCAGAAACTTGTCCATTTCCTCTATGTTCTCTAGTTTATGCATGCAGAGGTTTACATAGTATTCGTGGATGATGTGGATGATGTTTTGTACTTCTGAAGTATCAGCTGTAATGCCACCTTATTCATTTCTGACTGAGCTTATTTGGATCCTTTCTCTTCTGTTCTTCATTAATCTATCAAGAGGTTTGTTGATTTTGTTTACCTTTGCAAAGAATCAAATTTTTGTTTCATTAATCCTTTGTATTGTTTTTTTTGTTTTCCTATTCATTTAGTTCTGCTCTGACCTTTGTTATTTCTTTTCTTCTGCTGGCTTTGGGTTTGGTTTGTTCTTCCTATTCTAGTTCCTTGAGGTGTGACATTAGATTGTTATTTTGTGATCTTTCTGTCTTTTTTATGTAGGAATTTAAGGCTATGAATTTTCCTCTAAAGAATGCTTTGGCTGTGTCCCATAGATTTTGATAGTTTGTGCCCCCCCTTTGTTGTTCAGCTCAAATAACTTTTTGATTTTCATCTAAATTTCATTCTTGACCCAATAATCATTCAGCAGCGGGTGTTTAATTTCCATGACATTGTGTAGGTTTGAATATTTCTCTTTTGATTGATTTCTAGTTTTATGCTGCTATGGTCTGAGAGGGTACATGGTATGATTTTGATTTTTTTGAATTTGTTGAGACCTGTTTTGTGGCGTAAGATATGATCAGTCTTAGAAAATGTCGCATGTGCTGCTGAGAACAATGTGTATTTATTTTGGATAGAATGTTCTGTAAATGTCTGTTAGGACCATTTGACTTAGAGTTTGGTTTAAGTCCATTGTTTCCTTATTTATTTTCTGCTTCAATGATTTGTTGAGCTCTGACAGTGAGGTATTGAATTCCCCAGCAAATATGATGGTGCTGTCTATTTATTTGCCTAGCTCAATTAAGATGTGCTTTATGTACCTGGGAGCTCCTTTGTTGGGGACATATATGTTTGGGATTCTGTCTTCTTCTTGGATAGCTCCCTTTACCATTATATAATGATCCTCTTTATCTTTCTTTACCTATGCTGGCTTAATGTCAATTTTATCTGATATGAGAATGGCTACACCTGCTCCTTTTGATTTCCATTGGCATGGAATATTTTTTTCCATCCTTTCATGTTGAGTTGGTGTGCATCCTCATGATTTAGATGTGTTTCCTGGAGACAGAAGATACTTGGGATGTGTTTTTTCATCCTTTCTGCCAGCCTGTGTCTTTTGAGAGGAGCATTCAGTCTGTTTACATTGATTGATAGCATTGATATGTGGGATGTTGGTCTGTTCATCCTGTTGGGTAGTCCCTTATTGCTTTGTTTTACCTCTTTTTCTATTGTTTTATAGGAGTTGTGAGTTTGGGCTTTTATTAGGTGAATTTACACTGGTGGCTATCTGTTGTGCTGATTTGTGTATAGTGCTGTTCTGAGTATTCATTCAGAGCAGGTCTGGTCATGGCAAATTCCTTCAGTGTTTGCTTGTCTGGAAGGACTTAATTTCTCCACTATTGTGAAACTTAATTTTGCAGGATACAAAATTCTCAGCTGACAGTTGTTCAGTTTAAGTCAATTAAAGATGGGGCCCCAATCCCTTCTGGCTTATAAGGTTTCCACTGAGAAGTCTGCAGTTAGCCTGATGGGTTTTCCTCATAGGTTATTTGATGCTTTTGTCTTGCTGCTTGAAGAATTTTCTCCTTCACTTTGACTTTAGCCAGACTGATAATTATGTGTCTTGGAGATGACCTATTTGTGATGAATCTTTCCGCTGTTTGATGTCCATCTTCTATCTGTATGTCTAAATTTCTGGTGATGTCTGGGAAGTTTTCCTCAATAATTTCCTCAAGTAGGTTTTCCATGCTTTTAGCTCTTTCTTCTTCACCCTCAGGATACCTATAATTCAAATGTTAGTTTGCTTCACATAGTCCCATCTCTCTCTCAGTGATTGCTCTGACTTTTTGTATAAACTTCTCTGCCTCTTTGACTGGGTTATCTCAAGAGCCTTGTCTTCAAGCACTGAGATTCTTTCTTCTCCTTTTTTTTAGCCCATTGTTAAAGATTTCAACTGCATTTTGAAATTCCCTGAATGACTCTTTCATTTCTTCAAGTTCTGTTATGTCCTTTCTTATGTTGTCTAGCTCTCTAGTGTCTTTTTCATTTTTTTCATTGATTTCCTGAATTTTTTTTAGATTCTTTTGTTTTTTTCAACTTTCTCTTCAATTCCAGTCATCTTATTTGCCATCCGTATTCTGAATTACATTTATGTCATTTAGGCAACTTCCTTGTGGGTAGAGTCCCCTACTGTAGCTCCATTGTGTTCTCTTGGGTGTGTCAAACTATTTTGTTTTTTCGTGTTTCCAGGGTTCTTCTGCTGGTTTCTTCTCATCTGGCTCCTCTTCTCTTGGCTCTGAGATAATAGGAATGCAGGGCACCTGTTCTCCTTGCTAGGGACTCTCTAGAACCAAGTGCAGGAGTGATGGTTGCTCAGGGCTGGTAGGTCCTGAGTGAAGTGTTGGACCTCAGGGAGATTCTCCCAGCCCAATGGTACTCAGTACTGAGTGGGGACTCAGTAGTGGGGGGGGTACAGGGTGGGGACTCAGTAGTGGGGGGGTACAGGGTGGGGACTCAGTGGTGGGGTTGTGGGGTCCAGGCACAACTCTGGAATCTTGGGGGAGGAGTTGCAGACCTGGAGTGGGCCCTGAAGCTACAGGAGCAGAGCCTCAGACTCAGGCACAGTAAGAGCTTCAGAGCTGGCTCTAGGAATTTCATGGCAGAGCCACCCATACAGGGGGCTGTTCTACCAGCATGGGGACTGCTGATGCCCAGTCATGCAGGCAGGGGTTTCTCTCAGCTGCCCAGTTTCTGTGTAAGTGGGCCGAAGCTGCTGGTTGGCCCAGGTTCTCCCTCTACACCTAGGACCCACTGAGGCAGTCACCTCAGTATTCCCATGTGGTGCTTGTGGTGTCTGAGGCTCCCCTTCCGTTTGGCTTCCATGCTGGGGAGGAGGCATGCTCAACCTCCAGTCACAGGGCTTGATACAAGGGAGCATCTCTTCTCTCCCCATCCTGGCATGGGAGATACTAAGGTTACTGCTGGGTGGCTGGGACCTGAGTTGACCTGGATCTTTGCACCAGAGTGATCAGGATGTCATCAGTTGCAGCAGCCTAGGATTGGCAGTTACCAAATCTCTGCTGCACCTGCTCTCTGGTGGAATGTCTCTGCACAGACTCTGAGCAGCTCCCCAGTCAGCCCAGAATTCTGCAGTGGAGTAGGGAGACCCCTCACAGATTGAGCTGCCTGGAACTTTTGTTTCTTTCCTAATAGACAGTGTTCCCTTGGGTTGCCTCTATCCCGTTGTCTTCAGCTCTTCCCAGCAGTGTGAATTGTGTTGGGTTCCCCAGCTTAATCTCCAAGATGGTGAGTGGTACTTGTGGGTAAGAATCAGCCATGCCTTGTTTGATTGAGTTGGTAGATACTGTGATGGGCTATAGAGTTATTCTCCCTGTCAGTGATTGATGCTTGCAGGAAAGAGCCAACTGCTGAGATATTCTTTTGTGTCCGTGGTAATCTCTAGTCCCTCAGGCTTTGAGAAGGCCCCTGTAGCTCCCAGGGGATTGCTTGATGTCCACCACAGCAGAGGTGTGTGGAGGAGTGAGGCAGAGCATGGTTAGGTTGAGCAAGCCTGGAAGGCTTTGCAAACCTCGGCAGGGCTCAGATGTTGTTTTCCTGGCTGCTTGGGGGAGCTGCTGGGAGGAAAGTCAAGGCAGGCTCTCCAGACAAGGAGGGCTTTTTTTGGTGTGGGGGCCTGAATGTTTGTTTACTATGGCACACTGGGCTTGGGTATTCCCTGCTGGAGAGCCTGCCTTAATCCAACAACATGGCTTTCCTGTGGGGACAATGGGCGCTCTCCTAGATTGCTGTGTCTTGGACACCCACAGTATTCTCCCATCAGTTCTGTCCACACGGGCAACCTTGCCTCCTGAGTCCAGATCCCAAACCTACCCCCAGTGTACCCCACAACCCGCTTGAGTGTGGGGGGCATGGGATCTTGCCTGCATGTCTGACCCATTGGCCTGTGTCTCTGCAAAATGCTGGCAGGCAGGGAGCTCCCAGATTGGGCATTCCTGGTCTCCTGCAGGTCCTCAAGGGGAGAGGTGTGGGCTCCAGTCTCTGTGGAAACTTCAGACTGCAAGATGTGCCAGCTGGGGAGAGGCAGCCGCTCCCCAAATTCTCAGCTCAATCCTTTTTGCAGTGGGTGGGAGAGAGGCAGGGAAGAATAAGAGTATGAATGGATGAAAGCCAGCTCTCCAGCCTCTCAAGTCATACTCCTTGGAGGGGAACACAGCACAGAATGTTCAATGTCTGTGATCATGCATGTTCTCCCCATTATTCCATGTTTGCCACAGTGCTTGGTCTCGTGGGGGTAGAAAAGCTTCCAAAAAACTTGGTAGCCCACTGGTCACTGATGAAGTGTGGGAGGGTGAAAGAGATTCCCCCCTTACCCCTTCACTGGGCTCTGAGCCTCTGTGGGTTTGATTATCACTGATGTCTTTTTTCCTTTATCTTCTTCCTTCTCTGCTTCACAAGTTTCCTCCATGAGGTCCCCAGCAGGCTCCAGCACTTCTCTCTATGATCTATACCTGAGCTGCATCTCCTCGCCACTCTCCTTTATCTGAGACCCTCCCTTCCCTCCAGGATGGTCCAGCAAGTGATGTCTCTAGTCAGCCATCTTTCCCCAACCCCTGTTTTTTGACTTTTTAATAATGGCCATTCTGACATGGGTAAGATTGTATCACATTGTGGTTTTAATTTGCATTTCCCTGATGCTTAGTGATGTTGAGAATGCTTTCAGATGTTATTGGCCATTTGTATATCTTCTCTTGAAAAAAAAATCTGTTCATGCATTTTACCCACTTTTTAATGAAGTTATTTGTTTTTCTCCTGTTGATTTGTTTGAGTGCCTTATAGATTCTGGATATTAGTCCTTTGTCAGATACATAGTTTATAAATATTTTCTCCCATTCTGTAGGTTGTTTATTTGTTCTGGTGACAACTTCCTTTGCTGTGCAGAAACTTTTTAGTTTATTTAAGTCCCATTTATTTATTTTTGTTGTTACTATATTTGCTGTTGGGGTCTTAGTCATAAATTCTTTGCCTATGCCAACATCCAGAAGAGTTTTTCCTATGTTTTCTTCTGGAATTTTTGTAGTATCAGGTCTTCCACTTATGTCTTCAATCCATCTTGAGTTAATTGTTGTATATGGTGAGAGAAAGGTATCCATTTTCAATCTTCCACATGTGGCTCTCCAATTATCCCAGCACAAATTATAGAATATGGTGTGATTTTTCCAGTATATGAGCTTATCTGCTTTGTCAAAAATCAGCTGGTTGTAGGCAAATGGTTTTCTTCCTGGGTTCTCTATTCTGTGCCATTGACCTATGTGTCAAATTAAGTCAGGAAATGTGATGTCTCCAGATTTATTCATTTTGCTTATCATTGCTTTGGCTATTCAGGCTCTTTTTTAATTCTATGTGAAATTTAGGATTGTTTTTTTGAATTCTCAGAAAAATGACATTGGTGTTTTTATGGAAATTGCATTGAATCTGTAAATCACTGTGGGTAGTATGTACCTATTAACAGTATAGATTCTTCCAATCCACAAGCATGGGATTTTTTTCCATTTTCTTGTGTCATCTATGATTTCTTTCATCAATGTTTTATAGTTCCCCTCATAGAGATCTTTCACCTACTTCGTTGAGTGTATTATTAGGCATTTTATTTTCTTTGGAGCTATTGTAAGTGGTATTGAGTTCTTGATTTGATTCTCAGCTTGACTGTTATTAGCGTATAGGAATGCTGCTGATTTGTGTACATTAATTTTCTATTCTATGAATTTACTGAATCTTTTTAGTAATTTTGGGAATCTTTTAGAGGTGTCTTTAGGGTTTTCTAGATATAAGATCATATCATCAGAAAACAGGGATAGTTTGACCTCCTCGTTCCCAATTTGGATGCCCTTTATTTCTTTCTCTTACTTGATTGCTCTGCCTAGGGATTCCAGTACTATGTTAAATAGAAGTGGTGACAGTGGGCACCCTTGTTCCAGTTCTTAAGGGGAATACTTTCAACTTTCCTCCATTCAGTATGATGGTGGCTGTGGGTTTTTCATACAAACCTTTTATTATTTTGAGGTATGTTTATTCTGTATCTATTTTATTGAGGGTTTTTATCATGAAGGGGCTGGATTTTATCAAATAAGCATTTGATAAAATGCTTGTATCTATTGAGATGATCATATGTCTTTGTTTTTAATTCGGTTTGTGTGGTGAATCACATTTATTAATTTGTGTGTGTTGAACCATCCTTGAATCCCTGGGATGAAACTCACTTCATCATCATGAATTATATTTTTGATGTGCTCTTGGGTTTGGTTTGCTAATATTTTGTTGAGGATTTTTACATCTATGCTCATGAAGGATATTGGTCTGTAGTTTTCCTTTTTCATTGTGTCCTTTCCTGGCTTTGGTATCAGAGTGACACTGGCTTCATAGAATGAGATAGGGAGGATTTTCTCCTTCTCTATGTTATGGAACAGTTTCAGTAGGATAGGTGGCAGTTCTTTGCAGGTCTGGCAGAATTTGGATGTGAGTCAGTTTGGTCCTGGGCTTTGTTGTTGTTGTTGTTGGTAGATTGTTTAAAAAAAATCTATTTCAACCTCACTACTCGTTATTAGTCTGTTAAGCATTTCTCTTTCTTTCTCATTCAAGCTTGGGATGTTGTGTGTTTCCAAAAATTTATCCATTTCCTCTATATTTTCTAGCTTGTATGAGTAGAGGTTTTCATAGTAGTCTCAGATGCTATTTTATAGATTTTCTGTGATATCAGTTGTGATGTCTCCTTTCTCATTTATGATTGAGCTTCTCTGCATCCTTGTTCTTCTATTCCTGGTTAATTTAGATAGTGATCTGTTGGTTTTGTTTATTTTTTTCATTGATCCTCTGTATTTTTTTTGTTTGTTTCCATTTTGTTCAGTTTTGCTCTGGGCTTTGTTATTTCCTTTCTTCTGCTAGCTTTGTGTTTGGTTTGTTCTTCTTTTTATAATTCCTTGAGGTATGACATTAGGTTGTTAATTTGTAACATTTTTGTCATTTTGATGTAGGCATTTAGTGTTATGAACTTCCCTCTCACCTCTGCTTTTCCTATATAACAGAGGTTTTGATAGCTTATGTCATTTCTGACATTCAATTAGAAAAATCTACTGATTTATATCTTGATTCCATCATTGACCCAAGGATCATTCAGCAGAAGGTTGTTTAATTTCCATGACTTTGTGTAGTTTTGAGAGTTTCTGTTGGAATTTATTTTTAGTTTTATTCCCCTGTGGTATGCAGAGATACATAACATAATTTCATTTTTTTTAATTAGCTGAGACTTATTTGGTGCCATAACCTGTGATCTATTTTGGAAAATGTTCCATGTGCTGATGAGAAGAGTATACATTCTGCAGTTTGGAGGCAAAATGTTCTTTAAATGTCTGTTTGGTCCATTTGTTCCAGAATCACATTTAAGTCCAATGTTTCCCTGTTGATTTTCAACCTTGATGGCCTAGTTTTGTCCTTGGAGTGTTGAAGTCCCTGACTATTGTGATGTTGCTCTTTATTTCTTTCCTTAAGTCTAGTAGTGTTTGTTTCATGAATCTGGGAGCTCTGGTGTTAGGTGCATGTATATTTAATATTGTTATTGCTTCTTAGCCTTTTGGCTAAGATGAAGTGTGTGTGTTGAATATTGTTGTATCTTCTTTTTGAATTGATCCTTTTATCATTCTATAATGGTCATCTTTATCTTTTTTAGTGCTGTTGATGTAAAGTCTATTTTATCTGATATGAGAATAGCTACTCTTGCTCTCTTCTGGTTTCCATTTGCTTAGAATATTTTTCCAACCTCTTTATCTTCAATCTATGAGAATCTTTACAAGGTAAATGGGTTTCTTGGAGCCATGATATATTTGGGTTTTGTTTTTTTATTCATTCTGCCAATATGTTTTCTAAAAGGGGCATTTATACCATTCACATTCAGTGTTAATATTGCTTTGTGAGATACTGTACCAGACATCATGTTGAGTAAATGGTCATTAAATATGAAATGTCTGATTTTAAATCAAAAGTGTAGTTTATTATATCTCAAACAAGAAGTAGTACAATTAATCAAAGTATGCACCTAAACTATCCATACAGTTTTTCCATCTTAACAGTACCTTGTTTATGCCAGCAGCAAAGAAGCCTGGATAACAGAAGTAGCACCTAACTAAAGGTGTTTTCCACAGTTGTTGAGAATTAATATTTCCTGTTTATGAAGGGCCAAAGCCTAAAGAAGTGGTGAACAGTTGGCAAGAATCTAGTGTTTTCAGCAGAAATGAAAGAGAAGAGGTAATTTGCCAAGTTCAGCCAGATGAAGAAAACAAGCATTTTTTGTGTGACATGTGGTAGAGTGTTGTCTTGCAAGAGGATTGGCCTGTATCTACTGACCAATCTCAGCAGCTTAATCACAAGCATCCTCATCATTTTATCCAATTGGTTGCAGTAGACATACATTATAATTGAATACACAGGTTTCATGAAGCTGTAGTGTATAATACCAGCACTGGACCACCAAACAGACAGCATTAACTTTTTTTGATGAGTAGTCAGTTTTGGACTGTGTTTTGTCTTTATCCAACCATTCTGTTGAATGCTTGTGAGTGAGAGAAAGAATCCATTTTTCATCACATGTAACAATAAGTGTAAAAATGGCTCACCTTTATGTCATGTGACAGCAAACAAAGGAAAGCTTCAAGACAATTTCTCTTCTGATGTTCATTTAATTCATATGGAACCCATCTATCCAGCTTTTTTACCTTGCCAATTTATTTCAAATGGTCCAATATTGTTGGAATAGTAAGTTCAAACTTTTCTGCTAATTCACACATAGGTTGAGATGGATTCACTTCCACTACAGCTTTCAGCTCATCACTAGACACCTTGGTCTCAGGTTGCCCACATGGCTCATTTTCAAGATTAAAATTACCAGAACAGAACTTCCCAAACCATCAGCATACTGTGCATTCATTAGCCACATCCTTCCCAAACACCACATTGATATTTCGAGCTGTCTGTGCTGCATTGGTTCCACAACAGAACTCATATTTGAAAATAACATGAATTTTTGAGTTATCCATGGTTTCACAAAAGTTGCTCTAAAAAAAATTTGAAAGATAATCAAAATCCAAAACATGCATTTGAAATACTGAGGGTGTACCTTCACAATAAAAATAAAACAAGAAGTGTTAATGTGAAATGTCAGAGGTATCAACTGTCAAATTTAGTACTTAAGGAAATCAGACATTTCGTACTTAATAACCTAATATCTATTTGCTTAGTTTTCTACCTGTGTTACTGCTTTGTAAGAGCTGTGAGTTTTTCTTTTGGTTGTTTTTATACTGGTGGGTATTGATTGTTCTCTTCCATGTATAGAGCACTTTTAAGCATTCTCTGTGGGGCAAGTCTAGTGGTGTAGTGGTAATAAATTTCCTTAACTGTTTCCTTGTCTGGGAAAGACTTTATTTCTCCTTCATTTATGAAGCTTAGTTTTTCAAGATACAAAATTCTTGGCTGACAGTTTTTCTGATTAAGAAGACTAAAGTTAGGACCCCAATCCCTTCTGCTTTTCAGTTTTCCTCTGAGAAGTCTGCTGTTAGTATAATGGATTTTCCTTTGTAAGTTACTTGCTGATTTCATCTCACAGCTTGAAGAATTTTTTCCTTCACTTTGATTTTGGCCAGTCTGATGACTACGTGCCTTGGAGATGTCCTGTTTGCAATGTATCACTAGGAGTTCAGTGACCTTCTTGTATCTGGATGTCTAAATCTCTAGCAAGATGAAGAAAATTTTTGTCCATTATTGGTTTTCCATACTTTTTGCTTTTTCTTATTCTTCTTCAGGGATACCTATAATACTTAGATTCAGTCTTCTTACATAGTCTCATAATCCTTGAAGACTTTGTTCCTCTTCTTGATTCTTTTTTCTTCCATTTTGACTGAATAGGTTAATTCAAAAGTCTTGTCTTCAAAGCTCTGAAATTCTTTCTTCTGCTTGGTCTGGTCTGTTAGAACTTTCCACTGTATTTTGTACTTCCCTAAATGATTCTGTCATTTTAAGAATTTCTGCTTTTTTTTTTTTTAACTATCTCTTTAGTGAACTTTTTATTTGGGGTTCTGAGTTTTTTTCTAGTTTCTTTTTGTTGGTTTTCAACTATCTCATTCATCCCATTCAGCTTGTTTGTCAGCCATATTTGGAATTCCATATCTGACATTTCAACACTTTCCTTTTGGTTGGAGTCCATTGCTGGAGAGCTAGTGTAATCCTTTGAGACTGTCAAAACAACCTGATTTTCATGTTGCCAGAGTTCTCGTGCTGATTCCTTCTCATCTAGAACCTCTTCCCCCAGCTCAAAACAGATAGTTTTGCTATTCATCTGTTGTCTGTCCACATGGGGAGTGTGGAGCCCCTGGCTTCTCTCACCTGCCACTCCCCCACATGCAGGCACTTCCCTGGGGTACATCCAGTCCTGATGGTCACCCTACTTCCCTCTCCTTTATTTTGGGTGCCTCCCATTGCTTCTCTGTTGATTCCCAATGTCCTCTCAGATGATGCATCTGAAGGTTAATATCCACTCACCACTTCCATTCCTCTCTATGACATCAGTGTGTGCCCGTTGCTTCTGGTAGCCATCTTCTCACAGCCTTTTTTAATATTAACAACTTTTTTCTTTACCCTTCTTATTTGTACATTAGGTTTTCTCCTCAAAGTTAATAATCATCATTGTGTACAGATGTGGTATTGATCTCTAGCTAAAATGAATGCTGAACAAAGAGAGGTAAGGCTCTACTATTCATTTAGTGTCATGTGATGTGGTTTGTAAGAAATGAATATGTGGTCTTTTGCTTATAGCTTGCTACTTGTAGGAATCTGTACTTACTCTGGCAATACTGCTGTAACATCACGGGGTAGAATTCTAATATATTTTGTTTTGGATTCTTATATATTGGCCCTTTATGTTATGCTACACAATTTTTTTTAGTTTTTTTTTTCTTTTTCTTCCAGTGGGATCTAGATACATGCATTTTTGCTGTTACCTGAATAGCACAAGCCTTCTGAAGAAGGCTTGTATAAAGATCAATTGAAATACATAAGTACAGATTTGCTGTTCTACTCCTTATTCCTATGCCTGGATGGCCCACCCCAGGGTGATGGTAGACATGGAGAACAATCCAAACTGCTGCTGGTCTAAATTGTTGTGAACCTCATGAAATGTATCAGGACAGTGAGAAATATTTCCCAGTCCATGTTCACTGATCTCTGAGGTTTCTTTCCAAGTAGTGATTCTAGAGTAAACCAATGGCACAATGGAAATTTAGATCTGCATAACTGTTACCTAACACTGATTTCACCAAAATCAGAGATAGATGCAATAGTGCAGTAACTATCCCAAAGTTTTCTCAGAAGTATAGGCTCAAGGTACCTCTTTTATACTTAAGATATTTAAGTCTCCCTTCATGACATAATTTTTTTTTTTTTTTGCAGCATGTACCTCTCCCAAACTCCTTTCCAGAACTTTCCTCAAGGAGGAGCTCAAAAAAACATGTATCACTCCAGCTCCAATTATTGTTTACTTTATTTACATATAGATTTCTCACTTTAATGCTATTAACATAAAAAGGGAGATCTAGTGCTAAAGCAACTGAGAATGGACTATGTGCAGCGCAGCTTTGGCCGTCAACATCATATGTTCAGATTTTTATTCTACTATTGGCCATCTGCATTCTTGTCATTAGAAGAATGCAAGTCATTTCTCAGCTGTGTTAACTCTTTACGTTTGTCTCTCTCCCCCAATGTCTCTCTCTTGCTTCATGGTCCAGCAGCCAATCTAAATAGTTAGTTCTCAATGTACTAATTTAACTCCTTCTATTTCTACTAACTAATTCCAATGTCTTTTCTCTCTTCCTAGTCAATACTTTCCCCCTCTGATTGATACTTTCCACTGAATACTAACTCCATGTAGTGACTGAATGAAAAGAGTTCTGCATTACCAACTCTTATACATTTAATTTTAGTTTTTAATAAATGCAATTACAAAATAACAAGACCAAACAGCTACAATTATTATCTAAGGTAAAAAAAAAAATGTTTTGGACAACAAAAGACACAATTGCTGATTTTTTTAAGTGGCAGTAATCAATACAGGCATACCTCAGAGAAACTGTGGGTTCTGTTTCAAATTATTGCAATAAGGCAAATGTCAAAATAAAGCAAGTCACATAAATATTTTGGTTTCCCAGTGCACATAAAAGTTATGTTTACATTATACTGTAGTCAATTAAGTATATAATAGAAATATATCTGAACAAATAATGTATATACCTTATTTTTTAAAACGTTTTATTGTTAAAAATGCTAATGATCATCTGAGCCTTCAGACATTCACAATCTTTTTATGGAGGGAGGATCTTCCCTCAATGATGATGGCTGCTGACTGACCAGGGTGGTGGTTGCTAAAGTTTAGAGTGGCTGTGGCAACTTCTTAAAATAAGTCGTTGATGAAGTTAGCTGCATCAATTAGCTCTTACTTTCACTAAAAGTTTCTCTGCAGGAAGTGATGCTGTTTGATAGTATTTTCCCCACAGTAGAACTTCTTTTAAAAGTGGAGTCATTCCTCTCCAACCCTGCCACTGCTTTATCAACTACATTTATGTATTATTCTAAATCCTTTGTTGTCATTTCAACAATATTCACAGCATCTTCACCAGGAGCAGATTCCATCTCACAAAAACACTTTCTTTGATTATCTATAAGAAACAGCTCTTCATTCCTTAAAGTTTTATCATTTAGCAGCAATTCAGTCACATCTTCAAGCTCTACTTCTAATTCTAGTTCTCTTCCTATTTCTATCACATCTGAAGTTACTTCCTCCACTGAAATCTTGTTAATGTTGATACTTTGACCTATGTCTATGAATCACAAATGTTCATAATGGAATCTGGAATGGTAAGTCTTTTACAAAGATACTCAATTTGCTTTGCTCAGATCCGTCAGAGAAATCACTATCCTTGGCAGCTACAGCCTTATGAAATACATTTCATTTTTTCTTAACCTAGAAAATTTTTATTATGACTCTCCTCCTTACCATTAAAATTTTTAAATATTTTGTTTATTTACTTTTTATTTCAAAATATTAAAAGGGGTACAAATGTTTTTGTTACATGGATACTTTGCATAATGTTGAAGTTGGGGCTTTCAGAGTGACCATCACCAGAATAGTGTTCATTGTACGTGATAAGTAAGTTTATACCCCTCACTTCCTCCTACCCTCCCCCTTCTTAGATTCAATTATTTTTATATATCTTTGTGCCCATGTGTGCCCATAATTTAGCTCCCAATTATTAGAAAGTGCACATGGTGTTTGTTTTTCCATTCCTAAAATACTTTGCTTAGGATAATGGTTGCCAGTTCCATCCACATTGCTGCCAAAGACATTATTTCATTCCCTTTCATGGATGAGTACTACTCTACTACTCCATGGTGTATCTACATCACATTTTCTTTATCCACTCATGAATTGATGGGCATCCAGGTTGATTCCACATCTTTGTAAATGTGAATTGTGCTACTATAAACATTCAAGTGCAAGTGACCTTTTGATAAAATGACTTCTTTTCCTTTGGGTAGACACTCATTAGCGGGATTGCTGGATCGAATAGTAAGTCTACATTTATTTCTTTCAGGAATCTCCATACTGTTTTCCATAGAGGTTGAACTAATTTTCAGTCCTACAAATAATGTATAAACATTCCTTTCTCCCTGAATCCATGCCAGCATCTATTGTTTTTTAACTTCTTAAAAATGGCCATTCTAAAAGAGGTAAGGTGGTATCTCATTGTGATTTTAATTTGCATTTCCCTGACGATTACTGATGTCGAACATTTTTTCCATGTTTCTTGGCCATCTGTCTATATTCTTTTGAAAAACTTCTGTCCATGTCTTTTGCCCAGTTTTTAATGGGGATGTTTGCTTTTTCTTGCTGATTTGTTTAAGGTTTTTTGTTAAATTCTGGATATTAGCCATACATCAGATGTATATTTTGTGAATATTTTCTCCCATTCTGTACATTGTCAATTTAATCTGTTGATAATTTCCTCTGCTGTGCGGAAGTTTTTTAAGTTAACTAAGTCACATTTATTTATTTTTGTTGTTGCTGTATTTGCATTTGAGGTTTTAATCATAAATACTTTGCCTAGGCCAATGTCAAGAAGAGTTTTTCCTATATTTTTTCTAGAATTTTTATGTTTTAATACCTTACTTATATTTAAATCTTTAATCCATCTTGAATTAATTTTTGTATATGGCGAATGATATGGGTCCTGTTTCATTCTTCTGCATGTGACAATCCAGTTTTCCCAGCACCATTTATTTAATAAGGATTCCTTTCACCAGTGTGTTTTTGTCTACTTTGTTGACGATCTGTTGGTTGCGGGTAGATGGTTTCATTTGTCATTTCTCTATTCAGTTCCATTGGTCCATGTCTTTACTTTTATACCAGAACCATGCTGTTTTGGTTTCTATAGCCTTGTAGTATAATTTGAGGTCAGATAATGTCATGCTTCCAGATTTTTCTTTTTGCTTAAGATTGCTTTGGCTATTTGGGCTCTTTTTTGGTTCTAAATGAAGTGTAGAGTTATTTTTACTAGATCTGTGAAATACGGCTTTGGTAATTTGATGGGGATTGTGTTGAGTCTGTAAATCATTTTGGGCAGTATAAACATTTTAATAATGTTGATTCTACCAATCCTTGAGCATGGAATGTTTTTCCTTTTGTTTGTGTCATCTATGATTTCATCAATGTTTTGTAGTTCTCCTTGTAGAGATCTTTCAACATCTTGGTTAAATATATTCCTAGATATTTTTTTAAGCATTGTAAATGGCATTGAGTCCTTGATTTTATATTCAGCTTAACTTTTATTAGTATATAGAAATGCTACTGACTTGTGTACATTGATTTTGTATCCTGAGAATTTGGTAAATTTATTTATCAATTCTAGGGGACTTTTGGTCTTAAAGTCTTTAGAGTTTTCTAGACACAAGATCATACCATCAGCAAAAATGGATAGTTTGACCTCCTTGTTCCTGATTTGGATACCCTTTGTTTCTTTTTCTTGCCTGATTGCTCTGGCTAGAGATTCTGGTACTATGTTGAATAGAAGTGGTGACAGTGGAAACTCTTGTTTTTTTTCTAGTTCTTAGGAGGAATGTTTTCAACTTTTCCCCATTCAGTATAATGTTGGCTGTGGGTTTTTCATATATGGCTTTTATAATTTTGAGGTATGTGCCTTCTATGCCTAGTTTGTTGAGGGTTTTATTCATGAAAGGGTGCTCAATTTTTTTGAATGCCTGTTTTGTGTACATTGAGATGATCATATGGTGTTTGTTTTTGCTTCTTTTTATGTGGTGAATCACAATTATTGATTTGTATGTGTTAAAACATCCTTGCATCCCTGGGGGAAAAAAAACCCACTTGATCATGGTAGATTATCTTTTCTAAGTGCTGTTGAATTTGGTATGCTAGTATTTTGTTGAGAATTTTTCCATCTATGTCCATAAGGGATATTGGTCTGTAGTTTTCTTTTTTGTTATGCCCTTTCCTAGCTTTGGCATCAAGGTAATACTGGCTTCATAGAATGAGTTAGGGAGGATTCCCTCCTTTTCAATGTTATGAAATAATTTCTGTAGCATAAGTGTCGGTTCTTCTTTGTAGGTCTGGTAGAATGCGGCTGTCAATCCATCAGATCCAGGGCTTTTTTTTCAGATTTTTTTATTACCACTTCAACCTTGCTGTTTGTTATTGATGTGTTCAGGATTTTTATTTCTTCTTGATTTAGGCTTGGTAGGTGTGATTTCAGGACTTTATACATTTCCTCTACTTTTTCTAATTTGTATTTGTAGAGGTTTTTGTAGTATTCACAGATGATATTTTGTATTTCTGTGGAGTCAGTTGTAATGTCTCCTTTTTCATTTTTGATTGAACTTATTTGAATCCTGTGTCTTGTATTTCTAGTTAATCTGGGTAGTATTACATTCATTGTTTATCTTTTCAAAGCATCAACTTTTTTTGTTGTGTTGATACTTTTTTTATTTCCATTTCTTTTAGTTCTGCTCTTAGCTTTGGTATTTCTTTTCTTCTTCTGGCTTTGAGTTTGGTTTGTTTTTCTCTTTCTAGTTCCTTGAGGTGTGACATTTAAGTTTTTAATTTGTGATCTTTCTATATTTTTTATGTAGATATTTAAGGCTATGAAATTCCCCCTTTGGACTGCTTTTTCTGTATACCACAGATTTTGAAAGCTTATTCCTTTCTGTCATTCAGATTGGGGAAACTTTTGATTTCCATCTTAATTTCATCATTGGCCCAGGGATAGTTCAGCAGCAGGTGGCTTAATTTCCATTACTTTACGTAGATTTGAGTGTTTCTCTTGGAATTGATTTGTAGTTTAATTACAATGATATCTGAGAAGATATCTGGTATGATTTAATTTTTTTGAATTTGCTGATATTTGTTTTGGCCTAAGATATGATCAATCTTGAGAAACGTCCTATGTGCTTATGAGAAGAATGTATATTCAGTAATTTTGGGGAATTGAGTTCTGTAAATGTCTGTTTGGGCAATTTTTTCTAGAGTTCCATTTAAGTCCAGTGTTTCTTTACTGATTTTCTGCTTTGATGATATGTCCAGCTCTGCCAGCGGGGTGTTTAAGTCCCCAGCAACTATGATGCTACTGTTTATTTCTTTGCTTAGATCTAGTAGAATTTGCTTTGTTAATCCGGGAGCTCCTGTGTTGGGTGCATATATATTTAGGATTGTTGTCTTCTTGTTGAATTGCTCCCTTTGCCATTATATAATGATCATTTTTGTCTTTTATTAACCATTGTTGATTTAATGTCTATTTTATTTGATATGAGAATGGCTAAACCTCCTTGCTTTTGTTTTCTATTTGTGTGAAATATTTTTTCCATCTCTTTACCTTGAGTCTGTGTGAGTCCTTGCAATTTAGATGGGTTTCTTGGAGACAAAATATACTTGATGTGTGTTTTTTCATCCATATAGGCAGTCTATGTCTTTTAAGTTGGGCATTGGGACCATTCACATTCAGTGTTAGTATTGATGTGTTGGATACGGTTCTGTTTATCATGTTGAATGTTACCTTATTGTTTTGTTTTCCCTCTTGTTCTATTGTTTTATAAAAGCTGTGGACTTTAACTTTCATTTGATTTTACACTGGTGAGTATCTATTGTGCTGTTCCATGTATAAAGCAGTTCTGAATATTTCCGGTAGGGAAAGTCAAGTAGTGACAATTTTCTTTAGTGTTTGCTTGTTTGGAAAAGTCTTTGTTGCTCCATCATTTGTGAAACATCGTTTGCAGTATACAAAATTCTTGGCTAGCAGTTGTTCTATTTAAGAAGACTGAAAATGGGGCCCCAATCCCTTCTGACTTGTAAGGACTCCACTGAGAAATCTGCTGTTAGCCTGATAGATTTTTTTTTGTAGGTTAGTTGTTGTTTTCATCTTGCTGCTTGCAGAATTTTCTCCTTCATTTTGACTTTGGCCAAGTTTATGACTATGTTTCTTGGAGATTTCCTATTTGCTATGAATCTTCCCAGTTTTTATGACCATCTTGTATTTGCATATCTGAATCTCTGATGATACCAGGGAAGTTTTCCTCAATAATTCCGTCAAATAGGTTTTCCATGCTTTTTTTCCTTTTTCTTCTTCTCACTCATGGGTACCTATAATGCATATATTGGTTGACTTCACATAGTCCCATATTTCTCTGAGTGATTGTTCATTCTTCTTTATTCTTTTTTCTACTTCTTTGACTGACTGAGTTAGTTCAAGAGCCTTATCTTCAAGTACTGAGAATCTTTCTCCTGCTTGGCCTAGTCTGTTGTTTAAGTTTTCTGCTGTATTTTGAAATTCTCCAAATGATTCTCTCATTTCTTTGACTGCTCTGATATCCTTTCTTATGTTGTCTAGTTCTTTAGTAACTTTTTCATTTTTTTATTAATGTCCTCAGGTTTTTTTTTTTTTTTGCTTCTTTGTGTTGTTTTTTAACTTTATCTTCAATCCTATTCATCTTATTTGCTATCCCTATTCTGAATTCCATTTCTGATATTTTAACAATTTCCTTTTGGTTGAGGTCTATTGTTGTAGATCCATTGTGATTCTTTGGGGGTGTTGAACTAGCTTGTTTTTCACATTACCAGAGTTCTTTTGATGGTTCCTTCTCATCTAAAACCTCTTCTCTCAGCTCAGTCAGATAGGTTTGCAGTGCACTTGTTCTCCTTTGCTGGGAACTCTCCTACTTAGTGAGAAGAAGGAGAGGTCCCTAGATGGTACTTTTGTGACCTACTGAGGAAGACTGCCCCAGCAAGGGAGTGGCAGATGCACTGAAAGCCTGTAATGTAGCAGATCTGTGTTGTCTCATTCCCCTGTGATTGTCATAGTCCATGCCAGTGCTGGATGATCATCATGCAAAGTGATGGGTTGTTCCCCAGGCCACTGTTGGAAGCTTGGGTTGGGGGCTGGCTGGGCAAGTCCCTCTCCATGGAGGCTGGCATTGTAGGAGATTGCTCTGCCCATGTTCCCATGTGGTGGTGACAGTATGCAGCTGGGCAAGGCTATCTAGGTAGCGGTCATGGGTGTCCAGGCTGTGGGTGTTCACCCCAGTTAGATTCAGGTGCAGTGACAGCTAGAGGATAGCAGGTCTCTGGTGGTTTGCTGGACCATGGGGGCAGTTCCTGCCAGGCAGCTGGTGGGAGCCACGGAGGTGAAGCTACGGGTTCACATGGCAGCACAGGAGCCTCAGGGGTGGGGCAGCAGGGCCTGGAGGTGGCATCAGAGCCTTGGGGGTGGGGTCACAGGGCCAGTAGCACAGGAGCCTCAGAGCTGGGACTATGGCACCAGCAGTGGTGTTGGAACCACCGAGGTGATGCTTCAGGGCCCGGCATTGGCACTGTAGTCTCAGGAGTAGAGCCATGGAGCCCAGTGGTGGTGCTGGAGCCTTGAGAGTGGGGCCTCAGGGCCTAATGGCACCTAATGAAATGTATTTTTTAAATAGCAAGACTTGAAATTTCCTCTTGATCCATAAGCTACAGAATGGATGCTGTGTTAGCAGGTTTGAAAACATTACATTAATCTCCTTATACATCTCTATCAGAACTCTTGAGTGACTAGGCACATTGTCAATTAACAGTAATATTTACAAAGAAATCTTTCTTTCTGAGTAATATGTTTCAACAATGGGCTTAAAATATTCAATAAGCCATGTTTTAAACAGATGTGCTCTTATCCAGGCTTTGTTGTTCCATTTATAGAGCATGGGCAGAGTAGATTTAGCATTATTCTCAAGGCCTCTAATATTTTCCGAATGATAAATGAGTATTGGCTTCAGCTTAAAGTTACAACCTGCATTAGTCCCTAACAAGAGAGAGTCAGCCTGTCCTTAGAAGCTTTGAAGCCAGGCATTGACTTCTCCTCGCTAGCTATGAAAGTCCAAGATGGCATCTTCTTCTTATAGAAAGTTGTTTCATCTACATTGAAAATCTGTTGTTTAGTGTAGCCACCTTCATTAATTATTTTACCTATATCTTCTGGATAACTTGCTGCAGCTTATACATCAGCTCATGCAGCTTCACCTTGCACTTTTATGTTATAGAAATAGCTTCTTTCCTCCAACCTCATGAGCCAACCTCTGCTATCTTCAAACTTTTCTTCTACAGCTTCCTCACCTCTCTCAGACTTCATAAAATTGACGAGAGTTAGGTCCTTGCTCTGGATTAGGCTTTGGATTAAGTGAATGTTATAGTTGGTCTGATCTTCTATCCAGACCACTAAAACTTTCTCCATATCAGCAATAAGGCTGTTTAGCTTTCTCATCACTTATATGTTCACTGGAGTAGCCTTTTTAATTTCCTTCAAGAACTTTTTCTTTGCATTCACAGCTTGGCTAAGTGTTTGGCACAAGAGGCCTAGCTTTCAGCCTTCCTTGGCTTTCAACATTCTTTCCTTGTTAAGATTAAGCGTTTCTAGCTTTTGATTTAAAGTGAGAGACATGTGACTCTTCCTTTCAGTTGAACACTTAGAGGCCATTGTAGGTTTATTGATTGGCCTCATTTCAATATTGCTGTGTCTCAGGGAATAGGGAGGCCTACAGTTTGGATGGTCGGTTGGTGGAGCAGTCAGAACACACACAACATTTACCAATTAAATTTACTGTCTTATATGGATGTGGTTCTTGGTGCCCCAAAACAGTTACAGTAATAACATTAAAGATCACTGATCACAGATTACTGTAACAGATATAATAATAATGAAAAAAATTGAAATATTGTGAGAATTACTAAAATGTGGCACAAAGATACAAAGTGAACATGTGCAATTGGAAAAATGGTGTTGATAGACTTGCTTAATGCAGGGTTACCACAAACCTTCAATTTGTGAAAAACACACTGTCTACAAAGAGCAATAAAGCAAAGCACAATAAAACAAAGTATGCCTGTACTCCTTGGATACTAAAAAATAATTAAATGATTAAAAGACAATTAATAGATCAAAAGACCAACTTAAAAACTTTTTCATATTTACCCTAAAATTATTTTTCAAAGTCCAGTGAATATTTTCAAATATTAAATGTACATATATCAGAGAAAAAAACATTAAGTTCTGAAATGTAGTAAAAGTAGTAATATTATAAACCTTGTACTTCAATTACATGAAATAAAATGACAGATTAAATTTTTAAAAAAACATAAAATCACTTGAAAAATGTTAAATCATCCTTCTAAAAGAACTCTTGGGCAAGGAGACCAAAATGCCAAATATTAATATGAGCTATTTGGCAAAATAATGATAAAAAGACTGTATGCTAACACTTTTGAGCTGCCAGCAAAGGTATATTTAGAGGAAAATTCACAGCCTCAAATAATTTTATTATTAAGGGCCAATTTTTTTCCTTAAAACTTTCTGTCAGCATTCTACTCATGAAGCTAAATCTCAAAACACTGGTAAAGCGTCTAGAAATACTAACTATATGGTTTAACATAAAAACAAAATCAAAGGCAGGAGGAAGGAACCAGTAATGCTAAAAGTAGAGACTAGTAATTTGGATAACAGAGATGGCCTGCAGAAATTAATAAATCCAAGAACTGGTTATTTCAAAATACCAATAAAATAGACCAATATCTGGCAAGTTTAATTCATCTGGCATCAGCAATAAAATGGTTGGGCGACAGGCTATAACCACCATACCACATTCTTTTTAAAAACTACTTTTAATTTAATGTGAAATGGTATGAAGTTCTCATGGAAATAGATAATAAAATTTATTTAAAATTGTTACAATTGGCTCAAATAGAAAATCTGCAATAGACATGGAAGAAATAAAAAATGTTGTCAAAGAACCACCTCAATAAAAGCACCAGATCCTGATTGTTTCACAATTTGTTTAGAATCTTCAACAAATGTATAATTTCTATGCTGTTAGATTGTTCTAGAGCATATGAATAGATGTATATTTTCTTTTCAAATCTGAATTGTTTATATAGCATAATGATTTAAAAGTCATAGCTTTGAAGTCAGGCATGTTTCTCAATAACCACTCCATAATTTATCAATTGTGATCTCTTTTTTCTTTGTCTTTAACATTTTCCCTCTATTGGCTCTTTACCTTTAATATATAAATACATTCAAGTGTTTCCCATCTAAAAATACTTTCCTACATTGAGCCTACATTTCCCTCGTCTCACCGTATCCATATCTTTGCTTGTTTTCACTCCTGACCCAATTTTGATCTGCCTAGATCACCACTGTCCAGTAGAATTACAAGGTGTGCCACAATGTGAGCCACATAAGTATTTTTTAAATTTTTATTAGTCACATTTAAAAAGTAAGAAGAAACAGATAAAATTAAGGTTTGGGTTTATAATATATATTTTAGTTCAATATATCCAAAATATTATAATTTTAACACATAATCAATATAAAGATTACTAGGAAAATATTTTCTACTCTTTTTTCTTGCACTGAGTCTTCAAAATACAGTGTGTGTTCTACACTTACAGCTCACTAAATTCATAATCACCACATTTTAAGTGGTCAGTAGCCACATGTGGCCCATCACTATTTTATCCAACTGCACAGTACAAGAACACTACATGGTAACTCTGTTTGGGGTGAGCAACACTGATCACTTTTGTGCTAAATCCAATGAGTATTTCTAACTCTTACTAACCTGAACTTTCTAGAACAGTTAAGACAATTGAATATTTCCATATTTAAACTCTGTCTTTAGCTTCTAAAATTCCCTTGCCTTTTGGTATCCCTCCTATCTCTCTACCTTGTCTTAGTGTCTTTTCCCTTCTTTCAAACCTTAAATTTTAGTTTTCCCTGTCTTTATCCAGTGGTCTAACACTGGTGGCCCTCAGGGTGAAACATGCTGAGGACATTTCAAGTTTACCTCTGTGCTTTAACGCCTTGCTATTTCAAGGGAGTTCCCAAGACAGAGCACATCAGCATCACCCATGACCTTCTTAGAAATCCACAATCACAGGCCCCATACCAGACTCAATGACTCAGAATCAGCTTTTTGACAAGCTCTACATATGATTCACATGCACATTAAAAATTAAGAAGCACAGATCTCTAGGGCTATTTCATCTATGATATCTTTCCTATTACATTTTCCTAACATTTGCCTTGCTATTCTCTAAAATTTAACTCAGGTGTCATTTCCTCTGTGGAGTCTGTTTTGAGTTTCCCCTTTCCTTTCCCCCAAATGCAGAGCCAAGTATCTCCACTTCTGTTTGCCTCCTGTATATTATATTTCTATTATAGCATCTATTGTATTGCAGCTATTTTTCTACTTGTATGTCTTCCCCTGTAGAAGATAATTGCTTTGAGGATAAACATTTGTTTTGGTCTTTTGGGGATCATTCATCTTCATATCTTCATATCAAAGTTTCTTGCATATATCATGAGCTCAAAAATGCTTGTTGAATAAAAGAACTGTGGAACTTGGGCAAATAACTTGCCCTCGCTGAGTTCCAGTTTCCTCAACTGTAAAATGGAGGTATTAATAATAGTTCCCTTAACCATAACAGGTTGTTGTGAATATGAAATCAGAACAAATACTAGCTTCTTGTTTCCTAAGGAGAACTACCTCAAAAGTCATTAAATAGACAAATCAAATCAATGTAAATAAAGATGTTAAAATACTTGCATATTAATTGTTTTTCATAAATATGCTCACATTCCAAACCCTGGTTATTTATTTTTTTGACATCTGGGTTTTTATTTTTTTGACACAGAGTCTTGCTCTGTCGCCCAGGCCAGAGTTCAGTGGCTTGATCGCACCTCACTGCAGTCTCGAATTCTTGGGCTCCAGCGATTTTTTTGCTTTAGCCTCCCAAGTACATAAGCGCATGCCACCACACTCAGCTAATCATTATTTTTATTTTTATTTTTTGTAGAGACAGGGTCTTGCCATGTTTTGCAGGCTGGAGACACGAGGTTATTAAACCCAAATGCAACTCTACTGAAATTCTGGTTACTTATTTCTACCCCCAACCTCAAAAAATCTTGAATTTCTTGACTGGAAATAAGTGTTTTGACTTATTATATTCTTTCATCATAAAAGTGTCTGATTATGAAGAACATAATTGTGACCAGTAATTTTGGATTGAGTTTCTTTCCCTAGCTGCTCTGCTAAAACCTTTCCCAACTTCAAACAGCCATCTTCAGCCCCAAATTTTTCAGGAATTTCAGAAAGAATTGTGCAATATTTTTATCATCTGCATCTTCTGGAACCTTCAGAAAATGAGTAGTGAAGATTTCCCTCTGATATTCTAGCACGTCCACTGCACTTTGAAATGCTCAATTATGTCTTACAAGTCTGTTTTGCACATTAATGGTTTGCTTTATATTTTCCTCCTGAATTTGGAGATTGGTATCATTTTCCAGAAGTTGTAACCTTATTTCATCCATATTTTGCAGTGGAGTAGAATCCATTTTATTCATGTGTTCATTTTCCCTGGATGAATTTGTATTGTATGTCTTTGTGGCTTTTCTGCTGTGAAAGCAAAAGGGAGCTCACAATCAGACTGGGCAGACATACTTTTCTCTAGTAAGAGATACTCATGCTGGTCACCAGTGTTGCAAATCTGACGTGACACTTTCTTTATCTAGTGGCAATCATGATACACAATTGATTTTTTTCTTTTAAAAAGAGAATGTGAAGGACACAGAAAAAGCTTCTTTTCCTAAAATCTCTAATTCTTCCCATTTGATAACACCAGCAGCAAACATATGCCATGCTTCTCCAACACTACAAATGGGCTGCCTGACAATCTAGAAGAAGAATGAGCAGATGAAAAGACACAAAAAATAAAGCCAGAAAACAAGTCATGTGACATGATGTGACTTCTTTGGATCTTATAGTTAAGGCTTCAATTATCTACTCAGAGGAAAAGAAGTAAATTTTAGTTCTTTATTTTATTTTAGTTCTTTATTAAAAATAATCTAGGAGTTTGTTAATTTTTTTCAAAGGTCTAACACATTCATTTCAGTGAGAAGTAAGAGAAACAAAACTTAAAAGTTGACTCTTTACCCCCAAGTTCTGAGTAGTACTTGGGGATGTTGGCCATATACTTTTTTTTTTCTTTTCTAGTTAGACAAACTCATCATCGATTTTCAGCTGTGTAATTTATTAGCTTATATGTGCATGGCCAATTACTTCACTCCCTGAACCTCAGTTTCCTCTTATGTAAAATACAGAAAGCAAGCCTACCTTTAGGATGGTTGTAAGGATAAAGTGGATGTTATTATATAATACTTTCTAACCTGGGGAGCTATACAGGTTTTATTAGTAATAACAGGTCCTCATAGAGGAGGTGACACTTTACTAAGAAACTGATAGGCCAGGTGAGTGTGCCAGGCACCATGCCATGTACTTTCTCATGTTACCTTTTGACAAATGGTGAGTATAAGCATGGAGGTAGGAATTTACCAAGTATCACTGAGTGAAGGAGATTAAGGAAATGAACCTAGGAATATAGGTTTGAACCAACCAGCTATGGTTACAAATACCAAGTTCAGGCCTTTTACTTCACCCCACAAGGAGCAAGAGCCATACCACTGCAATTTGGCTGAGCCTACCAGTGAGGAGTGGTGTTGATTAAGGTGAATTTGTTTGCCAGGGGATGAGGAGAGGCTGGGGAAGTGGTGGTGCTTATAGGAGGCTCTTGCATCAGCACAAGGTTAAAGTAACCTGAAAATCCTTTTTTAAAAGAAAAAGACAGAACCCTGAACATAATATGACAATACTTTAGTTTTAATTGAAGATGATAAAACCTTGAGTGTGCACGCTCACGTGTGTGTGTTAGTTACACAGACAGCTTCTTAAAAGACATGTGGAAACGTCATCATGTGAAGTTTACTTAGACTAGCAAACAGTTGGGCCTGGCTACAGACTTGACATGTGTGCCAAGAATATCCAGACTGTACACCTAAGCCAGCATTTTCCATTACTTCTCATTTCTTTATGTCTGGCCCCCTGGCTTTGTCACATCAGTAATGAGAAAACTGCAGTTCCTAGGAGGGATAATCTTTGAATGGCATTTAGGAAAGGGAGCGGGGGACCTATGTCTGCATGGGTGAGTTTTATTCATTTTTCAATCTTCCCACATAAAGCTATATTTGTGAGGTTGAGAGTTGTCACCTTTGCAAGAGGGTCATATTTGAAAAGCTCATGTGGGAATGCGCAGTCTTTGCACGGTCCTCAAATGAGCATCCTAACAAGCCATGAGGAGGCAACAGGGCAAGGAGTCACACCTCAGTGGCAGATTTGGCCCAGCATGACTGAGAGTCCCTCACACGCAGTCAAATAGCAGAAGCACATCACTCCAATCAGCAAGATGATCAGCCATCACATAGCTGCCTCCTCACACTGCCTCCAAAAATGTGCCTAACAGATGGCTGGTTACCATATAGAGACTGGCACACCTGCCTCCATGAGCCACATATAGGAACATGTGCTACTGAATATGTAGAACTTTCAGTGCCAGCTCCCGAGCCCAGCAGTTGCTTGCTTCATGTTAACTTGAAAGGGAGTTTCCAAGAAAGAAATCTTGCATCCCATTAGTGCAGACAAATATTCTCCCTAGTGCTTCTCTTTACTCGTTCTGCATCCCATACCCTCATCCAGATGTGGAGACTTCAGCATCACTAGTAGAGAAATGTCCACTTACAAAGCAATATGTTATTTGCAGCCCAGATACCTTCCTGGAAGCTACTTTGCCTTGACCTTGGGAAAGTGGAATTGATGACTTGCTTTTTACTTTATGAACCTTTTATACATTTTTGCCAAAGTCCTTCATGAATACCAGTTGGTCTTTGCTTTAATGAAAGATCAGTGGAGAGTCTTTGTGTGGCAAATATCATTTATATTTTGGTACCTTGAAACCTGGAAACTCCTTCCCCAAAATTCACTGTCCTTCCATGGAAGGCAAGGGTAGGTGTGGGGGAGAGGGGAGCCAAATGGGGAAAACTCCCCCAAATATCCCCTGCCACAACCAATACAGGCCTTCACTTTGAAGGTCCAAGGCTGCCAGCTTAAATTCTAGCCCCAAGGAAGTAAAGGTTTCTGTTGATTTTTCAGATCATAAAACCAGCTAGAAAACCAAACTTGACAGAACATGCAGTATTGTCCACATAAGAAGACCCCCAAAGCAATCACAGCAGCAACAAAAATAAATACATGGGACCTGATCAAATTGAAAAGCTTCTGCACAGCCAAGGAAACTATCACTAGAGTGAACAGACAACCTACAGAATGGGAGAAAATATTTGCATGCTACACCTCTGATAAAGGGCTTATAACCAGAATCTATACAGAACTTAGGAAAATCAACAAGAAAAAATCAAACAACCCTATTAAAAAATGGGCAAAGGACATGAACAAAAACTTTTCCAAAGAAGACAGAATGATGGCCAGCAAACATATAAAAAAGTGCTCAACTTCTCTAATCATCAGGGAAATGCAAATCAAAACCACAATGAGATATCACTTAACTCCAGTGAGATTGGCTCATATCAAAAATCCCCAAATAACAAATGTTGGCGGGGATGTGGACAGATAGGAACCTCATACACTGCTGGTGGGACTGCAAATTAGTACAGCCTCTATGGAAAAGAATATGGAGATACCTCAAAGAATTAAAAGTAGAATTACCATTTGACCCAGCAATCCCACTACTGGGTATTTATCCAAAAGAAAAAAAGACATTTTATAATAAAGACATCTGCTCTCGAATGTTCATAGCAGCACAATTCACAATAGCAAAGTTGTGGAAACAACCCAGGTGCCCATCAATACACGAGTGGATCAATAAAATGTGGTATATGTATACCATGGAGTATTACTCAGCAATAAGGAACAACAGTGAATTAACACATCTGGTATTATCCTGGTTGGAGCTAGAACCCATTCTTCGAAGCGAAGTGTCACAGGATTGGAAAAACAAGCACCACTGGTACTCACCATCAAACTGGTACTAACTGATGAACACTTACATCACACAGGGCAATAACATTCATCTGAGGGCGGGCGGGCGGGAGGGGGGTGGAAGGGATGGGAAAAACTCTCACTGAATGGGTGTGGGGAGCACAGTTTGGGAGACGACCACGATTGTGGCTCTGACATGGGCAGAACAGGGGCAATGTGTATGGCCAAAGTGTTGTACCCCCATGATATTCTGAAATTAAAAAAATAAAAAATAAAAAATTATATATAAAAAAAAAAGAACACAAATAAACTTAGCATCATGCTTCTTTCTTTCCCCGTTATGGGTGAGAGGAGAGCCATTTAGATGGTCAAATGAAGGGATAAAATGGATGAGTGAGAAAAAACATAGTACATATTCTAAACATACACAGTTTGCCCAAATCTTAGCCCCTTTCTTCTCTGCATCACCCCCCAGGGATAACACATTGAAACTAGGCCTCTCACACTTATACTCCTGGATATGACCCTGAAATATAAGCATGAAATATTTTCCTACAATATTACATTAACTTGAAGGTTTGGAGTGGAAAACCATATTATATGAAATAAAAAGAGATATATTATGGGATGGAATTTTGTAAATCATATTTTTTAAATAAGGAAATTCTTCAAAATATTCAGGGCTTGCAGCTGCTGCTTCAGACCATACCTAAGTCCAGAAGAATTATACGTTCCTATTCCTCTGCCATTAGCAACTTTTGCTTCGAAGAATTTTCAAATTACTGCAATGAATATAATTCCCCAATCCCCGGGAATTCTCCTGGGTTTTTAAGCCATAGAATGTTTTTATGTTTCTACCTATATCAGAGTACTTTTGTAAAAAAGGCTTCTCCAAAATGGGATTCAAACTAAAGAATTTGGAGGCTAAGCAGGGAAGACAGTTATTCACCCATTATTCTAATTTTACAGATGATAAAGTAGAGACTCAGAGGTACAAAAATGGCTTGCCTGAGAGCACAAAGCTAGGAAGCATAAGAACTGTTACTCAAACCAAGGTTATTTCAGGAAAAGTTGTGTTCCGCAGCATGCTACTCCATATGGATTGGTGCACAGCAAGTACGCTGCCTCATGACAAGGCCACAGCTAGATAGGAACCTTTCAAAGAGCCCATTTTAATTCTCAAATTATATGTCATAACATTGTTTCTGAGAATAGACTGAACTGAGGTCACAGAGAATGTCTCTGATAGAAAAATCTCCTCTTCTTTCACCTTGTTCTTGGAGAGTCAGTAGAAAGAAAGGATAGCAAAGCAAGTCCCTTAGCCCACTAGTTAAAGTTTGACTTTCACTTCACTCAAAGCTTTTGCCTCTAGTTTCTTATCAGAAAATAATAATAAAACAAATCTCCGAAAATAACTGCAACTCGTACCATAAGTGGATAAAGAATAATAAAAATACTTGCCTTTAATTGTCAATATATAACAGGTTTTGTGCTAAGTGCTAACTAAACCTGAGAAATTCAGGAAAGGCTTCCTGGAGCAGGTGACACTAGACTTACATCTGAAAAGGAATAATGGGACCTTGACATAGAAAAATGGAAAGAACATTCTAGGCCAATGGAATGGCATATGCAAAAGAATAGAAGAAAAAATAAGCATAATATGCTGGGAGAATTTCACTGTTGGAAAGGTAAGCTGGGGCCAAATTGTAAAAGGTCCTGCTCACTGAGTAAGGATTTTGGACCTCATCTGGAAGAAAACAGAGAATAATGGACCATTTCTATGCAGGGTGGTGCCATGTTCATTTTGCTGATTCAGAGCAGCATTTTGTGGTTTTGTCATTGAGCAGATATCATAGAGTGTACTTACACAAACATAAGTGGTAATAGCCTACTACACACCTAGGCTATATGGTAGAGTCTATTACCCCTAGGCTATAAACCTGTACAGCATGTGACTGTACTGAATACTGTGGGCAATGACAACACAATGGTAAGTATTTGTGTATTTAAACATATCTAAACATAGAAAAGGCACACTAAAAATACAGCATAAAAGATTAGAAAAGGGACACCTGTGTAGGGCACTTCCCATGAATGGAGCTTACAGGACTGAAAGTGGATCTGGGTGAGTCAGTGGGTGAGTGGTGAGTGACTGTGAAGGCCTAGGACATTACTGTACACTACTGTAGAGTTTATAAACACTGTACACTTAGGCTACACTAAATTTACAAAAAAATGTATTCATTCAAAAATAAATTAACCTTAGCCTACTGTAACTTTTTACTTATAAACTTTTACATTTTTTTAACTTTTTGACTCTTTTGTAATAACATTTAGCTTAAAACACAAACACATTGTACAGCTATACAAAAACATTTTCTTCCTTTATATCCTTATTCTATAAGTTTTTTTTCTATTTTGAGTTTTTTAAATTTTTTATTTTTTACTTTTTAAACTTTTTGTTAAAAACTAAGACAGAAACACACACATTAACCTAGGCCTACATAGGGTCAGGATAATCAATAGCACTATCTTCCACCTCCACATCCTGTCCCACTGGAAGGTCTTCAGGGGCAATAACACACATGGAGCTGTCATATCCTGTGATAGCGATGCCTTCTTGTGGAATATCTCCTGAAGGTCCAGCCTGAGGCTGTTTTACAGTTAACTTTTTTTTATAAGTAGAGGAAATGCACTCTAAAATAACAACAAAAAGTACAGTATAGTAAATACATAAACAGGTAACATAGTCATTTATTATCAAGTATTGTATACAGATTCAATGCAATCCTTATGGAAATTCTGATGTCATTTTCACATAAATAGAAAAAAAAATCCTAAAATTCATATGTACCCATAAGAGAACCTGAATAGCCAAGGAAATTATGAGCAAAAAGAATAAAGCTGCAGGCATGATGCTACCTGATTTCAAACTATATTACAAAGCTATAGTAATCAAAACAGCATGTTATTGACATAAAATTACAAATGTCAACCAGTGGAACAGAATAGAGAACCCATAAATGAATCCACACATTTATGGTCAATTCATTTTTGACAAAATTGACAAAAAAGCACAATGGAAAAAGGACAGTTTCTTCAAAAAAGGGTGTCAGGAAAACTGAATATCCACATGCAGGAAAATGAAATTGGATGCTTATCTCACATGATATAAAAAAAACAACTCAAATGGATTAAAGACTTAAATATAAGACCTGAAGCTGTAAAACTACTAGAAGAAAACATTAGAGGAAAGCTACACAATATTGGTATGGGCAAATATTTTTTGGATTTGGCCCCAGAAATGGCCTAACAAATGCAAAAACAGACAAATGGTATTGTATCAACCTAAACAGCTTCTGCACAGCAAAGGAAATAATCAACAGAGTAATAGAAACAATTGGGAGAATTTCTCCCAATTCGATGGATTGAGAGAAAATATTTGCAAACTATATATTTGATAAGGGTTAATATCCAAAATACAAATGAACGCAAATATCTCATTAACAAGAAAAGAAATAACCCAATTAAAAAATGGGCAAAGGACCTAATTGGACATTTCTCCAAAACTGACAGACAAATGGCCAACAAAAATATAAAAAATGCTTAACATCACAAATCATCAGGGAAATGCAAACTAAAACCATGATGAGATACCACCTCACACTTGTTAGAATAGCTACTATGAAAAAGATGAAAGATAAGTGTTGGTGAGGATGTAGGGACAAACAAACCCTTGTACACTGTTGGTGGGAGTGCAAATTAGTCTGGCCATTATGGAGAACTGTATAGAGGGTACTCAAAAACTAAGAGTAGAATTACCATATGATCCATCAATCCTACTTCTGGGTATATATCCACATGATTTAAAATCAGTATATCAAGGAGATATCTGTGCCCCCCATGTTTATTGCAGCATTATTCACAATAGCCAAAATACGGAATCAATGTAAGTGCCCACTAAGAGATGAGTAGACAAGGAAAATGTGCTATATATAAACAATGGAATAACATTCAGCCTTTTAAAAGGAGGAATTTTTGTCATTTGCAACAATATGGATAAACCTGGAGGACATTGTACTAAGTGAAATGTGAAATAACCCAGGCACAGAAAGACAAATACTGCGTGATCTCACTTATATGTGGAAAATTGGTACAAAAGTAGAGACATAGGCCAATCGAACAGAACAGAAAATGCAGATACAAAACCACCTACCTACAACCTACTGATCTTTGATAAAGCAGACGATAACACATACTGGGGAAAGGAAGCTCTATTCAATAAATGGTCCTTGGAAAACTGGATAGACACATGCAGAATAATGAAACAGGTCCCCTATCTCTCACCATATACAAAAATTAATTCAAGATGGATAAAAAACGTAAATGTAAGGCATGGAACCTTAACAATTCTAGAAGAAAATGTGGGAAAAACTCTTCTAGACATTGGCCTATGCAAAGAATTTATGACTGAGACCCCAAAGGCAATTATGGCAGCAACAAAAATAAATAAATGGGACTTGATTAAACTAAGAAGTTTCTGTACAGAAAAGGAAATCATAAACAGAGTAAATAGACAACCTAGAGAGTGGCATAAAATATTTGCAAACTACATATATCTGATAAAGGGCTAATATCCAGAATCTACAAAGAACTCAAACAAATGAGCAAGAAAAAAACAAATCACCCCATTAACAAGTGGGCAAAAGACATGAACAGAAGTTTTTCAAAAAAGGGTACACAAATGATCGACAAACATATGAAAAAATGCTAAACACCACTAATCATCAGGGAAATGCAAATTAAAACTACAATGAGATATCACCTTACCCCAGTCAGAATGGCTATTACTAAAAAGTCAAAGGACAATTGAAGCTGGCATGGATGCAGAGAGAAAGGAACGCTTATACACTGTTGGTGGGACTGAAAATTAGTACAACCTCTACGAAAAACAGTATGGAGATTCCTTAAAGAAATAAATATAGACTTACCATTCAAGCCAACAATCCCACTATTGGTATCTACCCAAAGGAAAAGAAGTCATTATATGAAAAAGACACCTGCAACCAAATATTTATCACAGCACAATTCACAATTGCAAAGATATAGAACCAATCTGAGTGCCTATCAACAGATTAGTGGATTAAGAAAATGTGGTATATATATACCATGGAGTACTATGCAGCCACAAAGAGGAATGAAACAATGCAGTGGTCCCCAACCTTTTTGGCACCAGGGACCAGTTTCACGGAAGACAATTTTTCCACGGAATGGAGGGTGGGGGGAGGGGGAGGGGAGGAGGCGGAGCTCAGACAGTGATGCCAGTGATGGGGAGCAGCTATAAATATGCTCACTCGCAGCTCACCTCCTGCTGTGTGCCCCCCCCTCCTTAGTTTCACGGAAGACAATTTTTCCACAGAGGGGGCAGCAGAGCTCTGTGGCCTGGTCCCTAACAGGCCATGGACCAGTACCAGTCCACAGCCCATGGGTTGGGGACCACGGAAATCATGTCTTGCAGAAACTTGGATGGAACTGGAGACCATTGTACTAAGTGAAGTATCTTGGCAATGGAAAATAAATATCATATGTTCTCACTTACATGTGGAAGTTAAACGAGGGATACATATGGTCATAAAGAACTGTAATGGACATTGAAAACTAAGAAGGGTGAAGTGTGCGAGGCGGGTGAGGGAGAAAAATCTACCTATCAGGTACAGTATACACTATTCTGGTTACAAGTACACTGAAAGCCCTGACTTCAACATGATACAATCCATCCATGTGACAATAAACACTTGTACCCCCTACAAAAAATTACAGACTGCCTGTTATAGTAAAAGACATCATGCTAAATGCTTCATATGCATGCTCATATTTATTCTTCATTGTAACTCTATGAGGCAGATACCATTACCTATCTTCGTTTTGCAAAGGAGGAAAGTGAAGTTAAATATTTCACGCAATATCATACAACCCGCAAGCAGGACTTGACCCTGTGCTGTCTGTTTCCACAAACTAAATGCTAGCTAGCATACCCTACTGCCTCCTATGAGCAAGCACTATACTAAGTTCTGAAGGGACACTGAGATGACACTGCATGTCTCCCCAAGAACTCTGAATTTGGTATTTTTTTAAGAGATTCTAGCATCTGTTTCTGACTCAAAGCAGAATGCAATAATTGTCAGAAGTGATTCCCTTTTATGCCCCTAACTGTTCTCTTAGGACAAAAATGGCTATTCAAAACAAAACAAAACAAAACAAACAGTCTAAGTTTAACACATTATTTCTGACTGGAGAATATAAGAAGACTTATAAAGGAAGTTAGCTTTGAGCTAGATTTTCAAGAATGGAATGGACACCCACAGAGGAATATGAGGGTAAAAATGACAGGAAGAGAGAACAACTAAAAATAAGACATGGAAATGAGAATACAGAACAAATTCAGGAAATGTATTAACTTGTTCAACAGATACCTATACTGAGGATGTACCATATACCAGACATTGTTCTAGGCCTGGAAGACAGAGTTGCAAACAAAATCTCCAAAGACCTGACCTCATGGAGCTTGTACATTTGAATCAGAGGAGACACTCACCAAAAAAAAAAAAAAATATATATATATATATATACACACACACACACACACACACATACATATACACACAAACACACACACGGAAACATCTGGCAACAATAAATAATGTGCATATAATTAATGTATTGAGATAGAAAGAGATGGAGGGGTTGCTATTGAGATTAGGTGGGTGCAGAAAGCCTGTCTGAAGAAAATGATCTAATTAGGCCACAATTTTTCCTCCTATTGCACTCAGTGAACCACTGCTTCATGTGGTTGGTCTTGGGAAGGATAAGGCATACAGCAGATAAGATGGATGGACGTTCTTGGTGGTTCTCTAAATTAGGTGTGTGGTGCGGGAATTGGTGCTGGTGGAGCCCATGCAGTGCCTTTAAGGAGTTACCTTTATTCTGGCCATGTAGGCCAAGTGCATAAGAGCACAATCACGAAAAGGTTAAGAAAAAGATTAAAAACTTCCAAAATACACATGTATTTTGAAAATATCTGTTTCCTTCTTCAGACTATTTTAAAAATGCTTTTATAGACGTGGTACTTCTAATTACAGAATGATTTATTGCACCCACGCACTTTGTATTCAGAATCGTTTCAGTGCACCTTAAAAGAATGCAAAATTATATCAGATACTAAATGCCTGAAGCATGAAGTTCACTGGGTTCCTATTCTTAATTATTGTGCTGGGTTTCATATTTGGATCTAGATTTCATATGAATAAATTATTCTCCAAATACATAATTTAAGAAAATTAATATTCAGTCTTATTTTAATACAGACTAGAAATCTAAGCCAAATCCGTCTATGAATAAGAATGTTAAGTAGTAATGCCATTTAAAACCCCAAAAGCTTGTAGTCAGCCAACATGTAAGTTGCTCTGTTACCCATAGTTATTTAGGATCAGTCCTCCCCAAAGCCAAATACTGTGTTCTTTGGTGCTGTGGTTCTTGGCATTACAGACAACCCTAATGCCTTCTGATTTCATTTTGTTCTTGACCCTTAGTTTCATGGAACTGATAGATCACAAAATACCTTTAGGACCTGACAAAGTCATAGCCTTTAGACATTTCCCATTGAAGCTACTGCACTTATTGTACAAAATAGTATCCTGCCTCTCTCTGCCCTATCTAATTCTGTTCATGACTGGCACAAATTATGTATTTTCTACCTTCTAGTCTTTGCTCAGTTCCTTTTTTTTTACACTGGATTATAATCTTCTCAATAATATAAGACACTTCTTTTTTAAACCTCATAGCATCTAGTCAAATAATTTTGCTTCCAGTGGATGCTGAATTAGTAGGTAAGTGATCTATTTTCTGGTCAAGCAAAGTCCACATAATTTGGATAGAGAATAAGTAATTGGTGAAAGATTAAAGCCATTTAGGATCACACTGAAGAGGGTGTTACCAACTCAATAGACAATATTGGATCAAAGTGGGTTTTTTTTGTTATTGTTTGTTAACTCATAAATGATTTGATCAAAGTGGGGTTTTAAGAAGATTAATCTGGCACACAAATTATAAGAAAAAGAGATGAAAGATCAAATGATATTTTTTGCCTGCAGCTTATGCAAATAGATACAAAAAGAATTTTCAAGTATAGATTTAAAAGATTATAATTTGGGGTTTAGATAGTTTAGTGTCTCACTAATGATAAAGGGATCACTTCTCCAACATGATATAATAGCCTGAAATGCGTATGCACTTTATAACAGAGCTTCAAATTGCAGAAGCAAAAATTAACAGAACTGAAAAGAGAAGTAAATTAATATTTACACTGGAAGACCTCCACATTACTTTCTCATAAATCAAATAAAAATAAAATCGGTAAAGCTATGGAACACCAGGACAATGTCATCAACCAGCTTGACATAATGCATTTATAGAACACCCCAAACAACAGAAGAATATACCTTCTTTTCTACTGCATATGAAATAGTCCAATAAAATAGATGATAATCTGGTCTATAAACCAACCTACAACTACTTTAAAAGGAAACAGTAAGAATGTTCTTTGATCATAATGGAATTAAACTAGTAATCAGTAAAAGAAAATACTAAGAAAATATCTAAGTATTTTCAAATTAAAACATGTTTCTAATAACCCATGGATCAAATAAGAAATTACAGGGGAAATTTGAAAATATTTTGAACAGAAGGAAAATGAAAATACAACATATCAAAATTTGTAGGATGCTGCTAAAGCAGCACTCAGAGAGAAATTTATAGCATATTATTAAATGTTTACATTAGAAAAGTGTTCAAGTCAATGATAGAAGATTCTACCTTAAGGAAACTGGAAACAAAGAAGAAAATAAAATCAAAATAGCATAATAAATGGTATCATAAAGGTAAGAGCAGAAATCAATGAAATTGAGAATAGAAAAACCAACAAAGGAAATCAAGGAAACCAAATCTGGTTCTTGGAAGAAAAATTAATAATATTGATAAAGCTTTAGACAGACTGACCAAGAAAAGAGGTGACAAAAATTTTATGTTGGGGATGAAAAATCAGATATCACTACACACCCTACAAATATTAAAAGAATAATAAGAAACACCACACATAATTATTTGTCCATAAATATAATTTAGATGAAGTGGGAAAATTTCTCAAAAGACACACTGCTAAAGCTTTCCTTAAAAAAATGAATAACTCTAATATACCGATATCTATTAACAAAATTCAATGTGAAATTAACAACCTTCCAACAAATGAAACTCCTGTCACAGATGATGTCATTGGCAAATTCTACCAAACATTTAAAGAATAAAAATTACTAATGCTACACAAACTCTTTCCAACTCATTTTATTAGGAAAGAATTACCCTGATACCAAAACCAAATGAAAGCACTACAAGAAAAGAAAACTACAGACCAATATCTTTCTTGTACATTGATATAAACATCATCAAAATATTAGTAAATAAATCAAATCCAGGCACATAGAAAAAGGAGAATATCTTGTGCCCAAAGGAGTTTTATTCTGGTGATACAAGACTGGTTCAACATTCAATAATTAATCAATGTGATCCACCACATTAACACACTAAAGAAGAAAAACTCTGCAATCATCTCAATAGATGCACAAAAAACATTTGACAAAATGCAAACACCATTCATTTTTATTTTCTGCTTTATTGAGATATAATTGACAAATAAAAATTGTATATATTCAAGGTATACAACGTGATGTTTTGAGACATATGTATATACACACATATATAGTGAAATGATTACCATAATCAAGGTTATTAACATTTCCATCAATTCACATAGTTACCTTTGTTTGTGTGTGGAGGGGGCTGAGAATACTTAAGATCTACTCTCTTAGCAAATTTCAAGTATACAATAAAGTATAGTAACTATGCTGTACATTGGTCTCCAGAATTTATTCATCTTATAACTTACAAGTTTGTACCATTTGACCAAAATCTCCCCATTTACCCCCACACTCTGACCCCTGGTAATTGCCCTTCTACTTTCTGTTTCTATGTATTCAACTTTTTTAGATTCCACATATAAGTGATATTGTGTAGTATTTGTCTTTCTGCTCTGGATTATTTCACCTAGCATAATGTCCTCCAGGCTTATCCACATTGTCACAAATGACAGGATTTCCTTCCTTTTAAAGGCTGAATAGTATTCCATTGTGTATAGATACCACATATTCTTTATCCATTCATCCACTGATGGACACTTAGGTTGATTCCATATCTTGGATATTATAAATAATGCTGAATGATCACAGGACTGCATATATCTCTTTGAGGTACTGATATCAATGCTTTTAGATATATGCTCTGAAGTGGGATTACTGGATCTTATGGTAGTTCTATTTTTATTTTCTTGAGGAAACTCCATACTATTTTCCAAAATGGCTGTAACCATTTACACTCCCTTCAACAGTGTGTAAGAGCTCCCTTTTCACCACATCCTCACCAACATTTGTTATCTTTATGACTTTTTTGATAATAACCATTTTAATGGATGTGAGGTGATATCTCATTGTGGTTTTAATTTGCAGTTTTCTGACGATTAGTGAGGTTGAACACCTTTTCAGGTACTCTTTGACCATTTGTATGTCTTCTTTGAAAAAGTGTTTGATCAAGTATCTTTCCCATTTTTAATTGGGTTATTTATTATTAAGTTGTAGGAGTTCCTTATATATTTTGAATATTAACCTCTTATCAGATATATGGTTTGCAAGTATTTTCTCCCATTCTATGGGTTGCATTTTCATTTTGTTGATAGTTTCCTTTGCTGTGCAGAAATGTCCCCAGAACTTATTTATCTTATAACTGCAAGTTTGTACATTAGGACTCCAGAACTTTTCATTTTATAAATATGTTTTTGAGGTTCTTCAAAATATTAAAAAAAGAAATACCATATGACTCAAGAATAAAATGCAAACTATAGTCTCATTTGTTTATTATTGCTTTCATTGCTTTTGCTTTTAGTGTTATATCAAAAAAAATTGCCAAGACCAATATCATGGAGTTTTTCCTCTATTTTTCTTTTCTAAAAGTTTTATATTTTAAGGTCTTATATTAAGATCTTTAGTTCATTTTGAGATGATGTTTGTGTTTGCAGCAAGATAAGGATCCAATTTTATTTTATTTTATTTTTTTGCATGTGGATATCCAGTTTTACTAACACCACTTGTTAAAGAGATTATCTTTTCCCCATTTTGTAATCTTAGCACCCTTGTCAAAAATTGATTGACCACGTAAGCACAGATTTATTTCTGGGCTTTATATTCTTTTCCTTTGGTCTGTATGTTTGCTTTTATGCCAGTACCATACTGCTTTGTTTATTATAGCCTTGTAATATAATTTGAAATCAGGAAGTGTTCTTGCCTCCAGGGTTTTTCTTCTTTTTCAAGATTGCTTTAGCTATTCAGAATCTGTTATAGTTCCATACAAACTTATTTATTTTTTCTATTTCTGTGAAAAATGCCATTAGAATTTTGATAGGGATTGCATTGAATTTGTAGATTGCTTTGGGTAGAGTTAACACTTTAACAATATTAATTCTTCCAATCCATGAACATGGGATATCTTTCCATTTATTTGTGTCATCTTCAATTTCTTTCACCAATGTTTTATAGTTTTCACTGTACAACTCATTTACCTCCTTGGTTAAATTTATTTCTAAATATTCAATATTTTTATGCCATTTTAAATTGGATTATTTTCTTAATTCTTTTTGGGATAGTTCATTCTTAGTGAATAGAAATGTAACTGATTTTTGTATGTTGATTTTGTGTCCTGCAACTTTACTGAGTTTGTTTATTAGTTCTAACAATTTTTTCATGGCATCTTTAGGGCTTTCTATGTATAAGATCATGTCATCTGCAAACAGAGACAGTTTTACTTTTTCCTTTCTTATTTGGAAGCCTATTGTTTCTTTTTCTTGCCTAATTTCTCCAGCCAGTACTATGTTGAATAAAAATAGTAAGAGTGGGTATCCTTGTTTTGTTCCTGCTTAGAGGAAAATCTTTCCACTTTTCACCATTGAGTATGGGATTGTAATGTATAGCCTTTAGTGCATTGAGGTATATACCTTCTATATCTAATTTTTTGAGAGTTTTTATCATGCAAAGATGTTAAATTTTCCTCAGAAAATTAGTAATAGAAGGAAACTTCCTTAATCTGATAAAAGACATCTAATAAATATATACAACTAACATACATAATGGTAAAAGACTGCATACTTCCTCCCTAAGATCAGAAACAAGGAAAAAATGCCTATTTTCACCACCCAGAGTCATCATCATACAACACCCATATTCAACATTGTACCTAGTCAGTGCAATAAGGCAAGCAAAAAGACTGAAAGACATACATTTTGGAAAGATAGAATGGTTTCTATTTACAGATGACATGTCTATGTAAAAAATCTCAAAGAATACTCCAAAATGCTATTATACCTGATGAGACAGTTTAGCAAGTGTGTAAAATACAAATTTATTATACAAAAACATTTTTATTTATATACTTCCAATAAATAAATGGAAATTTAAATTTGAAAAAAATACCATTTTCAATATTATCAAAAACTCTAGATACATAGGTATAAATATTGCAAAACTTTTGCAGGGCTTGTATATGGAAAACTAAAAACACTGATGGAAAAAAATCAAAGAAAGCCTAAATTAATGGAGAAACATAACATGTTCGTGGATTAGAAGATTCAATATTGTTAGGATTTCAAATCTCCCCAAAGTTATGTATAGATTAAATGCAATTCCAATCCAAAACCCAATAGGATTTTTGGCAGAAATTGGCAAGCTTATTCTAAAAGCTGTTTAGAAAAAAAAAAAAAAGGATCTTGAATAGGCACAACAATTTTGAAATTAACAACAGAAATTTGAAGGGCTCAAACCACCTGATTTCAAAACTTACTATGAAGCTATACATATCAAGATATAGTGGTATTGGAAAAATGATACACATATAGAGATAAAGATAGACATATAGGTCAATAGAACAGTACACAGAGTGCAGAAATAGATTCACATAAATATATTTAGCTATTCTTTGACAAAGTTTTAAAAGCAATACAATAGAGAAAGGATAGTCTTTTTAGCAAGTGGTGCTGGAACAGTTGTATGCACATATGAAAAAAAATGAAACTCAGTATTCATACTCTGAGCCATATAAAAATTAACTCAAAATTACTCATAGAACAAAATATAAAACCTAAAACTATAAATGTTTTAGAAGAAAATACGGGAGAATATTTTGTGGCATTAGATTAAGCAAAGATTTCTTGTATTCCCACACCAAAACCCAATACCTAAAAAGAAAATTGGTAAATTTATCTTCATCAAAATTAAGACTTCTATTATTCAAAAGGCACTCTTAAGAGAATCAAAGATAAACCACAGACTGAAATTGTGAGACACAGATTTTCAGATCACATATCTGACAAAGGTCTTGTAGCCAGAATGTATTAAGAACTCTTAAACTTCAATAATGAGAAAATAAACAAAAATTTTTAATGGGCAAAATATTTGAGAAAACACTTTAACAAAAAAGATATATGATGACAGTTGAACACAGGAAAATATGTTCAACATCATTAGTCATTAGGGAAAAACAAATTAAAACCACAATGAGATACTACTACACTCATGCTAGAACAATTTAAAAATAAGAAAAAATTATGAAAACACTGAGTGCCAGCAAGGATGTGGAGCAACTGGAACTCTCCTACACTGCTTGTGGGAATATAAAATGGTGTCAGCCACTTAAAAAAAAAACGTTTGTCAGTTTCTTAAAAAGTTAGACATGCACTTACTATAAGACTTAAGAATCTCACTCCAAGGTATTCACCCAAGTAAAATAAAAATCTATATTCACACAAAGCCTGCATGCACAATTTTATAATAGCTTTATTCATAACCACCAAAGACTGGAAAGAAACCAAATGTCCTTCATCTGGTGACTGGATGAACAGACTGTTCATTACTCAGTAATGAAAAGGAAGGAACTAAGGATATATCTAAAAACAATAATGAATCTCAAAACAATTTTGTTAAGTGAAGAAAGCCAGGAAAAAAAAGCATATATTCTGTATGTTTCCATTTTCTCGACATTCTACAACAGCCAAACTATAGGAGATAATCAGATCAGTGTTTGCCTGAGGCTGGGGGTAGTCATTGGGATTAACAGCAAAAGGACATAAGGAATCCTTACAGGATAATAGGAGTGCTCTAAAAGAAAATTTTGATGATTGCTGCAAAACTCTGTAAATTTACTGAAAGATGTTAATTATATACTTACTGCAGGTTAATTTTATGGCATATAAATATATCTCAATAAAACTGCTTTTTAAAAAGGCAAGATAAAAGGAGACATTTGCATGCTCTCTCTCGTGTGTGTTATATCACACATAAATATACGAATGACAAAAAACTCATAGCCAAGTTCTTCCTATAAATCAATGCAAAATATAGACAATCCAATAGAAAATGGGCAAAAGAGTTGAACAGGCAGTTCGAAAAAGAAGATACTAAATAGTCAATAAAGTACATGAACAAATGGAAAAAAAGCACATGAAAAAATGCTCAACATGATCAGTCATGAGAGAAACGGAAACAAAACCACAATGAAATACCACTATACGTATACCAGAGTGGCTCAAATTTTTAAAAATAACAATATAAAGTGTTGAGAAAGATGTGGAGTAACTGAAAGTCTCATGCACTGCTATTAATAGTATGAATGCAAATAGTATGAATGCAATCAACATTGTAAAACTCTTTGGTAGTATCTACCAAAACTGAATGTACTGGTATCCTATGACACAACAATTTCACTCCAACATATATAGTCAACATATATGTATACATATGTTTACTGAACACATGCCACAAATGTTCATATGAACACCATTTGTAGTAGCAATAAACTAGAAATGATCTGATTGTTCAGAAATAATGGAATGGCTGATTAAGTTGTGGTATATTAATAAAACAGCAAACTACACAACAATGAAAATTAATGAACTGTTAAAGGCATCAACATGGATGAATCTCACAGACACAAATTTAATGGAAAGAAATCTAACACTAAGGAGAACATACTGTTACTCCATTTAAATAAAATTCAAAACCATGTAAAACTAATCAAAAAGAAGTTAGGACAGAAGCTAACTTTGGAGTAGAATGGGATGTTGACTGGGATGGGACAGTAGGGGAACTTCTCAGGGTATAGTTAGTATTCTATTTTTTTTTTGTCATAGTAGTAGTTATAGAATAATTTTACTGTGGGAAAAACCATCAAGCTTCACCATTATAATATGTATTATTTTCTATATGTATGTCATTTTTTCAATTAACCAATTTTACTTAAAACAAATAATAGTTCAACAATTAAAACAATTATTTCTATCATTTTCTCCCTCCAAATAGCCCAATTTAATCATAAATATTTATAATAATTGTCCACAAATATTCTAAGCATTCTTCCAATTCTTAAGGCAATAATTTATGTGGATGTTTGTAACATCAAAACACAGATATTCACAAATTATTCCATACTATTTCACTTTTGAGTAGATTCAGCTTTTCAGTTTAAGAGAAACTTTATTTCAACAAAACAAGTTCCAAAGTCATCAACAGCCTGTCTCTGACCTTCCACTTGACATTGTATAATAGCAACACTAAGTACTGTGACTGATCATGAACAAATTCTTAGAATTGGCAGCAACAATGCTTGGGCTGGAGTGCAGTTTACAATCTTGGAATTCTTTCTCGGATGTCCTCCAACTCCTTTCTGCTTTCTCTGGCACAAATTTCCTCCTCAAAATGGAACCAAGGAGCTCGTGCAATAGTGTGCTTTACTCCTCTCAGATCAAAACAAAGAAGACCATCCATGGTCACTCAGAAAATCTGCCTCTGGCTGACCTTTGTATGTGTATCTTGCTGGCTGCAGTGGCAATATTCTGCCTTTGTATCTTCTCTCTTTAACCACTTAACCAGAAGCAGCCCTGAAGGCAATCTATCTCACATGGACTCAACAAGGTAGGAGCACATGGGAGCTCCTGAGGGATTTCTTTTTGTGCTAAGTGATTTGTTGGAATTAGGAAGGTTGCATGGTTAATGACGAGGGCAGATTGGGGAGTGTGACTGGTAAATTATAAAATGCTTCATTTATTACTACCTCTTTCTATCTCTGATGTTAGATGATCTTTGATTTACAAAGTATTTGTTGAATGTTTATGTACACTGATGCTTGTCCTAGGTGCTGAGGCACTGTTCTGTGCACTGGGAATACAGCAATAAATGATGCAGACAAAATTCCTTGACAGTATGGAGATTATCTTCCACTGGGTATATAGACAACCAGATGCAGACAATAACAAATGAGTAAACATATTAAAAAGTTAGTATGTCAGATGTGTGGTAAGTAGTATGAAGAAAAAAATAGGGAAGAATATTAGGGAGTGCCAAGAGGCTGATTTCAAATAATAGGGCCATGAAACGCATTACTGAAAAAGTGACTTTTGAGCAGGGATCCACAGGAAGTGAAGGAGAAAGCCACGGAGTTACCTGTCAGTAGGCTATCTGATGGGAGAGCTTTCCAGTCCAAGAAAGCAGTGAGCACAGAAATCCTTAAGTAGAGCTTTGAGGAACAGCAAGGAAGACAGTGGGACAGGAAGGAAGATGAATTAGTTTCCAGGGCTGCTATAACAAAGTATCACAAAGTGGGTGGCTTGAAGCAACAGAAATTTACTCTTTCACAGCTCTTGGGGACAGAAGTGTAAAATCAAGGTGTTGGCAGGGCCATGCTCCTTGCAGAGGCTTTGTGGGAGGATCTGTTCTTTGCCTCTCCTGGCTTCTGGTAAGTGCCAGGGTCCCTTGCCTTTTCTTCTACCTCTGTCTTCACACCTCTGCTTCTCCACCGTATGCCTCTCTCTGCCTCTCCCTAATCATGGGAACCCTGTGATTATATTAGGCCCATCTGAATAATCCAGATAAACTCCTTCTCTCAAGATCCTTAACTTAATCAAATCTTTTTCCGTATAACGTACCATTCAAAGGTTTCGGGAATTTCACATGGCCCTTTTTAGGAGGGCCATTTTTTCAGCCTACCACAGAAGGGAAAGGGTGAAGGAGTAGGAGGTGAGCTCACAGATGCAGTCAGCTATCAGGCCATGGAGGGACTGTAGACTACCACAAGGCCCTGGGTGATTTTTCTAAATAAAATGGGAAGTTCGGTGACACTATCCAACTTATTGTACATTTTGTGCTGCTTAGGCAAACCCTTTCAATGTAATATCTTCATAATCACGATAAGGGAAATTTTGATCCTTTCTTGGTTGTTTAATGGAGCTCACTGATCCATTTTGTTATGAAGAGGGGACTGTCTATCACTCACACTGCATCCTTAGTGATGTTTTAAAAACAGTAACCAGATTCAGAGACAAAACCTTGCTGTGGCTAGTGAGCATGCCCAGCAATTATAAGTTTTCAAGGAAAACTCAAGGGCAGTGCAATTGGTATCAGAAAAGGTAAGTGAGTCTAAAAAGAGCCCAAAAATAAAAGGAAAAGGACAAATGGACACTGCAGGGAATACCCATAGTGCAGATAAAATATGATCTCCCTCCTCCTACCCCCACTCCACCACCCCCGCCTCTGTCCACATTGGCATATCTACACTGAGCCAGGACTCTGCCTGATCTCAAAAATCCTTGCTGGTCAGGCTAAGAAGTTTAGGCTTCACCGTAAGGACAATGGGAAAACACTGAAGGGTTTATAACTAAAATTCAATGTGGTCCAGTTTTTGTTTTAGAAACATCACCAAGGCTGTAGCGTTAGGGCTGGATGGGAGAGAAGCGGGAATGGGGAGAAGGACAAGCAGAGCTGCAGTATTCCAGGCAGGGGATAAGGAGAAGCTGCGCTACACAGCGGCAGGTACCGCTGTGGGATACGGTGCGGAGGACGAGAGAAATCTTAACACTCATCACTGTCAGTACCCAACAGTGTTGTAGGAGATAGTGTCATATTACAGTATATATATTAAAGAGGATGGGTCATGTAGGTCAGCCCACGTTTTCACATGTAAAATCATTGTTCTTGACAAATGGGAGCTTTGATCCATGGGGACCCATGTGTATCAATGTCTCTAGGAAGAAAATTGTGCCCTATGTACCAGCGTGGACTACTGCAGAAAAAGCTGTGTGTAAGTAGGTAGATACATTCCAGGGTATGTTTACAGTCTCTCTCCTTAAACAACTGTTGCTGTTTTTGCTTTGACAATCAAATCCAGATTCAAAAGAATGATTATAACTAACTATAGCGTATCATTTTTCTCTCTGAACAAACCTAGAGGGGGGAAAGTGACCATTGAAGAGAATAATAGGCTTGAGATAAGCAGGGAAAATTGAATTCTCCCTAATTCATGGGTGAGAACACTGTATTAGCATGTATTAAGTGCCTATTATGTTCTGGGTACTGTGTGAAGTGCTTCTACACATTATAGCATTTAATTCTTACAACTCCACAAGTTATGTGTAATCATCCTTATTTCACAAATGAAGACACAGAGGGGCAAATAAGTTACCAGACAAATCCAGCCAATAAGCTGAGACTTAAACCCTGGCTGTCATGTTGGCTCCATAACACCATTAGGCTCCCCATTCAGGTAAGACTATACATCTGCTTCCCCAGGAGATATCTGGCTGCATAGTTCACTAGGTGGTTCTTGGTCAGATTCTTGGCCACTAGCCCATCCCTACACCTCAGGGAGCCAGTGAAAAACCAGGAAAGGTGTTGAGTGGAGGAGAAAGAAGCCAGGCTTTGTATCTCTCAGGCCAGAATTAAGCTGTAGGCAGGGAGGCCTGAGAAATGACCCTGAAGGCATTGCACTTTTCTTTCATTGAGAGCTGGACACTGCATTGTCTCAGAGCACTGCAGTAACTTCAAACAATCGCTTTTGCAAATGTAATTTTCAGCATCAAGGAGTCTTAACAAGTTTTAGAGACGAAGTGTCAAATTAATTCTATATAATGAATCTAATGTCTACCAGATGAATGAATCCTGAGGAGTCTCTCATAATGAATATTATTTATTTCATGCTGTAATGTTGCTGAGCACTTCCCTACTAGATGAAGAGTTTGGAACATAAGTATAAAGCTCTGTAGTTGCTTCAGAAAAAAGTAGTATATAGACAGTAGGGCACATAGACAAGATGCAGACGTTATAATAAAGAGCTGTGATTTTGCAATATCAAAGGGAATATTTTGTGTGTCAACAAGAATGAAGAAACTGATTCCACTGACAGAAGAGGCTATGCTATGGCTGGTGGCTTTCAAATATATAGTATACATCAGACCTCCCATGGCTAATATGCACGTTTTTCTCACACAGAACAGAGATAAATTGTTTTTCTGAAAGTTCCTTGGATTAAATAGTCAGGATTAAATTGAAAGTAATGTGACCTTATGTTGAGAGTGAAAGCATCAGTATTTTTGTCGTGTTCACATGTATCTGAGACAGGATGTAACTGCAAACCTGTTCAGAGAGCCTAGTCGGCGCATTTCTCTTATCTTGCAATGCCATAGAAACAAAAAAAAATCGTCCCCTTCCCCTCCTCTCAGTCCTGTTTTCAAATAAAAAGAACATGGAGATGAAAGCACAGCTTCCTTCCCATTAGTGCCAACAACTGCACTTCTCAGTTTTCAAATTTGCCTCTTAAAAATTCTACTTATCATAAGTGCTTGGGCACCAAGTATTTTCACTGAAGGAAAAGCTGTAATTTTTACCAGAAGTGCAACCTTCCAGCTAACTTTAATATAGTATGGGACAATAATTAGGTGTGATATATCTTCTGTTCATAGGGAAGTTTTTATATATGAACAATTTGAGAGTTGGAAGAGTCTATTTCTTGTTAGATGGACAGTCTATGGCAAGCTGAATAGGACCAGAGGTTTAAAGGCCCCTACTTTAAATGACAGTAAGAATTCAATTTTCTTTATAATACTAGCAAAACTCCTGTAGAGGCCACCAAGGTATCCACTTGGCCAGCTCTATGATGCCAAAAAGGAGGAAAAAATTCTGTATTACAGGCCCCCATCTTCCGACCTCACCCTGAATATGGCCCTACTGTCATGGAATGGAAATAGCCTTATTTCTTGATCTGGAAATTGGGCCCAATTCTTGCCTTACAGAACTCTTTGAAGATTAGGTAAAATGAAGATGCAAAGTGCCTAGTGCTTTATAAATAATAGCTGCTATTATTATTATTATTATTATTATTAAGAGGAGAGGGTAAATGTCACAGTACAACCAGCAGCAGTATTTGCCTCAGAGATGTTTCCACAACAGCAAAACAGAAAGGACAATGTCATAACTACAAAAATAAGCCAAAAGATCAAAGACCAATTCTCAGCATACTGATCGAGCAGCTGTGGGACTATGACCTTCTGAAAACAGCATCCTCTGGCACTATTCCACTGTGACAGCACAGGCTCACAAATGTTCCTATATCGTTTGAAAATCACCTTATTATAAGTGTAAGTTGATAGGCATGTTCATATCAGCATCTCTTTTATTTTCTGCAGTATACATTAGCAGATCTCTACCCGATTTCTGTTTCTTTAATGGAGAACTTTACCTTCTTTCATGACATTCTTGTTTTGCTACTTGACACATAAAGGCTTTTACTGAAAGCAAAGTCCAATTTACAACGTACAACATTTCTAAATTACAGGTTGTGTGCAACTCAGGTCACCGCTTTAGAAAGACAAATTTCAGAACCAAAGAGAAATAACAGAAAATAATAGCAGTTGGTGACACAGACGCCAAACAAACTGTAGGTGACATTAGGATCTCCATTTTAATTCTCTCTTCTTGCATAAATGATCTTTTCCACTAAATCTCTGTAACTTTGTACTCAGCTTTCATACTGCAAATCTGCCTAGCATTCCTCAGAGCACACCTGTGTAGATTAAAACCAACACAGACCTGCCTTCTTGCAGGAAGGTGTGCTGTCATCCCAGGATATATCATAGATGGAGGGCACAGAATATTTTACCAAACACCCTGGCCAATATTCTTTTCTGTTTATTTGCATGGTGTCCAGTAATTATCAGCAAAGACCATTGGGCTTAGACAAGACACTGAAAGACTTGGCAACACAAGTGGTGTTTTCTTTCCTCCCTCCTACTGCTGGTGGGGGCCTGAAAAGAGAGGCAGCTTTGGTTGGTGAAAGGCTCCCAGGAAAGTCAAGCTTCCTAAAATCTAAATCAGATCACACTGCCCCCTGCTTAAAACTGTCCAGTGGCTTCTTATGAACCTGGGATGAGATCCACAATGCTTACAAGACTGCCATGGCCCCATTATGATCTGGGTGCTGCTGATGTCTTGAAACTCATCTTTCATTCTCCCCCTTTGCCCACTTTGCTCCTGCTCTGATGCCCTTTTTTTATTATTATTCCTCAAACAAGTTCAAATTCATTTCCACATTAAGGCATTTGCACTAGCTGAGCACACCAGAAGGCTCTTCTCTCAGAACTTCACATGGCTCCATATAGTTCAGATCCAGCTTCAACATCACCTCTTCAGAGACACCTTTACTGACAAGAAATAAAGTAGCCTGTCAGACACAATATCATGCTCTTATTTTACTATCTGCTCAGAATTTATTGCTCTGTGAACATTTATTTGTTCATGTGTTGGTGTCCTTCCTCTAGAATGTAAGTTTGTGAGATCAAGGACTTCACCTGTTTTCTTTTAGCACTGTGTCTCTAGGGGCCCAGAAGAGTGTCTGGCAAGCCTAGTGAGTACTCGATAATATTTGTCAGTTGAGGAAATAGGGAAAGGGTTTCAGAGGTTTCAGAACTATAGCTTTAGATACCAGACAGATGAGTTCTTTGTTATAATTAGAATGCATTGCAAATGCACAGGGATAAATATGGTTGTTTCAACTAAATTTGAGGAAACAGGAGAAAAGATGACCTGATAAACACATGAAACCAATTAGTGAAGGGAACAGAAGGCAACGTTTCAAACAAATGAATGTGGGAGGTACTAGGGATTAACACAAGAATTTTAAAGGAATTTAGGGCTTCAAACATGTATACACCAACATGCCAAGCATAGACAATAAACAGGGTGAACGTAAGTTTATAAAAATAATGTGGTGGAGATGGTCTCATACTAATTATGAAGTTTTGGTAGGATGAGAATCAAGATTAGAATCTATGATAAAAGGTCTTCTCTATATGCTTGATGTTTTTGCGGTACTCACCAGGAGAGCATTCATGAAATGATACAATGAGAGACGTGGCATTGCTATGTACAATTTCCCAGAGTGTGAAAAAATTACTACTATTCCTATGCAAAATGATTTTAAAAGTGTACAGATAATCCTTCTCGGCCCAAACAAATCTGACAGCACAATCCAGGAGCAGTTGGTCCTAGGCCAGGGCCAGGGAAGCTGGCAGGACTTACCACTTCGGGCAGGGGCACCCATAGCCTTGGGATTGGAGAAGGAAAAGAGGAAGGAGGGAAGCAACAGGTGAGCAGCGAGAGCAATGAGCGTGGGTGAGTAAGGTGGCACGCACCTCTTCCAAGATGGACAAGGTGTTCCTGCTGCCTGTTCCTGGGTTCTGAGGAGCCCTAGCTTTCAGCTCACTTAAATGCAGTAAGGAGAGAGTTGGCTTGGGGAGCAATTAGGACACACTCTTTACCTATGCTTGATATGTTTCCTTTTAAAATAAGTCTTAAAGGGAGAGAGGATAAAGAAAAGTACTAAATAACACAATATGTATGGATAATAAATAATGGGAAGATGGTAAGTATAATTGAGATGATATTTTTTAAAATATTGTGTTTTTCCCCATTTGCCTTTCTGAGTACAAGGCTTTTTCCTTAAGTGGTCTGAAGCATCCATTTTTCCTGGAAGGAGATGAAGATTTGTTGCAAAATGAATGAACTAAGAATATATTACATAGTTTCCAACACAGTGAGTCAATATCTTTATGAGGCAAACTGTTAGTTTAAAACGGGACTCCATTAATAGAGATTTCTGTAGTATAAAAAATATTTCCTGGATTAGCTGGAGTCTGGAATGTGTATGTGTGTATATATCACACAGGGAAAATAAGAGGTAAAGAAGAGGTAGAAAGGACAAGGGCACAGCAGTCAGACATGTGTCCCAAGTAGGAAAAGTAACATTGAACATAAAGAGAGTGTCTTGCCCTCACTTCCTATTTGATACTCCAGGAGGCAGTCAACCTGGGGCCTACCTGCATCAAAGCAGTGTGGTCAGGCAAAGGGAGACTCTGAGGTGTGGCTCTCCCAAGCTTTCCTTGATTGGTATGTGGCACACTTACCGAGGAGGACTTCTGTGGGAATGATTATGGCAGAACAAGTTAACCCCAGTATGGAGGTGGGAGCACACTACCACCAGGTAAAGAGGGCCACATAGAGGACTTGGTAGAGACCTCAGGGGTTTGCACTCAGGGGGAGCCAAGTAAGATTTAGCCAAATGAGCCAGCCAGGGAGGATGTGCAGGCCTTGGTCAAGCCAACACAAAGAAGAGTGCAAGCTGTAGCCATCAGCATAAATGCCAGCAGGGCAAGCAGCTACCAGAGATATCACCAAGGTGGACCAGACATATGACCAAGTGACAAGAGCAGCCAGAGGACTCTAATGTTCTGGTTCCTACATAAGGCACATAAAATCATAGCACACACACCATCTACTCAAATATAATTTTTACAGTGAGCTGGAATGGAGACGTGGAAAAATGAGAAATCTGAGACGCTGAGAATTTTTCTTTTTCTTAGTGGGACTGGGCATTCCTTAAAATAACTCTAAATTATTATATTTGAATAAGATTTAAGCAGAGAATACTAAATATTAATTTCTCCACTAAACAGTGAGGGAAAGCTTGAGAGAAATACCAAGCTAGTTACAGAGAAAATAAAGGAGTTGTGTTTTCTCTACACATGAGTTGTATTGTGAAATATTTTTGTGATTCTGCTACATAAATCAATAACTGGAGTATAGGAAGCACTGGGATAGGGTTTAGCACAGACCAGCTGGCAGATGCAGATGATGCTTTCCTGACCCAGATACCCAAACTCACCCAGAAACTAGATATATTTCAGAGATAAGCTTTCACTTTTCTGGAAAACAATTGGAAATACAGTTCAGCGAAGATCAGAATATCTGACAAGGTTTTGACTTGCTGTGCTGAGAAATTCACCTCCAAGACAGATCTAGGTGCAGCTATAGGACTTGCTACTATTCTGGACCTAATTCTGAATAAAATGGAGGGCTTGGTAAAGTCCATAAACCATAGGAGAAAAACTCTATATTCTCTTGGGGTTCATCATAAGCAAGAATAGAACATTAATACTAATAATTCATATGCACATAGCTAGAATTTCCCAAAAGATATTTTATGAAATGTAAGTCCTAGGAGATGTTCCTTGTAAAAAGAGTTCTGTGTTTGAACATGAGGGTGAGACTCGTCATATTATTTTCTCCTCATGTAGATTCAAAATTCACATGATGTGCTTATGTATACTAAAGGCTCTAAGAATCTTAACTTTGTTTAACCTGGTGTTTCCTAACTAATTTGGCTCCCAAATATTTTTTAAAATTATATAAATAGCCATGGACGTACAATGGAATTATTACTCCACTTAATACACTTTGGAAAGTGCCACCTTGTTTTGTTTTATTTTCTTTTTAACAGAGAAAACATAAGTATAATTTAATGGTTTCAGAATCAGGAAAGGTGACTCAAAAAGTATGGGAGGCAGTGGCAACCCCAAGAGACAGACGAGAAATGGACTTGACCACTTCCCTCCTCCATCAGCCTCTTCCCAAACAATACCAAACACATCTACGATCTGAGTAAAAGCACTGAGTTTGCTATGCCAATGTGGTTGGAGACAAGCCCCCCAGCAGTCCTCAACTTAAGCCACTGATATAGAAATTCTGGAGCTGCTACTGAACAAGCAAATAGTATAATTATAAATAGTCATAATAGAAGGGGAAAAGCAGAGATGTTAAAGGAAGCCAGTGTGGTTACAAAAGGATCTGTCTGATATTCTAAAATTAGAAAGGAGTATATTGGGCAAATGATAGCCCTTATAAATATGAGGGCAAACATCTTTTAACACAATGCCTAGCATATTGTACAGCTCTAGTAAATATTGAATTAATAAATGACAACATAAGTGCAAATATATTTATTATGGTAATAATGACACATGGCACGTGCTTTCAAAGGTCTAGGTCCCATTGAGGGAAATTAATCTGGATCACTCCAGATGGAAATTGTGTAGAGTCTTATTTTTTTTTTCTTTTGAAAGTAACAGAGGGACATAGCTTAACAGGAGACTGGAAGGGGAGTGTGGATCTCTCAGGATTGGAGAGGAGAAAGGTGAGTTGGCAAAGTGTTTGAAACTTGTGCCTAAATCCCATGAAACATCCTAGAGATGGCAGTATCTTGAAATGAGTATAGCCGTATGGATGTCCCTGGAGACTAGGTTCTAAATGCTAAGGTCCTTCATTCTGCTATACTTCCTCCAAGGATCAATCTGACTTAGAGGAAGTGTAGCACCAGCAGCATCACCTACCTTTAAGAGCAGAGCACTTAAGTTTAGGCAAGGAACATCCTCAGCAGTGACAACAACTGAATGATGACCATAGGGCTCTAATCTACTGCCCTAAACTGTTCAACCCTGGTATGACCAAAAGAGGGGAAAGAAATGAAGAAAAGTAGAGATTCAATAAACTATTCACTTTATTTGGCAAGTAGAGGTCTTGGAGCCACATTTGATTTGATTTCAAAAAAACAAAGAAACAGAAGAATTCCTGTACCTTAGGTATTGTATTTTGAAAAAAAAATTCGTATTTTATCCTGAGCATCTAATCCTAATAAATTCCAGAAAAAAGTATGTGATTTACTGCCTTCTATATATACTTTCAGACCTCACTTTTTGCACTGGCAGCTTTAAAAATCTGCATCAAATTTGTTTAAATCACCACTGTTAAACTAATCCCTTGAAGTATTGGTCTGTTTTATGTAGTCACCTCTGAAAGAATAAATATTGCTATTATCATCTTCTTTCAGTTTGCAGACCTTCTCTGAAAATTACACTAAACATAGTCTTGATCTTCAATTGAATTAAATTCAATTGAATGTAATCTGACTTGAAAATTTGGGTAATAGAAGATATTTGTGTCTGACCTTGCAAGCAAGGGTGAGAGTAGGGAGCAAAAATTTAACTCCTCAACGAATATCATGTGCACCCATGTTTGGGAACCACTGACACAAATCATCCAATGAAATGTAACGGTTTTCTCTCTCAAGAGAGCATGATGCTTTTATGCAATTTTATATATATTATTGAACAATTCTATTCTACATGCTTAATTCAAACAGAAATACAGAGGTGATAGAGGATGTACTTCTACAATCTATTACTGAATATACTATAACTCCAGATTCTGCTGTTAAAAGCAGAGAGCAATTCCATACAAGAGAGGACAGGGAATAAAGGAGCTTCCAAAAGACACAGAAACAGCAAGACCAGTTGCCCATGACAACAGTTCTCTCCCACAATCTCTCCGTCATTTCTCAGGGCCAAAATGCCCACAGGAAGGCACTTGCTTAAGAAAAATTCCTTTACTCTTGTATAAAATATGTCTCTCGAGTAGGCAGCTGAGTAGCTGATTGCAGGATTGAGTAACACTGAGTAAAACAACTCTGCAGATAATCTACCTCCCATAATTTCTGACCTAGAGATAAACTAGACAAGGATTAAAATTAAATTGTAGTTATTTCTGAGTGATGAAAGTAAAGGCCATTTTAATTTCTTCTTTTTCCTCATCTATATGTTCCCTATATGTACATATTTAATTGTACAATAAGAAAAAATAAGAATAAAAGAAATATGAAAATTGTTAAAAGTGTTAGTATTATTAGACTTCAGCTTCCAGCCATGGTGAAGTGACTGAAACCAGACTCGCTACCCTACCATAAACAAATAGAAAACTGAAAAACAAAAAATACATGAAATATCAAACATCTGTTTCAGATATTAGACAACAGACAGTAGAGTATTTTGACTCAGGGCATGAGAGAAATAAATATGATGAAGTCCACAATTGCCCCAACATTCTGTTTGGAGGAACTTTCAGACTGTGGCACAGGATGGAAGAAAATAAGCAGAGCATAACAATCTTTCTTGGTTGAAAACACATATCAAAATTTGAAGAAGCTGAGGCATATGAAATTTGTGGGGAAAGGTACCAGAGAAAAGATTGTTAAGCTACAGAGAGAATGAGTTCCAAAAATCTTCACAGGAGTCTTGCTGAGAATGTTGCTGAATACTAAAATGTGCATGTGTAAAGTGAAACTCCATGAACCTGGGCAAAGCATTTTTGGGGAGCTATAAAGTGAACTACCCCACAGGGCTAGAAGCCATTCAAATTCTGACCACCCGAAGTGGAGATACTTTCTTGAAAAACTAGAGAATTCAGTAGAGCCTAGTGGAAAAAAATCACACTTTAGTAGAGGTGAATCCAATCTTAGAGTAAAGGCTACTTTATATTTACCCAACAAAATGGATCTGCAAGTTTTTTAACTGTCTGACAAAACTAAATTCAACATTTCTTAAAGATAGAAAATGACAGAAAATGAAATCCAGATATTTAACAATATAAAGTTATCCAGTATCCAATCAAACATTATCAGACATGTAAAACAATAAAAGAACATAACACACAACTAGGAGAAAAATCAGCCAATAGAAACATTCAGAAATTATAAAAATGATGGTACTAAAAAACAAAGACTTTTTTTAATTCATAAACAAAGACTTTTAAATAACCATTATATTTATGTTCAAAGATTTGAAGGAAATCATGAGCATCGTGAAGAGATAAATGGAAGGTCTAAATTGAAAACAAATAGAACTTTTAGAGATGAAGAATACAATATCTACAATAAAATATTTACAAAATGGGTTAACAGGAGTTTAGTCACTGCAAAATAAAAGATGAAGACATAACAATAGACAACTATTCAAACTGCATTTCAAAGAGAAAAAGGACTTAAAAAATCAGAGTCTTCGCAATCTGTGGGAAAATTAAAGCAGTTTCAATATATGTATAATTATAATCAATACAACTGGAGAAGACAGAAAAATATTTGAAGAAATTATGGCTGATTTATTTTTCTAAATTTCATGAAAATGATAAACCCACAGATTTATGAAGTTGAACAAACTTGAAAGAGTATAAAAAATAACAGCAACAACAAAACACATCAAGACACATTGTAATATAGAATCCAGCACACTTTCATGATAAAAACCCTCAACAAACTGGGCATAAAAGGAACATACCTCAAAATTATAAAGTCTATATAAGACAAAGCCACAGCCAACATCATACTGAATGGGGAAAAGTTGAAAACATTGCCCCTAAGAAGTGAAGTAAGACAAGTGTGCCAATTATCACCACTTTTATTCAACATAGTAGTGGAAGTCCTAGCCAGAGCAATCAGGAAAAAGAAAGAAATAAGGGGCATCTAAATCAGGAAAGAGGAGGTCAAATTATCACTCTTTGCTGACAATATGATCTTGTATCTAGAAAACCCCAAAGGTTCCATGAAGAGTCACCTGGAATTGACAAATAAATTCAGCAAAGTCTCAGGTTACAAAATCAATGTACACAAATCAGTAGCATTTCTGTATACTAATAACAGTCAACCTGAGACTCAAATCAAGCACTCAGTACAATTTACAATAGGTAGAAAGAAAATAAAATGCCTAAGAATATACTGAACCAGGGAGGTGCAAGATCTCTACAAGGAGAATTACAAAACACTAACGAAAGAAATCGTAGATGACACAAACAAATGGAAAAACATCTCATATTCATGGATAAGTAGAATCAACATCATTAAAATGTCCATACCGCACAAAGTGATTTACAGATTCAATGCGATCCCCATCAATATAAAAATGTCACACTTCACAGATCTAGAAAATATAATTCTATGCTTCATTTGGAACCAAAAATGAGCCTAATAGCCAAAGCAATCTTAAGCAAAAATAATAAATCTGGAGGCATCACATTACCTGACTTCAAATTATACTACAAGGCTATAGTAACCAAAACAGCATGATACTGGCATAAAATTAGGGACATAGATAACTGGAACAGAATAGAGAACCCAGAAATAAATCTATATATGTACAACCAACTGATCTTTGACAAAGCAGAAATCAACATACACTGGGGAAAGGAAACCCTATTCAATAAATGGTGCTGGGAAAACTGGATAGCAACAGGCAGAAAAATGAAACAGGACCCTTATCTCTCACCATATATAAAAATTAATTCAAGATGGATAAAAGACTTAAATGTAAGGTATAAACCATAAAAATTCTAGAAGAAGGTATATGAAAAACTCTTCTAGACCTAGGCCTAGGCAAAGAATTTATGACTAAGACCGCAAAGGCAAATACAGCAATAACAAAAATAAATAAATGGGAATTAATTAAATTAAAAGGCTTCTACACAACAAAAGAAATCATCAACAGAGTAAATATTCAACCTACAGAATGGGAGAAAATATTAGCAAACTATACATCTGATAAAGGGCTAATACCCAGAATCTACATAGAGCTCAAACAAATCAGCAAGAAAAAAAAAAAAAAACGAAAAAGTGGGCAAAAGGCATGAACAGAAGTTTTTCAAAAGAAGATAGACAAATGGCCAATAAACATATGAAAAAATGCTCAACATCATTAATCATCAGAGGAATGCAAATTAAAACTACAGTGAGATACTACCTTACCGCTGTCTGAAGGGCCATCAATAAAAAGTCTAAAAACAATAGATCCTGGCATGGACACGGAGAGAAAGGAACACTTATACACTGTTGGTGGGACTGAAAATTAGTACAACCTCTATGGGAAACAGTATTGAGATTCCTCAAAGAAATCAATGTAGACCTACCATTTGATCCAGGAATCCCATTCCTGGGTATCTGTCCAAAGGAAAAGAAGTCATTTTATCAAAAAGATACCTGCACCTGAATCTTTATAGCAACACATTTCACAATTGAAAGATGTGGAATCAACCTAAGTGCCCATCAATTCATGAGTAGATAAAGAAACTGTGATATATATCATGGAGTACAGCTCAGCTATAAAGAGGAATGAAATAATGTCTTTTACAACAACTTGGATGGAACTGGAGACCATTATCTTAAATGAAGTGTCTAAGGAATGGAAAGACAAACACCACATTAACTCTCTAATAATTGGGAGCTAAATGATGGGCACAAAGGGGCATAAAGAGATGTAGAGGACATTGGAAACCAAGAAAGAGGGAGGGTGGGAGAGAGGTGAGGGGTAAAAACTTACCTATGGAGTACAATGAACACTATTCTGGTGATGGGTACACTACAAGCCCCGACTTAAGCATTATACAAGGTATCCACATAACAAAAATATTTGTACTCCCTTAATATTTTGAAACAAAAAAATAAAAACAGAAACAAAAAAGCAAAACAAAAGACACATTGTAAAAAAATGTTGAAAACCACTCAGAGAGAAAATCTATAAAGCAGGCAGAGGGGGGAAAGTGGCAGCTTACATGCAAAGGACCAAAGATAAAAATGAACATAGGCTTTTCATGTAACCAAAGTGTTTGTTCCCCCTTAATATTCTGAAATTAAAAAGTAAATTAAATAAATAAATAAATAAACAAATAAATAAATAAAACTGTAATGTTATAATGATTATTAGCTATTGGCTAGTGCTCAGAATTTTATTGAACTCATTAATCTGAGAAAAATAAATATAATTATAATAGCAAAAAAAAGAAAGAATGATATGTCACCTATAAATTACTGATAGAAAAAAGAAACCCAACCTAGAATTCAATATACAGAGAAAACATCCTTCTAAAATGAAGACAAATAAGTCTTTTTCAGACAGACAAAAGCTGAGAGAATTTGTGTCCCACAAACCTGTAATACTAGAAATGTGAAAGGAAGTTCTTCGTTTAGAGCACAATGATACAAGAGTAAACCCTAGATCAACATAAAAGAATAAAGAGCAACAGAAATAATGTGTGAATAGATACTCAGAACTTTTTTCTTATTTTTAAAATTTTTAAACTAAATTTGTTTTTAAAATAATTGACTGTTTAAAGTAAAAATAATAATATATCTTGGGGGTTAACATGTGGATTTAAAATGTGTGACAAAAGTAAACAAATGATTAGAGGAGATAACTGGACGTACACTGTTGTAAGGTTCTTACATGATACTATACATATGCTATAGTGCTATAAGACTTTAAGATAGATGGGCACAAGTTAAAGGAGTATATTTAGACTCTAGAGCAATCACCAAAAAGATTGAACAAAAATCATAGATAAAACATTAATATTGGAGATGAAATAGAATACTGAGTCAAATCAATCCAAAAGAAGGCAAGAATAAAGGAACAGGTAAACAAAGAATAGTTTAAATAAGTAGGAAACATAAACCAAGATAGTAGAATTAAACTTAAGTATATAAAAAATTACATTGAATGTGAATTGTATAAACACTACTAGTAAAAAGGCAGAGATTATTACACCAGGTAAAAAAGCAAGACCCAGCTATGAGCTGTCTACAGAAATCATACCTTGGTGGCCATAAAAATTTGCCTCTAAAATCTTTGATTTCAGTGAACATAATTGAACCAAGGCTCCAGCTGTTGTGCTATAATATTTATCATATTAATGGCACATTTCCCATGGGCTGCTCGCAGCCTATGTCTGAATGCAACAAAAATACTGTTAGGCCCGTTCTTAGTATACATATAAAGCCTCTGACAGGCAACCTTAGCTCAAGAACTTCCCATTGGCTTTGGAAGAACTTTCTTATAGCTGCACTGCAGTCTAAGACTCTTCCATCAAGCCTTCTTTCCTTCCTTCTTTCTTCACAAGAGTCAGACCTGCATCACGGTCTTACATTTCTCCACACCTTCTCCACACATTTCTCCACATTAAGCCTTTCACCCAATACATCTTTTGCCTATCTAATCCTGCCTTGGCATCTGCTTCTCACAGGACACAAACCAACTGTCAGGCATTAAACATAAAGATGTGCATATGTTAAGACTGAAAGGATAGAAAAAAATTATCATACAAACAAATCATAAGAAAACTAAAGTGCCTATTTTAATATTAGAGGAAAAGACTTCAGGATAAAGAATACTATCATGGATAAAAAGAAACATGCCTTGATGAAAGTATCAATTAATTAAACTGGCATAAAATTCCTAAATGTTTATGTGCCTCAAAATATATTAAAAAGAAACTGTCAGAACTTAAAAGAGAAAGAAACAAATCAACGATAATAATTCAAGCTGTCACCATACTTATCCCCGTAATTAATAGAAGAGAAAGAGAAAATTGGGAAAGGCATAGAAAGCTGTAATAACACTATCAACCAACTTAACCTAATTGACAAGCATAAAACTTTGAAATGTTTTATATTTTAACAGAAATGTCCAATATCTGGAAAATTATAATATTTTTCTCCTTAAGTTTTTTCAAATATTTATCACTATTGGAAATATATAACATTATACATGTTATTAATATAAAATATATAACATTATAGGTAATGTTATAAAACAAAAAAATATTAACATTATATACTGGAGTTTTCAATGTATGTAGAAGCAGTACATATGACAACTATAACTTAAAGGGGGGAAGGTAAATAGACCTATGTAATTGAAAGAAGCTTACATTTCACTGGAGATAGTAAAATGTTAAGTTGACTGTGAATGATTAAGTAGGTATATTGTAATTCCTTGATCAAATACTAAAAAATAATACTAATATGAAGAGATGTAGCCAAAATGTCAGAATTAAAATAGAATATATATACATATACACATATATATAATTCTACAAATATATACATGTGTATACACATATTTATATATGCATATATACATAATAATTCTATACACATATATACAAATATGTATATGTGTATATATTGAAAACTCTACCATATATGCTTTTTTGTATTTTATAACATTATGTGTGTTATATTTTTTACACTTTATAACATTATATCTAATGCTATATATTTTTCAACAGTGATAAGTATTTTTTAAAACTTAATAGGGAAAAATATTATATTTTTCCAGATATTGGACATCTCTGTTAAAGTATAAAACACTTCAAAGTTTTATACTTGTCAATTAGATTAAGTTGGTTGATGGAGTTATTACAGTTTTCTATGCCTTCCCTGATTTTCTGTGTCTTTCTCTTCTATTAATTATGGAAGTAAGAATGGGAGCAACTGGGACTCGTATATTTCTTATGGGAATTGAAAAATGGTGCGGGCACTTTGGAAATGTTTGTCAGTTCCTCAAAATGCTAAACATGGAGTATTCAAATTACCCAGTAATTCTACTTTGAAGTATCTACACAAAATAAATGAACACATATGTCCACACACAAAAAAAATCTTGTACGTGAGGCTGGGTACAGCGACTTACATCTTTAATCCTAGCACTTTGGGAGGCCGAGGCAGGAGGATTTCTTGAGGCCAGGAGTTTGAGACCAGCCTGAGCTACATAGTGAGACAACGTCTCTACAAAATATTTTATTTTATTTTTTAATGTTTTTAAATTTTTTTAACATTTTATAAAGGGTATTTATTTGAGAAATATATAAAAACACAACAGAACACTTTATAGGCCACTTTACACAATGAATTAGGCAACAATAACCTATATATTTTTGCCAGCATAAACACTCAGGTGTACCAATGACAGTTACAGGAGTATAGCAACCAGTAGAAAATAAACTGCATTTACAAAGAAATGGCTTATATAGCTGAAGCATTCTGAAATACCATGACGGACAACCTAACTGTGCAATTGCTCATAATCTATCACTGTAATGCCCTTTTTCATGTCAAATTTTCTACAAAAAATTTTAAAAAATAAAAAAATTAGCAGGACGTGGTGGCACACACCTATAGTCGCAGCTACTTGGGAGCCTCAGGCAGGCGGATCGCTTGAGCTCAGGAATGTGAGGTTGCAGTGATCTATGATGATGCAACTTCACTCTAGCTTGGGCAACAGAGCAAAACCCTGTCTCAAAAAAAAAAATCTTGTACATGAATGTTTATGGGAGCATTATTCATAGCAATCAAAAATTGGAAACAATGTAATGTCCATCTGATGAAAGGATAAACTGTGACAAAACCATACTATTGAATATTACTCAGTAATAAATAGGCATGAACTACTGATACACAGAACAACGGGATGAAACTCCAAAGTGAAAAAAAAAAAAAAACAAATCCACAAGGCTATATACTACATGATTCTATTTATATGACATTCTGGAAAAGGTAAACTACAGTGATCGGTGGCTGCTGGGGTTTAGGTTTGGAAGTGAGGATTTTCCTTTAAAGGGCAACACAAGGGAATATTTTGTGGTAATAGAACTGTTCTGTATCTTAGTTGTGAAGGTCTTCACATGACTATACATTTGTCGAAATTCATAGAAATGTATACCAAGAAGAGTGAAGTTTACCAAATGTATGTAAAAAAATAAATTTTAAATGGATAAGACTGCATGGTTCCATCCATCCATGTAACAAAAAATCGCTTGTATCCCCTAAATTTTTTTGAAATAAAAAAGTCTACCTGATTGAAATCTGTATCACTTAGGAAATAAAAAAAAAGTCTTGACCTATAAGGTTGTTAAATTTAAATATAGTCAATAATTTTAAAAGAGAAAAAGAAAAATACTTTTTTTAAAAACCCTTCCAATTAATGCAATTTAAAGACTCTAGGGAGCTGAAGTAGGCAGAATAACCAGGAGTTAGACTGCAGGTGGTCTCATCAAGAAGTCACCAAATTAACCTGACACTCAAAATGACTGATAGCACTGCTAGGACATCAACCAGAGAGCAGGCCTGCTGGGGGTGAACTGTTTTTGGAATAAAAGTGGCACATTCCAAAGGTATATTCTCCCTTTCAGAAACTTCTTTAAAAACCGTTGGCATATTACCTCTTCCAGGCCTGTGAGTAGCATTCCATCACCTAAAAAAAAAAACCTAATATATTCAAAAGACTAATTAGAACTTAGCAACATCAAAATAAAAACATTAAAAACATGTTTAATAAGCCTACGATAGATAGGGAAATTGGAAAGAGGAATTATGTGATTATTAAATTAGGTATTTGTTAGTTTCATAAAAATATTTGCAGCATGTTTTGGGGGCCTATTAAAAGCAGTATGTTGATAAAAGGACTCAAGTACAAAACACAGGACAGAAATACATATAGATAAGACTATTTTACTGTTCAGGATACAATCACGAGGGAGGGAAATGACCATTTATTGATCACTAACTATGAATTAGGTGCTCATATACATTTTCTCTTTCAACCCTCACAATGTCTAAGTGAGGTAGAACTCCTTTCCTTTGATGAGGAAATGGAGGTTCAAAAAAGTTGGGAGAGTTATCCAATGTAATAAAGATAGGAATTGGACCTAGATATGATTCTAATACTACACTGTCATTTTAAATATATGCCATAAATATCTCAGCCCCAGAGGTCTTACAGTTGATAACATAACTGAAGACAGAACCAAGGAGAAACAGGCCAGACTTTTTATTTTAATGATATTTCTGGATGTAGGGGGTAGACTGGGGACTAATAGAGAGGGAATAAGAAGGAGGAAAAAGCAAATAGTAATAACTTGTTAAATTTTTAATCAAACACAGTTGTTACTTTTGCTACTCCTAGGCCTTTGTTTTCCTCCATGTGATTTATGAAATTATAGGTATGATTTCAAACCTTTTTCTTGTCCAAATGATTACATAACCCAGAGAAAATTTTAATTAAAATTGAGATTCAGTTATTTTCAAAATATTTTTAAAAGGTAACTACACTGACAAGAATATGTTCCTTACTCCCATAACATTTTTTCAGTTCCAAACACCATGGTATACTTTCAGTTTTTCTTTAAACTCACACTCTATTTGACTTATTTTCATTCTATTCTTGCTCTCTCAAGACCGGGCTCACTTCATAAATTCTTGTTGCAAGAGTTGTTTGGGGGAAAAAAATGTATGTAGCTTCCTGAGAGTTTGTGTTCCCTCCACTCCAACCTCAACTCCCAGTTTAAAGTCCAGATTTTTTTATGATAGCACTGAATGAAACACACTGTTAGCAGGACCTAAATCTACCAAGCCTATGCCTGGATGATAATCAGTAGAAAAAGGTCTATTTTCAGGGTACCTACGTCAATCTTAAAAGCCAGAAATAAATTTTTAAAAGTGTATCTCTTTATGCACATTTATCTTCATGTACATAAATATATATGTTTTAAAAAGGTAGTTTCATTGTAATAGTAATTTTCATCATGACAAAATTAGAGGGGTAACAGATGGTGTGTCTTAGTATGTGAACTGCATTTGTTAAGGACAAAATGTGTATAAATACTCTGGGAAATTTTCCTTCTTTCAAAAAAGGCAATTAGATTTAGAATAGTCAAATAAACTGATTTTATAACTGTTGAATTTTTTCTAAACAAAAATCAATAATGTATGACCCATACACTTATGAGTTAACTTTCATTGCAGATCCTAAATATAGTCCTGCAAAGTCTCCTGGCTAAACCTCATTTTGAGAGAGCTGACTGATTGCATATTGCAGCAACATAATGCTAGAGAACCTAATCTCAACTGGTATTGTAGCTTTCTTAAAGGATACTTTAAATACAACTGGTCTTGAGATTTTAAGTTCTTGCTAAAGTTCAAGTCAGGCAATTGTTCAGGGTAAAAGAATTAAGAAAGGTCACTATATGTATTGATTGTGGTGGTCCCAATTTAGTCATACAGACAGACTCATTCCTTGCCTAATAGTGTCATCCCAAACGAATGCCTCAATTCAATCAATTCTGATAGCAAAAAAAATTTTAAAAAGAGGTTATTCTTGGTAAATGGATTTTGTGAAGCAATCAAATCAGGTTTTATGTCCATCGATACTAACCCAGGAATATTCAACAAAACACTTTATAAAATAAAAATTTCTGAAAATTATAGAAATATTCTACTTCCTTATTCTATTTACTTCCTTATTTGATATCCTTTCTCTATTTTAATATAAGGAAATCAAAGATTAAACAAAATGTCAATTATATTATAGTATTTTTCTGGAATAAAAGTCAATCTAAGTGTCATTATGGCAGGGGAATTATTTTTACAAATATTATGATTTTACCATGTTTTTAATTGCAATACACGATTCTTCGCTAAAGTAATTATATGATAGAGAACTAAGAATAACATATAACTCAAGAGGCTTCTCTTCAAAAAAAGACTATTAGGGGATTATTTATGAGTGAATTTTCAGTTTAATATATCTGATTTTCTTTCCAAGTCTCACTATGTGCATCTTTTGTACTGCAGCTGCAACATCTGTAGTTTGATATCATCAAATCTCACATGCAAATTATAGTTCTATCCCCACATGTATTGGGTCTAAGAATGATAAAAATAGATGACAAATATAAAAAGGGAACTAGTGCAAAGGCCCTAGCATAGCAACAAGCTTAGAATGTTTGAAAAAAAAAATGTGTTTGCAGATACCAACCTTTCTGAACCAATTAACAAAAAAATATGATGTAACCAGTGAATAGTAGGCAAGGGTAGAAGATGAGTTAAAAGTGGTCACCAGAGGCCAGACCCTACAAGGTATTGAAGACCATGGTAAGGAGTCTAGATTTTTTTCTAAGGGCAATGGAAAACCACAGGAGGGTTTTGCACAGGAGAATGATATGATCTGACCAACTTCTGAAAGTATCATTCTGGTTGTTGTGTGGCAAATCAACTACAAAAAGGCAAGGGAAGGAGCAAGGAGACCAATTCAGAGGCTCCTGCAAGAGCACAGGAGAGATATGATGGTTGTTTGAACTAGGTTTGTAGCATAGAGCACAGTAAGAAGTTGAATTCAGGAAATATTTTGGAGGTAGAGCCTATTAGACTTGCTGACAGATTGGATGTGGGGACTGAGGAAGTTAGAAGAGATGAGGATGACTCCTAGGTGTCTGAACTGAGGGACTGGGTGGATGATACTGTAAAGGAAGTCTGTGGAAGAGCAGGTTGAGTGTGGGGTAGGCAGAGATCAAGAATCCTGTTAATGACATTTTACATTTGAGATGCTTATTGGACATCCAAGTAAGTATTGATTAGGCATTGTCACATGTGAGTCCAAAGCTGAAGGGAGAAGTCTGCACTTGGAGCATGTGTAGAGCTATGGAATGGTGTGAGATAACTTAGTGAAGAACGTGGGTGGTTAGAGGGCCAGTGGCAGATTGCAGATACTCTAGTATTTAGAGATCATGCAGAGAAGAAGCAAGCAGAAAATCAAAGAAGACTGAAACAGTGCGCTCAGTAATATAGGAAATAAAAAGGTGAATGTGACATCGTAGAAACTTAGAGAAAGTAAAAATGTTATAGAAAGAATGGAGTGAGGCTTCTAAAAGGGAGTTGAAGGATTTGAGATAGAATAGGTATCTGTTCCAAAGAGTATTGCTTTCTTGCAAAAGGGAACTGAGAATCTGGGCTTTAGATAGAAGGTGATATAGGGTAAGATACATTTTTATTTTTGCTTTTAATAAAAGAAGAGACATTAGGGTTTTTAAAATTTCTTTGTCATTTTTTCTGTTTTTCTTTCTAATGGGCCTGACATAGTAGAAAGGGAAGAATGCTTTATATAGGAAAGAGGAGGGAACATTTATTGCTGGAGTGATGTCCTCAAGAGGGTGAGGGGAGGTTAGATCCAAAGCACAGTTGGGAGGTCGGACTTAGGTATTAATAGAGGTGCTGCTTCCATAGTGGCAGGAAGAATGTAAAGAAGTGTTGATACAGATTGAGAGTTGAGAGTTTGAGTTTCGGAAAGATGTCAAAATTTCTGATTTGGCTACACCAATAATAAGGATTCAGGGTAATAACAGATGATTGTAATCAGTTCTGCAAATTCAAACATTCAGTTTAGCCCTTTATTCAGACTCCATGGTTATGAGTCATTGCTGCATATACTCCCTCACAGGTTATTATTCATAACTTTTGAAATATGTGTTCCTCAAGCTGAGTGTTAGGGAAATTAAGTCAGTAAGATGACCTATTTTAATTTTACAACCTAATTTCATGAAAGCAATTCCAAATTCTCTGTAAATTATTTTTTATTGTGGTGGCTAGGAATTGTTTGCTTTAGAGATAGAAGCCCCTTAATCCTTGATAAAGTTGAACGTAGAATCAATGGTATTTGATTTTGACCAATCTAGGACTTAGTGGTCTGTAAAGCTCCTGGACCATTTAGCTAAGCAACCTGAAACTTTTGTTTGCTTCGTCACTCACATTTGGTGAGAACTATCCCTAAGGGCTTCCTCCAATTTTGCTTTATCCCCTTTTATCACATCCTAGGAAACCTGCCAATGCCATATTTTGGAAACAAAGAGAGTTTATTCAGAATTTGTCGGCCCATAATGTAGTAAGTTATTTTCAGTGAGCAGACACTGTATGCTGACACAGTGGGAAATTATTTTGGGAGGCAGAGTCTCCAGTCTGTATTTTCAGGCATTGATTAGAGACCCCAAGAATAGGACCATGATGCAGTGTGCTAGGAAACAAGAGAGCTAATTTATTCCTATAGGTCAGTCACCAGCTCAAGTCCTACTATCCTATATCCCTCAGTAACAAAAAGCAGTTTTCTGTGTTTCACATTAACATGACATTTTCAGAATACACCATCTCAGAACTCTTAGAGATTACCTAGTTCAGCACCTTCATTGTATAAATATGGAAAACTGAGACCTATATGAGGCTAGGGACTTACCAAAGTTTACCCAGTATATCAGTGGTACAATCCAGACTTACTGACTCATACATTATTTTCTTCACCATGCTTTTCAGCTCATCTGTCTCAAGGTATCACTTTCCTGTAGCAAAAAGTCTTCCCCAAGCAGGCAATGTGGTCATGTTGACTCCTGATACCACAAGTACTCCAAGCTTCTAGAGCAACTCCCCCAGAAATCATAACAAAATCCACTTCAATGTTAAAGAGTAAGAACCAGAAAATAATAAGGCAGAAGAAGGAGGAAAGTGATATAAGGAGAGAAACAAAAGGATACAAAGTCCTAAGTGAAAGGAAGGAAAAAATCTAGCATGGGGAAAAATTAAGAAGAAAAAAATATGGTAAGATGAAAACAGGAGAAGAATCTACAGATTGTTTGTGATAGGAGGGGCAGAGAGGAAGATGCGTTGTGCAGTGCTCTCTCCCAGACTGATGGGATGACCCAACCCAGCTGCCCTGACTCTTCCAAAGGCCACTCTATTTCTTGCTAGTGATTCATCTTACCCATGACAGAGATAAACCTCCTGCCTACCTGCTCTTTTTCTTGTTCCTTTCTTTTGCTCTCTCTGGTATTGTAAGATGACATTATTGTTGGTGTAATCATTTTATTTAGGAACTCATGGCCTTAGAACTAAAGATTTCATCATAAGTATAAAAAATTTCAAAGTTTATAAAGTGCTTTCACGTATAGTATCTCCTTTGGGTCTCACAATAAATCCATGAGGCAGATATTGTCTGGGACCTTCCAGCAATGCATGGGGGTGGATAGAGAGAAGCTAGATATCAGGGAGGGTCATTAAACCAAGTATCCTCTGGAAACACACCAAATCAAGGAGGTCATTCCAAGTGGGGTCAGAAGAACGTCAAGGCTCCAAGCAAGAGAGGCCCAATCATATATCCAGGTGCCAGGGTGACAGTAGGAAGACGGCAAGGGCACAGACCAAGAAAACTGAGGTATTGGGTCAAAGAGTAAGGGTGAAAAGTGGATGGAGCTAATTGGTTCAGAAAGGTTGGTATCTGAAAATATTAACAACACTATAAAATGATCCTTTTATGTAAAATCAGGCTGCCAAAATTCTTCAAGAGAGCCATGCTAGGTGATGATATCAGCACGATGGCAGGGTAAGAAGTCTCAGGCTCCACTTCCCCCACAGAATGTTCAAATAGGAACTATCCACAGACTAGAACATCCTTTCAAAAACCCCACTACATGAAACCAATCCTGAGACACCAATGTGGTCCACAGAACTGAATGAAATCCAAATTAGAAGGGTAAGAAGAATGCTTTTACTCTAACCATGCCACCCGTCCTCCTACCTCAAGTTGGCACAACACCAGATGTAAAGGATTTCTCTGGGCTCATGGTTTCTACAGGGAGAAAAGAGAACCAGGGACATTCATCCAGCATCCATAGCATACTGAGATGCTTCCCAGGACCCCTCTGGTAGCACCTCATGGGAAATACTAGGGGAAATATCATGGCTGAACCACCAAGGGTCAGGTAGAAACAAAGAAAGGAGGCAGAGGTCACACATGAGGGCACAAAATAAGCCTCAGCCAATTTAAGAAAATTGAAATTATATCAATTATATTTTCCAATCACAATGCTATGAAACTAGAAATCAATAACAGGAGAAATTTCAGAACATTCACAAACACATGAAAATCAAAGAACATACTCTTGAACATCCAATGAAGAAATTAAAAGAGAAATTTTTTAAAAATCTTGAGACAAATGAAAATAGAAACACAACATAGCAAAACTTATGTGATACAGCAAAAGCAATTCTAAGAGGAAAGTTTATAGCAATAAATACCTACATCAAAAAAGAAAAAAGGATCTCAAATAAACAACCTAACATTACATTTCAGGGAACTAGAAAAAGAGAAAAGAACAAAGTCTAAAATTAGCAGAAGGAAGGAAATAATAAAGATCAGAGCAGAATTAAATGAAATAGTCTAGAAAAACAATACAACACATCAACAAAAGAGATAGTCTTTTTAAAAGATAAACAAAATTGACAAACCTTTGGCTAGATTAACCACAAGAAAAAGAGAGAAGACTCAAAACAATAAAGTCAGAAATGAAAGGAGACATTACAACTGATACCAAAGAAATGCAAAAAATCATAAGAGGTTACTATGAGCAACTATATGCTGACAAATTTGAGAACCTAGAAGAAATAGATAAATTCCTAGACACATGCAACCTACCAAGACAGAATTATAATGAAATATAAAATGTGAATAGGCTAATAATTAATAAGGAGATCAGAAATAAAAAGTCTTCTATCAAAGAAAAGCTCAGGACCTGATGACTTCATTGCTGAATTCTATCAAACATTTAAAGAAGAACTAATACCAATCTTTCTCAAACTCTTTCAAATAATTAAAGAGGAGGAAATACTTCCAAACCCTTTTTTTGAGGTCATCATTATTCTGATACCAAAGCCAGACAAGAACATTAAAAGAAAAGAAAATCGCAAGCCAATATTCTTGATGAACATAGATGCAAAAATTTTCAACAAAATACTAGCAAACAGAATTCAACAATACATTAAAAGGATCACCCACCATGATCAAGTAGGATTTATCCCTGGAGTGCAAGAATGGTTCAACATTTGTAAATCATTAAATGTGATATATCAAATTAACATAATGAAGGACAAATCCATATTATCACCTCATTCAATGCAGAAAAATCATGTGACAAAATTCAACATCATTTTATGGTAAAAAATGCTCACCAAATTAGGTATAGAAGAAATGTACCTCAACACAGTAAAGGCCATATAGGAGAAGCCCACAGGTAACATTATACTCAATGGTGAAAAATTGAAAGCCTTTCTCGTAAGATCTAGAACAAGACAAGAATGCCCATTCTGGCACTTCTATTCAACATATTATTGGAAGTCTTTGCCAGAACAGTTAGGCAAGAGAAAGAATTAAAAGACATCCAAATATGAAAGGAAGAAGTAAAATTGTCACTGTTTGCTGATGACATGATCTTATATATAGAAAATTCTACAGACTCCACTAACAAAACTGTTAGAACTAATAAACAAATGCAGTAATATTACAAGATGTGAAATCAACACACAAAAAAATGAATAGCATTTTATACACTAGCAATGAACTATCCAGGAAAGAAATCAACAGAACATTCCCATTTACAATAGCTACAAAAAGAAACAAAATACTTAGGAATAAATTTAACCAAGGAGGTAAAAGTCCTGTACACTGAAAGCTATAACATGTTGATGAAATAAATTGAAGACATAAATAAATGAATAGATATCTCATGTTCATGGATTGGAAGAACTAATATTGTCAAAATGTCCATACTACCCAAAATGATCTACAGATTCAATGCAATCCCTATCAAAATTCCAATGTTATTTTTCATAGAAATATATAAAGCAATCCTAAAATTCATATGGAACCACAAAAAAAAAAAACCCCGAAATATCCAAAGAAACCATGAGCAAAATGAAAAAAGCTAGAGGCACCACCCTACCTGATTTCAAACTATACTACAAAGCTATAGTAATTAAAACATGGTACTGGCAAAAAAAAATAGACACATTGACCAATGAACCCATGAATGTACATTCAATTGATTTTTGAAAAAGGTGCCAAGAATACACAATGCAAAAGGATAGTCTTTTCCATAAATGGTGTTGGAAAAACTAAATATTCACATGCAGAAGAATGAAGTTGGACCTTTAGCTCACACCATATACAAAAATCAACTGAAAATGCATTTAAGACTTAAATGTAACACCAAAAGCTATAACACTACTAGAAGAAAGTATAAGGGAAATATTACATAACATTGGTGTGGGCAATAATGTTTGGATCTGATCGCAAAAATGTAGGCAAGAAAAGCAAAAATGGACAAATGAGATTACATCAAGTTAAAATGCCCCTGTATGGCAAAGCAAAAAATTAGCAGTGTGCAGAGACAACATACAGATAAGGAGAAAATATTTGCAAGTCATACATATGATAAAGGGTTAATATCCAAAATATATAAGGAACTCACAATAGCAAGAAAATAAAGAACACAATTAAAAAATGGACAAGAGACCCAAATAGACATCTCTCAAAAGAAGACATACAAATGACCAACAGATATAAAAGAAAATGCATGACATTGCTAATCATTAGGGAAATTCAAATTAAAACCACATGAGCGATCACGTCATACCTGCCAGAATGGCTATCAGCAAAAATATAAAAGATAACAAGTGTTCATGAGGATGTGGAGAAAAGGAAACTCTTTTACATTGTTAGTGGTGTAAATTAGTACAGCCATTATGGAAAACTGTATGGAGGTTCCTCAAAAAACTAAAATTGGAACTACCAAATGATCCAGCAATCCTAGTTCTGGGCATTTAACCAAAAGATTTGAAACCAGTTTGTTGAAGAGATGCCTGCATTTCCATTTTATTCTACCATTATTCGCAATAGTCAAGTTAGTGAATCAACCTAAGTGTTCATCAATAGATGAATGGATAAAGAAAGTGTGGAATATATACACAATGGAATATATCCAGCCTTAAAAATTAAGGGAATTCTGTTATTTGTGACAATGTAGATGAACCTGGAGAACATTATGCTTAGTGAAATAAGTCAGGCACTGAAAGACAAATACTACGTGTATTTGTGCATTTTTTGAGATCTAATGCACAGGGTGCTTAATATAGTTACTAATAGAGTATTATATGTTTCAAAATTACTAGGAGAGTAAATTTCAAATGTTCTCAGTACAAAACATGTTAAGTATTTGAGGTAATGGATATGTTAACTAACTAGCTTGATTTAATTATTCCACATTGTATTCATGAATCACAACATCATTTTGTACACCATAAATATATACAATTAAAAATCACCAATTTATGATAAAAAATAAAACTACTTTAAGATGATTCATTAGTTTGTTGATTTGTGAACTTTCTGTCCTTTGGATGTGGGCATTTAAGGTGATGATTTTTCCTCTCAGGATTGCTTTTGCTGTATCCCACAGATTTTGATAACTTGTGTCCCCATTATCATTTAGTTTGAAGAATCTTTTGATTTCCATCTGAATCTCCTCCTTGACTCAATAGTCGTTCAGCAATGATTGTTTAATTTCCATGTTTTTTGATAGAGATGTGTGTTTCTGTTGGAATTGATTTCTAATTTTATTCCACTGTGGTCTGAGAAGATACATGGCATAATTAAATATTTAGGAGTATATTTAACTAAGGAGGTGAGAGACCTATATAGGGAGAACTACAAAACACTGAGAAAAGAAAGTGCAGAGGATGTAAACAGGTGGAAAACCATACCATGCCCTTGGATCGGTAGAATCAACATTGTGATTCTACCTAAAGTGATTTACAGGATTATGCAGTCCCTATCAAAATACCAAGATCATTATTTGCAGATCTAGGAAAAATAATTCTACACTTCATGTGGACCCAGAGAAGACCCCGTCTAGCCAAAGCAATCTTAAGCAAAAGAACAAATAGAGAGGCATCAATCTACCAGACTTCAAACTATATTACAAGGCTATAGTAACCAAAACAGCATGGTACTGGCACAAGAACAGAGACATAGACCAATGGAACAGGACTGAGAACCCAGATATAAAACCATCCTCATACTGTCATCTGATCTTTGACAAATTACACAAAAACATACACTGGGGAAAAGAATCCCTATTCAATAAACAGTACTGGAAAAATTGGATAGCCACATGTAGAAGACTGAAACTAGATCCACACCTCTCAACTCTCACAAAGATCAACTCACAATGGACAACAGACTTAAACCTAAGACATGAAACCATAAGAATTCTAGAAGAAAACGTTGGAAAAATTCTTATAGACACTGGCCTAGGCAAAGAATTTATGAAGAAGACCCCCAAAGCAATCACAGCAGCAACAAAAATAAATAAATGGGACCTGATCAAATTAAAGAGCTTCTGCACAGCCAAAGAAACTATCACTAGAGTGAACAGACAACCTACAGAATGGGAGAAAATATTTTTATGCTACATATCTGATAAAGGGTTGATAACCAGAATCTATATAGAACTCAGGCAAATCAGCAAGAAAAAATCAAACAACCCCCTTAAAAAGTGGGCAAAGGACATGAACAGAAACTTTTCAAAAGAAGACAGAATAATGGCCAACAAACATATAAAAAATTGCTCAACTTTTCTAATCATCAGGGAAATGCAAATCAAAACCACAATGAAATATCACTTAACTCCAGTGAGATTGGCTTATATCAAAAAGTCCCAAAACAACAAATGTTGGTGTGGATATGGAGAGAGAGGAACACTCACATGCTGCTGGTGGGACTACAAATTAACACAACCTCTATAGAAAGTAATATGGAGATTCCTCAAAGAACTAAAAGTAGAACGACCATTTGATCCAGCAATCCCACTACTGGGTATTTACCCAAAGGAAATAAAGACATTCTATAATAAAGACATCTGCACTTGAATGTTTAAAGAAGCACAATTCACAATTGCAAAGATGTGGAAACAACCCAAGTGCCCATCAATACATGAGTGGATTAATAAAATGTGGTATACGTACACCATGGAGTATTAGCCATAAGAAGCAATGGTGAATTAATACCTCTGGTATTATCCTGGATGGAGCTAACACCCATTCTTTGAAGCAAAGTATCACAAGAATGGAAAAACAAGCACCACTGGTACTCACCATCAAACTGGTACTAACTGATCAATACTTACGTGCACACATGTAAATAATATTCTTCAGGGGTCAGGCAGGTGGGAGGGGGGTGGAGGAGATGGGAAAACTCACACCTAATGGGTGTGGGGTGTGCTGTCTGGGGGATGTTCATGATTGTAGCTCTGACTTGGGCAGTGCATAGGCAATATATGTAACCAAAGTGTTTGTACCCCCATAATACTCTGAAATAAAATAAATAAATAAATAAACCTTTAAGAAAAGAGAGCCATTCCAGGTAGAATTGGTAATATTAGTCCCATTTCAGAAATGACAAAATGAGGTAACACACAGTAGCTAGAAGGCAGGCAAGAGGCCCGAAGCACATCATCTACATATTTCCAGTGGGGTTCAAAGATTATCTCTTCTAAGAAGTAGTCTCCAAGCCCCTGGGCTTCCCAATATAATACCAAACAGAACACGTTTGTGCACATCTCTCATAGCTTACTTACAGTTTATTTTTAGGGTTTCTATTTCTTTCAATAGCATTTCTTCACTTTCCATTGCACCAAAATTCAGAATCAATTTCTCTTCTATTTTTTTCCATTTCCTATCTTATTAATCACCCCATGGAATCATTCATCAGTGGTAGGTTTTGGGGATGCAAAGATAAATAAGGTATGGGGCATGTCCTACATATCTTCCTATCAGCTCCTCCTACTCTTTCCCTTGCTCACTCCCTCCAGCTCTACTGACTTTTTGCTATACCTGCAACAGACAAAATGCCCATGTTCTTTAAAGTCTTTGAACATTTTATTTCCTCTGTTTGGAATGCAATCCCACTCTGCACCTATATTTACATGGCTTACTCCTTGGTAAGGGAAGTATGTCTTTAGGTGCTGTTAAGTCTTCCCCTACCTTCCTATCTCAACGAGCACATGCTCTCCCTCTTTCCTGCTTTATACTTTTCTATAGCATCTGTCACCATCTGAATATAGATATATATGTTCATATAGATATAGGTACAGATACAGTTATATCTATGTAGATATAGATATGGATACAGACATAGATGTTATATCTACACACACACACACACACACACACACTCATTTGCCATCATTCTATCTTAATTGTAATGTTGTCATGAGGGCAGAAATTCTTGTCTTTTGTTCATGGTCTCTCCATCTCCAGGAACGGTGTCTGGCCTCAAGAGAGCACTCAATAAATATTTGTTGAATAAAGGAATAATTACATTTTCCTATCTGTCTGTTCAACTAGACTTTGAGTGTCTCAAAAGGCAAATAGCATTCTTGTCTGAAGACATTAAATCCCCAGTGCTTTGCAGGGCACCTAAGACACTATTGGTGTTCGATTCAGATTGGTAGAGTAGAAATGGATAATCTGTAACATTTCTATGTATCAAGCTGCAGTATAACCTTGAATTGTTTCTTCTTACAACCTCAAATTTACCCCTCCTCCTTCAACTCCCCACTGATTCTTCTTATTCTGAGGCACTCATTTTCCTTACATGATCACTTTCCCAAAAGTAATCAAAAATGAATATGGCTTTATTCTCCGAGGACTGAGTTTGTTCTGGATCTTTTGTAGTGCCAAGTTTTTTGCACTTCATGAGATATTTGTTGATTACTTTACAAGTAAGAAGGAATCATCTCATATATGTGAATACCAACGCACTACACTGTCTTGAAATGCTATTTAGAGCAACACAGTTTTTAACTAGAAAGATTTAAAAATACTTTCTAAGTATAAGGCTAGTTCCCCAATCAAGATTTCACAAGTAATTACAGAATTGGATACATTCTGTATTTGAGTTAATAAACTTCCTTTTTTAGGGTGTAAAATTCTTAATATCTAGATCATACTTTCTGACTGTTCTTTATGCTGCCTAACACATTTTGACTGCTCAATAAATACGAATCAAATTAAAGCCATGGCAACTCTAACATTAATAAGTCTAATAAAGTTGTGCTTGGCTCTTTCTCTTTCAAAAGCAGGTGCCTGCGAAAAGGCTTGCATAGCAAATGCAATATAACCCGAGTCGTTGGTATTTGGTCCTTTTTCTTATAAGAAAAATATTTCAAAATGTTTACAATCTGTAAACAGTGGAAGGAAGGATATACATGAAAATAGTAACAAAAGTTACTGGATTTTGCTCAAAATGACAAAGTAATAAATCAGAATTACAAGCCACTGACCTTTAAATATTCTTGAAAACAGATTGCAGGGAACATCCTGACTTAAGAGAGGACAAGAAGGATAATCAAATGGTGCCTTTTCACAGGTGACTTTTTCTTCCTTCAATAGTCCATCTGCCACAGTAGCTGCCAATATGATAGAACAGTAAGATCTGGATAAGAACAAGTACCACTCTACCCATCCTCTCTCTTCCCTAATGAGCAGGGATTGTTGGCTAACAACAAAAGGGCATCCTACTTATGCCTTTGTGTCCTTGTGATTTGCTGTAGATCAAGCTATAGCACATACACTCTAACATATACAGATAAACTCATTAATGCTTCATAATCTATTTCAAAGTATGGGTTTCACACTTCTTAGTTGAGCCTTCTGTGATCCTTGTAAAGTCCTAAGAAATGGATGCTGTTTAGTAAATATATGCTCCACCATCTATTGGGCACTAGGTGTTTTATATATTAATATTTTAATCCTCACAATAATCTCTGATGCAAGTGGATAATAATATCCCTATTGAAAATTATGAAATTAAGAGTCAGAAAGGTTAAGTCACTTGCTCTATGTCATACAATCAACTACCCAAGTCATGATTCAAAATCCAATAGGTCTGACTCCAAAGCCTATGTTCTTTCCAGAATAGCATGGTGACTTCAAGTACTGTAAAAGTATCTGAACCAGAGGTCCAAGTAATGGTTGCAGTCATCGTTCTGGTGTTCTATTTGAGTAGAAAGAAAGGACTATATCTGTTTGGGTATGAGACCCTGTATACTTTCATATACAGTATCCATATAATCTTCCCAATATCACTGAGCATTATTATTCCTATTTTAAATATGAAACAACCAAAAACTTGATAGGATTAGGTAACTTACTCATTGTCACACAAGAGTCAGATTCAGGTACCAAACTGCAGTCCTCTAACGACAAGTTCTATGCTTTGCCACCACATATCCTTATTTTGCTATTTAACTTCATGTATGTGTATATGTGTGTGCACATGCATACACGTTTTGTCCCCTTAATTAGATTGTAAGCTATTAGGATGTAGGTATTGCATTTTACAGTTATTTATATGTTACATTATACCTTTTTAAAATTGTATCTTGTATGTGATACTCAAGAAATGGAAATGTATCTTTACTGGCAGTATAAAAATGATTTAATAGAAACATCAAATAAAAACTGATTTCTAATAATATATGGAAAAATGACACAAGCTACTCACAATACTACAAATGTTTTCAATATACTCTGGTATTTCAAGACAGAAATGAAGAGAAAACATCAACAAAATATTTCTTCCTCAAATCAGGGACATTGAAAGCAATCATTTGCTAAAAACTGTAAGGCAGTGTAAATTGAAAGTGTTTCATTAAATTCAAGTTGACATTTAAGAATATGAGAGTTATTCAAAGGAGAAAGTTCTGACAAGATGAGATGCTTTTGACCTTTGTGATAAGTATAAGGCTAGCAGGCAGTCTATAATTAAAAGTAAAATCAACAAGTAATGTGGATCTTTTAAAGCAATGGGTGGAATATGGCTGACTTAGAAGGGGCTTGTGATCCCAAAACCAAAATTATTTTTGTGAAATTTGTATGATGGTAACATCAAAAATAAATTCATATAGAACTCAAAATGAAGGCATTCATTTATAGCTCAATCAAGTAAAGCACATTATATATGAAAGAAATATGTAGCCAAGTAAACTGATGGCTGGGACGTGTTTTGTGCATTAGCTACATAAGGTGTCAAAAATATGTGCAAAATGACCCTTTTTTATATTTCTGTTCTGTGCAATTGCTCTATATTACTACAAGGCACAGGAACTTTGCATGACCTATCAATAATTCAGTCCAATGCATTTATACCATACATTTATTTTTCAAAATTTTATGCAAACCTCTGTCAAATAATGTAAAAATTGGCCCTAAATAGGAGATAAGGAAATTCATCTCTGATGAATTATTCAAAGAATAGGCAACAGATGCTTGGCAAAGCTGGCTGAGTGGGAAAACACTGAGAGAATATAAGTCCAAGAAGAGGCGATGTGGAGTGATTCTCTTGATTCTGAGATGGTAGAGGCAGAAGACACATTCGGTCCCTTAGGTAGATCACTCATGAATCAACAGAATGAAATAAAATCATAGTAACTGAATTCTATTAGAAAATTATTGGTCTTTTGATAGGCTCAACCGTTACCATTTTGATGTTCAAATTGTCCTATTACAGACACCAACTTTCAGTTATTGAAGGAAATCAGCAGGTGAGATGAGAACATTAATTTATTACTCTTAAGACTTAGATTTGCCAGACACAATTTTAGTATCAATGTTCTACACTCTTAATGTCATGATTATTGAAAAACCATCAAAATCCCAGCACTTTTCCTCCCTTGCCATCCACATCCCTGTGTTCTAAAGCCTCTGCCACTCGAAACTAAAAGCGTCACTGCAGTTACGCAAATGTGCCATGCTCCCTTACTGCCAGGCCTTTGTACACATTGCTTCTGTGAAGAAATGCTTTCTGCCTAGAGTTGTTCAAATTAACATAAGGTAAAATTGACTTATTTTTGATGTATAGTTTTATGAATTTTAACATATGTATAGATACATATAACAGCTACCACAATCAGGACAGAGAACAGTTCCATCACCCCCCAAAACTACCTAGTGCTATTACTTTAGAGTCATACCCTCCTCACACGTCTAACTTATGGAAAACCACTGATCTCATCTCTGTCACATAGTTTTTCTTTTTAAGAATATTACATAAGTGGAATCATACAATATCATATATTTTGTGACTGGCTTTTTTCACTTGGCATAATGCCTTTGAGATTAATCCAAACTGTTATGTGAATCAGTAGTTTATTCCTTTTATTGCTGAGTAGTATTCCACGGTATGAATACCACAGTTTATTCAGCCATCCATTGAAGGGCATTTGGATTGTTTCACCTTTGGAATATTGTGAATAAAACTGCTATGAGCTTTCTTATGCAAGAGTTTGTGTGAACATAAGTGTGGCAGGCTGAATAATGGTCCCCAAATAGGTCCATATTCTAATCCCCAGAACCTGTGAATATGTTACTTTATATGGCAAAATGTGCTTTGCAGATATAATTAAGAACCTTGAGATGAGAAGATTATCCTGGACTATCCTGGTGATACCTAAATGCAATCACAAGCATCCATATAAGAGGGAAGAAGAGAGAGAAGGTAATATGACCATGAAGGCAAATATCGGAGAGATGTGGCTTCAAGCCAAGTAATGCCAGCAGCCACAAGAAGCTAAAAGAAGCAAAGAATAGATTCTTCCCTAGAGCTTCTGGAGGGAGTGCAGCCCTGCCAACACCCTGATTTCAAACCAGTGGAATTGATTTCAAATTCTTGTCCTCTAGAACTGTGAGAGAATGTATTTTTGTTATTTTAAGCCACTGAGTTTGTGGTAATTTGTTACAGCAGCCAAAGGAAACTAATACAATAAGTCTTCATTACTCTGGTTTAAATTGTACTCCTGAGAGCACAATTGCCGGGTTGTATGGGAAGTATATGTTTAACTCCAAAAGAAACTACAAAACTGTTTTCCTGAATAATTGTATAATTTTGCATTTCTATCAGCAATGGATGAGGGATCCAGTTGTTCCACTTTCTTGTAAGCACTTGATATTATAAGTATTTTTATTTTATCCATTCTAATCAGTGTGCCCTGATATTTAATTATGGTTTTAATTTGCATTTCACTAATGACAAATAATTTTGAAAATTTTTTCATGTGCTTATTTTCTATTCACATATCCTTTTGGGAGAAGCGTAAGTATAATATTTTGCCCATTTTCTAATTGTCTTGCCTGTTTTTTAACTGTTGAGTTTTGAGAGATCTTTATATATTCTAGATACCAGCCCTTTGTTGGATATAGAGTATGCCTGTCTTTTTATCCTCTTAATAAGGTCTTTCACAGAACAAGTATTTTTAATTTTGATGAGGGCCAAAATAACATTTTTTTAAATTTTATGGATCTTGTTTTTCATGTCATTTTTAAACTCTTCATCAGACCTTCAGAAACAAAGCATTTCTCTTATGTTTTTCTTTTAAGTTTTATATTTTACATGTAGATCCATGGTCCATCCATTTTAGATTAATTTGTGTATAAGACATGAGATTAAAGTCAAGGTTCATTATTTGGATCTGATTGTCCAATTGTTGCAATACCATTTGTTGAAAAGAATATCCTTACTCCTTCAAATTGCCTTTGCACCTTTGTCAGCTGTGAGTCAGTGGTACTTTGTAGATATATAGGTGAACTCTCTCTTCTGTTTCATTGACCTATATGTCTATCCTGCCACTAATTCCACAGTGTCTTAATACTGATTATTGTAGCTATATAGAAAGTCTTAAAATCAGGTAGTGTGATTCCTCTAACTTGATACTTATTTTTCAAAATTGTTTCAGCCAATCTAGTTTCTTTGACATTCCTTATACATTTTTAAATAAGCTTGTCTATATAAACAAATAATCCTGCTGAGATTTTGAGTAAATTGCATTAATCTTGTAGATAAATTTTGGAAAAATTAACATTTTTTACTATGTTGAGTCTTCCAATCCAAAACCACATGATTTATTTAAATCTTTGATTTCTCTTATCTGTATTTGGTAGTTTTCATCCTAAAGATGCTGTTTATGCCCTGATACCAAAATCAGACAAGAAAATTACAAAAAAGTACAACTACAGATCAACATCTCTCATGAACAGAGATATAAAAATCTTCAACAAAATATTAGCAAATCCAATCAAACAATGAATATAAAGAAATATACAACTGAGATTTATTCCAGGTATGCAAGGCTCGTTCAAGATTTAAAAATCAATTAATATAATCTATCATATCAACAGGTTATAGAAGAAAAATCATATGACCATATAAATAAATGTATAAAAAGCATTTGACAAAATCCACCAAACATTCATGATTTAAAAAATAATCTCAGTAAAGTAGGAATAGAGGGGAACTTCCTTAAACTTGATAAACAACATCTACAAAAAGCCAACAGCTAACACTATACTTAATGGTGAAAAAAAAAATGGATGCTTTCCCTGTAAGATCAGAAACAAGGCAAGATCACTAACAAAGATGTCCCCTTTCACCACTTCTATTCAACATCACACTGGAAGTCCTTGTTAATGCAAAAGGACAAAGTAAAGAAATAAAAGATATACAGTTTGGGAAGGAAGAAGCAAAGCTGCTTTTGTTCTCAGATTACATGATTTTTTATGTATAAAATCCAAAAGAATCAGTAAAAAAACCTCCTGGAGCTAATAAGTGACTGTATCAAGGTTGCAGGATACAAGGTTACTATTCAAAAGTCAATTGCTTTTTTATATACTGCCAATGAACATTCGAATGTGAAGCTAAAAACAAAATACTATTTACATTTGCATCAAAAATTAAAATTCTTATATTTAAACCTAACAAAATATGTACAGCATATATATAAAGAAAAATATAGATTCTTTCAACTTTTGAAGTAAGAAGTCAAGATCTAAATAAATGGAAAGGTAGTCCGTGTTGACAGATCGAAAGACTCGATATCATTAAGATGTCAGATTTCCCATACTTGATCTACAGATCCAATGCAATCCCAGTAAAAATCCCAGCAAGTTATTTTTTGGATGTTGACAAAGAGATTTTAAAGTTTGTATAGAAAAAGAAAAGACCCACAATAGCCAACAAAATATTGAAGGAAAAGAACAAACTGGAAGGACTGAATTACCAGACTCTAAGACTTACTTTAAATCTGCAGTAATCAAGACAATGTGGTATTGGCAAACAAATGGACAAATAGATCAGTGGAACAGAATAGAGAGCCCAGAAATAGGCCCTCATAAATATAATCAACTTATCTTTGGCAAAGGAGCAAAAGCAATTCAATGGAGAAAGAACAGTCCTTTCAACAAGTGGTAGTAGAACAGGTAGAAATCCATATGCAAAAAAAGAAATGAATCTAGACACAGACCTTACACCTTTCACAAAAATTAAACTGAATCATAGACCTAGATGTAAAATACACAAATGTAAAACTGATGATAGAAAATAGCATAGGAGAAAATCTAGATGACCTTGGGTTCAGAGATGAGTTTGTAGATACAACACCAAAAGTGTAATTCATGAAAGAAAAAAAAAAATAAGTTGAACTTCATTAAAATAAAAAACTGCTGCTCTGCAAAAGATAATCAAAAGACAAGGCACACATTGAGAGAAAATATTTGCAAAACACATATCTGATAAAGGACTGGTATCTAAAATGCACAAAGAATTCTTAAAACTCAACAATAAGAAAACAAACAACCCAATTAAGAAATGGGCAAAAGACCTGAAGATAGACACCTCACCAAAGAAGATATACAAATAGAAAGTAAGTATATGAAAAGATATTCCACATTATATGGCATTAAGGAATTACAAATTAAAACAACAGTGAGATGGCATCGCATACCCATTTGAATGGCCAAAATCCAAAACACTCAGACCACCAAACGCTGGTGAGGATGTGGAGCAACAGGAACTTTCATTCATCGCTGGTGGAAATGAAAAATGGTACAACCACTTTGGAAGACAGTCTAGCAGTTTCTTACAAAGTGAAATATAGTCTTACCCTACAAGCTGACAATTTTGCTCCTAGGTATTATTTACTGAAATGAGTTTTAAAAAACTTATGTTAAAAACCTGCACACAGAGGTTTATGGCAGCTTTATTCATCTTGCCAAAACATGGAAGCAGTCAAGATGCCCTTCAATAAGTGATAAATAATATAAAATGTAGATAAACTGTGGTACATGTACACAATGGAATATTATTCGGCAATAAAAAGTATGCATGTATTAAAACATCACACTCTTTCCCATAAATATATGTAGTTATTGTTATTGTTATAGTTTTTAAAAACAAAATAACATTTTTTTAAAAAAATGGGCTATCAAGCTGTGAAAACACATGGAGGAATCTTAAATGCATATTACTAAATAAAAGAAGCCAATAGGCTACATATTATATAATTCCAACAATCTGACATTCTGGAAAAAATAGAACCATAGAGACAATAATAATATTAGTGATTGCCAAGGGTTCAGGTGGAGCACAGGGGATTTTAAAGGCAGTGAAACTGTTGGGTATGATGCTGTAATGGTGGATTCATGACACTGTATATTAGTCAAAACCTATAGAATCTGCAACACAAGGAGTGAACTGTACTGCAAACTATGGACTTTAATAATCATGTGTCTGTAATTGATTCATCAATTGAAACAAACATACCATGGTTATGCAAAGGGAAACTAGGAGCATTAAGGGAAGAAATGGGATTTCCTGTACATTTTGCTCATTTTTTCTGTAAACATAAAACCTCTCTAAAAAATAAAGTCTATTAATTTTTTAAAAGATATTATTCATGTATTGTTAGATTTATTGATAAATATTTAATGTTTTGGCTGGGTGCTTATAAATTGAATTTTGTTTCAGATTACAGCTTACAATTTTTATTGCCAGTATATATAATTATGATTTAATTTTGTGTGTTGATCTTTTACCATGCAACCTTGCTAAATTCACTTACTTGTTCTACGTATGTTTTGTATTTCTTGGGATTTTTCTACATAGACAATCAGTTTGATTGTGAATAGGGACATTTATCTGCTCCTTTCTAATCCATATGCATACACACACACACACACACACACCCTCATATATGCACACACAACCAGTTCAAGCAGACCTTGAAGGAATGTATCTATTTCATTAAGTAACAAATATTAGATATTTGAAAGTTATCCTCATAATGTACTTTTGTCACTATGAATTCTTTTCGTAGAGTATATTTTTAAATGACAATTCTTGGCTACATCTAGAAAACAAAGTCATCTATGGTGTACATTTGCAATAACTCAAATACTTAAGACACATCCATAAAAGCACTTTGGAACTATCAGATAAAGATAATTGCTTTTGCAGATATTCTCTCGATTTCCAGTGAAAGACTATTCAAACAATGAAAACGCAGTACCTGGTGAATGCATCTGAGGAAAAATTTTACTCAATAATTTTGAAATGGAATTAAAACAACATTGTGATTGAGTTGATTTTTTTAGGTTTCTTCTAATTGACAAGTAAAAATTGTATATATATGGTGTACAACATGATGTTTGTATATATGTGTACATTGTAGAATGGCTAAATCAAGCCACTTGGCATATAGAGCTGAATTTTTAAAAAACATCTCCTTACCTGTTTTCATCATTAACACCACATGAAGAAACAATAGCCCATCATCTAACAATTTTCAAGATACCAATTACCCCAAAAATTCTGCATCTGGTTAGAGTCCCAGATAGATTCCAACTGAGAGAACTATCATGAGGAAGAAAATAATCAAGTAATCAATATTTTTAAGAGTAAATCCAACACTACTCAGTAACCTCTGATAGATTATCAATATGTAGAGTTTTGTTGTTTTGAAATAATTTTATGGAGATATATTTGCATATTAAATAATTATCCCTTTTCAAATGTACAATTTATTGATTTTTGGGGTAAATTTACCAGGTTTGGTAAAATTACCAAAGCCATCTCCATAAAACATTTCCATCACCCAATATAAATCCTCATGCATATTTATTGTTAATCCCTGTTACCCACTACCACCACACTAGGCAACTGTTAACCTGCTTTCTATTTTTATAGTTTTGTTTTTTTAGGATATTTAATATAAATGTAATTACAAAATATGTGGTCTCTAATGTTTGGTTCCTTTTACTAAACATGTTTTTGAGATGTGATAGCATGTTTTCATTTGTTTTAATGTGTGAATAATATTCCATTGTATGGATATACCACATTTTGTTTATTCATTCATAATTTGATGGACATTTGGGTGGTTTCCACCTTTTGGTTACTATGAATAATGCTGCTATGAACATTTGTGTATAAGTCTCTGTGTGGACATATATTTTCAATTTTCTTGGGTATATACTTAGGCGTGGAATTGCTGGATCATATGCTAACTCTGTGTTTAACTTTTTGAGAAACTGCCAAACTGTTTTCCCAAACAGTTGTACCATTTTACGTTCCCATCAGGAATTTATATAGATTCCAATTTCTCCAACACATGTCATTGTCTGTCATTTTGATTAAAGCATCCTAGTGGATATGAAGAAGTATCTTATGGTGAGTTTTATTTGCATTACCCTAATGATTAATGATTTTGGACATTTTTTCATGTGTTTATTAGTCATTTGAATATCTTCTTTAGTAAAATGTCTATTCAAAGCTGTTGTCCATGTTTTGATTGGATTATTTGTCTATTCGCTATTGAGGTGTGAGATTTGTTGCACATTCTGGACACAAATATTTTATCAGATACTTGTTTTACAAATATTTCTCCTTTTCTATTTCTTGTCTTTTCTTAAATTAAACTTTTTTATTTTGAGATAATTGTAGATTCACATGCAGTTGTAAGAAATAATACAGAGAGGTCCTACATACTCCTTACCCAGTTTCCACAATGGTAATATCTTGCAGAACAATATCACAACCAGGATATTGACATTGATATAGTCATATAAAAAACACTTCAATCACCATAAAAATTTTTCGTATAGTTCTTTTATAGCCATACCCATTTTCCTTCTACCCCACCCCTCCTTAAACCCTGGCAAAAAGTAATTTGTTAATCTGTTGAATATTTCCATATTTTCTTTCTCTAGTGGTGTTTATGTTTATAAAAAGAAAAAACACATTTTCAAATTATGGTCATTTTCAAGAAGTCTGGAGCACGAGAGTTCCCCTTTCTATGTTACAATTGTAGCCAAAGGTTTTGAAAACAGGTTTTTTTAAACTTAGTTTCTTTGTTTTGATTTGCTTTTGTTTTTCATAAGCCAGATATTACCATATGGCTTCAGTGTGCTCCTACTTCAGTATCAGAGATAAAATGAAACGGCTGCCAGATTCCCAAGAGTCCTCATATTGTAAAGGAAATGGCTTGAAGCCAGGAGACTTAGCGTTATGATAAGTCCTCCAAAATGGTTTAGATCAGTAATTCAGGGTACCCAATTAAAACAGAAATAACACTAGATGGTGCCTGCACAAGGTAGCCATCCCATCTAAATGTCTCAAAAGGATGAGAGTTGATGGTGTTAAAAGCTACTTCTCTTCAGTGGTCTAATTCAGTCTCAATTCAGTTTTAGAATCTCTTTTTCATGAGTTGCTACAGGTACACCCTCCCATTAGTCAAAGAAGTTTCATTTGTAAGTCTGACACCATGTATTTATATGAGAATTAATGCTAAACTTGGTTGTATTACATTGCTATAATTATCAAGTATAAAGATTCAGGCAATTGCAGACTTAAATTCATTTTCCTTTGCCTATTACCTATGCTCTTTTCTTCTATGTTGTTAACATTATTTCTTAAGAAAATGGAAGTGGCTATATTTATCAGTCAGGATATGCTAGGTTATGCTGTGATAATAGACAACCTCAAAATCCCAATGGCTTAAAAAAGCAAAGGTTCATACTTCACTCACACAAAATCCATTGCTAAATATAATATTGAATGAAAAAAGATAAAGTCAAACAAGTATATACCAGATTTCAACATTATGCAAAATTTAATGACATAACATTTAGCAAGATATATGCATAGGGTTAAACTTTTAAAAATATCATTTAGAATAGTGGCTACATTTAAAATGGATAGTGAGTACATAGGGGATCATTAACTTTTCATTCTTTACACATTGCATATATGTTAAATTTTCTTTAAATTTATGAACTATTTCATAAAAACCATTGTCCAAAATGGCATATTTCCAATAATAGACTTGAATTGTAATAATATTTTAGAGATCTTATTTGAAAGGATTAATTAATGACAGCTACAGCTAGTTTATGGTACTTAACTGAAATAATAGCCTAACCCTGGATATCCCTATTGTAATTGTTTTCATAAATTCTATAGGCAAAATTTACACTTTTGAATGACACAAGAGGCAGTATATGATTGTAATTAATAACATGCACAAGAGGTAAAATGCCTCGGATTTGATTCAAGTTATATCAACCATAGGTACCAATAAAATAAATAAAACTATAAAGATATTTTAAGACTAAAAGATGTGAAGGCTCGGTTCATTCAAGATTTTAACTGATACATTAATCTATGATCATCATTGGAGGAAAAAAATGTGGTTCCTTGTAGAGATGTGATTCTATACGGGACTGCTTGACCAATGACAATCACCCAGGATTCCAGAGACTAGCATCAACTCTGACTTTTGTTTTTAATTCCCATGATAATTTAGCATAAATGCAAAGTCACGCTATAACTCAGGTAGATTTCATTTTATTGGAGAAGTTTTCAAATGTAATAGCTTTTCCTTGAAAAACAATCTTCAAGAGAACAGGAAGATTAAAGACTTTTTAATATCTTAGACTTGGACCTCCCTGAAATTAGATAACTATCTTTTACCTCAGATGAACACAGTAAGGTATACAATAGAGGCTCAGTAAAGGTTTGTGAAATGGCATTAAATTGGTCCGAATTAAGACCAATGTCTTTCAAATTTCCTCATATGTGAGTCTTTTTACTTTATTGATAAAACTTGTATAGGTCCCAGGCCTGTGGACCAATGCAGATTTTCTTGATTCCCAAATAACAATGGTAAAAACAAAAACAAAAACAAAAACACACACATAGATAATTTAAAACTTTTTCCCCATCCTTTAATTATAGTACTCTATTCAGTTATCACTGTATTTTCTAACACTGTGTAATCCGGCAGTATACTTAAACCAAACTTCCTAGTTATGTTTATATATCCATTCAAAAATATTTTATGAGCACCTACTGGATGTCTGGCACAGATATGTGGAGGATATACAAGTCAACAAAATAGATAAAATTCCTCCTTTCATGAGGTTACATTTTGTTGGGTCCCTACATGCTAATCATCCTGAACAATATCAGAACGGAATTATAAGCTTTTTGCTATGGTTTGAATGTATGTGTCTGCGTAACTCCATTTGTGCTGCTATAACAGAATACCTGATACTGGGTAATTTATAAAGAACAGAAATTTATTTCTCACAGTTCTGGAGTCTAGGAAGTCCGAAATCAAGGCACAGGCTTCTGGTATCTAGTGAGTGTCTAGTCTCTGCTTCCAAGACAGTGCCTTGATGCTGCATCCTCAGGAGGGGAGGAACAGTGTGTTTCACATGGAAGAAGACAGAAGTGAAGAAAAGGATGAACTCTCTCTGTCAAGCCCTTTTATAGTGGTATTAATCCATTCATAAGAACAGAGTCCTCAAGACATAAACACCTCTCAAAAGGCCCCACCTGCCAAAATTATTGCATTGGGGATTCAGTTTCCAACATATAAATTTTAAGAAACACATTAAAACCATAGCAGTGTCCCTCCAAGATTCATATGTTGGAACCTAATACTCAATGTGATAGCATTAAGAGGTGGCATCTTTGGGGAAGTGATTGAGTCATAAGCACTCCATTCTCATGAATAGGATTAGTGCTCTTATAAAAGAGGTTGAAGAGAGCACCCTAGTCCCTTTTTTGCCCTTATGTCCCTTATTCTGTGTTAAGACAGTGTTCATCCCTTCTGGAGGATGCATCAATAGGCACTATCTTAGAAGCAGAGAGCAAGACATTACCAGACAGCAAATCTGCCGGTGCCTCAATCTTGAACTGTCCAGCCTCCAGAACTGTGAGAAATAAATTTCTACTGTTTATAATGCAGTCTAAGGTATTTTGTTATAGCATAGGGAATGGACTAAGACACCTTTCAACAGAAATTTTACAAACAGTGGGAAGAAACATGGAGACTATTTATGATAAATTAACCCAAAGAAGCAGAATAGAAAAGAACTTATGCACTTAATTAATAAGGCAATGCACATAATAATCATATCTACCATTAATGGATCTCACATAAATAAATAACAGTTATAATTTATTGAGCTCTTTAATAGCACCACATGCTTCATCTCATTGAATTCCTATATCAAGTATGTAATTAATTACTATTATTATCCCTGGGTTTTGGATGAGGGCACTAAGGCTCACATAAGTTAAAGCAGGGATGGGGTGGGAGGAAGAAGGCAACTCTCCTGAAGGCACAGACTCTGGACCCTACAACTAGTGCTTGTCTTACCCCACCAGAGCAAAGTCAATCAAATACAAGGATGGATAATACACCAAATGCAGTTCCTGCTTTTTAGGAGCTCATGAGCCATCCAAAGTTGTAGATAACTAAAAACAATACCATTTACTATGCACTTACTATGTCCTCAGTGCTATGTTAAACCATTCAAAGATGCTTTATTTCACTTAATCCTTATAACAAGCCTATAAAATAAGTACTATTGGTATTGCTGTTTTAAAGATGAGGAAACCAAGAAAAATTTGCCTAAGGTCACACAGCTAATAAGGGAGCCACGACAAGGATTGGTGCATATAAGAAACAAAAAATTTTTGTGTGTTAAGGTGAAGGGTTTATAGGTGACATTCCTTTGGAAAATTATCTTCAATAACTTGCTTTCATCTTCTTTCCAGTAGAAAAGAAAGCACTCAAATAGATGATATTTTGGTGAGTCATTTTCTGCTTATGATACTGGGAGATTCATTTGTTCCACACACATTAGCTACCAGCTCCATTCTTGACTGCCTCAATCCAGTGGTTCACAATACTGTGTAAATCTAGCTCTCCCATACCTGCAGAGGAGTGACCTCAGAGAGCAAGCAGAGGTTGTCTCCGCATGCATGCGCTCTCTCTCTCTCTCTTTCTTTCAAGTAGACATATGATTCTCTTTTCCTGTATTTTAATGAAGGTTTGTACTGACACTGCTATTGGTGATTGGTATTTAATGTCACTTCAGCAAGAGAGGATATGTGTATAATTTTATATATATATATATATATATATGTGAAATTAATTTATTCTATGGGCATGGAGGTTGGAAGATGAAAGAAGCATGTAAGCAGTCTGAGATGGTTGACTCACAGGGAAATGTCTAGGAGTCCCCAAAATGCTATGACTTAGACACAAACTATCTAACATGAGGATATTCACTCTCAGGGACTATAAAATTCCGATACATACTTTATGAGCAGGATTCTGGGAGCTACCAATATGGCTACATTACAAATATTTTAGGGACTGTAAGAAGTTGTTCTTTTAAATCAGTATCATACGATAGCTATTTAGAATTATTAAATTCTGGCTTTTCCAGAAAATTATAAAAGCTAAAATATATACATCTATGATAGACTGATATATGGGGTGACTAGAAAAGGATAAAAAAGAATAGCTTAGAAGATCTTGGAAATAATGAAACTAAGCTGAAGGAGTAAAATGGAATTTCCTGAAATTTAGTGGCAAAGTCAATATTGGATACCCTTTCCACTATGACACTTGTGGAAATGCATTCTGTGATACCTCTTCCAAAATTCCAAAATACAACCATAACCTGAAAGTCACACTCAACAATAATCAAGGAAGGCTTTACAGTTTAAACAATTAATTTGGGCAATACTAGTTGAAATGGAAGCATTCATTGGTTTGCTAAATGTTATGCCTTTCACTGAAAATTGAACCAAATTCTGGCTGTCTAGATTATTAAAATATAAAATATTGGAGATTGGAGTGCATCAACTTAAATTGCCATATTTTACATGAGGAAGCAAAGTTTCCTCATAGGAGTTCACTGACTAGTCCTAAGGCACATGATGAGTGAGCACAGCTGGAATTAGAACACTGGAATCCAAGTCCAGTGCTATTCTTTTTATTAGTTGTATTTTAGGTTTCTTTAGATTCTTTAGAATGAGATCAGAAAAGTCTGTTTCTTAGGAAAATTTTGAAGAAGGCCCACTTTAGCCTTGGCTTCTCCCAGCATTCCCATTTTGCTAACAAGCTCAGCACTCTTATCCTCCACACAGTCCAATCCTTCTGGGCACTGTTTCATATTCTAGACCTTTATCATCCCACTGCCCAGGGCTGCCACAATTTTGAATGCCAAAAAAAAAAAAAATGAAATCTCCAATAGTGGAATTTCAGGCCTTAGAACAAAGCTTGAAAAGGAAGGGGACATTTTTATATCCTCGAATCCCCAATAGTTTCATATACAAATCTTCTACTCCTGGAACGTACACACCTCCGACTATATTTTATTTTTGCAATTCCAAAGGCAAAATTTAACTTAGTATTTCCCACAGACCCTAACGCAAGCCCTGAGTACAGAGTCCCAGATTGACTCACCAATGAACATTTGCAACAAGGCTATTTCAGGCAATTTAATGACCCAATTGCTCAGCAATCAAATCAATTGCTCGGCACCTGACCTTTAACTAGATGAAAATCTATATTCCTGACAAGTCAAGCCTCCCAAAGTCTTGAGAAGAAGGAGAAGGAGGAGAAGGAGGGAAAAAAAGAAAAAGAAAAGGCACCACAGCGTTAACCACTATGAGATACCACAACAAACTACCTCATGATTTAATAAAATATGTGATCACTTCTTCCCTCTCACAAATGGATCAGCACACAAACAGATTCAGTTTCAAACATAACGATCAAGCAACTACAACTGCACCAAGAAGGCTAAGACCTCTCTTTTTTACACAAAATATACTGAAGAAGTGTTGCAGAATATGGATTAATCACACTCCTTGCTCCAGGAATGATGTTTGTCTATATTACTACTTTTTAGAACAGTAATTTTCTTCAACCCAAAAATCTAAAGAGAGAAATATGGCTTGTGTTATTAAAACATATTGCCATGAAGTATTTTCTACCACATAAGTAAGTAGAACTCTTTCTGGTTATTATAGTGCTTCCCCTTAAAGGTGCTTTTTAAAAAATAAGTTATAGCCATGACTTATTGTATTTTCATAATGTGCATAATAATAGCCTTTTCTTTAAGTTCCTTGATAAGATTGGTCAATACAGGCCCTGAAACCTATAGAAATACCCCACAGCCAGCATTCTAATTATCAAAGGGGCCCATGTGGCCCTCAAAGTATCCTTGTTTCTCTGAGCACAGCCTAGTAAATCATTCATGCATTTTCCTACCATGATAGACAAATACCATTTCTTTTAAAAACTCTTTCTTTTCTTTTTCTCTGAAAGTAAACCTATGCTTTGAGGATTGTTTTTCTGACTCTGCCAACTGAAAGACAACTGGCTTACTAAAAGGAGAACCCCACTTCAAGCTCCATTAAAGTTCTGTATTTGGAGAAAAAAATAGAGATGATTCATTTTATATTAATTCTGAATGAGGCCTGAGTCCCTTATTTATTGATTAGTGTTTAAGATGTCAACAGATGTGCTCCATATATGAATTTAAAAATGTCTCTCATAGCGTTTATCTTCCTGATGCTCTCCAATTGCCAGGCACAGCAGATTCTGGAACATTGAACAAGCTAATGGAGGTGCCACAGTGATGCACTGTTGCAGTTAGGAGCAGAACATAAAGCACAGAGTTCTTTAAGTGTTTGGTTGTAGCCACATATCCTCAATCTTAATAACAAAAGAACAAAATTTCTCAATATCTCATTGCAATAGTTAATAGCATTAAATACCCCAAACCAACATTATAACGTTAAGAGAACAATGCATCACATAAAAAACAAGGGAATGCAGTGATATTTTATTCTCTGTAGCCCAACCAATATGCCTCTTTCCATTGTAATTACACTCTCTGGTTTGAATAGGATTTTTGTCTCTTGGAATAGTTTGGTACATTTGCATGTGCATATTAAAGTATGAAATACAATTATTATCATGTAATTCATTTCATGTTCAGTCAATTGGATTATTTTCTGGTCTAAATCCCTAATATCTATTTAATTGAGGGAGAGAAAGAGAATAGAGAGAGAGAGAGAAAGAGTGAGAAGGAGTGCTCGTGGTAGTGAGAGCTGCTGTTCAGAACCATAATTGAAAGCTAACAAGATGTTTCATTACTGCCCAGATATGATCCAATTCCACCTATAATTTTTTACTGGGAGAAAAAGGAGTGCTTTACATTCAATTAATTCTGAAGAATTTTTTATTGTTTACAATATTTTTATAATATACTCTGTAAAGATAATAAATTGTGTCATTTTCCATTTGGTTTCTATACTCTATCTAATCAGCTTGTGAGTAACGAGGAGTATTATGAAGTGGCAATGCAATCTTGAATACACATGGAGACAGACAGCACCACAAATCTGCCTGCCTATTACTTTCAGTGAAGCCAATAATCAAAAGTGCCTCTTATAAAAAGTACTGCATATTATAGCTTCAGAGAATTCAGAGGGCATCTCAGATAACTGCTATGCATAACTGTTCACGAAGGTCAAAACAACTAATATAACACGGGGTGTGTCTGCCCAGGGGAAGGGAGTTTTTTTAAATCTTGCAGAGGCACATGGGTCCATAACCCAGCTTTCTTGTGGGGTGATAGGACAAACCCGAGGGTAGCTCACGCAGAAAAGGAAGGAACTGATCTAAGCAATTATAAGAAGTCACTAACACTGCTCAGCTCTTTCACATACATTATTTCAGTGCTTTCCAACTGTATTAATTAGAATTTTCTTCAGTTGTTGTAATAGAAAAATATAAAATAATAATGGCTTAAAATTTATGTCTTTCACGTAAAGGTCCAGCTTGGTGGATCAGGCTAGTACAGGTGCTCCACAATCATCAAGGATCCAGGATCACAGTATCTTATGGCTCTATCTTTCTTAACGTGGCTTTTCCAATTCATAATCCAAAATGGCTACTCCAGCTTCAACACAACTTCTCTGCATTCCAGCCAGCAGCAAAGGAACAAAAAATAAAGAGTCCATGCTTTTCCTTACAAGCATTCCCAGATGTTGCACATTTCACTTGTGCTTATGTCCCATTGGTCATAATTTAGTCACATGGCCACTCATAGTTGCATGGGAGGCCATGGAATTAAATCATTAGTCAGTTACCCCAGTAGTCAGCTAGAAGTTATTTGACCATAGAAGAAAGTGAGAAAGGATACTGGTAGCCAATTAGCAGTCCCTGTCACATCGAGTAGCCTGTGGAGCTTAAGTGACCAGTATGGCAAAGAGACCATAATTCACATGTATACCAAGTATTAGCTACAGATGGAACAAACAATATATCTTCTAGATATATGCACTGTTATATAATAAAATGTAAATGTATTTCAAAGTATTTTTAGATTCTGGACAGCATTTTTATCACTGGATATTTTCCCAATCAGCAGATATTAATGCATACCTACTTTATGTTGGGAAGAGGAAACTGAAGCTTAGAGAGGTAAAATGTCCTGCAGCTAGTCATTGGAGGATCTAGGATCCTTACCTAGGTCTGTGTGTTCCAGAACCTCTAAGCAAGTAATGTTGATAATTCCTCATAAGGTTCTACAAAGATGGTGAAAAACAAACATTATGAACACTGAGCAACCTCACTTGTACACCATCCTCAATATTAGACTAACTAAAAATAATTTGGAGCAAGGTTTGTCATGTCTGGTGTAAGGAAATGGGCAGAACAGGACAAGAGAAACCAAAATTGGGAATATAATTAGAATAAGAGCTCTTACTTTGACCATCAAGACCTCCTAGCCACAGGGTAAAACAGAGAGATTCACAGAGGTTTGCAAGGACTGGCAGGCTCTAATAAGCAGCACTAGAGATCACTAATTTAAGGAGTAAAGGTGTTGGGACCCTACTTTAAGGCCCAATTTTATATTCCCTACTCAACCTGAAGGCCAAAAAGTCATCATGATGTAATGGATATAATTATGCTTTAGATTCAGACACACTCAGGTTTGAATGTTCACTCTACTGAGTACTAGCTGTCTGACCCAAAGACAGTGCTGTTTACAGTGTGTTCTTTCCAGTATGTTACACACATATGATACAGCTAACACTTCTTAAGCAATCATTATGTGCCAGACATTGTGCTAACTGCTTTATAAGCATTGCCTTTTAATCCTTAATGCTGGGAGTGAAACACTAATCTTAATCCCACTTTACAGATAATGAAAATAAGGTGAGGAGATGTTGAGTAATTTGCCCAAGACCGCACACCTAGTAAGTGGCAGAGAAAAACTTTAAATTTGAGAGCATTGTACTTCAAAGCATTAAGCTGTACTGCTCATCACTGAGGATATTTGATAAGGGATGTGATGGATCCTCATCTATGTTTTTAGAAAGGCACATTTTTGGCCATATGAAAAATGGAGAATTGCTTGATTAGAGATCAGAAGTCCAATTATAAGGCTGTTGTAATAGAATTATGGCAGTGGCAGTGGAGGGGAGGGAAATGTACAGCAGTTATTGCTGATATTGCTGCTATATAACCAGATAATGGACTCAGGAGGACAAGGTAAAGAAAGGTATTTCTGGATTGAAAGACTAGGAAAATGGTGAAGTTCGTTAACAACCAAAGTAACACCTCCTACCCCCCCCACAAAAAAAATGATTGATCATCTTTAGTTTATGTGAAACAGATGATAAGCAGAACATGGGGAGGGCAGGGAGAAAATGAGTTCAGTTTTAGACATGTTGAATTTGAGTTATTGGTGTTAGACATATATACTTATCACATATGCAGCCATTTTGCAGTTAATGTAATAAGAAGTTAACAGATCATTTTAAAAATTCAATTGTGAAAATAAAATACCATGAAGAAGTAACTTTATAAAAGTGAATACAATTGAAGGTGGTTCATAATCCTAGTCTGGCCTATCTCAGAGGGCTATTATGAAGATTTGAGGAGATAGATTTTAAAAAAATGTCCTATAAACTATAATATGGTATACAAATAGGAATAATTGGCATGCTGTTATGGATGTCTAATAGACAGATGGACACTGGGGGCCAGCTGCTAAAGGATGAAATCAGCTTGAGAGTTGTTAGCATAAAGAACCTTCAAGCGGTAGAACATATTTTATTTTTTAACCACCTTTTTTGTATAACTTGAAAACAAATCAGATCAGTACCAAGAAATATGAATGGAGTATAACTGGATTGCAAACCTGGTTTTCTACTTAACCTTCAAAGTGTAGCAGCCCTTCTAAAGTCACACAGAATAGAAAGTATTCCATCTGCTGAGTCTATTACAAAGAAGTTTATCTTTTGTCCCTCCACTGCCTAGAGCTTCATACTTCAAGAGATAACCCATATACAGTGCTCTTTCTTTTGAAACCCTAGGAAGGAGAATGAGTTGGATATGTCCCATAAAATGGCTTTTGCAGATTTAAAAGTAAGATTAGCATTTGGCTCATTAATAAATCTTTGTGGAAGAATTTCCATTGAAAAGCATATTTAAAAGTTATGTGAGAAAATTAATATGTAGAAATTTTATTGTTCCATAAGTACATATAATACAGTGCAGGAATGTTACAGAGAAAATTATTACATGAGCAGAAGGAGTTAACACGCAATTGAGTTGAAAGTACATCTAGCTACATAATGAAACAGGGGAAAGTAATCATTATTTAAAAGTGCATGGCATAGGCAAAATGAATAGGGTCATTTTCATAATGTCTTTGTGGGTTATGAGCCAAATCTTCCCTAAGAATATGAAAAAATGAAAATGAAAAAGTTGCTTAGTCTCCTGAAGCTTCTCTCATATGTAACTGCACAATTAGCCAGGGATAATATCCAATTGTTTCTAAACTACCTGTACCTTTGCACACTAAAATAAAGCATTTCACTGAAGCATCTGCTGGCAGCATTGCAAAGGCATTTCCATTAGAGATCATCTATTGCAAACCTTACTTTATAGATGAGAAAACTGAGGCTCAGAGAGAGGAGGTCACTCTCGCCCAAGATCACAAGACAGTAATAGAGCTGAATCCAAAGCCCAGTGCTGTTTTCAGTCCATCACACAGTCGTATTTGTATTTTTTGGTTTTATACATTGGTTCTTCCTACCAAATCCTCTGAAATCTGAAATGGTGGTTCCTGAAATGTATTTTGCAACAAAAGCTGACATAACTCAAATCTGTATATCTGTCTGGTACACCCTCCACCTGTCCAGTAAGAAGAATGGGCAAAATGGAATTGAATTGAAATAATCACAAGTGTGAATCTGTGAGTAACTGTGCCAGTTGAGACAGCTGTGTCATCATTTGGTCCTTTGTTCCTGGTACAATAGGGTGCAAGAAACAGAATGTCACTCCAAGTAACCCAATGAATCCATACTAAGAATGTACAAAATATAAGTTTTTGGAGAATATGATCCTACATACCCCAATGGTGCCTTATTTTTCAAGATTACTTCCCCTTTTGAAAATCTGCCTGACTGAGGATATTGTTTAAAATTAGAGGCTCTTTTCATGATTTATAAACTATTTAAAGAAACAAAGATGGGAAAAGGAAAGAATCTTCAACATTTCTAAAACTAGAAGGTGACCTGATTATAATAGTCTACTTAAGAAAATAACTTTAAAAATAAATAGGATAATAACAATCCTTTAAAATACAGTTCTGTAATATGTACTTGAGGAACATTATATGTGAAGTTCTATAGTCATATTAATTTAAACACACTAAGAACTGACAGAAAGACCCAGAATATCATCAACCAATTTGGGATCTTTGTCTGACAATGCTAAATAAACACTTTGGCTGCTTTTTACACAAAAATGACCAGCTACTGTAACATTAGGTAGACATGACATTAAATATTTTCTTTAGCAAGGAATCAGCTTGTTTGCATGTTTTCACAACCTAAAGTGCAAGTGTTTTTCAGATATCCTTTAGAAAAGAAGAATTTATGCTACAGTTTTTAGAGGTTTATACAAGCTATAATTGCTACTAAAAATACAAGACAAAAGAAGCTTTCATTTGCAGCCAAAATGAAGCAACAGGAACCAGATTTACCTTCCTTCTCAGAACAATAAAGAAGAGAACAAAATATATTAAACAAAGGCTTTCAGGCACTGGATGGATATCAGGCAATATAGGACAGTGATGCTAGAAAAAGAAGGAAAAATTGAGATGAATCTTACAATTACCCAAGCTTACTTCCTGGAGAAATTTTCTAATTTACAGCTCTGAGAGGGGGAACCTAGGCAGAGACCAACAATATCACTCTGTTGAGAAGATGAGAAAAAAGAGCTGGAAACCCAAGAATTGTAAGACAACTAGAGTTCACAGGGCAGAGATGAAGAAGCTAAATTCTAAGTGAGTATAGTTGACAGGTCAGGTGGTCCTTTCCTCCACCCAATCTATGCTCAAAGGTCAGAGACCAAGAATATTGGGTCCCCAGTGACCCTCACTGCATATTTCTCCTAGGGCATAGGTTCCATGCTTGGAGATGCAAGCCAAAGAGATCAGAGGCTACCATCCTACACAGTTCTGAGTATGGTTGATCAGAGAGTTTTTTCAGGGGTAGCAGCAGTTCGTATAAAAAGGAAACTCTGTCCAAATAGCTAAAGCAATCCTAAGGAAAAAGAACAAATCTGGAAGCATCACACTACCTGACTTCAAATTATACTACAAGGCTATCATAACCAAAACAGCATTATGCTTGTATAAAAGTAGACACATAGATCAATGTTATAGAATAGAGAACTCAGAAATAAAACCATACACCTATAACCAACTAATCTTTGACAAAGAAGACAAAAACATACCCTGAAGAAAAGATGCCCTATTCAACAAATGGTGTTGGGAAAATTGGAGAGCACATGCAGAAGAATTAAACAGGACCCCTATTTCTCACCATACATAAAAATTAACTCAAGATGGATTAAAGACCTGACACCATAAAAAAACTAGAAGAAAAATTAGGAAAAACTCTTCTGGACATTGGCCTAGGCAAAAACTTTATGACTAAGGCCTCAAAATCAAATATAACAAAAACAAAAATAAATAAATGAGACTTAATTAAACTAAAGTTTCTGCACAGCAAAAAAAAACAATAATAATAATCAACAGAGTAAATAGATAACCTACAGAATGGGAGAAAATATTCATGAACGATCTTTCCGACAAAGGACTAATATCGAGAATCTACAAGGAATTCAAACAAATCAGCAGGAAAAAAACAAATAACTCCATTAAAAAGTGAGCAAAAGGCATGAACAGACATCTTTCAAAAGAAGATAGATGAATGGCCAATGAACATATGAAAAAATGCTGTACATCACTAATTACCAGGGAAATGCAAATTAAAACTACAATGAGATACCACCTTACTGCTGTCAGAATGGCCATTACTAAAAAGTCAAAAAAACAATAGAGGTTGGCACAGATGCACTGAAAAGGGAATGCTTATATATCTTTGGTGGGAATGTAAATTAGTACAACCTCTACGGAAAACAGTATGGAGATTCCTCAAAGAACTAAAAGTAGACCATTTAATACAGAAATTCCACTACTGGGTATCTACTGAAAGGAAAAGAAGCAATTTTATCAAAAATACAGACATGCACACATGTTTATCACAGCACAATTCACAGTCACAAAGATATGGAATCAACCTAAGTGTCCATTAACTGATCAGTAGATAAAGAAAATGTGGTATACATACACCATAGAATACTACTCGGCCATAAAAAAGAATGAAATAATGTCATTTGAAACAACATGGATGGAACTGGAGGCCACTATCCTAAGTGAAGTATCTCAGGAATGGAAAAACAGATATCGCATATACTCATTTATAAATGGGAGCTAAACGATGGATGTGCATAGTCATACAGAGTAGTATAATGGACTTTGGAGACTCAGAAGGGGAAGAGTGGGAGGTGGCTGAGGGATAAAATATTACCTGTCAGGTAGAATGTACACTATTTGGGTGATGGGTACACTAAAAGCCCTGACTTCACCACCATACAGTTCACTCATGTAACAAAAAGCCACTTGTACCCCATAAATCTATTGAAAAAAGGGGGGGAAAGGAAAATAAACCTCTGAATATCTCCCAAAAGATAGACAAGCTAGCCTACCTGAGTGCACCAGGAAAAGAGACGTCTACCTAGAGCTGCACTGGGATGTGAACAAACCTCAAAAATCATACCCACCCAGATGTAATTAGATCAGACTGTGGAGCAATTTATGTCCCAGGACATTGTCAAAACAATAAACAAATAAAACAGTAAAGAAATAAAGAAAGAAGTAAAAAAGTAACATAATTAGTAGAGCCTAATAGTAGGATAAAATAGAAATGAAGTAGACAGTTTAACAAAGAGATCAGGAAAAGAGAAAGTTGAAGAAAGACCATATAAAACCACTGTCATCCCAGGTGCCTGTGTGCATGCTCAATTCTCCACCTTCTGGGAAACAACACAAAAGGTTTCACACTGCGGGAGAAATAGACTTCACTAAAATACCCTACTCAAACCAGAAAACAAATAAATAAGCAAATGACAACATAAACAAACACTGGTATTTAGGGAGCAGAATCAGGATCCAGAGTTGTTATAATGAATTACCTCAAATGTCCATTTTCAGCAAAAAATTATGATATGATGAAAAGAAGTGGGCATGTGGCCCATATAGAAGAAAATATGTAAGCAACAGAAACTGCCTAAGAGAAGGTCCAGATGTTAGATTTAAGACTTCAAGGTAGCCTTCATAAATACCTTCAAAGAACCAATGGAAGCTATGCTTAAAGAATTAAAGGAAGATATAAGTACAATGTATCATCAAAGAGAATATTAATAGATCGAAATTACAAAAAAGAAGCAAATGGAAATTATGGAGTTGAAAATTACAATAATCAAGTGAAAATTAGTAGAGGGACTCAACAGTGCACTTGAACTGAAAGTAGAAAGAATCAGAAACTTGACTGTAGATAAATAGAGATTATTTAACCTTAAATAACAGAGAGAAAATGAAATGAAGAAAAATAAACAGACACCGAGTGAAATGTGGCACATTTTTAATACATCATCACCAAATTGGATTTATCCCTGAGATACAAAGATGGTTCTATATACAAAAATCAACTAATGTGATACACTACATTAACAGAATGAAGGATAAAAATCACATCATCATCTCAATAGATTCAGGACAAGCATGTCACACAATTCAAACACTTTCACAATAAAAACTCTCATAAAACTAGGTATAGAAGGAATTTATCTCAACATAATAAAGGCCGTATTTGGAAGCCCACAGCTAACATCATCCTCAGTGGTGAAAAACTGAAAGCTTTTTCTCTAAGATTAGAAGGAAGGCAATGGTGGCTGACTCTCCCACTTCTATTCAACATCATACTGGAAATTCTAGCCAATTGAATTAGGCAAAATAAATAAATAAAGTGCATTCAAATCAGAAAGGAAGAAGTAAAATTATCTGTTTGCAGATGACATAATCTTTTACACAGAAAACCCTAAAGACCACATAAAAAACTATTAGCACCTTGTAGGAAATGTGTTGAACATAGGCTTAGAATATTAGAGACTATATTAGTTTTCTGCATCTGCCATAACTACCAGAAACTTGGTGGCTTAAAACAACAGAAATTTACTCTTTCTCATTTCTGGAGGCCAGAAGTCTAAAAATCAAGGTATTGACAGGGCCAGACTGCCAACTCACACACATACACACACACAAAACCTGTTAGGACTAATAAATGAATTCAGTAAAGTTGTAGGATACAAAATTAACATACAGGCCTGGTGCAGTGGCTCACCCCTGTAATCCCAGTGCTTTGGGAGGCTGAGGCAGGAGGATCTCTTGAGACCAGGAGTTCAAGACCAGCCTGGGCAATATAGCAAGACCCCATCTCTACAAAATATTTTTTATTGAGTAAAATATTTATTATTTTAAATTACTTTTTCGAATTATCATTGAATATTTGAGCATAGGGAAACAAAAGAATGAAATTGCAGAAGCTTACAGTTGAAAAAAACTGACTCTTCCATAGGATTCACCTGGTTATCTATGAATTTAAGGCTTTGATTGAGAAACTCTACTTGGCTGTAGAATCCACCACAATATGTGAGTACATTAAAAGCCATATAGAAATACAGCTCCATTTATCAGAAAATAAACACTTGAATAAAATGTTCTTCAATCTTTTTCTTTAATTTCAAAATATTTCAGGGGTATTAATGCTTTGGTTACATAAATTGCCTTTGCACTGCCCGAGTCAGAGCTACAAGCATCATCATCCCCCAGACAGCATGCACCGCCCACGTTAGGTGTGAGTTTACCCATCCTCTATAGCCCCCTCCCACCTGCCCAACACCCAGTGAATGTTACTTCCATATGGGCACATAAGTTTTGATTGATTAGAACCAATTTAATGGTGAGTACCTGTGCTGTTTGTTTTTCCACTCTTGTGATACTTCACTTAGAAGAGTGGGCTCCAGCTCCATCCAGGATAATACAAGAGGTAGTTCACCATTATTTTAACTGAGTAGTACTCCATGGTATACATATATCACATTTTATTAATCCACTCAAGTATTGATGGGTACTGGTGTTGTTGCCTCATCTTTGTAATTGTGAATTGTGCTGCTATAAATATTGGAGTGCAGATGTCTTTTTTATAGAATGTCTTTTTGTCCTTTGGGTAAATACCCAGTAGTGGGATTGCTGGATCAAATGGTAGTTCTAATTTAAGTTCTATGAGGTATCTCCACACTACCTTCCATAGAGGTTGTACTAGTTTGCAGTCCCACCAGCAGTGTATGAGTGTTCCTATCTCTCCACATCCATCCCAGCATTTGTTGTTTGGAGACATTTTGATAAAAGCCATTCTCACTGGGGTTAAGTGGTATCTCACTGTGGTTTTAATTTGCATTTCCCTGATCATTAGAGATGTTGAGCATTTTTTCATATGTTTGTTGGCCATTAGTCTATCTACTTTTAAAAGTTTCTGTTCATATCCTTTGCCCACTTTTTTAATGGGGTTATTGGATTTTTTTCTTGCTGATTTGCCTGAGGTTTATACAGATTCTAGTTATCAGCCCTTTATCGGATGTATAGCATGCAAATATTTTCTCCTATTCTGTAGGTTGTCTATTCACTCTAATGATAGTTTCCATGGCTATGAAGAAGCTTTTTAATTTTATCAGGTCTCATATATTTATTTTTGTTGTTGCTATGATTGCTTTTGGGGTCCTTTTCGTAAATTCTTTGCCTAGGCCAATGTCTATAAGAGTTTTCCCAACATTTTCTTCTAGAATTTTTATGGTTTCATGCCTTAGGTTTAAGTCTGTTATCCATCATGAGTTGATTTTTGTGAGTGGTGAGAGGTACAGATCCTGTTTTAATCTTCTACATGTGACAATCCAATTTTCCCAGCACCATTTATTGAATAGGGATTCTTTTCCCCAATGTATGCTTTTGTCTTCTTTGTCAAAGATCAGATGGCTATATGAGGATGGTTTTATATCTGGGTTCTCAATCTTGTTCCATTGGTCTATGTCTCTCTTCTTGTGCCAGTACCATGCTGTTTTGGTTACTATAGCCTTGCAGTATAGCTTGAAGTCTGGTAAATTGATGCCTACCAATTTGTTCTTTTTGCTTAAGGTTGCTTTGCCTATATGGGGTCTTCTCTGGTTCCATATGGAGCATTGACCTATTTTTTCTAGATCTGCAAAAAATGATGTTGGTATTTTAACAGGGATTGTATTGAATCTGTAGATCACTTTGGGTAGTATAGACATTTTAACAATATTGATTCTGCTGGTCCAAGAGCATGGTATGGTTTTCCATCTGTTTATGTCCTCTGCTATTTCCTTCCTCAGTGTTTTGTAGTTCTCCCTGTAGAGGTCTTCCACCTCCTTAGTTAAATATATTCCTACGGATTTTATTTTCTTTGTTGCTATTGTAAAAGGTATTGAGTCTTTGATTTGGTTCTCAGCTTGACTGTTGTTGGCATATATGAATACTACTGATTTGTGCACATTGATTTTGTAGCCTGAGACTTTGCTGAATTTATTTATCAATTCCAGTAGTCTCTTGACAGAATCTTAGGGGTTTTCTAGATATAAGATCATATCGTCAGCATAGAGTGACAGTTTGACCTCTTCTGCCCCGCCTCACATTTGGATACCCTTCATTTCCTTCTCTTGTCTGATTGCCCTGGCTAGGACTTCCAGCACTATGTTGAATAGAAGTGGTGATAGAGGGCAACCTTGTCTGGTTTGGTTCTTTGAAAAGATAAACAACATTTACATGCTTCTCACTAGATTAACCAAAAGGAAAAAAGAAAGGACTCTAATAAGCTCAATCAGAAAAGAAAAAGGAGAAATCACAACTGATACCACAGAAATACAAAATATAGTCTGTGAATACTATAAAAATCTCTATGCACATAAACCTGAAAATGTGGAGGAAACGGACAAATTCTTAGAAACACACAGCCTCCCTAGGCTCAATCAGGAAGAAATAGAATTCCTGAACAGACCAATATCAAGTATCAAAATTGAGGCAGCAATAAAAAATCTTCAAAAAAAAATTCCTGGACCAGATGGTTTCACACTCAAGTTTTACCAGACCTACAAAGGAGAACTGGTACCTATCCTGCAGAAATTATTCCACAACATCAAGAAGGAAGGAATCCTCCCCAACATGTTTTATGAAGCCAACATCACCTTGATACCAAAGCCAGGAAAAGACTCAAAAAGAAAAAAGAAAACCACAGACCAATATCCATTATGAATATAGATTCAACAATTCTCAATAAAATCCTAGCAAAATATTTTTTTAATTAGCTGAGCATGGTGGTGTGCACCTATAGTCCTAGCTATTTGGGATGCTAAGGCAGGAGGATTGCTTGAGCCCAGGAGTTCGAGGTTACAGTGAGCTATTATCGTGTCACTATACTCCAGCCTGGGCAAGAGAGTGATATCCTGTCTCTAAAAAAGAAATTTTTAATTAAAAAAAAACATACAAAATTCAGTTGCATTTCTATACACTAAAAATGAACTATCTGAAAAGGAAATTAAGAAAAGAATCACATTTATAATAGCATCATAAAATAAAATATTTAAGAATAAACTTAATCAAGAAGGTGTGAGACTTACACAATGAAAAGCATAAAACACTGACAAAAGAAATTAAAGATGACACAAGTAAGTGGAAAAAGATCCCATATTCATGACTGAAAATTTAATACTGTTAAAATGAACACACTTCCCAAAGTGATCTGCAAATTCAATGCAATTCTTATCAAATTTGCAATGGCATTTTTTTTACAGAAATATAAAAAACAATCCTAAAATTCATATAGAACCACAAAGGACCTCAAATTGCCAAAGCAATAGTGAGAAAGAAGAACATAGCTGAAGGCATCACACTTCCTTATTTCTAAATATATTGCAAAGCCACAGTATTTAAAATAGTATGTTACTGGGATAAAAAGACACATAGATCAATGGGATGGAATAGAAAGCTCAGAAATAAACCCAGGCATATACAGTAACTAATCATCAACAAGGGTGTATTCCAATTCAAATTAAATTAAACTGAAATGTAAAACCTGAAACTATAAAACTCTTAGAGGAAAACATAGGGATAAGCTTTATAACTTTGGTCTAGGTGATAATTTCTTGTATATGATCCCAAAACCAGAGGCCACAAAAAGAAACAATAAACAAATGGGACTACATCTAACTTAAAAAATTCTCCACAGCACAGGAAATATTTAACAGTGTGAAAGGCAACAAACTGGAATGGGAGAGAATACAGTCATGTGTCACTTAGTGATGGGGATATGTTCTGAGAAATGCATTGTTAGGCAATTTCATCTTTGTGTGAACAACATAGAGTGTACTTACACAAACCTAGATGGTACAACTTACTACTCACCTAGGCTATATCGCATAGCCTACTGCTTTTAGGCCAGAAACCTGTAGAGCATGTTACTATACTGAATGCTGTAGGAAATTGTGACACAACGGTAAGTATTTTTGTATCTATAAATATCTAAATATAGAAGAGGTGGAGTAAAAATACAGTGTTACAATCTTAGTGGATCAACATCATATATGTGATCTGTTATTGATTGAAACGTTGTTAAGTGGCACATGACTGTATTTGAAAATCATTTATTTGATAAGGGGTTAATAGTGAAAATATATAAGGAAATTCTACAACTGAACAACTGAAAATAAATAATGTGATTTAAAAATGAGCAAATGACTTGAATAGACATTTCTCCAAAGAAGACATACAAATGGCCAAGAGGTATATAAGAAAATCCTCAACATCTCTAATCATCAGGAAAATGCAAGTCAAAACCACAATATGATATCACCACATACCTGTTAGGATGGCTATTATCAAAACAAACAGACTAACAACAACAACAAAAAAAAAAAAACAGAAGGCAAGTGTGTTGGTGAGGATGTAGAGAAATTTGAACCTTTGGACACTATTGGTGTGCATGCAAAAATGGTAAAGCCACTATAGAAAACAGTACAGACATCTTTCAAAAAACCAAAAATAGAACTATGATCTATTTTTATATGATCCAGTAATCCCATTTTGAATATTTAACCAAAAGAATTGAAATCAGGATCTTGAAGAGATATTTGCACTCCCATGTTCATTTCAGCATTGTTCATGATGGCCAAGATATAGAAACAACCTAAATGTTCCTGGATGGATAAATAGATAAAGAAAATGTGATATATAATAGAATATTATTAAGTCTTAAAAAGGAAGGATATCCCGCCATGTGAGACAAAAGGGATGATCCTAGAGGACATTTAAGTGAAATAAGCCAATCATAGAAGGACATATACCTCATGATTCCATTTATACAAAGTATCTAAAATAGTCAAACTCATAGAAGCAGAGAGTAGAATGTTGGTTGTCAGGGGCCAAGGAGAGAAGAAAATGAGGAATTGCTATTCAACACAGATAAAGTTTCAATTATGCAAAATAAATAAGTTCTAGAATTGTATACAACATTGTGTTTATAATTAACAATACTTCACTCTACACTTAAAATTTTGTTTAGAGGGTAGGTCTTATGTGTTTTTTATAACAATACTTTTAAAAGTGTTTACATGGTAAACCCCAGTGCAACTACTAAAAATTATTCAAAAATATAGTAAAAATATCATCAAATAAGTTAAAATACTACATTAGAAAATATCAACTTGATGCAAAAGACAGAAGTAAATGAGGAATAGAAGAAATAGAAAAACATGAGAAATTTAGAAAGTAAAAAGGAAAATGGTAGCCATAAATTCAACTGTTTAATATATCAACAATAACATTGAATGTGATGGATTATACAATCCAATCAAAAGGAAAAGAAGGTCAGACTGGATAGAATAGAGAATATAAAAACAATAGAGAGAATCATTGAAACTGAATGTTGATCCTTTGAAAATATCAACGAATCTTACAAACCTGTATTTAGACTGACCAGGGAAAAAAGAGAAAGAAAGACTGACAGAACTGAAATCAGAACTGAAAGCAGGGACAAACCTTACAGAAATAAATAGAAAAAATAATACTATGAACTGTGTACCCCAACACATTAGACAACCTAGATGAGATGAGCAAATTGTCAGAAAAATAAAATCTGCCAAAACTGACACTAGAAAAAGTAGAAAACAAACAAAAAATATGCAAAATTCAGTTGCATTTCTATACACTAAAAATGAACTCAAGACACTACTTTCCTTGTTAAACCATAAGAAATAGTTTCTGCTTGATAGTTCAGGGAGAGGGAGCAGAGCAAGACAGCCAAATAGAAACCTCCATTGATTGTCCCTCCACACAAACACTAAACTCAATAACTGTCCACGCAAGCAAGCACTTTCAAAAATGAGGTGAACAATGATACTTCCTGGTTGTAACATTATAGCAAGGAAAGAGGCACTGAGAAGGGCAGAAAAGACAGACTTGTGTTGCCTACGCCACCCTTCCCCATACCCCCAGCAGTGCCACACCAGCACTTTGAGTGGAGAGAGAATCTATGTGCCTGGGGGAGGGTGAGTGAAGTGATGTGGGACTCTGCATTGTAACTCAGGGCCACCCTGGCAGAGGGGATCACAACACAGGGCAGAATTCTGCTGGTGCCCACTGACATGCATTTAGATCAGCCCAGCCAGAAGAAAATCCTCTGTCCTAAAACCTGAGTTCCAGCTAGCTCCACCACCAGCTGACAAAAAGCAGCCTGGGGCATGGACTAAATTCCTAAGGCCCTTGGGCCACAGAGGCTGCAGTACTTGGGCAATTCTTGTGGCTGTGGTGGCTCAGAGCCAGTGGAATTGGGGTGCATGTGACCCAGTGAGACACCAGCTGCGAGGCCCAAGCCAGTGCTTGTGTCACCCTTCCCCCCAACTCCAGGCACTGCAGCTCAGGGAGCATCTTCTTCCACCTGGGCAAAGAAAGGGAAGAGTTCAGAGGACTTTGTTTTGCAACTTGGCTACCAGATCAGCCACAGTAAAATGAAGTACCAAGCAGACTCCTGAAGCCCCTGAGTCCAGGCCTGAGTTCCTGGATGGCACTTCTGGACCCACACTAGGCCAGAAGGAAACATGCTGCCCTGAAGGGAAGGACCCAGTTCTGGCAGGATTCACCACCTTCTGACTAAAGAGCCCTTGGACTTTGAATAAACATCAGAGGTAACCAGGCAACAGTCATCATGGCTTTTGGTGAGACTGGGCTGGCTTCAGGTGTGACCAGCCAATGGTGGCCATGAGGGAGTGCCCACATCACTCCTCCCCCAGCTCCAGCAGCCCAGCACAGGGAGTGAGGGAAGCAGGTGAGATTCTGCCTGCTAATCCAGGGAACTCCCCCACACCTTATCCAAGTCCACAAAGGTGGTATCAGTAGAAGCCTGCAAGAGTCACAGCATTATTGGGCTTGGGACACCCCCAGTGCTGATGTGGCTGCAGAGACCAAAAACTTAGATTGCAATGTTAAATACACTAAATTCCTATAGAATATATGGAAAACCTTCTCAAGAAGGATGAGTTCAAACAAGCCCAGACTGCGAAGATTTAAATAAATGCCTAACTCTTCAATGCCCAGATATTAATGAACATTCACAAGCATCAAGAACATCCAGGAAGACATGACCTCACCAAACATACTAAATGATGTACCAGTGACCAATCCTGGAGCGATGGAGATATGTGACCATACAGAAAAAGAATTCAAAATAGCTGTTTTTAAGAAGCTCAATGAACTTCAAGACAACACAGAGAAGGAATTCAGAAGCTTATCAGAAAAATTTACAAAGAGATTGAAATAATAAAAAAATTAAGCAGAAATTGTGGAGCTGAAGAATTCAACTGACAAACTGAAAAATGCATCAGAGGCTCTCAACAGCAGAATTCATGAAGCAGAAGAAAGAATTAGTAACCCTGAAGAAAGGCTATATGAAAATACATAGTCAGAAGAGAAAAAAAGAATAAATAATAATGAAGAACACCTACAAGATCTAGAAAATAGCTTCAAAATGTCAAATGTAAGATTTATTGGACTTAAAGAGTAGGTAGAGAGAGATTGGGGTAGAAATATTATTCAAAGAAATAATAACAGAGAATTTTACAAACCTAGAGAAATATATCAATATTTAGACACAAGGTAATAGAACACCAAGCAGATTTATCCCAAAAAAACTGCATTGAGGCATTTAATAAGCAAGCTCCCAAAGGTCACAGATAAAGAAAAGGTCTTAATGGAAGCAAGAAAAAAGGACAAAAAGCATATAAAGGAGCTCCAATATGTCTGGCAGCAGACTTCTTAGTGGAAATCTTGTAGGCCAGGAGAGAGTGGCATGACATATTCAAAGTGCTGAAGAAAAAAAACCTTAACCCTAGAATATTATTTCCTGCAAAAATATCCTTCAAACATGAAGGTGAAATGAAGACTTTCCCAGACAAACAAAAGCTGACAGATTTCATCAACACCAGACCTGTCCTAAAAGAAATGTTAAAAGGAGTTCTTCAATCTGAGAGAAAAGGATGCTAATGAAAATAAGAAATCATCTGAAGGTATACATCTCACTGATAACAGTAAGTACACAAATACATAACACTCTGTTGCTGTAATTATGGTATATAAACCACTTCTATCTTGAGTAGGAAGACTAAAAGACAAACTTATCAAAAAACTATGACTTTTTGAGAAATATAGATAGTACAAAAAGATAGGGACAGAAAGAACAAAAAGTCAAGAAGTGGAGGAATGGAGTTAAAGTGTAGAATTTCTTTTAGAGTTCTCTTTATTTGTTTATTTCTTTGTAATCAGAGTTGTCATTTGTTTAAAATAATTGGTTATAACACTTTTTTATACAAGCCTCATGGTAACCTCAAATCAAAAAACCTACAACAGATTCACAAAAAATAAAAAGAAATTAAAACAAACTATGAGAGAAAATCACCTTTAACAAAGAAAGACAGGAAGGAAGGAAGAAAGAAATAGAGGACCACAAAACAACAAGAAATCAAATAACAATATGGCAGGAGTAAGTCCTTACCTATCCATAACAACATTGAATGTGAATGGACTAAACTCTCCAATCAAAAGACATAGAGTGACTTAATGGATAAAATAATCAAGAGCTAACTATATGTTGTGTGCAAGGAACACACTTCTACTCCAAAGACATACGTGGAATGAAAATAAAGGGCTGGAAAAAGATATTCCATGCAAATGGAAATGAAGAAAGAGCAGAAGTAGCTATACTTATATCAGATAAAATAGATTTCAAGACAAAAACTGTAAAAAGAGACAAAGAACGTCACTATATAATCATAAAGGGGTCAAATCAGCAAGAGGATAAAACAATTCTAAATAGATATGCATCTAACACTGGAGCACCAAGACATATAAAGTAAATATTATCAGAGCTAAAGAGAGAGATAGACCCCAATACAATAATCACTGGAGACCTCAACACTCCACTTTCATCATTGGACAGATTGTCCAGACAGAAAAATCAACAAAAAATTGGGCTTAATCTGTGCTGTAGACCAAAAGGATCTAATAGATATTTACAGAATGTTTCCTTCAACAACTGTAGAATTCACATTCTTCTTCTCAGCTCCTGGATCACTCTCAAGGATAGACCATATGTTAGGTCACAAAACAAGTCTTAGAAATTTCAAAAGAAATTGAAATCATACCAAGTATTATCTCTGACCAAAATGGAATAAAACTAGAAATCAGTAACAAGAGAACATTGGAAACAATACAAACACATGGAAATTAAACAACATACTCCTGAATGACAAGTGGGTTAATGAACAGATTAAGAAGGAAATTAAAAAGTTTCTCAAAACAAATGAAAATTAAAACACAACATATCAAAACCTATGAAATACAGGAAAAGCAGGAATTAGGAAAGTTTATAGTAATAAGTGCCTGCATTAAAAAAGTAGAAAAGCTTCATATAAACAACCTAACAATGTATCTCAAAGAACTAGAAAAACAAGAGCAAACCAAACCCAAAATTAGTAGAAGAAAAGAAATAATAATAATCAGAGCAGAAATAAATGAAATTGAAACCAAAAAAATAAAAGATCAATGAAATGAAAACTTGGTTATTTGAAAAGATAAACAAAATTGATACACTTTTCACCTGACTAAGAACAAAAAGAAGACCCAAATAAATAAATTCATAGATGAAAAAGGAGACAAATAATACTGTGAGCAATTATGAAAGCCCTGACTTCATCATGATACAATTTATTCATGTAACAAAAAGTACTTTTACCCCTAAATTTTTCAAATAAATTTTTTTTTAAATATTGGAAAACCTAGGGGAAATGCATAAATTCCAAGACACATACAACCTACCTAGATTGAAACAGGGAGAAATCCAAAACCTAAATAAACTAATAACAAGTAACGAGATAGAAAACCCCAGGATGTGATGGCTTCACTGCTGAATTCTACCAAGCATTCAAAGAAAATCTAATACCAATTCTACTAAAAATATTCCAAAAAATGGAGGAGAAGGGAATACTTCCAAATTCTTTCTATAATGCCTGTAATACCCTGACACCAAAACTAGACAAAGACACAATAAAAAAAGAGAAAATTATAGGCCAATATCTCTTATGAACATAGATGCAAAAGTCCTCAACAAAATACTAGCAAACCTAATCCAATAACACATTAAAAATATTATTCGTCATGATGAAGTGGGATACATCCCAGGGATGCAAGGATGGTTCAACATATGGAAATCAATCATTGTATACATCATATCAATAGAATGAAGGACAAAAACCATATGATCATTTCACTTGAGGCTGAAAAAGCATTTGATAAAACTCAACATGCCTTCATGATAAAAACTGTCAAAAAACTGGATATAGAAGGACTTTACCTTAAAATGATAAAAGACATATATGACAGACACACAGTATCATACTGAATGGGGAAAAACTGAAAGCTTTTCCTCTAAGATCTGGAATAAGACAAGGATGCCCACTTTCACCACTGTTATTCAATACAGTCCTGGAAATTCTAGCTAGAGCAATCAGACAAGAGAAAGAAAGAAAGGGCATCCAAATTGGAAAGGAAGAAGTTTAATTATCCTTGTTTGAAGACGATATGATCTTATATCTAGAGAAACCTAAAGACGCCACCAAAAAACTATTAGAATTGATAAGCAAATTCAGTAAAGTTACAAGATACAAAATCAACTTAACAAAAACTGGTAGCACTTCTATATGCCAACAGTAAACAATCTGAAAAAGAAACCAAGAAAGTAATCCCATTTACAATAGCTATCAATAAAATAAAATACCTAGGAATAAACTTAACCAAAGAAGTGAAAGATTTCTATAATGAAAACTATAAAACATTGATGAAAGAAATTGAAGAGGACACAAAAAATGGAAAGATATTCCATGTTCATGGATTGGAAGAATCAATATTATTAAAATGTCCATACTACCCAAAGTAATCTACAGATTCAATGTACTCCCCATCAAAATACTAATGACATTCTTGACAGATAAGAAAAAAAGTCCTAAAACATATTATGGAACTAGCAAAGACCCAGAATAGCCAAAGCCATCCTGAGCAAAAAGAACAAAACTAGGGTAATCCCATTACCTGACTTCAAATTAAACTACAGAGCTGTACTAACTAAAACAGCATAGTACTGGCATAAAAACAGACACATTGACCACTGCAACAGAATACAGAACCCAGAAATAAACCCGCATATCTATAGTGAACTTATCTTCAACAAAGATGCTAAGAAAATACAGGGGTGACAGAACAGTTTCTTCAATAAAGGGTGCTGGGAAATCTGGATATCCATATATGCAGAAGAATGAAATTAGACCCTCATCTCTTGCCATATACAAAAATCAAATCAAAATTTATTAAAGAGTTAAATCTAAGGCCTGAAACTAGAAAATACTAAAAGAAAACATTGGGGAAATGCTTCAGAACATTGGTTTGGGCAAGAAGTTCTTGAGTAATACCCCTAAAGCACAGGCAACCAAAGAAAAATTGGACAAATGGAAGCACATCAAGCTAAAAAGCTTCTGTACAGCAAAGGAAACAATCAAGAAAGGGAAGAGACAACCCACAGAATGGGAGAAAACATTTGGAAATTACCCAGCTGACACGGGTTTCATAGCTAGAATATATAAGGAGCTCCAACAACTCAATAGGAAAAAAATCAAATAATCCAATTAAAAAATGGACAACGGATCTTAATAGACATTTCTCAAAAGAAGACATACAAACGGCCAACAGGTATATGAAAAAATGCTCAACATCATTAGCCATCAGAGAAACGCAAATCAAAACTATAATGAGATATCTCACCCCAGTTAAAATGGCCTTTATCAAAAAGACAGGCAATAATGAATGCTGGCGAGAATGTGGAGAAAGTGGAACACTGCACACTGTTGGTGGAATACAAATTAGTACAACTACTATGGAGAACAGTATGAAGGTTCCTGATAAAACTAAATATAACACTGCCATATGACCCAGCATTCCCACTGCTGGGCACATATGCAAAGGAGGGGAATTCATTATATCAAAAAGATATCTGCACTCACATGTTACTGCAGCACTATTCAATAGCCAAGATTTGGAATCAACCTAACTTTCTATCAGTAGATGAATGGATAAAGAAATTGTGGTACATATACACAATGGAATATTATATACTCCCAAAAAATGAAATCCTGCCATTTGCAACAACATGGATGGAACTGGAGAGCATTATGTTAAATGAAATAAGACAAGCACAGAAAGACAAATCTTGGATGTTCTCATTCATATGTGTGGGAGCTAAATATTAAAAACAATTGATCTCATGGACAGTTGAATGATGGTTACCAAAGGCTGGAATGTGTAACAGGGAGAAGGGATAAGATAGGGATGATTAATCTGTGGAAAAATATAATTAGATAGAATAAACAATATTTGATAGCACTATAAAGTGTCTATAATCAATAATAAACTAGGTTATACTTTAAAATAACTAAAAGAGTGGAATTGGAATGTTTCTAACACAAAGACATGATAAATGCCTGAGGTGATATATACCCCAATTAGCCTGATTTGATTAATTCACATTGAATGCCTGTGTCAAAAATCACATGCACTGTATAAAGATATGCAACTATTGTGTGCCCATAATAATTAAAAATTTAAACAGAAAAAATATATTGAATCTGTAATCAAAAAACTCCCAACAGGGAAAAGTCCAGAACCACGATGCTTCACTACCAAACATTTAAGGATGCAGTAGCACTAATTCTTCTCAAAATTTTCCAAAAAATAGAAGAGGATGGGATACTTCCTAACTCATTCTATGAGACCAATATTACACTTATACCAAAGCCAAATAAAGACATCAGAAGAAAACAAAATTATAGACCAATATCTGTTAAGGATATAGATGCAAAAATCCTCCAAAAAAAAAAAAAAAAAACAGAAAACAAAATCACCAGTACATTGAAATGATTATACATAATGGCCAAGAGGGACTTATCCTAGGAATGACGGGGGGGTGGGGGTCGACATGCAAAAAATCAATCTATATAATATGACACTTTAATAGAAATAAAAAACCACAGGATTATCCCAACTGATGCACATAAAAATGTAGGAAAAATCTAATACCTCTTCATGATAAAAACAACTAACTAGGAATAGGAGGGAAAATTCTCAGTATGATAAATGACAATTATGAAAATAAAGTCCCACAAAGCTAATATTACTCTCAGTTGTGTAAGACTGAATACTTTCCCCCTGACATCAGAAATAAGCACGTCTAATTCTATCCAACATTTTAGTGGAATTGCTAACCATAGTAATTAGGCAAGAAAAAGAAATAAAGAGCCTCCAAATTAGAATGGGAAAGATAAAATTATCTCTATTCAGTAGTGAAGTGATCTTACATAATAAAAATTCTAAGGAATCCCCCAAAAAAGTATTAGAGCTAATAAACTAATTCTGCAAAATTCCATGATACAATATCAACACACAAATATTATTGCATTTTTATACACAAGCAACAATCTGAAAAATAAATTAAGAAAAAAACAAAAAGAATAAGTTATTTCAGAAAATATTTAATGAAAAGAGTGTAAGACTTGGATATTGAAAATTAGAAAACACTGCTGATGGAAATTAATAAAGACCTAAATAAATGGAAACATATCCTGTCTTGATAGATTGGAAGATTTAAGATTGTTAAAATGGTGATATTACCCAAAGTCACTTACAGATTCAATGCAAATTCTGTCAAACTCCCAGTGGTCTTTGTTGCAGAAAAGGAAATGCTGATCCTCAAGATCATATGCAAGGGCAATGGGTCTCCAAAGAACCAAGAAAAAAAATCTTTCAAGAGAAGAACAAAGTTGGATGACTCACATTTCCTAAATTCAAAACTTACTACAAAGGGACATGAATCGAGATAGGGTGGGACTGGCATAAGAAAAGACATATAAATCAATGGAATAGTACTGATAGCCCAGAATAAACCCTTATACATATGATTAATTGATTTTCAACAAGAGTTCCAAAAAAATTCAATGGGAGACATATGATTTTCAACAAATGATTCTAGGACAATTGGATAGTCATATGGAAAAAATAAAGTGGTATACTTACATCACATCATATACAAATAATAACTCACAATGGATCAAAAACTTAAATGCAACAGCTAATTATAAAATACATAGAAGAAAACATAGATGCTAAACTTCGTCACCATGGATTGACAATAGTTGCTTAGATATGACACAAAAAACACAAGCAACAAAAGAAAAAGTAAATAAATTGAACTAATCTAAATTTAAAACTTTTTTAATGAAAGGACACCATCAAGAGAGTGAAAGAACAACCTACATAATGGGAATGCATATTTCCAAATCATGTATCTAATGAAGCTCTAGTATCCACAATAACAAAGAACATTTACAAGTCAACGAAAAGATTTAATATTTAAAACTAGGCAAGGAACTTGAATAGATGTCTCCCAAGAAGATAGGCAAATGGCCAATAAGTAAATGAAAAGATGCTCAGTTATTAATAATTAATAATTAGGGAAATGCAAATCAAAACCACTATATCACTTCACACCCACTATTGTCAAGGATGTGGAGAAATTTGAACACTCAAACATTGCTGATGTGAATATAAAATGGTGCAGCTGCCATGAAAACAGATTGATGGTTTCTCAAAACTTTAAACATAGAATAGTCATTCTATGTTTAATGACCCAGCAATTGCACTGCTAGGTATGCATTCAAATTAATTGAATACAGATACTCAAACACATACTTGTACATGAATGTTCACAGCAACACTATTCACAATAGTCAAAAAGTAAAAACAACTCAAATGTCTATCAATGAATGAATTGATAAACAAAATATAATATATCCATATTGTACAACCATAAAAAGGAATGAAGTATTGTTACATTCTATACATGGATGACCCTCAAAAATATGATAACTGAGAGAAGCCAGACACAAAAGTTCACATATTATCTGATTTCATTATATGAAATATCCAGAAATTGGTACATCCAAAGAGACAGAAAGCAGATTAGTGGTTTCCAGGGCCTGTGGGAAGTAATAATGAGGAGTGACTTAATAGGTACAGGGTTTCCCTTTGGGGTAATCCTATTTTGGGGTAATAAAAAATATTTTAGAAATAGAAGTGACAGTGGCATAACATTGTAAATGTACTAAATGCTACTGAATTGTATACTTCAAAATGGTACATTTTATGTTATATAAATTTTACTTCAGTAAAAAGAAGGTACAATGAGAAAATAAAACCACAGCATCATTTTCTGAAAAACTAGTCTGTGCAATAGAAGTCTTTCTGTGCAGTGGACACCTCTCCCTCTCTTCATTCTCTATGACCAATTAGTTACTAAGTTCTGTCTATTTTTCCTTCAAAAAGACTTTTCTTTCTTTTTTCTCTGCATTATAACTACCATATTCCTAGGTCAGGCCTTCATGACTTCACACTAAACAAGTACAATGGCCTCTTCCCTGGTAACCTGATGTCCAGTCTCTCACCCCTCCAAGTCATCCTGTATCCTGCATGAGGTTACATCTTGCTAAATAACTTCTTTGATTGTGTTAATCCCTACTTTCTATCAAGAATCTTTAATTGAACCCCATTACCTACAATTTCCTCACTTGTAAAATATAATAATAATAATAATAATAATAATGTATTTCATAGGGTTGTGTGATTTAAATGAAGTTATATACCTAGCTTATTTCATGACACATTGTTTAGCAATCAGTGAAGGGTAATTTTTTCTTCCTGAGAAAAGGAGGAAGGCTAGTTAGAAAGCCTAAATGATGTGCTAAACATTTTTCTGTGAATCAGTGGGGAGGTGTTTAGACTGTTTTATAGGAAGAGACTCAAGAAGCCAGACTTCCTGAATATTTTAGGATATTGTCATAAAATCAGACCAAAATGCTGCATCTGAACAGAATAGTTAAGAAATGGCACTATAGATATGGTAGATGGATGAGAGATTCAAGTTGATCCTGTAGATATACTCACAACCAACAAAAAATAATATGTAGAATCACAAACACTTAATCTTATTAAGTACTATTAATAAAAGAAATCATATATCATGTTTATTTTTAGCACATTATACAAAATAATGTACCTGAAGTAAAAGGAAAGTAGGTGTTGATTTCAGAGACATTCCTGCATGTGATGTGTACAGGAAAAACTCAGTTTTTCTCTATACACTCATCATTTCTGGGTCCTAATGTGTGGGGTTTTCCCCACATCAACCAATTTTCCTGCTCTCTAGACACCAACTGGGTATCCTACAATTCAACTCTGACACTAACTACCTGAAGTTAGTGCAGACCCCACAGATTAAGGGCTCAGTTTCACAACACTGTCCCCCACTTTGGATGCCAATCCCAGTTAGTGGGCTCCCAAGTTACCCACATTTCTGTCTGACATGACTATAAATCAGGGGTTACCATGATTCTTGACTCAAATTTGATATGAAAGCTCACAGAATTCAGGGAAACACTTTTGTTTACTGGTTTAGTATAAAGGGTAAGATAAAGGATACAGATGAACAGCCAGATGAAGCGTACATAGGGTGAGCTCTAGAAGGTTCCCAAGTACAGAAGCTTCTGTCTCCATGGAGTTAGGGTGCACCACCCTCCAAGCACATGATTGTGTTCACCATCTCAACTCTCTGAATCGCACTCCCCACACTTTTGGGGCTTCATCTAATAGGCAAGATTGGTTAAATCATTGGCCATTGGTGATTAAGTCTACCTCCAGTCCTTCTTCGGAGGTCATGGAGTGGGGCTGAAAGTTTCAACACTCTAATCATATGGTTGGTTCCCCTGGCAACAAGACCCCATTAAGAAAGTATTCAGGAGCTGTGAGCCACCAGTCATCTCCTTAGCAGACAAAAGACACTTATCACTTGGGCAATTCCAAGAGTTTTAGGAACTGTGTGCCAGGAAAGTGGGGTGGTGGGCAGAGACCAAATATATGTATTTTTATTATGTCTCAGTTGGCATCACACTTTGGCACACATGAAAAGCAAATAACATGATGCAGATGAGAATGATTTGCTTTACATAAAATTAGCACTAAATTAGCATGAACCTGTTACCAAAAGCTCAGCACTTGTCCACAAGGCCACATCAGAAGAAAGAGGACAAGTGGTTGAGGAGAAGGAAAGAGAAGTTTATTACTTTGCTGGCAAAGGAGGAAAAATGGCAGACTAATTTCCTGAACATAACCAGAAATACAGAGGTTTTAAAGGGAGGGCCCTCAGTTCTAGGCTATTGTTGTTAACGATTCTAATCATCCCATCTCTGCCAAAGACAAAGCCTGTGACCTTTGCCCACCTGGGAGGCCCACCCAGACCTCCATCAGTCAGGCACCAGGCCTGAGACAGAGTTTACAGTTCAGCTGAGCTATCTTCTGTAACACAAAAACAAAAGACATTCCTCTGCCCCTCCCAACCACCTGCCCTCAAGGCAGGGATGCAGGCCTCAGTTTCCACAAAGAGTGGGGAAATTTTAAAGAGACAGAAAACATTTTTTTGCCATATGTTTGTTTTTGTTCAGGTCACTCCCTCTGTTACATCTTCCCCACTCTCAATTTTACACTTCCATATCTATGGGAGGAGGGGCAACTACTTTGTTACAAACCTGAAAAAATAAAAATTTTTCATGCGAGGAACTTTCCAATACAGGCTATAAAAGTTCAGTTAAAAAAATAAGCTTAACTTGGGCAGTGCCTAGGCGATATATGTAACCAAAGTGTTTGTACCCCCATAATATTCTGAAATAAAAAAAGAAAAAGTAAGCTTAAATTTTTCTATAAGATTGAGATTATTTATCACAATTGTCTCTTTAATAAAGTGGGCACCTAAATGTGTAAAATAGCCTCCCTGGGCTTCTTGTGATTAGTGGCACCAAAATGCCTTTAGGTGAGAGCTCAGGCAGCACCACAGGCAATAGCATTTGGTGGCATCAAGATATTGGTTCTGCTCTCATAACACCATCCTTGATTAGATGTTTCCCTTTCACTTTCTTTTTATAATTGTTTTGTTTTCCTCCTCTGCAACCCAGGTCTGAATCTGGCCACAGCCTACCTGCTCACATGATATGACACCAGTCATTGCACCTCCACTCCCAAGTCTTTACACTCCACCAGGAAACCCTCCAAAGGCTTGATATTTTCTCAGGATCCATTATGCACTTCCCTTCCACTCGAGGCTCCTCACTCTACCCCCACTCACAAACTCCCCTGCAACTTCTCTACCTGTCAATGATTGTCTTTCAATGTCAAGTTCAAATCCTATCTCCTCCTTGGAATCTTAAAAAATCCCATATTTTCTTTAAGAGTGATAAGCTCCTGGTACCTTGCTTCTTGGTGCACATGATCTACCTAGTTTCATGATACAATCTTCATGCACAAAATGGTGCTCCCCCTTGTGCTATATTCTGAAAACTTTGTTTAAACTTTTATTTTAGCACTTACCACTCTAGGGAACAAAGGTTCTTTTTGCTCCCCTAAGATTCAATGAAAAATCATTGACATGAGGCAGATTGACTAATAGGAGGAAAAAGATACAAATTTATTTTACATATGTACACAGGAACCCTCAGAATGAAGATTCAACTCTTCAATGAGGTACAGAGCTTTTAAAGAATAGGGGTTTGGAAGCACCAAAACATGTTTGGGGAGGAAGAAAGGAAGAGGTTTGCCTAGCTAGCAAAGGTTGTTTTGTTATATAAATGAAAACTTACAGGTAGCAGCCCTCAGAGAAAATAGATGGTAAATGTTTCTTTTCAAACCTTTAAAGATGTCAGATTCTCAGTTAACCTTTTCCAGCTCAGGTAAGGAAAGACCTGGTTGCATTAAATGAGATTTTCTACAGATGTAAATTTCCCCCCACAAAAGAGAGTTTTGCAGCATTACTTCTGTCTGTGAGACCCATGGCAGCCATCTCAAAATATGTCAAAGAAACATGTTTTAGAGTAAAATATTTCTAATTTCCTTCACCATTTTCAGTCTTGTCTTAAAGGACAAGACCTAGCACAATTCCTTGAATATATCAGGAGATTGATAAATGTTTGTTGAAAAGTAAAATTAAAAGTATAATTCAGATTGTAACAGTGGGAATGGACTGAGAAAGGGTAAAAATGTTTTACAAGCTGTCTCTTTAAAATCTCCCCCACTCTTTTTGGGAGATAAAACCTGCATCTCTGCCCAAGGCCAGTAATCAGAGGGGTAGGGGAGTGTCCTTTGTTCTTTGTACCACAGGAGATGGCTCAACAGAATTGTCCAGGCTGAGGTCACGAGATTGTCTTCCCTAGAGATGGGGTTGATCAGGACCATCAACTGTAGTTAAACAGCAATTGGCTGAAGCTGAAAAACCCCCTTTAAAATCTCTGTATTTCTGCTTATATTAATAGATAGGACAATGGCATTTTAAGACAAGAGTCTCCATCCTCCTCATTTTCCAGCAAATTAATAAACCTCCCTTCTATTCTCCTCAAACCACTTGTCCTTGTTCTTCTGATGCTGCCTTGGGGACAAGTGCCAAACTTTCAGTAACAAGATTATCCTTGAAAGCATACTGTTCCCTTCAATAAATCCTTCTAGCCACAAGGCCAAATTTCCACAAACAAAGGTGTTGGCATTCACTTCCTGGAAAGTCAAACAGTACCTGGGATCAGACGAAAATTCACCTACATGTTTTTGTTTGATTAAGCAAAATACTGACAAAGTGGGTAACATCCTCATCCACAAATTCCTTAAACTCAACTAAAATGAATGCAAAATTTTTTTAAACACAATGCTGTCAATCCATTTTGTGCAAACAGCTGTATCAGAGCAAAAGTTGTTGTGGCAAAGATTTGAAACCAAATAAAGACCACCCTAAGCCACTTTGAAAAAACTTTGGCCATAATTAAGATGATTTTATCAGGGAAGAGTCATACAAAAATAGCTTGCTGAATGAGGCATGGTCAAGATATAATGGTGATCATGTTCTAATGCAAACAACTCCATTTTCACAGAAAAAGAAGAGCATTATTTGTGAACAGATAGATAGAGCCTATTGATCTTTGTGAAGAGCTTGAACACTTTAGGCCACTCCATAGATTATGCATATTTTATTGCATATAGTAATGTGAGTACAGAAAGGTAATCACATCATATACAGCATATCCATAAACTGTTTATTTGGAAACATGTCTACACAATATGCTTACTGGCCTAGAACCTCTATCAGATGACATATTAATCAGGATAATGTAAGCCAGAGACTTCTAAAGTTTTTAGTCTCAGGACCCCTTTACATTCATAAGAATTATTGAGGACCCCAATGAAGTTTTTATATGGACTATATCTACTAATATTTGTGATTTTTGAAAACAAAACTGATGCATGTTTAAAATATTACTTTATCAACTTATTTAAAAGTAGTAACAAACTTATTACATGTCAACAATTTATTTTTATGAAAAATAACTATTTTCTAAAACAAAACAATTCAGTTAAAGACTAACATTTTCATTTTGGCAAATCTCTTTGATATCTAGCTTAATAAAAGACAGGTGAAATGTCTTATTTGCTTCCATATTTAATCTGTTCAAATATGTCATTTTGCTTGAAGTATATGACAAAAATTTGGTCTCATATATATATATATGTAATTAGAAATATGAGGAGTATTTTAATAGCCTTTTAAAATAATTGTATATTGCTCTTGGACACCATTATCAAGACTCAGCAAGGGGTGGCTTTTTAAAAGTTGGCCTGAATGTGGAATCCGAAATATATCAGTAAAATTATCATGCTCATTTACATTAAAATCCATTGGTCTATCTTGCATCTTAAATAATTCTTTTACCTATGCATGATTTTGTAACATCATTCACCAGTCATTTGGGATAGTCCACACGTTAAGCAGATCTTTATTACACAATATTAAAAAAAAATTACATTTGCTCATATCATCATCAATCTCATCAGAAAAGTCTAAGTTTTAGGGAGCTATTAAATTCAAGACCAAGGATACAAGGTTTCCAAAATTCTAATTTTCACTTGAAATTTTAAATTTTACAATGAATAACAAATACTGGCATTTGTTTTTATTGAATTAACAGCTCATTTTAACTCCAGAAAAAGTTTTCTACCAAATATCCAAGTCAGAATAACCACACATCCCAATAGTTTTGTTGTTGAAACTGCAAGGGGATTTCGGTCTAAGTCCAGTTGCTTGTCACACAAAGATCCAATTTTTGAGACAATGAGGATTGCCAAGGAAGAATGGAATTTTTAATACCACAGACGTCTTGCCGAGAAAACAGAAGAAGCTGCCTCAAATCCTGCTGTCCAACTAAGGGAGTTCATGGGCTTTTAAAGGAGGGGCCACAGGCCTTGGGGCAGGTCATGGTGTCTAGTGCATTGGGGCAAGTTATGTGCATTGGAGGCAGGTGTGGGGGATGATGTGTCATCACTAAGTCTGTCTAGGGGCCTTCAGAATCTCAGGTCCTTTGTCTTACAGAAAATCCACCATTTCTAGGAAACAACTCAAAAGGTCAGTTAATTGAAATTTGTTCAATGGGGGTGCCAGTTACAGTTTCTCTATATATAAAATAATGTTTGATGAAAAATGTGGCTAGTTCACCTCACAATTCAAACAATTGCACAACCACTTTTCCTTGAGACAGCCATGGTCCATTGGCATACAGAAAAAAGTATTTTATGAATACTTTCCATGTCTTCACACAGAATATTAAAAAGATATATACTCAAGGATCATAAAATTAATACTATCTCATCAAGGATATTTTCAAGCAAAACTGGCAATATTTTTTTCTTTACTGTGAGTGCCTGGTGATGAAAAAAATCAATGACCAATACTACAGTCTGGTGCCAGGGCCTTGATTTGTGCTAATGCACCAGCAATTTTATCTACCATTGTTCCAGCACTATCAGTGCAACTGTCAACATAGTTGTTCCAAGATACGCCATGAGATTCAGAGATGTCATTCTATTTGAATATTTCAGCACCCCTTGTGCTTGTTGCCCAGCATTAGCATAAAAGAAGATCTGCTTTGCTAATTAGCCAATGTTCATACCAGGTGAATACAAGCAAAACAGGAAGCCCAGCTACATCTATAGATTTGTTCATTTGTAAGGCAAAAGTACACTTTTGAAGATGAGATGTTAACTCAGTCCTAATGTTTATAGCTAGATACTTAAGTCACTGAGTTACCATAGCATTGGAAAGTGGCAGCACCATTATTATTTTCACTGACCTTTCATTAAGCAGGTTTTAGGCAAAGTAAAATGTACAAAATTGTGTGTACTTCTCCAGCCAATGAAACACAATAAGCTACCCTATAAGATGCTTCAGTGACCTTTCCATTTATGGTTTAAAAGTCTGTAATAAATAATTTTTTACTTTAAATAGTTCACTATATCTATATTAAATATGCAATTCCATCTCTATTTTTTACTTTTATTTTTATTGTATATATTTAAGGTCTACAACATAATGTTTCAACATACATATACATGGTGAAATGATTACTACAATCAAGCCAATTAACATATCCATCTCCTCACATAGTTATTTTTGTGTGAGTGTGTGAGTGTATATGTGTGATAAGAGCACCTAAATCTAATCTCTTTGCAAATTTCCAGCACATACTACAAAATCATTAATTATAATCCTCATGCTGTACATTAGTTCTCTAGACTTATTCATCATACATAACTGCAATTTATATTGGTCTCAAAATCATTCCCCAACTTAGCAGACACCATAATAATATTCAAAAATGTTTTGCATAAGAGAAAATAATGTAAATTATTGCCATATATAAGGCTGAGGAAAAGAAACTTTCATTATATCTTTTGTCTTATTAGTTTCTCAGTTTCTTTATAGTAGATTCTTTTCTTCCATAAAACAGACAATTCTCTAGTATGTCAGTGTAAGCTTTTTTTTCTGCATCTTTAGGTGTAGATATTACACCGTGCATTGAGAAAGCAATTCTCTTCTCTCTTTTTAAGGAAAGATATACCCTTAAATATAATAAAAATATATTATAAATATATTTTATTTCATTTAGTAAAACCTATGTTTAAATTATAAAGTAATAATTTTAGACAAAATTTTAAAAATTAAAAATTTCTTTCTAAAATATCTTTAAATACATTTCAAAACAAGGCAACAGTGTACACTCATTTCTAATTGTGTTTCCCCTTAGGACCAAGAGAAATTAAAGGACTTAAAAAAAATTAATGCATGATTCTGAAATTACAGAGATTAGAGCAAGTATAACTCAAAGATAGATAATGAGAGAACATAAGAAGTATCAAAAACCAATGGAATTTGTCTCTGAAATGCATATTTATACCCTAAACCTACTATCTTATAAAGTTCTAAAAAACGCAGGACTACACAAGCATACATTCCAATAGCCTTCAGAGCAATGATCTTATCACAGGTCATGTAGCCTCTGGAAAATTATTCCATACACTCATGATAAAATTAAAGTGGAAAAGGGCAAATAATATCTTAGAATATTTATGAAATTTGTTTTTACTTTGTGGATCCTCTTAAGGGGTCTCAGGGACTCCCATGTGAATGTTCATTGGATCACATTTTGGGATCTTTTGGCATGGGTGGTGGCTTAACAAAATGAAAGTTTATTTCTCATTAACATACATGCAGTTCAAAATAAGTCAGGCTTTCTTCTTCTACCTTGATAACATACTATCTTAAAAATATGGCCTTTTAGGTTTCTGTAGCAGGAAGAGAAGAGAAGTGGTCGTGTGGAAAGTTATAGGTCCAGTCCTAGCATAGGCTGATGCCAAGTCTAGAGGTCATTAAATATGAAATGTCTGATTTTGAATCAAATGTGTAGTTTATTATATCTCAAATAAGAAGTAGTACAACTAATCAAAGTATGCACCTAAATTATCAACACAGTTTTGCCATCTTAACGGTAGCTTGTTTATGCCAGCAGCAAAGAAGCCTAGAGAGTGAGTGATGATGAAATTGCTAAAGGCATTTTCCACAGCTTGTTGAGAATTGAATATTTTTCCTTGCGAGAAGTGGTCCAAAGCCTGGAAGAAGTGGTAGTCAGTTGGTGCAAGGTCTGGTGAATACGGTGGATGACAGAGAGTTTCCAAGTCCAGCTTCTGTAGTTTGAGCAGTGCTGTTTGTGCAACATGTGGTTGAGTATTGTCTTGCAAGAGGATTGGCCTGTCTCTGTTGACCAAACTTGGCTGCTTCATCACAAGCATCCTCATCATTTCATTCAATTGGTTTCAGTAGACATCTGCTGTAATGGATTGATGAGGTTTCATGAAGCTGTAGTGGATAATACCAGTGCTGGACCACCAAACAGACACCATTAGCTTTTTTGGATGAATATTCGGTTTTGGACTGTGTTTTGGCACTTCATCTTTGTCCAATCATTGAGCTCAATGCTTGCAATTGTCAAAAAGAATCCATTTTTCATTATATGTAACAATATGGTACAGAAATGATTCACCTTTATGTTGTGACAGCAAAGAAAGGCAAGCTTTGAGACAATTTCTCTTCTGACACTCATTTAATTCATGTGGTACCCATCTATCCAGTGTCTTTACCTTGTCAATTTGTTTCAAATGGTCCAATATTGTTGGAGTAGTAACATCAAACTTTGCTGCTAATTCACGCATAGGTTGAGATGGATTTGCTTCCACTACAGCTTTCAGCTCATCATTATCCACCTTGGTCTCAGGTTGCCCGCATGGCTCATTTTCAAGATTAAAATCACCAGAATGGAACTTCTCAAACCATCAACGTACTGTGCGCTCATTAGCCACATCCTTCCCTAACACTTTGTTGATATTTTTGAGATGTCTGTGCTGCATTGGTTCCATGACAGAACTCATATTTGAAAATAACATGAATTTTTGACTTATCCATGGTTTCACAAAAATTGCTCTAAAAAAATTTGAAAGATAATCACAAGCCAACACGTGCTTTTGAAAGACTGAGGATGTTCTTTCACAATAAAAATAAAACAAGAAGTGTCAAAATGAAATGTCAGAGATATCAACTGTCTAACTTAGTACTTAAGGTAATCGGACATTTCATACTTAATAACCTATACATATTCCAATAGCCAGAACCCAGTCATGTAGCTCTAACCTAACTGAAAGGAAGTCTGGAAATATAAGGGTTCTCATGAAATTCTGGAGAACACTAAAAATATGTGCAATAGGACACTCAACCATAAACTCCATATGCACCAACTTTCCACAAGGAACTACCCAATAATGCACACTGGATTTTTAGGACCTTGAATTCTGTGACTGTATCTTATTCATTACTGTACCTAGAATCCTTGGCACAGAGTTTAACTTGAGATACAGATTGCTGAATTAAATCTAAGAGAGAGTACATGGCTAAACAAACTCTCTGTATCAAGAATACCATAGTCTAGGAAAGAGAAACTGAAAGTTCTCATTTTCTATTTCTTCTTGATCACTGATGATAACCATGGCTACTATTCACCTGTGAACAATATAATGTAAAATTTCCTGAAGTGTTTTTGTAAAGTCATCATGATTTACTTTGTTATCCATATGTAACATCTCCTAAAATCTTTAATGTTTGACTATTATTTGGGCACCTATAGTAGCATCATTGATGATTAGCAATTAATTCAGCTCTAGAAAGGTAAAGTTTTGCTAAAAAGAGAAAAACAAAGTCCCATATCCTTGATTAGTTGCCACTCAGATAAGTATATCATTTTAGTTCTTTATTCACAGGACACTTAAACTACACAGAGTTGTACCCCAATCTTAATGTTTAGTACTACTCTCTGCCCAATATAAAATCCTATGTTCCTAACTCTATGAGGTTGCAGAATACATAATTATTATATAAGAACTTGCACAATTCTACTTTATCCTAAATGATGATAACTGCTGATTAATTGGAAATATAGAATTCACATGCCCCACCAAGTCCATCAAACGATAGTCTTTCCCTAGAATATTTCCAACCTGAATAGGGAGTTAGTCTCTCTTCAATAATAGAAACTACAAAATGTGAAATTTGGGATCTGGGGTGATCCCAAATTTGAGATACTATGCTCTCCAGCATGCAGAGGAAGCTAGTATAAAGTAGAAAAGAGTAACAAGATGTAGAGAGAAAATCAAATGACAGACAGAAAGAAACTTCTGATGTCAGTTGTTACGAAGCCTTGTTCCTACCATGGTTTAATTAATAAACCCTTTTATGAGCTTTGTGAAATATCTATATTTTCTTCCAATACATTACCTTTTAGCCTGAACTAATTAAAGTTGGGTTTCTGCCATCTACAAACCAAAGAGTTTTCATTGATATATCTGTCTTTTAAGTGTAGTTTTCAATAAAGAATTCAACGGAACCTATTCACTAGATAAATTGGACATTTATAACCTCAGATAAAAAAAGCCACATAAGTAAATTTCAAAAGCTTATAGGAGGTAAATCAGAATGAAGTGATCTCACTTGATAGTTATCTTTTATATTTTCTTAATTCTTCTTAAAAATTATCTACAGCTTAAATTTTAAGACATCTATTTTTTCCAAATCCTTTGGAGAAAGAAAGAATGCAGTTCCGTTTATGTGAGAATTTGAGAAGAAACATTTAACAGCCCATTTCTCACTTTTTGTTCAAAATTTTACCTGGTTATAAATCTCTTGAAAGTGTCTCTTATAAATTCCCACAAAAATACTAAAGAAGTCATAAAAAGAAGGAAAACTAACAACAAACAGTCCTAAGAAACTGAGTATAACTCCTAATAACTACAAGGTCAGTGCATTTGAATGAAGAAACCCAATTAGTGGCCTATACATGCTTCCCCGCTGAAATAAGGCAACTCAATTGGCTTGAAAGTGAGAGGAAGTAGCTTCCGGCCTGTGTTTTGGTGAACACTAGTTCTGAAGGGATTACTTCTTATTCCAAGATGAATAAGGGAAAAAAAATGGAGACCTATGTAAAATCACTAAACAAAAGAAAGGAAACAATACTAAAGACTCAGAGGAATATCATGCTACTGAAAATTATGTACTACAGGATCCAAAAAAATGTTTAGGTAATAATTTGGCAACTTTCATGAATGACAAGAAAATATGGCTCCTGTGAAACAGAAGAGAAGAGAATGCATTAAAAAAATGTGTGTGTGTATGTGTGTGTGTGTGTGTGTGTGTGTGTATCTTAGCACAGGTAAATTTGGAAGTTAATGAAAAATATACTCGATTCACAATAACAATAAAACTATAAAATACCTACAAATAAACAGAAGAATTTTGCAGGACATGTGAGGTGAACTACAAAACTTTGTGGAAGAAAACAAAAGACACCTAGAAAAATTAGTGATTAGCACATGATGTGCATTGTGCTCCTTGATGGCAAGACTCAATACTGTAAATCTGTCTAATCTCTTTCAAATTAATTTGTAAGTTTAATGAAATGGACATTTTTGAAGTTCGTTGGGTAGAATAAATTCCCAACTCTTATATATATAATAATTTTAAAAGCAAAGTAACAGGGTTTGGGGAATCCAACTTGATATTAAAAATTTATTTTTAATAGACAAATTTAAACTGTGTGATACCAGTGCAAGTTTAAGAGACATATCAAAAGTAGTGAACATAATATATATTTTTGTCTTTCAAGTTGATAAAGATTTTCAAAAGGACAATATTTTAATTTAGTTTTTTTTGATTGACAATAGTTGTACATATTCGTGGGGTACATAGTGATGTTTCAATACATGTATAGTAATCAGATCAGGGTAACTAACATATCCATCATCTCAAATACTTGTCACTGTCATTTCTTTGTGTTGGGAGCATTCAATATCTTCCTTCTAGCTATTTGAAACTATATAATATATTATTGCTAACTATAGTCATGCTACAGTGCTATGGAACAGTAGAACTTATTCCTCCTATCTAGCTATAATTTTGTATCCTTTAACACATCTCTCCCTATCCTCATGTTCTCCCTACCCTTCCCAGCCTCTAGTATCCTCTATTCTACTTTTTACTTCTATGAGATCAACTTTTTTTGGTTTCCACATAGAAGTGAAAACATGTGATGTTTAACTTTCTGTTCCTGGCTTATTTCACTTAATATAATTCTGTTCCTGGCTTATTTCACTTAATATAATGACCTCCAGTTCCATCCATGTTGCCATGAAAGACAGGGTTTCCTTATTTTTGTGGCTGAACAGTATTCCATTATGTATATATACCACATTTTCTTTGTCCATTCATCTGCTGTTAAACACCTACGTTGATTCCATAGTTTGGCTATTGTGAATAGTGCTGCGACAAACATGGGGGTGCATAGGTCTCTTTGATATACTGATTTCCTTTGCCAGTAGTGGGATTGCTGGATCCTAAAACATATTTTTAATGCTGGCAATTATGGAGTAAGATGGCTGTCTCATGCACTGCACAAGCAATGGCAATTGATATAATCTTTCTGGAGTTCAATTTTACAGATTATATTCAAAGCCTTACAAATACACATATAATCAGACCCAGGAATTCCAATTCTAGGACACATCCTGAGGAAATTATCGGAAACAAAACCAAAGATTTATGCATAAAGATATGTATATCAGCCTTCTTCATAACATCAAAACAGTGAAATAATCAAAATGTCTAACAAAAATAACTCATTAAATAAAATATGGTTCATTGATATAGTAAAATATATAGACTCCTTGTTAAATATTAATTGAATAAATGAATTAGTATCAATTCAATGAAAATCATGTAGAAAAATATTTAATGGAGGGAAAATGCTGATGAAATAAAAATGAAAAAATAATTACACTAAAATATGTTACTTGCAGTACATATATAATATTGTATATATTCACAAGAAAAGTATCTGAAAAGTATGTAAAAATTGTATACAATGCATTATCTCTTCTTTATATTTTCTATATTTTAAAAGTTTATACAATTAGCATATATTTTCATATAAATATATAAAATAACAATAAACATTATTATTTTAAAATAATTGTTCATTCTCTAATCAAGAAATCCCTTCTCAGAGTCAATTGATATTTTATATATATGGTTTAATTGGCTGCTTATCATCATTTACTTTAGTTTATGAATAGGGTGACCTCAGTTCATGATTAGTCCTAGTTTATGCCTATTTTCCTGGTATAATTATCAATAACTCCCTATTTCACTCCCAAAAGTGTCCCAGCTGGCACCATGAAGTATATGGCTGATCACTCTATTTATAAAAGTATCAGTATCATTTTTAAGGATGGTATTTCTCTAACATGGTTCACTGTTAGACAAACAAATAAAGAGCACCTATAGATACTGCATTAGTGTTCAAATATTTATTTGCTCTAAAATATATGACATACCACTTCTGCAAACAATTTTAAAGCTATTTTTAAAAGGCTGACAGGGGTACATATTTCAGTAGAAGACTGTGATAGTGTTCAAGAGGAGGACAAGTATTAGGAACTCATTTTAGATTTTTTTCCAGCTATAGTGAAGGATAACTGAATCCAGGATAAAGCAAAGTCTAACTTATATAAAACTAAATGAAATCTCATGATTGTAAGTCCTTTCCTGAGGCCTTGTGGAGCATGTTAACCTGCCCTAAGGTGGACAGAAGTGATAAAGTAAAGATCTCTTTGCAAGGTGGTAATTGTTCCCATTCCAGGAAGGTAGCCACAAAGAAATTGTATCCAATTATATATTTTTTTTCCTTTTCACCTTCACACTAACCTCCATGCACTGCGGCCTCTGTTATATCCTAAACAGAGCAAACTACTATTTTAGCTGATTTCATCTTTCAGTGATACCTCAAAAGCTTGCATGCCACTGCTTATCTTTGGGAGTTTTACTAATGGAAGAAATGATTAGGAAGAATTAAGGCATAATCATAAAAAATTACTCCTTTTCCCAATCTCTTTTTTCAGTGTCCCTTTGCTACACAACATTGGTTACCCTGCTGCTAATTTATAAACAAAGAAAAGAAGGCTCTTCCATAAAACTAAATTACAGAACATCTTTCAAAATTAGTACCTCTGAAGACAAAGACATCAGGTTAATAAAACTAATTTTTCCTAAGGGTTTCATACAATAGAGAGTTATTATTTTCTTCCATCATTTTCATTTACCTGGCTAGAAATAATTCAAAATGTTCAAGGTTGGTAGCTAGTGGAGTACATTGAGTGAATGACTATGATATAATTATGAGAGCACCCTAGAGTATTCTATTATTTAGCAAACAAAAGTAGAACATGCAGCACCCCACATAATTACTGGTCCCTCTTCACTAAAGGGCCTTAGTTTGAGTCCCATTACTTCCTGTCAGTTCGGAATTATGGTCTGTGAAATCAAAAGTCAGTTACTGAATTTCAATGTGTTGGCTACCTGTTGCTCCTGCTTCAGAATTGGTTGCCCTAGGAAAAATGAAAATGTGTTTGGTAATTCCTCTGTGTTTCTCTTTGGAATTTCTTCATAGACTCTGGGAGAAGAGGAGAAGGATACATATTGTACAGATTCTTTCCAAATCTATCTATTTTCACAAATGATTTTTTGTATACTACTTTAATGGAGTTAATCATACAGGTATTTTTAAAGACTGTAACAATAGCTTGGCATGCTTTTGTTACTTCTCATTACTTTCTAAATTGAGCACACTGCCCACGTCTGATTTTTAAGGGACTTTCACATAAAAATTCAGCTATATATTCCCAGTTTATCACCACTAACTACTCAAACACAACACTTCATCAAAATAAAACTATCTGGAGGATTTCCAATTTCTGTAATGACACATCAAGAACCTACCAGATAAAGTCATGTGCAGAAAATAGTTATAAAATCTAAACCTAATATGAAAAGTGACTACCTGGAGGTACTGGATTGTCAATAGAAGCAGACAGACTCTGGTAGGAGTACATACTCAGAAGAAGGGAGGTGGGCAGTTGTATGAAGTAAGTTTCTGCTTTTATGGATTTTATCCTCCTGGTATTAAGTGCAGTTGTGTTGTACATAAAATGGTGTAGGCACCAATAGAAAGATCATACTAATTCTGGCCAGAGAAACCATAAAATTGAAGATGTGGAAACAATGGCTGCTGCTGAATAAAGTGGGGGAATCTAAGAAGGGAAAGAGCCAGAGAAAGGATACCCAAACTCTGTCTGTCTGCCCATGTCTCTGACTGACTTCTAAACCATGCAATGCATGGAATAGAATCAAAGTTACTCAGCCAAAGACAAAAAGATTAAACTGAGAACAGAGTGGTTACAAGAAAGAGAGTTTGACATTCAATCCAGCTAAGATAATTGCAAAATAAAACAAAAGAAAGAACACTCATCATAGAAAATTAATAAGAGCCAAAATTTCCAAAGTTTAATATTTACAATGTGCATGATATAATCCAAAATTATCTGGCATACAAAAGAGAAACTGAAAAACTAAGAAAATGCAACACATTCTCCAGAGAAAATAAAATCAACCAAATTAAACTTATCACAAGATGACCCAATCATTAGTAGTAGCAGATAAGCCATTATAATAATCCAAAATGAAGTAAAACAGACTATATTCATAATAAATGAAAAATTAGGATACCTCAGCACAAATGTATAAATTATAAAACAGAACTAAATGGAAATTCTAGACCTGGAAAACACAATATCTGACATTTTAAAAATTCACTAGATGAATTTGACAGCTAAATGGAGATGACAGAGAAGAGTATGTGACTATAAAATAAACCAATAAAATTATCCAGTATGGATATAGAGGAATAAAATATCAAAAAACAAATAAATAGAGCCTCAGTGAACTGATAGATAACTTTCCAACATATGCATTATTGGACACTAGAAAAAAAGGAGAGAAAGAATGAGACAGAAAAATTATTTGAAGAAATAATGGCTGGAAAGCTCACAAATTGATGACATGCTGAAATTTACATAGACAAGATATTCAAAGAAAACAGTCCTTTGTGGGATATCCTTGAGAAGCAGTGATAAAGGAAAATCCTCCCCATGGACAAAATTTTGAGCAGTGCATCTAGTTAATCACTTTTCTTGGAAGAGGTAATGGCCAGATGCATGATTATGTACCAACTCATGGGCTGTGGCCAATGGTTTGGCTAGATGGTCAGCAATTTGGAAGCAATATGATTGGAAAATTGGTGGCAAGGAAGAGATATATGGACAGACTTCCCTGAATGGCAAAAACATGAAGATATTTGTGTCCTCCGTGAATACTCACTAAAGGATGACCTCAGCAAAGGAGGTTTTTAATAATCAAATGGATAGGATAGCCAGTTCTGTAAATACCACTCAGCCTCTTTTCACAGCCACCCTTGTCATTGTCCAATGGGCTCATAAGCAAAATGGCCATGGTGAGAGGGATGAAGGTTATGCATGGGCTCAGCAACATAGGTTTCCACTCACCAAAGATGACCTAATTATGGCCACTGCTGGGTGCCCAATCTGCCAGCACTAGAAACCAACACTGAGCCCCGCGTATGGCACCATTCCCCAGGGTGATCAGCCAAGCTATCTGGTGGCAGATTGATTACATTGGACCAGTCTCATCATGGAAGAGAAAGTATCTTGTCCTTATTGGAATAGATAATCTGAATATGGATTTGCCTTCCGTACACACAATGCTTCTGCCCAAATTACCATCTGCGGATGTACAGAATGCATTATCTATCATCATGTTATTCCATGCAGCATTTCTTCTAATTAAAGTGCTCACACCAATTATAGACATGATGACTACAATTGTTATGAGTATTTCCTACTTATTTTGTTATGAATACATTTATATTTATAGCAAACATCTTTATTTTCTTTCCTCTCTTCTTCCTTTATCAGGTAATACAAGATTTATAGACTTCATATCATAGCATTTAACTATTGTTAATTTTACATCATAATATTTAAGTTATTAGGTATCAAGGAGAATAATAAACAGGATAGCTGTATCAGGCTAGGTGGAATTATAACCTTGTTATTGTCTTTATTTGAAGATTAGTATGGTTTAAGGTGATGCATATGGGTGCCACCTTAACTTTTAACAGTTAATTTTAATGTGCCAACTTGATGGGGCCATTAGCTACCCTGATATTTGGTCAAACATTATTCTGGAGATATCTCCCAGTATATTTTTGGATGAGATTAACATTTGAATCAGTAGGCTGAAAAAAGCAGATTGCCCTCCCTAATGTCAGCGTCTCTCATCCAATCACCTGAAGGCTTGAATAGAACAAAAAGGCTGACCCTCCTGTGAGTAAGAGGGAAGTCCTCCTGCCTGACTACATGAGCTGGAACATTTGTCTTTTTCTGCCTTCAAACTCAAATTGCAATATCAGCTCTTAGCTCTTAAGCTTGCTGACTCTCAGACTGAAACTTAAGCCATTAGCTCTTCTGTTTTTCAGGCCTTTGGACTCAGAGTGGAACAAAATCATTGTGTCTCCTGATTCTCAGGCCTTCAGATTCAATCTGGAATTATAACATCAGCTCTCCTGGGTCTACAGCTTGCCAACTGCAGATCTTGGGACTTCTCAGCCTCTATAATCACGTGAACGTATTTCTCCTAATAAATATCTTTGTTCTCTCATCCTGTTGGTTCTGTTTCTCTGGAAAACTCTGACAAATACGAAAAGGATACTCAATAAAAAATTAATAGCTGATTTCTCATCAGAAACCATGAAGGCCAGAAGGCAGTGGCATATATAATTGCTGAAAGAAAAACTGTCATTCAAAAATCTATTTTGAGCAAAACTATCCTTCAATACTGAAGGAGAAATTAATACATCCTCAGATAAACAAAAGCTGAGGGAATTCATTACTAGTAGAACCTCCCTACAAAACAAATGCTGAAGGGAGTTCTTCAGGCTGAAATGAAAGGACAATAGACAGTAACTCAAAGCTATATGAAGAAATAAAGAACACTAGTAAAGGTAACTATATAGTTAAATGTAAATGCAAGTATTATCATATTTTTTGGTTTGCAATTCCTCTATTCATTTCTTATGTGATTTAAAAGACAAATGCTTAAATTAATAATTATAAATCTATGTTAATGTGCACAGTATGTACAAAGATGTAATCTGTGATGAGAACAATACAAAAGGCGAGGGATGGAGATGGACAGAAGAGTTTTGTATAATATTGATGCTACATTGGCAATAATTCAAACTAGGTTGTTACAAGTTTAATATTGTTATTGTAATTCCCAAGATGACCACTAAGAAAATAAGGAAAAGTATACAAAACAGGAAATGAGAATAGAATCAAAATGGTATACTACAAAAATCTATTAAACACAAAAGAAAGCAATGGTAGAGGAATTGAAGAACAAAAAGGATGTGAGATGTATAGTAAACAAATAGCAAAATGGAAGAAGTTTGTCCTTCCTTATCAGTAATTACTTTAAATGTACACATAATACACTCTCCAATTAAAAGACAGAGATTTGGAAAATGGATTTTAAAATGGTCTATCTACATGCTGTCTACAAGATACTCACTTTAGATCCGAAGACCTAAATAAATTGAAAGTAAAATACTGATAACAGACAAAATGCAATTTAAGTCCAAAAGTATAGCGAGATAATAAATGGAATTATATATTGATAAAAAGATCAATCCATCAAGAAGATATAACAATTATAAATATATAATTAAACTGTAACAAGTAGTTCAAAAATTTTAATAAATTAGGGAAACTGACAGAATTAAAGGGAGAAATAGACAATGCTACAATAATCTGTGGAGACTTCAATACTCTACTTTCAATAACAGTTAGAACAACTAGAGAAAAGACCAATAAGGAAACAGAGAAGTTGAACAACACCATAAACCAATGGGACTTAAAAGAAATATGTAGAACACTCCACCCAACACCAGAATACATATCATTCTCAAATGCATGAAGAACATTCATCAGGATAGACTATATGTTAGACCAAAAATAAGCCTTAATAATTTTTAAAAAATTGAAATCATATAAAATATCTTCTCAATATCAGAACAAAAACTAGAAAATTCAAAAATATATGGGAATTAAACAACATACTCTTAAATAACCAATGGGTCAAAGTAGAAATAACAAGATAAATTAGAAAATATTTTGAGACATAAAAAAACGAAAACCAACATACAATGTTTATGGGCCACAATGAAAGCAGTACACACAGGGAAATTTATAGGAATAAATGCATATATTCAAAAAAGAAAGATCTCAAATCAATAACTTAACTACTCTTTAAGGGACTAGAGAGAGAAAAAAAAACTGAACAAAATAAATGCATAAGGGAGGCAATAATAAAGATTAGGACAGAGATTAATGAAATAGAAAATAGAAACAGAGGAAATTAATGAAACCAAAAGTTTGTTCATAGGAAAGATTAACAAAATTGATAAATCACTATCAAGACTGTCTAATAGAAAAAGTGAGAAAGCTCAAAATCTTAGAACACACAACCTATCAAAATGAACTCGAGAAGAAATAGAAAATTTGAATAGATCCACAACATGTGAAAAGATTGAATCAGTAATCAAGCAACACATAACAAAAAAAGCTTAGGACGAGATAGATATATTGATGAATATTCTACCAAATTTTAAAGTATTAACACCAATCCTTCTCAAACTCTTCCAAAAATAAGAAAGAACACTTCCTAATTCACCCTATTAACCCATCACTATTCTCATGCTAAAGCCAGACAATGACATCACATTAAAATGAAACAATAGGCCAATATCTTTTACGAATGAAAATGCAAATTTCCTCAACAAAATACTAGCAAACCAAAACATACAGCATATTAAAACAATCATGCAACATGACCAAGTGGGATTTAACCTGAGAATTAAAGTGAGGTTCAAAATATGGAAATCAATTAATGTAATAAACCACACTAATTGAATAAATGAAAAAAAACACACAGATGATTGTCTCAACTGATGCATAGAAAACATTTGACAAAATCCAGCATCCTTTCATGATTTAAAGAAAAAACTCTCAGCAAATTAGGAATAAAAGGGAACTTTTCCAACATGATAAAGGGCATCTGTGGAAAATTTACATTTAATATTATGCTCAATAGTGAAATACTAAAAGATTTCCCCTATGATCAGGTACAATACAAGAATGCCCACTTCTGCCACTGCTATTAAACTTTGTATTCCTAGTTCTAGCCAGAGTGATTAGGCAAGAAACAAAAATAAATTCATCTAAATTTAAAAGGAAGAAGTAAAGCAATCTCTCTTCATAGATGACATAATCTTATATATAGACAATCCTTTAAAATTCACCCAAACACTACTAAAGCAAATAAATGCAGCAAAATTATAGGGTACAAAATCAATACTCAAAAATCATATGGGAGGAATGAGGAATTACTGCTTAATGGGTATAGGGTTTCCTTTCAGGGTGACGAATATGTTGTGGAACTACATAGTGGTTGTACGACATTGTGATGTACTAAATATTATCACTAAATTTTACAATTTAAAATGGTTTTAGTGGGAAACTTTATGTTATGTGTATGTTACCAGAGTAAAATAAAAGCCAATCCTTCTGATCCCTGCTCACTGATTTAAATACCAACTTAGACATTTACTAGCTATGTGATCTTGGACAAGCTACTAGCCACTCTAAGTTTCGTTGTCTATAACTACAAAAATAGAGATGATATTAACAATACCAAACAGGTAGGAATATTCTAATAATTTAAGACAGTATGTATGGGTACAGTGCTGACTGGAACATTAACAGATGTTCAGCATAGGTGCAACAGCATTGGTGGGCTGATGGTGATGCTGGTGGTGGAAATGACATTGTACATCACCATAAAAATGGTTTTTACCAGCAACTCCTATAGTCTAGACCCTGCCTGGTCAACTAAAGCAAAAACTAATTAGTTAGCATAATACCTTTCTTGATTTGCTGAGCAGAAAGTTTTATTTTTCTCAGTTTAAAATGAGAGGAAGATAGGATTCTGTATATTCCTGAAAGACTACTTGAAAGTGTGATTATTCATACATTATACGATATGCTATGGTTGTTTGCTTTTTTAATTGAGAAGAATGTACTTCACAGAAAGCAAAATCAGTAAATAAGTTGGATATATGCCTCATATGACTTTTATAAATTATAATTTTCAAGATTTGAAAAGTTATAAAAACAGACTTCATGATCCATGTGGATCATGATTATCGTATATGAGGTTATTCTCCATTAACTCTGGAGCTTTTTAAAAAAAAATCTAAAGGTTTCAAATGGACAACATTTGAGTATACATCCTTAAGTCTTTCAGTTTTCTGGGAGGATTGCTGAAATATTTGAATGCCAACAATATGCCAGGCACTACAATATGCTAAATGTTAAAGATATATCACTGGTAAAAATACACGTTTCCCTACCCACATGGAACATGCAATCTGCTACACAAACGAAACATTAACAATATCGATACTGCCGATCCATGACCATGGTATGGTTTTCCATCTGTTTACATCCTCTGCTATATCCTTCCTCAGTGTTCTGTAGTTCTCCCGGTAGAGGTCTTTCACCTCCTTAGTTAAATATATTCCTAGGTATTTTATTTTCTTTGTTGCTATTGTGAAAGGTATTGAGTCTTTGATTTGGTTCTCAGCTTGACTGTTATTGGCGTATATGAATGCTACTGATTTGCATACATTGATTTTGTAACCTGAGACTTTGCTGAATTTATCAATTCCAGGATTCTCTTGACAGAATATTAGGGGTTTTCTAGATATAAGATCATATTGTCAGCAAAGAGCAATAGTTTGACCTCTTCTGCCCCCCATTTGGATACCTTTGATTTCCTTCTCTTGCCTGATTGCTCTGGCTAAGACTGGATCCAGCACTATGTTGAATGGAAGTGGTGATAGAGGACAACCCTGCCTCCTTCCAGTTCTAAGCAGGAATGCTTTCAATTTTTCCCTGTTCAGTATGACATTGGCTGTGGGTTTGTCATATATGCCTTTTATCATTTTGAGGTAAGTCCTATCTATGCCTATTTTGTTAAGCATTCTTATTATAAAAGGGTATTGAATTTTGTCCAATGCTTTTTCTGTGTCTATTGAGAGGGTCATATGATCTTTGTTTTTACTTCTATTTATGTGGTGTATTACATTTACAGATTTGGGTATGTTGAACCATCCCTCCATCTCTGGGATGGAGCCCTCCTGGTCATGATGGATTAGTTATTAATTTATTTTTTGATGAACAGATGAATTAGGTTTGCTAGGATTTTATTGAGAATTTTTGCATCTATATTCATAATGGATATTGGTCTGTAGTTTTCTTTTTTTGTTGAGTCCTTTCCTGCCTTTGGCATCAAGGTGATGTTGGCTTCATAAAACATGTTGGGGAGGATTTTTTACTTCTCGATGTTATGGAATAATTTCTGCAGGATAGGTACCAGATCTTCACTGAAGGCCTGGTAAAATTTGGGTGTAAAATGATCTGGACTGGGACTTTTTTTTTTTTTTGGAAGTTTTTTTATTACTGCTTCAATTTTGGTACTTGATATTGGTCAATTCAGGAATTCTATTTCTTCATGATTGACTCTAGGGAGAATGTGTGTTTCTAAGAATTTGTCCATTTCCTCCACATTTTCAAGTTTATGTGCACAGAGATTTTTATAGTATGCAGAGACTATATTTTGTATTTCTGTGGTATCAGCCATGATTTCTCCTTTTTCATTTCTGATTGAGCTTATTAGAGTCCTTTCTTTTCTGCTTCTGGGTAATCTAGCAAGAGGCATGTCAATTTTGTTTATCCTTTCAAAGAACCAACTTTTTATTTCATTAATCTTCTGTATAGTTCTTTTGCTATTGATTTCATTTACTTCTGCTCTGATCATGGTTATTTCTATTCTTCAGCTGGGTTTGGGATTGGTTTGCTCATCCTTTTCCAGTTCTTTGAGATAATTCATTAGATTGTTGGTTTGTGATCTTTCTGTCTTTTGGATGCAGGCATTTATGGCTATGAATTTTCCTCTCTGGACTGTTTTAGCAGTATCCCACAGATTTTGATAACTTGTGCCCTCTATCATTTAGGTTAAAGAGTCGTTTGATTTGTATCTTAATTTACTCCTTGACCCGACTATCATTCAGCAGTAGGTTGTTTAAGTTTCTATGACTTTGTGTAAAGATGACTGTTTCCATGGATTTGATTTCTAATTTTATTCCACTGTGGTCTCGGAAAATGCATGGCATAATTTCTATTATTTAAAATATCTATACTATCCAAAGTGATCTACAGATTCAATGAAATCCCTATTAAAATACCAACATCATTTTTCACAGATCCAGAAAAAAATAATTCGACACTTCATATGGAACCAGAGAAAACTCCATATAGCTAAAACAACATTAAGCAAAAAGAACAAATTGGGAGGCATCAATTTACTAGGCTTCAAGCTATACTAAAAGGCTATTGTAACCAAAACAGCATGGTACTGGCATAAGAACAGAGACATAGACCAATGGAACAGGACTGAGAACCCAGATATAAAACCATCCTCATATAGCCATCTGATCTTTGACAAAGATGACAAAAACATACACTGGGGAAAAGAATTCCTATTCAATAAAAGGGTGATAGGAAAATTGGATAGCCGCATGTAGAAGATTGAAACAGCATCTGTACCTCTCACCAGTCACGAAAATCAACTCACGATGGATAAGAGACTTAAACCTAAGCATGGAACCTTAAGAATTCTAGAAGAAAATGTTGGAAAAACTCTTATGGACATCAGCCTAGGCAAAGAATTTATGAAGTAGGCCCCAAAAGCAATCTAAGCAACAACAAAAAATAAATAAATGAGACCTGGTCAAATTAAAAAGCTTCTGCACAGCCAAGGAAACTATCATTAGAGTGAATAGACAACCTACAGAATGGGATAAAATATTTGCACACTATATATCCGATAAAGGGCTGATAACTAGAATCTATATAGAACTCAGGCAAATCAGCAAGAAAAAAATCCAACAACCCCATTAAAAAGTGGGCAAAGGACATGAACAGAAAGTTTTCAAAAGAAAATAGATTCAGGGCCAAAAAACATATGAAAAAATGCACATCTCTAATCATCAGGGAAATACAAATCAAAATCACAATGAGATATCACTTAACCCCAGTGAGAATAGCTTTCATCAGAAAGTCCTATAACAACAAATGTTGGCATAGATGTGGAGAGATAGGAACACTGCTGGTGGGAGTACAAACTAGTACAACCTCTATGGAAAGTAGTATGGAGATACCTCATAGAACTAAAATTAGAACTACCATTTGATCCAGCAATCCCACTACTGGGTATTTACCCAAAGGATGAAAAGACATTCTATAAAAAAGATGTCTGCACTCGAATGTTTATCATAGCACAATTCATAATTGCAAAGATGTGGAAACAACCCAAGTGCCCATCAATACATGAGTAGAAAAATAAAATGTGGTACATGTGTACCATGGAATACTGTGCAGCCATAAAAAATAATGGTGAACCACCTCTTGTATTATCCTGGATGGAGCTGGAGCACATTCTTCTAAGTGAAGTATCACAGGAATGGAAAAACAAACACCACATGTACTCACCATTAAATTGGTACTAATCGATGAAAACTTATGTGCACATATGGAAGTAACATTCATCAGGTGTTAGGCAGGTAGGAGGCTGGAGGAGGGGATGGGTAAACTCACACCTAACGTGTGTGGTGCATGCTGTCTGGGGGATGGGCATGCTTGTAGCTCTTACTTGGGTGGGACAAAGGCAATTTATATAACCAAAGCATTTGTACCCCCATAATATTTTGAAATAAAAATAAATAAATGAATAAAATTGAATTTTAAGTTTAAACAGCAACAACAACAACAACAAAAACAGACATTAATTAAATTGCACCCAGAGGTGTATTATCATAGCACTGATGAGCTATGAAGATGTAGTACTAATGCTAGGGAGGATTGGACCTAACCTGAGAGGTCTAAAAGGCTCTCTTGGTAAAACAATTAATAAAATCAGTACTCAAAGAAGAGTAGGAAACTCAAAGAAAGATACAAAATAATTTGTAACTAATTGTTATGCTATAATAATAGATACTATAGATAATTCCATGCCTTTGAGAGCAGTAGAGACATATTAAAACTATAAATAAGAATGAAATGGAGCTTCCAGAAATGAAAAATACAATATATATAATAAAGAAAATACCCTTAACAGCACTGATAATGGATTAGAAACTACAGAAACAAAGATCAGTAAACCAGAAGGCACAGCAACAGAAACTACCCAAACCAAAGAATGAAGAAGAAAAAAAAAAGGCTGAAAAAAATGTATAGTCATCATGAGTTGGGGACAATATTAATTCTTATAATGCATGTATCTTTGGAGTCCAAGAAAATAATAAGAGATAGGAATATACACAAAAACCATATGTACAATAGGTGAAAAAATTGGTTACATAATTTTTACTCTGTGTTTCTTGCTAAAAATACTATAGTTTTGAAGTAATGAAACTGGTTTACTTGTGCAGAGACTGACTTGAAATTAATTCTCAAAGAACAGCTAAAGATACAACTTGAATGTTGGAAACACCATTAGAAAGTGAGCAATTTTCCAAGAGGCCTACTTGGAAATGGATACTATGCATTTAACTATATAAGAGCTCATTGATTTGTTTAAATATCAGTAATATTGCTTACCTGTGAGGAAAGGAGGGCCCAGTCTAAGATGGAGCATTAAGGGGATTAGCATTCACTGAGTACCTATACTTTTACATGAAATATTATCTAACCATCAGAATGTCCCCATAAGTTAAGTTATACAATTTCTATATGACAAATGGGGAAACAGGATCAAAGATTTACCCCAAATCACTTAGAGCAAGTAGCAGTATTGAGATTCAAATTCATGTCTATCTGGCTGAAATATAAAATCACGCCATCATCAAGTATATGTCTATGAATACACCAGTATTTCAGTATTTTTCCTTGCAACTCTTCACTTTGAGGGTTTATGTCCAGATAATGGCAATTCAGACATTGTAAATCTGAAATTAATACTTCATCAGTCATTTTGAACAAAAGGAAGGAGCTTAAGGATACATTTTGTCTAGTACTGCATGCAGAATTTCTTTCATGTAGATTTTTTCTTAAACAAAGACTCTCTTTTCCACCTCTGCCAACAAGAAGGGGTTTAGGGAACAAAACAAGAGGCTTTCATGAAAACTTAACGGAAAAAAGCAGACAGAACCAACAGTGGTACAAATTCTTTTAAATATGTGTCATATATAATAGGGACATCACTTCTCTTGATTTCTAAGAAAACAATATAAGCAGCCTATTAGCCATGATTTCAGCATGCTTTATAAATCAATCTGGCTTCCCAATTATTCTTTCATTTGAGAAAATGAAGATGACCATGTTTTTTGCTACCATTTCAAATTTTAAATGAGTAGCCAAAATTAGCAGCATGTCTTTTATGAATTTTATCCGGTAGTCATTATCATTTCTTCATGTAACTTAATTTTTTCTAACATCATCTTTGTTCAAGGTCATTGAATTTCATGATTATATATTCAGAATTGATGTTGCTGTCCTAACATTATCATTTTACAAATTAATTCAAATTTAGTCCAGATTTACAATCAAATTCATCTTCAGACTCCAATTTTTCTCAAAAATTATTGTCAATAAGATATTTTTATTGTAATCTACCAACAGTGATATGGGTATGAAATGACTAATTAAAATAATAATTTGGGAGCCACTAGAGGAAACTGAACTCTATTTGAACTTGATGGCAGAAGGCACTTGAGCTACCATTGCAATCTACCTTGAATTTCCAAACAGAAGAAAAAACTGTTAAATAATCACTGTTTATAGCAGTAACCCCATAACAAGATACAGAACCATCCATAGGATGGGAGCAAGCCAGGGAGATGGCTATGATTTCGGGGTAGCCCTAGCACCATCCACAAACACTTCCATTATCCAATTACTTAGTCCTGAAATTCTGCTATTAGAGAATTTACATTTTAGTTTAAAGTTCTGGAGCCTATTAAAATACTAATCCTGAGTGAAATCATGTTTTAAGCTTAATCATCCTGATGGTGCTCATCATAGCCTATCCTTAGAGTAGGGTTAGATAGAGAAAGAGAGGTAGAAAAAACTGTGAGTACATTGAGATCCATGGAAAGGATACATGGTGAAAAAAGTAAATGGAAGACCAGAGATGCCAGAAATAAGCCTAATTTTCACTTATAAAGAAACCCTTTTGGAAAGTAAGCTAAGGCTTCATAAGTAGCAACAGGTTGAAGATAGGTCAGATCCAATAGTCCAAAAGGAAAGACTGGCAGTTCAAAGACATGTAAGACAAATAGAGGTCAGTTATTTTATGAAAGTACACTAAGAAAACTTCAATCCCGTTTACTGGGCACTGTCAGTAGGCCAGATAACCTGATAGCTGCTGGGCATACAGAGATTGCTGGTTGCCTCTGAATACTTCTTTTCTCCTTCTTAGTCATAGAACCCCAATTACAAGTTGGGTACATCCCCACTCAAATTTAAAACACTTCCTAGCCTGCCTTGCAGCTGTTGTGATTGAAATTTACACAGTGAGATGCGAAAGGATACACTGTATAAAATATCCTTGATGTTCGTTTAAAGGAAGTTTATTCAACCAATTGGCTATAACAAAATAGAGATGCTTTTGTAGCATCTTGTGTAATTAGGTGACCTTGAAGATGGAAACCATGTTGGAGTAGAAACATAGAAGGATTTTAAGAGAATAAATCCTTATATGTTGTATGTTAAGGTTAAGAAAAAAACCTTGTTAAAAGAAGAGTCAACTCACTGAGTCATAAGTTGAGTTTCATTTTGTGCCAAGCCCACTGCTATGGATTTGCCTTAAGGTTGGGATGGTAGGCAGGGAAGACAAAACTCACAATGAGCATCTAAGGTGTATTAAGTATTGTGGTAGGTGCTTGATTTTAAAAATGTTACCCCTAAAAAGCAAAGGGAAAGAGACCAATTAGGAAGTTATCAAAATAGTCCCTGACAAAAACACCAAAAAGACAATAAAGACACAAAATAAAAATAACAAGCTCCTAAACTATAGCAGTGGTAATGAAGGACTGATTTCAATTCCATATAACTTGGTGAGTGGCTGGATATGGAGAGATGAAAAAGAGGAAGCCAGAGTCAATATCAGGTTTGGCTTGGAAGACTGAGTGAGAATAGCTGGCAATATAAACCCTATATGAACTAAAATAGTTAGTGTGTGTTGTGTAGTAGTTAGTGAATTTATAATGGAGTAGGTTGGGTTTTAGTTACCTGGGTAATATCTATTTGGAGATACCTGGAGGTTAGGAGAAGATCTTAGAATAAAAGAAACATTTTGGAAGTATTAACATGTAGTTAAAACCAGGGAAATAGCTTAGATAACTTGTGGATAAGGTGATGAATAAGATGAAAACCATGGCCCACCCCAGGAAACAACATTTTAAAAAGCAGGCAAGGGAGAAAATTCAGTGAAAGAAATTGAGGAGCATACAGTGACATAAGAGGAGCACAAGAAGAGTGTAAAAGCATGTAAGACAAGGGAAGAGCATTTCAGGAAAGGAATGATCTACAGTGATATTTGAGAGAACATTGTCAGCAGAGTGATGGGGGCAAAAGCCAAATTTAACTATGTTGAGGAACAGGTGAAATTCAGGAAAATGGAATAACTTTCTAGAAGTTTGGCTGAGAAGGGAGAGAGATGTGTAGGGGAGTTACTAGAGGGAAGATGTTGGGTCACATGAACTTTTAAGTCTTTTAGTGTTTTTGTTTAGGAGTGAGAAAACTTTGATATTTTAAAAGATGGAGAAAATAGATAAGTATAAGTTAAGTATATGGGAGAGAGAAGATAACTGATAATTATCCCAGAGAACTAAGAAGGGGATGCAATTCAAAGCACAGGTTGAATGACATACCTTAATCTGAAACTGAAAGAAAAGAGAAAATGGGTAGTAAGTGTGGACACAGAAAGCTCGCAAGTGGGAAGTCAAGAAATTGAAGAATTTCATTCCTGATGAAGTAGATAGTAAGCCTGAAAGAACAAAGAAAACTTCAAATAGTTTCAATAACAGATTGAGTCGTTAACCCCAATTCTTCACTCTCCCTTCCATCCATACTTTTGCCATGCCACTGATGAGCAGAAAATGTGCATTGCCTTCCTATAATTTTGGCCTTGGCCTTGTGACTTGCATTGGCCAACGGAATGGGGCAGAAGCAACAGTATGTCAGTTCTGACCTGATAACTTAAGAAAACTCATATGCTTCTGCTTCGCCTCTCCTCTTCCATGACCCCAGAGTAGCTGTTCACCCTTCAACCTGAGCCCAAGAAGGAAAAATCTGGAGTAAAATATTCCCAGCTTTTATAGCATTGAAGCAGAGACACCTAGCCAATCCACAGATTCATGAAAATAATTGACAACTGTAACCCACAGAGTTTGGGTGAGGATTGTTACATATAATTATTGTGGCAATATTTAACTCACACAAGGGAACTGACCAAAGATTTAAAAAAAAAAAAAGGTGTCTCTTATTTATCACAAATTAAATTAAGAAGAAAGGAGGAAGAAAATAGTGTCATAAGGAGAGAATCGAAGCTCAGAGAGCCCAAGAAATTTGTCCAAAGTTATTGACAATGAAATTATGAAACTAAGACTGGATCTCAGGACTGTCTGATTCCAACTCCATATTCTTCTTGCTACACCTCCCTGCATGGTCTCAAAGGAGCCAACCTGACATTCCTGAAGAGTTCTGTATGGAGATGACCTCTGAACAGTACCGAAGTCCCCAGGCACCAGGAATCAAAACTTGTATTCTAAGGCTGGTCATGTATGAAGAAGTACAATTTATATCACATAACTGGCTTTCTAGGGGAACTCCAAATTCCTCTTTTAGGTACACAAGTATTTTTTCTAATAAAGGTAGTATGGTAACATCAGAGTCTTTGGAATCAGTCAGGTTCAGGTTTGAATCCCAGATAAGCAATTTACTTGCTATGTGTACTTCAGCAGTTGACTTAAACTTCAATGCCTCTCAGTTTCCTCATGTGTAAAATGGACAATATCTCCCTTGCTGGTTTGTTCACTGGATGTCTAAACTTAGGCACCTTTCCCATAGTAGGTGCTCAATAAATGTTAACTCCTCCCTACTTCTTATCACAAGGGCACTGCTATCTACACTTAATGCACCCTCATGCACAGGAATTAAAGAACAAAATAAATAAATTAATTAAAACAGGCTTCCTCCAGACTTGAATTTTTTTTCCCCTAAGAGCAGCAAAATACTGTCTACTGGACTTTATTATAAACAAATGTATATTTTCCCCTCTTCTTTTTCATATTTATTGCTCCAAATGTATCTTTACCCTCTTTCCAATTTCCCTGTGAATCCATGTGCCACCTCACCTGCTGCTCTGCGGTATTTCTGCCAAGGCTGTACAAAAGGCAACACGAGTGAGGGAACAGGGAATGATCCCATTTCCTCTGCATCCTAAATCTTGCCATATGGCCAGCCTGAGGGATGAATTCAAACAGCAGGGGAAGAATGTAAGGAAGCATAATTTTATTGATCTCTTCCTTCAGCAATTTTCTTTCTCCCTTCAGTTCAGCAGAGGCCATGTCTAGGGTAGTGGTGGAAGAATAAATGGCTTCTCTCTGTGATCTATTTTTTTTTTAAATAATATCTCTATACTCCTCTCTTTCCCTCCTTTTTTACTAGATTTTCAGAAGAGAAGCAAAGGTGACAGATTAGTATGGTGATCTGTGTGTCAGACATAGAAAATAATAATGGTCTGGGTAGGCTATAATAATAATAATACTAATAATAATAATCATGATGGCCAGCATTTTTCAAGCTCTTAGAACATGTCAGGCACTATTCTAAGGGCCTTACAAGTGTTAACTCATTGAATCCTTATACAATCCTATAATTTGTAGACACTAGTATTATTCCTATTTTACAGAAAGGAAAAATGTCTCTGACTATATCATTAGATTCATCTATTTCTCCTTGCAGCTCTATCAGTTTTTGCCTCATGTATTTTGATGTTCTCTTGGTAGGTGCCAACACATTAAGGAAGGATTGTGTCTTAGTTCACTAAGGTTGCTATAGCAAAACACTCATAAATTGGATAGCTTATACACAGAAATTAATTTCTTACAGTTCTGGAGGCTGGAAATGGTTCCAAGATCAAGGCATTAGCAAATTCAGTGTCTGCTGAGAGTCGCTTCTAAATTTGTTGACAGCTGTCTCTTAGCTATATCCTCACATGGTGGAAGGAGGGATGAATTTTACTGGGGTCTCTTTTATAAGGGAACTAATGCTGTTTATGAGGGCTCAAGCCCTCCTGATCTAGTCACCCACCAAAGACCCCACTTTCTAATACCCTCACCTTGGGGATTAGAATTTTACCATATGAATTTGAGGGGGGACACAAATATTCAGACCAGAGTAGATTGTTATGTCTTCTTGGAGAATTAAATCTTTTATCATTATGTAATGACCCTATTTATCCATGATAACTTTCCTTGCTCTGTAGTCTGCTCTGTCTGAAATTAGTAGGGATACTCCCACTTTCATAGCATCGTGTATCTTTCTACATCCCTTTACTTTTAACCTGTATCTTTATATTTCAAGTGGGTTTCTTGTAAAAAGCATATGGTTGGGTTTTGTTTTTTGATCCACTATGACAAGCTCTGCCCTTTAATTGATATATTAATATTTACACCATTGACATTTAGAGTGGTTATTGATATAGTTGGATAACATTTACATTTGTTACTATTTTCTATTTGTTGTCCATGTTCTTTGTTCCTATTTTTGTTTTCCACACTCTCTCTGCCTTTTGCAGTTTTAACTGAGCATTTAGATGATTTCACTTTCTCTCCTTTCTTAACATACAAATTATATTTATTTTTAAACTTTTTTTAGTGGTTGCCCTAAAGTTTGCAATATACATTTACAACTAATCCAGGTCCACTTTCAAAGAACACTATATCACTTCATGGGTATTGCAAGTACCTTATAATAACAAAATATCCCCAATTCCTCCCCCCAGCCATTGTAACATTGCTATCATTTATTTCACCTACACATAAGCATATATAATTGAATGTATTGTTGCTATTATTATTTTGAACAAACTGTTATCTGTTATATAAATTAAGAATAAGAAAAAAATAAAAGCTTTTATTTTACTTCTTACTTATTCATTCTGTAATGTTCTTCCTTTCTTTATGGAGATCCAAGTGTCTGATCTATACTATTTTTCTTCTCTCTGAATAACTCCTTTTAACATTTCTTGTAAGGCAGGTGTACCGGCAACACATTCCATCAATTTTTGTTTAAGAAAGTCTTGATTTCTCCTCCACTTGCAAAGGACAATTTCACAGGGTAAAAAATTCTAGGTTAGTGGGGTTTTTTCTATCAATACTTTAAATATTTCACTCCACTCTCCTCTTGCTTGCATGGTTTCTGAGATGTCAGATGCAACTCTTATCTTTGCTTCTGTGTAGATTGTGTTCTCATTCCTCTGGCTTGTTTCAAGATTTTTTTCCTTATCTTTGATTTTCTATAGTGTATTTTGTTTTTTTGTTTTTTGGAGGTTTTTTGTTTGTTTGTTTGTTTTTTCTTTTTTTACATTTATCCTGCTTGGTTCTCTGAGCTTACTGGATATGTAGTTTAGTGTCTGACATTAATGGGGGGAAATTCTCAGTCATTATTGCTTTGAATATTTTCTCTGTTCTTTTTTCTTTTTCTTTTCCTTCTGATATTCCCATTATGTGTATGTTATACCTTCTGTAGTTGTCCCGCAGTTCTTGGATATTCTGTACTGAGGGGTTTTTTTTCAGTACTTTTTATTTTTTATTTTCAGTTTTAGAAGTTTCTGTTCTATACCCTCAAGCTCAGAGATCGTTTCCTCAGCTGTGTCCAGTCTAGTAATAAACCCATCGCAGGAATTCTTCACTTCTGTTACAGTGTTTTTGATCTCTAGCATTTCTTTTTGCTTCTTCCTTAGAATTTCCACCTCTCTGCTTGCATTATCTATTTGTTCTTGCATGTCGTATAATTTTTTCCATTAAAGCCCTCAGTATCATAACTTTAATAAAAAATAATTCCCGGTCTGAAAATGCCACTATTTGTGCCATATTTGACTCTGGTTCTGATGCTTGTTCAGTTTCTTCAAACTGTGTGTTTTGCCTTTTAGTATCCTTGCAATATTTTGTTGAAGAATGGACATTATATACTAGGGAAAAGGAAGTGAAGTAAATAAGCCCCTTAGTAACATAGTGGTAAGGTGTGTTTGTGGTGGTGGCGGGGATGAAGTGTTCATAGAACTATAGTTCTATGATTAGGTCTTAGTCTTTTGGTGCACCTGTACCCCTGAGCTGTGAATTTCACCAGTGCTTCTCAGCTTTTTTCCTTCTTAGGTAGGATGGGATGGCTAGAGTCGGCTGGACTTGTGTATCTCCCTTCCCCTACATGGAAAGCTAGAGGGAGCTAGAGTTGCGAATTTCCCTACGCCCAGGTGGGCTAGGTTCTGAAGTAAACACAGCAGGTTAGACACTGGCAAAATACTATAGCCTTGCAAAGAGGGACAGAATGCTTTGGTGTGTTTCAGAATGGTTCCTTTTCTGAAGCACAAGGAGCTTTGTCTTTGATATTCAGTGTGAGGACCTGGTAGAGTTCCTAGAGGTAAAAACTCACAAAAGTGTAGGTGCACCCCTGTGATTGGAGTTTTAAACTCTCAGGCTGGTCTACTCTGAGCCTCCAACATTTCATAAATTATAGTTTAGTTTTCTTACTCTGGCACTGGTTCCTGTGGGTGTTTCTGCATGTGGGTTTCTGCTCCAGTAAATTGTGGCTCTCTGTGTTTGCCTGTTTGTCTCTCCGACTCGGGGGGCAGCAGTTTACCCTGTCACCTCACTTCTCTGGTAGATCTAAGATCTAAGAAAAGTTGTTGATTTTTCTGTTTGTTCATCTCTTTATATGTTGTCAGGAAGGTGTGACAACTTTAAAGCTCCTTACATGCTGGACCAGACACCAGAAGTGGTAGGAAGATAAAATGAATACAGAAAGATTAAAGAACATATCCAAGGTCACACATTAAAGAAGTAATGGATCCAGACTTAAAACTAGTGTCAGAGCCCAGTCTCATAACCACTGCCCCAAGCTGATCTCAGACCACTCTGCTATATTTCAAGAAAAGCATATTTGTTATATGTGGGCTCTAGAGTTAGATTCTTTAGGTATGAATCCAGTTTCATTGCTTTTACTAGCTGTATGACTTTTTGCATAAGATTATTGTAGACACTGAGTTAGTGTACATAATGCACTTATAACAGTGACTACAAGTGAGAAAGCACCCACTAAATGGTGGCAATTTTTGGTATTGCCTGGAGGAGCCAGAATTCTTGTCCCTCATCTACCATGAAAAATGCTCAAATGTGGTGCAGTGGATTTGCAGCATCTCTTTTGGAAATTAAGGTGGAAGAGATTTATAAAGCACCTATTTCCTTGAAATGTTGCACCCCATACAGTCTCTTATTCCTCAAAGTCTGATGCACTGAACCAGCAGAACTGGCATCTCCTTGGAGCTTTTTAGAAATGAAAATTCTTGAGTCCCAGACCTACTGAATCAGAATCCACATTTTAACAAGATTCCCAGGTGATTAATTGGCACATTATAGTTTGAGAGTCTGATATAGCACAATAGTTAAGAGCACAGGCTTTGGATTCAGACCAATTTGTATCCAAAGCCAAGTTCTGTCAATTACAAGTTCTGTGATCTTTCAGCATATTCCTCTATTACCTGAGCCTGACTTCCTCAACTATAAAAAAGGAATAATAATAATACCTCTCTCACAGGGTGGATGAAAGATTGGCATACACTAGGTGCTCAATAAACAAATTGTTACCATTTGATAATTGTTACCATTATCAGGAGAGTTTCCTGTCAAGGCTGAGACAGGCCAGGTGACAAGCTGGCCCCATGGAGTGAGGGAGAGCACTTGAGGATGGATCAAGTCTGCAGGGTCACAGCCCAGATAGTTTATTCAATTACAGTGGAGAGAAGAGTACTACCACAAGGAAAACTTAGGTCACAAGCCAAACAAAAGGGACGAAGAGTTGAACGGGTGAGGGTAAGACCTCAGGACAAGAACAAGTTGAAGATCAGAAGCCAAGAGAAAGAGAGAATTGAGTGGGGAGTGTGACTCCTGGTGCAGAGAGGAAACCTCATCTCTAGCACTGGCACAATCATGTGGTTCAATTCTGCTCTCATGCATTTGGCCCACGTGGCCAGAATAAGGGTAGTTCCTTAATAGAACTGCATGGGTTCCACCAGCACCACTCCCAAACATGACACACCTGGGTTAGAGGACTCCCAAGGACATCCATCCATCTTGTCTGCTGTATGTCTCATCCTTCCCAGGACCAACAACATGGAAAAATGTTTTACTGGGTGCAAGAGGTATTTATCTCCAATTTCCACACGCTTACCCTTGTATTTCTCCTTGGAGTGCATGAGACTTTACCATCATTAAACAGAAATACTTTCTTGGATATTCAGTCCAAGGAGATAGTTTTCCCCAAGCCGGTGGGCTAAAAAATATCTAATCTTCCTAAAGGATAGAATGGTAGCCTCCATGATCTAGCTTTTTGCAATAACATTCCCTATGGGTTAATGTGCTGTTAATATAGCAAAAAAGAAAGAAAACTCTTTAAATAGCAGCTTATGCTTCTTTTTGATTTCTCTCCTGCAAAAGCTGATTTACTGTGTGTTTCTTCCATCTGGCAGGAAGCTAATCTGAATATGAATCAATCCTTGCAAAAAATAACTGCAGGAAATTTTAGACATTCATAACTTTCCAAAGTTTTTTTTTCTCTCTTTAACAATAGCATTTTTGTCATTCTTTCAGTTGTGCAAAGTTTTTTCAATTGAAATGAAGTATGACTATTTAAGGAATTCTGCCACCTCATCCTGAATGCCTCCTTTACTGTTATGGTTTCACATTGCTCATCATCTAGATATTTGCACATAAATGAGTAATTACTGCTATCCCAAAAAGCTTTAATCATGAAAGGAAAACAGATTAATGTGATGTTCACAACTTGATAAGCAAAATGACAAAAAAGATTATTTTCAAATATCTGATTCTTCTTTCCTTGTGGTATATTTTATAATAATGCTGTTTTCTTCTAACATTGGCTGTACCAACTAATATTTCTAGTGCTGCTAAACAAAATGGGAAAAGGCAACCTCTCTACCTTATACACCTAGACTGGAGTTTTCAGCAAGCACCCCCTATCATTTTCAAAATCAGTGTTTCCCAACCTTTCCCACAACATGGCACACCTAGAAAATGATGTTTGCATAGCACACTTAGGTAAAGTGACTGGCCCAGGGATTCCACCTGCTCCAGGCCCCATAAGACCACCTCAAGACTGAAGGAATAAATATCTTGTCATACCTATAACCCGTTTTCAGCACACAAACTCTGCTCATGGTAACTCTGATCTCCAGAACTGGGAATTGAGGAGGGGAAATGTGCACCATGTTAAACTGGAAGCCACATCACTTAGATTAATACATGGGTGTCTTTGGCAGAATTTCTAGACAAAGTTCATGTGACCAAGTCACTCTACTTTATCCTGACTTGTCAAGTATAACTGGTTAACCCAGTGCTTTCCATACTGTGTTTCATAGAATGCTAGTGTTTCACGAGATAGTAATAGATACTAAAGTAATTTTACCCACTGTGGTCAAGTAATTTTGAAATTTAGTGGAGTAAATGGATTTCATTACTATAAGACTTTCTGAACTCTTTCACATGCCAATGTGATTTGTGAATCTCCAAAATATAGATAGAGCTGATGGGCAGCATATGGTTGTGCAGATTGTGCACTGTACAACTCTAGAGGTAATTACTCACATTGTAACCTAATATATATTACCCATTTAAGCAGTGTACAACCCATACATGGCAGTGCTAGAATACAGCATGCAGTGTTTTCCATATATATTTGACTGTGGGACATTGTTTGTCCAGAATACTTGTTAATATCTATGGAACCACATTTGGTTCTATATGAACTCCACCGATCATCTTGTTCATTTTGCTACATTTAAGACACCCCACATTCTAAGGAAGTCCACTCCTTCTTTTTCCCAAATAGATTGTTCTTTCTCTATGAGGAAAGAACATGGACTTTGATGTCAGACTGATCTGGATTCCATACTAGCTCTGTCACTTGTTTACCAGCTCTGGGCCTTGATGTTATCTGCAAAATGGAAATAGTACCATAAACATTACAGGATGGTTGTGTAGATTAAATAAGCAAACATTTATAAAGCCTCAGTATAGCACCTGACACAAAGTAGTACAGGTTGAGTATCCCTTATCCAAAATGCTTGGGACCAGAATTGTTTCAGATTTTGGATTTTCTAGGATTTTGGAATATTTGCATCATACTTACTGGTTGAGCATCCCTAATCTAAAAATCTGAAATCCAAAAAGCTCCAAATGAGCACTTCCTTTGAGCATCATGTCAGTGCTCAAAAAGTTTCAGATTTTGGAAGGTTTCAGATTTGGGATGCTCAAACTGTATACAGCAAATATTTCACTTCTCCCTCAGTGCCTTTGCTCATGTTCTCACTGCCTGAAATGCCTTTCTATGCTCAGTCTGCCCTTGAAGGACTATCTCTTTTACAAAGCCTTCCCTGATGCAAATACTCTCTCCTTCAAACCTCTGTAGCATTTTGTTTATAGTTCTTTCAAAGGTACATTCTAGCACATTATTTCTGACATTAGAATAATTTTGACAAATTTCTAATCTCCCCTGCTCGATTGTGAAATCTTGAGGATAGCAATATTGTGTTGTTCATCTTTGATCCTCATCAGAACCTGGGATGCTTAAGCACTCAATAGATGTTTGTGTAATTTAATTAAACCAAAGTAAAGTAACTGGCAGCTACCCACTATGTTTTTCACTGAGGAGGTGATGATAACAGCTCTCCTGGACTGACTAGATGCACATTATAATCTGTGCAAAAATCTGTCTATTGGTATGGAAAGACAGTCATAGCAAGGCCTGAAGATATATTTTGCACAGCAAAAAGAAAATATTGAGGCTTCTCAAGTTGCACAAATTCATTGTACAATCAACATCTTCTGTAAAATAAAGGCCTTTAAGCATATAATTGGTGGTGGGTAGTCTAATCATCACTTGTAAATTCAAAAATAAAGCAAATACTTTAGAGTCCCAGACTCAAAGATCAATATGTATGAAATCCCTGTTCCTTAAGTTCTCTTTGAGTGCAAATCTATAGTAAATACTGAGCTAAACCACTTCAGAAATATCTATTGAGATGACGTATTTGCTTATATTACAATATGTACTGTTTCAAGTATATTTAGACAGCCTGTTTTACATTAATAAAATATAGATGATCTATAACTAGAATTATATTTTATTTAGGTTCTCATGCTAAAGTGTTTTTAAATAAAATGTATATGTCCAAAATAAGTTACATATTAGCATTTCAAATAACAATTTTGTTATTAAAATTCAAGATAAATGCAAATAAACTTGAAAAGTTGGGCTATGTTTATCAACAGGAATTAGACACTTTAGGAAGAAAATCCAGGATCGAGAACATCTTTTTAAAATAATGTTAAAACTAAAGGATTTTTTATATGAATTACCTAGTTAAGACACAAAGTTTCATTCCCAAACAAGTGCTTTGGCCCTTGACACACTATTTAAAGAGTGATTTATCAGAAAAGCACAGAATTATGATTATTGAACGTTTTCATAACTTCCATAACAATTGAGTAACTTCTATAACAACATGATACCAAAATACCCCAAATATTTTATATGTAGCAAAATACATTAAAGTGTTAATAATAATAATGAGTCATAAGAATTTGAGTTGTTTGTCTCTACAATTCCAAAGAGTTGGGGGGCTTTAGATAATTTAAAAATTATATTTGCAAATATTTAGATTATGTGGACACAACCTCTAAAGCAAGCTAATAATTGATTATTAAAGTTGTCTCTTCATAACAAATAAAGAAAGATGCTATTGTAATTGTTGCTGTTTTTGTTTTTATTAGCCAACATTTTATGGGCACTTACTATGTGCCAGTTGCTATGCTAAATACTTTATACACATTATCTCCACATTTAAAAAGCAAATGAAATGTTCACAACAAAGAGGGAAAAAGAGAAAGGGCAGAGTTAACTAACATTTTGGAAGACAAAGTAGAAAAAGACGAAGATATAAAGGTAATCTGGATAGCTGTGAGAGATAACAAGGTGATGCTGACCAGGGTGAATTTACAATGGTCCTGAGTCAGACCCTCAGCTTTGAAAGTCTAGACTTTGGCCCATATATTACTTCACTAAAGGCAGATCTTTATAGGGAGCCAAATTCTAATCAGAAGGCTACTTGGTGAACTTGGAATAAGGGCAAAGGAAAAAGGATAGTCTTGAAGTATATTTTATCCAGAGCAGAGTGAGGCCAAGAAAAGGGAATCTGTAAAGCCATCTAGGACACAGGGGACAGTATATGCAAAGGCAAAGAGAGGGCAAAAAGTGCAATGTGTTTCTGAAAGAGTTAAAATTTTGGACTGGCAGGAGTAGGGGAACCTGAAGCAGAGAAGTGTGATGGGAATTAGGTCTGCAACAGTAGGCAGTACCAAAATGTGAAAGGTCTAGAAGGCGCTAGGACTTACCTCGAATGGGATGAGGTGCTAGTTTTTGCTTTTATGCACAGGACCGACTCATCAGACTTTTCTGGAGGCTGTTTGAAAGAAGACAATAGTGAATGCGAGGAAAACAGAAGGCTGTTGTAAGTGGCCCAGGTGAAATGTTATGCAGATCTAAATTAATATATGTTTCAGGGATGAAACCCCTTTATAACATTGTTTCTCTGAGGAAATGTGTTCTGAATTAAAAATTACTGACTTCATTATACATTACATTTGGTATTCAATACTCAGTACTCAATACATTTGAAAGTTGGCATTAGCCCATATTTTAAAACAAATGCTGTAATGCAATTGCTATGATTATATAAACCCGTATTTAGTGTAAGTCAGAAACAAAATGAAAAAAATTAAAATATAAATGATCAAAATAATTTTTGTAAACTTTTATTTAAAAGCATAGGTCACATTCCCAAGATTAAAAAGTAGGACTGCATTCATTAAAAATAATCCTATAATTCCTACTAGGCTTTTTCCCCCATTTCTATTCTGTATTTCCATGGAAACCTTTAGCTAATTCATTTCATTTCTTCTCTAAGCCCTTTAACACATTCAGTTTTTAGTTTTATTGAGAGATTACTGATTAATTTCCAACAATTTATAAAACAAAAATAGACAAAACCTCCCAATTTTGATTAAACTGTTTGCCAAATAAAAATGCTTGTGCACATACCACATTAATCAAAATTTTAAAACTGTCATTATCAAATATTTCCCAACACAAAAGTTCTAAAGTTAATATTTTAAGAGTAAATTCCACAGTATTTCGTACATAATTGTATGGAAATTACTATTAGAGACATTTAAAAGGGAATAAAAAAAGAAAGTTTCCAGGGTAGATGTCTGTCAATGTTTATTTTATATATTTAATAACACAATGAATAAGAAAAATGCAATAAAAGCAAATGAGAAGTAATAACAGAATGAAGCAACGTCTATACATACACACCAGTTTTTGAGGGGGAACATAGATTCACTCAGTTGCTATTGATTGTATTCAACTGCTGTCCCCTAAGCCTCATAAGTAAGCCTAGATAAAAACTTCAGAATAAAGATAATGGTTCCTGCATTAGAACAGAGGTCCCTTCATTCCCGCTCACATACAAGATTTTGTAAGAAAACACACACATGTACACACACACACACACACACACACACAATTTGATCTCATCTTTAAAAGCCAGAAAAATTGTGTAAGAATATTCCTAGTAGCTTTATTCACAATAACCAAAGACTATAATTAGCTCAAGTTTTATTAACAGGAGAATGAATAAATAAATTGTATTTATTCCATACAATGGAATACTATTCAACATTTAAAAGGGATGAACTATTGATATTGACCAGCAACATGGATAAATGTCAAAAACATACTGAGGGAAAGAAAGACATGGAAGAAGAGTACATACTGTATGATTTCATCTATGTGGAATTCCAGAAAAGGTGAAATCAATTTAATAATAGAAAAAAATATCAGAACTTTAGTACCTGGGGAGGGGTAGAGGAGATAACTGACTAGGTAAGGGGCATGAAGGAACTTTCTGGGGACAATGGAAGTATTTTATATGCTGATAGAGGTTAAGATCACACATAAGTATGATTTTTTTCAAAAATCAGTAAATTTGTACATTCAATTGTACATAAATTTTACATAAAAATGAAAAGATTCAAATATCAATCTCTTGTTAATGCTATACATACTGAAGTATTTAGAGGGAAGTGTACTGATATCTAGAATGCATCAAAAATAAGATGAATTGATGGATGGATAAAGGGATGAGTCAGTGAATAGATATGTAATAAAACAAGTATTAATATAAGAAAATGTTAATGGTAGAATCTAAGAAATGGGTGTGCCAGTAATTTATTGCCTCATGGTCCCAACCCAACTCTTGTTGGCCCAATTTCATGATTCTGCATCTGGACTGTGCAACTAAATCTCTCCTTTGCCAATGAGTTGCTTATTGTCTTTCTCTGCCAAGTATGGGTGCTGGAAGGTGAGTACAAGCCTGGGGGTGGAATACAGTACTGTCTTTTTATTTTTTCCTGTTTGTAATTTATCTCTATAGCAGTAAGCATTTTGGATGCAGCTGATTCCCACAGTGTTCACCATGGTAGCAGGTTCTTCTTACCTCCAGCAACTTTCTTCCTTACCATAGTGGTAGGCCACTGTCACGGTTCTGGAGCATCTTCTTCTTTGTTCACGGCAGCTGAAGTTATCCACCTTTTCACAGTCACCATTTCTCCTCAAATATCTGAATCTCAGCTTTGTGGGGACCTTCCTTTTAGTTCAATTTTCTTCCTTGTTCAATTTTGCTTCAATCCTAGGGTGGTAGTTTCATTTTGAAATTTCTACTTTTAGTACACCTTCGAATTCTTTCTTAACCCTTGTTAGTACAGACAGCCCTTACTTTGTACACTTGTGATATACCACAGTTCAGTTAAATAAATCCAGTTCTCCAACAACACAGTTTGGATTTCAGTTACAAAAGTATAATAACTGTGAGTAACTGCATACAATATAAACTTTCCAAGTACCTCTTTGGTCCACAAATAGTGACCAATCTTGTCACTTCTTTCAAAGTCTGTCAATGATTTTTTTTTCTTTTTTTTAATTTCAAAATATTACGGGGGTACAAATGTTTTTGGTTACATGTATCGATTTTGTTATGCTTGAGTCAGGGTTATAAGTGTGCCCATCCCCCAGATAGGGTTCACTGTACCTGTTAGGTAGGTTTTTGCCCATCACCACTACTTGATTTCCACCGAGTTTTACTTCCCTCTGTGCACATGTATGCTTATAGGTTAGTTCCAATTTAATAGCAAGTACATGTGGTGTTTGTTTTTCCATTCTTCAGATACTTCACTTAGGATAACGGTCTCCAGTTCCATGCAAATCTGTGAAAAAGGCCTTAATCCATCCTTCCTCATGGCTGCATAGTATTCCATAGTGTACATGCACCACATTTGTTAATCCACTCAGGATTTGATGGGCACTTGGGTTGATTCCACATCTTTGCAATTGTGAATTATGCAGCAATAAACATTCACATGCAGGTGTCTTTTTGATAAAATGACTTCTTTTCCTTTAGGTTAATGCCCAGTAGTGGGATTGCTGGATCAAAGAGTAGGTCTACTTTAGTTCTTTGAGGAATCTCCATACTGTTTTCCATAGAGGTTGTACTAATTTGCAGTCCAACCAACAGTTATAAGCATTCCTTTCTCTCTGCATCCACGCCAGCATCTATTGTTTTTGGACTTTTTAATAAAAGCCATTCTAACTGGGGTAAGGTGATATCTCATTGTGCTTTTGATTTACATTTCCCTGATGATTAGTGATGTTGAGCATTTTTTCGTATGTTTATTGGCCACTGTCTATCTTTTGAAAAGCTTCTGGGAGGAGCAGACCAGAGACACCACCAGCCGGAGAGTCTCAGTAAGAAGGAGAAGTTTTAGATGAAAGAGAAAAAACAAACAGACAGACAAATGCAGATTGGATGAGGGTCTGAAGGAAGGGTGCCAGAACCTTCAGGACACTCCATGGGAAGAGGTTGAGGAGCAGAACTGGAAGGAGAAAGGTATCAGCAGAGATCAACCCCTGAGAGGCTCAGCGACCAGCAAGAAGTGTAGGTGGAACAGTTAGTTTCTCCCTCCCTTGCATCTTGGACAGTTGGTGGGCTCCCCAGCTGCTAGAGAGACCTTCTTCCCACATAAGCCCAGAGACTGCTGCCGCCAGTGAGCTGGAAGCTTCTGTGAACACAGCACCAGGCTCCCAGATCCCCCAGGGGGCCTCATGCCCCACAGACCTGAGCCTGAATGGCATGCACCATATTGATTCTCTACCCACCATGCACCATTGTCCTTCCCAGAGGGTTTCAACTCCTTGGGATTCATCTTGCTCATCCCCAACATAGTGCTAGAAGTCCTAGCCAGAGAAATCAAACAAGAGAAGGAAATCAAGGGTATCCAAATGGGGGCAGAAGAGATCAAACTATAGCTCTTTGCTGATGATATGATCTTATATATAGAAAACCCCAAAGATTCTTCCAGAGACTACTGGAATTGATAAATAAATTCAGCAAAGTCTCAGGTTACAAGGTCAATGTACACAAATCAGTACACATTCATATATGCCCACAACAGTCAAGCTGAGGACCAAATCAAAGACTCAATACCTTTCACAATAGCAACAAAGAAAATAAAATACCTAGGAATATATTTAACTAAGGAGGTGGAAGACCTCTACAGGGAGAACTATGAAACACTGAGGAAGGATATAGCAGAGGATGTAAACAGATGGAAAACCATACCATGCTCTTGGATCGACAGAATCAATATTGTTAAAATATCTATACTACCCAAAGTGATCTACAGATTCAATGCAATCCCTATTAAAATACCAACATCATTTTTTGCAGATCTAGAAAAAATAATTCTATACTCCATATGGAACCAGAGAAGACCCCATATAGGCAAAGAAACCTTAAGCAAAAATAATAAATTGGGAGGCATCAATCTATGAGACTTCAAGCTATACTACAAGGCTATAGTAACCAAAACAGCATGGTACTGGCACAAGAACAGAAACATAGACCAATGGAACAGGACTGAGAATGCAGATATAAAACCATCCTCACACTGTCATCTCATCTTTGACAAAACAGACAAAAACATACACTGGGGTAAAGAATCCATATTTAATAAATGGTGCTGGGAAAATAGCCACATGTACAAGACTGAAACAGGATCCTCATGCCTCACCTCTCACAAAAATCAACTCATGATGGACAACAGACTTAAACCTAAGACATGAAACCACAAGAATTCTGGAAGAAAACGTTGGAAAAACTCTTATACACATCGGCCTAGGCAAAGAATTTATGAAGAAGACCCCAAAAGCAATCACAGCAACAACAAAAATAAATAAATGGGACCTGATCAAATTAAAAAGCTTCTGCACAGCCAAGGAAACTAACACTAGAGTGAACAGACAACCTACAGAATAGGAGAAAATATTTGCATGCTATACATCCAATAAAGGGGTGAGAACTAGAATCTATAAAGAACTCAAGCAAATCAGCAAGGAAAAAATCAAACCCCATTAAAAAGTGGGCAAAGGACATGAACAGAAACTTTTCAAAAGAAGATAGACTAATGGCCAACAAACATATGAAAAAATGCTCAACGTCTCTAATCATCAGGCAAATACAAATTAAAACCACAATGAGATATCACTTAACCCCAGTGAGAATGGCTTTTATCAAAAAGTACCAAAACAACAAATGCTGGCATGGATGTGGAGAGATAGGAACACTCATACACTGCTGTTGGGAGTGCAAACTAGTACAACCTCTATGGAAAGTAGTATGAAGATACCTCAAAGAATTAAAAGTAGAACTGCCATTTGATCCAGCAATCCCACTTCTGGGTATTTACTCACAGGAAAAAAAGATATTCTGTAGAAAAGACAACTGTACTTGAATGTTTATAGCAGCACAATTCACAGTTACAAAGATCTGGAAACAATCCAAGTTCCCATCAACACTTGAGTGGATTAATAAAATGTGGTATATGTATACCATGGAGTATTACTCAGCTATAAAAAAGAAATGGTGAATTGCATTAACCTGTTTGGAACTAGAGACCATTCTTCTAAGTGAAGTGTCACAAGAATGGAAAAACAAACACCACATGTACTCACCATTAAACTGGAACTAATTGATCAACACTTATGTGCACATATGGAAATAACATTCATTGGAAATCAAGCGGGTGGGCGGGGGGAGGAGGGGATGGGTAAATTCACACCTAACCATTACAATGCACACTTTCTGGGGAATGGGCACACTTTTAAGTTTGACTCAAATGGTGCAAAAGCACTTTATGTAACCAATACGTTTATACCCCCATAATATTCTGAAATAAAAAAAAAAAGAAATCAGATAAGGATGCATCTTTTGGCAGGTATGCTTGCATTTATGTTTTAGAAGCAGATACGTATTAGGCCTTAATTCTACTGAGAGGCAAAGAAACATGTTTCACAGGAGTCAGGTTAGGTCATTATGTAACGGCATTTGTTTGTGAAACATTTTAATTCACTGAAAGAAAACAGTTAGTTGTTTGTTTAAAAAAAAGAGAAAAGTTTCTGTTAATGTCTTTTGCCCACTTTTTAATGGGGTTGTTCGTTTTCTCTTGATGATTTGCTTGAGTTCTTTGTAAATTCTGGTTATTAGCCCTTTATTGTATGTATAGCTTGCAAATATTTTCTCCCATTCTGTAGGCTGTCTATTTGCTCTGTTGATTTTTTCCTTTGCTGTGCAGAATCTTTTTAATTTAATCAAGTCCCATTTACTTATTTTTGTTGAATAGCCAAAGCAATCTTAAGCAAAAAGAACAAATTCAGAGGCATCAATTTACCAGACTTCAAACTATACTACAAGGCTATAGTAACCAAAACAGCATGGTATTGGCACAAAAATAGAGACATAGACCAATGGAACAGAACAGAATACCCAGATATAAAACCATCCACATACAGCCAACCGATCTTTGACAAATCAGACAACAATATACACTGCAGAAAAGAAGCCCTATTCAATAAATGGTGCTGGGAAAACTGGATAGCCACATGCAGAAGAATGAAACAGGACCCATCTCTCTCATCACTCACAAAAATTAATTCAAGATGGATTAAAGAAAAAAAAAAAACGTGAGGCCTGAAACCATACAAACTCTAGAAGAAAATGTTTGAAAAACCCCTCTAGATATTGGCCTAGGCAAAGAATTTGTGAAGAAGATCCAAATGGCAATCACATCAATGTCTGTCAATGATTGATCACTGCACATCTGATATTGAAGTAAAGAACAGACAGCAAAGCAAGTATTTGTGTTGAATCCAGTGATAAAGCTATGTGACATTTAAAAAAAAACAGGTAATCAAAGGAGAAATGATCAACAAGGATGAAAGTGCAACAAAGAAACAAAAAGAACAAAAGGTGATACTGCTAGGAGTGAAATTAGAATTGAAAATGAATGAAGTTACAGAAGAAATAGTTGATTGTATGAATGTTGACACTGCCACCATAGGAGAGACCCTAGAAATGCAGCCAGAGGAACTTAGTGAAGGTAAAATTATCAACATAAATGTGGAAAGTTGTGGCCAAAAGAATGAAAATATCCCAGAGGAAGTAACACCAGCAAAATTTACACATTAAAGGAAATCTTGGAGATATTTGATAACATTGAAAGTGCAAAGGATAAAATATTGGAAGCTGATGCAAACTTGGAAAGAAGTATAACAATTTGCCAATGCTTTCTCCCTAAGAAGAAGGCAAGCACTATTCAAACTACACTTGATAAGCTTTTCCAAAGAAATAAAATGCTTTAACTCTTAGCGTTTCTATTGTTTTAAATCACAGTATACTGAATAAATGTTAGTTTTGCTATTTTTTTCACTTCCTTATACATTTATAAAAGAAAGTTTTTAGATATTTTGACAGAAAATCTTAAATGTCATTGCAAAATCATATCCCTCTAAATGGTTATTAAGGTCATTTTGTACAGTTTCAGCTTGCACTGGCATTTTTATGGTTCTGCACTAATGTGAGAAGTGGGGGACCGCACGTAGTTAATTACCTTTTACTCTGCTAAAAACTCTTTGTATTAAATTTCCCTGTTCAAAATTCTGATGTGGTTTCTGTCTTTTGACTAGACATTGATAATCAAGTGGGTATAAAAGTGTTACTGTAAAATTCTTTCATCTTTCCTATATGTTTGAAAATTTTCAAAATAAAATGATGGAAAAATCAGACAAACATTACTGTGTTCTATTTCCAGGTGAGTTAGATGAATGAAGGAAAATGATCTTATGCAATGAAAAATAACAACAAAAAATGTTTTAAACAATAAAAATGGGAAGGGTGTTGACTTTACCAGTGGCAAATTAACATAGAGATACAAGCTCTTGCCAAATACTTCCAAAAAGTGATGGCCAATGGGAAAAGGAGAGAGATTCTGATATTCTATGGTAACATAGCAAAAAATTTGATCCAACTATAACCTTGCAGAGGTAGTATTAAGGAAAATATATTAATAAAACCTGAAAATTCTTTCTAATACTCATCCTCTGATCAGAATCAGACTGAGAGGAAGGACAAACAGCCTAGAGAAAAGTCAAGACTGAACTCTTAAGAGTAGAAGCCATTACCTACTGCCTTCAGGAATTCTTCAATCACCCAGACATGGGGGAAAAAAGGCTCTTACAGGAGAAAAATAAATATATTATGGTGGCCTCAGACTTCTCTATAGCAACATTCAACATGAAGAGATCTTGGTAATAGAGAACCCTTATATAAACTACTTGATGATGAAATCTAGCCAGACAAAAGATAAATGGAGAAATCATGGTAAAGAGAAGCACAACACTCAGTGCAAGAAGATAGAGCCATGTCTGCAATTTCCTGAGAGGGGGAAAAATATGGCATATAATTTTATAACTATTAGTCAAGCTGTCCTTTGCATAGAAAGGCAAAAGGCTTCTTCAAGTATGCATACATTCAAAGGACTCAATGACCCTACATAGTTGATGATGCTATCAGAGATTAATCAAAATACAGAATTTAAAGATGGAGAAGTTGGGGCCAAAGAACTAATGGCAAGCACTGAACACTTTTAAATAGAGAATTAAAACTAAATAATTATGGGAATTAGGATTTTTAGAAACCAATGTAAATGTTAATAGCCTTGAAAAATCAAAATAACTAACAAAATAACAAATACTGTCTAAAAATTTTCCATGGAGCTTAAAAAATGTAAAAAATAATACTTGAATAAATTTTTGATTAACTTCAAAATTTTTTTCAATTTCACTCTGACTTCTTTTTCTTCTACTAAATACAAGTTAATTTCAGTGTACTTCTTTTAAATTTAAAATAGGTATAATATAATCTCATTTTTATAAAACTACTTTATGCCTCTACCCAGCTATCCAGCCATTTGTGTATTTAACAGGAAGAGATATTTGGAATGACATTCACCATGTTAATGACGGTTGTTTCTGGGTAACAGGATTTGAAGTGACTTTCCCCTTTGTTGTACACTTCTGTATTGCTTGATTTTTTAAAATAAAAAAGGAGTATTTACTTAAAAATTAAAGTCACTTGATAAAAAGGAAAATAAAACACAGAGATAGGATTGCTAAACTAATAACATATCAATAAACAAAAATGAAGAAGATTTAAACTTCATCAGAGAACCTACTTTAATCACTTGTCAATTTACAAACAAGTCAGGTGATAATTATAAATCATTCTCATCAATTCACAGAAAATAACAGACCCTACGGAAGAGGCAATAGTCATTTGGCCTATGTAGTTACTATGTGTATGAGAAAGCGAAGAAACTCCACTTCTTTAAAACTGTCCTATAAATTAGAGTTTTAACAAATTTAGAAGACCCTTCCCTCATCCAATTTGGTGAAAACTTGCTTTATTGGTGTCATATGTATCAAGTGGTGTAAGGTAACCATTAATCAACATCTGAAATTCATAATTATTTTCAACTCACAATCAAAATATCAAATGGCTTCTAGAGCCTTAAGACATCTTATTTTCCTTTATAATAGTGCTTTGCATTTTATCAATCAAATATGTTAGCTTACTTCCTACCTATTTGTAAAAATCCCACTCTAAATCATCAAAGATTTGTGGTCTTCAGTCTCCATACCATGCATTTCTATCAATTGGGCAGAGATTTTCTCTATGTGTTTTTATTCATTCATTTGCTATACAATTTCCGTGGAGTCATCTAACTGTGGGCAAATCAGAAAAATTCAGTTCAGGGCACAATTATGTCCAATTTCATTAAATTACTTTTGGCAAATTGTGCTGGCTTTTCTACAATAGTTTTCAAACATCTAATAAGTAATTGCTTGTAATTGTGTCATTGTCTGATAGCGAAATGAAAGAGCAGTCACTGCAGTACAGCGAACCCCTCCATTTATGTTGTACTGCAAAGCTTTCTGGCCAAGTAATTCTTCCTGACTGTCATGCTGTGGAAATTGCAGGGGTTTTCTGCAATGTAGGCTTTTAACTTATGAAGAAGGGGCGAGAGGAAAAAAGGAATGGCATTACACAAATAAGTCCTGGCAGCCAAATTCTGCTTCTCTTTGTACCTGACAGGACCGTGTCTGGCCACCATGGAAGGCCCTATCACCTTCTTTAGAACCTTAATTAAATCCTCTAAATTGGTACACTGAAAGGAGACTAGCTCACCACTAGAGGTGACTGCTAAGCCCAAGGCTACTGTGCCTTCTTGAACCTTCTCAAGAAATGGAAGCAAAAGAAACCTTCAGACAAGTTGCTATTTTAAGCTACACACTAGAGTATTCATTTATTCATTCACTGATTATTTTTTGAGCACTTACTATGTTCCAGGCACCGGTGTAGCCACAAGAGATACTGCAGTAGATAAGATAGACATGGCCCCTTGTGATATTGTGATATAATAAGAAATATATATTGGTCTCTGCCCCTGGTTTCTGGAACATAGCTCCTAAAACCCTTAGAATCTCCAGAATGTAAGAGTGTCTTTTGTATGCTAATGAGATGAACAGTGGCTGGGGGCCTCTAGGTAGATTCAGGATGGGGTCTTGCCACTGGAAAAGATCAAGGTATGACTAGAGGTTTGGGACTTTCAGCCCTGCTCCCTGACCTCCAGGGAGGAGAGAGGAGCTGAAGCTTGATTGATCACCATATAAGTCCATTTTACATTGCTATAAAGGAAATATTTGAGGCTGGGTATTTATAAAGAAAAGAGGTTTATCTGGTTCACAGTTCTGTATACTGTACAAGCATGGCACCAGCATCTGCTTCTGGTGAGGGCTTCAGGGAGCTTCTAATCAAGGCAGAAGGTGAAGGGGGAGCAGGCGTATCACATGGCGAGAGAAGAAGCAAAGAGAGGGAGGAGGTGGTGCCAGGCTCTTTTAAATGACCAGCTCCCACATGAACTAGTGGAGTGAGAACTCAGTCATTATCATGGGTAGGACACCAAGCCATTCATGAGGGATCTGCCCTCATGAGCTAAACACCTCCCACCAGGCCCCACCTCCAACACTGGGAACTGAATTTCAACATGAGATTGGAGGAGCCAAACATCCAAACCATCTTAATCGCCAATGACCAAAGATGTAATCAACCATGCCTATGTAATGAGGCCTCCATAGAACCCCAACAGGGCAGGATTTGGATGAGTTTCTAGACAGCTGAACACATGGAGGTGCCTGAGAGTTGGCACATCCTTCCTGCATACCTTGCTCTATACATCTCTTCATCTGTATCCTTTGTAATATCTCATAAATGGGTAAATGCAAGTAAAGTGTTTTCTCTGAGTTCTCTGAGATAATTAGTCTAACCCAAGGAAGGATTGTGGGAACCCTGATTTGTAGCTGGTCAATCAGAAATATAGGTGACAACGTACTGCTTGCTATTGGCATCTGAAGTGGGGGCAGTATTGTGGGACTGAGTCCTTAACCTGTGGAATCTGATGCTATCTCAAAGTAGATAAGTGCCAGAATTGAGTTAAATTATAGGACATCCAGCTAGTGTCCACTGGAAATTTGCTTCGTATCTGGAGAAAATTACCACAGACGCTTTGGTGACCAGAGGTGGAGTATTCTGTGTTGACTGCTAAGTGACTGCGTAAGAGAGTAGGGTTAAACGGTTTGTTTTTTTTCTCAGAGCTCTATTTTCATATATCTTACATTTTACTAGAGGTAGATAAACAAACTAGTAACTACATCATATGTCAAGTTGTGTTTAGTATTATGAAAAATAAAGCAGGGGAAGGGGGCTAGAGAGGAACTATTGTGAGAACAGGAGTGTTAGAGGCATGCCAGTTATGGAAAGGACACAAAAAGTAATTTATTACAATATCTTTTAAAAAATTTCCTACCTTACACTGGAAATTGTCCTCTGTGCTACACATCTGGAGCTTGGAATCATGCCTTCCATATTCCCATCCTAAGTGATCTCTCTCTTCTCCAAATTATCATGGTCTTTCACTTAAAACTCTTGCCTGATGCTTTATAGAACGATTATTTCTGTCCAGCCAATTTCTCCTACTATATAGCAATCACTTAGAAATCAAGGGCTGTGTTTTATTCATCTTGGCATCTGTTACAAATTGAATTATGTCCCCCCAAAAAGATATGTTGAAGTCCTAACCCTTAATACCTCAGGATGTGACTTTATTTGGAAACAGAATCTTTACAGAGGCAATCAAGTCGAAATGAGATCATCAGGGTGGGCCCTAATCCAATATGACCGGTGTCCTTATAAAAAGGGGAAACTTGAACACAAAGACAAACATGCACACAGGGAGAGCACCATGTGAGGACAGAGGATTGGAGCGAAGCATCTACAAGCCAACAAATGACAAAGATTGCCCATAAACCACCAGAAGCTAAGAAGAGACAAAGAAGGATCCTCTCCTAGCAGCTTCTGAAGGAGCTTGGCCCTGAGGACACCTTAACTTTGGACTCTAGCCTCTAGAACTGTGAGAAAATAAATTCTTGTTGTTCCAAGCCACCCAATTAGTGGTACTTTGTTATAGCAGCCCTAGCTAACTAATATAGCATCACTCTAGGAGCTTAGAATGAACAGTGAAATTTGATAAATAAATCAATGAAGCACTTTATAAATAAGTATTTTTGTATCCATTTTACTAATGAAGAAACTCAGATATAAATATATTTGAACTCTGTACATGACAAAAGATGTGGATTTGGTTGACCTACACAGCTTATATATTTCTATAACAAACAAACAAGGTTTTGTGATAGTGTCTCTTTTACTTAATAAGCACCATCCCTTTAGCTTTCTATAGTTTAGCCCAGCAGGAGGTATGTGTGTAAGACTTTTACCTTGCTCAAAGAAAAGAAATGGAAATCAAAAAACAGAAGTGATTACTTGGAGATAACCTCACAAGTCAAGCCACAAAGGGAATCAAGCCTCAGAGACTGGCTGAAAGTGAAGTATTTGAAACTGTGATTTTGTAGGCTAGAAAGCACTTGGGCAAAAGTCATGCCTAGCCCTGCAACCCTCCCAATGTGGATTGCACATAGTTCTTCCTTGAACATCTACCCAGTATCAAATGGCTTTGGAAAAGCCCTATTCTGCAGCTGAGCTTGCTGTTCTCAAAGAAGACAAACAATTCATTTATCCAACCTGTAAGACAAGTTGGATCTTGATTAGCACCTAGAATAGCAATCAAACACAAGCCAAACTGACTTCAGGGAGTCAGTGTACTACAATATTGGAAATCATGGGATTTGGAGTCAAACAGACCTGAGTTTGAATCTGGCTTCTGCAAGCTACTAGCTGTGTGATTTTAGGCAGTTATTAACCTTTTCTCAGTTTATGTTTCCTCATGAATAAATAGTAAAATTTTTTTATTAGAAATACAGTAAAGGTTTTGCTGCAACAACAAGCAGTCCTGAGAAATTTTATCTCAGAAAATTCTTACCCAAAATCTTTTCTGGGACACCTAAAGCATCTCTTTGAATAATTTTTGTTTGGTTGGTTTTTTTTTTTTTTTTTCATTTTCATCAGGGTGATGCTTGCTAGCTGCTCTAGATAAACAACTTTGAAATTTCACCAGCTTAGTATAATAAAAGGTTATTTCTTATCCACTTCACAGTTGGATGTGGGTCGGGGACTCTCCAGGGACACTACCTTCCAAATAATGACTCCTACCATCTTGTGGTGCTGCCATTCTAAACACTGACTTCTGAGATCTCAAGGGAAGGAAAAGGGAGATTGTGAAAGATCATAATAGGGTTTTACAGCTAGTTCTAGAAGTGGTATATTTCAATTCTGCACACATACTATGTGCCAGACCCAAAATAACTGCAAGAGAGGCTATGGGATGTAGTCTTCCTGTGTGTACAGAGAGAGAAAATGGGATGGGAGAGCATCTAGGTCTTCTTTTTTAGAGTCTGTCCAAGTGAGTTTTATTTCTAACTTAACAAGTGTAATTTCAGTGAGATTTTTACACTTTCATATAAATAATTGCCTAGGAAGCATTTCTCTTCCAATTATCCTCTGAGAGAGTTGCTTTCTTTTCTCTAGGAACCTGACCTCAGGAAATGGTGGCCAAATTCTCAGTGAAAAATTAGAATGGTTTTCATAGGCAAAACACAGTAAGTGGTATGGAATTCAGGTAGGTATTTTTTAGGCTCAGATCTCTTCAATCCAAGGAGAGCAGGGTCCCTATACCCCAGACTGTGCCAAAAGCGAGTACTTGGTCTCCAGGAAAAGTACTAGCAAGATAAAATATAGTCCATATGATAAAAGTCATAATATGGTTGAATAAGAAGAATGTTTAGAGGCTGCAAAGGATGTGTGGCAGAGAATATGTTTGAAGCTGTTTCATAAGAAGTGCCACGGAGTACATATTTCTCAATCTTTGGTTTGCACCTTAATCAAGAAGGATGTTACTTTTCCTACTCAAAGGAGCTAAAAAACATTTCTCCCTTCATTGTAATGTAGCAGAAAATCTAAAGACAAGAATTAGCATGTGGCGAGATTCAGAACATTGACCGCCCAGATTAAAGTGAGCAACGTGAAGAGTTACAAGCTCTCACATATAAGAGAGAAGCCATTTCCTAGTAAACAGTAATGCAGGCAGCCTGCATTTTGCTGCTGATGTTGTGGTGGGGTGGAGGAGCCTCCTTAACAATTCAGTGACAGACACTCTGCATCTAAAGTGAATTTTGACAAAGGTCATAAGTAAAAACTTAAGAATTTTCTGCAAAAAAGTAACATGGCCCCTGAGAGTAAATAGTAACATCCCAGTGTAGACCTGCACAGAAATTAACTCAATAAATATTTGTTGAATGAATAACTGAATGAGGGAGAAGTGGAATGATCAAGGTACTGTCCATGGAGAAGTTGGGAAGAGCAGAAACAAAGGAGGCAAAATGAGAGGAGACAAGTAGGGTTCATTTCTTATGTGCCTAAGAAGAGCTATTTTTTAAATTTACATACATACTGGTTGTGGGGCTTGCTCCCTTCTCAAAAAAACCACACATTGTGCAGGATATGTAGACTATACGGTAACAACATCCCACATACCCTTTCATCCAATACTCCCCAGAGATATTAAAGTCATGCTTCAGCCTCAAGGTCAATTTTATTGGCCTGGATGAAAAGAATTTTGAATAAACAAAGCCAGTGGGCAAATCTTTCATACAACATCAGTCAAATCCTACTGACTGTCAAGAAAGACTGATTAACCTGTTTTCCCTATTTTCAATAGGACCAAGAGTAGAATTGATCATCTATCATGAGAAAGTCTATTCTAACAGTGTGGCCAGCCAGATAATAAATGGTTTGTAACTTACTAGATGGTCTTTTTTTTTAAAGGATTGTGCCTAAAATTGTGTATGAATGTACCCTTTGACCAAGAGATCATACTTCTAGGAAAGACACATTGGCAAAAATATAAAGAGCTATGTACAAGGCTATTCATTGCAGTATTATTTATAATAGCAAAAGGTTGGGAACAACCCAAATGTCTATCAATAGGGTACTATTTGAGTAAATTATATTACATTCATATAAGGTAAAGAAAAGTGTGTATATTGTGCTACTGTTTAGTTAAGAAAGGGTGAGGGGACATCTTGTCGTACCAGATACCAAGGAAGCTGTCAAATACTACTGAGGTTGTGTCCAAAACACTCAGGCACCAACCTAAAGAGACTTCCACTGACCAAAGATAGAAAATTCGGGGCATCAATTAGAATAATAATTTCAATGGATTAAAATGCATAAAATATGTTCAAATCCATGGGTTCACAGTGGTATTTTAAGAGATCACAGTGGAGCAAGAAGGCTGAATAACAACCTCCAGCAATCGTCCCTCTGTATGAACACCAAATTCAACAACTATACACTAAAAGCAACACCTTCAGAAAAAGTAAAAATCAGGTGAGCGATCACAGTACCTGTTTTTAACATCATATCAGGGAAAGAGGTACTAAAGAAGGCAGAAAAGACAGTCTTGCATTGCCTATGTCACCCTTCCCCCATCCCTTGGCAGAGCCACACCAGCATGCCAAGTGGAGAGAGAATCTGTGTGCCTGGGGGAGTATGAGTGAAGTGATTGTGGGACTTTGCATTGGAACTCAGGGTTGCCTTGGCACAAGGGAACATGGCACAGGGCAGAATTATGACAGTGCCCATGGAGGGAGCATTCAGACCAGCCTGGCCAGAGGGAAATCTTCTGCCCCAAAATCTGACTTCCAGCTAGCTCCACCACCAGCTAACAATAAGTGGTCTGGGGCTTGGAATAAACTCATAAGGTAGTGGGGCCACAAAAGGCTGCAGTCCTTGGGAAGTTCCTGCAGCTGGCTGGATCAGAGGTCGTGGACTTGAGGAACACATAACTCACTGAGACACCAGTGACGGTGGCCAAATCAGTGCCTGTGTCACCCTCCCTCAACTCCAGACACTACAGCTCAGGGAGAGTCTTCCTCCACTTGGGGAAAGGAAAGGGAAAAGTTCAGAGGACTTTGATTTGCAACTTGGGTACCAACTCAGCCAGAGTAAAATAAAGTACCAAGCAGACTCCTGAAGCTCCTGAGTCCAGGCCTCAGTTCCTGGATGCCATTCCTAGACCCACCTTGGGCCAGAAGGAAACACGTTGTCCTGAAGGGAAGGACCGAGTCCTAGCAGGATTCACCACCTTCTGACTAAGAGCACCTGAATATTGTGAAATTTTTTAAAAAGGGGGAAAAAAGCACTTGAGTTTTTAATAAACATAAGAGGTAGCCAGGCAGCAGGCATCACAGGCTTTGGGTGAGACTGAGCTGGGTTCAGGTGTGACCTGCTGCAGTCCTAGCTGTGGTGGCCACAAGGGAGTGCACACATCATTCCTCCCACAACTCCAGCAGCCCGGCACACACAGTGAGGGAAGAGAGTAAGAGATTTTGCCTGGTAATTCAGGGAATGCTCCCATACTTTGCCCAAGTCCACCAAGGTGGTACCAGCAGGAGTCTGCAAGAGTCACACCTCTACTGGGCTTGGGGCACCCCCAGTGCTGATATGGCTGTAGTGACCAAAGGCTTAGATCACAATACTCAATTCCCTTTGAATATCTGGAAAGCCTTCCCAAGAATGATGGGATCAAACAAGCCCAGACTGTGAAGATTGAAATAAATCCCTAACTCTTCAATTCTCAGACATTAAGGAACATCCACAAGCATCAAGAACATCCAGGAAGACATGACCTCACCAAACAAATTAAATGAGGTACCAGTCACCAATCCTGGAGTGATGAAGATTTGTGATCTTTCAGATAAACAATTCAAAATAGCTGTCCTAAAGGAGCTCAATGAACTTGAAGACAATGCAAAGAAGGCTATCAGAAGCCTATCAGAGAAATTTAACAAAGAGATTGAAATAATAAAGAAAAACAAGCAAAAGTTCTGGAACTTAAGAATTCAATTGACAAACTGGCAAATGCTCAGAGGCTCTCAAAAGCAGAACTAATCAAGCAGAAGAAAGAATCAGTGACCTCAAACACAGGCTATTTAAAAATATACAGTCAAAAAAGAAAAAAAAGAATAAAAAAGAATGAAGCATTCCTACAAGATCTAGAAAATAGCCTCAAAAGGGCAAATCTAAGATTTGTTGGCCTTAAAGAGGAGGTATAGAGAGAGACTGGGTTACAAATTTTATTAAAAGAAATAATAAAAGAGAATTTTACAAACCTAGAGAAATATATCAATATTTAGACACAAGAAGGTGAGAACACCAAACAGATTTAACCCAAAAAAGACTGCATCAAGGCATTTTATAAGCAAGCTCTCAAAGGTCATGGATAAAGACAAGATCTTAAGGGAAGCAAGAGAAAAGAAAAAAATAACATAAAGCAGCTCCAATACATCTGGCAGCAGACTTCTCAGTGGAAACTTTGCAGGCCAGAAGGGAGTGGCATGACATACTCAAAGTGCTGAAGGAAAAAAAACTTTAACCCTAGAATATCATATCCTGCAAAAATATCCTTCAAACAAGGAGAAATGTAGACTTTCCCAGACAAAGAAAAGCTGAGGGATTTCATCCACACAACACCTATCCTACAAGAAATTCTAAAAGGAGTTCTTCAATCTGAAAGAAAAGGATGTTAATGAACAATAAGAAATCATTTGAAGGTATACAACTCACTGGTAATGGTAAGGACACAAATACAAAATACTCTATTGTTGTAATTGTGGTGTACAAGCCCCTTATATCTTGAATAGGAAAACTGAAAGTCAAATCTATCAAAAGAAACTACAACAATTTTTGGGAGATATATATAAAAAGATATGGATGGAAACAACAAAAAATTAAAAAGTGGGGGAGGGGTTGGAGTTAAAGTGTAGAATATCTTTTAGATTTCTCTTTCCTTGTTTATTTCTTTGTTTGCTTGTTTGTAAGCAGAGTTGTCATTTTTTAAAATAATTGGTTATAAAATGTTTTTTGCAAGCCTTGAGGTAACCTCAAATCAAAAAACCTACAACAGATACACAAAAAATAAAACAGCAATTAAAACACACTACCAGAGAAAATCACCTGTAACAAAGGAAGACAAGAAGGAAGGAAGAAAAAGAGGACCATGAAACAACCAGAAATCAAATAACAACATGGCAGTAGTAAGTTCTTACCTATCAATAATAACATTGAATGTGAATGGACTAAACTCTCCAATCAAAAGACACAGAGTGGCTGAATGGATTAAAAAAAAAAAAGAGCCAGTTATATGCTGTCTACGAGAAACACACTTCACCTATAAAGACACACATAGACTGAAAACAAAGGGTTGGAAAAAGATAATCCATGCAAATGGAAACCAAAAAGAGCAGGCATAGTTATACCTCTTTCAGATAAAACAGATTTCAAAACAAAAATGGTAAAAAGAGACAAAGAAAGCCAATTTAGCAAGAGGATAAAACAATTCTAAATATGCAACACTGGAGCACCCAGATCTATAAAGCAAATATTATCAGAGCTTAAAAGAGAGATAGACCCCAATACAGTAATCATTGGAGACTTCAACACTCCACTTTAAGCATTGGACAGATCATCCAGACAGAACATCAACAAAGAAACATTGAATCTAATCTGTACTATAGAACAAATGGACCTAATAGATATTTATAGAACATTTCATCCAACAGCCGCAGAATACACATTCTTCTCCTCAGCTCATGGATCATTCTCAAGGATAGACCATATGTTAGACCACAAAATAAGTCTTTAAAAATTCAAAAAAATTAAAATCATAGCAAGTATTTCCTCTGACCACAATGGAATAAAACTAGAGATCATTAACAAGAGGAACATTGGAAACTATACAAACAAATGGAAATTAAACAATATGCTTCTGAATGACCAGTGGGTCAATGAAAAGATTAAGAAATTGATTTAAAAATTAAAATATTTCTTGAAACAAATGAAAATTAAAACATATCAAAACCTATGGAATACAGCAAAAGCAGTAATAATAGGAAAGTTTATAGCAATAAGTGCCTACATGAAAAAAGTAGAAAATCTTCAAATCCACAACCTAGAGAAGCATCTCAAAGAACTAGAAAAACGAGAGCAAACCAAACCCAAAATTAGTAGAAGAAAATAAATAATAAAGATCAGAGCAGAAATAAATGAAATTGAAACAAAAAAATAGGAAAGATCAATGAAACAAAAACTTGGTTTTTTGAAAACATAAACAAAATTGACAAACCCGTAGCCAGATTAACTAAGAAGAAGAGAGAAGACTCAAATAAAATCAGAGATGAGAAAGGAGGCATTACAACTAATAATGCAGAAATTCAAAGGATCATTGGAGACTACTATGAGCAACTATATGTCAATAGGTTGAAAAATGTGAAAGAAATGAATAAATTCCTAGACATATACAACCTACCAAGATTGAACCAGAAAGAAATCCAAAACCAGAATAATGAGTAATGTGATAGAAGCAGTAATAAAAAGTCTCCCATCAAAGAAAAGTCCAGGAACCAATGGCTTCACTGCTGAATTCTACCAGGCATTCAAAGAAGAACTAATACCAATCCTACTTAAACTATTCCAAAAAATCAAGGAGGAGGGAATACTCTCAAACTAATCCTATGAGGCCTGTATCACCCTGATACTAAAACCAGACACATGAAAAAAAAGAAAATTATAGGCCAATATCTCTGATGAACATAGATGCAAAAATTCTTAACAAAATGGTGGCAAACTGAATTCAACAACATATTAAAAAGATTATTCTCATGATCAAGTAGGATTCATCCCAGGGATGCAAGGATGGTTCATCATATATTAATACAAATCAATCAATGTGATACATCATATCAACAGAATGAAGGACAAAAACCATGTGGTCATTTCAGTTGAGGCTGAACAAGCATTTGATAAAATTCAACATCCTTCATGATAAAAACTCTCAAGAAATGGGTATAGAAGGAACTTACCTAAATGTGATAAAAGCTATATATGACAGACCCATAGCTAGTATCACACCAAATGGGGAAAAACTGAAAGCCTTTCATCTAAGATCTGGAACAAGACAAGGATGCCCACATTTGCCACTGTTATTCAACATAGTGCTGGAATTTCCAGCAAGAACAATCAGACAAGAGAAATAAATAAATGACATCCAAATTGGAAAGGAAGAAGTGAAATTATCCTTCTTTGCAGATGATATGATCTTATAGCTACAGAAACCTAAAGACTCCAGAAAAAACTATTAGGACTGATTAACAAATTCAGTAAAGTTTCAGGAAATAAAATCAACACACAAATATCAGTAGCATTTTTATATGCCAACAGTAAATATTCTGAAATAGAAACCAAGAAAGTAATCCCAATTACAATAGCTACAAATAAAGTAAGATGCTTAGGAATGAACATAACCAAAGAAGTGAAAGATCTCTATAATGAAAACTATAAAACATTCATGAAAGAAATTAAAGAGGACACAAAATAATGGAAAGATATTCCATGCTCATGGCTTGGAAGAATCAATTCTGTTGAAATGTCCATAGTACCCAAAGCAATCTACAGATTCAGTGCAATCCCCATGTAAATATCAATGACATTCTTCACAGAAATAGAAAAAAATAACCCTAAAATTTATATGGACCCACAAAAGACCCAGAATAGCCAAAGCCATCCTGAGCAAAAAGAACAAAACTGGAGGAATCACATTATCTGACCCTATACTGCAGAACTGTAGTAACTAAAACAGCACGGTACTGGCATAAAAACAGACACACAGATTCACACAACAGAATACAGAACCCAGCAATAAACCCACACATCTACAGTGAACTTATCTTTGACAAAGTTTCCTAGAACATACATTGGGGAAAGGATAGTCTCTTCAATAAATGGTGCTGGGAAAACTGGATATCCATATGCAGAAGAATGAAACTAGACCCTTATCTCTCACCATATACAAATATCAAATCAAAAAGGATTAAATGCTTAAATCTAAGGCCTGAAACTATGAAGCTACTAAAAGAAAACTTTAGGGAAATGCTTCAGGACATTGGTTTGGACAAGGATTTCTCAGGTAACACCCCCAAAGCACAGGCAATCAAAGAAAAATTGGACAAATGGGATCACATCAATCTTAAAAGCTTCTGCAGAGCAAAGGAAACAATCAAAAAAGGGAAGAGACAACCCACAGAATTGGAGAAAATATTTGCAAACTACATATCTGACAAGGGATTAATAACTATAATATATAAAAAGCTGCAACAACTCAATAGGAAAAACTTAAATAATCTGATTTAAAAATGGGCAAAGGATCTGAATAGACATCTCTCAAAAGAAGACAAACAGCCAAAAGGTATATGAAAAAAATGCTCAACGTCATTAGTCATCAGAGAAATGCAAATCAAAACTACAATGACATATCATCTCACACCAGTTTAAATGGCTTTTGTCAAGAAGACAGGCAATGACAAATGCTGGTTAGGATGTGGAGAAAGGGGAACCCTCATACATTATTGGCAGGAAGGTAAATTAGTGCAACCACTATGGAGAACAGTATAGAGTTTCCTCAAAAAACTAAAAATAGAACTACCATTTGACCCAGCAATCCCACTGCTAGGTATATATCCAGAGGAAGGGAATTCAGTATATCGAAAAGATATCTGCACTACCATATTTATTGCAGCACTATTCACAATATCCAGGATTTGGAATCAACCTAAGAGTCCATCAATGGATGAATGTATAAAGAATTTGTGGTACATATACACAACGGAATATACAGCCATAAAAAAGAATGAAATCTCACCATTTGCAACAACATGGATGGAACTGGAGAACATTATGTTAAGTAAAATTAGCCACGCACAAAAAGACAAATCTCGCATATTCTCCCTCATATGTGGGAGCTAATATTAAAAACAATTGATCTCATGGAGACAAAAGGTAGAATGATGGTTATCAGAGGTAAGGAAGGGTAGCGGAGAGGGAGGATAAATTGGGGATAGTTAAAGGGTGTAAAAATATAGTTAAATAGTTAGATAGAATGAATAATACTTGATAGCATAGCAAAGTTACTATAATCAACAATAAGTTAAGAGTATAATTTAAAATAACTAAGAGAGTGGAATTGGAATGTTCCTAACACAAAGAAATATGTGCCTGAGGTGATGGATACCGCAATTACCCTGATTTAATTAATTCACATTGTATGCCTGTATCAAAATATCACGTGTACCTTATAAATACATACAACGATTATGTACCCATAATAATTAAAAATAAAAATTGTAAAATTGTAAAATAATAAAATAAAATTAAAAATAAATAAAAGTAGTCATTGTTCACCTTTGGAGGACACTAGGGAACTAACTCATATGCATTATTTTATACTGTAAAAATGAAAGCATAAATCAAAAATTTTAAAAATGTTTAAGGAGGAAAGGAATAAGATTGAGGGTACAGGAATATAAACTCTTTCTTTGGATATACTTTGACTTATAGATTTCACCTTACATAATTATTTTACATATAAAAAGTATATGTCTGAATTTAATACAGATACAAGATCAAAATAATTGTAACCTGAATTCTCAAATTGTACCAAATCAAAAAAAATTTAGTTCACTAAGAAACAATCAACATAGTAGCAACAAGGACCCTGAGAGCCCAGATTATGGTCTTGAAACACTATTTTCCACTAAAAGAAAGCAGGGATCATTGTAAGTAAAGATTGAAGCTCTGGGACTGGACATGAACAAACTGAGTAACCAGGACTATAATGTCATATGAGAGGGTATGGGGTTTTGTCCAAAAATTTCAGGCACCCATTGAAGACATTCACTTTGGCCAAAGATGGGACGATTTGAGCCTCAATAAGAATAATCATTTGAATGAGTTAATATGTTTAACCCATGTTTAAAATCACGTGTTCATAGTCATACTAAAACACAAAATACTCACTGGTCAACTTTGAAGGATGCACCAACTCATCATTCTGAAAACTGGCAAAGAAAGAGAAAATAATCAACCATTGATCTTCTTTCCTAAACGAATTGTACCATTGTGTAACTAAATAGTAGATAAAGGAAAAGTTTCTCTTCATAGAAGTGTTCCAGCTAATAAATGAAAAAGGAATGATAGAATTAGAATACCACCATTTTGCAAACTGACAGTAAAATAGTTGATTTAGGCATTAATCATCAATGGATGTGGACATCACAAAAGGGAAAAAATGTAGTAAATTTTAAGAATGGCATACCCTACAAACGCACAATTCCGGTTCTAGGTATATACTGGAGGAGCTTTTGCACGTGTGTACCAGGAGGCATGTACAAGAATGTTCATAGCAGAATTATTTGTAATAGGAAAAAATGGATGGTAACCTAAATATCCGCAAAGAGTACAAAAGATAAATAAACAGCAGAATAGTCATAGAATGAAATAGAATGTTACAGTGAAACTAAATAAGGCACAACCATATACAACATAGAATTGAAGGGGGAAAAACGGAGGTAAAGAACCATAAAAGAATGCATTCAGTGTGATTCCATTTATATAAAAGTGGAAAAACAAGCGACATTACACAACATTGTTTCAAGATACAGACATTTTTGGTATGACTACCAAGTGATATAAGAGTATAATTAATACAAAATTCAAAATAGTATCCCAGGTTGAGGGGAGGGAGCTGACGAGGTTGGGAAGAGACATGCAAGATGCTTCAAATATACTGGTAGTATTTCATTTCTTAAATTGGAAGGTAGGCATATGTGTTTCCATTTTATTATATTTTAAGTCATGTTTGCATATTATATATCATATATATTTTTGTGTATATGTGTACATATATGTGTGTGTCTATATATAGGCACACACAAAAGAAATTTATAGAATGACTGAGATAGAACATTTATAGAACACTTGAAAAATAAAAGAATTTTACTAAAAGTAACCAAGTAAAGCACAAAAAAGTAAATAAATAAGTGAAATTGTTGTAAAGCTGCAATGAAAATGCAGTTGTTCAACTTTGAAACACTGTAAGAATGACTCATTAGTCAAATGTTTATTAAGTGCCTATGTGACAGATACTGTGCTGCATTGTGGAGATGCAGTGACAAATAACAGACATATAATCCCTGTTCTGTAGTTGGAAAATGAAACAATGAACAAGTAAATAATCTATAAATGTGTAATTACAAATGGCAGTGAGAGTATTAGTACACCAAGCAATATTTACTGAGAAAGTTTATGTCAGGGACTGTTATGAGGGGCAGACTTAACGTTTTATAGAGGAGAAAACTGAAGCACATCTATGTTAAGCAACTTGCCCATGAGCAAACAGCTTATGAGTGAAGCAACTGTGAATCAAACTTAGGTATTCTGACTGCAGAGCCCAAGCTTCTATGCTACACTGAGTTAAAAAAAAAAACACTTGAATTATCAGGAGACCAGTGTGGTTTATTTTAGCTTTTATTGGTCAGGGAAGGCCTCTCTGAGCACCTGAGAGATACAGCATTAGGGAGAGAGAACTTGGTCCATATAAATATTAAATGATCTTCTAAGTGGTAAGAAGCCTAGAGGACAGGTAGACAAAAGAAGAATACTGAAGAGGAAAGTCATTCTGTCAGGCTTAATGGGAGCACGTGGCAAAGGGGACTATGGTGAAATATTTGACCCAGCAATTAGAAGCAAAGCAGCAGGAAAGAAACATCAGTTTCCACCTTGGCAGAAGCAAGTCTCTCTATATTGGCTTCCCCCTGGGCCACTGTGGGGTTCCAGATAAGCTTCCAGGGTTCAAGCTGCTGCTTCTCCATGCCTTTCTTTAGTGCTCCTTTGCCTCAAGGCCTGCCACACATTCTCCTTAGGATACTCAATGTGGGCTATTACTTCAAGGCTGCTATCTCCTGAACCAGTAGCAAGCTTCGGCACTGAGAAGAAGGCCAGCTGCCAAGAAAAAAAATAACCGTGTATGAGAAGACAATTGCAATGCACTTCAAAGGTCACTGCAGACATTGCCCATTAAACAGTCTTCCAAGAGTGGATGCCATTTGGCACGAATGTCAGAAAGACTTGTCCATATCAATATAATCACTATTTGAATTGAGGACAACAGGTTTTGCAGGTGCCCACCAAAATAGGCTGTAGGCTTCATAAAGACCACATTAAGAAAATGTTTTTTAAAAATTGATGATCGTTTTTGAAATCAGAGTGAAATCACAGAGAATTTGCAGAGAATGAATGGTGGTCCTGTTATCGTTTTCTGTACTTTCAAAATTACTTTGACTTTAGAGGAAAACACCCTATTCCTCTTAAGTCTCATTCAGAACTAATACCTTTAGGTGTTTTTGAAGCAGATTTTCCATAGAATACTAAACTCTAGAATAGTTTGCTTCCTGATAAGGCTGTGGACTTAACCTGAAAAACCAGAGACATAAAGAAATATATTTGGCTAACCTGATAGCAAACCCTAAACTATGACTGCAAATGTGGAGGGTGCAACTTTTAATGAGAAAGCATTTCAAATCAGGTGGATGTGGTACATCAATGCTTTCTTATTCAGAACTCTTCTTCATGTAAATGTTACAAATTCTAAACTATTGAATAGTCAAGGAAATAGTCAAATGAAGGATTCACAAATGTGTTGGCTATTTCACTGTGATGATGATGCTGTCAAGAATAAGAAGGATGATGATAATGATTGAAGAGTTGGAGATACTAACAGTAGATTTGCCCAATATTTGTCAGGCTAAGTGTATTTTAAAAAGCCTTACTGTTTTAAAATTCAGTGAATGGGCTTAAGTGTATTGGGAACAGAAGAAGCCAAATATAAAAGAAAAATAGGTCTTGCAATACACACTCTCCTCCTCTGAAGCTTCCAACCATCACGAGGCACTCTGATGGTTACAGAGTCTTTCTGGATGTTGGCTGTTGTGAATAGAGAGTGTGTCCTTAGGAAGTCAGTTTTAAAGTAGTGATGCAGAGACAAGTGTATGCCACGAAAATGGTGAAAGAAGCGCTGCTGAATTTAATGATAGAGCACGACTTTGGGAAAGGATTAGTCATGAAGAAGCAACTTGCCATAAAACCTGTGAGTCCATTTTGGAAAGGGAAAAAAAACAAGAAAATCATCAGGGGAAAAATATTAATCCTTACTGGGAACATTTAAAGCTTTCTCTGATACTTCAATAGAAAGAGTTTTGGCTGGGCACAGTGGTTCACACCTGTAATCCTAGCACATTGGGAGCCGGAGGTGGGAGGATCACTTGAGGCCAGGAGTTTGAGACCAGCCTGGGCAACATAGCAAGACCCCCATCTCTACAAAAAATAAAAAATTAATAGAAAGAGGGTTCTTTTTTTATTTCTCCCCATAACGCCACACATAGCCATTGCTTATTGTGTGCCACATTCTTTGTCAGAGGCCTGCAAAAGACAAAAAGTATCAGAAGTAACTACAAAGAAGACCCCAAACTGAAAAGCTAAAATAGTGAATCAGAGAACCTAGGGACTTCTTATGAAATGGAGATTTACACCCTAAAACTTAATTCTGCCTATGTTTAGAACATATAAAATAAAATGTGTTGCATGTATTTTCCAGTTAATCTTGTATTCATTTTACATATTCTTTTTTATATTTTATTAATGATATTTTCAAAATAAATGTTTACACTCTTTTAAAATTTACTTGTAAAGTACTTTGTGTACTCTCAACGTGTCAAAATATTGCTTATAAACATTAGAGAGTGAGGTATGTTTCAAATACAGCCAATTTTGTATTAGTTGTGATATTCTGTTTACCACAGGGACCATCTTAAAGAAAGTCTTAAAAATATAAATAATTCAATAATTACATTTTATTATTTCCTTTAGCATTTTTAAAGTTAATTTTTATGCACTCCTATTGTTTCTATATCTAGATGACTATTACAAAATTCAAGTTTCTTTTTCTCTTCTAGTAATTTCTCATATGTGTTCATCTCTTAGGAAAAAAAACAAAGCTATGTCCTTGCAGAAGATATGTATAGAATATTTATATATAGAGAGAGGATATATCATATATATATATCTTTATATATCTCATTCTTATATAGGAGATATAGATACACACATATATATACAAATATGCATTATGGGTAGCTAAACATATATATACCTATATAATAGATATGCAAAGTTCTTCATTTTCTCTATAATAGCAAGGAGAAGCAAAGCTAAAGAGGAGGATGAGGAGGAAGAGGGGAAGAAGAAAGAGGTAGGTGGCAGGAGGAGAATGGAGAAGAGAAGGGAAGAGGGTGGGGGAGGAGGAAGGAGAAGGAAGAAGGAGGAGGAGGAGGAGGAGGAGGAGGAGGGAGGAGGGGAAAAGGGGTAGAAAAGACTTTACTACTAATAAAAGAACAGTTATATATATCGTATCCCATCCATTCCATGGAATTTGCACAGTTGTCAAATGCATCTATGATGACTAGCAATTTGCCAAAATGTTTAAAACATAATATATGGCATAAAAAGCAGAATACTCAGTTGTATGCATATAATGTTTATAACTATGTAGAAAGATATGTGCTTGTGGACATTACTTGGAAGAGAATATGCAAAAATGTTGTTTTAGATCACGGGTTTAAGAGTAGAAGGTTTTTTTTTTCTTTTTCACCATGTTTTAGTGCTGTTATATTGCTTTTGCAATGCACAAAAAAAGGAGTTAGGAAATGGATCACTATAGTTGAGTAACCAACATGGCTCTGATAAAGATCTCAGGATTTATCTGAGAAAGATCTTTCAGCTAAAAGAATAATCCCCATAACTTATCATTTTAAGCATGGGTCTTCTCACTCACACACAGTTTAGTGGCAAAGTAAGAAACAGAAGGAAAAAAAAGCAGTCATAAAATAGGGTCAAACAGTACTGAGGAACAGAAGCTGCCAAAAGAAGCTTAGGTGTACATCTTAAGAGTACCGGACTGTGCAGCCAGGAAAACAACATCCGCCTCCAAGTCTCCCATGAAAATGCAATCAGAATTGAGAGCTAAGGTGTGTGGAATATAAAATAAAATAAATAAGTATCCTCCTTAAAGTGCCTACACTTTCTTTTCCATATGCTAGCTTTAAATAAATGGATCTTTCAAAATGATTAAACATCTAAAATTAGCATTCTATATTTTTCAGCTAACTCCTTGCACAAAGATTAGAAATGCAGCATAGGCTGGAATTTTGCAGAGGGTCTATTCTTGACCAGATGCTACCCATTGGTCACACCTGAAAAAGGCTTTAATGGTCCTTTCTTTTCTGGATATTACTATTTGTAGCATAATTCCCCTGGCCTCACTGGGGGGATAAGTGCCTCCAAAAGGAAAAAAAAGGGCTGAGACCTAGAGACCAGTGATTTTTCACTGGGAATAGACTTCAGGGTTGGAGAGAACAGAGTAATTATCTTTAGCAGTGAAATTCTGTTTTGCTAAGGCTGTGGGGGAAGGGGCAATGTGAAGGGATAAATAGGTCAGTTCATTTTTTTCACATTCCCTGAGTCAGCAGCCCTTTGGCTGCTCTAACACAGGAGAATGGGAACCCTGACAACTCATGGGTCAGCAGAGCATATGCTGTTTAAATAAAACCTATCAGTGCATTGCAATATGGCTGGTCTTCAAAAATTTGCCTTTCCTACAAAAATATCAACAGCTCAGTTCCCACCCCTTCAGCTGCTCTATGTTGCAATGTCTGCCTTTCACTGACTAACCACTTGTTTCTCAGAGCTGATAAGCAGAACCTGTAATCCTTCATAAAATTGCATATCTCCCTGAGCTATGAATATTTTTCAAGCACTGGCTGAAACTAGGGAATGAAGACTGTTAAAATTGCAGATTCCCATTGAGCTATGGCCACTGGTCTGGATTGTAACAAGGTCTGACAACTTAAGACAAGTCAAGCGAATTTCCCACAAGCTTATTAATAATGTGCAGGATAAAGCAAACTGGCAGCATCTTCCTGCTCATCTACTGGCCTTTTACCTATAGAAGCTGACACCCTTAGAGAAAGTCTCTGAGCGTTTCTCTTCTGATAACCACATTCCTGCCCCAGTTCCAGATGTAGGTCTGCACCATCTACAGCCTGGAATTCCCTATCAAGAGGAGTTTCAAATTTCTGACTAGGTACAGTAAACCCGTTCTCCTGCATACACACAATGTCTAGACCCAAAACACTGATATGAAAAATCAAAACTTCTAACACATTTCTCATCTACCACAGTCAAAGTTGTGTCTGCATTACTGACCCACTCCACCAAAACATGAACTAGGTTGTAAATCACTGTTGCAACAGAATTGGCAATTAGGAATAGACAAAATAAAGGAGGAAGATGGCAGGATAAAACTAGATGTTTTTGCAATGCAGCTTTGGGAGGGAGAGAGAAAGCCTGTGAATGGTACCTTAGTGGGTTTGGGCTGCTATAACAAAAATACCTTAGACTGGATAACATATAAACAACAGAAAATTATTGTTCACAGTTCTAGAGGCTGGAAAGTGCAAGATCAAGGTGCCATGATATTTGGTGTCTGGTGAAGACTCTCTCTCTGCTTCATTGATGGCACTTTGTTGCATTTTCACATGACAGAAGGGGCTAATGGGCTCCCTCCATCCCTTTTATCAGTGCACTAATCCCATTCATGGGAACAGAGTCCTCATGACCTAACACCTCCTAAAGGCTCCACCTCTTAATACCATCACCTTGGAGGTTAGGTTTCAACATAAGAATTTTGGAGGGACACATTCAGACGATTCCATTCTTCCCATAGTCCCCCAAAATTCATACTTACTTTTAAAATACATTCACTTCTTCTCAACAGCCCTCAAGGTCTTAAACCATGCCAGCAACAACTCAAAAGTCTAAAGTCCAAAGTCTCATCTAAATCTCATCTAGATGAGATATGGGTGAGACTCAAGGTATGATTCATCCTTATTGATAAATTGCTCTCCAACTATGAACCTGTAAAATCAAACAAGTTATGTGCTTCCAAAATGCAATGGTGGGACAAGCATAGGACAGACGTTCCTATTCTAAAAGTGAGAAACAGGAAAGAAGGAAGAGGTGACAGATCCTAACCAGGTCCAAAAACCAAGAGGGCAAACAACATTAAATCTTAAGTCTTTCTTTAATAATTTTTATTTCAAAATATTAGGGGGACAAGTGTTCTTGTTATGAAGATGAATTGTATACTGCTAAAGTCAGGGTTTTTAGTGTGTCTGTCAACAGAATAGTGTACATTGTACTCGATAGACAAGTTTTTCTCTCTCACTGCCCTCCCCCCACCTTCTTGGTTTCCAATGTCCCTTACATCATTTTATGACTATGTGTACCCATTGTTTAGCTACCACTATATATCTCTCTCTCACATTTTCTTTATCCACTCATGAATTGATGGGCACATAGGTTGATTCTGTATCTTTGCAATTGTGAATTGTGTTATGATAAACACTGGGGTACAGGTGTCTTTTTGATATAATGACTTCTTTTCCTTTTGGTAGATGCCCAGTAGTGGGATCGTTGGGTTGAATGGTAGGTCTACTTTTAGTTCTTGGAGGAATCATCGTACTGTTTTCCACAGAGGTTGTACTAATTTATAGTCCCACCAACAGTGTATAAGTGTTTCTTTATCATCGCATCAGTGCCTACATACATTGTTTATTGATTTTTTATTAATGGCCATTCTGATAGGGGTAAGGTGATATCTCATTGTGGTTTTAATTTGCATTTCCCTGATGATTAGTGATGTTGAGCATTTTTTCATATATCTGTTGGCCATTGGTATATCTTCTTTTGAAAAAACTCTGTTCATATCTTTTTGCCCACATTTTAATGGAGTCATTTGCTTTTTTCTTGCTGATTTGTTTGAGTTCTTTGTAGATTTGGGATATTGGCCCTTTGTCAAATGTATACTTTGTGAATATTTTCTCCCATTCTGTAGTTTGTCTATTTACTCTGTTGATTTTTCCGTTGCTGTGAAGAAACTTTTTAATTTAATTAAGTCCCATTTATTTATTTTTATTACTACTCTATTTGCCTTTTGGATCTTAGTCATAAATTTTTTCCCAAGGCCAAAGTCTAGAAGAGTTTTTCCTATGATTTCTTCCAGAATTTTTATGGTTTCAGGTCTTATATTTAGGTCTCTAATTCATCTTGAGTTAATTTTTTGTATATGGCGAGAGATAGGGATCCTATTTCATACTTCTGCATGTGGCTATCCAATTTTCCCAGCACCATTTATTAAATAGGGCACCCTTTCCCCAGTGTATGTTTTTGTCTGCTCTGTTAAAAATCAGTTGGTCATAGCTATATGGTTTTATATCTGCATTTTCTGTTCTGTTCCATTGGTCTATGTTTCTACCTTTATACCAGTACCATGCTGTTTTGGTTACTATAGCTTTGCAGTATAACTTGAAGTCAGGTAATGTCTTACCTCCAGATTTGTTCTTTTTGCTTAAGATTGCTTTGGTTATTCAGGCTCTTTTTTGGTTCCACATGAAGTTTAGGGTTATTTTTTCTAGATCTGTAAAAAATTATATTGGTATTTTGGTGGGAATTACATTAAATCTATAAATCACTTTGGGCAGTATGGACATTTTAATGATGTTGACTCTTCCAATCCATGAGCATAGGGTATTTTTCCATTTGTTTGTCTCATCTATGATATCTTTCATCAGTATTTTGCAGTTTTCCTTGATCTTTCACCTCCTTGGTTAAGTATATTCCTAGGTATTAATATTTTATTTTCTTTGCAGCTATTGTAAATGGTATTGTGTTCTTGATTTGACTTTCAACTCAACTGTTATTAATATATAGAAATACTATTGATTTGTTTACATTGATTTTGTAACCTGAGATTTTGATGAATTTATTTATCAATTCTAGAACTCTTTTAATGGAGTTTTAGGGTTTTCTATGTACAAGATTTTACCTAGAAATTCGGCAAATGGGGATAATTTGAGATCCTCTTTCTTGATTTGGGTACCCTTTAATTCTTTCTCTTGCCTAATTGCTCTGACTAGGACTTCCAGTGTTATGTTGTATACAAGTGATGACAATTGGCCCCTTTGTCCTGTTCCAGTTCTTAGGGGGAATGCTTTCAACTTTCCCCCATTCAGTATGATGTTGGCTGTGGATTTGTCATATATAGCTTTTATTACTTTCAAGTATGTTCCTTCTATGCCTGGTTTCTTGAATGTTTTTATCATGAAGTGGTGCTGGATTTTATCAAATGCTTTTTCTGCATCTATTGAGAAGATCAAATGGTCTTTGTTTTCCTTCCATTTACATGGTAAATCACATTTATTGATTTGCATATGTTGAACTATCCTTGCATCCCTGGGATGAAACCCACTTTATCACAGTGGATTATCTTTTTGTTGTGCTGTTGAATTTGGTTTGCTAGTATTTTATTGAGGATTTTTGCATCTATGTTCACAAGAGATATTTGTCTGTAGTTTTCCTTTTCTGTTGTGTCTTTTTCTGGCTTTGGTATCAACTTGATACTGGCTTCATAGAATGAGTTAGGGAAGATTCCCTTCTTCTCAAAGTTATGGAACAGTTTCAGTTGAATGGGTGCCAGTTCTTCTTTGTAGGTCTGGTAGAATTCAACTGTGAATCCGTATGTGCCAGGGCTTTTCTTTGTTGGGAGATTTTTTATTACTGCTTCAATCTTGCTATTTGTTATTGATCTGTTCAGGATTTCTATTTTTTCTTGACTCAGGCTTGGGAGGTTGCATGTTTTCAATAATTTATCCATTTCCTCTAGGTTTTCTAGTTTGTGTGTGTAGAGGTTTTCATAGTAGTCACAGATGATATTTTGTATTTCTGTTGTATCACAAATACATTTCTGATTGAGCTTATTTGAGTCCTTTCTCTTCTATTTCTGGTAAACCTAGCTAGTAATCTATTGACTTTCTTTTCAAAGAACCAATTTTTTGTTTCATTGATCTTTGTATTGTTCTTTTGTTTTCTATTTCATTTAGTTCTGCTCTGCTCTGAGCTTTGTTATTTATTTCCTTCTGCTAGTTTTGGATTTTGTTTGTTCTTTTTCTAGTTCCTTTAGGTGTGACATTAGGTTGTTAATTTGTGATCTTTCTGTATTTTTGATGTAAGCTTTTAAGCCTAAGAATTTTCTGCTTACCACTGCTTTTTCTGTATCCCTTAGATTTTGTTAGCTTGTGTTGCCTTTGTCATTCGATCCAAAAAAATTTGTGATTTCTTTCTTGATTTCCTCAATAACCCGAGGATCATACAGCAGTAGGTTGTTTAATTTCCATGTATTTGTGTAGTTTTGATAGTTCTTCTTAGAATTGATTTCTAGTTTCATTCCACTGTGGTCTGAGAAGAAACATGATACGATTTCAATATTTCTAAATTTGTTGAGACTTGTTTTGTGGCCTAACATACTATCTGTCTTGAAAAATATTTCATGTGCTGATGAGAAGAATGTATATTCTGCAGTTTTGGGGTAGTATGTTCTGTAAATGTCTGTTAGGTCCATTTGTTCTAGAGTTCCATTTAAGTCCAGTGTTTCTTTGTTGACCTTCTCCTTCAATGATCTGTCTAGTTCTGTCAGTGGAGTGTTGAAGTCACCAACTGTTATGATGTTGATTTTTATTTCTTTCCTCTGATTTAGTAGAATTTGCTTTATAAATCTGGATGCTCCTGTATTAGGTGCATATATATTTAGAACTGTTATATCTTCTTGTTGCGTTGAGCCCTTCATCATTATGTAATGACCACCTTTGTCTTTTGTTTACCATTGTTGATTTAAAGTCTATTTTATCTGATATGAAAATGGCTACTCATGCAAGCTTTTGGTTTCCATTTGCATGGAATATTTTTATTCCACCCCTTTACCTTGAGTCTATGAGAATTGTTGCGAGTTAAATAGGCTTCTTGGAGATGGCATATATTTGAGCTGTATTTTTTTATTCACTCAGCCAATCTACATCTTTTAAGGGGGGCATTAAGACTGTTTATATTCAATGTTAGTATTGATATGTGAGATACTGTTCTGTTCATCATGTTGAATGTTACCTGGTTGCTTTATTTTCTCCCTTGTGTTACTATTTTATAAGAACTACAAGTTTTAACTTTTGTGAGTTTTACACTGGTGTGTATCAATTGTTTTGTTCCATGTTAGAACACTTTTAAGCATTTCTTGTAGGGCAAGTCTAGTGGTGACAAATTTCCTTAGTGTTTGCTTGTCTGGTAAAGATTTTATTTCTCCTTCATTTATGAAACTTAGTTTTGCAGGATACAAAATTCTTGCCTGGCAGTTATTCTGTTTAAGGAGACTAAATATAGGACCCCACTCCTCTCTGGCTTGTAAGATATCTTTTGAGAAGTATGCTGTTAGTCTAATGGGCTTTCCTTTGTAAGTTACTTGATGTTTTTGCCTCATGGCTCATAGGAGTTCCTCCTTCACGTGGACTTTGGCCAGTCTGATGATTATATGTCTTGGTGATTGCCTCTTTGCAGTGAAGCTCCCATGTGTTCATTGATCTTCTTGTATCTGGATATTTAAAATCTCTAGCAAAACCAGAGAAGTTCTCCTCAATTATTCCCTCATACAGGTTTAACAGGCTTTTTGCTTTTTCTTCTTCACCCTCAGGGATGCCTATGATTCTTATATTTGGCCATTTTACATAATCCCATATTTCTTGTAGCCTTTGTTCATTCCTCTTGACTCTTTTTTATTTTTCACTGACTGGGTTAATTCAAAAGAGTTGTCTTCAAACTCTTAAATTCTTTCTTCTTCTTGGTTGAGTCTATTCTTAAAACTTTCCACTGTGTTTTGTATTTCCCTAAATGAATTTTTCATTTCCAGAAGATCTATTTGGATTTTTTTAATATATCTATCTCTTTAGTAAATTTTTCATTCATTTCCTGAATTATTTTTCTGGTTTCTTTCAGTTGGTTTTTCATTTTCTCTTGGATCTTATTGAAATTCCTTAACCTTTGGTTTTTTTTTTTTCCTTACAATCCATATTTGGTTTCATTGCTACAGAGTTGGTGTGGTCCTTGAGGGGGAGTCCCTTCACTCTGATTTTTCATACTTCTGGAGTTCATGTACTGATTCCTTCTCATCTGAAGCAATTGTCATTTCTTGTTTTGGGATTTTCTTTTGTTTAGATGGGACTTTTTTAACCTCCCTCTTAAGGGTTTGCCTGTAGTATATGTTGGGTAGGGACCTTTGGCTTTTCTTGTGGGTACTGTGATGGGGGTCTAGGTTCTGGATGGATACCTTGGTTATAGATATCCTTAGTGTGGTGGTTTTCTTAATTGCTAGTTATTTGTAGGCTGTAGCAGTGGTGTGCTATGTGTGTGGGCAGATTTCCTACCTCTTGTTGATGAGGAAAGATGGAAGTCTTTGAAACCCTTTCTCTTTCCCCAGCTCTATGGTCTTCTTAACAGTGTGAATTATATTGGGATGCCCAGTTTAATCTGTGAGACAGTAGGTGGTGCTTGTGGGTAAGTATCAGCCCACAAGTGTATGATCGAGTCAGTAAATGCTATAATGGGCTGTATAAATTATCCTCCCTGCCAGTAGATGGCATTGTAGTAAAGAGCTAGCTGCAGTGGTGTTTTCTGGGACCTGTGACTGGCTTTGGTCAATCAGGAGGAGCACTCAGATGTCCTAGGTGTTGGGTGGGGCCCTGGAGCTCCCAGGAGATTCCTTCTTGTGCTCCACCACAGCTGAGGGGGGTGGAGGAATGAGGCTGAGTGGGGCTGGGTCAGGTGATCCTGTATTCAGGCTCCACAAAGGCAGACACCAGAGCTGTCTTGGCAGGGGTTGAGGGTCAGCTCCCAGGCCATTGGGGAAAGCCACCAGGGAGGGGCTAAAGTGGCCCGGCCAAGCCAAAAAGTCTACTCATGGGGGAGGAGTCATCTAGGATTCACAGTCTGGCTGTTGGGAGTAAGTTTCACTCTTCTCCCTCTTCCCTTGCCCCATGGATCTCCTTCCGGCATCTGGCCGCAAACAGCAGTCCAAACTAGCTGAGCTCACCAGCAATGCCACTGCAGATCGGGAGTTTCCCTGCCCAGGATCCCACCCCAGACTGAAAGCATGACTGTCCTGTGCGGGGAGGGGTGCTCTGGGAGTGTGCTGTGGCTTGGACCCATACCACACTCTCCTTTTAGTTCTGCCTATGTGGGCTCCCTCACCTCCCAAGACTAGTTCACAAATCTCCCCTCCATTCCCCCAAGCAACACGATCGAGTCCTGGGGGTATGGGATCCAGCCTGCAGGCCTGTCCTCTGATCCCCCAAGTTCAATCCCCAACCATGCCATGGAGAAGCATGCTGGTCCCAAGTTGCCCATGGAGTGCTCAAGCAGGTTTGATGTCCCTCTGCTTTGGGGTATGCCCTGCTCTGCTGGAGCAGCCAAGTGAGCAGCACCAGGGAGGGCTGGTGAGCAGGGACGTCACAGTCTGAACACCCCTTGGTCTGCTGCAGGTGTTAAAGAGGAAAAGCGTGAGCCCTACTCTCTGTAGAAGCCTCAGTGTGGTAGGCCTGCAATCACTCCTGAGAGCCCTGGCTCAATTGTCCCTTGGGGCACCCTTGCCAACTCACGTGGGAACTGCCACAGCTGCGTCAGCAGCTGTGGGTGGGGGAGGGAAGAGGAGGAGAAGAGGCTGAAAGGAGAGGAGCTGGCAATTTGGTTCCCTTTTTCTTGGAGGGGTCCCCTGGTTTGCTGCACTCTCCTCTCCCCTGAAGGCAGCCCACCCTGAATTTCTAAGCTATCGGGTCACACAGTTCTCCTGGGACCTACCAGCCCCCTGTGGCCACTGCAGTCTGGGCAGGTGTTTGGAAATGTTTGAGTGGGGACCAGTGACAAGAAAGCTGAAGAGCTGAAGCTCCCTGGGGAGGACAAAGGCACACAATAGGTGGAAAAGCAATATGGTGCCTGCTGCCTTGGCTCAGATCTGTGGTGAGGGGGAGTGACCCCAAGGGGGCTGGCAGCCTGGTGCTCTGTTCCCAAGAAGTTCCCAGTTCACTGATGGCAGCAGCTTTTGGGCTTGTGAGAGTAGAAAAGCTCTCCAACAGTTTGGAGGCCTGCAATCTGCCAGAGGTGTGAAGCAAGGAAAAACAAACACCTTCACCTCCCTTTCCATGGGGCTCCAAATTCCTTGGGGGTTGATTTCTGCCAAAATCTTGATCCTTCTTGCTCTGCTCCACAAATAAATCTTAAGTCTTGAAAATATTCTTCTTTGACTCCATGTCCTGCCTTATGGACACACTGGGGCAGGTATTGGGCCCAAGGCTTGAGGAAGCTCCACCTCCATAGCTTTGCTAGGTGCAGCCCATGCCAGTTTTCACAGGTTGGAGTCTTGGGCCTGTGGCTCTTCTGGACTGGAATTGCACTCAGGTAGCTCTACCATTCTGGGATCTCTTAGTGTGGCCCCACCCTCACAGCTCCACTAGGTATTGCCCTGGTGGGGGCCCTTTGCAGTGGCTCTTCCCCAGTGGCAGTCCTCTACCTGGGCCACAAGGCTGTCTGAAGCATCCTTTGAAATCTACGTAGAGGCAGCTACACCCCCACAGCTCAAACACTTAGCATGCTGGTGGAGATGCCACCACATAGACACTGCCAAGGTTGACCACCGGTGCCCTCTGGAGCCACTGTAGCCTCCACTGCACCTGGGCAAACTGGAGCCACACTTGAAACAGCTGAGGAATCCTGTCCCAGAATTCAGGGAGCAGAGACTTGAGGCAGCACAGGGAAGTGATTACCAAGCAACACCAGCACCTGAGAAATTACTCTGGACATAGCTTTGTCCCCCAGGCTCTGGCACTCTGGGACTGTGATGGGAGAGGCAGCATCAAAAATCTCTAAAATGTCTTTGTGGTCATTTTTCCATTATCTTGATGAATAGTATCTAGTGTCCACCCATCCATACTAATCTCCTTATCAAATGTGGCTTGGCCTCACCCTTGGTGTTCTCTCCTGAAAATACTTTTTCATTCTTTACAACATAGTCAGGCTAAGAATTTTCCAAATATTTAAGTTCTGCCTCCCTTTTGACTATAAATTCCATTTTTAATTCATTTCTCTTTTTTCACATTATACTGTGAGCTGTCAAATGAAGCCATGACACACCCTCGATACTTTGCTTAGAGACTTCTTCTCCCAAATATCCTATTTTACCATTTGCAAATTCTACTTTCCACCAAGCACTAGGATGCTAACACAATTCAGCCAAGTTCTTTGCCACTTTATAATAAGAATGATCTTTCCACCAGTTTCCAATAACATGTTCCTCTTCCAACTGAGACCTCATCAGAATGGCCTACCATATTTCTACTAATATTCTGATCATGACCACTTAGATAATCTCTAAGAAGATTGAGGCTTTCTCCACAGCTCTCTTCTTTTTCTGAGCCCTCACCAGAATCACCCTTTACAGTCTGATTATGGCAATATAGGCTTTTTCTAGCCCACTCCTCCAAATTCTTCCAGATTTTACTCATTAACCAGTTCTAAAGCCCCTTCCAAAATTTTAGGTATTTGTTACAGCAGCATTCCACTTCTTGGTACCAATTTCTGTCTTAGTCCAAGATGCTATAACAAAATACCTTAGACTGGGTAATTTATAAACAACAGAAATTTATAACTCACAGTTCTAGAGGCTGGAAAGTCCAAGATCATGGTGCCAGCAGATTCAGTGTCTGGTGAAGGCTGTTCTCTGCTCTATAAATGGCACATTGCTATATCATCACATGGGAGAAGGGGCTAACAGGCTCCCTCAATTACCTTTTTAAGGGCACCAATCTTATTCATGAAGGCAGAGCCCTCATGACCTAATAACCTCCCAAAGGAGGTTAAGTTAATACTCTTAATACTTAATACTATCAACTTGGAGGTTAAGTTTCAACATATGAATTTTGGAGGGACACAAATATTCAGACCATAGAAAATCACAATTGTGGCTCTATTGGTGGGGAGGAGATACCCAGTGGTTGAATGAGATGCAAGAAGTCATCATGAGTGGAATTAATGCTTTCTCCCTGGAGTACTGAAGAGGAAGATGAAGAACAATCAGTAGGGAGTCTGTCAGAGAACTGCCCACTGAGAATATTAAGTAAAATTTGTTTAAGTGCTTTCATCCAACAGCTAACATTTAATGAACACTTAACCTGTTTCAGACACTTCTCAAATTGTTTTACATGCATGAACTAACTTAATCATCACAACACCCTGAGATAGGTAATATTTCTTATTTAAAATGAGAAAATTGAGACACAAGTGCATGCGTTTTACTACCCCACTACAATCTGTAACAGGAGTCAGCAAAATTTTTCTGTAAAGTCAAATAGTAAATATATTTGGCATTGTGAGACACATACCATATCTGTTCCAACTATTCAACTGTGCTGTTGTAATGGGAAAGCATAAATAGAGAATATGTATATGAACAGGCATAGTCATGTTCCAATAAATTTTCTTTACAAACAAAGTTTTAAAAGGCTGCATTGTGGATTTGGTCCCAGGGCCATAGTTTTTAGACCTCATATCTATATCTCTGGGACCAGAATATAACTTGGTCAGAGACATATGATGCCACTGTCCAAAAGTGCAGTGATTTTTCACTTTCTGTCAGGCATTTTGGTCTTGTAGGTCTGCATCACTGAGGCAGTTTGCTTTAGGTGTGCAATGTGTCCAAGAAGCATAACTACAACTCATGGAAGCCAATAAGACTTTGCCTCCAAAAGGAGCCATTAAGAGGGAATGCCAAACAAATCGACATCAGCATAGGAAAAGAAGTACAAGTCTTGCATCTTTAGACTTGTTCTGAGACTCCACTCCCCAAATTATAAAGCCCATCAGAATCATCCCTCCTAAGAACAGTGTCATTTCAGAGGGTACAGTCATGCACTACATAATGACATTTTGGTCAACAATGGATCACCTATGCAATGGTGGTCCCATAGATGATAATAGAGCTGGAGGTGTGTAGTAGGCTATACCATCTAGGTTTGTGTAAGTACACTCTATAATGTTTGCACAATGACAAGACCACCTAATGATGCACTTTTTGGAATGTATGCCTGTCATTAAGCAACACATGACTGTATTTGAGACAAAGGATGAAAGAGAAGCATCCTTATATTGTTTGCAATTTAATTTTAGAAATTTCAGCATAGATAGTGTGTAAATTAACTCTTTCCTATATGTTATGTTCTGGCAGTTACATTTGAATTACCCTAATCAGCAATGCATACTACCCAGTTGGTTAGTTAACATCTGAAGGATCCCATTTCAGAAGCCCTCACTCCAAAGGAAGCTACTACAAACCTTCCAGATAAAACTATCTAAATCTGCACCAGAGGACTGATTAGTTAGCATGAACATATGTGGTTGTCTAGAAAGAGTTTACCTCAAGGCTTTCTTGAAGGAAGTTGAACAATCTGGGAGGACCAGCAGCTTTACACATTCAAAGTAGCACCCTAATTCTAGAACTCTGTTTCTTTTGATCTATATGTTGCCACCAAATGAGAAATTCTGTCACCTGAGCCTACTAACATGATAACTGACTCTGTCTTCCTAATATTGTGTCTTTGACTCACTAAAAATCTTTCATGTGAAGTACTTTGCCTAAGTGCCTAGAGGCCCTAAGGGGACAGAGAGTAGGAACTGTTTACAGAAATTGGTTGTGCGACTCTGTTTGTGCCTGATCATTAATAAAATGTTGTCACATGTGGAAGAATGTAGTCTGAGACTTTCTTTCATTATAACACACCACCTGCTAGCAAGGTTATAGGGGAGGAGACATATAGCTCCCATGCACCTTTAATTTTCTGAAGCTACTGATATCTACCCCAAAAAGCCTGACAATTGTTTGATCAATAGATTGATTCAGACCAGGTTACATAGATGTGTTCATTTGTTTTTTCCAAAGTGCTTTTTGTGCAAATTGTTTTATTCAGTGCCACTGCAGTTAACAATGACACAGAAGACATGGACCCTATCCTCTAGGAAATCACAATTGGTATTGTAAGGAAAAGAAAATGTAGTGAGTATATTTTAATATTTTCTAAGGGCTGCTATTTTGGAACTGACTTTGCATTGGCTATTCACTTTACTTATAGAGCATATATTGGCCACATTCATATACATGCATTTTCATCAGTCTATTTTACAGCTGGAAAATCAGAAAACAAAAAATTATAAACATGGCTCAACAAAATACTGATATTTCCTTAAAGCCTTCAAAATGAATGAAGAGGTAGGTAGGTGGGAACACACAGGATTGCAAGCAAGTTGTAGTTGAATGGCAGGATAGAGAAGTAATTCAAAGAGTAAGATTATCATCTAAATTGAGCTTAAAATCCCTACTACATAACCAATCACAAACAAAAACATGTTCAAATGCATTGAGTCAATTCTCTCTGAAGAAAATCCACTCAAGGTCCATACAGAGTGAAAGCTATAAACTGTTGAACTACCGCAAGAAATTATCTCCTGAGATCTTTACACATGTGTACACATTTGGCTTTTGTGCAGCCCATATTGAAACCAGAAACTGACTGCTGGATAATCATATTTGTAATTATACTCCTGAAGTTGAATAGCATAATACAAAAGGGTTTTATTTGTGAGCACAGTCTTGCATTTTAATCCAATTCTATTTAATACGAAAGGCCCACAGTGGCCACCAGTAATGGACTCATAGGTGCAAAGACTGGAGATCTCAAAAACATATCTAGTCTTTTTTTTTTTTTGGTCGTACTAGCCAGAATATAGGATACATAGATGTATCCCCAGAATTCTTCTGTCACCCCTTAAAATACAGCTGGGAAAGACAATGGCATTCATTACATAGTGACAGCAATGTAATTCTCCAGTTCCCTTGAAATAGTGAGGAAGGGAAAGTCGCCTGGCTCTCACACAGCCCTCTTATCTTAATGAAAATCACGACTAAGTAGCTCTGCCACAGTGGCCACTATGCTCAGGAGAGTCTCATGATAACCTACTCAATCTCTTTCCAAGTCCCAAAAAAGAAAGTTAATTCTCCACCTTCACATGCATAGAAAAAGATTTCTAGCTGAGCACTCAGATTTTGCAGTTACATGACTTCTGGTACATGTAATGAACAATATCACAGACTAGTGACTGGGAGTCAGGGTTCCCAGCTAATAAAATGCCAGTAGAGCTCAGTCTTATTGGCAGCTCTCCAAGCCAGTGGCTGCCACCAAATCTCCCTCACTTGGGCCCTCAAGAATCTCTAGTAGTTGGAGAGCAACTGCAGCAGCAACCCCTCCCTGAACCCACTCTGGGATTGAGGTCAGCAGTCTCTCCACCTATCCCCTCATGACCTCCTGCATCTGGACTTCTAATATACACCCCTTCTGCCCCACACCCCAACACACACACATACTATTATGCTATCGTAGTGCTTATGAGCAAAGCCATTCCTTCATACAAAATTATTTGGGAACCCCCAGGATAACATATAAACATATTACAGAGAAACTGTAGATACACATTTTAATGGATCAACATAGGAGAATATGTGCACTGACAGATTCAATAAAATTCTAAAGATAATCACCAATTGAAATTCTTCAAATAATTTGGACTTGAGGCCTTGGAAATTGTATATAACAGTGAACGGTGAAACTTGAGGGAATGAGAGGACACGTCCTGAATTATATTAAATGCACACCTACACCCTCTTCCTTAAACAATCAAACAGGTTGCAAGGGACTGAAGCCAAAGTCATAAGACAAAGTCATAGAAAATATAAGAATAAAAAGTAAGGAACAACACATATTGAACTGACAGCTTATTCAAGTTGTAGGTGGGAAGTTATGTGCTCAAATAAAAACCAGAAAGAGAAAACAAAAAGACCTATTGGAAAGACAGCAGACTTCTACCTAACATTTCTGTCACTAGGGGAATAAAGCCTCCATGTAGGAATTCTATACTCACTGACTAATGAATTGAATTAATATTTTTCACTTGAGGTGGTCACACAGATCCTCTGGTGTGCAGATAGGCAGCAGGACATAGCAGAATATGCATGGTCTTAGAATGAAGTCCCGGTTCCCATAGAGCAGATATTTTCAATCCTGCTGCACATTACAATCACCTGGGAGGTTTTAAGTAGGCACATGCCTGGGCTCCACGCCCAGATATTCTGATTCACTGGGTGGGGCCTAGGCATCTAAGTACTTTTTAAAACTCCCTGGGTGATTCTAATGAGCACTCCTATTTGAAAATCTCTGCCCTAGAGCAGCAATTCCTAAAGTGTGGTCCCTTGTTCTAACAGCATCAGCATCACCTGGGAACTTGTTAGAAATGAAAATTCTCTAGCCCTACTCCAGACTCACTGATTCAGAAACTTGGGGTAGGGCTCAGCAAACTCTTAACAAGTTCTCCAGGGGATTCTGATACACCCTAAACTTGGAGAAGTACTACAATAGAACAATGGTTCATGAAAATTTGGTTTGTACAAGAATAACCTTGAAGTCCTGTTAAAATGCAGATCTCATTTAGTAACTCTGAGGTAAGGCCTGAGATTCTGCATTTCCAACATGTTGTCAGGTACTACCTAAAAATTTTGAGTAACAAAGTGTCTTAATTTATTTTCTGTTGCTTATAACAGAATACCTGAAACTGGGTAATTTAAAAAGAAAAGATATTTATTTCTTACAGTTTGGGAGGCTGGAAAGTCCAAGGTCAGGCCTTACCACATCTGGTAAGGCCCTTCTTACTGATAGGGACTCTGCATAATCCCAAGGTAGTTCAGGGTACCGCATGGTGAGGGGGGCTGAGCATGCTAATGTGCTGGCTCAGATCTCTCTTCCTCTTCTTATAAAGCCACCAATCCCACTCTCATGAAAACCCATTAATCCATTAACCCATTAATCCATGAATGGATTAATCCATTCATTAGGGCAAAGCTTCATGACCCAATCACCTGTTAAAGGCCCCACCTCTCAATACTGCCACACTGGGGATTCAATTTCAACTTGAATTTCTGAGGGGGCAAACATTCAAACCATAGCACAAGGCTGTATAGAAGAATTGCTTTCCAACTTTTCTGTGCAGAAGAATGAGCAGTGTGCTTCATATAAATTCAGATTTCCTGGTCCAAAAGTTATGGAATTGGCATGTGGGAGATAAGGCCTAAGAGTGAATTTTAACAAGGAGCCCAGGTGGTTCTCCTGCAGGATGTCCTTAGGCCACATTTTGAAACATTGACCTAAAAGCAAGCTCTGAGATTTGACATAGGGCAAATCACTTGATCTATGTTCCCATTTCCTCATCTGTGGAATGAGGCTCATACATCCTACCCTGACTACGTAGCTCTTAGGCAATGAATTGGGCTACTACTTGGTTAAGTCTGTGGTAGTCCATTGTCATTTATCATGATCCATCCAGTTTTTGTAAGTGCCTGGCTGGTGAATTAAATGGGGATATGATGGGACCACCACTCTTGCATTTTTTAAGTCTTTGAAGGTGGCACCAATTTGCCATTTCTTGCATGAAATGAAGTATTTTTTATTTACTATTTTGGAGGATGAGCTGCAGTGGTGGGGGACAATTAGCAGAGAATGATACAGCTGTCAACCATCTGCAGTTGATATTCCCAGCAGCTGTGGGATGAGTGCAAGAACCCTTTAAGAAGAGATCTGAGTGGAACACCATAGTATCCACCAAGTTAACCAGTACGGCACATCAGTGTATGTATGTATGTATGTGCACATGTGAACGCACATGCCTGCAGGTGCTTTGTTTTAAGAGGAGTCTTTGCTTCCATCTGTGCAATTAAGATGGCACAGCCTTCTGAGTGATTCCAAGTTTTGATGTAGTTTAGATCACAGGATATGGCGCAAGAAGTACTGATCCTGGAGGTTCAAGAAAGTAGCTGTTGTTACCCTTAAGGGGCCATTCCACAATGAAATGGGTACTGCAAGTTCTCTTGCACTTTCACAATTCTGGTAGCTGGCTGAGTCCCAAGTTGTTTTTTTCTTTGATCCCTGGTGTGGATTGCTTGGAAAATTCACCTATATTATCTCAGTTGACCTTAGCAACAATTCTCTGAGGTAGTCAGGGTAGGAATTATGAGCCTTATTTACCATTTGCCCCCTATTGAGACATGGCTCCATCTTCCCCATTACTATCAACAAGCTCCATGACAGCCTTTCCTACCATCAGCTATAGTCTGTAGAGGAAAATCACCACTGAATGTCTGAATGATGCCATTACCCCTCTCACCAACATATTCCTGATAGCCTTGCCCTCAAATATAATTCTCTGGTAGGTCTGGTCTCATCTATCCATTTCTGCATTCCTACTTTCCTAAGCCTTTTAATCCTTTTGTCCACTGTCCACTTTTAACACTTCAAAACTGTTCAGCATGGGCCATTGCTTTCTCTAAGTTTATGGAAAGTGTCTTAGCAGTGAGTTTGTACCATTCCCTGGAGTTCTTGCTAGGGTGTTGCTATGGACTAAATGTCAAGGTCTCCCCAAAATTCGTATGTTGAAAACCTAATCACCAATGTGATGGTATTAAGAGATTGGGCCTTTGGAAGGTGATAAGATCATGAGGGTGGAGTCCTCATTAATGGGATTAGTGCTCTTATAAAAAGAGGTTGCAGAGAGATGCCTTCTCCTTTTCTACCATATGAGAACACAGCTGGAAGGTACCACCTATGAACCAAGAAATAGGCTCTCACCAGATGCCAAATCTGCCAGTGCCTTGATCTTGGACTTCCCAGCCTACAGAATTGTGAGAAATAAATTTCTACTGTTTATAAGCCACCAAGTTTATGGTATTTTGTTATAACAGCCCAAAAGTACTAAGATGGGTGTTAAATCCAGTATTCTGCTCAAAGTCAATAACTCTTTATCATCTAGTCTTATCCTCAAATATCCTTGGTCAAGGATCTTCAAAATCTGGTCACATAGGTATTCCATCACCTCCTGTTGTTACATGCTAGCTAATTCTTGTAGCTTCTTTGAGATATAGTATCATACCTCTATTATCTTACTCAGTAATCTCCAGGTGGATTATGCTGTGACATAGCCCTATTTACCAACCTGGTAGCCAGAAAAGGAAAAGTGGTGAATTCTGATGAGGTCCCTATTGCTTTGCATGAGAAAGGCCTCTGCAGTGTTTTCTGGCACAGAAGTGGTTGGAGGAGAAAGATAACAGACAATGGGGGCGGGGTGGGGAGTTCACTGCTGCAGTCTGTGAGGGTTAAGTAGAGTCTGGGAATCCAAAATAGTACGTACAACCATATGTCCCCATGTGGTGTGTCAGAGTGCCAGGTTTTTCTAAATAGGTCCCTGCCGTTGGTATACCAGACCTATCTAGACTGAACTTTGAATCATCTTTGAAGCTCAGTGACTCCAACTCAGTGGTTCTCACAAGAAACTTTTCCCTCCAGGAAATATTTGGTAATCCCTAAAGTCATTTTTAATTGTCATAATGGGGTTGCAGGATATAAGGGCCTCTTTGTCAGCTGTCAAAGAGGTCCTTTAGTCTTCATACTTAGTTTTCCACTGTTAACTGATATTATCTATTCATTATCCCTCTTTGGGGCACCAGTGAAACTTAAAAGCAAATTTTCACCGCCCTTTTATTAATTTTTGTTTCAAACATTTCAAATGCCTGGATCATTGTACCCGTTATGACATTTCATCCCACTAAAATTCTCCCAAGTCACCACTGGTGAAATTTTTAGCAATCGGTCCTGTCTCTTAAACTAGGGACCATCTGTCTTCCAATACATCTTAGGATAGGATCCTCCTTGCTAGCCACTCATTGAGTGATTCACTCCCAAAACTACCTCACTGCTTGTTTTCTTAGACTACTTCTGTTGCCACTGTATCAGTTTGGTCCTCCAGGAAGCTGATAACAAGACAGAATTAGGAGTACCAAACACGTAGTGGGGAGTAACACTTTTGAAAGGAAACAGGAGGAAGTAGGATTGCATAGGGAAAAGCCTTACAGCATGATACAGAACTCACTCGTCATTCTCCTTGACATACTGTTGCCAGCACAACAGGTTGCTCCGGAGCAGAGTTTGACCTTTAGAAGAGGCCCACTTCACGTGGAAATGGCTAAGCCCTTATAGTACAGTCATGCTCTGTCATTGGCTGGGGCCACCCAAGAAGCACATAATTTATACTCAAAAGGGAAATGTGAAGGAACTAACAGCTAGAAGCTGTTGGCTTACCATATTCCTCACATATCGGCAATGTGTCCTTTCTTGAAGGAGGATCTGAGTGGTGGATCTCCGTGTCTCCCAATATGGTAATCAGGGGCTCAGGGATCAGGATCTGTATCACTCCACCAGGCAAGCTACCTCAACCAACAAAGGTGCTAGCTGCCAGCGAGAGGGACCTGGAATATTTGTTGGAGAAGAAGGACTATATGTATCAGTTTTAGTCTCAAGATCAAATGCAGCAGCAGGGCTGTAGTTTGTCCTTCTCACCCTTCTCTCATAAAGTACTCCAGGAAATAAGATCAACAAGACCAACCAGATTTCTGGACAAACAGTCCCAGATGGGGCAAACTTACTACAAGGGTCGCTATAAAGAGCACTGTAAGAGTGAATACCGCTGTGCTCTACTGATATTCTCTTGGCTTATATACTGTAAGGGGGAAGGGGGATGGAGTCATCAGATGCTAATGACCGACAGCTGAGCCCCTCACTGATTGTTCTTCTTGACTGAAAGGAATTGACTCAACCTAAGCTCACATCCCCTCCCAAGGGTTGTCTCATAGTTAATGGCTGGCTGAGAAAGAGATACAAAGCTTCAGCCCCCTTACCTCAATTTGGGACAACTCTGAAGCCCGTCTCTCCTCCAAAATTCTCTATAAGGTTGCCTGTGGCTTTAGGTGTAACCTTGTGGTACATCAGCTTCTCCCTCTGCTCAGCTCTGCCTTCCTCATTTCCTTGCAGGTGAATCTCACAAGAGCATTCTGCAATAAACCCGCACCCAATTCTCCATCTCAAAGTCTATTTTCAGGGAACACATTCTATAATATTTACTTATGTGGATGTCAGCTGCTGTACTTAATTTATTCTAGTAAATAAACTATTCTTTCCATTAAAAAGGTATATGCAATCAAAGTAATGCTACCTTCTTTTCTCTATCCTAGGATCCAAGCACTGTTTTAATACGAAAGTAACAAGTATCTTAGTTTGTTCAGGATACTATCATGGAATGTCACAGACTGGTTGGTTTAAGCAACAAACATTTATTTCTCACATTTCTAGGGGCTGGAAATCCAAATCAAAGTGCCAGCAGATCCAGTATCTGGTGGAGGCCCACTTCTTGGTTTGCAGATGACTGTCATCTAGTTGTATCCTCACAAGGCAAAGAGCAGAGAGAGGAAGCAAGCTTTCTCGTGTCTCTTCTTATAAGGGCACTAATCCCGTTATGCGGGCACTACCCTCATTACCTAGTAATTATCTCCCAAAGACTTCATCTCCAAATACCATCACATTGTGAATTAGGGTTTCAAAATATGAATTTTGGGGGGACACAAACATTCAGTCCATAGCACCAAGTATGATATAAAGTCTATGCCTACAGACTTCAGTATAATTTTTAACCTATCCTTTCTTTTTTGAGGGCAATTTTGATCCTAGGGAATCTTTTCCTTCTACTGTAAAAATATTATATGTCAGTTGATATGTTCTAATCCATACATGGGAAGTTCTGCAAATGGCTGAGAAATTTTCATTCAGGTAGAATTTGTCTTCCTAAACAATTAATATTTCTTATGTTTTATCTCATACTTGGAGTGTGCTGAAATATGAGTATAAGTACCATGAAGCAGAATATTCACCTGTTTATATTTGTAGGGGAAGAGGAGTGAGCAGTAGGAGTTGACCAGTACACCAAGGAAGAACTGGAAAACTATTTGTCAATGAGGATACAATAATAAAGGGGAAGGAAAACTGCCACTGCATGGTTTTTATGTTATCTATAATTTACATTAAAATACTGCAGCATAGACAGTGTGACATACATGTGTGTGACTTAGCTTTAATCTTTAGACTAAGGAGGAATTAAACTAGAACCTGAAGCAAGATTAACTAGTTTAGATCCCTCAGTATGCAGAGGGTCAACTGAAAGCCAGTGAGATGTAGGGCCTTGTCTAAAGTCACAAATCCAGTCACTAGTGGGACCAGGATAAGAATTTGGATCCCATATTATCCAGTGCTTCTGCAATATTGCAGAGACTATTCACAAAGTTTGGATTTACCAAATGCATAGATACCAAGAAGCCAGAAGCCAGAAGAAATAGGTAACACTGCATGCAACCAATAAATGTCTTTAGCAGTCATTTTTAGAGGGCAACTTTGAACATAGAAACAAATGGGCTTGAAAACAACCTTTAGGAACCTGGAACATAAGCTGTTCATAAGTAGGAGAACTGCTATATATTCTATGTGATAGATATTGTAGTTCTTATTCCAGTGCATTCAACTTCTAAGAGCCATGGAAGGTAATTAAATCCATAACTCATGCACATATCAAGTATTCATATTGTAAATCTTGAAAATCAATTTTTAAAATAAGAAAATTAGTTACTAAGGAAGTATCATAATTAACTTCAAGAATTCACCATTAAAATGGATTGTTTTTCTATGCTGATATTATCAGCACTAACAATTATCATAGTGAACCCAGACCTTCATAATATTATTAATACTTTGGACAAGAGGAGTTTGCCTAGCAGCATTTCTTGCAACTGCTCCAGCTCTTTCACTTTTGCAGTATCTAAATTTAAGTCATGTTTTCCTATATTCTATTAAGGTATCTAATATTTTTCTTGAGCTGAGGCAACTTTTGCAAACAATGTCAGCACATTTAATCATATACTTCTCATAAAATAAAAATTAAGACATTTTCTCACGCAATAATCCTCCCTCCACCCCAAATTGGTTTTCTTTCCTGTTCTGTAGCAATAACCCAAGCAACATTTTTCAAAGTGAACAGGTTTCATTTAGGCCAAACATGCTTCATCTTCACAAAGCAAACTCAAATTAAAGCAAAGTGCGACTACCTGTCGTTGGATGAGCAGACTTGACCAGGTTACAAGTTACTTCTGACCTTGCTCACAAGAGTTTCAGGAATCTAGAGCTGTGACTACAACATTTCTGCCTCTTTTTCCCTTTTTGGAAAGGGTTAAAGCACAAATGAGAACAGAACTTCTAAATATAAGAACAACCTGTTAAAGTACTTACAAGTCACTCCTAGATTTTTCCCTCTAAATTATTCTCTTACACACAAACTCCTGAGAAAACCTCACTGACATCTACTTATAGGAAATACAGTCAGCTCTCCTTATCCATGGGTTATGCATCTGTGGGTTCACCCAACTGAGAATGGAAAATACACAACATGTACACACTTCTTTTTTTTTGTCATTATTCCCTAAACCATAAAGTATAACAACTATTTATATAGCATTCATGTTGCATTAGGTATTATGTAATCTAGAGATGATTTAAAATATACAGGAGAATATGCATAGGATATATACAAGTACTACACCATTTTATATCAGGGACTTGAGCATCCCCGGATTTTGGTATATGAAGGGTGTCCTGGAACCAATCCCCCGTGGATACTGAGGGATGCCTGGACCCCTCATAATATTCTAAGTATTTTAATACTTAGAATAAAACTATTGCTATTCTAAGGCAAGAGTGATATCAGACTATGATTCATGTACATACCTGGCTGAGGAATTGTCTGGTGTGTGTGGGGGATGTAGTATTTAATCAAAAGGCAAACATTTTCTTACAAATGTTTATATGAAGTACACAACATTCTTCTCTCAAATATTTGCCTACACTCTTTTCCCAAGGACATTGCCGTTTCTTTAATAAAGAAACAATTATCAACATTTAAATGTAGCCAAAACACCTGGACAAGTGCTGCTGTTTCCAAAATATAATACAGAAGAATTTGGCAAGGTAATACAACTCTACTTTCTGTACTATTTTAATACTGTGTGCAAAAATTTTGTTTTTTTTCTAAAGGGCATTAAGAGTAAACAAATAGCAAGTCAGTAAAATTGCAAGGCACTTCCTACTTGTCCCTGCCCCACCAACTTTTACCATTCCCTGCAGAGAATATATAGAAAAAGGATAACCCAAGGTTGAAATCAGGATAATCATTTGAAAGAGGAGTCCATAATATAAGAATTTTATAATAGACATTTGGTGCTGAAACTCCCTCTCATAACATTTCATGTCTGAAGACATGAAGTTGTGGACTCTTTGGGAGTAGAATCAAGTACAGAAGAAGCCCTCTAGGCTATCTTATCTGAGGGCCTAGAATAACAGAACTCTTTATTTTGGCCTCAGCAGTACTATGACATGTAAGCGTGGGATTTCCCTAAATTTAGAAGTCCCCTGGTATTCTTTGTTTGACTGTAAGACACCTTGCTTAGTGGCTGCTAGGACGGCTGTCAAGCAACAGAATCCTTGGGATATAGGAAAGCAACTACAGCAACAGCAGGGAACTGGGTCATATGTAGATTAAAAGAAGCTTCCAGAAAAAAAGGACAAGTTCTAACCCTGACTGCCACTTATTTATATTGCATCTTCCCCAACTTCTTGCGCTATAAAACCTGGCCTAAATATATAGGCCTCAGAATAGCTATAAGATCAAATAAGATGATCTATGTAAAGGTATCCTTTGTAAAGTTCTTTTTAAAATGTAAAGGGCTAGAAAAATATGTTATAGTAATTATTGTGTTATTGTCCTTACTGAATTAGCTCTTCTACTTCATTTTTCTCCAATTCCCATGTAGATGTTATCAATGTTTTACAATAGCTAGATGACCTATTTCTAAAGTGTGGGTTTATTAGGCTGCAGTATTCACCAGCATTCATAAAATTTTACACTTTTCACTTTTTTTTTCATTTTCAATGTGAAAGAGTTTTTCTGAAAATATTCCTGAACCTCTGACACACTTAAGGAATTATCTTTTGGATTCAGGTAAACAGTCAATGCTAAAGACAGAGTTCCTCAGGAAAGACCCAATGGCTCGCAGCGGCTGGGCACCACTTCCAGAGAGTGAGTAGGACCCAGTAATTTGCGTATTTAACAGGAATCACCACCACTCCTTTTTGCTGCAGGAGATTCTTTACCAGTAAGTTCTCAAACTTACTTGATGATAAGAATTGCTCTAGGTGCTTAATAAATAAACAGAGAACCAGGCCTTTTCCTGGACAATCTGATTCAGTAGGTTTGAGTTAAGGCCCAGGAATTTGTGTTTTTAACAGACACCTCAAGTGATTATTAGCATGGACACACTTCTTTAGACCATACTTTGAAAACGACTGGTGGGGAAACCATTGTTCATTCCAAAAGTAAGGGCACAGTTTGGAACCCTTTCAGCATTAACCCTTACTAAACAGAGTTAATATAACCATTTATCATCCTTGCATGTGCTGTTCAAGAAGAGATAATTTTCAGTGAAATATTACTTGACCAATGAGAGACACTGTATATTTAACAGTAAGTAGATGATATAAAAACTGGGATTAGATACTGTCATCAACTCTAGACAGCTCTGTCTTATAGCAGCATTTTACCTGATACTCACTTTCCTGTCCAGGTAGATTTGTCTCAATTTTATTTGTCCCCATTACAAAAATCTCACAATATCTGGCATGATTAGCAATCATTGCTCCACAAGAAAAGTCACATTTTACTTCGACTTAAATTAGAAACATTGTGCCATTGGGAGTCTTATAGTGGTTTATTTGAACAAGTCAGGTATGAAAAAAGGTCAAGAGATAAAAATCTTTTTAATTGCTGCAAGCTGGGTGATAGAAAACTCTATAAAAGAAGTTCAGCTGCTTCCGACAGAGGAGGTGGAAATGTTGAAGGGAACTGTAACTCTGAGTCATAGAATGGCTAAATATATTTTGTGCCACAGGAGAAGGAAATGTCTTTCTGAATGGTATGAAAAGACTCCAATTGGTATGAAAAGACAGTATGTGCTGTAGGTGCACGGCTCCGCAACTGTTTGAAAGCATATGAGAATAAAAGTATAATATGAAAGTCTCTAGACACTTGTTTCATGGATGGCTTTCCAAAAGTGACTATCCTCTTCTGTATTTATTGCTTTCACTAAACTCTTCCACACCTTGGCAGGATCAGCGAGCTATCCCTGACCGCATGATTAACAGAGGTTTTCTCAGATAGGCTGTGCATCAGGGAGGTAGCCAAAGCACGTAGGAAAAGTCACAGACAGGAGAAAAATGATGAAGCTTCAGTTGGCACTGCAGGCCTTATTCTTATCTCTAGAGATAGTACTGATTTCCAAAGAACTGGAGGTTATAAATGAGTCAGCTGACAGATAACAGCTAATAGGTCAGTTCCTGCAAAATAGCACATCATGGCACAGCCTAACACTTGCATCCTTTGCCACTTTGTGTTTCCTTTATATATATTTTATACTATTTTGTCCTATCATAAAAGCAACACTTGAACATTGTAAAAAATTTGGAAAACAGAGAAAAATTAGAAGGAAAAATAATACCGCTGTAATTAGTCATTTTAGACAAACTGCTAAAACCAACTGTGTTCAGTGAAGTGACACGGGAAAGATCCACCACATTCCGAGAGTTGGAGGCAAGAGAGGCAGCCTGAGGGGGTAAAGAAAGTATTCATTCTTGTCCCTATATTGCTCTGTTCAGTCTCCCTGCTCATCAACCTTAACTACTGCTATTCCCACCCCCAAAGCCTTCCTCTATGTCCTTTGGAACTCCCAATCTATGTTCAGCAAGTTCTTCTAAATCCTAAACCAGTGCTTCACATTAATGTGCAGTTGAATCACCTGCATATCTTGTTAAAATGCAGATTCTGATGCAGTAGGTCTGGGGTGGGGCCTGAATTTCTGCATTTCTACTTAGCCCCCAGATGATGACAATGCTGTTGATCAGTGGGACAAATTTTGAGTAGAAGGTCCTAAACCACTTGTCAATTGATAATGTCACCACTTCACTTGAACCTGGCTGTACTCTGAAGATACTACCTTACCTTCAATCCATTCAAGTGGAGGCTATTTTGTCTGTCACACCCCACATTCCTCAAGTGCCATTTCCAGACAATTATCTTCATCTACGTCTCTTGTGGAAAAAATAAAAGCTGGTTCCTTTGAGGTTCATGTCTTCCAGTTATGCGAACCTCTCTCCATCTTCATGGCAATCATTCACCAACTCCTTGTCACTTTTCCTCATTCATTGAAGACTCCGGCACCTAGCACGAGATGCAATAGGGTAAGAGACAATAAGAAATTTTATAAGATTAGCTGAGTGTTTCTGGAGAAATTCACAAAACCTGCCTGCCAGATGTATATCACAATAAATTCCTAGTTACTACCTAAGAGATAAATATCTGCTCACAAAAATGTGTTCTACCCTTTACAGTACAGAGTTTGAAAAAGAGAAAAGCAGCCCTGATATCAGAGAGCTGACCTGGTCCTACCAGCTCAGCCTGGTTGTTGCTAGAAGCTGGCTTGGCACTAACAGCAAGGCCTCAGTGTTCTCCCATGGAACATGAACAATTTCACAGAACATCAGCAACAAACAAGACCACTCTGTGACCATGATGCATCAGGACAAAAATAAGACCACTCCGCAGTTGTGAACACAGACAAAACATGAACATAGTGCAAGTCACAAAAATTTCCAAGCATCTCCCTATCCTGACTAATGTGAGTTATTACTGCTTTTTCACCAACTGCAGTCCTAGCCTGCTCTAGTTTTCACTTCCAGATAAGATTTACTAAGATACCCAATCATAAAACTACCCCTGCTTTCTGAGAGCACCCAATCCGGGGTAAAGTCCTACTTCCTTAAACCTTCCTCCAAATCTCCTAATTCAATCCCCAAACTAATAATAAGTCATATCTAACACCCTCTTCCTCAGGCACCCCATGGTTCCCCATGGTGTGCATTCTCCCCTGCTTCATGAATAACAAATCCACCCTGTTCAACTACAATTGTGTTCCTAGTGGTCTTTGGCATTGGCAGGTTGTATCTGAGAAGATTTTGCCATGCACAGTGTCGCTATGTGATTAGTTCTTGCCATTAGGATGTGAGTGGAAATAATATATGCCACTTCTGGGCCAGGATTTTAAGAAGATGGTATGCCAACTCCATGCTCTTTTTCCACTTCTACTGGCTGGATGAAAATAACCATGGGGAATGGCAAAGACATAGAACAGAAGAGAGCATTCCTCCGCCTACCAAAAAACAGTCCTTACTCATGTGCTCTAGACCCTATTGCATTCTGCCTTTTCAGGTACTGTCTATGCTCCATCAGTTACCCCTTGTCTCTCATGCCTCTTAATCCTCTCCCTCTTTCAACTGCAGTCTTCCCATCGGTATTTAAAAATACTATAGTACCTCCCACTTTAAAAACTCCCTCTGGCTACCACTCTATTTCTCAGCTCCACTTCACAGAAATAGTTTCTGATGTGATTTATCTATAATTGCTGTCATTCCCTTCCAGTTCACTTTCCATCTCCAGTTAGGATTTCGCCTCTACCACTCCATTTCAAAGTTGTCTGTGGATGTAGCCAACTACTTAGCTTTGGCCAAATCCAGTAATTACATCTCTATCTCTCCTTTGTTGACCTCTCAGAAGCATTCCATGTAGTTGCCCAGTCCCTGTGTGTTAAAATACTTTCTTCTTTTGGCTTTTTTGACCCCACACTCTTCTTGTCCTCCAACCTCACTGGCCATTCCTTCTCAATATCCTTTGATGGTTTTTCATCATCTTCTTCTCAACTTCTAAATATAGGAATATCCTAGACTATTCTATGGGGAAAGAACAATCTTTCAAAAAATGTTGAAAAAACTGGATATCCATGCAAAAGAATGAAGCTGGACTCTTATATTATACCATATACAAAACTTAATGCAAGATGGATCAAAGACCTAAACATAAAAGCTGAAACTATAAAACTCTTAGAATGAAACACAGGGGAAAGCTTCATGATACTGGAATTTTCAATGATTTCTTGGACATGACACCAAAAGCACAGACAACAAAATAAAAAATTGGTAAATTGGACTTCATCAAAATTAAAACTTTTGTTCATCAAAAACACTATCAACAGAGTGAAAAGGCAACCCACAGAATGGGAAAAATATTTGTAAATCATATATCTAAATAAGGGATTAAATATCCAGAATATATGAAGAACTTTTACAACTCAACAGCAACAAAAAATACAACCTGATTATAAAAAGGGCAAAAAACTTGAGCAGATATTTCTCCAAAGAAAATATACAAATGACCAATAAGCATATTAAAAGATGTTCAAAATCACGAATTATTAGGAAAATGCAAATCAAAACCACAATCAGATAATATTTCACATCCATTAAGATGGCTATTATCAATAAAACAGAAAATAACAAGTGTTGACGAGGATGAGGAGAAATTGGAACCATTGTGTATTGCTGGTGGGAATGTAAAATAGTGCAGTTGCAGTGAATACAGTATGGCAGTTCCTCAATTAAACATCAAATCACCATATGATTCAGCAATTTCAGTTCTGGGCATATACCAAAAAGAATGGGCAGCAGGGACTCAAACAGATATTTGTGCACCATGATCATAGTAGCATGAGTCACAACAGCCAAAGGGAGAGAACATCCCAATTATCTATCAATGGATGAATGGACAAACAAAATGCAATATATTGTTCATGAATGGAAATAAATGGAATATTATTCAGCCCTAAAAGTGAATGAAATTTTGACACATGCTACAACATGGGTGAAGCTTGAAGACATTACATTAATACTAACTGAAATTAACCAGACACAAAAGGACAAATATTGTATGATTCCACTTACATGAGGTATCTAGAGTAGTCAAATTAATGGAGACAGAAAATAGAATGGTGGTTTCCAGGGAATTGCAGGGAGGGAGGAATGGAGAGTCAGTGTTCAGTGGGTACGGAGTTTCAGTTTGGGAAGATGAAAAAATTCTGGAAATGGATGGCGATGATCGGTGCACAACAATTTGAATGTACTTAATGTCACTGAACTGTACACTTAAAAATGGGTTCAAACTATAATTATGTTATGTATATTTTATAGAGAGAAATATATATATTCCTAAATACCACAGGGATCAGTTCTGGGCCTTCTTTCTTCAATATCTACACTCGGTCTTCTCTCCCTGGATGACCATATCCATTCACACAGCTTTAAATACCATCTATATCAGCAAGACCTATTGATTATAAATATATACACATATTTATTAACATATATTTATATATATCTAATTCTCCTAACCCAGTTGCCACCATCATAGACCAGGCCACCATGAAGTCTCATCAGTCCTACTCTGTCTGCATTCTAGCTCCCAGTCCAATCAATTATCCACTCAGAAGCAGAAGTGGTGTTTTTGTAATACAAATTGTACTTTCATTCCTGGCAGAATTGTGAATTTGATACTCTAAAAGGCCTTCCCACTGTAGTATAACTAGACCTTGTATAAAATGTTCTGTTCAATGTATTTCTGGGCTCACAGAGAATACGGGATACTTTCCAAGGGCTTAAAAAGTAAAAGATAAGAAAGCAAAAGAAAAAAAATGAGCCAAAACCTAGACAGAAGCAGGCCTTAATCAAATGACAGCATTAGGGTTGTCCTGGTAGCAAATACCTACATGGATGCTGGGATCTAGAAATTAAACTTTGACCCACTACAAAGTGTGGTGGTGAGAAGGGAGTAAATTTGAGAATGCCTTAAAAGTCGGTACCTTAGAAGAAGGCTAAAGAGGACCCTGTTAGGAAGCACATCTTGGCTTTCAGTATAAGCATAATGCAATTTCTTACTGGATGAAAATGTCTCCAATATAGGCCCTCTGAATTACCACAGATAGTATCAACCAAATATGAGTCCAATTAAATATCACTTAACACACAAGGAAACGACTGTCCATCAGTGATAGTCATCAAAAGCAGTGAACTAGAGATGTAATTAACATGCCAACAGCTTCATATATTGGAATTGGAGATACAGAATATAAAATAACTATGATTGAAATGTTTAGAGAAATAAGAAATGAAAGTAAAAGTGAGAAATCAAAAATAATAGGACTCAATTTTTTAAACAAAAAAAGTAAAATCAGTGCAATTAAATCTCAATGGATTGGACAAATAGCAGCTTAAATGCATTTTCAGAGAATTAGTGACCTGAAAGATAAATCTGAAAAAAAATGCATACCATAGAGCCTAAGAAAAAGACAATAAGGTACAAAATGTAAAATACAGGTTCAGAGAGGTGGAGAACAGAATAAGAAGTCCCAATATACATGTCTCCCAAAAGGAAAGAATAGAAAAGATGAGGGAGAGGAGACATTTCAAAAGTTGATGACTGAAAATTTTTTATAACTGCTGAATCTACAGGTAAAAGAACAACAATGTATACCAAAAGAATATTACCCAAAAAATCCACACCTGGACACCTAGTAGACACCTAGGGAAAAGAGAAGCTTAAAAGCACCTAGATTTAAAAAAAAAAAAATGATGACCTACAAATAACAAAAATTGAGTTTGCCACAACATCAAAAACAGAAACTAGAAGACAGTAGAATAATACTTTCAGAGACTTGAAAGAAAATTACTGCTAACCTAGAATTGTGAACACGGTGCAATCATCATTCAAGAGTGAAGGCATTATTACTAGATTTATAAGACAGAAAAAAATAAGCTTCTATATAACAAATTTCAAATATCATGTAGTCTACATTCTCTGACCATTAATTCAATAAAGTTAAAAATCAACAACCAAAAGATCACCTTAAAAATCTTTAAAACATACTTCTAACCTCTTAGATCAAAGGAGAAATCATAATTAAAATTTTAAAAAATACTTGCTGTTGTCAACATTCAAATTGTTCTCTTCTAGCTTTTTGAAAATATACACTAAATTATTGTTAACCAGATTTTAAATATTCACAACAAAAAGAAATGATAAATGTTCAAGGTGATACATATGCTAATTACCCTGATTTGATCATTACACATTGTATACATGTATTGAAATATCACTCTCTAGCCCATAAATATGTACAATTATTATGTGTCCACTAAAAATAAAAGGAAAATAATTTTGGGAACTGAAGAGTTATATCATGTTCAATATGGTAGAGTAATTAGTTTGAACTCTTCTCACCAAGAAAACACAACAGGCCCAGATAGTTTGACAGATAGATCTTACCAAAATGTAAAGGAACACATCTAATATAAATTTTTTTGGAAGACAGAACTCCACAACTCTTTTTATCTGTTACTACTATAAACTTTATATAACAAGCAAACTAAACAAGGTCGGTATAATTAAAAAAAATTTTATGCTACTCTCATAAACACACATTGAATTGAGCACTGCAATTTCTGTGGTTTTGTTTTTGTATTTAAAAGGTACTAAATAATATATCATGTCAAATGTGGATTATCCAAGGAATAAAATATTTCAATGGAGAAGTCATATGATCACCAATAAATGTACAAGAAAGCCTTTTTATTTAATTAACTCCCATCCATGAACAAAAAAATGGATAACTGGATATAGAAGGGAATGCTTAACTTGATATAAATTGTATCTTTAAAGATCTATATACACAATGGAATACTATTCAGCCTTTAAAAAAGAAGGAAATACTGTCATTTGCAACAACATAGATAAACCTGAAGGACATTATTTTAAGTGAAATAAGCCAAGCACAGAAAGACAAATACAGCATGATCTTATTTATATGTGGAATATAAAAAAGTCAAACTCATAGAACTAAAGTAGAATGGTGGTTACCACAGCCTGCCAGACGGAGAGAAGGATGGAGATATTGGTAAAAGGGTACAAAGCTTCAGTTAAACGAGAGGAATAAGTTTTTGAGATCTGTTGCATAGCAAGGTGACTGCATTTAATAAAAACATACTGTATATTTCAAAATAGCTAAGAGAGTAATTTCAAATATCTCATCACAAAAAATGATATGTAAGTGAGGTGATGGATATGTTAATTAGTTTGATTTAATCATTCCACATTGTATACATATATCAAAACTTAACATTATATACCATAAATATTTATAATTATAATTTCTCAACTAAAAATAGTATTAATTTTAAAAATTATGTCTTTAAATAGGAACAAGAAAGGGGCACATCATTATTCACATCTTCAGCAACACAGTTGAAGTCCTAGACAAGACAATAAAATTAAAAAATTGAAGGTAAAAGGACTATAAAGGATAAATGAAACTGTTATTATTTACAAAGAATACAGTCATCCAAATGGGAAACCCCCAAAATAAAATGTATGGAGCAATCATTGGAATTAATAAAAGAACTCAGGCAAGATGGTTGATGAAAAAATTAATACACAAAAGTCACTTTTATTTTGTACTCAATAATAGAATGCAATTTTTAAATTCAAAAAGTAAAGTGAATAATTACCTTGGAATAAATTGAACACAGGGTGTGCAGGCAATTAAGTAGACAATTGTAAAACTTTAGAGTAAAACTTTAAAAATTGACTAGATAAATTAAAAGATATACCACACTTGTAAAAACACTCAATATCACAAGGACATCAAATCTCTGCAAATCAAGCTATTTAGTCGATGCAATTTCAATCAAAATCCCAAAATAATTTTTTTGTGGAATTTGACAAACTCTAAAATTTATATGCAGGAGGAAAGATGAAACACAAAAACCCAAGAATAAAGTGATGGAAATTTCCTCCAAGACTTTGACTTTAAGATTTCCTATTAAACTATAGAAAATAAGAAAATTTGTTACTGGTATAGAAGTAGACAAATTAATAAAGAAACCAAAAATGGTGCCCCCCATATCATAGAAAAGGATGGACTCTTAACTAACAACTGACGCTAGAACAATTTGTTTCCCATATGGAAAATCAATGAAATTGCATCTCTATCTCACATCTTACACAAAAAATCAATTCTAGATGGTAAAGAATTAAATTTAAAAGGCAAATCTTTAAAATTTATAGAAGGAAACATAGGAGCCAATTTTTGTGACCCCAGAGGAGGAAAGGATTTGTTGGAATACACACATATGCACGCACACACACAACACACACATGCAAACCATAAACAGAACACTGGAAAATTCAACTACTGATATGGTTTGGATATTTGGCCCCTTCAAATCTCATGTTGAAATGTGATCCCCAGTGTTTGAGGTAGGGCCAAGTGGGAGGTATTTGGGTCATGGGGGCAGATACCTCATGAATGGCTTGGTGTGTTCCCCATGATAATGAGTGAGTTCTCACTGTACTAGTTCACGTGAGAGCTTGTTGTTTAAAAGAACCTGGAACCATCTTCTCTCTCTCTTCCTCTCTCTCTCACCATGTGACGCACCTGCTCCCCCTTCGCCTTCTGTATTGATTGGAAGCTCCCTGAAGCCCTCACCAGAAGCAGATGCTGGTGCCATGCTTATACAGTCTTCAGAATCATAAGCCAAATAAACCTCTTTTCTTTATAAATTACCCATCCTCAAATATTTCCTTTATAGAAATGCAAAACAGACTAACACAATTACCTTAATGGCTATAACATTGCACAATCAAAAAAAGACATGAAAACATAAACTAGAAAAATATCTTTATTAATATGTGACATAATAAAGAACTACAAGATCAACGACTTAAATAAAAAAATAAATAAGATTTTTTAAAATGAGCAAAAACCAAACAGACATTCCGCAAAAGAGTGAGCATGGCCGATAATCATGAAACATGCTCAATCTCATTAGTGATCATGGAAATGCAAATTAAAATCAAAATGAGATAGCATTTTATCCCCATAATTAGGCAGAAATGTAAAAGTCTTACAACACGAATTGTGGGTGATCATCTGAAGCAAGAGGAACTAACACAGTACTGGTGGAAGTATTAAGTGGAAAACAATATGGCATTGTTTTGTAAAGCTAAACAAACTCACAGCTAAACAAACTCACAGACTTAGCAACTCCATTCCTAAGTTTACACCCTAGAAAAACTCTAAAAAACATAAACATAAAAACATAAAAAACATAAAAAACTGGAAATAACTCAAATGTCCACCAACAATAAAATGGATAAACTGTAAAATACTAACACCACAAAATATTATACACTGGTAAAAATGTATGACTGCAGCAAAATCATCAACATGGATGCATCCTACAAACACAATGTTGAGTTTTAAAAATTGAGTTGTATGAAGAGTATACATATGGTATGATGTCATTTTTATGACGCTCAAAAACAAAAAAAACTATATATTATTTAAATATTATGCATATATAGTAGAACTACTATTTAATTTAAAAGCCAAGAAATGATACTAACAAAATTCAGAGTAGTAGTAGTAGGGGTGGGATAGGAGAAGAGCATTGGGGAGGACTTCACAGGTAACAAAAAATAAAGGGTATTGGTCATTCTCTAGTTCCTAAATTGGGTAGTAGCTTCAGAGATATTCATTATTCATTTTATTATCATTTTCCCTAACTTACATATAAGTTACATAATTTTTTAAGACACAATACCTAAATGAAATTTAAATTTTAAAAATATATGTGCACAATGCGTATATATATGTATTTAAATTTGTATCATGTCACTTCCCTACTTGAAGCTTTTTTTTAATTTAAATATCATTTTATTGTGAAATATAAATATATACAGAAATGCCAAAATGTACATGAAAAAATAAGTAGAGGCAGTGATTTGTCACAAAGGAGCACCTGTGAAATCAGAAATCAATATCCAGGTGAGGATTTAGGTCAGGGGTCAGAAAACTTTTTATATAAAAGGCAGGATGGTAGATATTTCACTTAGTTGATTTGGTCCCTTCAGCAACTGCCTAACTCTGCTGTCTTAGTCCATTCAGTCTGCTGTAACAAAATACCATAAACTACATGGCTTATAAACAATAAAAATTTATTTCTCACAGTTCTAGAGACTGGGAAATCCAAGATCAAGGTGCCAGCCGATTCAGATTTGGTGTCTGGCGAGGGCCTGTTTCCTGATCCATAAATGGTGCCCTCTTGCTGTGTCCTCATGTGGTGGAAGGGACTAGCTAACTCTCTGGGGCCTCTTTCATAAGGCACAAATTCCATTCATGAGGGCTCCACTATCATGATCTAATCACCTCCCAAAGGCCCCACCTCCTAATAGCACCACATTTGCGATTAGGTTTCAACATATGCGTTCTGGGGTGACACATTTAGATCATAGCATTGTGAAAGCAGCCATAGGCAATAGTAAACAAATGTCCCTGCTTTGTTCCAATAAAACTTTATTTACAGATATAGGTACCCGACTATAATTTGCCAACTCCTGATTTAGAAGATTATCAACACCCAGAAGCCACCTCATGCTTGCTCCTCAAAAAGGGCAATATTATCCTGATTTTATGGCAATTACTTTCATACTTTTCTTTATAGTTCTAGTACCTAAGCATACATCCCTAAACACTAACTTTTTGCCTACTCGAAACTTTTCAATGGCTTTCCATTTTCCTCTCCACAGCCCTGAATTATCTAGCTCTCTAGCCCCTCCTGCACCTCCAGCTTCATCTCATTCCCCCTCCATTTTTAAAAATTTGTATTTTTAACTGGCAAATACTAATTGTATATATTTATGGGGTACAGTGTGATGTTATGTTACATATATACATTGTGGAACGATTATATCAAGCTAACTAACATATCTATCACCTCACATACTTTTTTTGTAGTGAGATCATTTAAAATCTATTCTTTAAGCAATTTTGAAATATACAATACATTGATACTAACTACAGTCACTATGCTGTGCAATAAATCTCAGAAACTTTTTCCTCCTGTCTAACTCAAATTTTGTACCCTTTGACCAGTATCTCCCCATTCCCCACCCCCAGCCTCCGGTAACCACCGTTCTACTCTCTAGTTATATGAGTTCAACTATTTTAGATTTCATACTCCCTTCTTTTTTACTACACGTTAGCCACATTGGCCCCTTTTTGGGTCCTAAAAGAGGCAAGATCTTCCCTGCCTCCAAGCATTTTTACTTAGTGTTCCCTCAGCATGGAAGACTCTTTCCACCCACATTACTTTTAGTTTTCAACTTAAACTTCTTTTTTCTCAAAAAAGACTTGCCTGACCATGCTCCTCTACCCTCTTTTTTGGATTTATATTAAGTCCTTTGTTATTCTCTCTTGTCAGTTTGAACTTATATATTTATGTGATGATTTCTTTATTGTTTGCCTCCTCCACTAGAGGTTAAGCTCTATAAGGAAAGCAACCATGGTAATTTTTGTTCACCATTGTTTCACCAGCAAGTAAAACTACATTCAGTCTCGAGTATACATGGGCAAAAAAACTGTTGGGTAAAATAAATAACTGAATGGATAAATAGCATGAATATTCTTTTGCAAAATAGGAGAAAGAATCATATAGCTGTAATATGTGTATACACATACACACATACATATATGTAGCTTCACTAAAGTGATTAGGAACAGATGAACTTAAAGTAAAAGGAAAATGATCACAGAACAAGACATGAGATGTGAGAAAGTACAGTGAGGAATTGTTAAACATGAGATCAATCTAAACACATATTATATAAAATAACTATAGTGATAATGACTAAATTCATAACACCAATAAAAAGGATGCAACAGAACCATAAAAAGAGACTGGTAAACAGTGACATGAACGTTTATATCTAAAAAACAAAAAGGGGGAAATATGGGCCTGATTGTATGAACTTGGCAAAGTCACCAACCTTTATGAGCCCTAGTTTGTAAGCACTCAAAAAATGTTTGTTGAAAAAAATTAACCAGTAAAATGGGAGAACTGTCCTTTTCAGGTCTAATGATGTTCTATGCCTTCTTAAATGAGATTGCACTGCTGGAAATGCTCACCTCTTAGACAATAAGCCTCAAAGAGATATTCAAGTCATCTTTAATAGGAAAAATTATTTTCCCTTATTATTTTCTCACAGTACATATAAAAGCATGAAAAAGAGCCTGTAGTGGGGAGAAACTGTAGAGAAATATCAGCCTGAAAAGTTGACAAATGTTGTGGGTGACAGATCATCACTCTTTCAAAATTAAAATCTGTCCAAATTCTAAAAGGATGTTTTCTATCTTTAAGGAATCACCAAATTCTTCCCTTAATGAACAGAGTGGTATCGGTGGATATTAGCTCCTACTGCACTGCTATATGCAAGCAATCATCCCTTATGACCAGTCTTTCAGGAGCACCACTGTTTACTTCCAGGGCAGCCCTGCCTCTGTGGAAGTACACAACTTTTTGGTTTTTGTATTTTACTTTCTGTGTTCTGCAGTTAAAGACTATTATGCTATTATTGTGTCTAACAAATATAACCCAGCAGGTATCATGACACCACTTGGAGATGAACATTTTTGAAGGATTTATGTCATGAGAAAACACACTAACAAATATAGCCAAACAGATGGATCCTGATCACAGATTCAGAAAGGTTGAACACAGCAAGTAGTGAAGATCGATACCTACCTACAAAGCAGCAATCTGGGCTCAGAGAACAGCAGGCTGCCACAGATATTTGGCATATTTATTGAAGCATTAAAAGAGTTTCACAGTCTTCCTAATTATTATACCTACCTCTGGTTACATAGACTAGTCTGTATTGAGTTTTCCACTGATTTATTTAACTCTTAAATACCATAAACTTTGAAACAATACCTATGTTCATGCAGAGGCAATAAATTTGCTGCCGTACTGTTAAACATTGTTTGCACTTTAGAAATGTCAGTGATATTTGCAGTTCAAAACACTGTGTTTCATGCCTTTTCAAAGGTGCAGTTGTTAGAGCCAAAAATATTCATGTTTTAAAAGCCTCTCTCATATAAATGGCTCAGGGTCAAAAGACATGAAAAATCTCTGTTTCATCTTTAGCCTGTTCAAATGCATTATATAAAAGAATGTCAGGAAGAAAATAAGTCCAGGAAGACTTGTCTGCTTTGCAAAATGAAAGGAAGCCTTAAATTCATCTCAATTCCCATTTACAGTTTATAAAAGTCTTTCTTGACTAACAAGTTTCAACACATCAGTAAAATCACTCCATTCAATCTATTTAGCTAAACATTGAAGACAACATTGTGCTTTTGATTGACAGCAATAAAAATGTTCTCTTTGCTGGAAACTGAAGATGCCACATTCTGTATATGCTAGAACACCCCCTTACCACCTGAGTTTATGCCTTACACTTAAATCCCATGACCTTTAAAAAACTCAGTGCAAATTAAGTCATTCAGCAAGTCCAAGAATCCAACATGGCAACCAAAAGCCCCATTGCCCAAGCTCATACATTCAAGTATGACAAATCATTGCAGCCTAGCCTCTCATTCACTTTTACTGTATTTCACTAACTCCCCCCCAAAATGTCAAGAACAATTATTCATACAGTCAATATTTGTTGAGCAGATACTCAGTGCCAAATATAGCATTAGGGGCTGGAGGGAGAGTTATGAAGAAGAGTGGCAAGATCTCACTACCCTAAGAAATCAAAGTCTACTGGTTAAAGTAAACATTAAACCAAAATGTTAAGTGGGATGCATCCTAAAAGAGAAATCAGTGGCATTTCAAGGAGGAATAGGAATCAGCTGCACATAGAGAAGCCACTGGCCTTGGTTCCAATAAATCTGCAAGCTACTCTCATCCTAGACAGTAAGGTCCCCTTATAGCTGCTTCACCTATTAAATCACAGGTGTTAGGGTGGGAACTCACAGCACAGGCTGAGAAAGTATTCTTGACGCAAAGATTAGAATAGTTTTAAAGAAAGAAAGTTTATTTTACTTTCCAAAGGGAGGGAATGGTGAGGCGCAAGAGAAAGAAAGGAGAAGTGCTGGCAGGGATGATAAGGGGTTCAGGGTTTTTATGGGGACCAAGAGAAAGAAAATGGCTGTGAAATGACTGTGTCTGTTTTTCCTTTTTTTTTTTCCCCCTCTTCTCTGTGAGGCTGGCTCATCAGAATCCTTGGAATGTGGTCTGGTGGGAACTGGGGAGGCATCATGCTCCTTCTACCCACTCAGTTCTTTTCAAGTGCTGTGAAAACAGACTCTTAGATGCCACAGGTGGTTAATCAAACAAGGGGCAGTTGTGCTGTGATCTTTCGCTTCAAAGGCACAATTATGTGCTGTGAGTTTTCTCCTTTTTCTTACCTGTTAGATAGTTTATTGTTCTCTGTAAGATTGTTTATTATCAAGGCCATCCTTCCAATAGGCCAGCTTAGAAGAGAAGGTAACAGAAATTTTTCTATCCCCCAGTAAGATACCATGGCTGACCAGGTGATGATTTGGGTCTTTAACTGATAAGTCCTTTTCTTCTTCCATATACCCTCCTCCATTTCTTCTGTGAGTAATGGAGCTAAAATTAACCCAGGAGGAAGTTGACATAATGGCCCAGAAAAACAAAGAAACTAAAATGTCCTGTCTCTAAGTTCAAAAGACAAGAGTTCAAGTATAATGCAGAAAGATTCAGACACACACTGGAACCACACGTTCTCTTTACTCTTTCACCTCCACCAGAAAATCCCCTTGCACTGAGGAGAGTAGAAAGGCAGTTTAGAGTGGAAAGCTAAAGCTTTTCCAACACTCTTCATAGAATTGGGGTTGAAGGAAGAGAGAAGAGCAAGCCTTGGAGAGAAGTACCATCCCAATGTAACAGAGTACAAAGGATGTCATGCATGTGGGTGGCTTAGGCAAAAAAAAAAAAAGAGGGTTTACGAGCACTCCTGAAACTTATGCAGCTCCAAAGTTTCCATGAGTATCCAGTGGGGCATAAAAGTTGACAAAAGGAACTAGTGTGTATGCCCATGTTCCATGGCTATGATGAAAGGACAAGCAACAAAGTATAAGTGATAAGAACAGCTCCACCCACCCCACCAACAAAGACTCCCACTTAGGAATCAGGTGATGATGTAGGTGCATAATGATCATGTGCCAGAGTGAAAATTGCCATATGTGGTTGTGATAATGGAGACAACTATAACAGAAGTATGCAGAATCCAATCAGAAATCATTACACTCTCTATAAGAATGGTAGCTCAGATGGGAAAGTACGAAAAAATACTGAATTCACTCAGGTAGTAGAAATCAGTTCAAGGAAATTAGCTATGAATTTGGGGGGTTGGTGAAGACTTTCGTCCATTAAAATGAGATGATGGATGGAAGAATGATGTAGGGGTGCAAGCTGAGCTTACAAGAAATCAACCCCAGCTAAAGGATGTGGTCCTAGAGTTTCCTGTCCCTATAGTGACAAAAGAAGAAGCACAGTTTACACAACTCACACGAATAGATTCTCCCTGGGATGCTGTTGTTTCTGTTACTGCAGCCAGCCTACTCTCAAATTTCTGGCTCGTAAGAGATCTCAGTTCACTTGTAATGACAAAACCAGCTTGTCTGGCCTGAGATGATGCACTACTCCCCTGGGAATAAGTATCTTTAAAAATCTCAGGGAAGTAGGGAATAAAATATAGATAAAATGAAGTGAATAAAACCCATAGTATTAATGTCAATATGTGAAGTTCAGAATAATGTGTGTGCAGTTGGTATTCAATGTGCTTATGATGTTTAAGGGAATGTGACATATTTTAGAATGGCATTTTAAACAGAGAGAACAGATTCCAATTTAAAACATTTTATTAATTTGTGATTTTTCATTAAAGGATGTAAGATATTTTGACTACCTTTTTAAAAATGTACAGGAACGTTTAAGAGATATTGAAATTCTTTATGTTTACAAGTTTAAAGTACTAAACGTATAAGAGTTGTTCAAGCAATTCATTAGGTTTTGATTGTTGGGACCATAAGTTTGCCTGGTCAGGTACTTGCAGTATTTAACAAAGAAAATCAGGTATGTTAGACTTTAAAATGTGCTTTGAAATGCTAAAGATAATTGAGAAATCTAAGTTTACAAATAGAAATTCATTTAATTAAGCAGAATTTAGTCTGTTTGGCTTGAGCTGATCTAACATTAATCAAAGGCTGCCTTGCAAGTGATTGACAAAATATACTAGATTTATGGAATAGACTAAAATTTTTAAATTGAAGTAAGGTCCAGAAGAAAACTACTTTTTAATTTGTAATTTTAATAAGTTAATTTAAAACCAAGTAACTGCAAATAGCATTTCCCGCACACAAAAGGTCCCACTCAGACATCAAAAAAGTTACATTGATGGAACCTAATCATTTTCCACAGACCATCTCAGTCACAGTCTCAAGGAGCATTGTACATTTCCTGTATCAAGAAACAGCCTTGTAATGGCAGAAACTGAAAGCTGGCCACTCAAAATGCCCTTCTCAAATCCATATTCCTTGCCTGACTCCCATTACACAGGGTGGAAAATCAAAAAGCATCACTTTTCCTGCCTTCTTCACAGAAAATAGTAGCCTGTGACCCAGTTCTGGCCAAGGAGACTAAGTGAAAATTTTTGAGGACCTTCTGCTTTCCTGATAAAAGAGGTATATACAAAAGGAGAGCTACTGATGGTGATTCTTCCCCCCTTCTTTCTGCCTTGGAAAGATTATGTGATGTCAGGATGTGTGGCAACCATTTTGTGACCATGAGGTGAGAAGTAAAAAAATGTAAAAAGCAACATGCAAATGATGACAGAGCAGAAAAATAGCAAGAGTCTGGGTCATTGAACTGCCAGACCAACCCTGAGGCCATCTATGTCCAGATTTTCTTCTTACTAAATAGTAGATATTCTTGTGTTTTAAGGCACTGTTAGTTGGGTTTTTGTTACTTTCGGGCAAAAGCCTTCCTAATGGATACACCAGAGAAGATCAACTGCAGTAGGACAACCTCATAGGATCAAGACAGATAAGAATCAAGAAGAGACCCTTTTGAGACTCTCTCCTCAAAAATACCACATAACAATTGCACAAACCAAGTTACTACCAACAGTACCATCATGCTCAGAAGCTTAAAAGAAACTACAGGGAGATGGAGGACTGAAAAAAATGTGAGATGTTTTAACTCTGACTGTGGATGAATTATTAATTTGTATTGAGTAAGACATCACAGATTTGGACTGAGTTTACCTGGAAGCAGTTAAATTAAGGTTTCCATTGCTGTTATAATGGTGGTGGTCTTCGTTGTTTTCTGTTGCTATAAGGTAGACTAGGCACTTGGAAAAGAAAATGAATTCACTAACAGAAAAATGAAGTAAGTTATGTTTTAGAATGTTTGAATCTGCAACTGTGAAATTCACACATCTATATCTCCTCTCTAGCTGCTCAGATCTTGGGAGGCTACCTAGCATCAGACAGCAGAGACAAATTGGCAGATGAATATGCTTACAGAAGATATCAACCATTTTACATTAAATTAATACATATATTGAGCCCCTACTATGTATCTGGCTCTGCTCAGTCTTGGTTTTTCTTATTTAGTATCTTTTAATATTTAAACTAAACAGTTGACTTTGCAAGCTGGGTGATACAAACCACAAAAGATGAACATGAATCTGAACTAAAGGCCAGTTTCCCAAGGCTGAAAGCTCTTTGAAAAAGTCAAACACTGGTCCAAAAAGAAGGCGGAAAACAAATCTTCTTCTTCTCTTTTCCATTAATGGAATTGTAAAGGTTTCACCTCTGCATATTGTCCTCTCCTATGATTTGTTAAATGCCTGAAGATAAGATTAAATGTTATCTTTTTTGTGATTAATCTGAGTCCAATGAACTTTTCTGCTTGTGTTTTGTGATACATCCTTGGAGTATAAGAAAAGCACTATGAATAGAAAAGATATTTCAGATGTTGTAGGCTGGGATGCATGAGAAACCAACTCAACCAAACCCCAAACCTGATTTACCAAAAGCGAAAGGTAAATGGAGGCCCACAGAGTCTAGGCCAATGAGACGTTATTATTTTTAAATTCATTTAAAAGCAAAGCCTCTGGTGTAATCATCCTCATCGATATCATCAACTGAGAAAGAAAGCAAAAAGGTTTATCTATTGATTTTTCTTTGGCTTTATAAGTAAATTGCACACTCTTGTTATCTAAGCACTTCCAAAACTACAGAGTAAGCAAAATGGAATTTAAACTGTTTTACATTTGGATTCGGTTCATTCATTAACTTTGATAAGAGTACATTGTATTTTGGTTTCTGCCAGAAATTCAGTCAAGAACTGGTCAATAAGTACACAAGATGGAGCAATGAGTGGATGCATAGTGTTGTAAAAATACAGAAATGGCTATTTCCAATTGTTGCCAAGCACTTTGTATAGCTGACATGGGTTAAGTCACATTTCAATCATTAATTTAACTCTTACCAATTGAGTGTCTCCTTACCAGACACCACTTCTCGCCCATGCTGTCCATCCTTTGCAGGAGCTCACTCAATTCCATCCATACTTCTTATCTACTCCTCAATTAACAGATGGTGGACCTTCTCTAGGAAAGGAGGTTGCCTTGCCTTCCCCCACATAGCCTCATACATGCATCATACTAATTTTCAGTCAAGCTGCATCACCAACTCCTTGAGTTGACTGTCAGTATCTGTAATCCCTCAGCAGAGAGATGAGCCCTCATGGACAAAAACTGTCTTTTTAATAAACAGCACTTTCAACTTTCTTGTAATAATTTTCCCTACATCATGTTTATCTTTCAAATCAGCCTTTAGCATTTCAAAATATATGTAAAATATATGGCAAACTTATCTTTTACTCTATCCTATGGAATAAAGGGGCAAAGTAGGGAGGCTTTGCTGACATTAAATATATATTTAGTATATAGATAGAAATATATATACAGATATAGACAGATTTATTCCACATTATATATATAGATAGATATTCTGAGACAAGTTAATAAATTAACTGAGATATATATAGCACTTTATATCTAATGAACATCTTTTGTGCCCATCATTCATTCATTTACTCAAAGATATTTATTTACAATCTACTATGTGTCAGGCACTGGTATCGGCAAATGAGACGAATAAGTAAACAACAAAACATTTGAAGATCCCTGTTCTTGTGAAACCCAGCAAGGGCACACATAACGTTTTTAAAAACCATCATAAATTACCAAGTCCAAGTTTATATTTATCATCCTGGTATAATTTAATAGCACCTACTTCCACTCTCAACAATGTCCCAGTTGGTACAAAAGGTTATATGGTCACCCTATAAATAAGTTAAGCAATGAACAGAGCTATGGAAAAGAGAAAAGAAAAAGTGCAGCAGGATAAGGGAGTCTGAAGTGTGGAAAGGGTGGTTGCCATTTTTAATAGAATGGTCACTGTAGGCTTCATTGACAAGGTAGCATTTGACCAGAGACTTGCAAGAAGTGTGGGTGTTAGCCATGCAGCTCTCTGCATGAAGAGTGTTCCTGGCAGAGGCAATAGCAAGCAATAATATCTGAGGTGAGATTACGCCTAGCATGGTCGAGGAATACCAAGAAAACCATTGAGGCTGGAGCAGAGTGAATGTTAGAGGACCAGACGAGGAGATGAGGTCAGAGTGATAATGTGGGCAGGGACGTCACGGAAGGACATGTAGGCAATATTAAGACTTTGGCTTTAATTCCAAGTGAATTAATGAGTAACTGGAAGATCTGGAGCACAGTAGTAAGTCCCACTAAGAACTGACTTGCTTTTAGCAGGATCACCCTGGTTACTCCATTCAGAATGTAGTTCGGGGCTGGAGTGGCAAGGGTAGAACAGGGAGACCAGATGGGCCGCTATTGCAATAATCCAGGAAAGAAATTATTGTGGTTGGAACAGGGTGGTGGCAGTAAAGATGATGAGAAATTGTACAGGTAACATTTTAATGGGATATTGACAACTCTGAGAGGTAGACAAGTAAGATATGAACATTTCCCCTTGACAGATGAAGAAACTGGAACTCACAGAGGAGAGGTTGTAACTTGCCCAGGTTTGCACAACTTGGAAGAAAATGGAAGAAAAAGCATAGAACCTAAGTCTCCTAATTAGTCTGGGACTTTCTCTGTTACACAATGATTTCCAAAGACACCACAGACAATATTGTATACAATAAGCATGGGCTCTCCTCATACCAGACTCCAAAGGAGTCTTTCCCAGAAGAAAAGGGCGAGATTGCCTTTATCAGCAGCAGCGTGGGGTTCCATCTGGGGTACATACCAAGGATGGTGTCCACCCTCAGATGTGACAAGTTTGAGTGAAATGATTAAATTACTAAATGAAATGATTAAATGGCTGCTTTGATTAAATTACCTGTGCATTTGGACATGGCTTAATACCCTCTAAAGAGGCAGTGCTGTATAATAGGAAAGGGAAGGGACAGATAGACCTGGGTTTAAATCCTACCCTGGCATATATAAGCCATGAACTTAGCACAAGTAACCTAGTATATGCCTCTTGAATTTCTGGGGGAACATTAAATAAAATAAAGTCTAAAAAACATACCAGGTATGTTCTTCCAGGCAGATCCCGCTGGCTAGAATGCTCCTCCCCCAGGCCTTTATCTGATTAGCTCTTTCACATCAATCAGTATTTGCTCAAAATGACTTCTCCTCAGAGAGACCTTCACTGACCACCCAGCTTCATTTTCTTCAGAGCACGAATCACTATAGGAAATCAAATTAACATCTTGTTATATATTTGTAGTCTCTCTTACCAGAATATAAGCTCTTTGAAGACAGGTTTTTTTTTTCCATTACTGTATCCCCAGTACCTAGAACAGTGGCTTGTGTACAGTAGTCCTCCAGAATATTTAATGAATAAATGAGTGTTGTGTCCCTCTCCTGCTCACTCCCTAGGTTAGGACACATTGGTCCACTTTCAATGCTCTGGGCTCTTTCCCACTTCAAGGCCTGTGAATCTAAGAGTTCTCTCTACCTGACACACTATAACTCCCAGTCTTTGTCTAGTGAACCTCTACTCATTTTTCCAGTTGTAGCCCAAATGGTCTAAGACTACTCAGACCCCACTTCCTTAGAGAAGTCTTCCCTGATCCCACTCTAGGTCAGTTCTCCCTATTATAAGCTCTAAGAGCACAATGTACCTTTCCTTGATAACACTACAGTTTGCAATTATTTATTTACTAGGGTGATTAATTATTTAAGATCTGTCTCCTCCACTGGAACATAAGCTCTGAGTTCACTGCTGTTTATATCCAGCACCTAGCACATTACAGACACTCAATAAGTATTTACTAAATAGATAAAGGAAGAAATCCATGCATGTGCATGGAATTCAACACATATTATGAAACCTCTGCATGTTTATTAAAAACTCAAAATATTGAGTTGGAAAAAATGATCCATTTCTAGAAAAAGGTAAATCATGAAAATATAAATCAGGGCCATGGACTCCTCTTGCACAAGCAGGAAAGATTTACTGACAAGAAGACAAAGGTACTCCAGTAACATGAGTAAGTAGGTAATACAAAGTTTATTTCAAAATATTGTCCAATGGGCACACAAGCAATTTCCTCTGAAAGTATTTTTCTTGTTGATCCCATTTTCTTTCAAAAAATTCACCAAGAGAGCTTGCACTCTCTATGTAACTTCTTATAAACAAGTATGTGGTTCATTGACTCCAATTCTGAAAACTGCTCCAATTTCATCATGAAGCTAGAGAGAGTATAACAGCTAACTAGATAGCTATGCCTCGATCACAAGAACAAACTGCATTTAAGAATCGGAATCTTTGGGTCATGAGCCTTCCGTATGGTGTCTTCTACACTTCAGTAGAAGAGGATATGAGGAACTGCAAAGTTCACTTGACATTTATATGTGCACTTGACATTTGTAAGTATACTTGACATTTAAGATTAAAATCTGGCCCTTGGCACTAAATTGACTTAAAAATGAGAGATATTGAGAGAGAGCATTATTCCTAAATGAGGAGGAAGTCACCACAATTAAACTTTATAATCCAAATGCTTGCTTTCTTTAGCAGAAAGAGAGCAGAACCTAGTGTTTGCAGGATTCTGCCTTCTATGCCCAATAGTGATGAAAGGAATATATATCAATTTTGCTTGGTTAGCTAATTTGTTGTCCTTTTTCAGAGAGAAAAAAATAAAACTATTAGATGATTCATCCGCAAGTACATAAGGCAAGTTATGCCAAATTGTTCTACCTCCTTCATACATCCCACCCTAATCTATGACACACTCACCCCCCAGTTTTCTTTTCTTTCCCATACAATCCTATGGCATGCTGGCACAGTGGACAACAGCAGGGAGACAAAATGAAAACATTGAGAGCACCAGTATTGTTGAAAACATAGAGCAGACAATGGTTTGGACAGCTGTTCCCATTTTACCAGATTGGATGACTGACATTCTTTATTGCTCTAATCTTTACGCTTATGAAAATTGAGCTGGTCAGTTGAGTTTTTTTCTTGTCCCTTAGACTAAGAGTCAACAAACTATGGCCAGCTCATTCGCCAAACCTGGCCCTGCAGCTGTTTTTGTCAATAATTTGTTGGACACAGTCTTGCACAGTGTCTATGGCTGCTTTTGTGCTACAACAGCAGAGTTGAGTAGTAACAACAGAGACTATCTGTCCCACAAGGCTTAAACTATCTGACCCTTTACAGAAAAAGTTTTCCGATCCCTGCCTTTGACTATGGTTACATGACATTTGAAAAAAAAATCTGGACAACTTAAAATATTAAATTGTATTTAAAAACAAAACATAGTAATGTCTTTTCTATGTTGGTTGGTCTTTCAACAACAAAAACCTTCAATCTTTAAGCAATAAGTTGTTTGTATTTTTGCTTCAGATCTTTGTAAAATGTATCCAGATTGCCCTCACTCTACTCTAAAATGTATTACACATTAAACAGAAGATATTGAGCATAATTTAATAATCTGGTAGAACAGAATAAGGGTGGGCTTTGGAGTCCAAAGAGAGACTTGACAGGACTTGTGCTAATCCCATTAACAAATAACACAATGGGCATTTAGATAAGGATTTATGAGCTCCAAGGTCTGTCAGATTATTTCCTTTTTGTATTCCTCTGTTTTGAACAAATGGTGTATTCCCAAGAACTTGTCAGCTCTGGATCCTCCCTGCTAATGGAAAAATTGAGGTCACATCCTCCATTTGGTGGCAATTTGCTCACCTAACCTGCTGACCTTTCTTCATGTTCTCCATGCTCACCAGCACTGTTTTAATCTAGATCAAACATCCTGGCTCCTAATAAAAGCCAATCAACATCAAAACCAGAAGTATTGCCCCTGCCCTGAGCAATAGGAGGCCAGAAACAGAAGATGCCTAGGACATTACGAAGAGCTAAACAGTGATTACACGCTGACAGCAGGATTTTTACCAATCTACTTAACCGTCTCTGGTAATGACTCTCTTTACATCAATGAAACATCTAGAGTGTGGCTATTTACTGTAGGAATTGGGAGGGTCGAGAGATAGAGCTTTGCCTCATTGAGCTTTTGCAAACAATGATAAATGAGATTTTTCACATCAGCCACAAAAGAAGGATCCTTTACTTCTAGGTCTCTTGAAAACAGTTTGAATTAATGGCCCTGGCATATTTGAAAAGACTTTCTGATTTTTCTCTCCTGTTTTGTCATTTTCTTAGCTTTGTTTGGGGACAGAACAATAGAGCAGATTGTGATAAAGGTACATCTCTCTGCAGATTTGGGTATTTAGGAGGTATTTGATTTTTCTGTTATCTATGGTAAAAATAATGAAACTATAAGATATTCTAGCAATGTTTTGGCTCTCCTGAAAAAATGCTTTTCTTAAGAAAGATGTCATAGATCTGTAGGCTCCATAGCTATCAAGAGTATATTCATCACCCACTCAGCCACACCAGACCAAAGAGTCCCCTGCCTCAGTGACTGAACTGCGAACTGTTCCTTTTGAAACCTCGTAGCAGGCTTCCAATAATGAGAAATGCAGATTTTCCACTTCCCCTCCACAAAACACACAAAAAGTTATCCAGAGGAGACAATCTTATTTGAGTTAAGAAAGGCTGTTAAAGACCATCCTGAGGAAAACTGGGAATTGCAAGCCTAACAACTCTGCCCCTATCCTCCACAGGGTGACTCTATAGGGACACTACCTCCCTCTCATCTTCTGTGGAGCTAGCTGATGTATTTATACAGAAGCCATCATTATCCTGATTGTCAGAAGCTGAGCCTGGAAAAAGTTTGATTACACTCTTCTCCTGGTAGATGGTATGGCAATGGCTGTCTTTATGCAAGTGGGTTTTGGAAAAGGACCTCCAAATTGCATTGCTTCAGAAGGCAATACTATTCAAATTGCAATTTATGTGAATGGTGCCCCCTTGGAAATGTACTGTGTACAACTTGCAAAACCACACTGTTGTAGGTAGGATAATGGACCCCAAAGTTGTTCTTGTCCTAATCCCTGGAAATGAGCATATGTGAGATTACATATCAAGGAGAATTAAGTTTGCAGATGGAAATAAGGCTGCTAATGCACTGACCTTGAGATGGGGAGACTATCTGGGTGATGGTTAATTTTATGTGTCAATTTAACTTATTTGCCAAACATTAAATAATGTCAAACATTATTCTGGATGTTTCTGTAAGGGTGTTTTTGGATGAGATTAATAATTTAAATTGGTGGACTTTGAGTAAGGCAGATTGCCCTCCATAATTTGGGTGGGCCTCATCCACCAGATGAAGGCCTGAATAGAACAAAAGACTAAGTTCCTCCAAGGAAGAAGGAATTCTCCAGCAGATGGTCTTAGAATTTGAACTACAACACCAACCATTCCCTGGGTCTCCAGCCTGCTGGCCCATCCTTTAGATTTGGGATTTGCCAACCTCTGCAATCATGTGAGGCAATTCCCTAAATAAATCTCTTTCTATTAATATATATATATACACACATATCCTACTGGTTCTGTTTTCCTGGAGAGCTCTGACTAATATACTCTAAATGATCTGGCTGGGTCCAATGTAATTACAAGGGCTCTTTAAATAGGGCAGAAGATGGCAGAAGAAAAGGTCAGAGTGATGAAAAGTTAAAAGGACTTAGCCTGTCATTGCTGGCTTTAAAGATGGAAGAAAGGGGCCATGAGCCAAGGAATGTGGGCAACCTCTAGAAGCTGGAAAAGACAAGAAAATGGATTCTTCCCTAGAGTCTCCAGAAAGAATGCAGCTCTGCTGACATCTTGGCTTTAGCCCAGTGAGACCCATTTTGGACTTCTGACCTCCAGAACTGTAAGATAAGACATTTTGCATTCCTTTAGCTGCTAAATTTGTGGTAACTTGTTCAGCAACAACAGGAAACTAAGACAGCAAGTCAGTTGGAGACACCTGGGTTCTCACTATTCTCCACCACCCACCATAAGCCTCCAAAACTTATCTGCAATTCCAAAATCCAAAAAGGCTTTGAAAAATAACAGTGTTTTGTATCTTATTTGTCAGTAAAACCTGACTTGACCTGAACTAATATGGAGCTATTTCTAGTCTTTATTTATCTCACTATGGTGAATATTCATATATTTCAATGTATAAATATTAATATATTTGATTATGTGGTGTTAGCACTAACCCTGCTGATGATATTATGTAATACATGGTACATTTACCATATATCTTTCTAAAACCTAAAATCTAGCAATTTCTGAATCCTGAAACATACTTGTTCCCATAGGCTTCAGAAAAAATATTGTGGACCTATCAAATACCTGGTTAATTCAGTTGACTTCTATATGCCTCAGTTTCCTCATTTGCATGTACCAAACATTCAATAATTTTAATAAATGTTAGCTATTATTACCCCCTTCTCTCTTTGCTTCATTCCTTTTTTCTTTTGCCTATGTTTGCATCCCACATGCACCTACTGCATTCTACAAATATTTGAGTATCTGCTATGTACCAAGCACCTTGCTCCATCTCTCCTCTTCTCCAATGTTTGTACTAAATTGAAATAAATCCCTCACAATTAACCATAAAAAACCCTGGCCAAAATTGTCTGCAACAGACACTGTCTGAAGCCAACAGACAAATGACATTCAGGAACGTACTGGTCAAAGGATCAGAGGTGTGAGGAATAAGTTCTAGTGCTCCATAGCACTGTAGGATAAATATCATTAACAATAAAAAAAGCTAGAAAAGAGGAGTTTGAATGTTCCCAATGCAAAGAAATGATAAATGTTTGAGGTGATGGATATGCTAATTACCCTGATTTGATCATTACACATCATATATATGTATCAAAATATCACTCTGTATCACATAAATGTGTATAATTATTACATGTAAACTAAAAATAAAAGGGAAAAAAAAGGACTAGAAGGCCAGCAGGGACAAGGAAAGTGTTTGTTGAGCAGAGGCAAGCAAAAAGCATTTGTTAACAACTCTATGCATAATGTAGATCTGAGAACAGACAAATTGCACAGACATGATCCCTGGTTGTGGGAGCTTATAAAACAACTCAGCCTATAATAGAGCAGAGCAGAGCAATCACAATGACCCTATAATGTCACTGGGAAGAAAAACTTCTTAAAATATCAGTTGTCTCAAAATATTCAATAAACATTTCTTTATCACCTATTAAGTGCCAGGACTTTCACAGACATTATTTCATTTAACCCTCATATTCATGTGACATGGCTTTTATGGTGCCAATATTTAATTAATGAGAAACTGAGGTACAGAGAGGTGACACAGTGACAGGATCGGATTTAAACACTTGTCTATCCAATCCAGCTCCTATGTTCTTTACGTTGCCTGCACTATGTTGCAGCTTAGTTTTTTGTTTTGTTTGTTTATTGCTTTCTGGATTAGGTAAATTGGCTGAGGTAGTACATATAAGAAAACAAAGAGTTCCACAGGAGGGATTGGGAAAAAGCTCAAAACATTTTAAACTTTTTTTCATTTTCTGCAATCTTCTTTCCATGGTATACTTAGCCAAAGTTGCAGATACTTTCCCTCAAATTAAAAAAAAAAAATTATCTTCCAATTCTTAGAAAGAAAACCCTCATTATCCTTAGACCAAAATGCACATTGGTAAAAGACATTCTTTTTAGCCTTTGAGCACAACTGAAAAACATTCAAAAGTTCCTTTTCTTTGAGGATTTTTTTCTCCTTCTTTACACATGCAGATCACACTCCTTTGAGATGCTGATCTTTACCCATGATGCACTGGACTGACAGAAAGACAAGCTTACTGCACAGAAATGCCAGTTGAGTTGACAAGCAAATTCCATCAGTATGCGATGTTTACACAGTACAATTTAGCAGCAGCAGTTCACATAGTCTTCTGTCTTGGATCAGAATTCTAATTAAGCCTTAAATCTTCTGAGTTCAGATTAATTCTTATCACTGAGGTCTTAGACTTTTTGTTGTAGAAATCCGAAGCTTTGTTTGTCTGCAAAGAAAACAGAATATAATGCATTACTGGCTTGGTCTGGGCAGTTGTTTATAAACATCCTGGTGCACCATTTGTGGAATGACTGTGATTCTTTTTAGTGCATTTGGTGTTTTATCATTACTTACTGGCTTCAATAGCAGCTGAGAATCAGAGAACTGTAAGTTTCTAGAGTTGCCTATCCTCCAACTGACCACAAAATAAGTGAGTTCGTGAAACAAACTTTGGTGGTAATGACCATTGACCTCAAGTTACAAGCATCTCTATACCACATCAAAAAGTTAAAAAGACTCTCTCGGTAAGCTTAGAGCAAATGGTAGCCAAATTTATACAGTTTTCACCTATTAAAACTTCTGAAGTGTACTTCAAAAGAGACAGCTGGAAAGGCAAGTGCCAATTCTATTTCTTCGAGTTTTTATCATTTGGATAAATTTTTCCATCTCAGTTACAAAGGCACAAATGAAGTTTATGAAGTACCAATTACTGTGGAGCAGCCCCATTGAAGTCAATGTTTTCCCCTCCCTTAGTTCGGACTACATATAATCAACATTATCACCTAAGATGCTTTATTGGAAATTAAAAAGAAGTGATTAGCACCAATCCTTTTCTGGAATTAGAAGTGGCAGAAAAACAACACATTTTAGAACTTCACTCTTAAAAAGCAATTTTATTCCCTTTGCTATTACTGAACAATGCACTCTGATGACAGTTCAAAAGGCACGGGGTGGGGGGGGGAAGGGAGGGTGATTATCCAACTAACAAAAGGTTTATGATTCTTTCTGAGACCAAAACGAAGGATTCCAAAAATTCAGCCCATCCACAGGACTTGTATCCTGGTATTGCCAGAGACACCCCACCCAGGAAGTTCTACAAGGTCGGCAGGAGATTCTGCAATTTGAATTCCCACTGAGTGACATTGGTGTCTGGTAGGAGCCCCACTGAACTGCGGCACAGATGCAGGCTTGGACAAGACACAGCAGCAATTGTAACCTCACCAGATCAATCTGGTTCAACTTTTATGTAACAAAGTTGTGAGTTATTTTCCAGTTGCCATGGACTCCCAGGGTGAAGGTCATGTAACCTGAGCATGCGCAGATGAACCAAGCATATAACCATGGGTGGAACCTAAGTGTTCGGGCCAGACCGAAGAGCGGGGACTGAGTCAAGAAGCAGACACTGCATGTCAGGATCCAGGATCCAATCAAGTGGAGTCCTGGCATCACCCCATGGCATGGTCCAGTCAGAAGATGCCTTCTGGCATAACCTCCTTACAAGAACAAATCAGATCACACCTCATTACCTTATGCTTATAAAACCTGACCCAGACCCCAGATCAGGGAGACAGATTTAAGCATTTCCTCCTGTATCCTTGCCAGTTGACTTGCAATAAAGCTTTTCTCAAAGGTTGGTGCCATGATATTGGCTTCTATGCGCATGGGGCAGCGAGCCCATTGATTGCTTGGTAATACAATCAGCAAACAGGAGTAGGAGGGGAAGAGTGCTGTGCTGAGAGTCTCAGACAGAGAGGCTTAAATTCATTTCTGCAGATATTAAGAGAAAATTTCAGAATCATTTCCATTATGTTGGACACTCCTATGAATTCCATATCTAAGCAAAAATGAGCTTTGATTCCATAGAGCTGATGTGTGGAGAGGATTGTTCCAAAGTTACAAAAAGAGGTTTTGAGGGTTATGGACTTGGGACTAGTTGCATCCCTCAGGTGAGGAGGGATAAGGAGAGGACAGGGAAGAGTTCCTTGGGCCACCATACAGATGATGGTCATGAACCATCACTGCCCCTCCTAGTGGGCATAGCACAGGTCATGGCTCACAGGAGAACCTCGTTAAATATCTGGCAAATTAAAGTGAAGGCTTTTGATCAGGAAAGTGAAGTGATGAAAAGTAGTTTTAGGAAAATTCACCTGGCAGCATTGTATAGGACTACCTGGATCTGGAAGAAACCAGAGAAGAAAAGAAGAGTCAGGAGGTAGAATTATATAGAATGGAAAATATGAATTAAAAATGAAGCAGCAGGCCAACCTCAATAATCAGGATAATACAAATTAAAAGAACAATGTGATCATTTTTCCCTGTCAAATTTGCAATAATTAAGAAGTCTAGCAATATCTAGCGTTGGCAAGGAATTGAGGAAAGAGACCATTTGGAGAACAACTTGACACTATACCTTAAAATTTAAAATTACTACTTCCTTTGATTCAGGAATTTCACCTATAGAAATAATATCACTTGTGCACAAAGAGATAAATATGTAGGATATTTGCTGCAATTTGATTTACAATAAACACAACAACAATAATAACCAACACTCTGGGAAGACAGCCTAATTGTCCATCAGTAAATAATTAGCAAAATAACATGACGCATCCTTGTTTTGTTAACACTTAAACAGCAGTTCAAAAGAATGAGAAAGACCTATATGTACTGATGTGAAATGATCTTCATAATACACTAATAAGGGGAAAAACAAGTTAACATAATAATGTATGTAGCATGATACCATTTATCAAAAAAAACCCCAAAATCAACCAAATATGTTTTATAATGAGTATATATGTTTTTATATATATACACACAACTACTATATATATATACACATGCCTGAAAGAACACACACCAAAATCTTATTAACTGAAGATACCCATTTTTTTTTGGTAGGAACAGTCCATATATATATATATTTTTTTTTAAATTTCAGAATATTATGGGGGTACAACACTTTGGCTATATATATCACCCATGCACTGCTCGTGTCAGAGCTACAATCATGGACATCCCCCAAACTGTGCTCCCCGCATCCATTCAGTGAGAGTTTTTCCCATCCCCTCCACCCCCCTCCCGCCTGCCCACCCCCTGATGAATATTTGAAGATACCCATTTTTTAAAAAGTTATTGAGCTGCAAATATGACAAAGATGCACTGTTCAGTGAAAAAAGCATGTCATAGTGAAATATGTATAGTATGATACTATGCATGTTTGAAAATCTGTATATGCACATTGTTATGTTTGTATCAAAATAGAAAATGGTCTGTGAGGACACATACAATGACCCCAAGCAGGTATCAGTGATTGCCTCTCAGCAAGAAAGTGAGATGTGGTGGGGGTGGGGGCGAGGTATGGATGGGGTGGATGACACTGGTTGACGGAAGGACATTTGCAGTGTTTACTACATATACTTTTGTGTTATAGATTTTTTTATAATGAGTACATATAAATTTGTACAATTTTGCTTGTTTTGAAAAAAATATATCAAAAAGAACAATCCCAGGTTTGTACGGTTTCCATTCTGGACCTGATCTGTGTGCCACCTGAAAGTCATCTCAGAACCAGTCAGCTGAGACCACCACTTTAAGGACAGGTTGGCTTACCCTCCCCAAGGCCAAGTCCACCCACTGAGGCAGTTAATCAAGGCCTTCTGATACTCTCACATATGGAGATTCAGAGGGAAGATTCGGCAGGCTCCAATGATAGTTGCTGCCCAGAACCCCCCCTCCTAAAAAAAAAACAAACACACACACACAGGCTTTCTGCAACGGTTTTCTCGGAGCTCTGGAAATTCATGTACAAAATCACTATGGTTTAGGCTTTAGTGTCTTAGTCTGCTGATGCTCTGAAGACTAGATAAACTGCAAATCGGTCTGTCCTCATTTAAGAAACTCCCCAGGCAATGTCTTGCTACAATACACACTGTAGATCAAATGGCACATTGCTTACACAGATAGCTAAGGCACAAAGTAGGGTTTCCTTCAAGCAACTGTAATTTATACCACTTCTTCCTAAATAAAGAGCCTGTGTGTTTCCTATAGGCACACAATTCTTTCAAACTGGGCATACTTCTTTTGGAGCTGTCCATATTCGGGGCACTCAGTGTCTCCTGGGGATAATTGTAAGTCAGCAATTTGTACTGAGTGAAGATGGCTTTAGTACCACCATTCGCTACAGTTGTTTTATGATGTGTCACATTTTCAGACAATACAGTTCTGGGGAACTGGCACAAACAAAGTGAAACTTACACTAAACATAGCCCTGACTTTTTAAAAGGACACCTAGGAGGCTTCCATTAGAATCCTTCATGGAATTTTGGTTTTGTTGGCCTTTAAATTATTTTAAGGCAGAAAATTGAACCACTTGTCCCCATTCCATCACAAAGGACTCATTTTTTTCATTCAATAATTTAGTACCTTATTCATTCATTCAACTAATATTTTCTGGGTAGCATTTATTTAATTTACTGAAACCTACTATGTGCTAGGAACTGTGCCAGGCACCAAAATGCAGTGCTCTCTGTGGCTGACAGTACTGGTAATAAATGCTAGGATGGTGAAAAAAGGATCATCACTGCCATCAGAGATATTGACACCCGGCCAGCTTGATTCAATTCACTTTTCTTGCCTTTCTCGTCATCCATTCATTCATTAACACAAGTATATACTGAGTTCCAGGCACTGTGTTAGGCACTAGGGATGTAATTGTGAGCAAAATCAAAGTCTCAGCCTGGAGTTCTGTCTCATGGAGAAGACAGGTATTGATCAAATAATCACACAAGTAGTACAAAACTGCAACTGTGGCAAGTACCCCAAGAAGTTCATTGTGCTCCTCATCCCTGCCCCCACCTTTATAAAGTGCAACCAGAGCAGCTGCACTTTAATCTCTTTTATGTATTTGGCTTCCAGGTAAGATTTATTTAGGTGGAAATTGGGGTTTGCTTTTTAGAAGTTGAAAAACCACTATTGTATGGCATTTAACTCTGAGTTTTACATTGGTTACGAATTTTCTTTCTACTGAATCTTTACAACTGTATATCTCAAATCTCAGAAGATGTACTTTCTTAAAAGTCGTTTCTTAATCTTGCTGACAGGTCTTTATTTCCCTAGGGTCTCAAATTCCCTCATCTTACAATCATTTGCTTTAAGATTTCATGTATCTTTACATTCCAAATGAATTCTTATCAGTAAACAAAAATCAAGCAAGAAAGGAATTCATCTTGTTGACTCACCTACTCTCACAAGATTATCTCTAATGCAAACCCAATTCATTCTTGAAGATGGAAATAACCAGATAAATTGATTTAAGAGCAGACAGTAAATCCCCGTGACCACTCCAACTAGGTGCAAACTCATCTGGTGTGTTGAACAAAAATGTCCTTAACTTCTATCTAGTGAGCATTTTTTGATAGAGTCCAACTATGGTATCACACTTGCTCCTATCCCCTTCCCAAGTAGAAATAGTAATTTCTTACACTAGTATCATATAACACAATGTATAAGGATCTTCAAATGCAGGACCTCACTTGATCCTTAAACAACTCCATAACTTACAAGTAGTATTTACAAATGGCACCACTCAACTAGGCAGATACATTTGTCAATGCTTTACTTTTGAGTTTCGGGGATGCCTGCTTGTTAATGGTATTATCCACATTTATAAAGTTCTGAATGATTAGCATAGGAAAAAAGGAAGAAGCATTTATATATTTTCTATTTTATAAGGTTTCAATTGTGCCCTCATCTCCAATTTTCCACTTATTAGGATGTTAAGAAATGGGATTATACTGGTTACAGGCAAACCTTAAAGATGTGGATGCTGATTGGTTAAACTTTGGATTTTCGCCAAATATGCTACTTTAGCTAACCAAACGACATCCCTATCTTCATTATGCAAATAAGATATTGAGATAATTCTATGCTTCTCTTAATTGTTTTAATGTTTCTGAACAGATCTTACAGCCCAAATTCTACTGAAAGAAACTACAGTGGGTTGAATTGTGACCTCACCCCAAAAGATACGACCACATCCAAATACTTGGAACATGTGAATGTTGCTTTATTTAGGGAAAGAATCTTTACAGATGTGATTAAGTTAAGGATCTTGAGATGAGAGCATCCTAGATTATCCAGATGCATCCCAAATCCAATGACAAATGTCCTTAAAATTAACAGAAGAAAAGAAGACACAAACACAGAAGAGAAGGTGATGATGGGAAGGCAGAGGCAGAGGTACGAGTGATGCTGCCACAAACTAAGATGGATGGCCTGGAGCCAGCAGAAGCTGGAAGAGGCAAGGAATGAACTCTTTGCTAGGGCTTCCAGAGGAAATGTGGCCCTGTGGAGAAACTGATTTCAGACCTCTGACCTCCAGAGCTGTGAGAAAATAAATTTCTGTTGTTTTAAATCACTGAGTTTGTGGTAATTTGCTGCAGCAGCCACTGGAATCTAATGCAGTAACCAGTAGAGATTTTCAAGTCATTACTTATAGGTATTCTTCACATTAAAGTCTGGACACTCTGTTCTCAGATTCCTTGTAAGGCTAAACCAGCTCTTATCACCATTGAGCAAGGGGGAACTTTTAGCCTTTCTAAAGTTGTAATTCTGCTTCAGAAACCTTTTAAGAATTAATCAATATTTTTAAATTCAAGAAAAAAGCTGAATTTCCCACTATTAAATCAAAGAAATTACTTATTTCAAAGCACTCAATTAAACCTTGTCATTTTGGGTGGTGGTTGTAGAAAAACACAATATGCTCTGTCTATAAACGTCTAAAGAAGAAAGGCATCTAAAATCATCGCATTTAATCTTGGTGCAATACAATTTGTGTGTGCTTCTAAAGTAATGTGTATTTAAGCTGACTAGTTTTTATTGTTCCAGTTTTGCGTGTGTGTGTGTGCGTGTGTGTTTAATTGGGGCAGTAGACCACTAAGTTATTCAATTTGTATGCTTCTGTTCTCCCTTATAAGTAGGAGCTAAATAATGAGTATATATGGACACAGACAGTGGAATAATAGACATTGGGAACTTGGAAGGATGGGAGAGCAGTGTGGGATAAGAAATTGCCTAATGGGTACTACCTACACTAACTGGGTAAGGGTTACAGAAAAAGGCCAGGCTTTACCACTATGCAATATATCCATATAACCAATCTGCACACATACCCCACAAATCAATAAAAAAAATTGTATGCTTCTACTCTAGCTGGGTTTCACATATGATATTATTTACCGTATTCTTTATACATTAGATAAAACAGCAGTGGAAAGATAAAAATAATTTTTACTGAGAATTGCTAGCATAAATTTTAAAAAACAAACAGAAAATTTATCAAAGTTCTTATATTTGTGCTATGAAAACACTTAGTCTAAGAAAAAAATACCTCTTTTTATATAACTTATAATTACAATCCATATAGTAGAAAACATTTCATTATGAGAGAAAATATGAATGTAAATTTGATCTGCATAAAAAAGGTTGATGTATTATTTCACCTCAAAATTTACATAAAACATCTGTGACCACTTTTACTTTCAAAAGACATAGCAGATTTATTTAAATTCATATTCATTACTTCAATCCTTCTTGGCCTTGACATCCTGGAGTTGTGGAAAGACCACTGGACCTGATGTTGGAAGGTCTGCATGTTATTTCTGCTCTGCCACCATGTGAGCCTAGTCTCTGGAAACGCCGGATTCTTAATCCAAAAACGTGAAGATAAAGGCATCCGTACCACCTAGCTCAAAAAGTCATTGCCAGCACCTCTGCCTACTGAAATCCCACTCCTCCTTCAGTGGTAAGACCATCACACCTCCCTGAAAAGCAGTGGTTCCTGTAGCTACACATTGGAATCACCTAGGAAGCCGGTGCCACTCCCAGCGATCCTGAATTGTCTGTTTTAGGTGGAGCATGGGCATTAGCACACGTTTAAAGCCTCTCAGGTGATTTTAATGTAAAACCAAAGTTTAGAACGACTGCTGTAAAGACTTTTTCAATCCACAATGGCAGAATTCATTCCTATCTTTTTGATACTCTTTTCTTCCCCAGTTTTATTGAGGTACAATTGACAAGAACAAAGCTGGAGGCATCACACTTCCTAATTTCAAAATATCTTATGAAGCTACAGTAATCAAAATAATAGAGTGCTAGCATAAAGACAGACACATAGACCAATAGGACAGTATAGAAAGCCCGGAAATAAATCCATGCATGTACAATACGGTCAACTGATCTGTGACAAGGGTGCCAAGAACACACAATGGGGAAAGGAGAGTCTCTTCAACTGGTGTTGGGAAAATTGGATATCCACATGCAAACGAATGAATTTGGACCCCTGTCTCACACCATACACAAAAATCAACTCAAAATGGGTAAAAGACTTAAATGTAAGACCTGAAACTATAACACTAGATGAAAACAGAGGGGAAAAGCTTCTTGTTTTGGGGGGTAGTGTTTGTTAGGTACCTCCTAACCTAATCAATCTCTATTTAAGTGAATTTGTCAATCAAGCGAAGTACTTCAAATCTTCAGTAGAACTTACTGACAAGTACCCTCCAGAAATTCACAGCTAATAGGTTACCTTCTGAAAATATCAACAACAGCTAAAGTTTATATAAGGTAATATTCCAAGCACGTTATAAGTACTAACTCATATGACCCCCACAATAATGCTATTATAATCCCCATTTTATTGATGAAAACACTGGAGCACAGAGAGGTTAAGTAAATTATCCACAGTCACGCAGCCTGCAGGTGGCTGGGATGACATTTGAACCCACGGCAGTCACTAGACAACATTGCCCCATGGTAGACCGACTGCCCACTTTTGCTCCCGTGAAGTGAGTTATACCCTTATGGAAAATGAGTCCAGTTTGTTCTCAAAGCTGTTTATGTCTGTTGTACTACAATTATATAATTTACTTAAATATAATGTAAACACTACCCCCCAAAAAGCAAAAACAGGGAATGCAAGAAAGAAAGAGTTGCTGTTCTATGACAACTAAGATGATTGCTTTGGAAGGGAACTCACTAAGAAAATTGCTTTCAAATTAAGTGTGAGAGAGGCAACTATTATTTGTGAAAATCATTAAAATTTAGGATTCTGTGCCCTGATTGCTTTGCAAATACTTTAATTTAATTTTTTGTTCCAGTTTAAAGAAACTGACACAAAATCATAAGTAAAACATTATAGATGAGGTTATACAAGAAAGAGGAGGAAAACTTTACTCAACAGACCTCAAAAAAAAGGTCTTAGACCTATATCAAAAGATAAGGAATTATGTACATTTACATATTGAAATTAAACTAAAATCTTTCAGGGATGTGTATATAATTTGTATCATTCCTCAACTTAGTCAATTTTTAAAATTAACTGACCAACCACTAGTACATATTAGGAAAAGTTCAAAGAACTAGGATATCCTTTGTGGTTTGGTATTGTAATTGTCTATTTACAAGTCTGTTTCCCTTACCTCATTATAAGTGCCTTTGTTCAGGGACCGTGTCTTATTCATTGTTTTATGTTCAGGCCTAAAATAGTGCCTGGCACAGAGTAGAAACTCAATAGATGTTTGTGAAAATTAAATGAGATCCTGTATGTGGAAGTACTTTGACACTGGTAAGTGCTGTGGAACTGTGGGCTGTGCTTTGAAAGGACTCACACATCAATGTGTCATGGTTTCTGGAGGTAGAAACTCAGCAATACAGCCACTCCCAGCATTAATCAGCAATGTCAGTAGAGCCTGGTGGTTAAAAAGCAGGCTCTACAGTCAGATAGACCTAGGTTTAAATCCTGACTTCACAGCTTACTAAGTGGGTGACCTTGGGCAAGATACCTAACTGGCATGCACCTCACTTTTTCCCATGTGTGAAATAGAGACCATTACAAAAATATCTACCTCAAAACATGTAAATGTTCATCAACTGGGTCTTGATATGGAATAAGCTCCAAGTTATTTTATTAAGTGAAAAAGTAAGCAGCTAAAAAATACAATATGATCCCATTATTGTAAAACAAAAAAGAAAATACAAAGAATATCAAATATAGCTTGTACATGCACAAGAAATTTCTAGAGGAATATGAAAGAAGCTGTTAAAAGTGATTATATCTGTGGAGTGGCCCCAGAGAGGAGTTAAAATTTAAAGAGGTAAAGAGGGTATGCATAGAGGTTTGCTAGCAAAATTTTCTGTTGCATAAAAAAGAAGAAGAAGAAAATCCATACCAGTCAGCTCGGGTCAGCATGCTGCTGGATTTCTAAGGTTAGAAGCAAAAGCAAGCTAAGTCTTAAATCAGGGATGTCAAAACCAGAGCACGCAGCCACTTCTTCCTCCAAAGCATATGAATCAGGACATTCTTCACCATGGAGCCTGGACAAGGCCTCGGAAGCCTTCTCAAGTCAGTGCTTCAGGCAGCCACCAACAATTGACTGGAATTGGCCAAAGGAATAAAAGCTATTTGCCATCTATCATTACAGTCATAAAATGGGTTGAGAAGATTCTATAAGGAAAGAGGTATTTGGGCTATGATTACTGAACCTGAAGGGAGAACAGCTGGGAAGGGAGAATGGCTGTGAGGCAAATTAATAATGGCTTCAAAGAAAATGAGAGACTCTTTCATGGAAGATAGTAGATGCTCAGCACTAAAAGATTAGCCTCAGAGTACCTTCAGGTCTGTTATTCTAAAGAAACTAAAAGAGTTACAGCCCCAGTCTTTCCTATCTGAAATTAAAATCTCTGTGGGAAGAGCCATTATAATGAATGAATATACTCACTTAATAAAGCTGGAATTTCTATAACTCTTTTATAATCAACACATTTTCACACCAATCATGACTGGCAGTTTGGTTTTGCTTTGCCCCCACCACCCCATGAGCTAGGTGGTGCAAATGTTATTAGACTTTATTATATTGATAAACATCCCTGGCTATTGAGCAGTTAAAGAGCTTGCCTGGGATCACACACAGGCCAGTGGTGAAATGGAACCAGGATCCAGGGTTCCTGACAATCAACCTAAGTCTCTTTCCTTGGATGCCAATTCAAATGGAAGCGGACTCACTGGTGAGCCAAGCTGGTAGGGCAAAGAGCCAGAGATATGTAGGTTATTTCAGTGAAGGTCACCCATTTTGTATGCATAGGTTGATGGGTTCTGGAGATCATCTAGATGTGTTAGTGGTTGATTGGGCACCAGCTAAGAGCCAGGCAGTACTGAGCACTTTGTATTTATTGTCTCATTGAAGCTTCCTATTTCTCAGGCAGGAAAAAAAAAAAAAACCCAAAAAAAACAGTGGAGTCTTCTGAATTCCACTCTTTCTTTCATACCCCGCATCTAGTCTGTCAGAAAATCCTACTGGCTCTGCCATCAAAACATATCCAGGGTATGCCCACTCTTGACCCCTTCAATACTATTCCTTGTCATCTCTCACCCAGATTATGGCAGTCACTGCCTCACGTGCCTCCTTCTTTCCACCCTTTCCCAACCCCAGTTTATTCTCAACACAACAGCCAGTGTGATCCTGTGAAAACACAAAACACATCACGTCACTACCCTGCTCAAAACCCTGCCATGGCTTCCAATTTCACTCACAGTAAAAGCCAAAGTCTGGACAGTAGCCTATGAGGCCCACATGATCCACCACACTGCTCTCTGCGGTATTCCCTCCCTCCCTCTGGCCTTTGCAGGAGGTCCTTCAGGTCTCTGCTTAAATACTACCCGATCAGAGAAGCTTTACTTGACCATCCTATTTAAAATGGCCTTCTTTCTCTTCCCTACCCCAGTACTCCCTAACTTTTCCTGCCTTTTTTTTTTTCCCTGTAACACTGATCCCCATCTGAAACACTAAATCTTTTCTTAAATACTGTGTCTATTTTGCAGTGTTCTTACAAGAATGTAGCTCCATGAGGGAACAACTGTTTTATCTCTAGCACCTAGAATAGCACCTAATACAGAGTAGGTTCTCAAAAAGTATTTGTTGATTAATTTCAAGAAAGAGTTTTGTGAAATGGGTGCCATTATTGTTCCAGTTTTATACATGAGGAACTGTAGGCTCATACAGTTTAAGTGCTTAGTTTGCTCACCTAGTAAGAGGGGAGTTGAATGCAGGCCTCTCTGCCTCTGCAGGGACAGCGTCCATTCTCTCTCTCTCTCCTCCCTTACACACCCAAATGCACATGCACACGTGCTCGTATGAACATGCTGCAACATTCTGCAAATTTCCTCATGTCACTATAGCCAAATTCCTAAAGAAAAATATTGCAAAGGACTAACTGGAATAAACTCCATCAGCTGGAGGGAAAGAAATAAGCAAAAAGCACGTGACTGGGAGGAAAACTAGGAAGCAATGCAAAAGAATCCAGGAGTTCTGGAGGGTGGGAGCAATCTTGTTTTTCTACTTGTGGCAAAATATTTTATTTAGACACTATTGTGGGTTTTGTTCTCTATGTTACAAAGTAATCAGAAAGAATGAAAGGTACTTTTTCTTTCTTCTCCCTTAAGACCCTGCTCTCAGAAGGGAACTGTGCTTGGTTGAATGTTCTGCTGTCACTGTATTGAAATTCCTAATAATTTCACCTTTGAACTTTTGGGTTGTAAGTGAAGCCCAGTGAGACAATGGAGCATTTGTGTGAGCACATGAGACATGCCAGCTGGTAGCATGCACATAGCAGTCAATCCAATGCCCTGTGCACACCTGGCAGAGTCCAGAGTACCACAGGTCCTTGAGAGGGTGGCTGTGGCTAGGACCTGGGCCTAGATTGGCGAAGTGAATGGTGGTGGGAACAGCAAAAGCAACGGTGGTTGTAGCAGTGGCTGCAGCCCGGAGAGAGGAGGTGCTCCATATGGGGGCAGCACTGGGACCCAAGGTGTGCATTTACTTGCCTATACTTCCCTAAGGCCCATTCCTGTGGCATCTATACAAACAGTAACTCTCTGGCTTGAATTCTGGGATGGGTAACTGCTCGTGATGAGGCAGTAAATTTTGTCAGTAAATTATTATAAAATAAATGTAAAATATATTGCATATTGCAATAAACATATCAGAGATTTATTAGGATTCTTCAAAGAGTTTAGACTTTCTAGATTTCAAAACTGCAGCAACTTTGCAAAGCAAATATAACAGGCTTAGAAAAAAAATTAATTTTAAAGGTCATCCCATTCAGCAGAAAATAACGCTATTTTCATATGAAGCTTTGGATGAACCAACTATTAAAGATGAAGACAATTTGAAAATTAAGATTTCCTTGTATGGGAAAATACAGTGATGGAATGCATATATAGTCATTTTGAATTGTTTATAAATAAGGAAGCCACTTTTGGTTTATTGTGCAACCTCCAAAAATTACAGGGAATGTCAAAGAAAAATTAAAATGTTATTATTTACATTTACATTTAAAATTAAATTCTGACTTACATGAAACTGATTCGTATGAAAAGTTAAATCTTTTCAGAAAAATTTTTATGAGAACCATCAGCCCTAAATATACTAAAATTCATATTTTAAAATAATTCATTAAAAATTTACCCCAATGTTGTCCCAACCTATAAAATACTCTCAACAGCATCAGTAACAGTTGCATCAGCAGAAAGATCCTTCTCAACATTAAAAAATATCAAGTTATTTGCAGTCATATATTTTCCAAGAGTGACTGGTGGTGCTTTCAATTATATCCACTGAAAATAAAGTTGTCATAAGTGTACATTTTTATGATATAGCAAATGAGTTTGCAGAAACTTGAGCCAGAAGAATATTGTGATCAATTAATATATCACATTAATAAAGTATTATTATTTTTATTTACTGTATTTATAAAATTATGACACCGACATATTATTCTTTGCATTTTTTAGATTATGCCATTAGTCACGTATCACTGTTGCCCTTATCATGTTTTATAAGTAATAAAATATTTTTAAAGGGAGAAGCTTTATAGTTTTGTACCTTTAATGTCACTTTTTCCTGCTTTTTGAAAAATGGGGCCCTGCATTTTTATTTTGTACTGGCCCTCAAAAATTATGTAGCTGGTCCTGCTTTAGGACTATACCATTCCCCCTGCCTCCTACACTACCACCCACCACACATATACAGCTAATTAAGTAAATTTTTCTTTATTTTATATATCATTTGATTGGGGTGCAGCTTTAGCCAGGAACTAATCACCTGATTCATGTTGAGATGCTGTAAGTTGACAGAAAACATATTTTCCATTTCAAATAATGCATGTATTTTAATAGAAGTCTTTATTGACAGCTCTCAAGGGACCTTTTCATTCCAATCTTTAGTTCCTAGCACAGGGCCTGACACACAGGATTGACACTTGATAAATGTCTGCTAAACTAACTGTATAATAGGGGACTTTGGGACTCCCTAACAGGCTATTAGTGGTGCTATTCTTTGTGAAGGGCACCTTTCCTGGTGATCCTTTGCCAGTCTCTCCCAAATGATGATGAGCAAGTCAAAGTGAAATTACTTACTACAGTCTTTGAGGAAAGGGACTGTGCCTAGTTCATTTTGCAGTATCCCTTGCACCTAAAACAATATGTGGCACTCAACCGATATTTGTTGCATGATAAATGAGTAAACAGAGCATATGTAGATCCCTGCCCCACTTTGGCCCCAAAGTGTATTTGAAATCTAGCCTGGGCTTTTCTGTGCAGGCCGGAGCCTGGTGAATGAGATAAATTTGAGCTTCTAGCCCAAGAACACCTTACCACAAGTAGGGGATGGCCTTCCTTTTTAAACAAAGCACACACATGTCCCTGAATTTCAGAGCAAGGAGCCTCAGAGAGTCTCCAGGATGAAAGTGTTGGCACTACTGTTAGCCTTTAACTAACTCCTTTCTTCCTTCTTATTTCACTTTCCCAAGAAGGGTCTCTCACTCTGATTCTTATTGTCACTACCGTTCTAGACTCACTCATTTAAAGCCCAATCTAAGTTTCAACAAGGATCCATTTCGTCTGGCTGAGTAGGATAGCAGTTAGCCAAGAGTTTTACTACATGCCATTATAATATAAAATTTTAATTGACATAAAACATAAATACAAATACAAAATACAAATAGAGTAAAAATTAGATTTCCAATTTTAAGAATGTCGGTAAATCAATCAGTTTGACTAGGTCCCACATTACCTGATAAAAAATGTGTCCTCCCCCTAACCTACACAATGAGGCTGTTTCTCACCCAGCACCATGCCTACCTCTCAGCTTTCATGCACCATATTGTCCCTCAGCCTGAGACTCTCATTCCAGGTCCTAACACCAAAGATTTGCCAAACCCTAGGGTGCTCCTCAGTCCTTTCTAGAGCTAGAGATGAGCTAGATATTGACATGGGTGCAAAACACTACTACGTTACAAATAGTTGTTGGACTGGGTGTTGACCCTAGTTTTACAGTTGATTTTATCACACAAAAACAATTGATTTTTGCCAAAGCCCATTAGCTTTTTGCAAAATTCCATAACAGCATTTTCAACGGAAGGAACTTGAAGTACAAATATTACACAAGCAGGTATACAGAAGGGGATGAAGGTGTCAGAAATAAAATAATTCAGATTATGGTAGTCAAGGAGTATCAAAGCATGGTGAAATAAATCCCTATTACAAATCATTTCTGATACCTATAGAGATATATTTAGGGCTGTGATATTCCTTGGCTCATACTTTGTTGCATCTCTCATAGAACCCAGAATCTAGCATGTTCTTTTCAACATTGGAGTGCTCAATAAAGGTCTGGTGAGTGATTGACTGGTTTTTGATCCTTCAACAGAGTAAAAAAGTCATTTTATGATGAGCTTTGTATTGAAGATCCAAATTAGACAAGCTAGATTATTTTTCTTCAAAAATGGTGATTATTTACTCTGCTGTAAATAAATATAGAATGTCATGTCATCAAGGAAGCATTTTTGGATCTAGGGGTACATAGTCAAAATAAATACATGGAAAAAAAGAATACCTAAGAAGACATCCCCCTCCTTTAAGTTTAATAAATTACCACTTTAACAAAAGCTGTGAAATGAAATTGCTGCATGAATGAGACTTTTTATGTCAAATTCCAGCCAGTAGCTGACAACACTTTCAATGTAATGTTAACAATTTGAAATATATTGGAATAATTTTATAAATTAATACCGTAACTAGGAAAAGCTCAACCCCATAATCATTCTCCTCTGGAAACACTCCATTCCATCTTTTTTTATAAGCACTTTATATGGAAATATGATACATTGTTCCTATTAAGCAAACTAGTTTAGGAGCCAATGAATGGATTTATTAAATAATTAGCATGCAGATAGAGAAAAGCTATATGCTCTGCAGAAGATCTAAAATTGTCATTGGGAGCAAAGTGATATTCATATTTTTTAAACTGTATCAGAAATTGCAGATGCCAGGCACATTCACAATAACAGTACAATTCAGTCATGGATTAGATATGGACATGGTGTTAGCATTTTAGTGTAAGAATAATTTTGGTAATATAAATGTGAGCAAACCTTTGAGGATTTAGAAAGGCCAGATAAGGCATAAAATATATCTTGGCTACAGCAGGGTAACTGAGTCATTTTAGGAAGAGGATATATAATGTAGATCACTCATGACCTAAGAGAAGAATTTGTGACACACAGAAGACTCTCACTAATAAAAATGGAGATGATGATACATACATTTATTAAATGCCCAGAGGGTAGCAAGTATGATATTGGACATATAAAAAGGCCAAATGCTTCTCTCTCAGTACAAAGAAATAAATATGAGAATGTCCCTAAGGATAGAGCATAAGGCAGTGAGTTTTGTTTTAATAAAAGGTGTGGTTGGCAAACAATGGAAATTAATGATCAAGTAAGTTAGTGAACAAATTGGCACTTCTACTACAACCACAGACAAGTTCTGTCTCTCTCAAAGAAAAACAAACAAATCAACAGGAAACCTTAGAGGTTTGGGATAACAGCCAAATTATTATTTGCTTATACCTTCTTTCAGAATAGCCACTAGGGAAGAAATGTGAAAATAGGACGATAAGCTGAAGTTTCAGTGATGAAAGGAGGTAATTATCTCAAAGTGCTTTGTAGGTAATAAATAGCTGTACAAAAGGTAGATATGATTGTAATACAGCCTTGTGACTTCCAAAGTGCTTTCAGATTCCTGCTCTCATTTGAGCCAGGTGTTTTCACATATCTGTTATTTTCTTTAATACTCAAAATGTTAACCATTCCCAGGGAAACAGAGATTCCAAGAGAATAAATGACTCGCCTATGATCAGGAAAGCCAGTGAATGGGTAGAACTCAGGTGCTCTGATTCCTAGTTTAGAACCATGGCCATTAGAGCTCTGCATGGTTCTTGATCAATTTGTCTTTCTTCTCACTGAGAATGCCCCCATTTGCTCAAGGTAGAGGTCACCCCATGTTAATATTCTACCCAGAATGTAGACACTGGCTTGAGGCACCACAGTTTTTATATTCCTCTAACTCGTCAGTCTTCCCCACTTAATTATTTTTTGACCTAAATAGTCCAAGTCCTTTTTATCCTTTTCTCACAAGAACAATTAGCTAATAACATTGATTAAATTCTGGCTTGAAAATCCAGCATTATGCCAGCCAGTACAAAAAACAGAAACTAGTTGACTTATAAGGCAATATGTAGCACCTAATGTTTCTTCCTCTGAGGATTTGGAGCTGCTCAAGGTAGAAACCAATGCAAATAAAAATGCCTCAAAAAAAGAGATACTTGACTTTATTTAGTATATACCATGTTAAATAGAACTACAACTTTAATGATGATAACTGCTAATCAGATCATTCCTTTAAGTAATTTAAGTGCATCTAATTTTTCAACTTAAATATTACTATTGTGTAATTTTCCAGTTTCCACATTCCATGCTCAACTTAGTATGAAATATTTGCTATATGCAAATAAGAGAGATAAATTATTTCAAGGCTTCTTGATATGCCACTGAAGTTTGGAAACATGCTGATTAACATACACAAAACAATTATTCTAGTAGCTGAAGGGTGTCAGGTAGAAGGAGAAAAAGAATAGAGACAAAAGACGGCTTAGGCAGGCAAAGACAGGTTTTCATGATGAAACCTGAGGAGGGCCTTTGTTGGAAACAGACAGAGACCCCAGCTCTTACAGGCTGAGGGGTTTTAAGGGCTTTCAGTGGGGACTCTCAAGGGGGCGGGGCTGAATTCTCACTTTTTGAGAGAGGCGGGTCTTCAGCGGGCATAGGGAGGGGGTTAGTCATCCCATCAAAGATCAGCAGGGAAGGGGGATTTTCATTAGGGAGGAGGGCTTGAGGGGGTTACATTGTTGACAAAGGGAGGGGGCGTTCTTCCTGGAACAGCCGCCAGTCTCTGCCAGCTCCATCCCAGCCTTGTAATTCAGAGTTATCTTTACAACCTCCGGAGTCTCCAGGGGCCCTTATCTGACTTCTTCATCTACCCCATTCCCTTCCATACATTTTTCGAATTCCCACCCTGAGTAAGCCCAACAGAGGAAGTGTCAGGTATATAGAAATGTATTTCCTAGCCCTGCAGAGAGAATGGGGGCCATCAAACTTTAGGATTTCTCACAGGTTGGTCTTGGCATTTAGAAATAGCCAGGAGATGAGCAAGTGACAAGTAGGCTGAAAGGGAAATTCTTTCTCCTCCTCCACTGACAGAAAGGAAGCTGAACTTCTTGAAAGTTTGCTTATGAGTTAACAAATTAAATGTTTATAATACCAAATCTAAATCTTTGGGCCCAACTCCTTGATAATCATACAAAACAACTCAATTAAATAAATTACTAGATCTTCTGTGCAGAGAGGGGGTAAGGAACGAAAGATAGAAAATAAGCCTGAGTTATGTCTTATGGTGTAAACTGCAAAACTATGACAAAAACCCCCAAATGCTTGTGTCATATTTTAAAGGGTCATTCAAATGTTACCCTGTACTCATGGTAAAGGTCCTGGCTTCTGTCCCCACATGGGCCAATTGGATTTTATTTATTTCTCAGGTTTCTAATAGTGCCTCTAACCTCAAATGAGCCTCTTGCAAAAGTATGCCCACAGCCACAGAAGTTGAGTGAGACTGTGAAGGAAACACCATGAGAAAAGCAATCAGAAGCACAAGTTCCCACCCAATTTACCAAATTACTATGGTGGGGCAGAGATTACAGAAAATTGATAGCCTCAAGTTCTGTACTTTGACCTCTTAGAAATAAACTGGAAGAGATAATATAGATTTGAAACAATAAGAGTGGAACCTCAAAAAGACTCTTGACACAATTAGATTTTAGAGAAGAAAAAGGTTGGGGCATACCAGACTTGTTAAGAAAGTCTGCACGGAGGACATGGGTATTGAGCTGCATCTTAAAGGCTGGGTAGGATTCAACTGGAGAAAGAAAAAAGAAAAACAGTATCCATGCCTGGAGCACTTATTCTGTGCCAGGCATTGGCTTAGGTCTTTTACATACATTATCTCATTGACTTCTTACCTTGGGGAGGTTTTTATTATCCCCAGGTTGTAAATCAAGAAACAAAGGTGTAGGAAGATTAAATGACTTTTCCAAGGTCAGAAAGCTAGGAAGTGCCTTCAGGAGAATGTCATAGTCATAACCTTACAAGGTCTTGCACAGCTAGCCCCTGCTTGTCTCCCCAGCCTCATCTCACCTGCTCATTCTAACTGTAAGCAAACCTATCTCCCATCACAGGGTGTTCAGATTTGGGGTTCCCTCTGCTTGCATAAATCTGCCTTCTTTGCCTACAAACCTTCTATGCATCTAGCAGATTTTTTTGTTACTTGCTCAAAGAGGCATTCTCTGAATTAATTTAAATTATCATAGTTTATACCTAACTAATCATAGTTTATATGTAAATAATTATACACATATTGTATTAGTCAGGGTTCTCCAGGCCATCAGCCTGGAAATTCAGGTAAGAGTTGATCTTGGGGACTTGAGTACAAACTCTGCAGGCTGAAAATGCAGGCAGGATGTCTGTTGCAGTCTTGATGAGAATTCTTTCTTTGGGAAACTTCAGTCTTTGTCTCTTAAGGCCTTCAACTGATTGTATGAGGCCCACCCACATTATGGAGTGTAATCTGGTTTACTCAAAGTATACTGAGTTAAATGTTAGTCACATCTTTAAAAAGATACCTTTACAGCAACATCTAGATTAGTTTTTGACTAAAAAACTGGGTACCATAGCCTAACCAAGTTGACATATAAAATTGGCCATCACACACGTTTATTTAAGGTTTATTTTCCCTACTTAACCATAAACTCCATGAGGATAGAGACCCAAGCCGTTTTTGTTCACAACTGTATCCACAGTGCCTAGAACAGCACCTGGCATATAATATAAACTCAAAAATTATTTACTGCTGAATGAAAGGAATTACTGGCAGTTCTTAATGACCAGTTAACCTAGCACTGGCAGAGTATACAAAATAGGAAAAAATAACTGACTACAGGACACTACACATTTCTGTCCACCCAGATTTAATTCATTTGACCAACAGAATGGTTTCCATTAGCACAAAATAATCCTAGATATAGAGGAGAAACCAAAATGAACATAATAGGAGTCTTACCAAGATTACAATACAAAGATGTTTACTGCAGCAGTATTTATATGATCAAAACTAGAAAAAAATCTATACATTCAACAACAAGGCACTGAATAAAAAATTATTGGTGTTAGCGTGAAAGCCAATAGCTAGGTTTGAAGAGTGTATGTATGGAGCACCCTTTCCACTACGGACTGGTAATAATCTACTTGTGCACATACAAAACTTGGTGCCATGAGGCAGCACTGGATGGCAGTTTTAGTAGACCATCATATTAGTATTCTTTGTCAGCCTGGACTCAATCATAGAGAAAAGGATGCTCCAACTGTGTGGCCCCACCTCCAGATATTGAGTATCTATTATGTGCCAAGCACTGTTCTAGGTGTTGGAGATACTGTGATGAACAAAACAGATATCTATCCATGCACTTGTAGAGCTTGCATTCTAGTAGGTAAAGATAGACAAACAAAACAAAATATATGCTATGTTATTAATCGACACCAATAAGAAAAATAAAATATAGAAAGGAAAAACAAAACATCTGAAATGGGGAGGATGTTAAAATATTAGACAGGAACACCAAGGAATGCTTCACAGGGAAGGTGGCAATTAAGTAAAAACTTTAAAGAAGTGAAAGAGGGAGCCATTCCTGTATGTGGAGGAAGAGAGTTCCATTCAGAGCAAACAACAAGTACAAAGACCTGAGATGGGAGGTGTCCTGGCATGTTTGGGGTTGGAGCAGGTTGAACAGAGGGAGAGCAATAGGCAACGAGATCAGAGATGTAATGTTAGGGGGAGGGGAAGATAAGAGGGAGATGTGGTATTGTGTGTGAATGTGAGAAACGAATGTGATTTTGGAACTGATGAAAGCATGCTTTTTTCAGATCCGGGATGGTGGTGAATGTTAAATCCAAATGTAATTTCTATATCCACTAAACACAAAATAAGACCTTAATGATTAAAAATTAAAAAAAAAAAATTTAAGAAGACAACCTTGTCCTCACAGGCAGCTTATCTAGAGCCTATTCAAACTAGCAAACTCTTAAAATTAGCTAACACAACCTTTTTAACCAGACTTTAGAAACTTGGATAATTCTTATAGAAACACACCACTTTAATCACTATGTCTAAGCATATACCACCAAAGACCAGAATGTCTCTCTTACTGCCTAAATGTTGTGAGAGAAATTCATCTTATTTGTACAGTTTCCATAATTGGTTCCATTGAAAGTAAGAAAGAATATTAACTTTAGGTTGCTGCTTGAAGTCCTTCAAACATCCCAGATTGGGAAGTCTACAATGTAGCCTTACCTTCCATAAAAAGACTCCAAATTAGGGAGACATAGTTAATCTTTATTAAGCTTGATGGTAACACTGGGAATGGAGCAAAGGGGGCAGGGCAGCCAACATGTGGCCTTCCTGATTCACACATGCAATGAATGTCACCAAAATGACATCACCAAATTTCCTCTCCATTTTATGATGTTCTAGCAGGATCTTTAATTGCCCATCCATCTATACTTCCCATTAGATAATAGGAGTGGAGAAGCCAGTCTTGTCCTTATATAATTGGGCTAAAAGATAAACTCCAAGAATCTCATTCACTGATTGGCTACTTCAAGAAACCCAAAATCACACAGCAAGTCCACTACACTGACAATCAAGATGAGATCCTGTTGCACAGTTTGGGCATTCCAAGTAGTTAAGGTAGTCAAAGGAAAGATGCATTGCATTTGATATTACAGCAGTAGAATTAATACCAGCATAAAAACTGAGAGCTGTATAAAATTCAGGATAGTGGTCACTTTGAGGGAAAGGATGCAATGGCAAGAAAGGACCATGAAGAGGGTCTGCAGAGTGCTTGATATTATTGACGCATAAATAGATGCATTTTCTTTGTAAAGATTTATTGAATTGTATACTTATAACTTGTGCACCTTTCTTCATTCTTGCCTACTTCAATAAGAGATGTACTTCAATCAATGTCAGGGAGGACACCCGGGATAGAGCTGTCAAGGTGAAGGAATGATCACAATCAGCAAATGGATGTCCAGTAGCTGGTAGAGACAGATCCAGTCTTGCCCTCAGGAAACCTGGCAGAGTTTTTAAAAAATGCCTCCAGTATGTTCCCAAAAGAAAACCCTTCCCATTTCTAGGAAAGAAATGTGAGGCCAAGGGTATGGTGGGCAGAGAAATGGAGAGAAGATCCAGGGGACTGGCACCCCAGAGCGGGAAGTGGGAATCATTCCACTGTAAAGGGTGGTTTGACGACTGCCACTCAGCCATGGGATAGTGGTAAGGAGCAATCTTCCTTCCTTAACAACACTTATATGTCCCTGTAGTATATGTCTGAACCACCAATGGCAAGTCTACCTGAGCGAAATCAGTGCCTGAAAGCAGGACATTTACCTGGTATCTCTTTAGCTTACAATGGGTCATACATTCTTAGAAGAAAATACATTCCAAGTGGTCAGAAGCTGCACAGTATGCAGAGCTCAGTGGCACTAAATTAGGCAGCATTTCTCCATACTCATAAGTACAAAGAGAGAATCTGTCCCACTCCTTGTTTTTTTTGAAAGGTTCAAATATTTCACTAGGAGGAGAGGGTGTCCATCACATGACCTCCTTCTCTAGAAAGCCACAACATGATAAGCTTGCATGAATACTCACTTATCCCAAAGGCTATGAAATCTCTTCGTACTCTTGGTAAGAATACCTCTAATACCCAACCTCTTGCCATTCACACATGCAACCACCAAATCATTGAACTAAGTATGGTATATGGGTCTATAAGTTGAACATATTGCCCACCCACTCCTAAGAGACCATAATGACTAATTACATAATGTTTCACATATCCCTGCTTACCTCTCTCACCTTGACTTTCCTCTCTACACTACTCTGTGTACACCTTCATTTGACTCAATCCCCTACCAACCTTTCTAAACTCTTTGGAACTTATTTCCTATTCAATCAGTTCTCCTGTATCTTCTACCTCTTCCCAGAACCATCCCTCTACCTCCACACCTCAAATGAGACCTGCCTGTCCCGTGAGGATGTGCAGCTATCAAAAGTGATTTTTTTTTTCTCTCCTCATCCCTGAATCTCTGATCCACGGGCATTATTATTCTTCACTGCCACTTCATATTCACGTCTCCTCTTTTCTTCCTCAAAATCCCCAGCTCCTTTACAGCTCATACTATCAGATGAAACCACCTGCTGCCTCTCCTAGTTGCTGCCAAATACTGACCTCTCTGTGCTTCTTCATTCATTAAATGCTTTGTCTATGGCTCTCTGACACCATTTCCACTTCTGCCCCAGTTCTAATGTTTAGTGATGTCAACAACCACATGCATGAAATGGCCAATACTATGGATTCACAGCTTCTTGGTTTCCTCCAATCTTCTCTCCCTCTACCCCACCTCAGTCACCCACTCCCACGTGCACACACTGAAGCTTAGGCATTACCCTAACTGCAGCATTTTCGCAATCTTGAGTTCAACCTCTCGTTCTTCCTCCTCCAACAACCTCTCGTTCTTCCTCCTCCAACAACATCTCAACCACATCGTAATCTCCAATCCCTTGACCCCATCACGTTTTCAAATCCTAACACTATTTTTCATTTCCTCACTTCTTTATCCAAATTATATCCCATTATCCATCACTATAATCACTCCCTTTCTTATACCCTAGTTCTTCTTTCCCTCTGAGCAAGGTATAAAATCCCAAACCTTGTTGAACTGAAATATATCATTTTCTCACATGTAAAACTAACCACCGAAATATTGTTTGGAAAAATATTGCCTGGGAAAATCCTCTTTAAATTCATCATCACAACCCTCACATGGGCACTCTACAGTGCCTGGCAATCGTACTTTCCCTGATAAATTTTCTTTCATCATCTCCATTTTGTACCTTTCCTTCTTTCCTCAAACCTATCACAGCCTCACCCACAAACTCTCAACAAATGACCTCGCCTTATTCTGCTTTGAGAAATTAGTGGCAATTAACTTTAACTTCTTAACCTTCTTCTTAAGATAACCAATGATCGTCATGCTTCCAAATTCAGTCACCCTTCTCTGTTTGTGCCTTAAACACTCATCTTCTTAGAGCACATTCATCTCTGAGCATTCAGAGCATTCCACTCTCCTGATTTACTTTGTGCCCTAAATGGCCGTTTCTTCTCAGTCTCCTTCGCTGTTATCATTTTCTTCTTCTTAGCCTTTCAATGTTGAGGGGTTCCAATGTTAAGGGGTACTCTTCTCTAAAAATTCTTTATCCCTAAAGTATTTCATCCAGGCACACGGCTTTAATTATCATCGGTGTATCAGATTTATAGCTTTATCTTTGATCTCTTCCCTGAACTTCAGATTGTTTTTTTCTGTTTTTTATCTTCAATTATTATGGGTACATAATATCTTTATAGGGTACATGTGATGTTTCGATGCAGGCATACAATGTGAATTAATCAAATCAGGGTAATCGGGGTATCCATCACCTCAGGCATTTATCATTTCTTTGCGTTAGGAACATTCCAATTCCACTCTTTTAGTTATTTTAAAGTATATCATAACCTATTGTTGACTGCAGTCACTTTTGTGTGCTATCAAATATTGTTCATTCTATCTAACTATCTAACTATATTTTTGCACCCATTAACCATCCCCACTTTATCCCCCCCTCCCTGCTACGCTTCTCAGCCTCTGGTAACCATCATTCTACTCTCTGTCTCCATGAGATCAATTGTTTTTAATATTTAGCCCCCACATATGGGTGAGAACATGCAAGATTTGCCTTTCTGTGCTTGACTCATTCTGCTTCACATAATATTCTCCAGTTCCATCCATGTTGTTGTAAATGGCAGGATTTCATTCTTTTTGTGGCTATATAATGTTCCATTGTGTATCTGTACCACAATTTCTTCATTCATTCATCTGTTGATGGACACTTAAGTTGATTCCAAATCTTGGCCATTGTGAATAGTGCTGCAATAAACATGGGAGTGCAGATATCTTTTCAATATACTGAATCCTCCTCCTTTAGATATATACCCAGCAGTGGGATTGCTGGGTCATTTGGTAGTTCTATTTTTAGTTTTTTGAGGAACCTCCATAGTGTTCTCCATAGTAGCTGCACTAATTTACATTCCCACAAACCGAGTCCTCACCAGCATTCATTATTGCCTGTCTTTGATAAAAGCCATTTTAACTGGTGTGAGATGATATCTCATTATAGTTTTCATTTGCATTTCTCTGATGACTATGGGTGTTGAGTATTTTTTCATATACCTGTTGGATATTTGTATGTATTCTTTTGAGAAAGATCCTTTGCCCATTTTTTAATCAGATTATTTGATTTTTTCCTATTGAGTTATTGGAGCTCCTTATATGTTCTAGTTATTAGTCCCTTGTCAGATGGGTAGTTTGCAAATATTTTCTCCCATTCTGTGGGTGTTATCTTCCTTTGTTGATTGTTTCCTTTGCTGTGCAGAGCTTTTTAGCTTGATGTGGTCCCATTTGTCCAATTTTGCTTTGGTTGCTTGTGCTTTTGGGGTATTACTCAAGAAGTCCTTGCCCATACCAATGTTCTGAAGCATTTCTCCAAGCTTTTCTTTTAGTAGTTTCATAGTTTCAGATCTTAGATTAAAGTCTTTAATCCATTTTTATTTTATTTTTGTATATGGTGAGAGCTAAGGGTCTAGTTTCATTCTTCTGCATGTGGATATCCAGTTTTTCCAACATCATTTATTGAAGAGACTGTCCTTTCCCCACTGTATGTTCTTGGCACTGTGTGTTCTGTTCTAGAAGTTTCATAGCTTAAAGGTTTACATGTAGGTATATAATTTATTTTGATTTAATTTTTGTATAAAGTATAAGGAAATCCAAGTTCTTTTTTTTTTTATCTTTTAGTATTTTCACATATGGATATCCAATTGTTCCAGCACCATTTGTGGAAAAGACGATCCTATCACCACAGCATTGCCTTTGTATCTTTGTTAAAAAATCAGTTGTCCATATATGTATGGGTTTATTTTCCAACTCTGTATTTTGTTCCATTGATATATTTATTTATCTTTTTGTGCCATACCGTGTTGTATTGCTTAATGTAGCCTTATAATAAATCTTGATATCTGATAGTGTCTCACAACTTTCTTCTTCTTTTTCAAAGTTGTTTTGGCTACTCTAAATCCTGTGCATTTCAATATGACTTTTATTGTCAGCTTGTGAGAGCTACAAAATGTTTACTTGGAGTTTGATAGAGTTTGCATTGAATCTATAGATGAAGTCATGAAGAACTAACATCTTAACAATACTGAATCTTTCAATCCATGAACACAGAATGTCTTTCTAGTTATATAGCTCTTTTTTATTTCTTTCATCAGTGCTTTGTATTTCTGTATACAGCTCCTGCACATATTTTGTTAGATTTATACCCAAGTACTTCACTTTTTAGTGCTATTGCAAATGCCATTTTTTTAAAAATGTCAAATGTTAATTTCCAGTTTTTCATTGCTGGTATACAACAATGCAATCGACTTTTGTATATTGTCCTTGCATCCCCTTGAATACTGCAAAATCGCTAAACTCACTTATCAGTTATAGAAACTTTCTTTTATAGATTTATTGGGATTTGCTGTGTAGACAATCACGTAATCTGTGCATAAAGATAGTTTTATTTCTTCTTTTCCAATGTGTGTATCTTTTATTTCTTTTTCTTGCCTTATTGCACCAGCTAGGTCTTTTATTTTTAAGTTAAAAAGTTACTTGCTTTTATTCAGAGTTCTGAGATCAATTTTCAAGAATACATTGGCAAAGTTTTAAGTGGTTACTTACTGGGTGATTAGAGACTGATTATTCAAAGAGGCTCCAACATTTCTTAAAGGAATTTCCATTGTTTGTGATGCTGTTCCTCAGTGAGGCAGGAGCTTACTATAAAGTCTGTCCTGTGAATTGGAGAGAGGAAACTGGCAAATTTTTGAGAATTTAGTGTGGCATGACAGTGATATTACATTTCTAAATACATTGGGTGATAGTGAAGACCATCTATTATCCCATTTGGTGCTTGGGATAACTCAGAGAGGTCCGTATTACTAACTTATTTACATATAGGAAACCAGAATTCAGACAACAGAATGTTCTACCTAAACTTACATGGCCTTATGATTCCTCATGCAATGTTCTAAAAATTATTGATCTATTTAGAGATCCAGATTTATGAATTAGGGAAGATCTGGCCTCTTCTGTAAGTGCTGGGACCAGTCTGTGTTATGTGGTAGTTTTACATATTGTTTTATTGGTGTTCAAGAGTTGGAATAAAGTTTCTGGGAAACTGTCCTCTTTCTTTTGTGTAATCCACTGCACACTGGGGAGTTGTACTTTCTCTGACACCTTGTCCCTTTAAACATGACACTGTAAGTACCTGATTCTTTGATAGCCGAGCAGATAAATGATTTCCACTAAGTTATTTCCTTGCCCTGCCACTCTATGGTTCTGACTGTGCAGAAAGTTCAAGGGTATAGAAGTGTTTATGATGCATGAGGCTTTCAAACACAGAGTCTAGGGACTCTAGGGTTGGACTTGATCTTGCTAACAGGCATAGAAAATGCCAGTTAGTGTGCTCCATTTCTATTCAGGAAACCTCCAGATGCCCTCTGGGTTACTTTGTGTATGATTGATGTCTTTGCTTCAATGATATTGGCTTTAAATAGTAATCCAAGTGTGTCTCTTTATGGCAAAAGCCTTCACAGATCCCAATTATTTTGTATTCTGACTGCCTTTTTTACCTGTAGGAAAGCACTTCTCACTGCTTTATCATGGAAATATTTGTGTTTCACAGCTTCTCCATGACCCTACCCCCATTAGTCTGTGTGCTTCCTGAGGACAGGGTCCTTGTCTTATTGATTGTTGTATCACCAGTGTTGAGGACAGGGCTTAGAATCAGAGTGACACTGAAGAAATATTTGCTTAATGAAACTGAAGAATAGTTTTTATTTTTGGTTCTAGATATACAGCAACAAAATATCCTTTTAGTTTATTTCATTATTAGGCTTGTTTTCTGATTAGTTAAGCAGAGGATGGTATGAGACTTAGATAGTAGATACCTCCCAGCTATGCCTCTTGCTACTCTATAAAAAGGAGTAAAGTTGGCATTGTCCTTGTTTCTTCAGTCAAGTCGTCTGTTTTGGGGGCCAAACTTCTCACAACTCACTGGACCATATAGTCAAGATGTTCCATATGCTCACAAGATGAAAGGCAATGTCCCTTCCCTCAAAGAATCTGTAGTCTAGATAGATAATAAGAAAATAATCCAGTAAATAAACAAACAAAAATGCAATTACAGGCTGTTATGATATGAAAGACATAAACAGGGTAGTGTGTTATAGTGTGATGGGGGGAAGGGTGGCTTCTTTGGCAAGAATAATCAGGAAAGACCTCTCTGAAGACATGACATTTGTCTTATGATGTGAATGATCAGAAAAAAGCCAGACACAAGAAGGCTTGAGAAAAGAGCACTCCAGGCAGAGGAATCAGCAAGAGTAAAGATAGTAAGGTGAGAAAGAGATTTGCTTCTCTGAGAAACAGAAAGCAGTCCAGTGTGGTTGAAATGAGAAGAAGAGAGGCATAAGATGAGATTGAAAAATTGGCAGAGGCCAGACCCCAGGAGGTCATGTACCCCGTGAGAAGAAGTGGGAATTGTATTCTCAGTGCGATGGAAAGCCACTGACAGATTTTAAGCAGGAGAATGACATGACCTGATTTATGTTTGGGAATTAACTGCTGTTTGAGGATCAGACTCTTGGGTGTGAAGGTCGAGAGTGAAAGCAGAAGTACCAATTAGAAAGCTGGTGAGAGATGATTGTGACTTGGACTATACTCGTAGCAGTAAGGATGGAGAGAGGTGCATGGGTTTGGGGATGTATTTTGAAGTAGGTTGACAAAACTTGCTGATGGGCTGCATATGAATGACTAGAGAATGGAAGGAATCAAGGATGACTCTTTGGTTTTTGGTTTGAGTATCTGGGGGGATGATAGTACCATTTACTAGGACATGAAAGACTGAGGAATGAGCAAGCATTGGTTGTGGAGTGGAGAATTGGGACTTTGCACCATATTAAGTTTGAATCATAGTAGACAATTATATGGAGATATTGAGACTATAACAATCTGGGATCCAGGGAAGAGCAAGAAGTCCGAATAGAAACCTCCAGGTATTGTCCCTCTGCATGAACATCAAATTCAACAACTATCCACCTTCACAAGAACCAAAAATCGGGTGAGTGATCATACCACCTAGTTTTAATATTATATCAAGGAAAGAGGCACTGAAGAGGGTGGAAAAGACAATCTTGCATTACCTACGCCACCTTTGCCCCATCCCCCAGCAGTGCCACACCAGCACGCCAAGAGAAGAGAGAATCTGTGTGCCTGGGGGAGGGAGAATGAAGTGATCATGGGACTTTGCATTGAAACTCAGGGCTGCCCTGGCACAGGGGAACACAGCACAGGGCAGAATTCTGACAGTGCCCATGGAGGGAGCATTTAGACCAGCCAGGCCAGAAGGAAATCCTCCGCCCTGAAGCCCAAGTTCTGGCTAGCCTCACCATTCACTGACATAAAGCAGCCTGGGTCCTGGACTAAATTTGTAAAGCATTCAGGCCACAAAGGCTGCAGTCCTTGTGCAATTCTTGTGGTTGTGCTGGCTTGGAGCCAGTGGACTTGGGGTCCATGTGACCCAGGGAGACACTAGTGGTGGCAGCCAAGCCTGTGTCACCCTTCCCCTGACTCCAGACAATGCAGTGTGGGGAGTCTTCTTCTATTTAGGGAAAGGAAAGGAAAGAGTTCAGAGGACTTTGTTTTGTAACTTGGGTACCAGCTCAGCCACAGTAAAATAAAGTACCAAGCAGAATCTTGACGCTCCTGAGTCCAGGTGTGAGCTCTTAGATGGCATTTCTGGAACCATCTTGGGCCAGAAGGAAACATACTGCCCTGAAAGGAAGGACCCAATCCTGGCAGGATTCACCACCTGCTGACTAAAGAGCCCTTGGGCTTTGAATAAACTTCAGAGGTAACCAGGAAGCAGTCACTACGGGCTTTGGGTGAGACGTGTCTGGCTTCAGGTGTGACCTGGCTCTGGTGGCCATGAGGAAGTGTCCATGTCACTCCTCCCCCAACTCCAGGAACCCAGAATAGAGATAGAGAGACTCTGTCTGGTAATCTAGGGAATTCTCCTGTGTCTTACCAAGGTGATACCACCAGGAGTCTGCAAGAGTCACAGCATCGAGAGCCACATGCAGAAGAATGAAACACAACCCGTATCTCTCACCATATACAAAAATTAATTCAAGATGGATAAAAGACTTAAATGTAAAGCATGAAACCATAACAATTCTAGAAGAAAACATAGGGAAAAGTTTTCTAGACGTTGGCCTAGGCAAAGAATCTATGACTAAAACCTCAAAGGCAAATATAGGAACAACAAAAATAAATAAATGAGACTTAATTAAATCAAAAAGCTTCTGCACAGCAAAGGAAATAATCAACAGAGTGAATAGAAAACCTACAGAATGGGAGAAAATATTCACAAACTATACATCCAACAAAGGACTAATATCCAGAATCTACAAAGAATTCAAACAAACCAGCAAGACAAAAACAACCCCATCAAAAAGTGGACAAAAGATATAAACAGAAGTTTTTTGAAAGAAGATAGACAAATGGCCAGCAAACATATGAAAAAATGCTTAACATCACTAATCATCAGGGAAATGCAAATTAAAACTATAATGAGATACAACCTTACCCCATCAAAATGGCCATTATTAAAAAGTCAAAAAACAATATATGCTGACATGGATGGAGAGAGAAAGGAACATTTATACACTGTTGGTGGGACTGCAAATTAGTACAACCTCTATGGAAAATAGTATGAAATAGTATAGAGATTCCTCAAAGAAATAAATGTAGACCTACCCCATTCAATCCCACAATCGCACTGCTGGGCATCTACTCAAAGGAAAGGAAGTCATTTTGTCAAAAAGACACCTGCACTTGAATGTTTATTGCAGCACAATTCACAATCACAAAGATGTGGAATCAACTTAAGTACCTATCAATTCATGAGTGGTAAAAGAAAATGTGGTATATATATACCATGGAATACTATTCAGCCACAAAAGGGAGTGAAATAATGCCTTTTGCAGCAACTTGGGTGGAACTGGAGACCATTATCCTAAGTGAAGTATCTCAGGAATGGAAAACCAAACACATGTTCTCACTAATTAGTGAGAGCTAATAGATGGGGACACACGGGCACAAAGCAATGTAAAGGAATGAGGAACCAAGAAGTGGAGAGGGGGATGTGGGATAAAACTTACCTCTTGGGTACAATGAACACTATTCTGGTGATGGCCACACCAAAAGCCCTGACTTAAGCGTTATACAGGGTATCCATTTAACAAAAACCCTTGTACCCCTTTAATTAATATTTTGAAAAAAATCCCTTTCATTTTATTCCTACCTTCCTATTAAATCACACATTTTTCATCATATTTCCCTTAACAGAAATGTGGAATTGTTCCCAGTTGAGTGACTTAATACAGTGTCTGACACAGATTATAGAAGCAAAAAGGAAAGAAAAATGTCTCAGTGATGTTAATCACTGTCCTATTCATTTAGACAGGGTGCCATCAATGGCTTCTGAAGTGTGTAGAGCAATAGTTTAGGAGAAACTGAACATTGCCAGAGGAAATAAAAAAGCTTAATAAACTTATCTTCATTTTATGCATAATACTACATCAAAAGCTAGATCAGCTCTTTATGGAGTAAAATACACAAACTATTTTTAATAAAAAACTCCTCTTTTCTCTAAAAAGAATAAAGAAAATCTTTGTGATTGCAAGTTATACAACAATCATCAAGTCCATAAAAAAGAAAGTGATAGATTGGACTTCAACAATTTTTTTTAAATCTCTCCAAAAAACATTGTTAAAAGAATGAAAAGACAGGTCAAATCCTGGGAGAAGATATTTGAAAATCACACAGCCAATCAAGAACTTGTATCTGATATATATAAAGAACTCTCAAAACTCAACAATAAGAAAACAAACAACTCAATAAAAAATAGGTAAAAAACTTGCCCAGATTTGTCATCTAACAAGATTGATGAGTGGCCAATAAACACATGAAAAGATGCCCAACATAGTTAGTCATTTGGAAAATGCACATTACAACCACCATGATATACCACTACATACTTACTAAATAGCTAAAATTAAAATGGCTGACCATACTAAGTATTGGGGAGTGTACTCTAATCTTTCCAGTCTCCCATTCCCACTACCACTCTAGTTCAGATACCTATAAGCTCTTGTCTTGACTCTTAACATTGTTTCCTGACAGGTCTCCCCATTTTATTCCTGCCATCCTCCAATTGTTCACACTGCAGTCAGAGTAATTCTCATAACATACATGTTTGATTGTCTCACTCTCCTACTTAATATTCTTAATTGACCCTCCCACCGCTGTCATGAAAGTTCATACACCTCCATGTAGTTGTAAAGACCTTTTCATGATATGTCCCCTACCTATTTGTCTACACTCATCTTGTGCCACTCTCTTCGTTTGTCGATAAGTTCCACTCCCACTGTCTTCTCTCTGCTTATTTTTTTAAAAACTGTATCATACACCTCCTTCCCCTTATGTATCTTATGCAACCCATCAGACAAAACCACATGGTATATTTTTCCAACACACAATTTCAGTTTAGGCCTCTGTGCCCTTTGCAAATTTACTACTCACTCTGTCTGGAGTGTCCTTTCTTCTCCTGGCCAACTTCTAACTATTTGTCAAGAGTTTGCAGCAGCATCATTTTTTTCTGTGACTCAATCCTCCAAGCATCATCTCTCCTGTGTTCCCATAACAGTTTACATTTCATTAGTCTTTTAACAACTCTGTTGATATATTATAAAAACTAATTTACATGCCTGCCTCTTCTACTATACTGTGAGCCCTTTAATGACATGAATTGTGACTTTTTATATTTAGTGCCTACCATAGCGCCTAATTAATGCAAGGTGATTGGTAAATGTTTGAGAAAAATGAAATGTTCTTAAACATAATTTCATTTACATCTACTCTAAAACATTCTTTCTTTTTTATGCCTAGGCTATACTTAGTATGAAAATGATGTGTGATTTAGGGAGATGCTAGCGTGCAGTACAAGCTTAATTTTTTTTATGGTATACAAATAGAAGAGGACAACCAAGTGTCATCTGAGGACTTGTCCACTCACTGTTTCTTGGTACTGAGCATGATGACCCTTTTAAAAAGTTGCAAATTTAATGAAAACAAAAGAGCTCTCAGATCTAGAGAGGAGATTCCTGACTTCGGCCTCTTTACTGCAGGAGGTGAAAGGCAGATCTAGCGATCATGTCAAGGTGAAGTTTTTGTATTTGTTGTTTTCTCTTCACTTTCTTTTTATGCAAATTGCTTTTATTTTTGGTGTTTACTGGCATCATCACGGTCAGGTTTACACAGGTAAAAAAATAGGGGTTAAAGCCATCCTTTTCTCTATTCAGGGATTTTCACAGAGTCCAAGCTTTCAGTTTCTCTTGCTGTCTATTTTCCAACGCCTCAACCATTTACAAAATGCCTGAACATTTATGTTGAGGAAGTTACATAAGAAAGGAGGCTGGGTGCTGGAAAGCCAAGACATTTTTTTCAGACGCAGCATGATGTTGTGAAATATTTATAGCTTCACTGTAGCCCTGAACTGATGATTGTTTTTTCCAGGAAACTTCTGGGTTTTCTTGCCATAGTCATATATTACCTTCAAAAAACTACCTTAATAGTCCTCTGAAGAGATCCACCTTACTCTCCCTAACATGTTTGCAGAGATGTTTACAGCTGTATGATTTGTGTTTTTAACATAAATCTGGCTCCTGGAGCATTGTGATTTAGGTTTACTTGCTAAGATGGATGGTTCTCCCTAAAGTTCATATTATTAACTTAATTGTTCCAGATGCTCCTCCCAGCTCCACTGGGAGCTTCTTAGGCAATAATTATAATACATGACCCATGCCCAAATTTGCCATTACTTGCATGCCACTCAGGGTCCTTTGAAAATTCTTCTTTGAAACAGACATGAGAGTTGAAGATATGTCAAGAACTTTGGGGGCAAAAGGATCAGTTTGTTTATTTCCAGAAGTCCTGATATAGGTAGAAAACTGGGACTAAGGAGCAGAATTAAAAGTGAAGTAAACTTTGGCTCAATGTCAGAATATGCTTTCTGATACTCAAACTGGAATGAGACCTGGTGTGCTTTCTTAAGAATAATGACAGCTTCACAATTTTTTATCTAGGAGAGTTTTAGACATAGCATTCTAGTCAAAAGTGGGTGGCTAAGGGCCTGGATTGCATGCTACATTGGTATAGAAACTGGTATAAATTGTGAAAACATCATTTGTCCATATCAGAGAATTGTCAAAAGGTGATAGATATTGGGGAAAAGCTAAGGCCCCAAGCCACTCCTTCAGGCTGCTGCTGCTCAAGGTATACTGCATTTTCCATAATAGAAAGTGTTTAACTTCTTGGTAAAATTATCGGACAGGGATTTGTGCTTACGGGAGATTCTATTCATCTGTGTTTCTGTGAACTGACTTTTTTAGAAAGTAACTTGAATCTCTCTCACTTCATGATAAAAATTCTAAATGTAATTCTTAAATAATTCTGCCATTTCAGGGAGGGAGCGATATGGAAGTTTCACTTTCTGCCAATTATGAATTTATACAAAAACCCCAAATGAGGTAGATAAGGCAGGTGGTTCTGATTCTGTTTTACATAAGGAGAAACTGAGGGTCAAATGGCCTAAAGTTACACATTTTAACATGTAACACGGGTAATATTTTATAGAAGCAGGAAGCAAAGTTTAGGTGGCCTAAGGTTTCATGCTTAACATACTGGTAGAACCAAGTAAGGTACTGGTCTCTTCCATTATTTTTTTCTACCAGACAACTTTGTTACCTATTCACAACTGAGTTTAATAGGTAGAGTTCCAGCATTTGCACCATCTAAACAATGCCTAAAATAATTAAAGGCAATTTCTATTTCTAGTTTTTAAAATTTTTTAATTTGTTATTGGTTTATTTATCAGTTTTATACATTCACATATGCGACACATAGTCTCATGACCATACACAAACACACAAACACACACACACACACACACACTCGCTCACCTCTAAGACTCCTGCACCAAAAGTTCAGTTACCATAGGTTGAAAAAGAAACTAAAAAATAACCAGCAAAGCAGCAAGCAAGATGAGTTTCAGGGGTAAGCACCAGGTGTGCTTCCTCGTAATGGTGTGTGGAAACTGGAGCTAAGGCTCCACTCTCCTCAGGGAAGGCAGCCAATTTTACCCACCATGCCATCCCTTGGCCAACTCCCACCAGCTGAAGCACTCAACATATAAAACATCACAATAATTGTTTTAACTTTTAATCAAGAAAAATAGAAAACATATACAAAAGCAGGGAGAATGAAACCCATATACCCATCACTCACCTTCAAACTTTACTAAGCCGTGGCCAATCTTGTTTTATCTATACTCTCCAGTATTAGCTTTGTATTACTACATAGCAAATTATCAACACTCTTAAAGGTCATTTATTATCTCACAGAAAGTCAGAAGTCTGGGCATGGTGTAACTGGATTCTTTGCTCATAGTTTTACTAGGCTGAAAGATATTGCTTGGGTAGCAATCTCACGTGGGGCTTGAGGTCTTCTGCCAAGCTTATTCGATTGTTGACACACCTCAGTTCCTTGTGGTTGCAGGAATAGAGTCCCAATTTTCTTGCTGGCTGTCAGGAAGAGACCACTCTCAGCTCCTAGAGACCACTGTCAAGTCTCTGGCATGTGGCGCCCTCCATGGGCAGTACATAATGTAGGTATTTGCTTCTTCAAGTACAACAGGAAAGCATCTACTGCTGCTGCTTGTCTCTTTTCATGGTTATCCTAATTAGGTCAGTCCCACCCGGGAAAATCTTTCTTTTAATTAACTCACAGTCAGCTGATTAGGTATTTTAATTACATCTTTAAAGTGTTGTATGCACATAACATAACATAATCATGGGAGTAATATCCTATTATATTCACAGGTCTCACCCATACTCAAGGGGAAGAGTTTATACAGTGCATGTCACCAGGGGATGAGACTTTTAGGGGGCTAACTTAAAATTTTGCCCACCCACCCATCCAGATTATATTGAACCAAATCCCTGACAAAATATAATTTAATTACTAAATGTTTATGTGTGTATCTTTAAAATACAAAGACTAACTTTTAAACATAACCACCACGCCATTATTAGATGTAGAAATAATAATTCATTAATATTATCAGATTTACAGTCAGTGTTCAAATTTTTCCTATTATTTTATTATTTTTAAAATTTGTTTCTTCACATCAGGATCCCAATAAGCTTTAAATATTGAAGTCGGCTGAAATGTCTCTTAAATCTTTTTAAATCTCCAGGGTTTTTTTAATTTCAAAGTATTATGAAGGTACTAATGTTGTGGTTACATGGATCTCTTTTGTAATGCTTGAGTCAGGGTTATAAGTGTGCCCCTCACCCACATAGTGTTCACTGTGCCCGTTAGGTAGGTTTTCACCCACCCCCTCTTCCTCCCTCCCCCCTGCTTGATTTCCATTGAGTTTTACTTCCCTCTGTGCACATGTGTGCTCATTAGTTAATTCCAATTTAATAGTGAGTACATGTGGTGTTTGTTTTTCCATTCTTTAGATACTTCACTTAGGAGAATGGTCTCCAATTCCATCCAAATTGTTGCAAAAGGCATTAAGTAGCCTTCCTCATGGCTGAGTAGTGTTCCATGGTATCCTCCATCTTTCTTTTTTCCTTTGTAATTTTTTGTTGAAGAAACAGGGACATTTGTGATATAAAATTTCTGAACTAGATTTTTTATACTATTAAACTTTTTATTTTGAGATATTTGTAGATTCACATGCAGTTGTAAGAAATAATACAGAGAGCTACCACACACTGTTGACCCAGTTTCTCCAATAGTAACATCTTGCAAAGCTATTGCACAATATATAGTCAAGATACAGAATACTCATTCACATCGTCACAAGAATCCATCATGTTGACTTTTGTAATTACATCCACTTCCCTCCTGCCCCTAACCCTCCTTAATCCCTATCAACTATAAATCTGTTCTCCATTTCTATAATGTTGTCACTTCAAGAATGATATATAAACGGAATCATACAGTATATAACCATTTGAAATTGGTTGTTTCACTCAGCAAAATTCTCTGAAGACCCGTCCAGGTTGTATGTATCAGTAGTTCATTCCTTTTAATTGCTGAGTAATATTCCATAGTATGGATATACCACAGTTTGTTTAGCCATTCCCTGTTGAAGGGCATCTAGATTGCTTCTCATTTTAAGCTCTTGTTAATAAAGCATCTATAAATATTCATGTATAGGTTTTGAATGAACGTAAGTTTTCATTTCTCTGGGATAATGCCCAGGAGTGCACTTGTTGGATCATGTGGTCAGTGTATGTTTGTTGTTGTTGTTGTTGTTTTAAGGAACTTTCAAACTGCTTTCTAGAGTGGCTGTATCATTTTACATTCCCATCAACAATGTATAAGTGATACAGTCTCTCTGTATTCTTACAAGCAATTGAAGAAATTGATGTTGTCATTATTTTTATTTTAGCCATTCTGATAGGTGTGTAGTGATGTCTTACTATGGTTTTAATTTTAATTTCCCTAACAGCTAGCATATACTTTCATGTGCTTACTTGCCATCTGTATATACTCAGTAAAATGCATCTTCATGTCTGTCTTAGTCTGTTTTGTGTTGCTATAATAAAATATCTGAGAGTAAATAATTTACAAAGAAGAAAAGTTTTGTTTGGCTTGTGATTCTGATGGCTAGAAAGTTCAAGATTGGGCATATGTGTCTGCTGTGGGCCTTAGGCTGCTTCCACTCATGGCAGAATGCAGACAGACAGGAGGCTGGCTCATTTCATCACATGTGTGGGTGTTATTGGTTTAATTGTGTCCTCCACCAAAAACCTATGTTGAATCACTGACCCCCAGTACTTCAAAATTTGACCTTATCAGGAAATAGCATAATTGCAGATGTAATTAGTTAAGATAAGGTCATTCTGGAGTAGGGTGGGCCCCTCATACAATATGACTCATGTCCTTATTAGTAGATGTCCATGTGAAGGCAAAGACATAGAAAGAACACCATGTGAACATGCATAATTAGAGTTATGCATTTACAAGCCAAGTAATGCCAGATATTGTCAGCAAATCATTAGAAGCTAGGAAGAGGCAAGGAAGGATGCACCTACAGGACTCAGAGAGATCATGGCTCTGCCAATACCTTGATTTTGGATTTCTAGCCTCCATAAGGATAACAATAAATTTCTGTTGTTTTAAGCCACCCAGTTTGTGGTATTCTGTTATAGCAGTTCTAGGAAACTAATATAGTGGGCATAAAATTTTTTCTTATATTGCTTTACCCTTTTTTTGGTGGCCAGGTCTGCTGGTGATAAACTTACTTTTCTCTCATGTGAGAAGGTCTTAAATTCCTCTTTATTCCTGGAGATATTTTCACTGAGTATAGAATTTTGAGTTGACAGTTCTTTTCTTTCAGCACTTGGAAAAAATTGTGCCACTTGCTTCTGGCCTCCACTACTTCTGATGAAACATCTGCTCTCATTCAAATTCTTTGTAAGGTGTCTTTTCTCTCTCATTACTTCCAAGATGTTTTCTTTGTCTTTAGTGTTAAGAAGTTTGCCTATGATGTATCTTGATGTGCATGTATTTTGGTGTAAACTGTTTGGGGTTGACTCAGCTTTTTTTTATTATTATCATTTGTTTATTTTTTTTAATTCCAGAATATTGTGGGATACAAACGTTGAGGTTACATACATTGCTTGTGTGCTGACCGAGTCATAGCTACAAACGTGCTCATCCCCCACCAGTGCTTACCACACCCATTAGGTGTGAATTTACCTTCCCTTCCTCCCCCCTCCCTCCTGCCCGACACCCAATGATTGCTACTTGCATGTGTGCACATAAGTGTTAGTCAATCAGTACAATGATTGATCAATGACTGTTGACCAATGAGTACATGTGGTGCTTGTTTTTCCATTCTTGAGATACTTCACTTAAAAGAATGGGCTCCAGCACCATCCAGGATAATACAAGAGGTGATTAGTTCACCATTGTTTTTTGTGGCTCAGTAGTACTCCACAGTGTACATGTACCACATTTTATTAATTCACTCATGTATTGATGGGCACTTGGGTTGTTTCCACATCTTTGCAATTGTGAATTGTGCTGCTATAAACATTCGAGAGCAGATGTCTTTATTATAGGATGACTTTTTTCCCTTTGGGTGGATAACCAGAAGTGGACTCAGCTTCTTGAATCTGTAGGTTTACGTCTTTTGCCAAATTTAGAAGTTTTTCAGCTATTATTTCTTTGGGTAACTTTTTGCCCTTTCTTTCTAGTCTTCATCCAGTACTCCAATGGCATGAATCCAGAACTTTGTTACAATTCCACAAGTCACTTAGTCTTTGTTAATTTTTTTCAGTCTATTTTCTTTTTGTTCAAATTGGATAATTTGTATTGTTCTAACTTTCAGTTCCGTGATACTTTCCTCTCTCCCCTTTGTTTTCCCATTGGACTATCCCTCGAATTTTTATCTTAGTTATTGCATTTTTTCAATTATAAAATTACCATGTGGTTCTTATTTATATTATCTACTTCTTTGCTGACACTTTCTATTTCTTTGCTAAGGCTATTTTTTTATTTGTTTTAAGTATGTTCAAAATTGCTTATTGAACATTTTTATGACAGCTGCTTTAAAATCTTTGTCAGATAATTCTAACATTTCTGTCATCTTATTAGTGGTCTCTCTTCATTGTCTTTCTTTTGCAGTTTGAGATCTTTCTAGTTCTCAGTATAATGAGTGATTTTCAGTTAAAACTTGGACATTTTGTACATTATGTCATGAGACTCTGAAGCTTGTTTATACATCTTCTTTTAGCTGGCTGCCTCTAATACTGCCCTGGTAGGTTCGGGGTGGGTAAGGTGACATCACCTTGTTACTGACAGGTGGAGGTAGTGTCCAGGTTCCCAACTTGGCTTCCATTGACATTGAGGGTTGGAGGTTCCTTATAACTGCTGAATGGGATAGAATTTCAAGCCCCCATGGGTCTCCCCATCACTGCAGTGGAGTTCTCATTACAACCCAGTGGTGATGACAGTTCCCAGTCTCCCCTTGGCCTTCTCTGACACCACTCTGACAAGGGGGTTGGGGTACCTCCTTATGGCGTGGTAAAGATCTAGATTTGTTACTCAGTCTTTGCTGGTATATGTGAAAATGGGCCCATAGTTTTTTCTGTGGTGTTTGGTTGGAGTAAATTGGTTATTATCTAAAAGATATCTGTCTTTCTAAGCTCTCCTTTCCTGCTCCTTTGGCTAGAAAGAGCAGGCTTTTGGTGGAGCTTATTTTTTGGTCTGTACCCATTGGCATGTCCCAAGTCTTCTTCAGCTCCAAGTCTGGGATATACATTGCAAGAAAAAATAAAAGAAACTCAGAGAACGCACTGCTTCGTCATTCTTTGGTTTCACAGGTTCCTAGCCATTCTGCTTTCCTAGAATAATAGGGGAAAATGCCTCTAAAAATACCTCTAATCCATGTTTCCAGACTGGAAGTGGTGATTATATCAGTAACATCAGTCTAATTTTCTCTGTTTTTCAGTAAATTCCATTGATCTGTTTTCAAGTTCACTATTTCTATCCTCGTCATCTACACTCTACTGTTGAGCCCATCCAGCAAGATTTTTATATCAATTATTGTACTTTTCAGCTCTATTTTTCCATTTGCTTCTTTTTTATAACTTCCATTTCTTTCCTGGGATTTTCTATTTTTCTTTTGTTTACAAGGAATTTGTAATTACTTGTTGAACCAGTTTTGTGATCACTGCTTTAAAATCCTTGTGAGATAATTTCAACATTTTATTCACCTTAGTATTGACCGCTGCTGATTTTCTTTTCTCTTTCAAGTTGTGATTTGTTTTTATTCTTGGCATGATAGGTGTTTCTTGATTGTATCCTGGACATTTTGGACATTATATTATGAACTCTACATCCTATTTCTTCTTCTTTTTAGCAGGCAATCCGCCTGTTCAAATGTATGTCAAGGGCCTTGTGGGTGTCCATGTTCAGCTTCTCTCTGGTCCCTGCCAACATTTCCCCAGCAAAAGTGCAGTACTGACTCGCATGGCCTTATTACAGACAGAGAGAAAGTTTAGCTCTGTCCTTCACTGAGCTGACACTTACCTAATGAATGTGAAGAACTAACTCACACATTCAGGTCACCTCCCAGTTAGGGTGTAAACTCACCTTTCTGCTGAGCGTCATAGCTACCAGAATGGGTGAAGCAGAGAAATGACTCACACTGCTTTGCTGTTGCAGAGTAGGGTAGATGCTTAGTTCACCACCAGCCCAATGACTAGGAAAAAGGAGGGAGAGAGGAGAAATAGAGCGCTAACTAGCCCTGCTTCAGATTCCTTAGCTCAGTGTCATCACTGAGCGGTGGAAAGGCTCAGCCCACCACTAGGCCCTGCTCACATTATCCTGACAGTGAAATCAGAGCACCTCCTATTTCTACCAGCTGGAGGATGAAAGATCAGCTCTCTGCTCAGCCCCCCTACACCACACTGTGGGGAAATTTGAATGTTGCCTACATCTGTCAGACAGGAAACAGAAGGCTAACTCACTGCTAAGCCCTACTAACATTACCACGGTAGGGGAATCCTAACACCACCAGCTTCATCTTGGTTATAAAAGGAAGATCAACTCCCTACTTCTCCCTGATAAAATTGTAAGATGTAGAGGGTGGGTGAGTGCTGCAGTCTGTTGCTGTTTGGCTTGTGTAGGGTAGGTATGGCCAAAAAAATTTCTGTTGTTAGACAACCTTTTTCCTGGTGTTTTGGCTAAGGACTACAGGCTTTACTTGGAACTTTTTTTGTTTCTGTCTGCTGACAGTTCTGGGTTGGAGGTCTATGCTGCACCATCCTATATATGCAGGATATATGGGAGGCAATAAGGAAACTAAGAGAACTCACAGTAGAGTCATTACTTAAGTCCCACGGTCCCTCAAAAGTTAAACTTCTTTCCACCTTTCTAAGTCTCCCCACGTTTGGTGTTTTATGTACAGGGATTTTTATTATAACATGGAGGGTCTGTGATGAATGGATCTATTCCATCTTGGCTGGAACTAGAAGTCTACTGGGTCATTTTTTTCATAATTTCTATGTCTCTACCTAACTTGGTGAACATAGAAATGCAACAATAATAACTGTTTTCATCTCCTTGCCTGCTAATTCTATAATCCGTGTCAGTTCTGGGCCAGTTTCAATTTCCCGGGGTAGTTTTAATTTCACTTCTCTTACCCAAGTAGGATTAAACATATTTTCAAATCATTAAAAATAAGTTTTATATCTTTTTTTGGTGAAATGTGTGTTCAAGTATTTTTCCCATTTTTGTATCAGGTTTTGAGTTTTTCTCTGGACACTCTTAAGAGTCTCTACATGTTAGCAATGTCAGCCCCTTATCTGTAATCTATGTTGCAAATATTTTGCAAAAATTTGCCAAGATTTTTGCAAAAATTTTTCCTTTAAGTTTATGTGCTGTTTTGTTCTGCTTTTTTAAAATTGTAAGCAGAGTGATGCATCAATGCATCCTGAGTGAGTGAACAACCCATGGACACCAGTAGGTGAGTGATCCATAGGAACCTCAGGGGAAAGTCATAGAGTCAAAGGTGGTGTTCCCAGATGAGGACCAAAACCTCACTGTACCTGCTACTCTATTAGAAACATAATGTCTGTGGCTAGCTCCACCATCCCTTTCCTCCAGAGCCAGAAAAACATTAGAAAACAAAGGGTTTGTGGGACATAATCACTCTCATCAAAAATCTAAGCTGGTATTATTCAGAAGCTAAATGAAAGTTTAGAAAAATATTATAATAAAACCTTTTCTTTTAACAGAAGCCTATAGTCATCACTATATAAAGTTGCAAATGTGTCCTTTTACCTTATTGGAGTTAACTTTTTAGCAGCTTTATTGAGATATAATTTACATACCATACAATTCAATATTTTAAAGTGTATAATTCAATAGTGTGTTTAGTATATTCACAAAGTTGTGCAACCATAACGTTAGTTATACAATCTAATTTTAGAAAATTTTCATCATCCCAAAAGTAAAACTCATAAGCAATTACCTCCCATCCCCACTCACCACTCCAACCCTAGGCAACCACTAATTTACTTTCTGTCTCTATATTTGCTTATTCTGGAAATTTAATATAAATGGGGTCAACAGAAAATAACTCAAACTCTGTAAAATAATTTAAAGAAGTTTATTCTGAGCCAAGTTTGAGGACCATGGCCCACAGCCACACCCAAGAAGTCTTGAGCAAGTGGATTCGCGGTGGTTGGGTTACAGTTCGGTTTTATACATTTCAGGGAGACAGGAATTACAAGTAAAGTCATAAATCAATACATGGAAGGTGTACATTGATTTGGCCCAAAAAGGCGGAACATCTCGAAGTGGGGGCTTACAGGTTATAGGTGGATTTAAAGATTCTTTGATTTGTAATTGGTTAAAGAAATGAAGCTTTCAGAGTATGAATTTACAGATATAGATAATTTCTGTTTTGAATTGTAGAGAGATTCATTTCATATTAATTTTCATTATCCACTTAATCCCTCTATTGCTCTTATGGGTACAGTCAGATTTAGGGCAACAATATTTAGGTTCAGAATAAGCTTAAAGGGGAAATGCTGACCTTCAATCTTGTCTAGAATATCTATCTGAAGAATTGAGATAAACAATGAAAGGTAGACAATTAAATGACCAATAACACTGGCTTCTTGGTTAAAATGCAAATGAAATTTTCCCTCAAGTTATTCTACAGACTATTGTAAATATTTTTAAATTGCTGTGGTAAATGATCTTAGCCGTGTTTTCCTCTTTTGGTAAGGCAGCTCTCTTTGAAAAAAGGGACCAAGGAAGAGCAATCCTCACACCAGATATTCTAGAAATCACTGGTATTCTCACAGGCACCTCTCCTATACTATTATATCAGTCAAGAGATGTCTGAAAAATATCAAATTTAGGAAAGTGTTTGCATTTTCCTTTATAAATATGTTCCAGGGGCACTATGCTAAGCACTTTACATACATTATCCCAATTAGGCTCACCACAATCCTATAAAGAAGTCATAAAGCCACCAGGATGTAAGGCACATGTGGTCAGAGACTGCTGTCTCTTTTGTTACCTTCTGTCTCTCCAGAACCTAGAACAGAGCCTGGAATAACACAGAAGCTCATAAATATTTGTGGAATAAATGAAGGGATGTCTGACTAAATGTTAAAGAACATGCTCAAGGTCACATAGCTAGTAAGACGTAGAGTCAGGACTTCAACTCAGGTCTGTCTGATTGCAAAGTCTCTGCTTCTAACCTATATGCTGTTACCTGCCTCGTCTTTAAACTACCTTGTCCATCAATTCTAGACAGCTGAAAGATCAGGATGTCCAATATTTCCAGAGGCACCAATTGGGAGACTGAGCCAGTTAGTCTTGACAAGAAGCTAGAGTAGGGGTTGAGAGAGAAATCCTTGTTTTAAGGAGACCCAGAGACAGGGACAGTGATGGCTAATTCACTTTTAGATTCCATCAAAGTTGGCGTCTTTGAAAATATGTTGTGGGGTTTAAGTAATATTCTATATGTAATGAACTTAGCCTGGTACTTGAGACTTAGCAAGCATTCAATACATAGTTGCAGGAACAAAAGTGGTAACTGTAAATTTTATAGAACATAATAGGTGCTATTTTTCTGAAGTTTTGAAAGTAAATGATGGCAGAGCTTTAGAGTGAGTTTAGATGGTAAGACCAATGTCCAGCACAGTTGCCTGACTCATGCAATAATAATCATTTGAATGACTGAAAGAAAAAGAAAGAAATGAAGCTTTGTCTAAAGACTTGGAATGTTTTAAGATAAGATAAGGAAGTCTGTTAATCAGAGAAAAGCCACAAGGCATATACCCAGACTCAAGTGATCTGTTAAGTAAATTGAGTACACACAGGTGTGGTTCAAGCTTTGTCTTATATAGCCTTCTGCCTGTTAATGAGTTACAAAGGATGGCTCCAAGAAGGGAAGGGGGCATGAGGAGCAGAGTCTGACCTCCCTTCTCATGGTCAGCAACTCAGCTTTAGGGTATTTCTGGGATTCCCTTGGCCAAGAGGGGATCCATTCAATCAGTAGACGGGGCTTCAGATTTTATTTTAGTTCTCAATAGAATCACACAATACATGGCCCTTTGTGACTGTCTTTGGTCAGCATAATGTCTTAAGGTTCATCCATGTTGTAGTATGTACCAGTACTTCATTCCATTTTATTGCCAAATAATATTCTATTGAATGAATACACTACATTTTGGTTATTGATTCATCAACTGATGTACATTGGGGTGTTCCCCCTTTTGGCTATAATGAATAATATTGCTATGAACCCTTCTATACAAGTTTTTATGTGGACATTTGCTTTTCTTTCTCTCGTGTATCTAGTTGGGAGTGAAATTGCTAGGTCACACGGTGATATTATGTTTAACTCTTTGAAGAAGTGCCAGACTGTTTTCCAAAATGTCTACATCATTTTACATTCCCACAAGCAATGTATGAAGGTTCTAAATATTACACATCTTTGCCAATACTATTATCTATCTTTTCGATTATAGCCATCCTGTGGATATAAAGTGTTATCTCATTGTGATTTTGAATTGCATTTCCCTGATGGCTAATGATGTTGAGCAACTTTTCATTTGCTTATTGGCCATTTGCATATCTGCTTTGGAGAAATGTTCTTTTAAATTCTTTTCCTATTTTTCAGCTGTGTTATTTGCGTTTTTATGTTGAAGTTGTAAGTGTTCATAATGTATTTTGGATACAAGCCCCCACCACATATTTGATTTGCAAATACTTTTCCCTACTCTGTGGGTTATTTTTTGACTTTATTGATGGTGACTTTTAAAGTATATATTTTTTAAATTTTGATGAAGTACAATTTATCAATTTGTTTTGCTTGTGTTTTTGTGTCATATTCAAGTAACCATTGATTAATCTACAATCATGAAGATTTGCTCCTATGTTTTCTTATAAGTTTTATAGTTTCAGCTCTTACATTAAGATGTACATTAAAATGTTAAGTTAATTTTTGTATATAGTGTTAAGTAAGGATACAATTTCATTCTTTTGCATGTGAATATCCAGAACCATTTGTTGAAAAGACTATTCTTTCCCCATCTTGTTTCTGATCTTAGGGGAAAAGCATTCAGTCTTTCACCACTAATTATGATGCTAGCTGTGGTATTTCATAGATGCCATTTATCATATTGAGGAATGTTTTACCTCAGCCTACCATAACAAAATACCATACCCTGGGTGGCTTAAACAACAGATATTTATTTTCTCACTGTTCTGGAGAATGAAGGTCTGACATCAGCGTGCCAGCATAGTCAGTTTCTGGTAACTCTCTTCCAGGCATGTAAATGGCTGCCTTCTCACTGTGTGATCACATGGCCTTTCCTCAGTACATGCATGCAAAGAGAGAGTGAGCTCAGTTAAAGACATTACAGCCATGAGTGGCATAATGATGGTGGTCCCATAAGATTATATTGGAGCTGAAAAATTCCTGTGGCATTGTAGCCATCCTAACATCATAGTGCAATGCATTACTTACATGATTTTCATGATGCTGGTGTAAACAAACCTACTGCATTGCTAGTCATATAAAAGTATAGTACATACAATTATGTATAGTGCACAATATTTGATAATGATAATAAATGACTGTGTTACTGGTTCACCTATTATGCATTATGTATTTACTATACTATAGTTTTAATTGTTTTTTAGAGTGCTCTCTTTCTATCTATAAGAAAAAAATGTTTCCTGTAAAACAGTATGTTCTGTTACACCGGCAGCAGCCTCATATATCTCATGTTTACCACATCTCTTGATTGCATCATTTTCACTTGTGCTTGATTTAATTTCCTATTGTTTTCTTTATCATGTCCCCTAAATGTACAAAATCCATGGCTAATGTTGCCAGCAAGAGGACATGTCATGTGATTTACCTGGAAACTAAATTAAAAGTGATTAAGTACTATGAAGGTGGAAAATCAGTTATGGTTGTGACTCACCAGTCAGACTTGTCCCATTCCATCATAGCTATGGTCTTGAAGAACAAGAACAAAATGATGTAAGCTGTTAAAAGACCTCTTTCATTGAAGGTGAAAAGACTAACAAAAGTTCAAGAAGGGCTTGCATCAGACATGGAGAAACTTCTAACCATCTGAATTGAAGACCAGACACAGAAGTGTATCCCTCTCAGCACCATGATGACCACAGCCAAAGCAAAAAGTTTGTTTGCAATGTTGAAGGAAAAGTCTGGACCTGACTACGCTGTTAAATTTACTACTAGCTCTGGGTGGTTTAAACAATTCAAGAATGGCTATTCATTACATAATGTAAAAGTGAGTAGTGAATCCGCCACTGCTGATGTGAAGGCAGACGAAGATGTTTTAAAACCTCCAGATAAGTTGATTGTGGAGAAAAATTACTCGCCAGAGCAAATCTTCAATATAGATGACACCTCCCTATTCTGGAAACGGATGCCTGAAGGGACTTTCATCCATAAGGAGGCCAAGTCAATGCCAGGTCTCAAGGCTTTTAAGGACAGGATAACAGTCTTGCTTGGGGGCAGTATTGTAGGCTACAAAATGAAACTCTTTGTGATCTGGCACACTGAGAACCCCAAGGTCTTCAAGCATATCAACAAGCACACACTGCCAGTATATACTACAGGAGCAATAAGAACTCATGGATGACCCAGATCCTCTGCCCAGATGCCCTCCTAAACTGCTATGCTAGCAAAATGGAGAAGTACTGTTTGGAGAATAACATACCTCTCACGATTTTGCTTCTTGTTGATAATGCTCCAGCACATCCTCCTTTTATTGGTGGTCTTCACCCCAATATTAAAGTGGTGTTTCTCCCTTTAAACACCATCTCTTTGATCCAACTGATGGATCAAGGAGTTATAGCAGCCTTTAAGACCTACAACCTGAGGAAGACATATGCCCAGGCTATTGCTGCCACTGAGGAAGACACTGAGAAGACGCTGATGCAATTCTGGAAAGATTACAACATTTATGACTGCATCAAGAAGTTTGCTTGGGCTTGGGGTGATGCCATCAAAGAGTATGTGAATGGAATCTGGAAGAAGACACTCAAGAGGTTTGTCTAAGTCTTCAAAGGATTTGCCAAGGATGAAGAGGTTGCAAAAATCAACAAGGCTGTGGTTGAGATGGCAAACAACTTTAACCTAGTGTGGATGAGGATGACACAGAGGAGCTCCTAGAGGTGGTTGCTGAGGAACTGACTAGCAAGGAGTTGCTGGAACTGGAACAGGGACATACAGCTGAGAAAGAAGCAAGATAAAAGAAAATTTCATTAGAAGAAAAAGAATCCCCAAGAAAATTCACAGTGAAGGGTTTAGCAGAAGCTTTTGCAGACCTCAAAAAGCTCCTCAAAATTTTGAAAACATGGACTAGAGAGAAATGTTCATGGTGCATTATCTGCTTAAAAGCATGATGAAAAAACGAAGTAAAACAAGCAAACTATCATGAACATATATCTGAAAAGAGTGACACCTCCTCAAGAAGAGTCTCAGGCAAGTTTTTCGAGAGGTATTGTGGAAGAAGGCATTGTTATCATAGGAGATGACAGCACCATGCAAGTTATTGCCCCTGAAGACCTTCCAGTGCATGAGATGTGGAGGTGGAAGACAGTGATATTGAGGATCCTGACCCTGTGTAAGCCTAGGCTAACGTGTGTGTTTGTGTCTTCGTTTTTAACCAAAATTTTAAAAAGTAAAAAGCAAATTTTTTTCTTTCTGAAATGTGTTTGTGTTTTAAGCTAAGTGTTACTACAAAAGAGTCAAAAGGTTCAAAAAAATTAAAAGTTTATAAAGTAAAATATTACAGTAAGATAAATTTATTATTGAAGAAAAAAATATTTTTATAAATTTTCTGTAGCCTAAGTGTAGTGTACAGTGTTTCTAAACTCCACAGTAGTGTACAGTTATGTTCTAGACCTTCACATTCACTCACCACTTACTCACTGACTCACCCAAAGCAACTTCCAGTCCTGCAAGTTCCATTCACAGTAAGTGCTCCTATAAGTGTACCATTTTAAAACTCTTATACCTTATTCTTACTGTACCTTTTCTATGTTTAGATATGTTTGGATACACAAATACTTAGCATTGTGTTAGAATTGCCTACAGTATTTAGTACAGTAACACTCTGTACAGGTTTGCAGCCTGGGAGCAATAGGCCATACCATATAGCCCAGGTGTGTTGTAGGCTATACCATCTAGGCTTGCATAAGTACACTTTATTATGTTTGAACAATGACAAAATTGCCAAATGACTCATTTCTCACACTACATTCCTGTCATTAAGCAACACATGACTGCAATCCTATTGGATCAGGGCCCCACCATTATATCCTCATTTAACCTTAATTACCTCTTGATAGGTCTTATCTCCAAATATAGTCACATTAAGGGTTAAGGCTTCAACATATGAATTGATCAATAAATATTAATGCTGTTGTGGATCAAATTGTTTCCTTAATTTTATTTTTGAACTGTTTATGTTTTTAAATTTATTTTAGAATATTATGGGGGTACAAACACTTTGGGTTACATATATTGCCTATGCACTGCCCAAGTCAGAGCTACAATCATGAACATCCCACAAACAGTACACCCTGCACCTATTAGGTGTGAGTTTTCCCATCCTCTCCACCCTCCCTCTGACCTGGCCAACCCCTGATGAATATTATTTCCATGTGTGCACATAAGTATTGATCAGTTAGTACCAATTTGATGGTGAGTACCAGTGGTGTTTGTTTTTCCATTCTTGTGATACTTCTCTTTGAAGAATGGGTTCTAGCTCCATCCAGGATGTGTTAATTCCATCCAGGATGTGTTAAACCAGATGTGTTAATTCACTGTTGTTTTTTATTGCTGAGTAATACTCCATGGTATACATATACCACATTTTATTAATCCGCTCATGTATTGATGGGTACTTGGGTTGTTTCCACATCTTTGCAATTGCGAATTGTGCTGCTATAAACATTTGAGTGCAGATGTCTTTATTATGGAATGTCTTCTTTTCCTCTGGGTAAATACCCAGTAGTGGGATTGCTGGATCAAATGGTAGTTCTACTTTTAGTTCTTTGAGGTATCTCCATATTACTTTCCATAGAGGTTGTACTAATGTGCAGTCCTCCCAGCAGTGTATGAGTGTTCCTATCTGTCCGTATCCCCACCAACATTTGTTGTTTTGGGACTTTTTGATATAAGCCAATCTCACTGGAGTTACGTGATATTTCATTGTGGTTTTGATTTGCATTTCCCTGATGATTAGAGAAGTTGAGCAATTTTGTATATGTTTGCTGGCCATTATTCTGTCTTCTTTTGAAAAGTTTCTGTTCATGTCCTTTGCCCACTTTTTAATGGGGTTGTTTGTTTTTTTCTTGTTGATTTTCCTAAGTTCTGTATAGATTCTGGTTATCAGCCCTTTATCAGATGTGTAGCATGCAAATATTTTCTCCCATTCTGTAGGTTGTCTGTTCACTCTAGTGATGGTTTCCTTGGCTGTGCAGAAGGTTTTTAATTTTATCAGGTCCCATTATTAACTATTTATGGATAGTTTATAGAAATACAATTGATTTTTAATGTTGAACTTGTATCCTGCAAACTTGTTGAACTTGTTTATCAGTTCCAATATATATGAGTAGATTCCTAAAAAAATTTCTATATACAAGACAATATCACCTGTTTTACTTCCTGTTTCTAATGTGGATGCCTTTTCTTTCTTCTTTTAACCTAATATTCATATTTATATTTATGAAAGCTATTGATCTGTAGTTTTCTTTTTTATGATTTCTTTGATTAGCTTTGGTATTAAGATAAAACTGGACTTATAGAATGAGTAAGTAGGTATTCCCTTCTCTTCTTTCATTTTTTGGGGAAAAACTGTGAAGAATTGGTATTAATTTATCTTTAAATGTTAGGTAGATTTGCCATTCAAGCCATCTATGCCTGGGTTTTCTCAGTAGAATTTTTAAAAATTACTAAATGGAATTGGACAAACAAAATGAGTACATTATTTTGTTTTTAAATTATTCCATAATAAAGTTGATTTTTAAAGAACAAAACAAATATAATTAATTTATCACAATAAAAGTGAAAGTAATGATTATTCTTGGGTGGCTAATCACCATGCCAGAACAGAAGAGGGGGTTCTGGGGCTTCAGATAATGTAATGTTCTACATTTTGATCTTTGTGGTCATTAAAGGGCTGTATTCATTTGGTAAAAATGCATCAAATTATACACTTCTAATGTGTGCCCTTTTCTATTTGTATATTATACTTCAATAAGAAATTTGCATTAAAATTGCCAATAGCAAATATTAGCAAGGATGTGAAGCAAAAGAAATTTTCATAAACTGCCAGTAAAAATATAAATTTTTATAACTTCTTTAGAAACAGTATGACATTATCTACTAAATATAAAATATATATAACCAACAATTGCTTTCCTAGGAATATACCTAGCAGTTATGCGCACATATGTTTGTCAAAGCACATGTGCAAGAATGCTTATTGTACCATTATTTAGAATGGCTACAAATTGGAAATGGGTTACATATCCATCAACAATAGAATAGATGAATTATTTGAGATACAGTCATACAATGAAATAATGTAGACCAATAAAAATAAACTATAGCCACATTAACAATATGGATGAATTTTACAAATAAAATATGTAGCGGAAGCATACTGACCGCTCCCTCCAAAAAAGTATATACTCTTAATTTATATAAAGTTCAAAATCTAGGTGACCCAAATTCTGCTTATGTTTAAGAAGTAGAAAGTCACAAGAAAATATCACACCTATCTTGACAATGAAGCCAGATATTTTACAAAATCATATCTGTTCTTGAACCATTCAGAGTTGACGTTGCAAAGAAATCAAGGGAATTAAATTCCAAAGTGTGACATTCAAGAACAGACAAAATATATGAATAATCACCTTTGGCAGAGCACAGAAGTAAGAGCCAAAATAGAAGCAGATTAAGAAGAAATCAGCTAAAATTTTAATGAATTCTTAAAAGGCTGAGTTTAGAAAAACTGAGGGCCCCAAACATAAGGGAATTCACATTTACACACAAGACTCTTTTCCTTGGGCATCCATTGGGTACCAACGAGAAAGAAAGGGTGGATGGCTGGAGACTGAAGAGTGCTGCCCTCAGGGAGGGATGGCCAATTCTCTAAACCCCAGGGCCTCTGGGACAGGGGCAAAAGCAACATCTGTCTGCCTCTGGGGGAGAGGTAGAAAACCCTTTTTCCACCTCCAAGAACTAAGCAGTGATCCACAACTTCTTGGAGAAGAGTAAAAGCAAAAGCCATCTGCCCCTAGAAGAGGGGCAGAAAAATCTATTGGGCCCAGTATCCTGCAACAATACAAAGTAAAGTTATGCTATCAATGGAATAGGGCAAGGAAACTATCTGCTGCCCAAGACCTTCCACAGATACAAGGCAGAGGTTGGCTGCCAGAAAGGGAAGCATAGAAATGCTGAAAAATCTCCCTTGCAAGAACCAGACATACAGGTTCTGAATAAGAACGAGACTAAACCAGAAGAACCAAGAATGCTGACTGCTACCACTACAAGACTAGCACTGAATAAAGAGCTATAGAATGTTACCACTGAAGAGTGTGTGAGGGGAAAGAGCTTGGCTTGCTGAGACTGTTGAAACCTGCGGTAAGAGTAGAAACACTGAGAAAAACCCTCTAGCATCATAGTCTCTACACTAAGCATAGGTAAGACAACTCACAACTGAAAGAATTTGAAACTGACAGCAACAATAAAACCCAAACCCAGCTAAAATACTGACTAAACTGACAATCTCCCCACACTAACAGCCTAGCAAAAGAGGAAACATGCCAATTTCACAGCAAAAATGCTATTTACTTCAGTCTCTACTGTTCTACAAAATATATCTAGCATTCAATTTAAAAATTACAAAACGCAAAATGTCAAGAACGATCAACCCATTGCCAGGGGCTCATGGCAACTGGTCATGATGTCAAAAAAGGAGGTTATAGGTCACACTTTGCACCTCACTTTTAAGGGCCTACTGGGACTTGAGTCTAGTTATAGGTTTAGAAGCAAAGCGGGGTGGTGCAGGTGGGTCCTGAGGAGAATCAGCATTGTCTTGTATGGTAACTGTCTCAGGGGAGGCCATTACCATTTCCTCAGGCAATGTAGGGTTAATCCCCTCAGACAAAAGTGGAAAGGCCACTGCCACTGAGGGTGGGGAGGCCAATACCACTGGGGGTGGGGATGCTACTGCCTTTGGGGTTGAGGAACCACTGCCACTGGGATTGAGAAGGCAACTTCTGCTGAGGGTGGAGATGCCTCTTCCACTAGTAAAGAAGACTCATCAGAATTTAAGGGATCAATGTCCCAGCTTCATCAGCATCTTCTCAAACATCTCCATCCCAACTTATAGCATCCCATTCTTTCCCAATCTATGCTCTTACTTTAGCAGTAGACACCCTGTGATGTTAAAAGATCAACTTGTGTTGTAATTCAGCCAGTCACAGGATAAGTTTTTACATTTGATTTTCAGTAGTTGCAGCCCTGCAGCTACAGGAGATAAGGGCACACATAGAAACTCTTAGGTGGTTTATATGGTGCTTGATTTGGGAATTCACATCCCTGAGCTAGTCTTGTTCTTTCATCATTTTGTCTAACAATGTTAGGAGGAACCAATCAAAGTCATTATACTCATTAGTTTTCCAAAAGTTTTGAAATTATTATATACAAAGTCACTTAGCTCCTTGTTTCTTGTAAGTGGTTGATTAGAAGTATCCAATGCATACATTTTGCCTGTTTATCACTATAAACAATCCATCCCATGGACTTTTAGTGCTCTCTTTATATGAAGGTGAAATATATATGAGATATACAAATATATAAATACATAACATACGCATATATTGGATGAAATAGTGTCATTAGCATCTTTGAATCTAATCAAATTAGAGAACCAATTCCTGAAACCCCAGAACCAATTCAAAAAACTCATTCCTAAAATTCTGTTCCTCTTGAACCACTCTTGATACCAAAATCAGTGTTAGTCAGGGTTCTCCAGAGAAGGAACCAGTATCAATAAGATATATAGAGATATACAGAAGGAGATTTATTATGATGGATTGACTTATGCAGTTATGAAGGCTGGAAAGTCCCAAGATCTGCCATCTATAAGCTGGAGGTTCAGGAAAGCTGGTGGTGTAGATCCATTCTAAACCAAAAGGCCTGAGAACCAGGAGAGCCAATGGTGTAAGTTCCAGTCCAGGCCAAGGCTCGAGAACTGTGAAGCTGATGATGTAAGTCCCAGTCTGACTCTGAAGGCTCAAAACCCAGGAATGCTGATGTCCAAGGATAGGAAAAGATGGATGTCCCAGTTCAAGCAAAGGGCAAATTCTTCCTTCCTCCTCCTTTTTGTTCTGTTCAGGCCCTCAAAGGATTGTGTGATGCCCACCCACATTGGTGAAAGTGGTCTTCTTTACTGAGTATACAGATTCAAATGCTACTATCTTCTGGAAACACCCTCAGAGACACACCTAGGAATAATGTTTTACCAGCTATCTGGGCATCCCTTAGCCCAGTCAAGTTGACACATAAAATTAACCATCATACTGCAATATAAAAATATGGGAAAAAAGGACACCTTTTCATTGGAGAAATATACCTGGGAAGCACTATCTCAGCAAGGTGGTCAAAGTGAACATTAATAGTATTAAGTCATGTTAGTAGTATGTATCCTTGATAAAATTTTATGAGAATGGCAATTCACCTCTCTCTGGTCTTTGTCCCAAAAAGTTATAACCTCAGTCTAATCATGAGAAAAACATCAAACAAATCCCAGTTCAGGATCATCCTACAAAACACCTGACCAGTACGCCTCAAAACTCTTAAGGAACTCTAAAAAACAAGGAAGCTCGGGGAAACTATCACAGCCAAGAGGCAGCCTAAGGGGACATGATGACTAAATGTAATATGGCATCCTGGGAATGGGATTCTGGAATAGAAAAAGGACATTAGGTAAAAACTAACTAAGGAAATATGAATAAAGTATTATGTTAGTTAACAGCATTCTGAATTTGAGATTTGTATATGAGGTACGGGCAGAAAGAGCTCTGAGGAAAGACCACTCATTTTGGTCCAAGGAGTAGGAAGGGGGACCCTACAGGACACAGTGGGGGGCATCCCATTTTTTTTTCTATAGTCTCTACTCTAAGGCAAGCCACAGTCCTAAAGCTATAACTCTGTGTAGGAGCATCAGCAACAGCTTGATAGACATCTAAAACTCTGAGAGAAGGGCGTATTTCTATCTAATAAGAAGAACTCTGGTCCAAAATATGTGACAGGAATCTCCTTTGATATTTTTACCTCTCTATCCTCCCACATACCCAGAGAGACAGACCTATTCAAGGAAAGTACACAACAGAGTAGGGAGAATAAAGGCCCACCTTCTAGTTAGAAGACCAGAATGGAGCCCATGGGAGCCCAAGAGTTTGTAGAAAATTCCAAGAAAACTACAAAAAACATCTCCCCTAGAACTAATAAGTAGTACTAGCAGGGTCACAGAAGACAAGGTCCACACAAAACAATTATTTGTGTTTCCATAAAACAACAATAAAACATTGGAAACCAAAAATGTTTCAAATTGCCATTTTCAATAATGCAAAAAAGAAAACTTAAGCATAAATCTAACAAAACATATACAAGATCTGTATGCTGAAAACTACAAAATACTGATAAAAGAAATCAAAGAAGAACAAAATAAATGGAGAGCTATAATGTGTTCATAGACTGGAATACTTAACATAGTGAAGATGTCAATTCTCTCAAAACTGCTGTATAGATTCAAAGCAATGCCATCAAAATCCCAGCAAGATCTTTTGTAAACATTGACAAGCTGATTCAAAAAGCTTTAAAAAGGGACTAGAAAATCTAATACACATTTGAAAAACCAGAGTAACCTCTTATTGGAGGAATCACACTACTTGATTTTTAAGATTTACTGAAATGACAGCAATCAAGACAGTCTGGTAAAGGGATAGATGTATAGGTCAATGGAACAGAAAAGTAAGCCCAAGTACAGTCCCAAGGAAATACGGTCCCTGTAGATTTTACAAACATCTAAATATAATTCAATTGAAAATTTTTAGCCTTTTAAATAAATGGTATTGGAATAATTGGATATCCATGTGCAAAAAAAGCAGACCTCACACTTTATACAAAAATTAACTCATGGATCATAGATGTGAATGCTAAATGAAAAACTGTAAAATTTTAATAGAAAACAAGAAAATCTTCATGACCTGGATTTAGGCAAAGACGTCTTAAACATGACACCTAAAGCATGATTTGTGAAAGAAAAAAATTGATAAATTAAACTTCTTCAAAATTGGAAATTTTTTCTCTGAGGAAGTCACTGTCGGGAGAAAAAAATAAAGCTACAATCTGGAAGAAAATATTTTCAAATCATGTATCTAAAATAGAACTTGTATCAAGAATATATAAAGGGGTCTCAAGAGTCAGAAAACAAACAACCCAATTTACAAAACGGACAAAAGCTATCAATTGACACTTCACCGAAGTGGATATACAGATGGCAAAAAAGCACATGAAAAGTTGTTCTACATCATTTTGCAATAAAGAAATGCAAATTAAAACCAAAATATGATATTATTACACACATATGAGAATAACTAAAATTTAAAATGTCTAATATATGTGCACTACTACATGCTATAATGCTACCAAGTATGAAGAACAACTTAAACTCTCATATATAACTGGTGAGAATGTTAAATGGTACAGTCATTGTGAAAAGTGATTTGATAATTTCTTATAAACTTACACTTACCATATGACTAAGAAATCCCATTCTTGGGAGAAATAAAATCATGGTCACACAGAAACCTATGCATGAATGTTTATAGAGGCTTTATCTATGTTTTTACAAAACCTGGAAATAACCCAAATATCTTTCCATGAGTGAATGGATAAATAAACTGTGGTACAACTGTACAGTAGAATACTACTCAGTAGTAGAAAAGAATGGACTATTAATACACACAACAACTTGGATAACACTCAAAGGTATTTTGCTGAGTGGAAAAAGCCACTCGCAACAAGATATATACTTTATTACTCCACTTACTATTCCACTATTTTAGAAAGTATGAATCCATATCTTAAAAAGGAAAAATAAAAGTATAAGTTTATCACATTGAAAAGGAATAAATAATTTACAAATATTATGCCACTTAATATCTATAGAAACACCTTTGGGTGTAAATCATTTGGTAAAATTCAATGATTGGTGAGTTTCAGAAAGAGGGACATGGACCAAAATATGAAGGAAGAGAAATACTCATAGAAGGAGAGAGGATATGAGGTTCTTCTAAAAAGGAAAAAAAAGAGATCAAAGAAAAAAAATACAACAGTGAAGAAATTTCTGAGGCACAAAATAATATGGAATAATATCAGTGTGGAGAAAATATTAATAAATTTGTTAGAAGTGTGTGAATGAAATCATTAAAATGAAAGGGCTGTAACTGCAGTAAATAAGTATGTGAGATATATCTAACAACCAAGCAAATAATCTATACTGTAAAGAAGTATTAACAAAATCATGAACCACAGTTCTTTTTACATGAAATTTACTTTACAAAAGACAATCACGTTAACTTAAGTAACTGTGTTGAATAATAAGTCTATGAAAGAAAATGGTGATAGTTCTTATGTACATTTTATGAAAATCATTCTTATGAAAATCAAGTGTTGAAATAAAAGTATATTTTCAGGCATAACTTAGAATTAATGGCAGTTATGACTGAACATGTTTTTACAATAACATAATTTGTTTATTGTGAGCTTTGACAAGATACAAATAAACAATACTCAATAATTAATGTGATTATCATAATTCATCCTGCTAGTATTGCCTGCATACAGTCCTTCATATAAATATTGGCTCCAATCATGTCATGGAGAGTGTGGTTTATATATAAATATAATTTTCCCTTTTAAAATAATGGTTGGCACTTTTTCTGGAGGAAGGGCTTAAAAGACAAGATAGTTTATTACCTGTGTAGCATTGTATTGGAAAGTGTGAGGGAAGTTGGCTGACTACATATTGCCTACTAATTGAACATCAGTCTTTTCTTTCTAGTGGTAAGCATGCCAGCGGCTGAATAGAATCTGGCAGGAGTATGATCAATATTGCAAACAAACCATGAGAATGTGTGTTTATTTTTGGTAGTTTAAATAACATTTAAAATATTTATATTTTATAATTATAAAGGTAATTCTTATGTGTTTCAGAAGTGTTGGAAAATATTGAAACCATCAATAAGAAAATAAAGGTATCACTTGTAATTCCAGCAAGAGGAAAACATTGTTGCCATTTTGCTGTATATTTTCCTTGTTTATGTAAGTAGGTCTATGTAAATATATATGTGTCAGACAGTCTTTCAATCTTGGCTTTAATTTGAATAAGTTTGCAATGTTGAAACATTTGTCATGTCTAGATATTTTAGGTTTTAAATTTGCACTATAGCACTTCTGCTTCTGGCCAAGATGAAATAATAAGAACCAAATTTATACTCCCATGTGAAACAGCTAAAAAAATGACAAAATATACGAAATAATAATTTTGAACTTTTTGGACATCGCGCAGTACAGAAGAGTTATCTCAGAGATGGAAACAAATGAGGTGAGCCCTCCAATTGTCTTAGCTCACTGCCTTCAGAGAGATTGCAGGCCACAGTGCACAGAGGGGAAGGCTGGCAGCCTCCTTGAATTGAAGAGATGGACTTGGGAGTCCAGAGAGGCAAATGAGGACAGAAATTGTAGGACAGAATATCCAAGAGGAGAGAGCTGCACAGAGAGAGAACTCAAGAACTCACACAGGGCTGGGGATAGTTCCTATTAGCATCAGAGTGGAAAACTTCATAATTCATAGAGCATTGATTAGAATATTAAAATGGTTTTGCTTAGGGGTGATGCAGTAGTAACCACAGACTAAATACTGCTCTGACCTTTCCTAACAAAGTTTAAAAGCAATACACGTGTTGTGGGTTAAATTGTGTCACCCCCCAAAAAAATGTTCAGGTCCTAGTCCCCAGTACCTGTGAATGTGACCTTATTTGAAAATACGGTCTTTGCAGATGCAATTGGTTAAGATGAGGTCCTACTGGAGTGGGATGTCTTTCTAAGAGGTGGAGAAGACAGAGGCACAGAGGGAGAACACCATGTGAAGATGGAGGCAGAGATTGGAGAGATACATTTATAAGCCAAGGAATACCGAAGATTGCTGGTCGTCACCAAAAGCTAGGAGGCATGGATCAGATTCTCCCTTAGAGCCTTCGGAAGGACCCAACCCTGCTGATAACTTGATTTCAGCTGTCTAGGCTCCAGAACTGCGAGAGAATAAATGTCTGTTGTTTTAAGCCACCCACTTTGTGGTATTTTGTTATGGCAGCCCTGGGAAACTAATACAATCCAAAGGATTTTACTATTGCCAATTAATTGTGTCCCAGAAAAAAGATCAAAGAGATTTTCTTATAGAAATACAAGAATACTCAGCACTCAATATAGTAAAACTCACAATGTCTAGCATCCAATAAAAATTAGAAGGTATGCAAAAAAGCAGGGAAATAAGACTGATAATGAGAAAAAAAAATCAATTGATCAAAACTGTCCTAGAAATAATACAATTGACAGAGTTAGGTAAGGACATTAAAACAGTTATTGTAACTAAATTCCATATGTTCACGAAATAAGAGGAAAGTTTAAACATGCTAAATACAGACATGAAAGATATATGAAAAGGATTCCAAATGAACTTTGAGAGATGAAAACTGTAGTGTCTAAGTCAAAAAACCACATTGGTTTGGATCAAAGGCTGAAAAAAGGATTAGTGAACTTGGATATACAGCAATAGAAACTTTCCATAATGAATCACAGAGAGGAAGAGAAAAGAAAGGAATGAATAGCGCACTACTGAACTATGGCACAACTTCAAGGGGCCTCATACATTTGGAGATCCCAAAAAAGGAAGAAGGAGGGATAGAAAAGACTATTTGAAGAAATGAATAAAACTACCAAATTTGATGAAAACTATACTCCCTCACATCCAGGAAGCAAAAAGAATCCCAAGAACAAGAAACACTTAGAAAACTATGCCAAGACATATAATAACAAAATTGCCTAAAACCAGTGCTAAAGGTGGCACTTAGAAGCCAGTTAATAAATGTACATTTCATAAAGAAAAAAAAAAAACTAGTGCTAAAGAGAAAATCCTAAAAGTAGCCAGAGGTGGGGAAAACCATTTTACCTACAAAGGAAAAAAAATAAGAATAGTAGATTTATTGTCAAAATAATAAAAGCAGAAACACAAAAGACCGAATATTGCATGATTTCTTTTATATGAAATATCCAAAATTGGCAAATCCATAGAGACAGTAAAGAGATTAGTGATTTCCAGGGACCTGGAGGAAGGGGGATGGGAAGTGACTGCTTAATGGGTATGAGGTTTCTGTTTGGGGTCATAAAGTTCTGGAACTGGATAGTGGTGACAATTGCACAACAATACGGATGTACTGAATTGTACACTTTAAAGTTGTTCAAATGTTAATTTTATGTTATGTGCATTTTATAACAATAAAAAAGCCAGGGGAAAAGGGAACAATATCTTTAAAGTACTGAATAAAAAAAGAACTGTCTACTTAGATTTCTATATCCAGTGAAAATATATTTCAAAAACAAAAGTAAAATAAAGGCTTTTTCGTAAATACACAACCTGAAAGATTTCATCACCAACACATGTGCACTATAAGAAATGTTAAAGAAAATCCTCCAGGCAAATGGAAAATGATACCAGATAGACATCTGTATCTATGAAAGTAATAAAGAGCACCAGAAATTACAACTACATGGGTAAATATAAAAGATACTTTCCTTGTTATGTAAATGTCTTTAGAGATAATGAACACTTTAAAGTAAAAGGAATAACAATGCACAGGAGTCTGTAACATATGTATAATAGAAGTAAAATGTATGCCAACAATAGACAAAAGGCTGAGAGAAAAATGGAAGTATACTGTTGGTCTTTGCATGTCTGAGTATTCTGAGTTCCACTGGATAGGGCTGGCCGTTTTCTTCTTTGTACATAAGGCCCTGGCACAGTAACCAGGTGAGCCCACACATGCTAGGCATTAAAAAAAAAAAAACACTCATCATTTAAAGTGTTTGCCATGAGAAGCAGAAGCTTGAGTTACTGCTGCCTAAAGCAGATACATTAGATTAGAGGAGTAAGGGTCTGGGTATTGATGTGTGTAAGCTTCATCTTGAACAAAGAGTGTCAAGACAAGAGCCTGAAAAGCGACCTGAGATAGCACATGTGAAGATGTGAGATTTAAAACTTACACTATATCACTATATATATGAGGAAAAAATGCAAATTCCCCACCACACAGAAAAAAACACCATGCAGGCTGGGAATGTTCAACAAAATTGTTACAAAATAGATTAAGATAACCACCAGCACAAGGGCACAAGAGATGTGCCTCATCACTTTCTTGCATGAGGCAACTGGCTTAAGCCAGCCCTGACTGCTTTAAAACTGCTTTAGTTGTCCTATAATACCCTTTAGCTAATTGTAATAGTCAAATCTCTGCCTACCAGAAAATTGTAATATCATTAACATAACATGGGTTGTATGAAGGCACACGATGATTTTATTGTGCATGCTTAGTTTGTTTCAATGTAAACGTGATGATACAAGATAAGTGCTCTGCATCACTCAATGAAAAGAGATTTAAGGCAACACCATGGATGGGCAAATGCAGACTTGACTCTCCGAAGAACTGCTGCTGCCACCCAGGAGTGTGTGCCCAGAGAGCTCCTGTGCTGACCAAGAGCAAATGCCTGGAGGATTCCTGTGCTGAACAGGAGTGAGTGTCTGGAAGATCCCTGCACTGACCAGGAATAAAAGCCATTGTAAATAACCTCTAATAAATTCATCTAACTCCCCACACTGGACTTGTCTGAGTCATTCTTTGGTCTTTCAGATCCATCTCAGTTTGGGGAGCAGGTTTTCTATACTGTCCTAGGATTTTCCCAAAACAATACATAAAATTAACCACAAATTCACATATATGTACACACATACATATATGTGTGTATGTATATGTGTATAATATGTGTATATGTATTAAGGTTATTAAGTATGAAATGTCCAATTTCATTAAGTACTAAGTTAGGCAGTTGATATCTCTGACATTTCACTTTGACATTTCTTGTTTTATTTTTATTGTGAAGGTACATCCTCAGTCTTTCAAATGCACATTTTGGCTTGTGATTATCTTTCACATTTTTTAGAGCAATTTTTGTGAAACCATGGATAAGTCAAAACTTTGTGTTATTTTCAAATATGAGTTCCATCGTGGAACCAATGCAGCACAGACAGCTCAAAATATCAATGAAGTGTTTGGGAAGGATATGGCTAATGAACGCACAGTACGTCGACGGTTTGAGAAGTTCCATTCCGGTGATTTTAATCTTGAAAATGAGCCATGTGGGCGAAACAAGACCACGTGGATAATGATGAGCTAAAAGCTGTAGTAGAAGCATATCCATCTCAACCTACGCGTGAATTAGCAGCAAGGTTTGACGTTACTATTCCAACAATATTGGACCATTTGGAACAAATTGGCAAGGTAAAGAAGCTGGACAGATGGGTTCTGCATGAATTAAATGAGCATCAGAAGAGAAATCATCTTGAAGCTTGCCTTTCTTTGCTGTCACGACATAAAGGCGAGCCATTCTACACCGTATTGTTATGTGTGATGAAAAATGGATTCTTTTTGACAATCCCAAGTGTTCATTTGGCACAATGGTTGGATAAAGATGAAGGGCTGAAACACAGTCCAAAACTGAATATTCATCCAAGAAATCTAATGGTGTCTGGTTGGTGGTCCAGCACTGGTATTATCCACTACAGCTTCATGAAACCTGGTCAATCAATTAAAGCAGATGTCTACTGCAACCGATTGGATGAAATGATGAGGATGCTTGTGATTAAGCAGCCAAGATTGGTCAATAGAGACAGGCCAATCCTCTTGCAAGAGAGAGCATGTGCACAGATATGAGTGTGCTCTGGTCTCTTTCTCTCTTACGAGCACACTAATCCTATCATGAGGGCTCCACCATCACGACCACATCTAAATCTAACCACCTCCCAAAGGCCCTACCTCCTGATACCATACCATTCTATTGGGGTTTAGAGTTTCAACATATGAATTGGGGGGAGGGGAACACAAACATGCAGTCCAGAACAATGGATATTTTTTTCTTTTTTAATCAAAACTAGCATGTCTGCTAAGGAACCACTGCTCACCTCCTTGAAGGATTCCATGGATTTCAAGAATTCAGTATCTATAGATGTTTCCTTACACAGAGATTTTTATGGTCTTTCCTCATCTACCATATATGAGGGAGGCTTTGTTTTTTAACCATGTGAGTAAGCTCATTCATTTGTGTATTTGTTCAGTAGCCAATTTCAAAAAAAATACATCCCATTGAAATTCTACTGCAAATATCTAGGTGATGTCAAAATCCATCTATCTAACTTCAGGGTTATATCCCAATAGGCAGTAGATTATGTGGCAAATCAAACTCTATTTGCAAGCCCATTTGGAAAATGCTTTAAGAATGTATTAAATATACCTGGGGGGGATGGCCATGTATTGGTTTCCTAGGGCTGCCATATCAAGTTACTACAAACTGTGGCTTAAAACAACAGAAATGTATTTTATCATAGTTCTAGTGACCAACAGGCCAAAATTAAGGTGTTAGCAGGTTGGTTTCTTCTGGAAACTTTGAGGGAGAATCCATTCCATGGCTTTCTCCTAGTTTCTCGTAGTTGCTAGCAATTCTTTACATTCCTTTGTAGATGCATTACTCCAATCTCTGCCTCCATTCCTCACATCCCATTTTTCTGTGTCTCTGTATATGTTAAATCTCCCTCTCCTTTCTCTTATACCAGTCATGGGATTTAGGGCCCACCCTAAATTCAAGATGATCTCTTCTCAAGATTCTTAATTCAATTATATCTGCAAAAACTCTATTTCTAAGTAAGGCTACATTCACAGGTAATGGAAATTACGTTTTGGACATATCTTTTAGAGGGTCACCATTCAACCCACTACAGATCACTCTAAACAACACTGTCCAAATTGAATTTTTAAGTTGAAGGAGCTGTTGCTATTAGGGGCTGTCTTAGCCTGTTTGTGCTACTATAACAAAATAACATAGACTGAGTAATTTGTAAACAATAGAAATTTCTGGAGCCTGGGAAGTCCAAGATCAAGGTGCCATCAGGATTGGTGTCTGGTAAGGGCTGCTCCTTCCAAGATGACACCTTTTGTATCCAGGGGAGCAATCTACATAAGGAGGGTGAGGACCCCATCATGAGGGCTCTAAACACCTCCCAAAGGCCACACCTCTTAATACTGCTGCATTGGGGATTATGTTTCAGCAGGAATTTTGGAGGGAACACCATCATTCAAACCATAGCAGAGGGGTTCCAGAAAGAGGGATGAGACAGTCAGGGGACATCTGCAGGGAGTAGAAATACCCTATGTCAAAGAGAGGTCAGGCGATTCTGGGCTGTTCCACTGTGAGCAGGGCACAGCCCTCAGAGGAGGCCACAGTAACAAGCTGGTCATTGGGCCAGGTTCCAGAGTTGGACAGGAGGGCACAATGGGTAACATCAAGGGAAGGGTGCTGTAATATGGGAAAGTGCTGGTATGGGACTAAAATGCCATCATCCAGATTGACTCAACTATTGAGGTATCCTGGGGCTTCAGGCAAGAGGACCCTAGGTAAATAGAGCTCAGAAAATCCTCACATAATGTTTCATCCTCTTTTCCCCTTCCTTCTTTAGGTCTGCTTTTAGTACCTTGGCACAGGGTCCTTGTTTTTGTCACCTAAGAGACATTACAGAGAAGTGGGAAGAGAAATGAATTGAGAGACAGAAGGCTGGGAGGAGGGGAACAATGCAGACTCTACATGAACTCAGACCAGGGCTCAAGTCCCCAGTCCTTTCACTTATTAGCCATATGATCTTGGGGAAACTACCAAGCTCTACGAGCCGCAGGTTGTTCATATACAAAATGGATTTGATAAGCCCTGTCTTGTAGGACTGCTGGAGTGTATGTAATGTGAGTAAAGCACCTGGCACAGTGCCTAGCTTATACTGAAACTCTAATGAATGGCAGTTATTTTGAACATTATTTTGACCCCAGACCCTACCAGCCTCTCCTCCGGGATTTTGTTGTTTTTATCTATCCAGGACATCTCAGAAAATATGCAACTCAATAGAAAACAGAATATCAAATCAGCCAAAAATGCAGTTTCACAAATAAAACTCATTAATTTTTCCCTCTTGGAGGATATATTAATTGGGGTGTGGGTTAATTTCTTCTAGCTGATATAACTCAAAGCTCCTAGAATTTAAATTTGTCAAAGACCAGCTCCTTCCTTTCCTCCCAGCTGATCATCCATTCAAAACAATTTTAATTCATTTCACTGCCACTAAATCCTAGACCTTGCTTAGATCTGGCCAAATTATAGTCAAGATAATCTATCTTTAATGTCACTTTAATGGAGTGGGCTCTGGGTCTCACCAGGGAAAGAGTGCCAGACTAGTGGCTTCCAGGCACTACCACTCTACTTCTCGGGAAATTCTTGCAGATGTGTATGGAACACCTAATTCATGCACTGTGTTCAACTGCACTGGGACAACAGTTCAGGACACCTTCCATACCTGCCCCAGGTAGAGATTTCCTTCTGGTTTGTCCACAACCTAAAATTAACTACTAAGCAGTTTTCTGTGCCAGGCTTTTCTTTCATCTGTAAGATGCACTATCTGAGAGTCTGGCCCCCTGCCACCACCCACAGCTTAACTTAAAATTAACTCCCACACTAGGAATTGCAGTTTCCCAAAACCCCAAACTGCCTTGGCTCAGGGCATTTACACTTGACTGCTCACATCTGGAGTACCACTTCCTTGCCCATTCACTCTTTTCACTTGTTCTTTTGCTCTTAAAGGACATCTCACCAGCTTCCTGATATGACTGCAGTTCCTAGACTCTACCATTCTATGGGTAGGGGTGTGTCTTGCTTATCCAAGCATCCCTGCAATACCTTCCGAAAAGAAAACACCCAATTACCATTTAGTGAATAAAAGAATTAGTGAGCAGAAGTTTTAACTTATTAATATTTATTAATATTTCTCCTACTTTCTTGAATAAGCCAAGCAATTCCAGGTATTTATCATTTAATTTTACAGAATAGACTAAAAGGGTTAAAAGAATCCACAAATTAAGCACAGTACATTTTTCTCTATATTTTCTGTAAAGCTGATAAACATCAATAAACATCAATAAATGTGTGACCAATGTCATTCATACACTTAGATTTCCAAACTCCTGGCCTCAAGCGATCCTCCTGCCTCGGCCTCCCAAAGTGCTAGGATTACAGGCGTGAGCCACCGCACCTGGCCTCAATATACTTAAGACTCTAAAGGTAATAAATCTTCTATTAAAAGGAATAGCATTTGAAAAATACCAAAAAAGATAAACCCCCGTGCCACCTACATAGAAAAGGAACACAAATTTGTTGTACACTCTGTTCTCCCCAGCCTGACTTAAACCTTGACTGCCCTCTTCAAACAGAGTGAAGAATGTGCCTCATTCTTCACTTGGGGCAGGTGATGCTGCTGACAAACGCTATGCAACGAACATGGCAGCACCCCTGTCTATGGGGCCTATCCTGGCCTGGGCTCTCTCTTCCTCATCTCTCAAAGCCTCCTCATACCAGCCTGAGAAGGTAGTGGGGTCAGACCCTTTGACTTTGGCCAAAAATTCCAGCACTTTCATTTTGCTGGTTTCTGCATGGGCTCTTGGACCCCACAGAAATTCATACTGTGGAGGATCACTGTTGGGCACCTGCCTATACTCCAGGTAATTTTCCTGTACCCAATCTACGGTGATGAGCTTCCTGGGCTCCCCGTAAATGAAGTGCTCCCTCCCAGCATACAATCCCATCATATTCAGGAAATCCCAGATGTCTTCTTCAGAGGCACAATTACCCTCTATGAATATCACACCCAGGATAATTATCAGGAGACCATTTTTAGGCATGCTGTGGTTGTCACTCGGTATCTCATCATAGGTGAGATCTAGTGAGTTGACAAGGACATAGGAGTGGCCACTGGGGTCCACCTCCTTCACATCAATGCCAAAGATCAACTCCAGGCACTTAGATGCCTTCTTAAAGATCACAGGGAATTGGTTCTTGTAACTTTCAGTGACAACCTTGAGCATGTCTGCTTCTGTGATGGGCACCTTCAATCGATACTTGAGGATCAGGAAATGCACCAGATCAGCCACCTTTTCTTCTAGTGGATCTTTGGGCAAGGATTCAGCATCAGTTGAGGACTGCAACATGCTTGAATTCTCCTCCTCTTCTTGGCTGCTGTACTCTTCATCTGATGTGCTCCATGAACTCCCAGAGTTCTGAGGACTCTGGGGAAGACTCAGCATCCCAGTAGTAAGCACCTCTTCCTCTGGAGTTACCGAAATCAGAGGAGAGAAGGAGGAGGAGGAGGAGGAGGAGGAGGAGTAGGGAGAGGAGGAGGAGGAGGAGAAGGAGGGGAATGAGGGGTAGGGAGAAGAAGGGGGGGAAGGAGAGGGAGAGGGGGAAGGGGAGGAGGAGGGAAAGGAGAAGTTGAAAGAGGAAGAGGAAATGGAGGAGGTCTCCTCCTCCTCCTCAGGTGTGGGAACCTGTACATCCACCAACTCCTGTGCCTCAATTGGGGCCTGAAAGCCTTGCTCAAAGGAGAGGCGTGGACGCTTTGGAGAGCGAGGCATGACTCTTGCTGGGAGCAGCAGGTAGGAGTGTGAGCAAGAGTGTGGGTGATGAGATCCCACAGGCCTGGGGAGAGAGAGACAATGTGAGTGGCCTCAGCCGAGAAACTCACTCATAATGGCTCTGACAAAGGCTGACTTATAGGTCTTCTTTTTAGGTGGTGGTGCTCTAAGGACTCACAGGTCTTCTGTCTTCCTAGACTGTCTGTCCCCTAAGAAACTGTAGGAGGATGTGAGAAAGCTCCCCAGGTGCAGCCAGTCAGTAAAACTTGAGGCTCCAGAGTTGACAGCAGGGTGGGTGGGGTTGGGTGCTGTGGGGTTCCCTCTGTTCTGGGGAATAGGGCCCTTGGTACGTACTCAGAGCGTACACCTCACTTTGACTGGCACTCCTCTCTTCTGTGACCTGAGGGCATGCGACTCAGAACAAGGCCCTCACCCCCAGTTCCTAAAGCCCCTTTAAGAGGTATTCAGAGGCCTTTTCAGGCTGCAGACTGCAAGCACAGTTCTGGGCTCCCCAGGGCTGACGGGTATGGGGGGCGGATGCTGTAAGGTCCTCACAGTTCTGGGGTGGATGGTCCCCTCTGTGCTCACTAAGGTCCTCATCTTTCCCCTAGCAAGGTCTGGACTCTACCCCTCTGCTGGCATGAGGCAAACTCTCAGAATAAGATCTTGCATTCCTGAGATCAAAAGGAGGAAGTGAGAGAGCACCACCTCCAGCCACACCTGCACAGAGCCTCCCTGGGGTGACAGCAAGGGCTGGCCAAACTCTGTGGGGATCCCATCTACTCTACATGACAGGCACCCTCATTCCTCATCTTGATGGCCGGCAGGGCCTGGAACTCCTCTCTCTGCTTTCCTGGGTCTGTCCCCCTCAAAACAAGCATTCACTTCCCTGAGACCACCAAAATTGAAATAAGAGCGCACCACTTCTGGCATCTGTGCTCTAGGGCCTCCAAGAGCTGATAACAAGGGCAAAGTAAGGCTGAGTGTGCCTTCAGTCCTAGGAAAGTGGGGACATGCCCTCAGTCCTCACTCCAGGTCCTTACTTAAATCCTGGCAGTCTGGGACTCCTCCTTCTGCTGACCCGATGTGGCTCCCCTTCAGACTGTCACCTCTTCAGACCAAGGTCCTAACCTCCCTGAGAACCCAGACAAAAGTGAGAAGGCACAACATCTGGCCACCCCTGCATGGGCCTTCCAGGACTCACAGCAGGGACTGAACCCCATCTGTTCTGCCATAGGGGATTCCCTAAGTTCTCCCTGATAGAATTCATCTTTACTCTCTGAATACCCTGAGCTGCAACCTGACATTTTCCCATCAGACCAAGACCTCGCCTCTCTGAGACACCTCCTCCACCCTGGGAGAAAGTGAGCGTGCAACCACATCCCGCCAACCCTGCCTGGTTCCTCCCAGGGCTGAGAACAAGAGACAGCCAGACTGTGGGATCTCTTTTTTTCTCAGTTGGGAGTTACCTTTTGTTCTCACCAAAGGTCTTTGCCTTGACTGCTGGTAGTCCAGGAGGACTCCCCCTGCTGACCTGATGTGGCTCCCTCAATTGACTTGCCTTCGTGGTCAGACCAAGGCCCTCACTACCTGAGACTCTCAAGACAAAAGTTAAGAGACATCGCATCCAGCCACCCCTACCTGGAGTCTCCCAGGCTGACAACAAATGATGGATCCCATCTGTTCTGGGATGGGGAGGTACCCTCTGTCCTTTCTCAGAGTATTCCTCTTTACTCCTTGCGGGATCTGGTCACACCTCCTCTGGGGACCTGATCTCACCCTCTCACATTGAGGCCTCACCTCCTGGAGGCACTGGCACCCACCTCAGGATAGAAGTGAGGGCATACCATGTCTGATCACTGTTGCCCAGATACTCCGAGGATTGACAGCAGGGACAGGGTGAAGTTCTGTGGGTCCCCTTCTATCTGGGTTAGTGAGTACCATTAGTCCTCCCTCAATGTCTTCACCTTACCTTGACTCTCAACCAGTCCTGGGACTCCTCCCTCTACTGATGTCACAGGCTCAGATCAAGGCTTTCACTTCCCTGGAACATAAGAGACAAAAATAAAAAGGCATCAAATCTAGCCACCCCTGCCCAGGGTTTGTTATGTTGGGGGATACATTCAGTCCTACCTCAGAGTATTTACTTTTACTCCGAGCAGGGCCTGTCCCACCCTCTGCTGACCTGAAGTCTCCCCCTCCAACCAAGACCTGACCATCTTGAAACACCGCAGCCCCTTAGCTCCTGGTAGAGCTTGTGGCAGAAGTTAGAGCTCATTCCATTTGGCCAACCCAGCCTGGATCCTCCAAGGGCTGAGAACAGGGGACAGTCAGGCTCCCTTTTTTCTGGGGAGAAGGGGGAATGGACCTTCAGTCCTCACCAAGGGTCCTTATCCTGACTCCTGGCAGAGGCTGAGACTGGGACTCCTCCCTCTGCTGACTTAATGTGCTCCCCTCCAGACTGTCACCTCCTCAGACCAAGGCCTTCACCTCCTTGAGGACCGACCCCCAGACAAAAGTGAGGAAGTGCCACATCTGGTCAACCTTGCCTGCAGTCTCCCAAGGATGACAGCAGAGGCAGGGTGGGCCCAGGCAGCATCTACCTAGGGTAGGAGGTACCTTCAGTCCTCCCTCAGGGTCATCTCCTTGATGCCTGGTAGGGCCTGGGACTCCTTCCTTTGTTAACCTGAGGTCACACCCCTCAGAAAAAGCCTCACTTCTCTTGACCCTCAAAGTGGAAGTGAGAAACCACATTTGGCAACCCTGCCCCATGGCCTCCCGGAGGTGACCAGCAGAGGCAGATTTCTGTGGGATCCCTCTACATGGAGTAGGTCTCTTAAATCCTCTTCAGAGTCCTCATCTTGACACCTGGCAGCACATGAGACTCCTCTCCTTGCTAAACTCAGGCCACACCCATCAGACCAAGGTTGTCAACTCCCTGAGACACCTCCCTCCAGACAAAAGTGAAGGAGTGCCGCATCCAATCACCCTGCCCCGATCCGCCCTTGTTGACAGCAAGGGCAGAAGAGGGATGGGTCCCAATTGCTCTCATGTAAAACGTTTTTTCAGTCCTTAAATTGACTCCTAGTAGGGTCTAGGACTCCCTCCACCAAGTTGACATCGGAGAGGTCACATCCCATACCCTTGCACAGGGTCTTCCAGGGTTGACAGCAAGGGATGGAGCCCATCTGTTCTGCAGCAGGGTAGTACCCTCTGTCTTCCCTCAAGGTATTCATGTCTGTCCCTCATATCAAGGCCTCACTTATATGAGGTAAGCTCCAAGTGAGTAAGCAACACTGCCTGGGTCCTGCCATGGTTGATGGGGGGTGGGGAGGGTATGGTAGGGTTTTTGTGGGGGTTCCCTCTGTGGTGGAAGGTCCCATTAGCCATCCTCAAAGTATTCATATTTACTACTGACAGGGCCTATATTGCCTCCCTTTTTGCTTATCCAAGGATGCCTCCCTCAGCCCAAGGCCCCCATCTCCCTAAGACACCAGAAAAGAAAGGCACGTGAGGGGGTGACGCCTACTCCCTCGCCTGGGGCTTTTCAGTGCTGACACTAAGGGCAGGTTTCTGTGGAAACTCCACTGTCCGCAGTGGGAGGTCCCCTCACTCCTCCCTCAGAGTCCTCTCACATTGAAGCCGGACAGGAGGTGGGACTCCTCCCCCTGCTGAATTGAGTCAAGCCCACTGACAAAAAGCCTCACTTCTCCGACTCAAAGATGCAAGTGCAGATACATCCGGGAACCCTGTCTAGAGTCACCCAGAACCAACACCAGGGGCCAAGTGGGGGCTGAGGCCTCCCGCTAGCTGGGGTTGGAGGTCCCCACACTTCTCTCTCAGGGACTTCTACTTAATACCCGGCAGGGCCAGGGACTCCTCCCTCTGCCGACCTGAGTCGAGACCCCCCTGAGAAAAAGCCTCACCCCGCCCCCCATCGCAAGATGGAGGTCCAGATACACCACATCCGGGAACCCTGTCTGGGTGACCACAGGCAGACAGCGGCGATCGGCGTGGGGCTGATGCCTTCCGCTACCTGGGGTTGGAGGTCCCCACACTTCTCCCTCAGGGACTTTCACTTAATACCCGGCAGGGCCAGGGACTCCTCCCTCTGCCCACCTGAGTTCAGACGCCCCTGAGAAAAAGCCTCGCCCTGCCCCCCATCCCAAGATGGAGGTCCAGATACACCACATCCGGGAACCCTGTCTGGGTGACCACCGGTGACAGCAGCCATCAGCATGGGGGCTGACACCTCCCGCTACCTGGGGTTGGAGGTCCCCACACTTCTCCCTGAGGGACTTCCACTTAATACCAAGCAGGGCCAGGCATTCCACCCTCTGCCCAGCTGAGTCGAGACCCCCTGAGAAAAAGCCTCACCCCCCTCCCCCATCCCAAGATGGAGGTCCAGATACACCACATCCCGGAACACTGTCTGGGTGACCTCCGGCGACAGCAGCGATCGGCGTGGGGGCTGATGCCTCCCGCTACCTGGGGTTGGAGGTCCCCACACTCCTCCCTCAGGGACTTCCACTTAATACCCAGCAGGGCCAGGGACTCCACCCTCTGCCCACCTGAGTCAAGACCCCCCTGAGAAAAAGCCTCAGCCCCCTCCCCCATCCCAAGATGGAGGTCCAGATACACCACTTCCGGGAACCCTGTCTGGGTGACCACGGGCAGACAGCGGCCATTGGCGTGGGTGCTGACGCCTCCCACTATCTGGGGTTGGAGGTCCCCACACTTCTCCCTCAGGGACTTCCACTTAATACCCGGCAGGGCCAGGGACTCCTCCCTCTGCTGACCTGAGTCGAGACCCCCCCCCCCCGAGAAAAAGCCTCACCCTGCCCCCCATCCCAAGATGGAGGTCCAGATACACCACATCCGGGAACCCTGTCTGGGTGACCACGGGCCGACAGCGGTGATCAACGTGGGGCTGACGCCTCCCGCTACCTGGGGTTGGAGGTCCCCACACTTCTCCCTCAGGGACTTCCACTTAATACCCGGCAGGGCCAGGGACTCCTCCCCCTGTCGACCTGAGTCCAGACGCCCCTGAGAAAAAGCCTCACCCCGCCCCCCATCCCAAGATGGAGGTCCAGATACACCACATCCGTGAACTCTATCTTGGGCTTTTCGGGGCTAACAGCAAGTACAGGGTGGGAGTGGGGCCCCTCTATTTGCAGTGAGAGGTCTCCTTTCAGGTCCTCACTTTGATGCTGGGCAGAGCCTGGGAGTCCCTGCTCTGCTGACGTGAGTTGGACCTTTTCAGAGGAAACCTTACCCTCCTCAAACAGCTAAGATGGAAGTCAGGAAACACATCGTACCACCCCTGCTGGGCGCATCCCAGGGCTCACAGCGCAGGCACAGCGGGGCCTGTCCTCCCTCGGGGTTCTCATCTTAAAGTCTGGTCGGGCCTGGAACTCCTCTCTAACAACCTAACCCTGCACCCCTCAGAAACAGCCTCACCTCTCTCAGACTCCCGAAATGGAAGTCAGGAAACAGCACCACTGACGACCCCTCTTGCAGCCTCCCGGAGATAGCTGCCAGAATAGGGCTGCGCGGGTGCCCCCTATATATGTGGTCGGAGGTGCCCCCCCCATCCTCCCTCAGGGTTGTCCCCTCAATGATTGGCCAGATCTAAGACTCCTCCCTCTGCTGATCTGAAGCCACACCCCTCAGATGGCGAAATGGAAGGTGGGAAACAGCACATCAGCGACCCAGCCTGGGGCTTCCCAGAGCTGACAGCAAGGGCAGAGCAGGACTAGTGTCCCCTTTATGTTCAGTGAGAGGTCCCCTCACTCCTCCCTCGAGTTCCTCACATCGACGTCCGGCAAGGTCACAGAATCTTCCCTCTGCTTACCTAACTTGGGTCCCCTCAGATGAAGCTTCACCTCCCTCAGACTGTCAAGATGGAAGTCGGGCTACACCACATCCAGGGACCCTGCTTGGGGCCTCCCATGGATGCCTGCAGAAAAGGGGGAGGGAGTGGAGGCGAATAGGTGGGGAGCGGGGAGGATGGGGTGATGTTGGGATAGAGGGCCTCCCCCTTTGTGGGATAAGAAAAATTCCTCAGTCCTAGCTGTAAAATGTGAGGAACCAGAGGGAGTAGTGAGGGGACCTCTCACCGCAGATAGAGGGGACACTAGGAGTGACAGAACTTCTAACCGCAGGTAGGGGGAGGCCTCAGCCCCTACGATACCCCTGTTGTTGGCCCTGGGCGACCCCAGACAGAGTTCCTGGATGTGGTGTATCTGGACTTTGCCCTCCTCAGGCTCCCAAGATGGAAGGCGGGGGTGGCTGGGTGGGGGGAAAGTGAGGTGAGGTGGGGGGGAAGTGAGGCGAGGGGGAGGGGGTGGGAGGGTGGAACAGAAACGGGGGTGGGGGGATGATTTCCAAGCTGTGATTGATAGTTTACTTGTCTATCTGCTGTGTCTGATTATAAACCCTATGAGTGCAAAGACCATGCCATGTCCCCCATTGTATCTGCAGTGTCTGCATATTGCTTGGAGCACAGAGTGCAATGTAAATATTTGTTGTTGAATCTCTTGATTTGCCAATGCTTTTGAATTGTTAAATAAATACATAATTATTTTAACTTTATAATTTTTTCCAAAGTTGAGTGTCACACAAAAGTATGATTGCACAAGCATAAACACAAAAATTGATTATGGAAACTGCATCTATCTAGTCAGATTACACTCTTACTGGAAGTAATTAGCCATTATCTAACCTAGGAATCACATAATTCTTAATGTTTACCTGTCAATGTTTTAGAGACAAAACCTTAGAAACCTATCAAGGCTGGCAAGTGAACAACTTATAGAATGTATATGTTGATAGCTTCAAGTAGAAGGTCTTGAAAAGTTTTCTTTTTTCCCACAAATTACTTTTGTAATGGAATTTTCTCCAAAATAGTAAGTAGAAAATAGAGCTATTAATCTCAGAGATTGACAGAGTATATTTTACCCAGGACTTAATAGAAAAATAGACAAGGCCACCTATCCTGGGTGTCCTAAATGACCTTAGTATTGCATTGCTATCTAGCTGGAAATGAATTTTCTCCACAGTACCCCCAACATTTAGATCATACAATATAGATGTGCAACATAGGAAAGGGACCTTGAAGGGCATCTAGTCTAGTCACTCATCACTTCTTAGATATACTAGTTGTTAGAAAGTTCTTTATATAAGGTCCAAAACTTGTCCCTATGTAACCGCTTATTCATTAGTTTCTGGTTCTGCTTTGTGGAATCACAGTGAGTATATATATACTGAGTGCGTTGGCTCATACCTATAATCCCAGTGCTTTGGGAGGCCCAGGCAGGAGGTTCACTTGAGGCTAGGAGTTTTAGACCAGCCTGGACAACATAGTGAGACCCTGTCTGTACAAAATAATAATAATGATGATGCTAATAATAATAAAACCCAGCCAGGCATGGCGGCACGGCTGTAGTTCCAGCTACTCAGGAGTCTGAGGAGGGAGGATCACTTGAGCCCAGAAGTTTGAGGCTGCAGTGAGCTATGATCGAGCCACTACACTCCAGCCTGGGCAAAAGGGTGAGACTCTATCTCTCAGAAATAAAAATAAAAAACTTTTTAAATGTGCTATTGGTCAGCACCGGTCTAGAACTTTCATTATCTTGGTATCTCCCCTCTGGAAGCACTATACTTTTTGGATTTTCCCCCATAGACCTTTGTATCACTCATAGTTCAACCAGAGAAGTAAAATCACTAGAATTCACCTCTTCATATGAAAATAGTGTTATTTTCTGTGAAATGCAGTGATCTCTAAATTTGATTTCTATTTCTAAGCCTGTGTATGTTTGCTTTGCAGTGTTGCAGTAGTTTTTAAAACCAAAGATTCTAAAGTCTTTGAACAATTCTAATAATTCCTGATGTGTGTTAGTACAGTTTCCTTGTAGGTGCTTTTTTTATTTGGCAATGATTTACTGGCAAAGTTTACTGCTTGAGCACAGGAAGCTCCTGTCCTAGAATTCAGGAAATAGAGTTGAATATTTGTGCAAATATTCACACAATTCACACAGAGCTTGCAGGGACAAGCTCTGGAGATAGATAGGCAAGTAAACTTCCCACACTGGGTCCCTGCACTTCCCCCATGTGGTTCATTACCTCTCTCCCTGTTCCGCGACTGTTGCCAGAGCTACCAATGCTTCTGCTGCTGCTACTGCCACCATAACTGCCCCCAGTCCAGGCCCAGTTTCCAGCCCCGCCACTCTGTTGGGGAACCATGGTGGCCCAGACTGCACTAAGCTTGTGGGTTTGTATGTGCACTGGGAAGCCACGCCAACTTCTCAGGGTCCACACTGCTTGCTGCCCATTGACTCTGTGGTCCTAAGCCCATGCCCAGCACATACATCTACCATGAAAATAACTAGGGCAGATGTGGTAGGAATGGAAAAGTGTAGACAGCTTAAGAGTATTTTCTTTGGGAATTTTTTATAGGTTAACAGAAACTCAAGTCTAACCTTATACAAAAAGGGAAAGGTTAATAGCTCACATCACCAAACCAATGGAAGTGTCTGGTCTCAGAACAGTTGGAACCGAGACCTCAAATACCACCTGGTTGCCCTCTCTCATTGCCATTGTCTCTCTTGTGTTCCCACCCCTGTGACCAAGGACATTTGGCTGCTCTACGAAAGCAATTTTCCTCCCAGAAGATAGAGATGTTTCCAAGAAAGAAAGAGATGCTGAGAAAATAAACCAAGCAATACAAATTACAGACATAGTTTCTAAACACGTCAGGCTCTGTCCAACATTTTAAAAATATAGATGGACACTGCAGAGAGCAGTACCTTATTCCTCCTAAATGGAAGAAGGCAAATTTATACCTTGCATTGCCTGTCCTCAGACTATTCTTCTCATATGAGGAAGGGATATGTCAAGAATGATTCCCAAAGTCTAATAACAGAGGTTTTTAATTATCTGCTTCTTTGGGTTTTCCATCCTTAAAACCAATAAAACTTATAATGAAGTGTAAACTAAAAGTGCCAAAAAAACTATCCCAATTTTAAAAAACACAGTATAAAACTGCACACTCAGAAAACCCACATAGACTGTACTTTCAATAATTCTTTATATTTTATGTATTCTTAGATGAGGAAGATGAAGGCTGGAACCAGAAACTTTGATCTTGCTGATACTTTTTTTTTTTTTTTAAGATTACGTGATTGCATTTTTCCTCTTAGACCCACAGGATTCAGGTAAATGAAAATCTAAAGAATGTGCTAATGTGAACACCTAATGAAAGATCCGGTGCTAGATAGAGCAGAGTGCTCTGTGCTGTGATTTTTTGACTCATTTGAAGAGTATGCCAAATGGAAGCACTGTGGGGTGGAGAGTAATAGAGTCACAGGGTTGACAGAAAAGGGTGATTTCTCCACTCTTGCCCTTTCCCCAGTGCACTCCACTGTCAAGGGCAGAACATTCTTCTTAAAGCACAGCTCTGACCAGCTCTAACCTTGATTCAAAAATCAGACTTTTTAGTCTGGTGAGATAATCAAGACTTCACCTCACTCTCTGGGTTCATCTCTTTCCCACCTCAGGAAGCCATAATGCCAAACAGAATGGGCTTCTCACCGGCCCCTGAGTGGTAATTGTTCTTCAAGGCTCAGCTCAGATGCCCCTGTCTCCCTCTCCACTCTCCAATCCGCAGTCTTTCATGTCCTGGCATTACTTTGCCCTTCTGTTGTCTATCACAGTTTGCCTGGGCTTGGCATGATTTGTGTATATGTAAGCCTTCCCTTCTAGACTGTACATTACAAAATAAAGTGCACATGTTGACACAGTAAGTACTCAAAGATAGAAATGAATTAAGATGGGGGCACCAAAGATTGCTTTCAGCATCATAATAACGCAGTCCTCTTCTCATCACGAGAATCATTGAGCTAAAATTCTGGATTGCAAGTTGGTAGCCAAAGAGGTCTGACTAGGACAAGCAAACTGAGGACAAGGCAACTGGAGAAAGGCCATATCCTAGCTTCATTCTGGCACTGACTAGTATTTTATTAGAAACAAGTAAATTCTAAAAAGTTGCACCCATTGTTTGTTACAGCTTTTGAACATTTCATTCCTGATTTTCTGTCTATACTAAAATGTGACATTTTCTATTTCCCTTGGAGCACCTTGTAAAAAATCTACTCTTTTCTCTCCCGAGTTCAGTTTCTGTGGTACGCTTATGTAATTATACTCAATACATTTCGCTTGAGTGTACTTCTTTCTTTTATTTGTTTCTGATATTTTATTCATTCTATTTCCAAGTATATCTTCAGGCAAAAAAGGAAGGAGTGGATTTACAGACATTGCATAAACCCAACATTATGAATATCTCCCAACAAATTGATATTTACAACAAGCAATCAGTTTTTGCCATACTTAGAAGAAGACATAAAATTCTCTAGAATCCATAACACATGATATGGACAACAGAAAGGAACTCCAGACAGCTATTTCCTCATGGCAAAGGGACGAAACAACAAACCAGAAACCTGCTGGGGTATCAAAGTAGTTACACCAGAACAGGATACTAATTTCAAATATGGTTTAAGTGTTACAACTGTCAGAATAATAGAAAGATTCTTGGGGTAAATACTAAAGAATTACCCTGTAGTCTAAACTACTTTTACTCTTCCAAGTTATATCCAGTGGTTTTTAGATAACCTTTTAAAATATAAATATTAATTATAGAAAATAAGAAAAAATATATAAAGAAAAAAATTCAGCTGTAATATACCACTGGTAAGGGATATAAGAAAAACCAAAGCCAAAGTGCTTGTATCTATTTTCACACACTTACTCAGCACAACATTTCACCTCTGGTCACCACAATGTGTGGGGATTTCTCCCCACCAGCAACCAATTCTGAAGCAGAGACCAATTGTGTGTCCTCTAATTCAATTCAGTTCTGACACTATCTGACACTATCTACCTGGAAGCAGCCTCAAAACCCACAACCTGTGGTTGAAAGCTGAGTACTACAAGACTGCTCCCACTTTGGGTGCAAATTGGAAGCCCCAGGTTGTGACTTGTGCTTCTGCTGATAGTCTATAAATCGGAGTTCCCACAACTCCCTCCTCAGGTTGGATTAATTTGCTGGAGCAGCTCATAGAACTCAGGGAAAATACTTTACTTACATTTAGCCGTTTATTATAAAGGATATTAAAAAGTTTGCAGATAAATAGCCATGTGGAAGAGCTGCCTAGGGCAAGGTATGTGTTGTGGGAAGAGGTGTGGGATTTCTATGCTCTGTGGGTACACCACCCTCCACCAACTTCCACATGTTCAGCAATCCAGAAGCTCATCTGAACCCTGTCATTTTGGGTTTTTACGGAGGTTTCATTACTTAGGCACGATTGATTATATTATTAGCCATTGGTGATCAACTCAAGCTTCAGCCCCTCTCCCCTCCCTGGACTGGAAGCAGGGCTAAAAGTCTCAAACCTCTAATCATGCCTCTGTATTTCCTGCTACCATCCTGAAACTATGGGCCCCCAGCTACCAGTCATCTCATTAGCATGCAAAACACACTCTTTTCACTCCAGAGATTCCAAGAGTTTTAGGAGCTTTTTGCTAGGAAACGAAGAAGAATACATACAGGTTGAGCATCCCAAATTGAAAATCCAAAATCCAAAATGCTCCAGAATATGACACTTTTTGAGTGTCAATATGAAGTTCAAAGAAAATGTTCATTAGAGCATTTCAGATTTCAGATTTTCGGATTTGGGATGCTCAAGGTGTAATGCAAATACTCAAAAATTTTTAAAAAATCGAAATTTGAAATACTCTGGTTCCAAGCATTTTGGATAAGGGATACTCAACCTGTATTTCACAATGTCACAACCATACAGGGATTATATTTTTGAAAATATTGATATATTTCCTCTCAGCCTTTTTTTATGCAAATATTAAGGAAAACTTCTTATTTAATATAGTCAATCCAAAAAGTCACTTAACATAAGAATAAAAAATTATACTAAATATTTTTCAAGGACATTGTTTTTAGAGCAGTTTTAGGTACTACCACCTAAGCAGGGTCCTTGCCCGCTGCCCAGGAAGGAGCCAATACACGGAGACAGAAGGGGTGGCAACAGAGAAAGAGTTTAATATCATAGGCTACTGAGTGAGGAGATGGGAGGAATTTCTCAAATCCACCTCCCCAAGAATTTGGGGGCTAAGGTTTTTAAAGGTAGTTGGGCAAACAAAGGACTAGGGAATTGGGTCTGCTGATTGGCTAGGGATGGACTCATAGGGTTGGGAAGCAGAAATTGTCTTCTTGGCTGAGACAGTTCCTGGGTAGAGGGTTGCAGGACCTGTTGAATCATTTCTCATGTATGCCCACTGGTCTGGTTGGTGTTAGTTTGTGTCCCTGAGTTCAGAGTCTGTAAGATACCTCAAATATCAATCTGACGTTTTACAATAGCAATGTTATCTATAGAAACAACTGGAGAAGTCACAAATCTTACATCAGCCGAGGATATGTGACTCTTAAGCAATAAGCAATTTCAGGAAGACAAGCTGGGGAACAATGACTGGTTAATTTTTAGGTATGTATATACTTCTGTAGAAATCAGACTTTTACCATAGTTCTTGCCTTATGGACTTACATTACTTTAATATAAGCAATTTTGGATTCACAGCAAAATTGAGTGGAAGGTACAGAGATTTCCTATATACACTGTTCCCCCACACATGCATAGTCTCCCTGATTACCTACATCCCTCCCCAGAGTGGTGCATTTGTTACAACTGATGAGCCTACATTGACACATCATTATCATTCAAACCCGTAGTTTACATTAGGGTTCACTCTTAGTGTTGTACATTCTATGGATTTAGATAAATGTATAATGACATATATCCACTGTTATAGTATCAGTGGTTTCACTATCCTAAAGATCCTGTTTGTTCCATCTATTTATCCCTCCCTCCACCCTAACCCCTGGCAACCACTGATCTTTTTACTGCCTCCATAGTTTTGCCTTTCCCAGAATGTCATATAGTAGGATTCATACAGTATGTAGCTTTTTCAGATTGGTTTCTTTCACTTAGCAATATGTATTTAAGGTTCCTCCATGTCTTTTCATGGCTGGATAGCTCATTTCATTTTGACGTTGAATAATATACTATTGTCTGGATTACTAACAAAAGACCATGAGATTTGCAGAGGAAAAGAGCTTTGTTTTATATAAAAATAAATCTGCAGATTGGGCACATGCAGCCTCCAGTATAAAATGAAATCATATTCCAGAGAACAAAAAGGAGATCTGGCTTAAATAGGATGTTATGTATGTGGTCTTTACCCTGAGGGAAGGTTTGCAAAACCAGAAAAGAGGATGGGAGGGAGGAGGGGAGAGAAAAGGCAGCTGAGCAGGCAAAACGGGGAAGGTTTGCAATCCTAAAAGGGGATATGACTGAAAACAAAGACATCTCAAGGACTAGCCCTCTGCTACGGCACAACTTCCTCCCAAACTTCAAGGATTTGCTGTATACCGCGATTATTGTTTAATTTCCCCCCAGTTCCACTCCCTCCTCCCAACCCACTATAAAAAACTCACTAGACCCCATTCGGTGTGGATGCCCTTTTCAGCCTCCACCCACCTGCACCCAGGTGCTCAAATAAACAATTCTTTATATCTTTGGGCTTCATGTGTTTTCCTCTCAGCTCCGGCCTAACATACGGAAAGTTCCCAATGTCTGTATATGCAAATGAAACATTTAAATTTGTTCAGTCCCAATTGGTTGAAAATAAATGAGCCCCAACTGTGTGGTTTCTAAGCCCAAAACCAGAAGTCTGGTGGGAGAAGTCTTCCGGCCACTGTTTCTCAACTCTGGTTACAGGGACCATCTTAGCTCAGAGGCACAAACAGGATGTTTGTTTGGAGCTGCCATCTCTGGGAACAAAGGGTGTGTGACTGCCTTTTCTCACGCACCAAAGCCACTGGGCTCCTGTTATCTTAATTTGGGCATCGCTATCAGCCACAGATTGTCCATTTTGTCTGGAGAGCTTGAGGTCTTATTTACACTTTCATTTCATAGGATGTACCACAGTTTATTTATCCATTCACATACTGAAAGACATTGATATATGGTCTGGATGTTTGCCCCCTCCAAATCTCATGTTGAAATTCGATGCCCAATGTTGGAGGTGGAACCTGGTGGGAGGTGTTTGGGTCATGGAGGCAGATCCCTCATGAATGGCTTGGTGCCCTCCCCATGATTATGAGTGAGTTCTCCCTGTATTAGTTCATGTGAGAGCTGGTTGTTTAAAAGAACCTGGCAACTCCTCCTCTCTCTCTCTTTGCTCCTTCTCTCACCATGTTGTTGGGCTTGCTCAGGGCGGAATTCGAGTAATGTGTGGAGGGAAGTGGGGAGGAGGTCAGATGGGGGCCACCGGGGACTCCGGAGGTTGTAGAGATAACTTTGAATTACAAGGCCTGGAGAGACTGGCGACTGCTCCAGGAAGAACTCCCCCTCCCTTTGTCAAGAATGTAACCCCCTCAAGCCCTCCTCCCTAATGAAAATCCCCCTTTCCCCCTGATCCTTGACCTGGCTGACTAACCCCCTCCCTATGCCTGCGGACTGCCAGGCCCCTCTCAAAAGCCCTGGAGAATTCAGCCCCCCCCTTGAGAGTCCCCACCGAGAGCCCTTAAAACCCCTCAGCCTGTAAGAGCCAAGGTCTTTGTCTGTTTTCAGACAAAGGCTCTCCTCAGGTTTCATCATTAAAACCTGTCTTGCCCACCAAGCCACCTTTCCGTCTCTTTCTTTTTCTCCCTCTACCTGACACATGTGACATGCCTGCTCCCCCTTCACCTGCTGCTTTCTCCCTGAAACTCTTACCAGAAGCAGATGCTGTCATGATGCTTCTTGTATAGTCTGCAGAACCATGAGCCAAATAAACCTCTTTTCTTTATAAGTTGCCCAGCCTCAGGTATTTCTTTTATAGCAATGCAAAATGGACTAACACAGACATCCTGGTTGCTTCTAAGTTTTGGCAATTATGAATAAAGCTGCTATAAACATCCATGTGCAGGTTTTTGTGTGGACATAATTTTCAACTCCTTTGGGTAAATACCAAGCAGTGTGATTGCTGGATCACATGGTAAGAGTGTGCTTAGTTTTATAAGAAACTGCCAAACTGCCTTCCAAAGTGACTGTCATTTTGCTTTCTCACTAGCAATGAGTGAAGGCTCCTGTTGCTCTACATCTTCACCAGCATTTATTGTTGTTAGTGTTCTGGATTTTGGCCATTGTAATAGGTGTGTAGTAGTATCTCATTGTTTTAATTTACAGTTCCCTGATGGCATATGAGGTGCAGCATCTTTTCATATGCTTATTTGCCACCTGTATATCTTCTTTGGTGAGGTGTCTGTTAAGGTTCTTGGCCCATTTTTTAAATTGAGTAGTTTGTTTTCTTATTTTTGAGTTTTAAGAGTCTTTGGATATTTTGGATAACAGTTACCAGATATTTGTTTTGCAAATATTTTCTCCCAGTCTGTGGCTTGTTTTTCCTTCTCTTGACAGTGTCTCTCACAAAACAGAAATTTTTAATTTTAATGAAGTCCAGCTTATCAATTATTTCTTTCATGGATTGTGCCTTTGGTGTCATATCTAAAAAGTCACCTCCAAACCCAAGGTTAGCTAGATTTTCTCCTATGTTATCCTCTATGTGTCTCATAGTTCTGCATTTTACATTCAGATCTGTAACCCATCTTGAGTTAATTTTCGTGAAGAGTTTAAAGACCATGGCTACATTCATTTTTTGCATGTGGGTGTCCAGTTGTTCCAGCACCATTTGTTGAAAAAACTACCTTTTCTCCATTGTATGGCCTTTTGCTCCTTTGTCAAAGATCAGTTGACTATATGTGGGTCTACTTCTTGGCTTTCCATTCTGTTCCACTGGCCAATTTTCTATTCTTTCACCAATACCACACTCTCTTAATTACTTTGGCTTTTTGACTTCCTGGGATTTTGATTGAGATGGTGTTGAGTCTATAGATAACTTAGGAAGAACTAACATCTTGACAATATTGTCTTCCTCTCCATGTACATGGATTCTCCATTAATTTAGGTCTTCTTTGATTTCTTTCATCTGAATGTTGTAGTTTCCCCATATTTTTAACATAAAACATCAAAATGCATATTCCTTTGCCAGTCCTTTGATGTGAAGCCAAGGTTTCCTTTTTGAGATACATCCAGTGATTAGAGGTCTGTTGATCTTTCTCATGAAATGCATGCTCATAACAAATATACTATAATTTCTGGTTACATTTTATTTGAATTGGAACAATACCTTTAAAAAACACTTGCCAAACAATCTGAGAGAAGCCTCGAAGTTTTTATAATTGGTTTTTCCAACTCCTGATTTTCTTGCTCACACACAATTAATACAGAATTTTTTTAGAAGCTCACCTTTATTGTGTCTTTCTACTGCTTTTAACTGAACTTTTCTACAATAAAAAACCCTTATTTTTAGTTATATCTCATTGGTTTCCATAATATCTAATTAAATAAATCATTATGATATCAAGCTTGACTAGCATTTAAAAAGGCTTGTGTACAGATACAAATGACTCTCGGTAAGCATACAACTCAACTGGTGGAAAGAGTTACATAGGCACACAAAAAAATATCTACCAGCCCTGAGCTTTATGTGTGCCTCAAGTATCGTATGCTTCACAGAGGAACCAGAAACCACTTAGAGGTCACCTAACAGAATTCTTATCGTGTATTTTTAATATGAAACTGGGATCAGATTATAAATCTTCTATCTAATTGAATTCAAAATTTTTTTTAGTTAATAACATCATCAATAATATTTTTAATGCAATGAAAGTAATAATATGTTCAATGTTGAAAACTTGTACATCCAGAAAAATCACAAAGGTAAAAGATACAAAAAAATAAAATTTAATTATCATGTAACTGTCAATACAATAGGTTTCTAAAAATGACGTTTTAATGGTTTTCTTGAGGGAAGTGGATTTGGATGTTTACACTGTGTTTTGACATTTTTTGCAGCTTCTTCTTTAATCAAAATATTTTATACATAGAAAAAGCACAGAGACTATTATAATGAATACCTACACGCCCACAAACCAGCATATGAAATAAAACATTATAGATATAAATGAAATACCTTGTTTATCTTTATCCATCTGGGTCCCAATAAGAAAGATGGTGAGACTCTCAGTATAGGATCACTCCAGGAGAGTGTTTTAGAAAAAGGGACTCTTTTCAAAGGTGTGGGTATAAGAGAACCAAATGGATAGTGCAGAAACCCAGAGCTAGTCGCATCTAAGCTGTTAACCCCTAGGCTCAAAGGTAAAGGAAAGAGAAAGGTGCCTGGAATCCAAACAAAAATCATATAGAATTAGCCACTTTGAGAGTAGCTGAGACATTTGGTCAAAGGAGAGATGACCTCGCAGAGAAAGAGTCAGGAGGATACTCCCCTCCCTCTCCCTGATCTCTTGTTTCCCCATTGTCTAAACTCAACCTGAAGCCAGGGAACATGAAGAACCAATCAATACAGTCCATACAAGTCAGCCTCTCCGGGCAGAGAACAGAGTAGGGAGAGGAGAGAGTTGACTAAGTGGCAGACAGCAGCCATCCAACATTCTCATGTCATTCCATCCCCTTCCTTTCTTCCCTCCACAGAGGTATCACTAATCTGAATTTCATGTGTGTATACTTTTCCTACACTTGCATATGTCCATATGCCCTACAGAGCATTATTTAGTTTAGTAGTTATTAGAATTATTCACCAAATATTTGGAGTGATTTTTCCCTCAAATTACATGGTAAGATTAAACTTCCCAATCCTCTTAAAGTTCAGAGTTGACTATGTAACTTGCTTTGGACAATGAAATATGAGTAAAAGTGAAATATGTCACTTCCAGGCAGAAGCTTTAAAAGCTACTATGCAAGTCACTTTATCCGCTTCCCACTGGTGCAGTGATCAGTGAAACATGTGATAAGATGAAGCCTATATCAGCCTGTGACTCTGAGTCACCCATGAACAGGGGCTTCCAGATAATTTGTGCTGGACATATCATGGTGTTAAGCAATTTAGATTTGGGAGTGTTAAGGTAGCATAACTAACTTATCCAAACAGATATATTTTACATGTTTTAAAACTTTTGATAAATGTTATCCTACCATATTTACCACTCAGAAATTTTTGCTTCACAGTTTTGAGATCTACCCATGCTGATGGATGTAGCTATAGTTCATTCCATATACAAATATACCTAATTTATTTATCTGTTCTCCCATTTATGGAACACTTAAGATACTTACAATTTTTTGTCATCACTAATAATGATAAAATGAACATTTTGGTACATGTCTTCTGTGCAGATGTGCAAGAATTTCTCTAGGGAATAACTCAGAGGACGAATAATGTGCTCTAAGCTTTTCAAATAAAGTAACAGATCAGGAGAAGACTTTAATCATTGTGAACCATAGTTTCCATCAGAAAGGTTTTCAGAAATCTTTGCCCCTCAGGAGTGTTAATTCTACTCTCTCAGAACACTAAAATATGATATTTGGAAAAATTGTATTTTAAAATTGGTCTGACCTTGAAAAGAGCAAAGACATCCTTAAAAATTAAAGAGACCCACTTCAGAGAACAATGGCTACACAAAATAATACAAATTACTTTTTAAAAAATCTCTGAGGATAGAAGACAAATTGAGATAAAGAAAAAAAGTATAATTTGGAGTAGCTTCTTGAAAAATTTCCTTTTCATAGATGCGATGAGAAATAAAGGTACATAATCAGTCATTAACTGATTCAAAATTGTTATCAGCAAAGAAAATTGGTGAGTAAATATTGAGCTGCCAATCATAGATCAAGAGACCAGTAACATGAAAATGGTTCTTTGACATTTTCAGTTTAAATTACTAATACCAAACAATCACCATATAAATGAGCAATATGAATAATGAGATTGATTCCCCACTTCCAAAGGTGCTAAGAAACAGAAATGCATTCTGGAAATATTTGCATAAAAAAGGAAAATGCCCCCAGAATATGTCACATATGTTTCTTTGGAACCCACCATAGGAATTTCCTGTGCTAGAATTTTCTTTTTTTTATTTCAGAATATTATGGGGGTACACACGTTTTGGATACATAATTTGTTCTTGTACAGTTTGAGTCAAAGTTATAAGTGTGCCCTTCACCCAGATAGTGTGCACTGTATCCATTAGGTGTGAATTTACCCATCCCCTCCTCCCCCCTCCCACCTACTTGATTTCCCTTGAGTTTTACTTCCATATGTGCACATAAGTATTGATGGATTAGTTCCAATTTAGTATTGAGTATTTTTGTAGGTAACAAGTATTTCAGGCTGTGATACCAAGGATATAGGTATAGTATGAATTCCTATGGCATTCAAGACCTTAGAATACAGTCATGAGGGTAATTGTTAAGGTGTCTTCAGATAGGAAAAGCAGACTATGAAATGCTATAAGAGCCTGGTAAAGATTTTTATCTGGACATTGAAAGAGTCCGGAAAGATATACACCAAAATATTGAGTTGTACTCTATGCACTGGGATGTGGATGCATTGAATTTTTGTCTTTTACATATATAATCTTTTTTCTATAAAAGTAAATACTCAATATGCATTACATGTTACATTGATATTACTGTCTTTGAAAATTTGTTAATGGTGGGAGAAATAGGAAGAAACAAAATATTTTCTTTGCCTTCACATCAACATTTCTCAACTGCCAGTCTCTTGATTCCCAGTGTAGGGCTTTCTCCTTATCTTCATTGCGTCAGATCCAGGCCACTTGGACACGTTCACCCCAGAGGCTAGTGTGCTCATAAGAGGAAAAGACAAAGGAGAGACACTCCCCTCCCTCCCTCTGGGGCTTTCTGAAGCCCAGAATAATGAATAAGGCTGGTGAGAAAGGTACAAACTGGTCAGAAGTGGGGGTGGGGGACTCACATCAGAAAGCAAGAGTTCCCGACCATGCTCTAAGCTCCTGTCCAGCCAGCACGCCCTTTGCACACAAGCACTTACCCCCACCAACACACATACACACACACACTTCTCTATAGCACTTACCTCATCCAAAGAGTCCACATTCCCATTCCTTCTTAGATTTTAGAGCAAGTGATGCCCATAGTCTAGTCCCATCATTTTATAGATGGATAAATTTCCAAAGAGGAAAACTATTTTGTTCAAGGTGCACAGCAGTAAATATTAGATCTGACACTAGGCCCATATAATAGGTGAAGGGTTAGAAAATTTGGTTCTGGAATGTAATAGACACAGGTTCAAACCCCAGCTTGTCACTCCCTGAGTCTTTGTTTGCTCAGGAGTAAATAGAGTGACCTCATAAGATTGGGCTGAGGAAAAATGAGGTAATATAGGTAAATGCTTTAGTTTACAGTGCCTGGTACATAGTATACACTAAATAAATAGCAGTTACTTTGTTATTATTAACATCATTTTTATATAATTTCACTACTTTTTTTTTACCTATATTAACTTCCTCTAGACCCTGTTATAAGTAGTTCTTTTCTAAGATAAGCTCACATTTTTGAAGTTTTCTGGTCACTTTGAACAAATGAAATATCACTCACTAACCTTAAGCACCCTGTGTAAGACCTGTCACTTTGCAGCTGATATACTGACACTTGCTCTAATTTCAATTGTGATGTACCCACTGCAGTTCTTCTTTTTTAGAGCATTTCATTTGTAGTCGCTTGGGTACATTCTGACACCTTGTGATTTTTAAAGTCAAATAAATAATTGCCCAATTTCCTCTTGAGCTTTGACGAAATGTCAAAATCATTACAGAAATTCATGAGAATTGTGCTGGGGTCTTGTCAGTAGCCCACTCATCTCCATTACCCTCATTCCTCATCAAAACCTGGGCTGATTTAAGGAGCATGTTCTGACCTAAATTCAGATTTTAATTATAATGGTTAGGATGCAATGTTTTTCATTGGCTGTGTATTTTTGTTTGGAATTATTAAATAATTTGGATGACACGGTCTGTACTAATTAGGACCAGGAGAATGTGGAGGGGAAAATATACTCTGATAATTTTAAAATTATTTTTTTTGTCCAATAACTTCAACCTTTTCTCTAAAACATTTTTTTTTTTTTGCAGAGTGGTTAAAAAATATCACATTTGGGAACGAAATTGGTCACTCTTTCTCACTCTTGCTTGGCTACATTAAGATCAGAATTCTAGCTAGTGAGCTAGAATTCTTTTTGCTACCACATGAGTGGTAGCAAAAAGGAAAGAACAGCCCAACAGAGACCTTCAACAACCCACAATCTTCAAAATTAAAAATTAGTTGCATTGAAATGGAGAAGCCCCAAACCATGCATCGCTCTGGGCGTGTACCATACACTAACCACCCTTGCTGTTGTAATAAAAAAGAAAAGAAAGCCGTCAAAGGTACAAGTACAGCCAGCTATAGAGAATCAATGTCACTTCCAGGGGACTTACATGGTTTACAAAGTCAAATTCCTTCTGTAACCAGAACTGTATGAACTTCCTAGAATAAAACACCTCTTTGGTAGTACCCAGATTACAAAATGTCTAATCACACAGTGAAAATAGTCATAGATAGCCAAACTGCAGACCTGTGTGATAGTTCTACTAACTCGACCGTGTGGCCTTGGGAAAGTAATTGTGTCTCTTGGAATCTCAGTCTTCTTGAACATAAAAATGGAGATATGCCATGAAAATAATGTATGTGAAGGTGTTTTGGTGACTATGAAGCACTATTTAAATGGAAATAATAATGTAAAACAATAACCACTCTAAATATTTGTTATATATACTTACCACTGTAGAGAAATAAAGAAACAGCACTAAAGTTGATCTCTATCCTCAGGGTGCCTATAATTACATCAGGGAGACAAGATTGTTAATGTCAATAAAACAAGTAAACTTCAACACCAGAGAGCATGAAGTTGGCCAATGTTCTGAGTGTTCAAAACATATTTTCAAGAATTATCTTATTTGACCCTCACAGTAGCCCTATGAGGCAGGTAGAATTATTACTACTATGTTCATTTAAGAGATGGAAATCAGAATAAGTGGGTTACTTGCCCAGTGGGAGCACACGGGCATGAATAAAAACCCATGTCTTTTAACTCCTAACTAACTGCACTTTCTGTCTCCTCATTTATCTACGAGACAGTAAGTGTGCTTAACACGCAAACACAGACTCTATAACTTCTGTAGAAATTTAAAGAAGGGACAAACGGTTGATGAATAAGAATAAGTCATAGATATCTTTATGGAGAAGACACTCCAGAAAGCTAGGTAGGATTTCAGTAGGCTGAGAAGCTATGAGAGAGCATTCACATTATAATTACCCATGTAGGGGGGCTTTTAAACCCACACACAAACACACACACACAAGACCCATCAGAATTTTATATGGTTCCATTCCCACCCTGACTTGGGGAATCACTGCATTGTGATCCACCATTACTAACGGAGGTGTTCTATCTCTCCGGTCTGGAGAGGCAGAAAAAAGTAAACCACCTAATCATAGTCCAAATCCTTCATCTGTATGTCTCTCTCACACATATACCCTTCCCCACAAAATATGTTTGGCTCCCTTTTGCTGTAAATCTGAGCCTATACATTTTGCAACAGTAAAAACAGATTTATTTTATTGACAAAAATAATAACATATAGGCTAATGAGCACTAGTGACAGATCTTTCTGATAAATTATTTATGCAGTATTAAGTTAATGAAACAAAATGACCTAATTTTTTCAAATAGCCTTCAACTCTTGAAATTACAAAATCTCTGTTTACTGATTAATGAAAAGCTAACTGGAAGGGGAAAGAATATTAACAACATTATAGGAATTCAGATACTCCCTCAGTTCCCCAAATAAATTTTGATAAACAGAGCAACTACATTTCAAGTGGAGAGCAAAGGGCTATGTCTTTGTCTCTAGAGGCTATGCCTGAGACAGTTGGCAAAATGCACATGCATGTCTTGAAGACTGTAGGAAATGTTGGGCTTACTCAGGGTGGGAATTCAAAAAATGTATGGAAGAGAATGGGGTAGCTGAAGAAGTCAGATAAGGGCCCCTGGAGGCTCTGTCCTGGAGGTTGTAAAGATAACTCTGAATTACAAGGCTGGGATGGAGCCGGCAGAGACTGGTGGCTGTTCCAGGAAGAACTCCCCCTCCCTTTGTCAAGAATGTAACCCCCTCAAGCCCTCCTCCCTAATGAAAACCCCCCTTCCCCCCCCTCCGATCTTTGACCCAGCTGACTAACCCCCTCCCTATGCCTGCTGAAGACCCGCCCTTCTCAAAAGGCAAGAATTCAGCCCCGCCCCCTTGAGAGTCCCCACCGAGAGTGCTTAAAACCCCTCAGCCTGTAAGAGCTGGGGTCTCTGTCTGTTTTGGACAAAGGCCCTCCTCAGGGTTCATCATTAAAACCTGTCTTTGCCCGCCTAAGCTGCCTTTTGTCTCTATTCTTTTTCTCCCTCTACCTGACAGGAAACTTCCCATAATGCCTCATTGCTAGTGCTGGACAGACCACACCATAGTCAGCCTACCTAAGTTTGAGGTAGCTTAGGGTGAAGCATAGTGTTACAGGGCCTGGATTTCAAAAGGAATTTGTAGAACTCTTGGGCTGCTTCAAGGGTACAAATATTTGGGTTGAATTTAATTTTAGAAAAGCACTCTAACCTGTTTGTTAAACTATAATAGACATAATATGCTTGCTCCAATTTGAGCACATTGGAAGCCAGAGATGTGTTCCCTTATGTAGTTCAGTAGAGCAGGTTTGGAGGCAGACCTCAGAATAAAGCTTCTCCTGGAAGATCTGGTATGAATTTGAACTTCTTGGACTTCTTGGACATATGTCATTGATTAGAGTGTCATAGATTTTCATTTACCTTTTTATTTCAGGCCTGTGCAGATCCACTCACATGAAATTGTACAAAAGAGAAGAGGATCATAGAACACATGTGCTGGGCCCAATGAAATGCAAGGCAAGGTACTGTTACATTATCAGCGCTTGTTCTCAATTTTGCATGATAGTCGGTTGTGCACTTACAAAGGTACATGTAACGTGTTGCATTAGGACAACATCATTATACTATAGAGCATTGCAGCAGGCCTGTGAGTTAACAGTTAGATGCTGTTGCTAGTGATTCAAATTTAAAGTAAAGATATCCTCTCCTAATCCTCTTTCATGCTTCAGGATCAGTAGAATTTAAGCATTTTGATATCACTGGCAATATATTTAACACCTGTTACCATTTTCAATTACTAGACTTTTTTTAAGATTCATGTGGATTTTCTCAATACTGTGCATTCAAAATAAAATTAATTAATAAATTGGATGGTGAGGCTGTCAGATGACTGCCACTTGCATCCAGATACCTGATATTTAATTTCTGTGTTCATTAAACAACTTTCATCATTCTCATTAACTGACATTATAATAAATCCTATGACACTGAAATTATTAAATACATATAGTGCATTTATAACAAGTTTTTTTCTGTTTTCAATATCCAGGTGAATAAAATTTTGTTTAAAAGCAAAGGGTTCTGTTATTTGAAGGAAGGAAGGAAAGGAGGAAACAGGAAGCAGAGGGGAACAAGAGGGGAGGGAGGAGAGGGAGGAGAGAGGCAGGGAGGATTGAAAATCACTGACCAATTTATAATACTGGCCTGGGAGATGAAAGCCATGATTTCTGGTTAATTCTGTCATGAGCATGCTGAGTTCCCTTGAGCATTTAAGTCCTTTCCCCTCAAAGCCTTGAGTTCCCAATCTGCCAAACCCATGCATTTAACAAAGATTTGCTGAGCACTACCCTGAACTCAGAGCTGTGCCTGGTGCTGGGGGTACAGTGATAAGAGAAACAGGTACAACCCATGCCCTCATAGGGCTTATAGTTAGTGAGAGAGAGAGAGAGAGAATGAAAATAACCACGTTAAGTAAACATAGTAGTACTAATGTTACCTGCCTCCAAGGTTATTGTGAGAGTTAAATAAGATGATACTTGCTTGCAAATGTGTTTTGAAGACTCAGAGCATTGGCCAACTACATGCTGTCTAGTGTTGAAGGTTAGTTGTTTTATTGACATTAGCAGTCTTGTCTCCCCAAAATGATTGCAAGCACATTGAAGATAGAGATCAACTTTAGTGCTTTTTCTTTATTTCCCTACAGTGGTGAGTATATAACAAACATTTAGAGCATTTATTGTTTTTCAATAAATTGTCCCTGTGCCTCATTTATATATTCCGTATTTGGCCTCCTTTCATTTCCTGGAAAATATCAGGCTCTTTCCTGCCTTTGGGTCTCTGGCCACGGCGTTCCCAAATCCTGGAATCATGTTTTTCCGTCCCCCATCCCCTCCAGCCTTCACACAGCTGGCTCCTTCTCGGCCTTTAGATTTCAGCAGAAACGTTCCCTCCTCAGGAAGAACTTCCCTCTCGTTCATAGCAGGCATTCCCCTTGACTCTCCACCAAGTCTTTCTTTTGGGCTACAGTTCAAGTCTCGTTTAATTTCTTTACTTTCTTTTTTTAAAAAACCTTTAGCTGGGCTGCTTTGAGTCTGTCCTGCACATTTGTGATTCACTGGTCAAATACGGTAGCTGTGATTGCTCCAGATTCTGTAATCTTTAGGCTGGAAAGACGGTAGATTTTCCATCAGAGCTGTAACCACTTTATGGTGCTGCCTTCAGCCTGCTCCCAGGCTAAAACCTAGAAATGGGAATCTCACCTACGCCATCACTTGTCTCGGTGTCAGTCCTCTGTGCCTCCACACACCCCCGCTTTGGTTCAATTTTTTCCAGAGTTTCTAGTTGTTATGGAGGGTGGGATCCAGTGGGAACTACTCAGCCATACCAGAAATGGAACTCCCAGGGCAATTATTTTAAATAGAATTCAGGAATCAGGTCATGTAGTACCCCTGCTCAAAACCCGGCATTGGCTCCCCGAATTACTCAGAATCAAAGCCAAGTGACCTGCATAATTCTACATAATGTGGCCCTCCCTATTACTACTCTGCCTTCATCTCCTCTGCTCTCACCCTTATTCACTGCATTTCATCTTCGTTGATTTTGTTGTTCCTTCATGATATCAGGCATGTTCTCTAGCTTTTTCCCTGCCTACAGCAATTACCCCAGATATAGTATGCCAGAAGGGGACAAGTGCTACCAACAAAACGAAAGGTAAATGGACAGGAACTGTGGAGGTTGGGGATGGAAAGTGGTAGTAACAAAAAGGTGATATTTTGAGCTGAGATTTAAAGTCATGACTTTCCATCCCCAACCTCCACAGTTCCTGTTCCCCTTCCCTTTGTTTACCTTTCGTTTTGTTGGTAGCACTTGTCACCGTCTGACATACTATATGTTACTTATTTGTTGTGTTGATTGCCTATTGTCTGTCTTCCCTCACTTGGCTATAAGCTACATGAAGGTGGAAAGCTTTGTCTCTTTTAGTTTACTTCTATTAATATATTCCTAGCATCTACATCAGTACCTGAAACAGAGTAAATACTCCATATATTTTTGTCAAATGAATAAGTGGATATACAAATGAATACCTATTACTCATTTCTTACATGGGAAAACTACACGTTTTAGGGAAATAACCATCGCACAAAGTATTTTGGGAGATCTTCATTAGGATTGTCCTCAAATATTGGGGACATTGTTTGACCCTCTTCAGCAATACTAAATATGCATACTTTAAGGATGAATTTACCTTTTTGAAGCTACCGAAAGTCTCTCAGAACCAAAAATAGTCAAAAGAGAAGGTGAATAAACTGGATATTATCATTTTAGGTTAAAAAATAAAATATGATATTACAAGACTATGTTTAATTTTTTGGCTCATCTGCATGCTGTGAAGCAGTTCCCAAGGAGTCCCCAAAACACTTCATGTGCCTGCCAAATTGGTATATGATTTTCTAATGGAACAGTTTTGAAGTAAAGTGTTCTGAATTTTTTCTTTTTTTAAGCACCATTATTTTATATCCGTCCTCTGCAACATTGCTCAGATAACAGTCTCCACTGGAACCTTAAACATTTGATTGTTATTGTAAATGCTTTCCTTCTCATTGTATTTTCAGTTTGTTGCTGGTGCATATGCCATTTGCCTTGATAACTCCTCTTATTTCTAAAAATGCGCCTAAAAATTTGTGCATAGATTCTTTGGATTTTCTGTGTAATATCATCTGAGAATAAAACACAAATGTCTTCCTTAAAAAAAAAAGTCTCCACTGAATTTAGATAGGCCAGAAAAATTCAGTTCTTGATTCCTACCAGATGTGAGCAGTATAGAGAGATTTCTTCTCAGTGTACCTCCAGAAAGTGTGGAACAACTGAGTCTGGTGGAGCTGGAAAACGAAACTGGGTCTGAAGAGTCTTGATTCCATTGATGCTGATGGTTAGTGGCATGGCTGCTGTAGCTCTATAATGAGAAAGTAAAGTTTATTTAGGGTTAACATTAAAAGAAATTGTTGAGTTTGTCTGTTTTTTCCCAGTTTCTGTTATTCTAAATAGTGCATTATTAATTATTTATATTATAATCCCACAGTAGTGTACTTGAAGTACTGCCTAAGCATGCTGTAATGTGGTTTATTTTATCCTTGTAGTCACTCTACCTTTTCCCTAGGTGATGAGTTGCCATATAATTGCATTTCTTAGTACCTTTTAATTGGTCACTCTTATCAAATTGGATAATAACCTATTGATTTAACACTATGGGTGCTTATTAAGCAGTCCTTCCTAGTATTGGGTGAATTAGAAAAACACTCTTCTCCTTTAGCTAATGGCTTATTTTTGCTCTCTACTGCCCCTCACTTTGCATGTATTTTTTTCTTTTTGGTCTCCTAGCTTAGAATATGTAGACACAAATGTCTACCCTTCTACTTTTGCTGTCAGCATACTAAGAAATGAGCAAGCAGGTGATCAAACCTTCTTATAGTTGTTTCTAATTCTTTTTTCATGATATCATAGACCCAACACACCAGCTAGGTGGGGTTTTTTTTTGGGGGGGGTGCTTAAACAACAAACATTTATTTTTCACAGTTCTGTAGGCTGAGAAGTCCAAGAATAAGGTGCTGGTGAGGGCTCTCTTCCTGGCTTACAGATGGCTACCTTCTTGCTGTATCCTCATATGGCAGAAAGAGAGTCAGAGAGAGAGTGAGCATGAGAGAGAGAGAGCATGTGACTCAAATAAGTTTTGTCTCAAGTTCCAAACCAAATAATTTATAGTAGCTATCTGGAGCACTGTGCTGAGGGGTGTATAGACAGGTCTAGCTCAGTGGGAAGGCATGTCATAATTGTTTAGTGATATCTGTCACTGGCATGTGATAGGAGAGATTCAGGACACCTTCTAAGCTTATTACAGGCCATGGGAACAAGAACAAAAGACATCAAGAGAGGGATAGAGAATGTAAATTAAAGGGTGAGAGTAACGATTTGTTTAATCTGAGTATTCTGTGCCCATGGATTTTTGGATAACTGCATTCTTTCCCCAAAGCACCACATGATTCTAAACACAGTGACAAGGGTTAGGGGACAAAGAGGAGATGGGACTTTATATCCACTTTGACTGGATGTCTCATTCTATTTGGAATCCAAATTTAAAAGATTTTCCTTTTATACAGGGCCCTAGTATTTCTTGGATAACACAGTGAAATATAGCCCACCCCTAACCAAAGCAAAACGGCTTGGGATATTGCTATTTAAACATTTCATGCACAATATTACTTGCATTAAATATGCATAAAATATATAATTCATAAGACCTTATATAAACATCATTTTTTTCTGGCACCTATCAATATCCCTGGTAAGCAGCTATTTTCTGATGTTTACCTAGGTGGTATGACCTAATTTTCATTCCTTAGGGATCTGAGCTCTCAACTGCCCTACCTGTACAGAACCAACCATGAAAGAATATAGCCTATTTTTTTTTTTTTGCCTTTTTTGCCTGGTTGTCTAGTGGGCCCCAAATGGCCAAGTGTCAAAATTAACTTCCAGACACCAAAGGTACAAGTAAGTTGCATTATAAAAATGCTGTCTTGATTTGCCTCCTATCATACTGTTATATTTCCCTCAACCTGCACCTATAATCTCATGGAGACTTCCGTCTGACCAGGGTACTGAGGGAAATATATAAGCCTGGGCTGTAGATTCTGGCATCAGACAGAGTGACTTCCTACAGTATTATGGCCTCACTTGGACCTGCTCCCCCTCTTCCTGAGACTTCTCTGGTATTACATGCATCTGACACCTTGCCTTTCCCCCTCTGGATTTTAGCTTCTGGATTTCTGTTCTCAAGACCTGCTTTGTTTATTTCTCTTCTGCCTCTGATGCTGACTCCCACCCTCTCTGGCTTTATTCATTTTATATCATTGAAATTTTATTGGAATCATGTTAATACTGACCTGCTCTAGCCAACAATGCACTCTAAAAATTAACCACAAGGTTGGAAAGCTCCTTGCTGCCCTCTCTTGGTTCCTGGAAACTATACGACAGCTAATTTGATTAACTCTTTATTGCTATCATGGTTTCTCTTTTACTTTTTGCTAACCACTCATCATTTGGGAAGAAATGATTTCAGGTTACCAGACATTCAATACTTAGAGTCATTCATCATCTATTATTAGTGAGCAATCTACTCTCAAGATGATCCGTTAAGGCCCAGACTAGCTAAGAACCAGGCCCACAAAGAATTTGCATGTTAAGAAGTCTAAAAGTGTTCTTGTCCTCTTTCCAACTATAGAGGTAAACATTCTTGATATTATGGGCATACATTCTAATTAATTAGTCAAAAATTGTATTGTATAGGAATAGTAATACTTTGTATCCCACAAAAAGTACTGATGGTTGTTAATAAATAATGATTACATTCACATTTTCAGTAATCAGAAAAAGAGTTTGACTAGAACAGATGAATGGTTTTCCACAGCTGAAGAGAAATCAAAGTAATTAGCATAGTATTATAAAACTTCACTTTAGAGCCAAGCTATTTTTAGGACTCTACCCTTGCAAATATCCTAAGAAATCCTAGACCAAATAAATATATAAAAGAAGAAAGGAAAAAACTGCTATAAACAGCTCCAACTGTTTATTCTGAATATGAGTGAAAGATGCTTAGGCTTGGAAAAATAAAGTGAGAAATAAACCAAAATGTCACTCAAACTACTGTCTACATAAAGCGCATTAGCAAAGCTCACAGACTGCAAACCCATGTCGTAAAGAACAGGGATTCCCTAAGTTTAAAACATCATAGGATGTCCTGGCTAATTGAAAACAGTACTAGGACTCTTTGATAAAAGCCATTCTAACTGCGGTAAGGTGATATATCATTTTGGTTTTAATTTGCATTTCCCTAATGATTAGTGACATTGAGCATTTTTTCATATGTTTATTGGCCATTTGTCTTTCTTCTTTTGAGAAGCTTCTGTTCATGTCTTTTGCCCACTTTTTAATAGGGTTGTTTGCTTTTTTCTTGTTGATTTGCTTGGGTTCTTTGTAAATTGTGGTTATTAGCCCTTTATCAATTGTAGCTTGTGAATTTTCTCCCATTCTGTAGGTTGTCTATTTGCTCTGTTGATTGTTTCCTTAGCTGTGCAGAAGCCTTTTAGTTTAATCAAATCCCATTTATTAATTTTTGTTGTTGCTATGATTGCCATTGGGGCCTTTTTCATAAATTCTTTGCCTAGGCCGATATCTAGAAGAGTTTTCCCTACATTTTCCTCTAGAATTCTCATGGTTTCATTCCTTAGATCTAAGTCTTTTATCCATCTTGAATTAATTTTTGTGAGTGGTGAAAGATAAGGGTCCTGTTTCATTCTTCTGCATGTGGCTGTCCAATTGTCCCAGCAGCATGCCAATCAATTCATGAGTAGATTAATAAATTGTGGTATATGTATACCATGGTGTACTACTCAGCCATAAAAAAGATGAATTAATACCTTTTGCAACAATGTGGATGGAACTGGAGACCATTCTCCTAAGTGAAATATTTCAAGAATGGAAAAACAAACACCACATGTGCACACTATTAAATTGGAACTAACCAATGAACACACATGTGCACAGAGGGAAGTAAAACTCAGTGGAAATCAACCAGGGAGGAGGGGGGTATGCAGAGGGGAAAAACAACCCAATGGATACTATGAACGCTATTTGGCTGAAGGGCACATCTACAGCCAGGACTCAAGCATTACAAAAATGACCCATGTAACTTAAAACAATTGAACCTCCTTAACATTTTGAAATTTACAAAAAAAAAGAAAACAGCACAAGGAGTCCCTCACAACAACGTGAAAAGAACTGAGTAAAATCTGTTGTCACAGAAAGGATAGAGTTCATTTATTTCCCATCTCCTCAAGGTAGAAGTCAATTGACTGTAAACAGGCCATCCAAGCTTAAAGATTTATTATTTTCCTACTACTTCTAAATAGCTTAGCAGCGCTATACAGAGTAACAAGGCACAAAATTCAGAACTAAATTAAGTCATGTAAACAGTGCTCTTCTGGATATAAGTTTAAGTAAATCCACATCGTTCTCAAAAGAAAAGTGCAACCCTGAATCTACTGATGAAGTGGCATTTTTAAAATACCACCACCAAGCAACAAAAGATCAGAATGGCCAAGGTCAGAACAGCAGTTTTAATGTGGACATTTATTTTGAACACATTTTACATTACAAGCTTCCTTTGTGACATTCAGCCATGATAGAAGGCCTTTGAAAACAAATTGTAATGATCTTGCTACGGGAAGTTCCAGATTCTATAGCCGTAGTTGGAAACCAATGGATAATCTAGAAATGCACTTCCAGGTATTTTCTGGACATCTTCACTTGTGTGCCCCGTATGCATCTTCAATTCAGTTTGCCCATACTGGACGCACTAGCTTTCCCTCCTTTGCCAAAAGCAAAACAGAGCAAAAGAAATTAAAAAAAAAAAAAAAAAAAAAAAAAAAAAACCTGTTTTCTCCTTCTCCTTTGTTTCTTATCTGGGCAAGTGGTGTCAGCATTCATCTAGTCACCCAGAATCATGCTTGATACTTCCCTCTCTCTTACTGCCTATATTCAGTACATCACCATGTCCTCTGGATTCTGCTTACAAAATAGCTCAAATTTTTCCTGTCTACTCTATCTCCATCAGCATCAATCTAGTTCATCATCATCTCTCAGTTCCTCTACCACAAAAGCCTCCTAAATGGTCTCTGTCATTTACTTTAAACCTCTCCTATTTATTCACCATGCAGCAAGGAGTGATTTGTTTTTCAAAAACAAAAACCTGATCATGTCACTCTGATGCTTAGACCCTTCAATGGCTCCCCATTTCTCTTAGGGGGTAAAAAAGTCAGATTGTTCCAGTGGCCTCGAAGGCCTTGCATGTTCGGATCTGGGACTAGGGGGAGGGAGGTAGTGCAGAATTCCATCACCTCAAATCATACGATTCCATCATCTCAAACGATATGATAAAAAGTTGAAACCAGTTACAATAAAAATTATGTAACAGTGAAACCTAGGACTAGTGAAATCCAAGGACTCGATGATGCCCAGGTCTGCAAAACTATACTCCAGTTAAAATGCATGTGTTTGGCATCACCATTAACATAGCAGGTCAGATTCAGGTAATTAGAATTAGCTCAGCATGTTAAACCGTGACTTTAGTAGAATTATCTAGGAAGTAGCACCAAGGTCTCTAATTTCTGACTTACATCCATCATCTATAACCATATTATGGTCACGAATCGGTGACCCAGTAAGTACAGCCCACTGGAGATGGTAACTCTGTTCTCCTATTTGGGTAAGTGATTTTGCAAACCCAGTGGGGTTGCCAGATTAAATACAAGACACTCAGTTAAATTAAATTCCAGTTACTAGAAAGTTATTCGTTGTTCATCTGAAATTCAAACTTAATTGGGTATCTTGTGTTTTTATTAGCTAAATCTGACAACCCCAAAAACCATCAAGGTGTAGAAGTAAGTGTATAAATATGGAAGCAAATCGACCCCTTAGCAATAACTGTCTTCATTTTAGAAATACTTTTTTTTAATTTGAAGTGTTTATGGGAATGAAGTTTATGAAATTTCTAAATGTATGTAGGATCAAACATTAAGAGGAAAGTATATTAAGAATTAAAGAACAAGTGAAAGTGATTTTTAAAAATTTTCGTACAAAAATACTAGATTTATGAATAGAATAACAGGATTTTAAGTTGAACTTAAAGGCTTAAAGAAAAACTCGATTGTAAATTTAGAGCTTTAACCAGTGACTATGAATGTAATCACAAACAGCTGTGCACAGCTTCACACTCACTCTCATGGCCTTCCATTCTCTTTGGCCTTCTGTCAGGACTCTCTAGACTGCTCGAGTAGTTTCCTCTTCCTTGAGGTTGTCTAGCCACCTCCCACTTCCCCGCACTGTCATCTAATTGACTCTTTCTTTTCTTTCATATCTCAGTTACAGCTTCCAAACGCCCGAACTAGATCAAATCTCTCAGTACACACTCTCCCAGTGTAGGAATAAGAAGCTCTTAGCTGATATTATTATTGTTGCTGTTGTCATTGCTTTCATTTTTATTTCATACTTTTGCTTCTTAGCACTTGTCTCAGTTATAATTTTACTTTGATTTCTGTCATTAATTAGGGACTCTTTCTCTATAAGCTCCACAAGGGCAAGGACTGCCTTTGTCCTTATTCACTATTCTATTCTGGGTGGTTAGCAGTTGATAACATACTAGCCATTCAATAAATATTTGGGAAAAAAAAGAGAGGCTGGGGTAGACGAAGATAATTTCTGCTCTGTCTTTTTCAGGAGGTGAAGTGTGGAGCTGAAAACCTACATGGGAAGCACATACACTCACAGATATCTTTTCACTCCTTGCACATCCAGGCTCTCTCTCCCCTATATGAGCAGAAAACACATTTATATTTGTACTTTAGAGAAATTAAACAACCTAGGGATACAAGACTAAAAACAAAGGACTTAAGTGAAAGTTTAAATACTGAATGGCAAGGAACGCCCACAACTCCTTTTCCCCCTTTGGCTCCCAGAATGCTGTTAGCTATGTTTATATTATCCAGAAAGAATAGAGACTTTCTTTCTGGAGTGACAGATACTGATCGCCTTAATGATTGCCCTTCAATGAAGACTACCAGTAAAAATATCATTCACAAAGAGCTTATCAGTTTTCTGTGCTTAGCTGTTAAACTCAATGGAGAGCAAATCTAAAGGAAGTCTCCAACATGAAAGAAAAGACCAAAATAAACAACTCAGTGGGGATAGACAATCTATACAGTTTTTAAAAGTTCCAAATATTGATACTTAATAGCCTGAGAGATTAGAAACAAATATCGAATCCATGAAAATATTGAATTCAGGTTATTTTTGAAAGAATAATAATAATTAGGGAACAAAAAGAGCTCTTGGAAATTTAACGCACAATACTCAAATTTCAGAATCCATTACAGGTGGTAGAAGATAAACTTGAGAGTATTTCCCAAAGTAGAACAAAAGACCAAGATAGAATAAAGTAAGGAAATGCAAGAAAATTAAATAACCAATTGAGAGGAACCAACACCCAAATAACAGAAGCTTCAGAAATAATGAGCAAGGCAAAGAAAGGGAAGGTAATCAAGGAAATAATACAAGAAAACTTCCCAGAACTAAAGGGTATGTTTCCATAGCGGGAGGACCCACTGAGTGCCCAGCATAAACTATCATATCAAGTGTTAAATCAGAATAAATATTTGTTCTGACATGCAAAGTATCATAAAAGTTATCCTTGATGAATCCTTCTTGCCAAACTATTTGAAGATGGTCTGCACCAAAACAAACAAGCAAATTAAGAATGAATAAATGGTGGGATCCAGGAAAATGGGGATCAATGCAAGAAAGAGGTAAAAAAAAAAATTCCCCAGGCAATGGTGAAAGAAATCCCCCAGGATGGCAGATGTGGAAATGGTCTAGCAAGCAACCAGTCCAGACTGGAGTGACAAATGTGGGGGGCAGAGGACATGAAAAGGTGAGGATCAGTGTGGAAGAAAAAAGAGAAGGCGCTGGTAGGACACCTGATATGTCTGATTGCAATAAGGGGTTTTAGCTACCTGGCAGAGAATTTAGGAAAAATTTAGTGAGTAATGTACAAATAAAGCAAAGAAGCAGAAAACAAGAAAATTATTAATTCTATGGAAAATAAAGTTGCATAATTTTTAAATTCACAGTACACAATATGGCTCAGCTATGTACAATATTTGCATAATCAAAATAATGTTTGCAAAGGTAACACTGATTTTAAAATTATAAGTGTTTAGAAAATGGGGGTATAGATACCAGGAACTGCTATAGTTTGAATGTGTCCCCCCCCAAAACCATGTGTTACCAACTTAATCCCCAATGCAACGGTGTTGAGAGGTGGGGTCTAAAGGGAGGTGTTTGGGCCATAAGGGCACCCCTTTCATGAATGGATTAATGCCAATTATAAAAGGGCTTGAGGCTGCAAGTTCAATCTCTTGTTCTTGCTCTTGCTCTTGGCCTCTCTTGCCCTCTCAACTTTCACCATGGGTGGTGGTGCAAGAAGTCCCTCACCAGATGCCAGCACCTTGATATTGGGCTTCCCAGTCTCCAGAACAGTGAGGAATAAGATTTCCATTGTTTATAAATTACCCAGTCTGTGGTATTCTGTTATTGCAACACAAAACGGGCTAAGGCAGGGTTATAAGAAAAAATAAATCCTGTTTTCCATAGTTGGAAGTTAATGAATAATGTCTAAGATGTAAAAATTAAGAAGTAGCTACAGAAGCATATTATCAAGAAATATGAAGATATGTACAAGACCAGGAAAAAAAAGCTAAAAGAGATAAAAAGTGGTTGCCTCTGGAGAACAGGAGTAAAGGGTGGAGGTAAGAGACTCCTATTGTTCTTTTCAAGATTTGTAATACAATTTAACTTTTTAAACTATATGATGTAACATCTGTTTTAAAAAACAAATTTAACTTTAAAAATGAGTACCTAACAAACGTGGTGCCTAGCACAACTTCTTACCGCGTGCATCAGATGTTCCCCATCTTAGTGAGCAGCACCGCCACCTGCATTGCCTCTCACCTCCACTACACCCATGGCCATGCCCTTAGTGTTCTCTCTCAAACATGCTTTCTCATTTTTTGCGACATGCATAGGCTGAGAATTTTTCAAATCTTTAAGTTCTGCTGCCTTTTTGCTTAGCAATTCTGTCTTTATTTCTCTCATCTTGCGTTTTACCATAAAGCAGTCATGAGGATCCAAGCTGCACCTTCAACACTTTGCTTAGAAATAGTTGCATCTAAGTATCCAATTTCCTTGTTCTAAAGTTCTACCTTCCACAAAACAGTATAACATGAACACAACTCAGCCACATTGTTTGTCACTCTATAACAAGGATTGCCTTTCCACCAGTTTCCAGTAACATTTCTCATTTCCATTTGAGATCCCATCAGAATGGCCTTTATTGCCCATATTTCTACCAAAATTCTGTTCATGATTACCTACGCATTTTCTAAGAACATTGAGGGTTTCTCTACAGCTCTCCTGTTTTCTTTCTGAGTCCTCACCAGAATTGCCCTTAGGGGTCTGTTTATGAAAATGTAGGCTTTTTCTATTATGCACTTCAAAACTCTTCCAACTTCTACCCATTACCCAGTTCCAAAGCCAATTCCACATTTTTAGGTATTTGTTATAGCAGCACCCCCACTGGTCAGTACCAATTTCTGTCCCAGTTTGTTCAAGATGCTATAACAAACTACCATAGCCTTGGTAGCTTATAAATTACAGAAATTTATTTCTTACAGTTCTGGAATCTGGGAAGTCCAAGATTAAGGTGCCGGCAGATTTGGTGCCTGGTGAGGGTTACTTCCTGGCTGATAGATGACCACCTTTTCTCTGCATCCTCATGTGGCAGAAAAGGCAAAGAAACTCTCCAGGCTGAGGGAGCTCTCTGGAGTCTCTTTTATAAGGCACCAATTTCATTCATGAGGGCTCCACCTTCATGACCTAATCACCTATTAAAGTCCCCATCTCCTAATACCATCACATTGGGGGCTAGGATTTCAACATATGAATTTGGGAGGGACACAAACATTCAGTCTACCGCATTTCCCCACTACAATTCTACAGGCATTTTACCATCCAGCTACATCAGATTATTTGCCATCACCCCAACTGCTTCCACATAGGTATCTTTTCTTTTATTTTTTTTGTATGTATAACTCTTTTTTTTTCAGAATATTGTGGGGATACAAACATTTAGGTTACACATATTGCCTTTGCCCCGCCCGAGTCAGAGCTACAAACGTGCCCATCCCCCAGATAGTGGGCACGGCACCCCTTAGGTGTGAATTTGCCCATCCCCTCCTCCCCCTTCCCACCTGCCGGACACCTGATGAATGTTACTTCCATATGTGCGCATAAGTGTTGATCAATTAGTACCAATTTGCTGGTGCGTACATGTGGTGCTTGTTTTTCCATTCTTGTGATACTTTGCTTCAAAGAATGGGCTCCAGTTCCATCCAGGATAGTACAAGAGGTGTTAGTCCACCACTGTTTTTTGTGGCTGAGTAGTACTCCATGGTATACACATACCACATTTTATTAATCCGCTCATGTATTGATGGGCACTTGGGTTGTTTCCACATCTTTGCAATTGTGAATTGTGCTGCTATAAACTTTTGGGTGCAGATGTCTTTATTATAGAATGTCTTTATTATAGAATGTCTTTTTTTCCTTTGGGTAGGTGCCCAGTAGTGGGATTGTGGATCAAATGGTAGTTCTACTTTTAGTTCTTTGAGGTATCTCCATATTACTTTCCATAGAGGTTGTACTAGTTTGCAGTCCCACCAGCAATGTATGAGTGTTCCTATCTCTCTGCATCCACGCCAACATTTGTTGTTTTGGGACTTTTTGGAATAAGCCATTCTCAGTGGAGTTAAGTGGTATCTCATTGTGGTTTTGGTTTGCATTTCACTGATGATTAGAGATGTTGAGCATTTTTTCATATGTTTCTTGGCCATTAGTCTATCTTCTTTTGAAAAGTTTCTGTTCATGTCCTTTGCCCATTTTCTAATGGGGTTGATTTTTTTCTTGCTGATTTTCCTGAGTTCTATATAGATTCTAGTCATTAGCCCTTTGTCGGATGTACAGCATGCAAAAATTTTCTCCCATTCTGTAGGTTCTTGATTTGCTCTAGTGATAGTTTCTTTGGCTGTGCAGAAGCTTTTTATTTGATCAGGTCCCATTTATTTATTTTTGTTGATGCTGTGATTGCCTTTGGGGTCTTCTTCATAAATTCTTTGCTTAGGCTGATGTGTATAAGAGTTTTTCCAACATTTTCTATATAGGTACCTTTTTGATCTTTAACTCTCCACCTGGAATGCCTCCTCCCCTCCTCCTCTCCGATTCTTCTTGCCCCCATCTCACCATATCCACCTGTAGTAGTCCTACCCATTCCCCATTGCCCAGCTCAAACCACACTTGCTTTTGCAGACTTCCTTAGATTTCATCAGTCACAAGTCATCTCCCCATCCTCCATACTCCGATTAGGCTCTGTAACTCTACTTTAACCATAATTCTTTGTACCTATCTATTGTTCCCTTCAGACCAGTGTTATTTAGAGAGTGTATCAGAATTACCTGGTGTTTTGGTAGCAATTCAGATTCCAGAGCTCCAACCCACCCCTATAGAATCAGAAGCTCTGTGCGTGAGTGCTTAAAATCTGCATTTGCACAAGCTCTCTAGGTGATTCTTAGGCTTATGAAAGTTCTAGAACATTTGCCCTAGACTGAGAGACACTCCCCGGAAAAGTCACACCTCATTCTTCTATGAGTTGTTTCCCCACTCCAGTCCTGTTATTAAGATATAGTAAACATTCAATAAAAGTTTTAAATGTTCATTTAATGTGACCACAAGGGAATGTTGGAACAGAAGACATAGCTGCAAATCTCAAAAATTTTACCATACCTTCTACAACTTAGTTTTCAGTGGGTTTCAGTTTAAAGGCAAGGGAAAGCCATCAGAGGTCTTAAAGATATCAAAATGTGTCATTCCCCCTTCTCTCCACACTTCCAATCCACTATTGAGCCTCCAGAAATATATAATAAAGACATAGCTTTCATTAACATCCACTACACTATTAAAAGAATTCTGCGTAGCAATTCTTAATCAGAATGAGAATAGTGTTCTTGCCCTTCATCCCTGCAGCTTTTGATATCTGTACACTATATTTAATCATCTGGGCCCCTTAATTTACTGACATTTAAATGATCTCAAATTAGATTTCCTGGAGCACTGTTCCAAATAAGTAACTTTTAAAAGATAATGTAGGGTCTTATTAGTTGCAAATCATGCTGCTGCTTGCCACTTGCAGCTTCTGTACCTTCCTGAAAAATTACCCTATTTAAAGAATTTTCTTTCAATTCGGTCAGAATCTGTATAACTATGTAATCATTAGAATTTTTACATTTGAGCCAGAATAACATCAAGAAAGTAGGACATAACAGATAAGAGGCTTCTTTCTCATTTTTAATGTAGAGTGGGCTCAAATACTCTAAACATATACAATAATATTCTTTTTTGTATTTCCACTGTATTAGTTTGACACACGTCATTACATTTCATCCTCAAACATCCCTGTGAGACTAACAGAGCTAATATTGTTAATTCAGTCTTATAGATGAAGAAAATGGATTTCAGGTAAATCATGTGATTTAGCCCAACACACACCATCAAAGTTTAAACCCAATCTTCTGACACCACAAAGCGTGTTCATTCTACTATATCAAGGATTGTCAAACTTTTTGAACTGCCACAATTATAATATATATCCCTAAGGTCTAACTACCCACCTGTCCTCACCAACTCAAGACACCACTGATGATGTACTGAAAAACTGTGGCCATTCCAATTCCCCACAGGTGCCTTTCAGAGATGGTGAGATCACACAGTACAGGCAGCACCTGCCTCACTTACATACAAAGCCAGGCCGACCTAGACACCCTATCGGAAAAGGATGGCAGAGTACAAGTTCCCTGTTAGTGAGATGCTAAGCCTGCAGCCTTATTCCCCATTCTTACAAAGGCAGCATGCACAAGCCCAGGCCTACGTAGAAGAATGCCTCTAAAGAGAATGGTGCCCAATTATTTAAGAAATTCACTAGAGATTACATGTTCCCTCAAAACTTAGGGATTTTACCTAATTGACAGCTCATTGGGATTCAATGCATTGACTATTCAAAAGGAAACACCACCCTACCCTTTATTACTCTAAGCAAGTGACCAGTCCCAGAGGAGTAGTCTTAAGCCAACTAGGGAGACTTCAAGAAAACTACCTGGAGAGCTTGTCATATATACTCTGAAGGCTGGATAACATATAAACTGATCTCCACTGTCGCCTGGAAGTCTAAAGATAAAAGATAGGCTAGGGTGGACTATAGGAGAAATAGCCGAGTTTGGTGGGTGAAAGTGTTTTCCATGGGCAACAATAAACATTAAGGAAGGTCAATGAGTTGAGTCATCCTGAAAGGGCCCAGCCCAAGAGAGCTTCCTATCACAGCAGGGATATCTCAAAAGAAAGTATGCATCAGTTATACTGCCAGAAACAGGAGGAGAGGGTTGGGAGGAGTCAAAGGTAGTCAGTTCAGAGGGTGTATTACCTATGGTAGAGATGATGCAGTAGGCTGACCCCATGGCGGGGTGTCTCCAGAGAATCCTTAAAAGCATTTTACAAAAGGAAGAGTCAGCATTGTGGCATGTGTTGTGACACCCATAGCATGCCAATGCAAGATTGCCACTGTGTCAGTCAAGTAAGTTCTTGCTCATTTCCTTTCATCCAGCCATCTGGCAGACCCACGTGAAGCCAGAAGTAGCATAATGAGTGGAAGAGGAGGAGGGCAAGAGCTGACAGGAATGGATGAAAAGTAGACTCTGTCCCTTTGGTAAACTCTGTGATGTGCTGCCCAGTTTCTCATTCAGGAACGAAGGACTTAATCCTGCATCCCCTGGAGTGCTACCAGTTGACAGCCCTCAGCTCTCAGCCCCTTATGGGGATTACCTCAGCTAAAAAAGCCACCTTGCCCCAGATCATGTCTCCTTTCAGGAATGGCAACCTTCATCCAATGAGTGACGAATACAAAGTGTAAAGGCCTGGCCCCCCCTCACCCAACTCAGGGTGACTCTGAAGGGTCATCTCAGCTTCAGATCTTCCCACAGAGTTGGCCAAGACCTCTGCTGAGATGTACTGCAGCTAAACTCCCCCTGCCTAATCCTGCTTCTTTCTCTCCCTTCCTATCCACGGGTGTTGACCCCAAGAGCACTCTCTAGTAAGCCTTCTGTTTGCTAATCCCTATCTCAGAGTCTGTTTCCAGGGATCACAATCTGCAACATCTCTATCTTCCCTAATGGATTCTTCTTAGTCTAGGTTAAGCCAGGAGCTGTAAAGGAGGAAAGAATCTTTAAATTGAAAGAGATCCAAGTTCTGGATTTTGTCTGACTGGGCTTTTTAATACTTTAGGCTGAGATTGTTCATTAAAAACTGTAAGCGACTGACAAAGCTATGGAATCTGCCTGAGATTCTGTCCATAAGCAGGAAGAGAGATCTTATGGAATAAGCTTGAAAGTCATTATTGTGAGAAATCAAAGTGTATTCATGATTTCATCCCCACTGAGTCTAGCTTGGTCAATAAACCAGTTACACAGGTCACACCAGAATTTTCCTGGTGTCTGAGGTTCATTCTTCTCTGGCATTCAGTTTTGGAGACAATCGCTGTTACCTTCAAATTTACCTCTGTAGGAAGCCATGCAGTGATTCCAGTGATGCCATCAGAACTCCAAACATGTTTGTCACTCATTTGGATGAAGCTTTAGAGGGGTTTGTTCATTGGTTCGTTTGTTTCTCCTCAATGGTGGCAACTCTTCATTCTATGAGCCCATTTTTGATTTCTGGAAATATTTAAAAGTGACTCAAACAAACCTGCTGAATTAGTTAGGTGATAATGTTGTCAGTCCAACATGCATTTTAAGGTAAAGTTATAAGAAAAATGTCCTCATTTGGCTAGATAACTGCCTCTAAAAGTGAGACGAATTCTGAACATATTTTGAGCAATGGCAGGAGCTTTAGGATGAGATGAATATTCTCATTTGGATATCTAACTTATGGTGTGTATGTTTTCCAGGCATCATCTATCTTGAATTATCAACCACACTACTCTTCGATAGATAACTCAGGAAAGCTATAAGGGTGACCCCCTGGTGCTACACACTGGCAATCACGCCAAAGGAAGAATAGCAAAAAAGTCCAGGCAAACAGCCTTACACCAGACTCTATATCAGGCAACTTCTGTTAGTTATCAAGCTGCCAAAGGCAGACATTTCAGAACTTGTTATACTTATGCTACTAGAACACATAAAATATCACCCCATCCCCACCCCCAGCATGCATACTCATATTACAAAATATAGAAGAACTTCTGATGAGGTACAGCAGATGCTTGCTTCAAAAAGTAACAAAATGGGATTTGGGCAGGAAACCTTTTTTACATGCATTAGCAAGAGTAGAGCTCAAGCCCCAATAAACCAGCAGCCTTGGGCATTGTAGGCCTGAAGGAGTATGGACAACTAAATGACCTGACAACTGGTTGTTTTCACTCTTCTTTCCCATGCGGGACCTGGAAGACCTAAACATCACTCATCTTACTATTGCCCTCAAACATCAGCCCAATATACAGAGAAGTTAACAAATATGCAATCACGCACCTTTCTCTTGAGTACATACAGTTTTGTATAAGATGGACCCCACAGCTGAGGTTAAGAGCACCTGTCTACTAGGAAAAAAATAGGCATGGGGCAAATTTTTAATACCTCAGTCTTAGTATGAAGCTTGGGCTTCAATAATTCTTGCAGCAGAACAACGATAATAAATACAGTTCTATTTTCTTCTACAAAGCAAATAGCAGGCATTTACAGAGCAACTACACTGGGCCTGGCACTGAGTTTAACACTACAGGGAATAGAAAAATAAATGAGACGTGGACCATGCCCTTGAAAAACTCCCACTTCAGAGAAGAAAATAAACACAAATAATTACAGAACAGTGTGCTACATGATCTAGCGGCCTATCACAGCAGTTATCACAACTATATTTAGTAAAGAATTAGTGGAGCAATGTTGTAGATATTATATCAATTGACACCACCAACTCATAACCATGACTGTTTTTATCTTGTGTTCACCCTTCCTGTCCTGCAATACCCCTAGATGAACCACTCCTGGACTCTTAAAGTGTTCTGCTTCATTGGAGGACTACATTGTTTTACAAAATATAATATTAATTTCTATTATAAATTTCCATTATGTATACAAAGCTTCTTAAGAGACCTCAAAGATGATCTTATATTAGCTTGACATCTGAAACAAACTGTATTGGAAATAAATAGCTTTTGACAAAGAAATAACAAGCTAAAGATGTTTGTTTCTAACAAAAATGTGACACTGTTATGTCAACCCACCAAGTCTCCCAGGGATTCTAAAAAGCAGAGTATGCCATTACTTCTTACTATTTCTGTCTCAAAGAAATGAATTCAGTATTTCAATTATATTCTTCCCTGTGGGGCATGATAGCTAATGTATTATTTATTTAAAAAGGAATTAAAATTAAAATGCTACCACTTTCATAATTTTGTCCAATTTTTCATCAATGAAAATAAAAAATAAAATTTGCAGAAAGTGAAGCACACATAGTTCTCAACCACTTACCTCCCTCAGTTCTGATATTAAACTTTTGAACAAGATATACCTTTGGAAACCTGGCCCTAAATAACAAATTTATTTTAGTGCACCATTCTGGAAGAAAATCACAATCATAACCAAAAACTTATTTCTTGACATTTCTGAAAGATAATTCTTACTGGATATTTCAACAGGAAAATCTGGAGGGAATAGGATATCCTGAACAATCCTGTAGATAGTTGTGCATAAACATGAGTAAACAATTTTAACAGAACCTTGCTAGGGTAGAAGTGATGAGCACTCCTTGCAAACTCAACCAAGTGGGTTTTTTGATGAGATATGTAATGATTGTGAAAAATATGTCAGCCTTATTTCCAAGCCTTCAGCATGGAGAGAGACTCATAGAAGGAATCTTCTCAAGCTTTCCCACACAATTCTAGAGCCCAGCCTGGAGAAGATGCTTACAGTGCCAACCTAGAAACCTCCCAGGCAAGATAGCTGTCCAACAGTTTCCAACATGGCCATGAAAGCTACTTAGAAGCTTACTGTAACCAACATCATGTTTAAGTAATCTGTTTCCTACCCAACTATGCAGAAGCCTGGCTTAAACAGGCAATCCAATGGAGTGTGGATTGCTTTCCCAGGGTTTCATAGAGTACGTGTTGAACACAGCTGATATCTATCTCTGCAAATCTCCTTTAAGAAATCATGTTCACAACATAACGTCAGGCCACCCCCATCCCACCCACAATGTGGGGGTACCCTAACATTTATCCACAGTCTGTGTTCTGATCTGCTTCAGCAGCCTATCTTTTATTCAATGTCTTAAACAGTTCACATCATCCCAGCTTTGACCCTTATGACTTGTTATGCTACCTACAGTCTCACATAACATCTTGGACCTGAAATTTGGTACCATTTTTCCAGCTCTGAAGTCTTGCTTTTCTCACCTATGATTTGGCTCTACCCTCTGATTCTGCTACTTCAGAGGCTCTAGGTAAGTATCTGGTCCATCTTGGCCCAAATTTTTCACATGTGAAAGCCCCACTAGTGGCAACAGAGAGCTGAGGGACCAAAAAAAGCACATAATTTGTATATAACATGCACACACATGTGCAAACAAAATACGCTTATATCATGCACTGGTCCACATTGTGTAAATTTGTAAGAAAGAAGTTTTACTAGAAAGCAGCTCTAAAACATCATTGTCCAAAGTCCACTTAAGCTGAACAAAAGATACTGTGGCCCACCTACCTCACCGATTCCCACTTTCCAATGGAAGAAAAACTCAATAATAATTAAGTAACCTCTGTTAGAGGAGGAATGCCTTTCCCTACTTCTGATTTAAATTTGGAGGGATTTTCTTGGTCTCTCTCCACTCATTTACTCAGTCTACCCTTAGGGGGAAGAAGTGACTTATCTAATTAATAAATATGGGACAATCAAGCTTGGCTTTGGCCCTCTTCTCATGGCTTCTAGCTGCTTTCTGCTCCTACAGGGATTCTGCCCCTTTAAGAAGGCAAGGGAAGCTATCCTGGCTTAGTGCTGCTGTGGATAAATCTGCCTATTTCAAGGGCTCTGTATCAGCAAACCCAGTTTGCTAATAGACCTGAGGCCACATATTCCACGCTGGCCTATAAAGGTAATAAAGATAATATTTTGACTCCACATGCCGTATCTTTGTTCTCTCAAATGTTTATGAAACTGGTGAGGAAGAAGGGTGTCCCCGTAGAGATCCCAATAAACATCACTGCATAACACCAAGGATTTTGCTTGTCTTCACTGTTATATATGTCTAGCATAAGGGTTAGGTAACAAATTTACTGGCCAGTGAAATGTGAAGGGAAGGATATTAGAAGGCTTCTGGGAAAGACTTCCTCACCCTTAGAAAGAGACTTAAGGAAAGAACGCTCTTTCCTCAGGCTTTTGGGTGGTGCCTTGTGAGGCTACTATTCTTGAAGCACTTGAAGCCACATTTCCACTGTGAGAGGATAGGCCTGAGATTGAAGATGGGCAAATAAATAGGTGGAAGGGAACTGGGCCCTTGACAGTATTGCTAAGTCACTGCTACAACCAATTCTGTGACCATTTTGCCCTTGGATTTTGTGTAATATGTGGTGATAAATCTCCTTATGGTTTAAGCCAGTTTATATTGGGCCTTCTGTTGCTTGAATTGAAAACCCCCTGAGTGATAGAGCATTAATAAAGACAGTTACCACTCATAATCCACTGAGAAGAAATAGTAAGAAGCATGCATACATAAATATTAATAGATGAGATAATTGTAGGTATTGATGCATACTCTGAAGAAGACAGAATGGGGTAGCGTAGAGAGAGGATTGGAGGGCTGCTTCAGCTTACGTGGTCAGGGCAAGCTTCCCTGAGGAAGAAGTGATGCTTGGCTTGAGACCTGTATGATAAGAAGGAGTCATCTATCTGAAAAGATGAAAGAAAAGTGTGCCAGGTAAGAAGAACAGCAAGTTATTATAAAAGACCCCAAGGTGGGAATGGTATTGACATGTTCAACAAAGAGAAGTGCAAACATGGAGGGGAGTAGAAGGAGATAAGGTTAGCAAAGTAGGCAGAAGTCAGATCATGGAAAGTCTTGTAGGCCATAAAAAGGAGAGTGAATGTTCTTCTGGTTGCTAACAGGAAGTGCTTCAATGACTTTAAGCAGTAGAGTGGTAGGTCTGACTTAAAATGTTTTAAGACATTGTGATGGTTACTTTTATAATAGGTGTCAACTTGACTGGGCTAAGGAATGCCCAGGGGAGCCAAACATAATCCCGAAAGACACAATCCTGATTGCCATAATCCTGAATGTTGACATCCCCAAAGATCAAAATTCTGAAAATACCAATCTGGAAAAAATAATTTTAAAAATTCCTTAAAATATATTTGTTTATATCTTTTAAAAGGGGATTTATTTGAGAAACAGAAAAACAAAACACAACACTTCATAGGCCACTTTACACAATAAAATAGGCAATAATAATATATGTATTTTTGTAAGCATAAACACTGTGGTATACTAACAATAGTCACACTGGTATAACAGTTATGAGCAGACAAACCATATTCACAAAGAAATAGGTCAAAAAGCAAAACGTATAAACTCATATCACTCTGGCTGGTAATAGTGTGCACCCAGATTTGTAACTGTGGTCTTCTGAAATACCGTGATGGACAACCTAAATCTTTTAACAGGATCAGTCAAAAATTGCAATGGTGCTGTCTGGGGGAAGGGCATGCTTGTAGCTCTGACTCAGGCAATGGAAAGGCAATTTATGTAACCAAAGCATTTGTACCCCCGTGATATTCTGAAATTTAAACAAAGTCGCAATGGGTCACCACCACATCACCACCATACCAAGAGCCAAGATCTTGAGAAATTTGATATTTCACAAATGTAGATGTACAAAAGGGCATTTCTTTGTTTATTGAGGAAGTTTCAATGTTTTTATGTACATACACAATGTTTACACACAAAGTCAGTGTTGTCATAATGCATTTTCATGGAGTCATATTTCCAAAGATGTATAAAATGAATTAGAACTCTCTGAGAGTTTTTACACGGTTTATACCTCCAGTATTACAAATGATGCAAAGATAAAATACATACCATACAAAACTGTAAAAAATAATGCTGACAATTTAAAATAGTGTGAAAAAACTAAAAAAGAAAAAGAAAAAAACACTAAAAAGATAATTTGACATGTGGAAAAGTGTATTACAGGGACAGATCATAGGCAACTGCACAGAGATAGTCCATAAAAGCTGGCTGACTTTCACAATCATTAACTACATTATATTTTGAAGTCTTGCATCATGATGAATAGCTGCTTTTTTTTTTTCTTTTAGGACAGGGCTCCCCTTGGAGAATATTTTCACATTAATTTTCTATGTGGCGCTGCTCTTTTTGAAATTCTTTTATGATTCAATATACACTGACATGAGTATTCCCTATTAAATTTTCCCATCTTCTGTGCCATGCTTCTATGTTGTTTTGGTTCAGAGAAATCCATTCCACATGCACTCCTATATAGACCACAGATTTGGCAGAAACAATACTGATGACCAAACTGCAACATCGTTGCATAAGTATCTGCTTATCCTACTGTGCACATAATTATTTTTGGACCAGTCAGTAACTTCTCTGGCTTTTTCAAGCAAATGCAGCTTTAATTCATTAAAAGCTCCTGGAATTTCATCAGCTGGAAGGAATGCCAGTGCAGAAATGACACATTTTTAAAGTGAAGTTTTCATCGTTGCCATATAGCATGGTCAATCCACTTACTGAATTTTCCGCCAAATGCATTGGGCTGAGTGGAAAAAAAGAATTTTATCTGTAACACCTTGAAATTCACTTTTAGAAGCCTTGATTGCACCTAATTCCAAATCTGTCATTATGGTTTGGGGATTCAGTTGAAATCCATTTTCTTCTGCATAAAGACAATAACAAGGTAATAGTTCCTCCTAACAAGATATAACTATCCTATGTTTGTGATTTTGAAGATTTTAGACATTAGGGATTTAGAGTGTATGGATTTTGATCTAATGGGATTTCAACGTTCAGGATTATTGTATTCAGGATTGTGTCTTTTGGGATTATAATCCAAACCTGGATGCCCAGATAGCTGGTAAAACATTATTTCTGGATGTGCCTGTGAGGGTGTTTCTAGAAGAGATTAGCATTTGAATTAATAGACTGAGTAAAGATCTGCCCTCACCAATGCAGGTGGGCATCATCCAATGTGTTGAGGGCCCGAATAGAACAAAAAGGTGGAGTAAAGGCAAATTTGCTCTCTCTCTTCTGGAGCTGGGACATCCATGTTAACCTGCCCTTGGACATTAGAGCTGTCAGTTCTTGGGCCTTTAGTCACAGACTAAAAGTTACACCATCAGTTCCCCTGGTTCTAGGGCCTTTGTACTGGGACTATATGACACCACTGGCTTTCCTGGTTCTCCAGTTTGTAGAAGGTAGATCACGTGACTTCTCAGCTTCCATAACCACATGAGCCAATGCCTGCAATTAATCTCCTCTTACAAATATGTATATATCTTATTGGTTCTGTTTCTCTGGAGAACTCTGAGTAACACATACCCTAATATAGCACTTGTCATAGGCTTAGGGAGGACAAGCAGGAAAAGGTTCAGCATCTAGTTCAAGGGTTAACTCCTCTGTTGAGCTGTTCTCCAGTACTCCATCCTAAATACTCACTCACTCCTCTGAACCTCTCTATCACTTAATGCTTGCATCACTGCTTTGGCCTCTTGGTATTTCTGTCTCACTTCATATACGTATCTTCTTTCCCCCAAAAAATGGCAATTCCATAGCACTCAAAGGCCCATATGGCATATGTCATTTTATGCCTGCCTATATTAGGGGCTGAATTTATATACTTTTTGATGGCGATATCACTGGACATACTATAAGTAAATTAATGTATGCATATAATATATGTTAATAATAAAACCAATGACTTAATTTTATGAGTTACTTTACAGTCAAGTAACAGCATTATTTTGCTATATGTAAAAATATCAGCGTGTGATACCAGAATTAAAACACACAACATCTCATACACAAACTAGTATACCCAGAGCCAAACAACAAAATGTTGATTTTGTATGTGAACTGTACAAATGATTTATTAAAGAAGACTGAACAAGTTGCCATGGAAATTGTTCTAACTTGAGACTAACTGGATACACTGATATTTTATTTCTGAACCTACCACATCTCCTAAGACATACAGCTTCATAAGGACTACAAATTTTAATGTAAAAGGTAATAAATTTGACCTAGACCTTTGTAATGGTTAGAAAAAGAAAAAGCATAAACTGAACTATATTTCTTTTTCTATCATTAAAATGAGAACCTAAATTCTCAAATAGATTGTGTTGTTTTTGAGAAGTAAAAATATGGCGCCATATAACAATTTACATTCTCAGCACACCTACTACTGGGCTGAGATTCCTAAAATTGCCTAAGAGTAACTGGAGGAATAAGTTGAAACTGGAAGAATAGATACATCCCCATCCTCTTCACTCTGCCAGTATAGGACATAAAGGGAATGAGAGCACTAAACAGAGCCCTTACAAGAGGAAAGTAATCTGGAAACTTTTAAGATCTTTCATAGCTAAGAAAGAGGTCATCAAGAGCTATATGGCTCAGTAATGGGTCTCTTTCTTACTGTTGGTAAGTCTAAATAGAACTGATATGAAAGTTTAGAATGGAGGGAAGCACACTGTTGATGAAAATATTCATCAAAACTCACCATCAATAATTTAAAGTTAAAATGCAAGAAAATAGCCATGGTAATCCACAAGCCACTCAGGACAACTTTGAAAACAAACTGCTGTTTATCCTGGATGGAATTGGAGCCCATTCTTCTAAGTGAAGTATCTCAAGAATGGAAAAACAAGCACCACATGTACTCACCAACAAATTGATACTAATTGACCAACTTTTATGCGCACAGCACATTCGTCCGGTGTTGGGCAGGTGGGAGGGGGGAGGAGGCGATGGGCAAATTCACACCTAAGGGGTGCAGAGCGCACTCTCTGGGAGATGGGCACGCTTGAAGCTCTGACTCCGGCAGAGTAAAGGCCATACATGTAACCTAAACGCCTGTATCCCCGTAATACTCGGAAATAAATCAGTTAATTAATTCATTGTAAAAAATGTCCTTCCTGTAAACCATGAGAACTCAGCAGCCAGCTGTGTGTGAGTAGTCACTGTAAAGCCTTACGGTCCTAAAGTTGAGTCTTCAGTAGACTTAAGCAATGTACCGATTTTAGCATATGAATATCATGCTTTGGAAACTTTTACTTGCTCCCTTGGGAAGTTAGTAGTACAGGGTAATGGTTAAGAGCAGCCACCCTATAGCCAGACTGCCTACGTTTGAATCCCAACCCTGCCATTTTTTAGCTGTGTGTCCTTGGGGCAAATTACCCAACTTCCTTGTACCTCAGTTTGCCGTTCTTAAAATGGAAACAATAAAAGTATCATCTACCTGCAGAGTTGTTATGAGGGCTAAATATGTTTAATCCATACTTGTAAATTGCTTAGAGCAGTGCCAAGCATATAGTACTCTATATGAGCGTTTGTTAAACAAAAAGCAGGTTCTCCTAGTTGTATATAAAATGACAGTCTCTGGAATTGTGTGTCATTTGCCTGAAATAACCAAGGAAAGATTCATTCTTTGAATTATACTTTTAGTTTCATTTATAACCCATCAGGTGACTACTGATTGCCTAGCAGTGGACATGGGACCACATTTTGAGAATCCCTTAAAGGCCTCTAGTCTAATCTACTCACTTCAGAAATGAGGAAACTGAGGACTATAGCAGGGAAAGGACCTGCCCAAGATAACAATTGTTAAATTGTAGCCGAGTTAGGAGCACAAGCCAAATCACTACTTTCTCTACCAGCTGCCTCTCTGCATTCCTAAGACTGAGTTTAAAATGTATCTTGTGAGGAAGTTATTACATATGATCTTGGAAAAAATTCATACTAGTGAAGATGGTATATACACTAACAATTAAAGTAAATTGTGTACTTGGTGCACTAGAATCACATGTTATGTGTGAGACTGTGGCTCTTAATGTCATTGGTATTGCTTGTTTTGCAAACCTTTCAGAAATGTGGCTTTCTATCTCTGTGACTAAATTAAGTCACAAGATCAATGTTTCCTTCTACTACACATTCAAAAACAATGCCTTCTTAGTCAAATAAACTAAATCTGTTGAAAGAAAAACCCTAATGCAATTTTATTCCTTACACTAACACTTCAAAGGACCTCTCTGTAATGAGTGACTCAGATGATAGTTTAACTGCAATTTTGATTTCCCATATCAGAATGTCTGTATCTTTTTAGCTTTGTTATACTTTAAATATTAAATTATTAAGAATGTATATAGCACAAGAATTAAACGTGAAAACCAGCTCAGAGGGCAATGAAGTATAAAACCAAAAATTGCTTCTTAATTGCTTTGTCAATTAAAGAAAAATAAAAATAAGCAAAGAGCATGGCCTTACAGTTTTTCAAGGACATTTCTGAAAGTCACAATTGTGAATCCATATGCTGTATTTCTAATACATACAAGACTCATTTACTGAAAAGCAAAGTAGAGATTTAAGGGGTATCTCTTAAAAAGAAAAGCTACCACTTTGCAAATTTGCATATAATTTTTATATTTATTACAGATAAAACCCCAGTGAGCTAACATTTGTAAACCTGAAACAATAAATAGCAAACTAATCAACTCAGGTCTTCTCACAATTCCATTACAAACCATTACTATGTTTAGACTAAAGTCCTATAAGTTTATCACAACCACAACTGCCTCCCAGTGACTAAGATTTGTCCAAGAGTGTCAATTGCACAAATCATACATTCCTCCTATGGGTTAAGTTAACTGCAATGTTGGACACTTACTAGAGTAATAAACAATTACAGTTTATTAAGATAGCATTAGGACATTATGTAATAAATATGTTACTTTTCTGAAGAACTACCAGGGGAAAAAAAAAGTTAATGCATCATAGTACATTATGAAAATCTTAGACTTAGTATGTCAGAACTGGAAGGTCAGATTGTGCAATCAAACCCTCACAGTTCAAAGACAAGCAAATGGTGCTTCAGATTAGTGTCATTCTTGGAACCAGGAGCCTTCTGGATCTTTGTCCAGTACTCTTCCAAATTTGGGTTTGTTTTTTGGATTTGTTTATTTACGTGTGAGTTTTGGTAAAACTATTCACCATATGGGGTCCACATAAATTTAATTAATTCTAAGGTTTGCTCTGGAACAAGTCATAATCAAGACCAGATTTCATGGCAAAAATGTCCCATTTATGAATGTTAACACATGTTAGCTCTCCATTCATGACATATTCATATTTGGAAGAAAAAATATATAATCTTGGAGAACTTCCACATTACAGTGGAGAATTTCTGCTATTTACAAACATGACTTTTCACATGTTGCTTCTTACATTTATATTGAACTGTTACATACTAAAAAAATAGCTATGGAATCATTTCTGTGGTCTTCTAACGACAATTTATTTTAGGCAAACTGAAAAAAATTGTCTTGAAAATTGAATTACAAAGCAATGATAAGGGCATGGGTCTTTTTAGTGACTTCATAGAAGCTGATTGCCATATGTCTTTCAAAAGTTACAACAGAAAAAAATATAATCATGTAATAGCCATTCAAACTTTTTCTCTAATTTGGATTCAACAGCTATTATGACACAATGCTTTCCTTGAAAGATATCTCAGCCTTCCATAATCCTTCCTTAAAATGTTACATGGTGCTCAGTAAACTGAGACCAAGCTCCTCACCCACTTCATCTGCTTCCTCTCCCACTTGCTGAAATGAGCTGATTCATTTGCCCGCTCACCAGATTTTAACTAGATAGTAGAGTATACAGGACTGCTCCGTGCCAACCCCCTTAGGGGAGAGCTGTAAGCTATAAAACTGCTTAGCTACAATGTGCAATTGGCTCCTCAGCAAGAGGGTATGCCACCATTCCTGTTACCTGTCACCTGGCTCCATTTGTTTTGATGTTCTTCTGTGGGACAAGCAATATGGGGAGCTGACAATACACTGATCTTCCTTCTGCTGACTATGTAAGTATTACATTGTCTGAATATATCTAGGCTAATTGGGTTTTTTCTTTTTTCACCAGTTGAATCTGTCAGGCAGCTTGACAGAGAGCAGTGGTAAAGACCCCAAGCTCCTGAATTTATATCCCAACTGCTATGGATTGAAGGTTTGTTCCCTCCAAAAATCATGTTAAAAGTTAATTGCTATTGTAACAGTATTAAGACTTGAGACCTCTGAGGGGTAATTAGGTTATGAGGACTCTGCCCTTGTGAATAGAATTAAAGCCATCATAAATGGGTAAGTTTGGCCTCCTCTCTTGCATTCTTGTCTTTCTGCCTTCTGCTATGTGATGATGCAGCAAGAATGCCCCTGAGAGATGTTTGCACCTTGATCTTGGATGTCCCAGAAAAAAAAAATTATGGAGAAAAAGAAATTGCAGAGGATGCAAACAGATGGAAAACACTACCATGCTCTTGGTTAGGTAGAATCAACATTGTTAAAATGTCTATACTACCTAAAGTGATTTACAGAATCAATGCAGTCCCTATCAAAATACCAACATCATTTTTTGTAGATCTAGAAAAAATAATTCTACACTGCATGTGGAACCAGAGAAGACCCCGTCTAGCCAAAGCAATCTTAAGCAAAAAGAACAAATTGGGAGATATCAATCTACCAGACTTCAAGCTATACTACAAGGCTATAGTAACCAAAGCAGCATGGTACTGGCACAGGAACAGAGACATAGACCAATGGAACAGAACTGAGAACCCAGATATAAAACCATCCTCATACTGTCTGATCTTTGACAAATTACACAAAAACATACACTGGGGAAAAGAATCTCTATTCAATAATGGTGCTGGGAAAATTGGATAGCCACATGTAGAAGACTGAAACTAGATCCACACCTCTCACCTCTCACAAAAATCACCTCACGATGGATAGCAGACTTAAACCTAAGACATGAAACCATAAGAATTCTAGAAGAAAACATTGGAAAAACCCTAATAGACATTGGCCTAGGAAAAGAATTTATGAAGAAGACCCCCAAAGCAATCACAGCAGCAACAAAAATAAATAAATGGAATCTGATCAAATTAAAAAGCTTCTGCACAGCCAAAGAAACTATCACTACAGTGAACAGACAACTTACAGAATGGGAGAAAATATTTGCATGCTACACATCTGATAAAGGGCTGATAACCAGAATCTATACAGAAATTAGGAAAATCAACAAGAAAAAATCAAACAACCCCATTAAAAAGTGGACAAAGGACTTGAACAGAAACTTTTCAAAAGAAGACAGAACAATGGCCAGGAAACATATAAAACATTGCTCAACTTCTCTAATCATCAGGGAAATGAAAATCAAAACCACAATGAGATATCACTTAACTCCAGTGAGACTGGCTTCTATCAAAAAGTCCCAAAACAACAAATGGTGGGGATGCAGACAGATAGGAACACTCATACACTGCTGGTGGGACTGCAAATTAGTACAACCTCTATGGAAAGTAATATGGAGATACCTCAAAGAACTAAAAGTAGAACTACCATTTGATCCAGCAATCCCACTACTGGGTATTTACCCAAAGGAAAAAAAGACATTCTATAATAAAGACATCTGCACTCGAATGTTTATAGCAGCACAATTCACAATTGCAAACATGTGGAAACAACCCAGGTGCCCATCAATATATGAGTGAATTAGTAAAATGTGGTATATGTATACCATGGAGTATTACTCAGCAATAAAAAACAACAGTGAATTAACACATCTGGTATCATCCTGGTTGGAGCTAGACCCCATTCTTCAAAGCGAAGTATCACAAGAATGGAAAAACAACACTGGTACTCACCATCAAATTGGTACTAACTGATCAATACTTATGTCATACCCAGAAATAATATTCATCGGGGGGCAGGCAGGTGGTAGGGGGTGGAGGGGATGGGAAAACTCTCATCGAATGGGTGCGGCATGCACAGTTTGGGGGATGTCCACCATTGTAGCTCTGACTTGGGCAGTGCATAGGCAATATATATAATCAAGGTTTGTACCCCCATAGTATTATGAAATAAAAACAAGCAAACAAACAAACAAAAAAATACAGTGGAATGTGTTAACACCAGACTAGACCAAGGAGAAGAAAGAATTTCAGAGCTTGAAGACAAGGCTTTCAAATTAACCCAGTCAGTCAAAAACAAAGAAAAAAAACCCAAGAGAAATGAAGAAAATCTCTGAGAAATATGGGATTATGTAAATTGCCCAAACATAAGAATCAAAGGTATCCCTGAGGGAGAAGATGAAAAAGCAAAAAGCATGGAAAATCTATTTGAAGGAATAATGGAGGAAAATATTCACAAACTATACATCTGATGAAGGACTAATATCCAGAATCCACAAGGAACTCAGACAAATCAGCTAGAATAAAACAAATAACCCCATTAAAAAGTGGGCAAAAGACATGAGCAGACATTTTTCAAAAGAAGATAAACAAATGGCCAACAAACATATGAAGAAAATGTTCAACATCATTAATCATCAGGAAAATGCAAATTAAAACCACAATGAGATATCACCTTACATCTGTCAGAATGGCCATTATTAAAAAGTCAAAAAACAGCAGAGGTTGGTGCAGATGCAGCACGAAGGGAACACTTATATACTGTTGGTGGGAATGTAAATTAGTACAACCTCTATGAAAAACAGTATGGAGATTCCTCAAGGAACTTAAAATGGACCTACCATTCCATCTAGTAATCCCACTACTGAGTATCTACCCAAAGGGAAAGAAGTCATTTTATCAAAAAGACACATGTACTCATATGCTTATCACAGCACAATTCACAATTGCAAGCATATGGAATCAACCTAAGTGCCCATCAACTGATGAGTGGATAAAGAAAATGTGGTGTACATGTGCGTGTATACACACACACACACACACACACACACACACAGTGGAATATTACTCAGCCATAAAAAGGAATAAAATAATGTTTTTCACAGCAACTTGGATGGAACTGGAAGCCATTATCCTTAGTGAAGTATCTCAACAAATGGAAAAAAATACTGCATGCACTCACTTATTAGTGGGAGCTGAATGATGGATGTACATGGTCATACAGAGTGGTATAATGGACTTTGAAGACTCAGAAGGAGGGAGGGTGGTATAAGGGGGAGGGATAAAAAATTACCTATCATTTATAATGTATACTATTTATGTGACAGGTACACTAAAAGCCCTGACTTCACCACTACATAATTCATCCACATAACAACAATCCACTTGTACCCCCTAAATCTGTTGAAATAAAAAAAATGGACTCTAGTTCTCCACTCTTTGCATCTGGGTTGGCCATGTGACTGGCTTTGGACAATGGGATATTAGCAAATGTGATGCAGTCAGAATCTTGAAAAGAACTTGCACATCAAGGCTTGCTCTCTTGCTGTTCCTAAAACCCCTGACTACCATGTAAGTAAGTCCAGGCTAGTCTGCTGGATTATGAGACCCAGTCATTTTTGTCATCATAGATGACACTCAATCCCCAAACACGTGAGGCCATTCACTACAGCTAACTGAAGGTGCATGAGTGATCATAGATTAGCAGGAATACTGCCCAGCTGAGCTCGCCCACACTGCCAAACTACAGAATTGCGAACTTGATAAATCATTAATTTAAGCCACAAAGTTTTTATGTGGTTTCTCATACAACAAAAGTTAACTGATGCACATGCTTTGTAAATTATAAGGATAAAGAGAAAATCATGTAAGATTTCAGAGCGGGGGAATAAAAAGTTAGCTGTATTAGCTGGCATTGAATTCTCCATCCACAATAGGAGTTGCTATTAGACATTGGGATAATGTTTATGGAATTATGAAAGGAAAGGATTTGAAACTGAAATACCATTGCAAGGAAACAAGCTTTGGTTATACCAGAAAACTTTCACCTAGGGGCAGAGAAAATTTCCAATAATTCAGGGATTCTATTTGAAAATATTCTCTTAAGTGAAAGCACACAGATTAATTTTGTATACTTATATTAGTTTGCTTGGGCTGTTATAACAAAATACCACAGACTGGGTAGCTTAAAGAACAGAAATTTATTTTCTCACAATTCTGGAGGCTAGAAGTCTGAGCCTCATGTTGGCAGGTTTGGTTTCTTCTGAGGCCTCCCTTCTTGGTTTGCAGATGGCCTCCTTTTCGTTGTGTTCTCACATGATCTTTCCTCTGTGTATGTGAATATCCCTGGTGTTTCTCTGTGTGGCCTAATCTCTTCTTTTAAAGACACCGGTCAGATTGGATTAGGGCCCATCCTAATGACCTCACTTTAACTTAATAACCCCTTTAAAGGTTCTACCAGATACAGTCACATTTAGAGGTACTCGGGGTTAAGGCTTTAATAATTTTGAGGGGACACAAGTCAGCCCATAACAATACTCTTCCTGAATGGTGGTATCATTCCTGTGAATGAAAGGAAGACAATTCAGGAATACTTAAGCTTCTTATGACTGGCGTGATTCTTTCCTGTATGAACAACATTAATGGCAACTGTACTTCTACAAGGGACTCTCAGGGCCAACAGAAGCTGGACTGATTGATAGTGGCTGCATATGTCACCAGTTTTGGTGTCCACCTTACTTGCAATATGACTCTGTATTCTGGCATAAACCAATCAGGACCATATCTAATCTTATCATGTTGCGTGTGTTCCTGTGTGGGTGTGCATGAGTGCTTTTGTATGTGGTCTCTTTCTACCTCTTCATAATTCCCCTGAAATACTGTAGGTAGTATTAGAAGTGGGACTGGCCTAAAAAAATCCATCACTACCACTATTGGATTTGGGAAGAAATGCTGGTAAAACGAAATAAAAAATGGTGACCTGAGGTTAAACTGTGTGTCTCATACCCCAAAGCAGGAGACTGCTAGATCAGTGTGGAATTTCTCTTGGTGGAGGGGCTATGTAATTGTAGAGTTCGTTAACTGTTCCCTTAACTGGAATCAGCTGGACCTGAAAGATAATTAAAGAGGGTGGAGGATCTAGAGGAGGGAAAGGATGGGAATATAGCCAAGAAATGCTTTAATTGAAAGGAAAAAATTAAAATTTTTATATTTTTTAAAAACTGTGACTACTCTACATTAACGTATGAAAGGTAATTGTTTTTTATAAAAACAATCTGAAGCGGGGAGGGGAGGAGATGGTTAAGGGAAACAAAATTATAGCTAGATAGGAAGACTAAGTTCTAGTGTTCTATAGCACTGAAGGGTGACCACAGTTAACAATAATTTATTGTATATTTTCAAAAAGCTAGAAGAGAAGATTTTGAATGTTCCCAGTACAAAGAAATGATAAATATTAGAGGTGATGAATATGCTAATTACCCTGATTTTTTCATTACACATTGTATACATGTATCAAAACATCACTCTATATTTCATAAATATGTACAATTATTACATGTCAACTAAAAATAAAAGGAAAGAAAAAAAAACAATTTGAAAGAGAGCTATGGTCTTGGAGTATGGTGATTTGTGCAAATGTATTATAAGTAAATTTAGCTTGTTCTTTGTAATTCAGAGAAAAATATTTCAGAAAAAAATTTCTACAGAAGATAGATGGTTTCTACGTGGAAAAATCACAATAGCAAATTGAAATGATCTTGAGACAATTCAACTAACTTAAGCTTTAAACAACCAACTGCTGTGTCTCAGACATGATTTTTCTTTTTAGGAATAAGGCAAATGTGCTGGTCAATAGCTGGTTGAGATAAAAGAGGTTGGCAAGACACTCAGAAAAAACAATTTTTCCCAGACTTTCACTTCATGTCTAGAAATCTTAGGGAGAATTTTTCCCGTTTATTTTCTGTGTCATGTTAAAATGTTCACTCAAAGCCTTGGCTTCTGTGGGTACCGAGCCAAGCACAAGGGTTGGGTGGGTGCGGGAGGGAGGGAGGTGGCAGTAGCATGTTGAAAAGCATTCTGTCTTTATTTAAATTAAAAAAAAATTGTCTTAAGAGATCCAAAAGGAAAAGAGTAAAAATATTTCCAGATTTGAGGAAATTTCCCGAAAAGTATTATGAATTGGCTTTTAAACAAAGGCAATTGTGAAAAAGGCAATCAGACATAGAGGAGGTCAGCTAATATGAGGTGAATAGCATCCCAAGCCCATGCCTCTCAGGTTACAGGTACATATAAAGTGAAGATGAGAGCAGTGAGGAGGGACAAATTGCAGACTAAAATGAGAAACTTCACAGAAAGTCAAGCCCTGGAAAGGCAATGCCAACTAAGCCCTCTAAGGCAGAGCTTGAGATTGGGGCCAAAATCTGACCAGCTCTAGGGCACCACGTGGCGGTGGAGAGGGGTCATTGTCAAGGGGAAGCTAAGAACAAATTACTGTACTAGCCCTGTCCAGACTCAAGCACAAAGCCAAATATCTGAATAGTCTGTTCAGATTTTAGCAAAACCATAAAGCAATACTTTATGATTTTATCGAACCCTGTGGTAAACTGACTGCCTTGATGGCCCTCATTAATATACACTCCTCGCAATGTGACTTTGCAGCTCCTTCCATCAAGAAGTGGAGTCAATTTCCTCAATCCTTGAATTTGAATTGGCCCTGTGACTTGCTTTGGCCAACAGAATGTGGCAGAAGTGGTGGTGTACCAGTTCCATCTATAGGCCTTACAAGACCTTGCACACTTCCAAATCCTCTCTGGGATTCCTGCCATGCCCTGAGAACAAGCCTAGGCTAGCCTGCTGGGAAACATGTGGAACAGAGCCTAGTTGACCCAAAAGAAGCCATCCTAGGGCAGCCTAGAGCCAACTGACCCCCTCAATATATGAGAGAACCCAACCAAGATCAGTACAGCTGTGTACCTGATCCACAGCTGACAGCAGGTGCACAAGCTCAGCCAGCTGAGACCACAAACAGAACCCAGCCAACGTGTACATTTGTGTGCAGTAATAAATGGTTATGATTTTATGCCACCAAGTTTGGGGATGATGTATTATATAGCAGCAGCTAACTGATAACAGAAATTGGTAACTTATGTGGGACAGTACCAAAGCAAAAATCTAAAATATATGGCATTGCCTTTGGGACTGAGTGTCAGGCAGAGGCTAGAAAACTTACAGTAAAGCTTAAAAAAGTGATGAGAAAATTGTTAGAGACTGGAAACATGGCAACCTGTGTTATATAGCAGTAAAATAATTGGAAATACTGTTGCTTGGGGTAATTTAAAAATTGGAAAATGTTCCTAATGAACTTGCCAATTTGGCTAAGGAGATCTCCTTGCAAAACATTCAAATGTCACTTGATTACTCCTAGCTTTGTATGATAAGGTGCAGCAAGAACAAGATGAGCCAAAGAAGTAACTGGACAGTTTGTAAGCAGAATTTAAAGGGGACATAGAAGAGCCAGAACTTACTAGGTTGAAAAAATAAACTGTTTCTTTTCTCCAGCCCCTCAATTCAGTAAAACATCAAATAAGGGCATTGCCAAAAAGACATAGTCTCTTTATAAAGATATAATCAAAGTTTCAACTGTAAGACACTTTGATAATATCTCTGAAAGAATTAAGGTGGTATCTAGTAGCAGATAGACAAAAGAGCTTCCGAGAATCTTAAGGGTGTTGACCCACATCAGACTGACATGCTCAAAGTAGATGCATCTGGAGAGCATGCTTGTCTCAAAAAGGCTCAAAGGGCATAACTTCCAACACCTTTTCAAATGGCCAAGGACAGAAGGTGAGAAAGAATATCTGAGATGTTCTCAGAGGGCAGAGCCAAGATTCACAGAGAACAACGAACCATGGTACCTCTTACAATGATTAGAACCAAACTGTAATCAAGGAAAATGCCTAGTTCCTCAGCATCCTTCTTCTGAGGTTTTAAAGTTGTTATAGACCAGGAAATATTATGTGACTTTCATTTTTCTTCTTTTTGAATGAGAGGGTTTGCTGTGACTATATTTTCCTATCTCACAACTGTATGTCTGGTGTGTGGAGAGCAGATTAACTTCTTGGTAGGGGAGCATGTATTTTGCATGTGGGACAGATGAGGTTAATTGGGGGCAGAGGGTGGACTGTGGTGTATTAACTGCATTGATAGCCACCATTATTCACACCTGTTGCAATGTGACTTTGTAGTTCTTCCCATTAAAGAGTGGAGTTTACTGCCTCACATCTTGAATCCGGGATGGCATTGTTACTTGTTTTGGCCAACTGAATGTGGCAGAAGTGATGGTGTGCCATTTCCATCTATAGGCTAAAGAGGCCTTGTACACTTCTGTTCTCCCTCTTGGAACACAGCTATGCCATAAGAACATGCCTGGTCCAGCCTGCTGGAGGGAGAAAGATCATGTGTATGGGAGTCTGGTTATCCCAGCAAACTCCCAAATATGTGAGAGAGCCTCGCCAAGATCAGCAGAGCTTCCTACCTTACCTGCAGCTGACTGCAGACACATAGTATGTGTCTAACCAAGATGAGGAAGAAATGCCCAGCTGACTCACAGGCTCATGAGCAAAATTAAAGGGTTATTGATTTAAGCCATGATATTTGAAGTGGTTTGTTACACTGCAATAGGGAGGTAATACAGGTTCTAGTAAACAATTAATCTGGAAGAAAGTGACTTGGTATTTCTTTTCTGTGGTGACCATTAAGTTACCACTAAACTCAAAATAGGGCTTACAGAGATGGTATAACTTAGTCCATGAAAGGAGTTGATCTTTGCACTCAAACTTTAAATGGTTGTTTTGTCCTTGTTTTCATAAGAAACCCTGTAAAAAAAAAAATACTGATACCCAGCGGGTAGGGGGAAGGGGATAAAAAGAAGGGTAAGTACTGTGGTCTGAATGTTTGTATCTCCCAAAAACTCATGTTGAAACCTAATCTCTTGTGTGACGATAGGAGGTGGGGCCTTTGGGAGGTGATTAAGACATGAGGGAAGAGCCCTTATGAATGGGATTAATGCTCTTATAAAAGGAGCCCCATAGAACCACTTTGCCTCTTCCACTATGTGAGGACACAGCCAGAAGGTAACTTCAATGAACCAGAAAGTGGGCCTCACCATACACTGAATCTGTCTTGATCTTGGACTTCCCAGCCTCCAGAACTATGAGAATAAGTTTCTGTTTTTTATAAGCCACCCAGTATATGTTATTTTGTTGTAGCAGCCTGAACGGACAGAAACAGTAAGTAAATATGACTTGAACATAAAATTGCAATTGAACTTTGCTATCTTAATCTTCTGGCTTTTTGAGTTGGTGCTTATGATAAACAAACAATGCTGTGAATTATACAGGTATATACAAATAATCTCACTTGAAATTTCTAGTTAAATTTTAACATCTGACAATTTTGACATTAATGTGGCTACTTTTCTGATATTCTTTTTTTTTATTTCAGAATATTAGGGGGTACAACACTTTGGCTATATATATTGCCCATGCACTGCCCGTGTCAGAGCTACAATCATGGTCATCCCCAAACTGTGCTCCCCACATCCATTCAGTGAGAGTTTTTCCCATCCCCTCCACCCCCCACCCACCTGCCCACCCCCTGATGAATATTATTGCCCTGTGTGATGTAAGTGTTGATCAGTTAGTACCAATTGATGGTGAGTACCAGTGGTGCTTGTTTTTCCATTCTTGTGACACTTTGCTTTGAAGAATGGGCTCTAGCTCCAACCAGGATAATACCAGATGTGTTAATTCACCGTTCTTAATTGCCATTTGCAAAGATGAGCTGGTATAACAATGAGACAAATATCTTCATTTATCTAAAGGCCTTTAAGAAATTAGAGTTCAATATTAAAGCTGCCCATATGCAATTATTTTTTAAAAAAACACTAGTTTCCTTCAAGATAAATCAATAAAAGGAACTTATAGACAACTGTATGATATTCTTTTTCAGCTTTTTTTGCCCTTTTTATTCCCTGAAGGAGGATGTAGCTTCTTCTTTGCAGGTAACTGGGATCTGAGTGATAGTAATGGCGATTGTTTGAAGTTACATAATCTCTGACCACTTTCAAGAAACATAAGCTAATAGAGAAAAAAATGGAGGCTGCTAAATTGGGAATGAGGAGGACAACACTGTAATTTGAACACATGGTATGGTTTCATAACACATGGTGTGATATAATAAAGTCAATAGAAAGGGAGAAAAACTGGTAGCACAAAAACACAAATGAAAGACTGGATTATTAAACTCACATTAAACCAGGTAAAAAGAAACAATGACTTAACAGCAAAAACGTTAACTTGTGGTGTTTTTGAAAGAAAAAAATCCTTTTGATCCATCATGAAAGTGGATAGTAGCCCCCATGTTGCCCTGTTCTACACCAAGCACTCACGTGAAATAACTTCTACTCCTAGCAACCTGAGTTTGGTCTCTTAATTTTTCACTAAAGCAAAACTGGAGTCATTAGAGAGTAGTATACTTTAAATTGGCTTAGGACCTCTTATTCTTGTGAGGAAGCGAGGATACTTTCAAAGATGTCTGGAAGTCATGACATAGGAGTCAGCTTAAAATTGCTCCCACTGGTCTGTGAAAATTTGAACTTTAAAAAAGTGATCATGATCACCTGGAACCAGTGACCTATGAAAGGCCAAAAGTCCATGATGATGCTTAAGAGGACAACATGCAGTAAGCAAGAAATAAGTTTTATATATTATGTCATTAGATTGGGGCACAAGTACAAATCATTGTAGCTAGGTATCAACACCTACCAAGGGTGTTGCAGATAACTGGGCTCTCAGTGATAGTAATGGAGATTGTGGGCTGGACTGTGGGAAATGCACGTGTGATTGTGATCCCTCAGACAAACTATCAGGTCCACCTGAGTCTGGACACTATATCAGATCTGTGTGCTTCCTCAGCTACTGGGAACTTGGGGGCAGATATTGCATGGGCACTTGGGTATTACCTTATTTTTCAAGTTGCTTATGAAGACAGGGCTTTTTTGATGCTATGCTTGGTTCAAAATGGAGGCACATATATTGTGCAAGTCCTTTCTGAATAACAGCATGATACCCACATATAAAAAAGGTGGTGGTACAGCAGTCAGTTTAGATGTGTCAGGACCCCATCCTGTGTGGACATTTACAGCTGTACATCCCCAGGTGCCCAAAAGAACCTTTGTTGAGCTATGAAAAAACTCAGACTTTATACTACCCCTTAGGGAAAACAGAAAAAGTGTAGAGAACAAAATGAATGAAGGTAAAGGAAGGAACAGATACTGATGTATGAGGTAGTAAGGAGACCAGTCTGTCTAGAGTAGATAGATGAGCCTTGGGCAAGTAGAGAACAGAAATGATTATGTAGAGAGGGTCATGAGGGACTTGGATGTCACAGGTAGAAGTTTAGATTTAATTAGGAAGCCAGAATTGGAAGTTTCTGAGTGATATGAGAAAATGATATTTAAGGAGATTAATCTGGTAGCAGTAAACAGGCTGGACAGGAGTAGTGAGGACTGAGAGTTTGGTGGAAGGATCTAAAATTTAAATGATGGTAACTCAAGCAAGAGCAGTGAAACTGGCGAGGAAGGAACCAATACGAGACACATCTAAAAGCAGATGTTTCTTCTCTATTTTTTATTACAAAAGTATTACATACCCACTTTAAAAGTTGCAACAGTGCAACAGTATATATATATATATATACATACACATACACACACATATATAGATAGATCAGTGTAATCGCTATTAGAATAGAAGTGATATTTCAAACTTCTAAACCAGTATAGGAAAAAGGAGTACATAACACTTTGACACATATAATAAGAAGATAAAAAAAATAATGAAATAACAGAAAAAATTAATGAATCTTATCAAATTTTAATAAATGTGAAAGGTTTAATTGTGAATTTAAAAGGTACAGGAGATCAGATGGAGTATAAAGAAAATTTCGTCATGTGCTGTTTTGAAAAAGATACACCTAAAACAAAACAATAGAGAAAAGAGGAAAATATTGGCATGAATAAAAATATACCAGGCAAATACTAACAAAAATAAAGGAGAGGTAGCAAAGAAAAGTCAAGGCAAAAAATCATTAAATGGGTCAAAGAAGGTATCTCTGTTAACTAAAATATATTGTGAACTAATACAATCCAGTAAGACAGTTATACAACTTAATACACTGAAAAAGAATTTTAAATGTGCAAAGCAAAAAAGTTAGAAATAGGAGACTGTGACAAAACAGTGAACTGAGAGATTTTACATACTTTTATTAGAAAATTTAGATCAAGTAGGTATAAATAGAGTATTTTAATAACAATGAACAAATTTGAACTAATATGTAGAAACACGATATACTATATACCCCAACAAAAAGAAAATAGGTATTTGCTTCAATTGCCCATGGAATATTTATAAAATATTTATTGCATATAGAATACACAGAAAATATTCCAAAATGTATAACTCATGCAGAAAGCATTCCCTATCCATGAGACAGTGTAAGTAGTAACTAAGGGAATAAAGCATAGAAAAACAAAACATCAACTAAAACCTAATCAGGCTGAAGTATATACAGTTCTAAATAACTGTTGGATTAAAAAGGAAAACAAAACTTTAACTATAGACTAAATGACAAAAGAAAGACTATGAAAACACTGCATGTGAAAACTATGGGATACAATCAAAGACGTATTTGGAGGAAAATTTATAATTTCAATGCATTAAGTAGAAAATAAGATTGAAAGTAAACTAAGCATTCACCTAAAGAACTTAGAAAAAGATCAAACAGAACAAAAGAATGTAAAAAGTAGGAATTTACAAATGCAGAAAGTGATATTTGAAAACTACTTGGTATTTAAGAAATAGATGACAGAAAATAAAATACATAAACCTATGGAAAGTCCTATCAAAGAAAAGAATAAAAAAGGTATATAGCCACACATACGCAAATTAAGACACATTAGGAAATATTATGTGCAACTTGCAATCAATACATTCGAATATCCAGATGAAATGGATGAGTTTTGACAAAATGGACTCCAGAAGAGGTGGGAAACTTGGATAAACTAATAATAGAAGAAACTGAAAGAAGATTTTAATTTCTAGCCCCAAACAGGCACCAAGACAAAATGATTTTATGGGTGAGTGTTACCCACTGTTTAAGGAATAGCTTGTGTCTACATTACTTACATTATAGAAAAAGAAGAAAAACTCAAGTTCATTCACAAGGGTAGCATAATCCTGATATCAAATTAGGAAAAGGGCATCACACAAAAGAAAACAATAAATGAGAGTTTCCCAACAAGTGTGCCTTGGCACACTGGTATTCTGTGGATGGATTGTGTGTGTACCGTAATCTTTATCTACTAAGGCCTTGGGGCAGCCAGGCGGAACCCGAGAAGCCAGTTGCCTCTGCCCTGAGCAATCTTGTCTATTTATCCCAATGTGCCATGATATGAAAAAGGTAAGGGGGCACTTTTATAGGCACTTGTTAATATAGAGTTTTCTATCCTAAATAAAATAATGACATATGAAAACACCACCAAATCAGTTTTATTCCAGGAATGCAAGAAAAGCTCAACATTGGGTAATTAACTACATTAATGTATTAAAGAAAATAACCATATCATCATCTTGTTATCAGCTTGGCAGATGCCAGAAATGGCATCTTGATAACATTCTATATCCATTCCTGATAAAATTGTAAGTCAATCAGGAATAGAAGGGCATTTCCATAATTTGAAAAAGGGCATTGATCAGAAACAATGGCAATTATAATATTTTAGAGTGAAACAATGAGGCATTACTATTAGAGTCAAAAACAAGAGAAGTTTGCCTGCTCCTTATTAATCAACATCAATCTGCATTGTCCTGGAAGTCATAAAGTCCTTAACAATATGCTAAAAGAAAAACAATTAGACACAAACATTAGCAAAGAAAAGACAAATGTTCCATTGTTTACAAATAACACTATTGTGTACCTAGGAATTCAAGATAATCAACTGAAAATAAAAACCACTGTTAGAGCTAGGAACAGAGTTTAATATGATACCTAGATACAAGGTAAATATTAAAAATCAATAGGCTTTCTATATACTATTGACAATGAATTTTGAAAATGTATTATCATTCACATAAGAGCAATAAAAACTTTAAAATAACAAAGAATAAGCTTAACAATTGTTTAATATCTTAATGGGGACTAAAATAAGAGTAAATAAATTGAGACAGACACCATGTTCCCACACACAAAACTCACTGTCATAAAGATGGCGATTCTTGACATGTTCCTCAAAGGTCTGGGGCATTTCCAAGGTTTTTTTTTTTTTAATGGAAGTTGATGAGTTGATTCTAAAATTCATCTGGAAAAAGAAAAAAAAAACCCATAATGCTACAGTAATTAAAGCAGTGAGGTACTAGCTCAGAAATTGACAAATATTATCAATTGAACAGAAGAAAAACATAAGAAATATACCTACATAGTTCATGATAAAGGAATTCCAAATCAGTATGGAAATTCCAAATTTGGAATTCCAAATCAGTATGGAAATAATTCAATTAAATAAATACGTTGGAAAAACATATCTATCTCTTCTGAAAAAATACTTAGATTCCTACTTTCCACCACATACACACATACAAAAGTAGAACCAATTCAAGACAGATTAGAGCACTAAGCAATTAAGAATATACAAAATATTAGAAGAGCAGAGTGCAGTGCTGCATGCCTGTAGTCCTAGCTACTAGGGAGGCTGAGGCAGGAGGATTGCTTGAGCCCAGGAGTTTAGGACCAGCCTAGGCAACATAGCGAGACCCTGTCTCAAATAAAACAATATATAAAAAAAGCAGAAGAAAATATAGAATAGTTTTATAATCTTGGGGTGCAGAAGCCTACCTAAGCATGAGACAAAACAAAGAAACAATAAAACAAAGATTGAAATGTTTGTCTCTTCACACAATTAAATCTTTATGGCAAATAGCACCATAAATAAATGTAAAAGGCAAATGATGTGCATTTGCAGTATACACCAGATAAAAGGATACCAGCTTTAATATCCAGAGATCTCCTATAAATCAATAAGAAAAAAAGACAAGTGACACAACAAAAGACTAGGCAAAGAATATGAACAAGTAATTTCCACCAGAAGAAATACAAATAGCTAATAAACCTATGAAAAGATGCTTAACTTTACTAGTTATTAGGGAAAAATAATTTAAAGGAATAAGATTGGATTTTCCATCCAGAATATTGACCCATAATTAAAAAGAATAATAGTGTTCATCATGCCAGGAGGGCAATTTAGCCCAAACACGTTGATGTAGAAGTTATATTTTTAACATAGTAGCTTTAAAAATCCTTGTAATCATGTAAAATAGATTTTTTAAAAATGCTTTTTATACCATTATCTATAATAGCAACAAATTGCTAATAACCTAAAGATCTATCATGTGGAAAGAATTGAATAAATTTTATAGTACACCCTACTCTGGAATTCCCTGTAGCTGTTTTAAAAATAACTTTCTATTGAGCAGGAAAAAAGCAAGTTGTAGAATAATATGCATAGGATGATTTCGTTTTATAAAATACATAAAAACACATGTACATAAACTGAAAAAGTATTAGAAAGATACAAAATAAACAAATAATTATGGCTATCTCCGGGCAGTAGGATTAGGAGAGGGATATTTCCACGTTTTACTTTATACACCACTGCTTTTTTTTTTACATTTTACAATAAGTATGTATTACTTTTTTAACAAAAATGATACAAGCACACTCTATAACATTTGGATTTAAATATATATATATAAATATGTATATATGGAAACAGAAAAAAAGCAATTTGAAATGTCCCTACACAGAAGCAATTATTAACACGTCAACACTTTTCTTTTCAGTCCCTATTATGTATTTTAAACGCATTTTAGACCTTTATGTAATTTGGGGCTTGTTTTTGAATGAATATAATATTGCATTTTTCTATATCATTAAGAACACATTAACATAAAGTTTAAATTAATATTTTTTAATTTTGAAAATAATACATGTTCAAAATAGAAAATTTACACAAGAGCCAAAAGAGAATAAAAAGCCCATGTACTCCCACCACCCAGAGATGATTACTTAAAAATATAATGAAAGTCAAGTGCACAGAATTGGATTGATTAATAATCCTTAGATTGTACACAGTCTCATTAATTCATACATGCTCTTTTTCATTTTTATTCATTAACTTTTCTTTTATTTAATTTTAATAAAAATCATAAAATTATTAAGTAATCAAAATAGGATTTTAACTACATAATGACATCCATCACCCCAGCACTAGAATATTGACAATATCTTAAATTCATTTATATAATCTTCCCCTATTCTGACCCTCTTTCCTCAACCCTGATAACCATTATCCCGAATCTTTTGATTAATATTCCTTTTCTTTTTACAACCTCCAGTGTGTTTACTTGTAGTCATTTGACTCTGATTATATATTTGAACATAGTTGTAATCACACTTTGTATAATTTTGTTTTCTGATTTTTCACTTAACATTATAAAAATATAGTGCTTAGTTTTACTTGTTTTTGAATAATATAAAAAGGATATCCTATTATATGTAGTCTTTTGGGGCTTGATATCTTAATTTAACATTCTAGAAGTAAAATCTACTCATATTATTATGTGTAGTTGTAGAGTAGTCATATCACAGCTATATAATATTTCATTGTGTAAATATACCACGATTTATCCATTTTCCTTTTGGGACTTTTAATACCAGCATTTTAGTATATATCTTCTGGTTATTTTTTTGAGGACATTTATATAATTTCTCTTCTATAAAATATGAATATTATACATACTTTCATGTGACCTATTCCTCTCAATAATGATACCTTGTGAACATATTCCCATTTCAGTAAATATTCTTCTATGGTATAAATTGAAATGGCCACACAGTATTCCATCATATAGTTATAATATATTTTTTTAACCACTCCCAATTGTTCAACATCTGGGTTGCTTATAACTTTTTTTGCTGTGATAAGCATTATGATGTACCTGGCCTTTGGCTTAGCAACTCTCCTTTTAGAAATTTATCCTAAGTAATATCTGAACAAATCTGCACAGGGCCACCATGTAGGATAATACGGTTGGTGTTCTGCACAACTTACACACATATGTACTCCTCATAGGAGTTTTTATAATACAAAAAAAAAATAGAAGGAACTTAATGCCCACCAATAGGAGATGGAGTAAATAAATTATATATTAAAATTAAAATATAGATGCAATTACTGACATGGAAAGTGGCTCACAGTTTATTGTTAAATGAAAGAAATAGGTTAAATGGCAGTACGATTCCATTTTGTAGAAGAAAATAAACATATCTGTGAAAGAGTTTGGAATAACATACATCAAACACTTCACAGTGATTATCTCTGGGTACTGAGATTATTTGAGCACTTAATTTTTTCACTTTGCTTACTTATATTTTGAAGTTTTTTCAATGGTAAAACTTGATTACATATACAATACAATAGATGAATAAATAATGAATTTCATGCACAATTGTTTAACTATTTTTCCTGAACAGAAAATACCTTTATATTGTAAAAACTTTGGACAACTAAAAAGACTATGTAGAAGAAAACAAAATCACACATAATCCTATCCATCCAGTGATAATTAGTTTACAATTTCCAATGTGCTCACCTATAGTCATTTGACTCTGATTATATATTTAAAAACAGTTGTAATCACACTTTATATAATTTTGTATGCTGATTTTTATTTAACATTATAAGATAAACATACCATAAATATTTCAATAGAAGAATATTCCATCATAGGTACATAGCATGTTTACTTAATCATTCTCTTAATGTTAGACTCCTAGATTTTCCTGTTTTTTTGTATACCAAATAATGTATAACTATATGAGGAACATCTTTGTGTGTGAATTATCCACATTTTAGATAATTTCCTTGGATAGATTTCTTGAAGTAGAAAGTACTAAGTCAAGGAGTACATTTTTATATCTCTTGATATATAATGTCAAATACTACTTAATATATATTTTAAGGCAGAATGGAGTAATAGGGAAAAAAAAGAGGTCACACCTGGATCCCATGTCCATTGTTAGTACTCTGATTAGTAAAACTGATATAAAAACATCCATCTTATCTAAATCACGAGGTTATATTGTGATAACCAAATGAGAAAATAGATCCTTCAGGATAATTATAAATGTTACTTCCTCAGAAATGCTTTCCTTAACTTTCCAGACTCTCATAGCATCCTATACTTACTTTTCCTTCATGGCCTTATCACAATTGATAAATAATTGTTCAATTATTTGTACATCATCTGTTTCCCCCAGATGATTTTAAGCTCCATTAAAACATGCCTGGCACACAGTTCGTGCTCAATAAATATTTGTTGAATGAATGAATGAATGAATAAATGAGGTGATAGAACTTGGTAAATTGTAAATCATTAAACATTCAGAAGGTATTACTATTTTTATTAGTACTATTGTTATTGTTCCTTTTTATTACCATGTAAATGACTCTAAATCTTTAGAGATTCCTTGCCTAACTATAATTTCATTATGTGGGTTTCATGCTTTTCACTCCAGCCAGAGGCATGGGTAACAACATTGCCAGAAGTGGCTGGTGGGAGCTGAGACATGGAGAACCAAGTAGTTAGTTCTCCAGGTCAGCATGCTGGGATTTAAGGAGTTGTAGTTACCATTAGTCGGATACAAGGCAGTGGTGAGGAACCCAGGAGGTCATGGTATTTGAAGATGCAGGTAGATCCTGGAGGTCAGAAACAAACTAATGGTAAGTGGTCTAGATAGTAAGGTGCAAACTGGAGAATGGCCAGTGATAAGGGATTAAAATAGATAGGAGAGTTAAATTCCAGGCACCAGTACTGAAAGCGTGGAGCTATGAATACAATTCTAAAGCAAAGGGTACTTGAACTCAGTGCTCCCTTATATTTTTCCTGCCAAAACTGATATAGTATCAGGAAGTGTTTGTACCTGCTTCCATGTACATGAGCAAGGGAATGATATTAATAGTAGTTGATTGAAGAATAAAATCTGTGAGTACAAATAGGTTCTGATAGTGACAGGATAAAGTAAGATCATTTGTATATAAGATATTATAGTATTCTACACATAATATGGGAGCAATCAAGCCATGGATCCCATAAATCTCATCTTGATTTTCAACAGCAGATATTATAACATAGTGGTTAGGATCATGGACTCTGGATACAGGCTAGCTGGGTTTAAAACCCAGCTCTATTATTTAGTAGTTGTGCCCTTTAGAAAAGTTACTTCATTTGTGTGTGCCAGTTTCCTCATCTGTAAAACGGGGATAATGATAGTACCTACCTCAATGGGTTGTTGTGAAGATTAGGAGTTAATGCATGTAAGAATCTTAGAACAGTGCCTGGACGTAGCAAATGCTATGTTGTGTTATTATTATTATTATTATTATTAATTAGTCACATAAGACCAAACAAATAAAAATTAATATTATTAAAAAATGGACAAATACATTGTATGTTAACTTTATCTAATATAACAGTCTTAATCAGGAATTTTTCTCATTAAATAAAAATTTCACCTTGCACCTAAACAGTTGACTGTATAAAAATGATAAGCACTAGCAAAGTAGTAAAATTTATCCCACCAATCCCATCTGTTTATTCCGTAGAAGCTTTTTTATGAACACTATCTTAAAAAGTTGTAGAGATTAAATGTACACTTCCAAATAGCAAAAAACACAAACTGCAGTACAGTTGGTTCACAAGATCTGGTCTATAAGGAGGAATGCCCTATTAAATTTTTTTGAAGCAAATTCTACTAAGCAGCAGAAATGTTTTAGTTGGAAAATCTGTCTGTGGAAAGATCTGAACATGGGAAGGCTTGGACAGGGGAAGACTAGATTTGAAAAAGCCTAGACCTGTGGTTGGAAGACCTGGACTATAGAACATGTTAGAATACCTGGATAATGCAGACACCGGAAGACCTGAATGTTACATCGGCACACTGGAGACATTGGAAGACGTGGATATTGAGCCCGCTGATGGAAGACTAAGTAGTTGTCGGAAGACCTGAAGATGCTGGAAGACGTGAAGATGCTGGAAGATGCAGAGATGCTGGAAGACACAAAAATGCTGGAAGACGTGGAGATGCTGGAAGACGAGCAGATGCTGGAAGCCCTGGAGATGCTGGAAGACCTGGAGGTGTAGGAAGACATAGATTTTCTGGAAGACATGGCTGTGTTGGAAGACATGGATTTTCTGGAAGACGTGGCTTTGCTGGAAGACGTGGATTTTCTGGAAGACAAAGCTTTGTTGGAAGACGTACCTTTGTTGGAAGACATAGGTAGGCTGGAAGACATAAATTTGATGGAAGACATGGCTTTGTTGGAAGACGTGGGTTTGCTGGAAGACATGGATTTCCTGGAAGATGTGGATTTTCCGGAAGCCATGGATTTGATGGAAGACGTAGATTTTCTGGAAGATACAGATAGGCTGGAAGACCTGGAGATCATTGGAAGACGTAGATTTTCTGGAAGACATGGCTTTTTTGGAAGACATGGATTTTCAGGAAGACCCGAATTGTCCAGAAGACCTGGATTGTTTGGAAGACATGGATTTTCTGGAAGACTGGGAAGTTACTGGAAGACATGAGTTTTCTGGAAGACGTGGATCTTCAGGAAGACATATATTGGCTGGAAGACTTGGAGGTTATTGGAAGGCATGACTTTTCTGGAAGACGTGGCCTTATTGGAAGATCTGGATTTAGTGGAAGACACAGATTTTTCCTGGAAGACATGATTTGGTGGAAGACATAGATTGCCTGGAAGACCAAGATTTTTTTGGAAGACCTGGATTTGGTGGAAGACATAGATTTTTCTGGAAGACGTGGACTGACTGGAAGACCTGGATTTTTTTCTGGAAGACACTGACTGGAAGACCCGGATTTCTTTCTGGAAGACATTGATTGACTGGAAGACCAAGGTTTTTCTGGAAGAACTGGATTTATTGGAAGACTTGGATTTGGTGGAAGACATAGATTTTTCCAGAAGACATGGATTGGCTGGAAGATCTGGATTTGATGGAAGACAAAAATTTTCTGGAAGACATGGATTGTCCGGAAGACGTGGATCATCTGGAAGATGTGGATTTTCTGGAAGATCAGGATTGTCTGGAAGACCTTGAGGTTGTTGGAAGACTTGGAGTTTCTGGAAGACCTGGAGCTGTTGGAAGACCTTGATTCTGGCGCCATTGGAAACCCTGGACATTGGAAACATTGTAAGCACAGGACGTTGGAGACATTGGAAGCCTTGGATTTTGGAGACATTGGTCACTCAGGACATCAGAGACTTTGGAGGCCCTGAATATTGGGATATTGGATATTGGAAGCCATAGACACTGGAATCCCTAACACATTAGAGATATTGCAAGTCCTGTACCTTGGAACTCCTAAATACTGGCAGATATAGACAACAGAGGATAGAGACATTTAGAAATCCTAAAATCAGAAGCCCTGAATATTGGAAGACATTGTAAAACCTACATATTGACATATTTAGGTTAAAAGACATAGAATTTGGAAGAATTAAATTTTAATGAGGCTGGAGGTCAAGGATGCTAGAAGCCCTGGACATTAGGAGAACTGATATTAAAAGATTTGGATCTTAAGAGATCTAATCATTTAGACATTGGGGATATTGAAATACCTGAAGTTGGAAGACCTGTTCCTTAGGAGATATTGAAAGACTTGGGCATTGGAGGAACTGGCAATAAAAAAAATTGTAAAATCAGGATTTAGAAGACATTAAAATATGTGGGAATTGAATGATATAAGTGCTAGCAGATATTGGAAAAGCTAGACTTAAATACTATGAGATGCACAGACTCCAGAATGCCTGTACATAGGAGACATTGGAAGATTAGGACCATAGAAGACTTGGAGGTTAGAACTCTGGATCTTGAAAGCCAAGACTGAGACCTTGAAGATTGATTACTGGAGTTATTGGGAGACCTGAACTTTCAATGACCCTAATATTGGAGAGATTAGAAAACATGGGCATCAGAGATGCTGCAGGCCAGAGACTGGAAGACATGGATGTTATAATATTTGGAAGATCTGGCAATTAAAGATCTTGGAAACTGTGGGACTTATAAGACCTGAGTTAGAGACACCGAAGAATGGAAAGGCCTAATCTTAAAGATATTGGAAAGCCATGTTGAAAGGTATTGGCAATATTGAAAGATATGCATATCATGGCCTAGATGTCACATTAAAAGATTGCATGAGACTACTCTTATACTCTTTAAGACTATTACATCTCTTCTACTAAAAAGCAAAACACAGGGAAAGGATATCTTAGGAAGATGACAAAGAGGAGGCAGGGAAATTCTAGAAAAAGCAAGTAGTTTGAATGGGTTGGAACCTATCTTCATAGTCTCAATGAACTGGATTTCTGGGCCTTAATGGGTTGACAGGATAAGAATGGGAAAGTATCAAAGAATAACCAGTATGCAGGTTAGGGGAACTATGTGGCTCTAGATCAGGAGTCAGTAAACATTTTCTGTAAAGGGTCAGATAGTAAATATTTAAGGCTTGGCAGGCCCTATGGTCTCTGTTGTAACTACTCAACTCTGCCATTGTAGTGCAGCCACAGATAATAAGTAAATGAGTGAGGATAGCTGTATTGTAATAAAGCTCTATCTAAAAAAAAACACCAGTTGGGCTGGATTTGGCTCAAGGGATTTTTTGCCAACCCCTGCTCCAGATGCCAAAGCTAGGGTATGGTAAACTTAAGTACATTCCAGACTAGCATACACATATAGAGAGGAGATAGAGAATTTGAAGCTCAATAGTAAATAACGATACCATGTAATGTGATGATACTCGGGAGATGAGACTGGCAAGAACCTAAGAATGAAGTTTAGATCTCTAGGCAATTTTTTTTTGCAACTGTCCAAACAGGGAGCCTTGTATTCAGAGCCAAAATCAAATGGGTTGCATTTAGGACCCCAACTAAGGGACCTGGGGATCCGTGAGAATGTCCTAATTTAATAGGCTAGAGGCTTAAGAAGAAAATTAGAGAAGAAACCTACCCCTACAGATTAGGCATATATGGAGAGGAACAGGAAAGAGATTATAGCTTGATGGGCTCATCTCAGGAACCCTGGCTTTAGGTAATACAAGTAATTTCTGATCTTACCCACCAGAGCTTAAGTGACAAGCTTAAGGGATCAGAATTGAGCTATGGACCGAAGGCCTTTGGGTACGTAGATAAGGCTGAGGAAGACAGAGACTATCATAGATATTATATGAAAAAGAACACTGACGGACAAAACTGGTAAGGTACACTGGGACTGGACCATGATTTAAAGATCAAGTAGTGGAATAATATAGATAATGGGCAGCCATTGAAGGTTTTTGAACAAAGAATTATCAGCATCAGAACTATACACAAGGAAAGTTAGTCAATCAGCAGGGTGCTGAATAACGAAGACTACTAGATATGTATACTAGAACACCAAATACTCCAAATTAAAATATTTAAGGGGTTGGGATGTAAGGCTAATACAGTCACAGGTAAGTGGTACTGGGGGCTAGAATTAAGGCAGTGAGGAATTTTGTCACTCAACAGACACAGCATCAAAGTTATGATAAATACTCAGCATTCTTAATATTACTACTTTAAAATTCTTGAATGCCATCACAGAATACATGAAATACAAAGAAGTTCAGAAACCAGTTATGAGGAATTGTCCTTGCCTAGTAAAATTACTTAGACTTACACAATTTCACTTAAAGGAAGCTGAGCTAATTACTTGGTGGTCAAGCAAAGCAGGTCCTATATAGCTTTATCTTTACCCCCTATATCACAGTAACTTAATCATGTTTAAAGTGGAACCAAGTGGATGGATTATTTTCTAAAGAATAGGAACACATCCATGTCAAAAAAAGTCACTACCTCTAATCACTACGTAAATATCATGCAATGATAACCACGTAAATATAGCATAAAGAATCACTGCAGGTCAAGGAGTAACTTAGGGACAAGGAAATTATCGTTTCAAGTATCCCTCATCAGCAAACAAAAAAACATTAAAACTCATTTTTTTATTCCTTCTCTCACCTTAAAACCATCATGCATACCTTATTTTGAGGGAAATAAAATATCAAAATATTAAAATTTTGCAAAGATAGGAGTTAACGATCATATTCTAGTTATATAATGCTTATCCATGTTATAATAATAATAATAGCAACAATTTATTGAGCACTTACTATGTGCCAGGCACTGTACTAAGCATTTCATATAATCTCATAACAATCCTATAATGTAGATATTTTTGACCCCGTTTTACAGATTAGAAACTGAATTCTGGGATGGTTAGGAAACATGCCCACAGTCACACAGCTGGCAACTGGCAGGGGCAGGATTAGAATGCAGATCTGTCTGATCCCAAAGCCTAGGCTCCATGCTGATTCCTCACACCCCAATAACCCAAGAGTTATACTGCCAGGACTAAGCTCCACTCACCCAAAGAGAGGGAGTCCTCAGCCCAGAGCAGACAAGAAGTCAGTAGCAAAGTCCTGACTCTAAATCCCACGTTCTTCTCATTATGACATTCATCATACCATTGCGAAGTAGTTAAGAGCCAACTCTAGGTATTTGCAATGCTGGGTTAATTATAGCTTTGGCTTCATATAGCAATGCAAGAAAGATGAAGTGCAATGTCTCAAACACACCATATTCATATTTAATTTCTCAATATTTGTTATTCATGTTAATGAGATGTATTATTTATTCTTTCATCCATTTTCTATTTGATTTCATGGCTTCCAAAAACATATACACTCTGTTCACAGCACATCACATTTATTTCTGAATTCTTAAACAACCATAACACACTGACATCAAAGGCCATTAAAAAGCAATACTATGTAAAGTTCAGTGATCAATGAATTTCACATCACAAACATTGTTCACACAAGCTTTTAGACTATACACCCTGTCAAAACCCTTTATTAGCAATTCAGGTGGTGGCAGCTATGTAATCCAAATATGTGATTTAAAGTGCCTTCTCTGCATTTTGAACTTGGAAGATTTTAAACAAAAGGTTCCCTTTAAATGTAATCCCAGTTTTATAATATATTCTCCGTATTTCAGCACCCTGGGCTGCCTTTTCTCCCCACTTCCCTTTTTTGTTTTTTCCTTTTTGCCACAGTGGTTAAATATGTCTATAAAGAAGGAAATTTCCATGTGCTTCATAATATTGAGCTCAAGAGTTTACCCAAACCATTTGACAACAGAATGATTCTCTCCACTCAAACTGTGGATAAAATATACTAAAAGAAATTTTAGCTTTTCAATTTGGGGAACTATTCCTAAAGAAGAAAAAAAATACCCATTTACAGGGTGTTAATTTCTTATTTCTACCCGTTAGCCTATACCAAACTTTCATTCTCCTGTAAATTCTGCTGACTTGTTAAACTCAACCACATTAAAATGGTCTATCTCTTATCTCGTCAGTGATACTTCGTAGATTATTTTAACTGGATATTGCCTTAAATAAGAATCAGATTCATCCTAATATTTTATTTCAAATGATCTGGGCCTTACACAAATATTTCGACCTATCAAGCTAAAGTTGAAGCATTCCTATGACAATTAAAATAATCTAATAGTCAATTTCTCACTTTACTATTTTACATTAAGAGCTCCTAGTTGATGCAATTCGATTTAAAATTTGATTTCTCTAATTCCAGTCAAATTAAGAGAAAAAAATTGCCAAGGTAGTAATCTCAATGAATGGTAAAATTATCGGGAAAGCACATTCATTAAAGACATATGGAACCACTGATAATACTGGTAAAAGATCACTGACTTAAAAATATTTACCTCTAGACATCATTAAGAATAAGCAAATTATCCATGGAAACTTAAAGCATTGACCATACAGAGTTCTCTGCTTGGTTTATGGAAACAATAGATACAAAATATTAAAGCATTTTACACATAATATCTGTGCACTGTTATCCCCAAACCCTATAACCCAGAGGAAAAAAACAACAATTATCACAGAAAAAGAAACTCTCAGGTGGTACTCTCTCTCTCTCTTTTCTTTCAGGAAATTGACGCTGTTTGCCTTTTTTCTATGGCATCTCTGCCCGACTTTCTTTTCTGGGAGGAACTAAAACGTGGTCAAATTTGAACCATAAGCACAATTTTTTAAATAACAAGAACACAATTCAATACTACTACTACTTACCTTGGTCTCATGAAAGGGCTTAGATATTCTCACTATCAACCCATGAGGTTGATGCACCTTTCTCTCAAGGTGACAATGTCAGAGATAGAAGGACCTTAGCGACCAAGTGGTCCTACCCTCTCAGTTGACAGATAAGGAAAGAGGAGAGTGACTTGATTAAGGCCATCCATTGAACTAGTGGCAGAGCAAACACTTTGAATCAAAGTTTCCTAGTTCCTGGGCCTACTACCATTTATATTATATTCTATCATAATTTTTTTAGCCTTAGAGCAGCAGTTTGCAACCATGGCTATATAAAGAATCACTTGAGGACCTTTCGAAACATACGTATCCCTATGCCTGATTCATCAGGTCTGCAGGCGGTTCCCAGAAATCTTTATTTATCAAAGCTCCCCCTCATGACTCTGATGTATAGTCAGTGTTAAGAACTACTGTGGCTTAGAGAGAGAGCATAAACTCGCCTGCACCGTGGTGAGTCACTAGATCCATAGCACCCTACAATGGGTTTTCAACCCATTTCAATCTTCCTCATTTGAGTTCGTTGAAAAACATCTGTCACCTAAGCAGTAACCATGCAAGCAAGCCCTTTTAACCTTTTTATTTTTTTCCCTTTTCCCTGATAACTTCAAAATCAGATACACCAAATTTCAACTCAAGTGGGCTTTTTTCCTGCTTCCTACAAGACCAAATTCAATTTAATCTCTGGTGTCATTTTTTGGCACTGTTGTTTAAAGGCAGAATTTTTTCTCATTACTGTAGATAAATTTCATCATTCCAGGTTGTCTTTATACTTTTTCAAGCTATTTAAGGTCTTTTTTTGGCAAGTACATGCCAATGAATTATCTTTCTTCTCTTCTCTATTCAGGTTTTTTACACATCATTATCAGATGTAATTATGGTGCCAGCACTGTGACCGTGGCACAAATAGCAGTTAAGACAGAAGCAACAGCAATGTTATTCAAATTTCTTGTCTCTCTATGCCCCAGAATAACTGTCCAACTGAGTTCAAAGTGTACATCAAGTGGGAATGTGTACAAGTAGCCAAAAGAACAGGTGGGTTCATCATATATCTTTGCCAAGAATTCTTAGAACAAGATATCAGCTTCATATCTCTGGCTTGGTGATTTTTTTTCCCTCTGTTAAATCTGCCTGGAAAATTCCAAACATCCAAAATTAAAACAACTACGACAACAATAACTTTTATAACACAAATGAGTCAAATAAAGTAAACATATGGAATTATGGAGGGAATAAAAAAAACAATCTGGGAATGAAGTCTTCACCACCTTCAGGGAACAGCAAGTATCAATATCCCTTTTCTGGAGGATATTCAACTGTTCAAATCACTGGGAAGGCCAAATATGAGAACAGAGATGTTGAAAAAATAAATTAAAAAAAAAAGAACACCGAGGAGCTATGGAAATGAACTCTAGCAGCTCTTCCTCCTCGATTAGGTACCAAAGGAAATTCAGGAATTCATCATAAATGCAGTGCCTTTCAGGACCAGCCAATAGCTAACATATACAATTGCTGCAAAACAAATTAACTATTAATTTATACCAAACTAGTCCTTTCTCGTGAGATAGCAAGTTAGGCTTAATCATAAGTCAAATAAATTTTAGGATAAAGAATGCAAAACCAAATTATCCAACCCAATAGATTAGCCTTCTCCCTAGGCCCTGTAGTTGAGTTCCTGAAACCCTCATAGTATCTGTCTTGGAGGAATTTAAGACCTTTTAGGAAAAAATGGGGCAGGGAAGGAAGTATTGTGAAAGCCCAGACAATTGGTTTGTTTACTGAAATAAAATAATAAAGTGAATCTCAATGGTATTTTATAAACTTTCCATTAGCAATAGCGGATGTCAGGCAATTAATTTCTCTTTCTCTCTGACCTCAAGATGACGGTGATCATGCACCAGTGAAAATGCTTAATCATGACAGTAGTGACAAGGAAAGAATAGAGAAAATTGCATTTTGTCTGCAGAGAAGTCATCTCAGCCTTCTGCTCCATTTGCATCCCCCAGCACATGGATCACCACATCAGAGCTGTCAGAGTCTGAATCTCAAGGTCCAACTATCTGTGTGTGGTCCTTCTGCTTCCTGTTTGTGGAATGGGTTTGAATGACATGGCTCGATGGTCCAGCCTCTTCTTCCCTGTCAAGCAAGCAGAGAGAAAGGATTTATTTGCTTTGCTTGAAGGTTTCTTATTACTGCTTTAAAGGGTTGTGAGTAATCATTTAAACCTTACCTGAAGGTCAAGGTACAGTCCACTGAAGGATGTCTTTCTTCTGAATCATCACGACAATTTGATATGTGGAGTGGATGCGTCAACATTCTTTGAGTTCTGGATATTAACTTATCCTGGCCTCTTTCATTAACTTTTGATGTGATCACATCTCTGAAATATTTTTCAACTATCTTCTGACGATGAGAGTCTAACAGTTCAGCAATGTCACTTAACTCAATGTCTTCAAACCCTTCACCACCCAAATATTTTGCAGATGTTACATTTTAAATTTCTTCTACCACTGGAAGGAAACCTTCAGAATCAGTTACAACCCCATTCTCAAGTTTCTGCCAGGATTCGCGAAGGGTTGATTCTTTTATTTCTCCCACTGATTCTTCTACTATTGTTAAAGCATTACAAATGGAGAAGTTTCGCCAAGCTACTTTCACAGTAAGTTCTGATGTCTTTTTGATAAGATCTGCAAGGTGGTAAAAATGTACACTGAGTATAGAGGACCTTATGAATGTTGTTAGCACTCCCAGATGCATGGGTTGAAGAAGTGGAGTTGTATTGTGGGGAATGGAGATAACTCGAACACAAGGAGCAGCATTTACTATTGTGCTTTGTCAGTGGGAGTAGTATCCAGAATCAGCAACACTTTGAATTTAAGATTTTTTTTTTGTTTAAATATCATTTAAACTCAGGAACAAAACACTTCAAAATCCAGTCCAAAATGAGTTTCTCAGTGATCCAGATTTTATGGTTTCCCTTCAGGTAAACAGAAAAATGTTCCTGGCATTCTCTAAGAGGGCAAGAATTTTGGAATCTGTGAAGCAACATGGGTTTAGTCAGAAAGTCACCAGAAGCACTGAAATAAAGCAGAATTTCTGGGCTTGAAGCTTCTGGTTCTTTTCTCATCCTTTGCAATAGATGTATAAGTAGGCATTCTCTTCCAGAACAAGATTGTTTCATCAGTATTGAAGACCTGATCAGGCAAATAGCCATTTTCCTCAGTTTCTTCAGATATGCAGGATACTCTGCAGCAGCTGCATGATCTGCTTCCTCTGCCAGCCACTTCTTTTTACTACAGGACATAGCATTTCTTAAACCTATCCAACCACCTGTTACTTCCTATGAATGTTATAACTCATCATCCAGATTGAAATTTAAACTTGTATTTTTGTGATGCTTGCTGATAGATTATACATATGGAAAGAGGCCTATACAGCCTTCTGTGTTTTAGAAGTCACAAATGTAAATCTCTTCATTTTCCCTATTTTGGCATTTCGAGTTATATATAATTTTCTCAATGATTCTAGTGTCCCCCTTGATGCACTGGCCCTAATAGCTTTCTCATTTTTCTTTATTGTATGAATTATCGATTCACTAACACCAAAACATGCCCTACAGAGGTCTTGCTTTCACCATTATCAAGCATTTCAAGAACTCTCATTTTGTTTACTATCAAAATCACCTTCCTTCCCTTCTTCATTCTTCTTGCATTTCTATTATCCATCTTCTTGTTTTTTGCTTGGAGGCCATGCCTACCCTAACTCATGCAAATTTACAATGATTCAAAGTTTTATATCACTGAGCGGTACACAATATTAATTTGTAATACTTAAGAACCAAATGAGAAAATTCACAGGACAAATTTTAAAAAAGGCTAAACAGTTTTTGAATGACAACACATGTGTGTGATCAATCGCTGCAGAGGGAACAACATCAGGCAGAAGAACAAGGGTAGAAGCAAGTAACCCAAATGTTGGTCTTGTCGCATGAGATAGTCAGCAAGACAACATGATGGTGACTTGAACTTGCATATTGTTCCAAAGCTCTCAAAGATGAAGAGTAGGTAAACTGAAATTTTGTATGAGAATGACTTGCAGTTGCGAAGTGATCACGGAACTCAGGAGTCAAGGTCAGGCTCCCAGGGTGAGGTGAGAAGCACAAACACCATCTGTGAGAAAGTAGACACAAAAATAGGAAATGAAGTCAGGAACAGAGGCAGTCTGAGTGAGTAGCTTATGAGCTAGTGAGGAGAATGGAAATTTGGAAAAACAAAAATACATGCCAAATTGCTTTTACACAGGTTGTGGCAGTCTGTATGCTAAAAGCAGATGAGAATGCTTTTCCTTTGTGTACTCACCAACATGAAACATTATCAACCTTTGTGATTTGTGCCAATTAGAAGATGAATAACAAGGTATCTCATTTTTATTTTAATTTTCATTTAATCATCTTTCCATATGGTAAGCTGTTTCTATTTCTTTATCTTTAAATGTCTGTTCATATCCTTTCCCCACTTTATCATTTTTTTCCTATGGATTTGTAGGTACTGTTGGTATTTTACAGAACTCTTATTTTTAATCCTCTCTATGTTGCAAATATTTCCTCCAAGCTTGTCATTTACTTTTTAATTTCATTTCTTTTGTCTTTTGCCATAGAGCTATTTCAAATATTTATGTAGTCAAATGTTTCATGCCTTGCTTTCAAAAGCCTTCTCTCCACTAAGATGATAAAAATATGGTCACTTATTCTCTTTTAGTATTTTTATAGTTCTTTGGTAGAATTCCAAGACATTGAGGAAAGGATGGACTACTCAAAAAATGGTGCTGGAATATAAATCTGACTATCTACCCACAAGTGTCTGCAGGTCTCTCTCAACGGTACCTCTCCTGTGTACTAGAGCCAGAGGGGTTCTGTTAGCATCATAGCCTATAAGGTGACCAAGTTGAGGGCTCAAGCTGATCCTAGCTGATTCCCCAATTTCTCAGGGGGTTAGTGTAGCTTGGGGGGGAAGTGTTTCCAAATAAATAATTACTATACATTTTGCTAGCTTAAACTTTGTTCTGCCACCAATCCATACTCCTGACTCATATCAACTGAGTAACAATACCAAGTTCTCAGCTCTTTGATCTGATAATGGTTTCACTAATAGTTAATAAATAAATAGTCACTCATAGTTTTGGGAGAACTGGGGAAATCTGAACATGAGTTGGCTTGGCTACATTTTAGACACTATTACATATGTATTAGTGGCTTTTCAGGTTAAATGCAGGATGAAGAGTTGCAACTAAAGAACTGATCATGGGAGGGATATCATTTTAAATGAAATATTTTCCTCATATTGAGTAAGTAGATTAAATATTAAGGTATTATGAAGCCTGAATCCCAATATCAATTTAAAGGGAAGAGACTCATTTTCCAAGTCTTCCCTTTCTCCACCAAATTCTAACAAAAAATTTATAGGAATTTTACCAAAAATCAGATTATTTGAACATGGAGACAGTTCGACTTCATAATACTAACAACTGTTTTCTATGCCATACAACAGATGGGGATTTATGAAAGGAAATAAGAAGCAAACTGTTGAGAGCATAAAAACTGGTAATTCTGGGTAGGGAGAATGACTGCTATATATTGAACTAAGTCCCAAATTTCAAATGAGGAAATATACCTCTACCCATAAGATTCACTTTGGGCCAGAGTTTCATCCGCTATATTCTCTGTTCTTGCTAAGGATGTCACTTTTGTAAGATGATGGAGCTAAGTTACTGTGAAGACTAAGGCCTCTGAAACAAACTTCCTATGTTACCTTTCTGTTCTGCAAGCTGTACAGAGACTTGAAGTTGTTAGGATACTAATAAATACTGGTGTAATCGAGCACACATCTTTTCAAGATATTTTTCCAAAGTATGTTTATTTACAGGACTGAGAGTGTAATGTCATCCTTCTGATCCTTGTGAGTCCAAGAATACCTGGCATCCTCTTTAAGGAAAAATAAAGCCTGACTAGATGATCTCCCTAGTCAAGAGTTGGAGGTCTACTGCTCAAGTGCCCAAAAGGGCAGGAGGATTTCAGGATGATTTTTTCTCTCAGCATTTCAACCAAGAAGAATAAGGGATTTTTTTTAAAGTGCCGCATCCAGTGAGGATTTCTATGGGCAAACAGGACTGAGTTAATTGCAGCTTCTGTTATGAAAGGACATTTGGTCTTAAGGGGCTTGCTTTTAATCAAGCTACTCGTAGTGATCATTTTTCTCTTTCAAAAATTTTAAACTCCCACACACATTCAAGTGGTGAGCTCAAAAATTATAGACCATCATGAATCATTTAACATTTAAAGTATAATACCCAGAATGGTAACCAATGGTGAGGTTTCCATGAGGAATCTCATTTTTTTCCAAAATTTGTACACTAGCCACAATACATTTACTAATGTGGTAAACAAAGATGCCATTCAACTGATTTTTGAGTAGCCTTTCTAAAACAGAAGTCTAACATCCTAACAGAGGTCTAACAGAAGTGAAACATCCAGTAATTCCTCCACTTTAACACACTTCCTTGAGTCCCCATGGCTTATTAAGTAAAGTCCAACCTCTCCCTATATAATGGTTCCTGCTCACTTTCCCAGACTCATCTTTCACTAACCCTTCCCTTCCTCCTCTCTAATCTACATGTCACCCAGTGAAGGGGCTAGTTCAATCATCCAAATTTTCTTAACTTTCAACATTAAGTTCAAGCACCACCTCTTCCAGGAAGTTTTCCCTGCTCCCTCCTGCAGGCTCCCAAGCTCTGATGGAAGCTCTCAGAGCTTGCCTCCCATGCTTACTCTGATTATAGCACTTATGACATTTCACTGTAGTGTCATCTGTTTCCTTGTGTTTTAATCAATTAGGAACACCTTGACAGTATCTGGATCAGAATAGTTCCTTATTATATGCCATAAATGCCTACAGTACAGAAAATAAGAACTGAAGGCAACACTCTCAAAAGGGGCAGCTTTGAATTGGACGTTGAAGAATGGGTAGGATTTCTAGCATGTAGAGAAGAGGGCAATCAGGTGGGAAGTGAGAGAGGAGGGCAAAGACAGAGGCAGGAAAACGCTGGGTAAGTATGGGGAGTAGATTAGAAATGAGAAAGGGTGGCGGAAGTGGGTAGTAAAAATAAAACTGGAAAAGTAGGTTGAGGAAAATCATGGAGGGCTTCAGAAGCCAGACTCCTCTGGTGAGGTGGAGTTATGTTTAACTGTCTTGATATTATAATAATAAAAGGGCTTATGTTTGCAATAAATAAGAAATGCACATGTTTAGGATAAATCAGACCTATTTTTCTTTGTTACTAGGTTTTGGCACACACAATGTATGGGACATTGTACTCCTTCGTGGTGAGGAGAAAAAAAGTAATATCATTAGATGCTATGGAAATCAAATGGGAATATGGAATTACCACTTGCAAACAGAAGACACAGAATCTAAGACTGATATGGAATTCATCTGAAAAACACAACAGGACTAGTCTAGAAAAATGTAAAAGCTGATAAACAACATAGCTTAAGGAGCAATTGGGGTCAACAAGGCCCTACATGATCTGGCCCCAGATTATTACCATAGTCTCCTGACTGACTTTGCTATAACCAAGTCTACCCTCACAGCCACCAGCTTGTTATTCCCAAAACAGTACCTTTGCTATGTTGCTCTTGCTCAAAAAGCCTTCAGTGGCTCCCCAATACCTACAGGATACCTTCCAAACTCCTTGGACTTATCGTCAGTGACCTTCTCCTAATTCTTGCCTTCCTGCATTAGTTGGCACTACACTGCATCTTCCCCAAAAAAGATTCTCTAGGAAGATTGGTTTACTCACTGGCCCTTGACCAAAATCACATTTGCACATTGGTTCACACTGTTCTGTCCAGCTGGAATACCCCTTCCCTGCTCTCTACCTATGAATCCCACCATCTCACTCAAGTCCCATTTGTTCCATCATATCACTATCAAGAAGACATGAAGCCCTAGAGGCAATGACTAGGTTCTATGCTAATATACAAAAACACATAATATTTGGGGAGATATATATATATATATATATATATATATATATATATATATATATTTATATATTCCCCAAAGCTCCCCAAAGACAGAAATTTTAATCCATATGAATCACAAAATGTCAGCTCTAAAGGGGGCCTGAGAGATCATGACCGACTAAATCAATTTACAGCAACTGATTCATTCAGAGGCCCAGACAGAGGAAGCAGCAGTGATCTTTAACAGCTGCTAAGATTACTCCTGCACCTCTACTATATAAATACAGAATGAATGTAGTAACACCAACCCTTTTGTTACAGTCAAATCACCTTAACATTTCATTTCCTCCCTCGTCCTGAGGTCTTCTGTCTACACTTGAATGAAGCACCATCAAAGAAGAAAGGGGTTAAAGTCAAGGGAATGGAAGAACTAACATTTTTTGATGTTGAGCACTCACTATGAGGCAGACCCTTTATAACATGACCATATTTTGTCCTCACAATAGCCTTGTATTTGCAAAAGCAGAAGCTCAAAGATGACATGTGGCATGTCCAAGGTCACACAGCTAGCATCCAAACTCCAGACTCAGGGGTAGACAGAAGACCTCAGGACCAGGGAGGAAATGAAATGTTAAGGTGATTTGACTGTAACAAAAGGGTTGGTGTTAACACATCCATTCTGTACTTACATGATAGAGGTGCAGTAGTAATCTTAGACGCTGTTAAAGATCACTGCTGCTTCCTCTGTCTGGGCTTCTGAATGAATCAGTAGCTATAAGTTGATTAGATCGGTCATGATCTCTCGGGCCCCCTTTAGATCTGAAATTTTGTAATACCCGTATATTTTCCATTGAACAAAGCTGCTTTCTCTTAAAATGTCTGCTGATTACCTACCATTCACATTGTGGTGCATGTGACGATTCTATCATGGAGCTGTGCTATGGTTTGAGTGTTTGCCCCTCCAAAATTCACGTTGAAAATTAATTGCCACAGTTACAGTATTAAGAGGTGGGATCTGCCATAGGATGATGCAGCAAAAAGGCCGTCACCAAATTTTGGCCCCTTGATCTTGTACTTCTCAGGCTCCATGATCACATGAGCCAATTTTCCTAATAAATCCCCTTTCATCCATCTACCTATCCATGCTATTGGTTCTGTCTCTCTGTAGAACCCTGACTAATTGCAAGCTGGTTTATAGCTTGTCTAAAAACTTCAGGGCAAAGGTATCTTCAAAACATTCTACTCTGGGTAAGAGACAAAACTACTTTATGAAATTATTCAATAACCCTCTTACTTAGCCAATGTTTAAAAGACACGGGTTACTAAATGTGGATAGAAATACTTATTTAAAATTAAATGAACAATATTATATGCCAGTGAACCTAGGCAGCTCTAGATCTAAAAGATAAGCAAAGGGGAAATGATATGTAATGTTCAAATTTGAAATATAACTAGCAATAATAATAGGAAGAAAAAGTAAATAACACTTATAAGGTGATTTATTCTAGGCCAGGCATTGTTCCAGGTGCTTTACATATATTAACTTATTTAACATTTAATACTATCCTATGTGGTAGGTATTACTGTTACTATCCTCATTTTATAGATGAGGAAACTGAGGCTCAGAGAGGTTATGTAATCTGTCCAAGGTCACACATTTATTAAATAGCAAAGCCTGGCATTTAAACCTATCCAATCTTGCTTCAGACTCCACACTCTTAACCATTGTAATGTACTTAAAACTAATGAATGACCTTAAGATCTTTTCTTGCAATTCTTAACTGCTACAAAATCATCCTAACACAAGAAACTTCTGGTTAAATTAAAAAGGCCTCCACTGATTTAGGATTTATGATTAAGATTTACGATACCTGTAGAATAACAATGAGCAGAAACCATATTAAAATAAAACACCCAGAATAGCTCATAGGTTCCAATATGAAGTGTGTCTTTAAGCTTCTCCAATTTGAATTGCCCTTTTGCTTCATATATTCCTATCAAAACTGTAAGTAGTAAATTAGTATTGATCCAACTGCTCCATTAAATTTCCACAAATATTAGCTAAACACAGTGAAATATTTCAATCCTAATCCTACTCAGAATCACACATACTCTTTGTTATTTTATTTACAGTATTTTATTATAAATCTTTTACATTTTTACTTCTTAAATTCCTACTGCACATAAGACCATATTTTCCTGGATTTTATGTCTGTGCAGAAAACTGAATGGTAAATTGTAAGATCACGTGACTATTCACATGCCAGTTTTCATTCTTCCAAATGAATAATATAAATTCACAGATTAATTTTCTTTATTTGAAAATTTAAATATCATCCCTGTGGGCAAAAGTCTTATTTATGTCTTTAAAAATTTAGGGATGTAATGCTGATATTTATTAACACATTGCTTTTTTTTTCTTGCTATTTTAGTCTCATATAACAAAGACAGTTACGAAACATTTTCACTTTCCTTCTATGGTTCAATGGGTCATTAACCAAATAAACATCCATCAGTTTTTAATAATAACCTATTTTTCACATTAAAATTTCATGGAAAATCGTTCATACTTCTTACTGTGTAGAAACTTTTAAAAAATAACTCTCAAAATTCTCCACCAAAAAAGTGAAAATAGTCTATGTAGCAACAGTGCCCTCTGCTGGCTAAAGCTGTGGAACAGCTAAACCGAGCCGCTAAGAAACGCAAAAGCTGAGGTGATCTGCAGTGTACCCCGCCTGACAATGCCCACAATGACTGCTCTCCCCACCTTCTTCCCCTTCCAGGTTAAGCAGAATTTGACAATACCTCCTGAAGGGAAGCAAACTCTTTTTAGCAGGCCAGGGGTCGGGCAAGTGTTCCGACAAATTCCCTTTTCTTCCTTTTGGGGAGCTGGCCACACCCAAAACCTCTAAAGATTTTTTTTTTTAAAGAAAAGGCATATATTTGAACAATAGTTTTCTGATCTCCTTCATTTACTCTTCCTTTTTACCTCGTTTTTCACCGGCCTGTGTAAGACAAAAGGAAGCATTTAAAAATACAACCAGGCCAACTCCTACTCCTGGGCTACACGGCGCCACTTTTCACCTCCCTTAACCAGAATGACAGCAAAAAATACAAGATTAGCGTGAAATGGTTCCAGGGGATAATGAGAATGTAAAGCCCCTCTTAGCACCCAGCACAGCATCTGGTCGCCTGCTGGGAGAAGTGAATGAGGTATGTTAGGGGGTGTGATTCTCATTAAAGGTGCTTTTATCATTGCACCTTTAATTCAGACTGAACTGCAATACCACCAAATACTTACGGCGGGCTAGAGAGGAGCAAGGAGTCCCCAAGCGCAGAGGCACCCCTCTTTCAGCAAAATAATCTCAAAAGTCGTTCCCTGCTATTTGTGGTTTCTTTACAGATTGTATATTCAATCCAATTAGTGAATAGGTTCTGAAACCCTAATTCATGGGCTGCACCTTCCCCTTGCTCCTTGATTCCGTGGGGTCTTGGCGTTTCCAACGCAGAGCTTTGGAACCTGGGGCCGTTGCACAAGCTCCCACCGTCAGCCTCCTCCAGACTCCACATTGTCTCCCTGGTCTTGGCGAGCAAAGTACAGGGCTGCGCTCCTTGAGGCTCAAGGTGGTGAAGCAGCAGTCCCTGCTCCCTTCCGCACAGCCAGAAAAGCACATACACAACGCAAAGCCAAACCCGTTGCAACGGAAGGCCAAATGATACGGACTACAGAGGTCCAGGACTTGGCACGAGAGAGAGGAGGGAATCGCTTCAGAGTTGATGGGCAGGGCCAGGGATTAGGGTGAGGCAAGTGAGGCTAAATCGTGCAAGTGCTGGGGCAGATCTGTCTTTATTTAACATTTTCATATCTTGTTCCTCCCGGAATTTTTTGCATTAACTTTGAATTTTAAAGAGATTGCCTGAAAACCTTTATCTTGATTAGTGTTTTAGTGCCCCTTAAATTTTGTGCTCGAGGCGAGCGCCTTACTCGTTTTGCCCCTGTTCCGAGCCCGGGGATTTGAGTGAGGGCGAAGTGACCGACGCGATTTTGCAGCTCGAAAAGAGGTAGCAGGCAGCCCGGAGGAGGACGCCGGGAGCCGCGGCATGGGCCGCCTGAGGCTGGGGGAACAAGGAGGCCGCAGAGGCGGGCTCCGGCTGGCTGGCTGGGAGCCAACGACGCTCCGCTCCGGGAATTTGTGGCAGCCCCCAGGGAAACCAGCCGGGTTAAAGCGGAATACCGGAAGGATGTCGGCTTACCGGGTCTGGCTGTTCCGCGCCCGCCATCTCCTCTCCTCTCCTTAACCGCCAAGGCACGATCTGCTCCGCTCTGGGGGGGCTGCGTCTCGTCTTTGCAGTGCGCCGCCTCTGACGCAGTGCCCTTCAGTGCCGTGTTTATCAACCGGCTGCTCTTCGCAGAGATCAGCGCCCCCGACAGCCTCTCCAGCGGCCGCCCGCCCGCCTGCCCGCGGCTTGCCTCCCTCTGGGCTGGGCGGGCTTGCCCCGCTCCCTGCCATCCCCGGCGAGGATGGGAGGCCAGTGTGCTGTCGCTGACGACCCGGTCGCAGGACTTTTCTTCAGTTACACCACTCACCGCCCCCCTCAACCCCGCCTCACTCAGTCCCCGCAGAGAGATTAACCACCTCCATGCCACGGTGATAAGACATCCCCCCAAGGGTCTGTTTGTTATTCGAGAACAGTAAGTGTCGCTGATGGGGCTAGATCACAAGGGCGGCAAATCTTAAAAGTGGGAAGGAAAATCAGATTTGGGTAGGATTTAGCAATCGATGTCGTCACCAAGCAAATTAACCATGGGTCAACATTTAGTACCAGTAGTGAATCCTAACAGGTACACACACAAAGAAACCCCGCTAAAGCAGGCCCTACTAATTGCTGCCTGAGCACGCTTAAAACTTCCATTACGCGATGTGAGAAAGCTTTTAGAGAAAGGTAGGGTTTCTTGTGAGAAATGGCCTGAAGCAAGCTCAGCCCCATAAAACACCAGCCTGGGAGCAGTGGATTTGCTGTTCCCACTCAACTGCTTTATAAGATCTCAAACTTCTCTGAAGCCCTTTGCAATGTAAAAGGGCAAGTGCCTATCCACAGGTTAATTTGAATTTCTTACAAGGAATTTTGAAAGCCTTTTCCAACTGAGACTGGCAGCTCAGAATGTGCTCCTCTGGGAAGTGGATGTGAAACACAAGCTGTTCAAGCCACACAGTTATTTTAATGTGTTAAAGTACACTGAAAGCAACCAAGGCAGCGAAGGTGCATGTATCTCCCAAATCTCTGAAGACACATTTTGCTTTAGGAGTCCTATCTTCAGATCTTTGGCTATTTTTAAGGCCTTAATAAATGAGGATCGGGCAAAGTCTATAAGTACAAGAACACATGTCAGATTTAGCAAATCAAAATTCAGGTCGCTGACTTAAAACTGAATCTCAGATAAACATAGAATATACATTTTTAATATAAATATGTCCTATGCAATATTTGGGATACACTTATACTAAAAAGTTGTTGTTCAACTGAAATTCAAATTTAGCTGGGTGTTCTGTTTTTTCTGACAACTCTAAGAACAATGCAATGACAATTTGAATTCTTTTTTCTATAGTCTTCAACAACACAATAGTAGAGATAGGCAAAAATATCACATGGATTTTTAGTAATTTATACATGCAAAAAATACTAACTACATTGAAATATTTATTATGAAAATTGTAAATATGTGTATATATTAATGAAGAGATTGACAATCTGATAGCTAAAACTCATAATCCAGGGATCCACTACTGCCTGTGGACCATTTTTTAATGGTCTTTGAACTAAAAATGCTCCAAAAAAATCAAAAGAAGAATATTTTGTGACAAGTGAAAGTTATATGAATTTCAAAATTCAGCGCCCATAAATAAGTTTATTGTAACCTAGCCATGCCCACTCATTTTCATATTGTCTCATGCTGTTTTCAGGCTACAGTGGCAAAGTTGAATGGTTTTGACACAGACCACATAACTTGCAAAGCCACAAAAATTTGCTGTTATAGAAGCAGTTTGTCAATCCATAATATAGATGAAGCCGTTACCTGTAAAGTGGTATTACAAATAATCGTTAAGTCCGTTAACTAACTGGAACTGATTGGGCTAAACATTTTCCTTATTTGCAGAAATTATTCGTTTAGCTGTCCTTTCTCTCACAGTCAAAAGAAAAACACCAGGTTTTTATAGATACAAAAGTTTGGTAAATTGCAAACCAATGGCATTTGAATGACACTCGTTTTAACAATACAGGCTGTCTGCTTTTCATGAATTCTAATCCACCCTTTGTCCATTACTACACTGCCTCACAAACCAGAATATTGCTGTGGTTTTCAGATCCCTAATGCGGGTCCTTATTTTACCAAGTGGCTCGCCTGCCATCTAGTGGGGAAAGATAAGAGTGCATTATTTATTTATTTATTCATTTAGACAAAGCTAGCTATAAGCCATAGGACCTTGGACAGTGATGATAATAATAGCAATTCTTTACATTTGAATAGTACTTTGCAATTTACGAAACATTTCCAAAAGCATAATATTTTAATTATTCCTTCCTCCCCACAATGCTGTGATGTAAGCAGGTCTTCTTTGCCATATTTTTTCAAATGAAGAAACTGAGTCTGAACGTTGGCTTGCTCAAGGTCATACAGGTAGTGCCACGCTCTGTTCACTGAACCTAAGCTCCCCGAACTTGGGTTCTCGATTTTCTGCTTTTCTAGTTCTATTCTGTGAATGATTTTGAAAGTCTCTATTTGCCACAAGTAAGTTTATTCTAGGAAACTTGCATGGAAAGTCTTTTAATCATGAGCCTTCCAAAACATCCCTTCTCAAGAAAAAAATTCTAAGGAGGCAAACACATTTTTTTCTAGGTAAAGGTTTAATTAATGTTTATCAAAGACAGGATGTTAGTTTAGATCCATTTTCTGATGGAAGGTGTATTAATCGGGCTTAAATCTTAGAGGGCTGTGTGATTACTGGCAGAACACCTGCCACAAGCTACTCTAAATCCTTTTTTGATTAAGATACATAATTTTTCCATTCCAGTATGAGTCCCAACTATTAGGCCTACAAAACAATGTTTGCATAGAGCTTTTAGAGTGTAAGCCACAGAAGTCTCAAGAAGAGGTCCATTTTAATTGCTTGATGTCTCAGAAATTTCCAGGGGCTTCTTGTGAATCTGCAAAGGGAACTTTGAGCTCACTGTGCTAAAGCCCATTTGAGAAGGGGGATTTGTGGGCATTTCCAGTACTTAATACGGTGCCTCTGTCTTGTAACAGCAGCCTGTGGGTTTAGTGATGACCAAGAACCAGATTAAATGAACCAAAGGTTAGGCCAACCCATAAGCAAGAATCATGTTTACGATGACATCCATCTGCTGAATCTGCAGTTTGGCACACAATGACAATGTACCAAATCGTGGGCCAGCTGCTAAATGCAGCCATACTTGAGTGTGCCCAAAAATGCAAAGAGGGTCAATGCAAAAAACAAAAACAAAAACAAAAAACTAGTTTCCAGAGCCTTGCAGATCATTGTTCCCAGGCTGTGCCTGTTTCTTGTAAACAAGCCCCCTATGGGAACACTTAGTATTACTTGCAGATAGCTACACTTTCATATTAAAATGTCAACTTGAGGTACAGATGTGAAAACTAAAGCACCTGGGACATGGGAACAAAATGTTTTTATTGCTAGGCTTTATACACAGCCTTAAGTTTAACTACAAGTGAACCCTGCTGTTTGCAAGCTCTCCTGATGATGCAATCTGTATCATAGACGGAGGAGTTCTCTGAAACTCTCCAGCTTGGACATGACCAAGCTGGAGAGTTTGGTTATCGGTTGCTCCCATTGTCTTGGCTGCCAACATTCTGACTAGGCCATTTCTAGCTGTTGAGGCCAGGCTACCTATGTATGTGGCTACTATGTATTTCAACTCAGGTGTACTCCAACAATTGTGCAAAGAGGATAGTATTGATCATTTGTTCCTGAGGTTCATTCCTGGTTTTCTCAGGCGTGTCAGGTCATCCCAAGTATGTCCTACAAGTTTACAGCACAAGAATTTCCTAAAGTTGCTATTCATTATGTCACAGCTATTACTGCTACTACTACTACTACTACTAATGACAACACCTGACACTTATATAGTATTCCCCCTTGTTAAGCACTGTTCTAATAAGACCAAACTAAACTAAAGTGATCCTCATTGATTGTACTGTGGGGTGTGGTATTATTGTCACCCTCATCTGACACAAAGGCTAAGAGACTCACTCAAGTTCACACAGCAAGTGAGTGGTGGGGCAACATTTTAACCCACATAGTCTGATTCTGGTGTCCTCACTTTTAATTACTATTGCCTCAACCCCAAAGCACAGTCAGAAGAAGAAAAGACACACACCCCACACATACAAACACACTGCCTACTCAATAAAATCTAATGACCCATGTTGGCGTTCAGTACCTACTGTGATCTGGTGCTATCTTATATTTTCCTCAGCCTGTTTCCACTCTAGCCACTTCAGAAGACTCACCAGTAATAGGCCATGCCTCTATTCATGCTCTTCCTTCTGTTTTACGCCTCCCTCACTGCTTTCCCTGTTGAACTTCTATTCATCCTTTAAGGCCCACCTCCAATTTGACCTTTTTGGTAAATCCTTACCTGAGACCCCAGCTGGAAGTAAACATAATCACCCCTGAACCTCCCTCAGAGCCCTTTGTCTAAATTTTTTTAGGGCACTTAGAATCTTTTACTGGTTTTGGAATTACTTATGTGCATAGCAGTCACATTCACTAGACTATAAACTCACTAAAGAAAATCCAGTTCAACGATGACTCTGCTTCAACCATGACTACTTCTTTTGGTTTCCCCAAAGATAGTAACCCCCAGGCCCCCACAGCACTTTGTTCTTACCTCAACTGTCTACACCACTTAACCTTATCCCAAGATGCTGTTACTGGTCTGGGTGTCTACCTTCCCCTAGAAGGTAAACTCTTTGAGAGCAGACAGTGTTTTGTGTCTTGCTCCTGTGCTTGTTGAATGAATGAATGAGTAAGTGGAGCCTTTCCTGAATTCCCCCAACTAGACGTGATCACTCCTTTCTTTCTCTGAATTCCAACAGCAATTTGTTCTTCCTTGTGACACTTTTTTTAAAATCTTGTTTTAGAGTTATCTATAGACAGGCATTAGCTCCCTTGTTAGACTAGAAGCACCTTAAGGTTAGAGTTATGCCTTAGGTTATCTCCATGGCCCCATCACCTAGCAAAGCCCCTGATCCAGTAAATGAGCTCAATAAATATTCCCGGAATGGAATTATTCATCACAATGACCACAGTCCCCTAATTATGGGCTCATAGGTGTTCCCAAAGAATACATAAAAGAAGGTTGGTGGGAGTCAGTCATCCTGGCTGAAAGGAATTGTATGTGATAGAAGGACTGTGAGCTACCAGGCCTGTCCCTCACACCTATACAGACAAGCAGCCATCATGTATCACTGTCAAGTAGTGAAATTAGAGGTAATTCATTATTCTTTGCTTTGCCACTATAGAAATCAGGAGAACAAACATCAACGTTTTCCAAGAGAATAGAACAAAGGAATAAAACTTGTTTACAAGCCAAAAAAAAAAAAACCTATAAAAAGAAAACATTACTTTCACACAATACATTATTGTATACAATAGCTGCAAATATTCTAGAAAAATAAACTATGCATTCATTTGCCAGTGCAACTGTATCCTAATTCTAGTATTTCTTTCACATCAAAACATTTAATAATTAAAAATAAAATAATAATATTAAAATAATTAAAGATAATTGTTTAATTATCTTAGCACCTGGTAAGATAAGAAAAGTCATAGATTAAAATGCTTATATTATAATGCAATGGTAAAAAGGTTTTACAAGATCATAAAAAATTATTTGGGTCCACAAGTTAATAGTGGGTGATTCCTATGCCATCAATTGATAAATTAAATTAAAGAAATAAAATTTCTCAGAATGAAGTGATCTTCAAAACTGGGCTCTTTATAGAATAACACAACTCTTAAGATTTATGGGAAGAAAGGAAAAGGACATTTCCGAGAATCTACTATGTATCAAGTACTGTCCTAGATGCTTTGACCCACATTATCTAATTTATCCCTCTACAAAATCATGCAAAGTGAGGTTGCACAGCTAATAAGCATCTGAACTGGAACTTGAGCCTACCTTTTCTGTATCCTCCTCTTTCTTCTGCCCCTCTTATTAAGAATTCATTGCAAGTATAGCCCTTACTGGAATTCCTCATCAGTGCTGCTTAACAGCATTTCAGATGCTGTCTGGGCCAGTTAATTGAATTTCAGAGACGCATTCAATACATCTAAATCCAAGTGGTCAGTATTTCTGCCATTCAGCTACCTCATTGTCAATGTTAACATATCAGTCACTTTGGATAGTTTAAACCTGTTACGTTATGCAGATTAGTCTTTTTAAATTTTTTTCATCTCCCCAGGCACACAGTTTTAGTAGCCTGATAACAGAAAGCCAATCATGGCAATCCAAATGGGCTGGGTTCCAATGGGTCAATAACTCACTTGGTGGCCTGCTGCCAAGAGGCCAATCACCATCAGAAAATATGGAGCCAATTCTTCTCTCGTCTGCCACTGATTAAGTGGCCCTGTCGTTGTATTGTCAGAAACATTTTCCTTGGCAGTGGTGACAAGACAGTCTCTTCCAAGCAATCATAGGCGTGAGAGTGAGTGTGCCACCAGCCTGCAGACCGGGAGTCACTGCAAACATTTATAGACATTTTCAGACTGGGGAAAAGTTTGTGAAAATACATAAAATATTTAAGTGATAGAGCATTCGCAATCAGTTTTAAAAACACTAAACACTTGTCAAAATGGCACTTTCAAATTCTTTTAGAATTAAATGAAAACTATGGAACAAGAATTAGGAAAGTAATTATCCATAAAAAATGTTTTTAAGATTTGTAATTACAGTTAATTGCTATAAAACACCATGTTGATTTGAAAAGGTGTTAACTGAATTGAAAACAAAGTAATGACATTGTGAATGTGTATTTCCTTATGTTTGCCAGGCGCATGATTTTGTGAGCCAGCTCCCCACGGCACCTTCTGGGCCAGCGGTACATCCCGCCTCCCTTACTCTTCCTGCTCTTGTTTTTCTCTCTCACTTTGTCCTCACACATGTGAGAGGCCCTATTACTCTTTGTTCCCTTCCCCCATTCCATAGAGCTCCTATGACGAAGATGCCAAAAAAAAATAATTCATAAGATTAAAAAATAATAAAATGAAGCTGTGGAGGTGATTTGGCTTTATAATTGGGATTCCACTGAATTATGCCAGGGTGGAATCTCTCTACACTTGACCTAAATTCAAAGCATGTCACTTTTATTCACTGTAGCCACAATTACCTCTAAATACAAGAGGTTTCTGATTTCATGCTCTCCAAAGTTTCATTCAAATGTGATTTAGGTTCTGACTATAGTATGACGATGGACTTTCAGAAAATCTGTCTTGAATAACAAAGGGTGATGTTATCTTTTCAAACTTCACCTTACATGAAAAATAATCTAAATCCATGGCTCCCTGTAATGTCTCTTTGTTCAGTTAATATCACTATACTCTTATAGCTGCTCTTAAAAAGAAAAAGCTGGGCCCGAGTTACCCATGTGTTCAATCTGGTGGTCAGGGAGAGGTTATATCAACAGTTGAGAGAATTCTACTCTTTTCTTCAAGCACTTAAATGTACGTGTTTCAATAATATATAATTACCAAGCTAAGACATGCTAGTCCATTTTAATGGATCCTAATTTAGTAAAATTTACTTATATTCGACTATAACTTACCTGTATTTATCATTTTTCGCATTTGAGGACAATTTGATCCCCTAAAATATCTCTATCTCTGCAACATATAATGTGTACTGTGGCCAGTGTGAGACTCAAAGGCAACTGGGAGAATGTGCTTTCACTAACTTTCCATCTATTTCCACCATCTATTTTATGAAAATGCCAGGGGAATGGAGATAAGCTGAGTGTAAATATTTGATAGAGAAAGTAATTAGGCTTTGACAATTAGCTCCCAGACCAAACCCTGGTACTTTCAGACTGATTCAAAGAGAGGATCAGTCTATAAGCATGTTTCGGTCATTCACAACAATATTAATATTCATGAACAATATTAATATTCATAAACTTTCACAACAATATTAATATTCATGAATTCATTCATCTATTCATTCCACAAATCTTTCCTCAGTTGCTAATCAGGGGAAATTACAGTGCAAGGTGTGGGAAATATGTAGAGTAACTGGCAAAATCCTCACAACAAGAATATGCAGTAAGTAGTTTTATGATTCCTATTTTACACGTGAGGCTTAGAGAAGTTATATGCCCAAGGCCACACAGCTAGGAAATGGCAGAGCCATTCCAAAATAACTCAGACAGCATAGACACCTTTAACTTAATCTTTAACTCAGAGAAGTGGTATTTGATCAAAAATCTTAGGCAGTGGATTTTTTAAAGCCTCAGGGCACCGTGAACACATAGGATTATTTACTGGAAATTTTATTAACTCTCCACTGCCTAGACAAGATATTACCAACACTGAAGGCGGCACCAAAGTTAGACATTCACGATCACAGTAACTCAGCACCTCTTTTTCAAGCACCTATAAAGTCGGGAAGTTCGGTGACTTACCAGCATCCCCAGATACAATTCAGTAGAGCCTGGTTTAAAAGTCTAGGGTTTTTAGTTACTTTGAAAGTCTGTTCCAAGTTCATTACCAGGACTCCAATTTTAGTTGTCCACAGAGGTTGGGCAGGTACCTACAGCTGTAAGAACCAAGAGGACTATCAGGAGAGGGAAGAGGCAGCTTCCCTTCTTACGTGAGGCCCATGCTAGGGCCAACCACAAGGAACTGTAGATATAGTGAGCACGTGGGGATGTCAGACTCAGAGAGGGTGGCTCCCGAAATTTGAGGGTGAGGCTAAAAAACAGCCTATGCTATGAGGAATCAACGTGAAATTGACGGTTGCTTGCTCCATTTTAGAGGTCAGTCCAATTCCAATCAAACCACATTGTCTACATTCCCTTTTTTAGCTCTCTTAGGAGTTAAAAAAAAAAACACTTTAAAAAAAAAAGAAATGAAACGACAAAAATTTAGTGGAAGAAATTCTCTTAACCAAGGAGTTGGTCACATTCCTTGAGCCCCATTTTCCCCTCTGAAAACAGAGCGAGCAATGCCAACTATCTCCCTGGGAGGCCAGATGGAATGCAGTAAGCTGATTTTCAGAAACTCAAATAAGAAGCAGTAGCTAAGACAGAATTAATTCAAGTTTCTGTTTCTTCTCTGTTTGCTTGATTTTTAAGAACTTGCTCTCGAGACTGGTTAAAAGTCAGGGGTAAGCCTGTTTCAGAGTTGCATTTCCCCTTTATCCACCAGTTGTCCAACTTGGGCTTACGTGTGTTTCTGGCATTCATGTAACAGAGTCTTATTTCTTTATGATTATACAACCCATGGCCTTGTGGAGGAAATTCAGAGCATAGAAGAATGGTCACTATGAGTCGGCTGAATTAGAATTATAAGGGAGAGGGGATCAGTATTTTTTAAAAGATGCCAGTGTGATTCCAGTGTGCATCCAAGGCTAAGTGCCACTAGTTTGGATGGTTTCAACTTTGGGAGGTTTCTGAGTAACTGAAACTGAGGTTACATGGAGCAGGAGTAACCCTCCAGAACAGGATTGTCCAATAAAAATGTCACAGAAACCATGGATGTAATTTTAAATTTTCTAGATAGCACATAAAAAAAGGAAAGTAACAGGTAAATTAATTTTTATAACATATTTTATATAACCGAACACATTCAAAATATTATCATTTCCACATGTAATCTATATAAAAAATAATGGAATAGTTTAATATATTCATACTAAATCTTTGAAATGTAGTGCTTATTTTACTCTGTAGTGGACAGCATAGTTCTAGAAGCTAAGGCAGTCTTCTACCCTGGGAGTATATTCAAAGGAATAGCCCCTAAAAGCATATCGCTTCTACCTCCCTATTGGTTATCACTCCAAAATGACACTATATACAGCAATAAAGGCAAAGATGTTTCACAGAGTCACAGACATTCAGAGCTGGAAGGGCCCATAGATATTTGGTCCTACTTCTTTATCTATTAATAACGTGATCAAGGCCCAAGGGTAGAAGGCTTGTCCCAGATTAAACTGACAATTAGGAGCAGCACAAAGACTCTGGAATCTTAGGCTGTTCTCACTATCCTGAAAGGAGACTGGTAGTTGAAAAGGTGGCATCTGTCCTAATTTTCCCTTTTCTTGATTAGCAAAGAAGTGTTTTCTCTAATGCTGAATAAAACAAAGAAACTGATCTTCCTCTAATGTATATAACAAAGAAAATTATGTCACCAGCAACTCAAACTTATTTAGTCAAATTTATTGGAAACTTTTCATTTTATGTTAAAAAATTAAAATAACTAACTCTCACTTTGTTGTTGCTGTTTTTAGTGTAACAGGCTTTGGATAGCTTATTTGATGCCTCCTCAGCCATCAGTTTCAGCACACAAAGAATAAGGTGGTTAAAGGGACAAATTAACTCAGGAGATTCCTAGTTGAATGGAGTGATTGATTTCTGGAACAATCCACACATCTGGTAGGAGCAATCAGACGCCTCATTAACAGACCTATGTTAAACAAAAGGGTATTTGGGGTGTTACAGGCCTCTGGTTGGTTACACAACCTCTTTCATCTCTCATCTTTTTTTTTTGGGAAATAAGAATCAGTAAAGATCACTTAAATACTAATAGCCACCTGCCTGATATTCAGGAGCATGTGGTATCCAAAAGTCTTTTAAAGAAGAAAAAAAACACTTAGTAACTGTCAACATGTGCTTCCCTAACATGCAATTTTGTGTACTACAGAGAGCTGAGGGTCAATATGTTTGGGTCTTTCTTCGTTTCTTTAATTATCCTCCTCAGTGGTTTGTGTTGGCGTTAACCTGGAGACAGTTCTGCCCCACTCAATGTTGGCTTGTCTATGGCTTTTCATTGCTACATCATATAACTGTGCAAATAGCCAAAGTAAGGATACATACCAACACATACATGCTGATTCTATCCTTTATGCATTCAATCACTGACTGTACACTCCTATACAGGCAGCTGTGCTAGGCCCTCCATGGAACACAAAAATAAGGGAGATACAACTTCTACCCTTAAGATGCTTAGGTTCATGTAGAAGGGAACGTAAAAATAGCTGAAACAAATAACAACATCTTAAGTGCACAAGGACATGCATTATGCAATATTGTGGAAGATGTCACATCTTTTTACAGATGTATATCTGTATAATTTATTATTAGATCATTTTGACTAGATGTGCGTGAGAAAGGGACACACAGATAAGAGGGGAAGTGACAGGCAGTTTTAACAAACTCTGACACTTCAAATCAGGGCTAAGGATGAAAGCTACAGTCTTATAAGCTTCTGCAGCAAGAGCTTTTCCCCCATTTATTCTGCTTTAATTGCACAATGGTGAGAAAATTCCTTTTTACCTCGAATAGTAATGCATTTTGCTTGTTCAACTTCATATTACCCAATATGAGTTGGGTGTGAATTTTTACAAAAAAAAGTGAAAGACAGCCTTCCTAACTAATGACACATTTACAAGATCTTCAGATATTTGCACAGAGAAAGCAAGCAAGAAAATCTTTATTATGGGGCTTGCACAGAGCTCATTTAATCTGGCAGTATTGACACACCATATTGACCATATTGTGAAGATACAAGCAAATGATCATGCCTGGCAGTTGGACCACTAGACACAGTGAAGGAGTGCTGATGTTAGGGACAGAGAGGCCCTACCGCACAAGTAAGTCTAGGGGCTTCATTCCCTCCACCTCCTCCTTTTGACTTTGAAGTTGATAAAATTTTGAGATGTTCCTACTGACTATGCAGACCCGGAGATAGCAAAGACCACTGAAGACTTTGTTTTTTGCTTGTGGTGGAAGCGCAGATAGGGATGCATTTGAGATGAACCTTGACGGATGGGATGAGTTTTGAACAAGTGAACTGAGGAGGAGGAGCATTGTACGCAACGGCAGTGGCATGTGAACAGAGAGTGTGAGAAAGTGCCAAAGGACTGGGAAGAGCCAGAGCAAGGGGAGCCTACACATCCAGAACAGGAACTCTGGCAAGCCAACTAGAGAGAGAGGCTGAGCCTAAGTTCTCTTTGGGGATAACTACTATGCCCTGTCCGTGAAATAATCATCACCAAGGGATGCGGAAAGGGGGATGAGAGGATGCTATGGCAAAGGTGAGGAGTAACTGCAAACATCTCTCTTCCTTTTGGCCAAGTTCCTCTCCCAAATCGGTTTCAACTCCCCTTTATCTTTTGTAAGCCCCCATGTAATAAGGAGGGCTGCAGGGTAGATGTGTAGAGGGCTTTCTGAGTTCCTGCAGAGAAGGAATAATGGGGCTTTGCAAACAAGGCTCTTTAAAAGTCCTTAATCCCAAGAAGTTTAATAATATTCACGAACACAAGTTTAAATGGAAAACTTGAAAAGGCAAAAATGTCAGCTACGTTAATAAAGCACTAGTGGACTGTAATAAGGTTTTGATTTAATCTATTTAGGAAGTTCTTAATACCCTGAATCAAATACAAAGCTAATCTTCTTGTTTCCTCTGAAATTCCACCTCTGCAAATTGTTCATCCAGCCATGGAAAGACATCGAAGCCTCTTCAGAATTTATTCTGCCCACTGCCAAACCAGTTTAGGTTTTCAGGTCTTATTTTATATCACGTGTGTCTCATTTTGGACTCACAGTGATTATTTCCCAGATTAAATAATCCTCTGTCAATAGTAATGGGTTTTTTTAATTAATTTTTTATAATTGACTAAAAATGATATATAATTATGGTGTACAAGATGTTTGGAAATATGTATACATTACAAAAAGACTAAGTGAAGCTAATTAACATATGTATTACCTCATATACTCATCATTCTTTGTGGTAAGAATACTTAAAATCTGCTTTCTCAGCAATTTTCAAACATACAATACATTGTTATTAACTACGGTCATGGTGTACAATAGATCCCCAGAACTTATTCCTCCTGCCTACCTTAAATTTTGTACCCTTTGACCAACTTCTCCCCATCTCCCCTCTTCCTTTCCCCCAGCTTCTGGCAACCACCATTCCGCTCTCTGCTTCTAGGAGTTCAACTTTTTTAGATTCCACATATGAATGAGATCATGCTGTATTTGTCTTTCTGTGCCTGGCTTATTTCACTTAATGTAACATCCTCCAGGTTCATCAATGTTGTCCCACATGACAAGATTTCTTTCTCTTATAAGGGTGAACAGTATTCCATTGTGTATATATACCACATTGTCTTTATCCATGCATCCATTGATGGACACTTAGGACATGTTTTTAAAGCTGCAAAACTTAAAATACTTTCCAAGTAGTTACCCACAGATGTTACTTCTCTTCCTTCTTCCATCACCCTCTTTCCTCCTCCCCTACTTCTTATAATTTGTAGGGACTCTGAGTCTTCTCCCCTGGGCACAAGCTGGATATTGTGTGCCTCCCATTTTAGTGTCTGTGCAATTTACTGAACCTCAAATTGCTCCTCTATTCTGGCTTCTCAAGTCTTTCTTGGGTGAGTTAATATCAAAGTCATTGCATTGGCACCTGTGTGCTTCAGAATCAACCCATTTTGCTTTGCAGGCTGCAATGCCTCTGCCTCTGTTGTTAAGTATTTTAAAAATTATAATAAGTATGTTTTTTCCCATCTCCCTATTATCCAGGATGATTATAGAATGTTTTGGAAAATTCTTGATGTCAAAAAAATGTTATATTCCTTTAACTGTGGATACTCAGAACGTAACATCTGGACAACTGTCTCACATTTGAAATGTTATAGGGCTGTCATCTAAAAGCTATTTTAGAATTGGGCAAATCACCTTTTTATACTTAGAAAAAGTGACCAATTGTAATTCAGCTGAATTACCCTTATCTTTATAAAGTATATTAAAAGGTGTCTGCAAATTTTATCCAAGAAACAGAATTGTACACTGAAATCTATAGTCTTAATAATTTCAGTGGAGCAATAAATGCCATTCATATTACATGAATATCGTTTTCCACATCTGGAAAGTTAATTATGCTTATCATTACAATTAACAATAATAATATTTCACAGTTGTAGATCACATTAAATTTTATAATGTGTGTTCATACATATTTTCTCATTTGTCCTCACCATACCCCTGTGAGGTAAGCAGAGCAAACATTGCTGTTCTTCCCATTTTACAAATGAGAAAACTGGCAATCAGATAAAGATCACTCACCTAGTGAATAGTGGAGCTAGATGTTGAATCTGTTTTCAGACTTCCTGTTCGATGTATGTGCTGCCGGCAGACAGCAATGGTATAAATGGTACTTATCTGGTACTCAATAATAAGATGTTTCATTGTCTGAATAAAATGAATAGAAATTATGTTGGAGAGCTGACACTTAACTGATTAGGTTGAGGGAAGAGAAGGAAGTTGAATATAAAGAGGAAGAGCTCTGTATCACTCTCAGATCAAGTGTTGCCCTGCTGCCATTAAAATGAAACTGAATGAAATACTTTTGCTGACTTATGGTTCCACTTTCTCTAAACAAAAAGCATATTTTCCTGAATATTTATATTAAATTTTAGGCTCATGGCTTCAATAAAATTTCATTAAAACAAAAATGAGATGGAAGTTAATACTTCTTCTATCCCAGTTTGTTTATCTGTAAAGGAGCAGGAAGTACCCCTTTAATTGCATAAGGCATCATCATCCATAGTATACTCTGTGCCCTACAAAGTGTTAGACAAAGAGGAAAGCTGAGTTCGGGGCAGAGATGGGATGTGGCCAAACAGGCCAGGGCATCCAGGGCACAGCCACAGGAATTTTGCTGCCCATGGCCAATTCTGGCCTCTTCAAAAAAAAGAAGGAAACTCTTAGTGAAGGCATTTGGGCACAGCCATCCTGTCCCACTGCCGGCTGAGAGAGAACAAAGATCAAAGCCAGTATACCTGGCTTCACATGCTCACGATGACTGTGCTGTTCTGCATGAAAAACCAGGCCAGGACTCAATACATACTAATGGAATTCTTTATTCATCAGTCCATAGATTTCCAAATTTTGAAAAAATATAAATGCCAGCTCATCTTATCCTATACCTAAATAAAGTTTTTATTGCATTAATTATCGTTCCTACTAAGAAAACTCCTATGGGTCTATTGTGGAAACTTTTGAAAATGCGGGAAAATATATATTTATCTTTCCTTTTTAAGATGAATTCAGTTGCACTTTAAAAGCTTACATGCCTGGTCCTTCAGAACAACAAAGATAGGGCACAGGGAAGGAACCACATTTGAAACTGGCTTTGGAGTGGGACAGATGTGTGCAGGATCAAATGCAGTTGCAAGGTCGATGCTGTAAGAACTTCATTCCCAAGAAGGGAGGTAGACAGAGCAGTAAATGTAGTAAATGTCAAGGGTGGAGTGGGGGGAGGCAGAATACCTAATCATGAATATGGGACAATGCAACCAAAGTCCTCACCAGGTGCCTGCAGCAATCACATGGCTCTTTTTCCAGAACATTCTTAATAACAAATAGTCTGCTCTATTGTGTCTACAAATACATTGGTAGCTGTCACTCCTCTTGTCATTTTCAGTTTAACCCTTTCATGGACTGTTAATTACACAATGCTAAGTGAGTGATCATTGCAATGTGTGCTGATTATATAAATCTATCAGAAATGTGAATACTCTTAAAATGTAATTTCACACTGGATCCTGCTCTCATTCAGCTATATGAAGCATGAATCTGTCAAATCACATCTTCTTTGCATTCTACTGAGGATTATTATTTAGTTAATTAGACATAGAATATATCACACTTTTTAGCCCAGGTAGTGAAAAACTTACTAGTTAAAATCTAGAGGAATAGGAAAAGGGGAGGTGTTGGTCATAGGGTACAAAGTTTTGGTTAGACAGGAGGAATAAGCTTTAGTGATCTATTGCACAGAATGGCGGCTGAAAAAAATAATAATGTATTGTATATTTCAAAATTGCTAAAAGAGTAGATTTTACATCTTTTCGCCACAAGAAATGATTAAGTATGTGAGGTGATGGATTTGTTAATTAGCTTGACTTAATCATTTGATGATGTAATTACATATCAAAACATCACATTGTACCACATAAATGTATACAATTACTGTTTGTCAATCAAATTTTTTTAATCTAGAGAAAGAAAAAAATCAAATGCTGTATTTTTAAGTGACCGAGTTCTCCTTTCCTCTATTAGAAGGCAGTGCCATTCATTCCTGACACTGTGGGGGGCATGAAGAGAGAAAAGGAGTTTCAAGCTCACTCCTGATTCATTGTGAGCAATGTATATGATTAATACAATCCTCGATCCTATTTAAGGTTCACTTTTCCATATTTCCTTGGGCCTGGTCTCCCAGGCACCATATGAAATGAAAAGTGAGTAAAGTAGGGATATGTAGAAGAAAAATAGACACTAAAGTTCTCAACATAAAACAGTACCACATGACTTTCAATGCTCTACTTTATCCCTTCCTATGTCACCAGGGCCTAATTTTCAGTAAGTAAAATACTTTTGGTTGGAAACACTGGCTATCTCTATAGTTCTTAGTGAAGCAGTGTTGGGGCAGCTACCAGCTAAGTTTAGACTGTCTGGAAACTCTGGGTGAGCCAACAATGCAGTCTGACCATAAATGTCGTGTGGTCAATAGAAGAATGATGTCCAGCGCAACGAATGACTGGTCGGACTGCACCAGGATTACTGTGCAAGACTTTGATACCTGGCCATCTGGATTGTTAAGAAGAGGAAACAAAGGTAATGGGAGCTTCAAAATCGTCAAATGAGGGTTGAGAGAGACTGAGCTAGGCAAAGAAAAGATTTAAATGAGACACAGGTGATTTGCCCAAGCGATCAGAACCTGCACCCAGGAAGGCAGATTTCAGTCCAAGATGAAGAAGAGCTATCTAATAAAGGTGGCCAGAAACTGAATGGATTACCTCAGGAAACACCAAGTTCTCCAGTCCTGGACATGTTCAGACAGAGGTAGGAGAGGCCATTTATTGAGAATTTCAAAATTGAAATATAGGGATTACACTAAACGGCCTTTAAGGATTCGTTGCAACTCTAAACTGTCACTCATTCTCCCCAAGCCAAGTTGCTAGGCAGCTGGAAGTCTCTGACCTGAAGCAATCACAGACCAGACTTTGGATAATTGCTATTGGTCTGCATTCCTTTTACCAGCCTGAATCTAGTGTGAAAAATCAGATGCAAAAAAATCAAAATGATGCAAATACACTCCTGCTATTTTATCTTTGCATTCTGGCATAACATAGTAAAGTCCCCCTCACCATTTCCCAACAGAGATATACAACAAAATACACTGTATCATCTTAGCAAGGAAATAAACATCCTTCTCATGAATGCTCACTCCTAAAATACTACAAACCTATCCTCCTTTCTGCCATACACAAGAACAACTTCAGCAATCTCTGATATTTCTAGGTCTGCACAGTCAGTAGGAACACCTTAAAATCCTACCAAGTTCAAGGTCAAGAGGAGGAGGTGGAGGGAAAGCCCCCAGACTTTCTTGTGGGGAAAGATTGCTCTGTCCCTAACATCAACAATCCTTCACTGTGTCTATTGCTCCAACTGCCAGGCACGATCACTTACTTGTATCTTCACAATATGGTCAATATGGTGTGTGAATACTGCCAGATTAAATGAGCTATGTGCAAGCCCCATAATAAAGATTTTCTTGCTTGCCTTCTCTGTGCAAATATCTGAAGATGTTGTAAATGTGTCATTAGTTAGGAAGGCTGTCTTTCAAATTTTTTTTGTAAAAATTCACACCCAACTCATATTGGGTAATATGAAGTTGGACAAGCAAAATGCATTACTATTCGAGGTAAAGAGGAATTTTCACACCACTGAAATTAAAACAGAAAAAATGAGGAAAAAGCTCTTGCTGCAGAAGCTGATAAGACTGTAGCTTTCATCCTTAGCCCTGACTTCAAGCGTCAGAGTTTGTCAAAACTGCCTGTCAGGTCTCCCTCTCTTATCTGTGTGTCCCTCTCTGGTGCTCATCTAATCAAAATGATCTAATAACGAACTTGGCATCTTACCAGATATAAATCTCTATTTATCTATCTATCTGTTTCTCCATATATCACATTCTACCATAAGGACTGAGAAATTTCCTTTCTGCTATCCACTGAGTGTTTTGTCAGCTCAAGATCACACTAATTGCTTTCCACATAAGGATTTTACAGGGATACCTTGTTGTCGTGCAGGAATTTTCTGCCTACATGCATAGGAACAAATATCAGGATGTAGAATCACTGCCTGAATGCACATTCTGTCTTTGGGGGATTTAAATAGTTCATTTTTTTCTTCACTTGCAAATGAGGCCAAATTTCACCAGGTCAGGATACAGTACAGAGGAGAAAAAGTTAAAAAGTTGTCTACTTGGATCTACCAGGTGGGATGCAGGAAAAAGAAAAATGTTTCTACCCTGCCTTTGAGTACCCGGATTCAATGTACAAATCTAAGAGCAAATCTCAAGTGACTATGAATTAATTATCTTTACTTTGCCAATAGGAGAATGACTTACTTTAAGAATTTGACCTTCCCCTCACACAGAAATACCAGAAGTATACCCAACACTAATCAAGCGAAAAGCCCCACATATTAAAAATAAACAAGGTGTAACTAATTGGTGGCTTTTCAAAATATTCAGCACAGAGCCTTTTAATAAACACCACTAAATAATCTTAATCATAATCCAATTTACGTAAAAGTTTTATAAAGCAAAGTGCCCCTGGAAGAGCTTTCTTTAGGTAAGATGCAACCAATATACTCAGTTTATTTACTATAAAAATAGATCAGAAGATCCTTACAAAGACACAGTGAGATTAAATTAAGGTGATTCCCTGGGACTGATCAGGGCTGAGAGACAGGGAGGAACACACCAACCACTTTGCCAGCCATGTAGAAGGGCTAATGTGAAATAAAGCAAACTGTTGATCACAACCTCCAATCAGTAAGAAAAAAACATTACCAAGATGATTTGTAAATCATCTTTCAAAGGGCATTTTCTGTGGCCTCACCTGAAGTGCTACTTTCACCTCTCTCCATTGCATTTTATAGCAAACCCCTGCAATTGTTTAAATAAGACCCTCAGGATGTACTACAGAAATCAGTCATCTGTAGGCATTCTTGCATACTTTAGAGCCATCTGGTATTTCTTGACTTCCTCAAGGTCTCCACTGTGAGCTTTTCCCCTTTACCTCCAGAAAAATGAGTTCCTTCACACAATGGAGACAAAAATTTCCTTTCTTTACTCAGATAAGGGCAACTCTGAATACAATGCTATTCTGGGCAATAAGAAAATGTCTGTGTCAGTTTGGCTGGTCACCTGGCTGACACCTTTGGGTGTTCTTTCCTCAATCCTGGTGCCCAAGATAAGTGCTTGTTACCATGCCCCAGGGGCTCAGAGGATCTTTCCAGACTGCACTTCCTCTCCTTTCTTCCAACCAAATCCCTAACCCTGTCTGCGTTTCTGCAATTTCCATCCAGGTGCCTGGACCCAGCCCATTTGACAGCAGTGAGATGCCTTGGTTGGGCTCTTAAGATTCCAAAGGCACGGATTTTCTGGCTCTAGGATTCCCTGGAATACTTGCTCTGTAGTCATGGGCCAGAGCAGCCTCAGTACTGAGTTTATCTCAGGCCCCTAGGGCCCCAGGTAGGTGGTTGCCACCCACACTCCGAGATTTGTGGAAGAGGAGTAAATAATCTTTTACATCTGTTTCAAGTTTTACTGTTTCACCCTTTGCAGATCACAAAGTACTTCCACGGGAATTTCAATATTGGTTCTAACAATTGCCTTATCTGGGGTTAAGGAGAGCAAATGTGATGTCACTGACATTTTACAGATGAGAAAATAGAGATACAGAAGATACTCCAGGTCATACCATGAATAAATGGGGGGTCAGTATAAGGTACTGTTGAGTAATACTACTCTTATTACTATTTCCACAACTATTCTTCTTAACAAAAACAGCAGTACTAATAGCTTAGGAATACTATATTATGAGTAGTGATAGCAAAAATTCAGTGCACAATATTAGAAAAACAATGCTTCTAATTTAATTTTGCATCTTTAGCTAATTATTAACTGGCAAGTATCTCCTTTTGAACAGGATCCGCTAAATAATTTGTGGGGCCTAGTGTAAAAAGAAAATGCGGGGCCCCTTTCCAAAAATTATTAAGAATTTCAAGACAGTGACAGCAGAACATTAAGTCAAGCGTGGAGCCCTCCTAAGCAAAAGGCCCTGTGGGAAAGGACCATGAAATTGGCCACTTATGAACTTTCAATACATACCTACGTCTTAACACAAGGTTTCATCATAGAGACAAGGGAGGAAACATGTCATTGATTTTCTCATTCTTCTCATTTCATAAAAATTTTCGCTTTGTTACCTCTTATAAATCTCTCATATCATGAAAAGTATCATTAGAATGAGGGATAAGCCACAATTCCTGGATAACAAATCTGGTTTTTATTTCATTGACTGATGCATTTCCTGTGGCATTTTAATGCATCTTTCTGACCCTCTCAAATACAATGTAAAACAAAAGCTAAGAAAGCAGCTCGGTAGCATTCCTTCCCCTCTTAGGCCCTTCAATCAAGAAAGGACACATTGATTATGTTCAGATTAAACTAAGCAGTGACAAGGAGAAAGGATTTCTTTGTCAGCCCACTTCCGAGGAATAAACAGAGCCATTGAAGGCACCACCTCACACAAGGCTATGCTAAGTGGTTCTCCCAACACAGGTACTAGACATTTTTGATCAGGAGAAATTCAGTCTGCCCCCAGCCCTGGCCCCACCTGTCACCATTCTTCCCTAGCCCTCCCACTTCCAAGCCAGGAAACAAAGGACAGAATGCTAGGAAAACCATCAAATACCAATTATGATGAAACACACAGTGTAATGTTATTTAAGAGGACTATGACAAAATTTTAAATGAGAGCCACATTTTAATTTTTGTTCATACAAAAGTACACAGAAAAGGTGTTTTCACTAGGCTGATGTCTTGGAGTTTGGCTTTCTACCCTCTGCGATCCTTTTTTCTTGACAAATGACTTACCGTATTTAATAGATTCTAAGATGCATTTTTTTCACATTTTCACATCTCTGAAATCAGAATGCACCTTATAATTAACGGCATTTTACACTCACTGTGGGCCAAAAGGCAGGTGAATGGAAGAGGACATCATCTGTGTATGTTCGAACTTGGTCACAGCTGTTGTTCTATCATGATGTATGATAGAAATATGTCTAAATAAGTCTAAAAGAGCTCATTTAGTAAATACAAAATTAAAATTCTATGAATATGAAAGCAGAACATCATAGTTTATGGGGAAGTGTATTTTTTCTTCATGATACATAAGAAATAATTACACAAAAATATTTCAGATGTGATGAAATACTTCATATCTTCAATCAAATACAGTATCTCCCACGGGAAATTTTGAAAAGTTTGAAAAGCTTCACATGAAATCACTGAGAAGCCTTCCAAAGTTCATACTGGGAAAATTTCTAGGTACTCATAAGACTACTTTTCAAATATCCATAATGTAATTTTTTTTTTTAATTTTTTCCTGATTACTACTAGAAATTCCCAACATGGAAAATCAAAAACTAATGAAAGGTACTAGTTACATCAGGATACCAGTATACTGGCCCAGATTAGTGAACAATCAATTTTTTCCATAGTTGTGGTTTTAGAGAAAGTTAGAGATTTCCAATGTAAGCTTAAGACCAGTGCTATCATATAATACATATAATGTGAGCCACATAAATAATTTTAATTTTTCATGTTGCAACATTTTAAAAAGTTTAAAAATCAGGTAAATTAATTTTAATGATATGTATTATTTGACTCAATAGGCCCCAAATATTATCTTTTCAACATATAATCAATATAAAAATATTAGTGAAATACTTTATTTATATTTGCTCTGTCTTTGGAGTCCAGTGTGTATTTTATACTTACAGCATATCTCAGATCCTACTAGCCACATTTCAGCTGCTAAATAGCCACATTTGACTGTGGCTCCCATACTGGACAACACAGGCCTAGTCAATATATGTATTTATCAACAGAACAAAATAATCCCTTTCAGAACATTTTGCTCAAATATGATCAATCATAGAAGCATTTGGCAGAAATTCAAAGGTGGCAGCTACTTCCACTGCACCCTTGTGAACGTGAACTACAATAAATTGGTTATTCCAACAATGACAACAATATATTGCTCTGGAACAATCCTGCTGACGACTATCTAGAACAGTGGTCTTCAAACTAGGCTACTGTTACACAAATTCTTTTCAAAAAGTATGTGAATAGGGATAGTATCAGGAAATCCACTTTCAGATTCTCAACTTTCATGTATATTCTCGCCTAAAATTGATCTAAGAACAACTTTTTCCCCCCACATGCTTAAAATTAAGCATTATTTTCTAGCTATTCTCAATACCATTCATTAAAATGTGTCATCAACTGGAAAGGAAAGCAATGTCTAACTGATAGCAGTGTATGTTGCTGATGCTGATTCTTTTAAATATAAGTGGACTGTTTCCATTACTAAAAAATGTTTGCACTGGTAAAACTTATACACAGAAATTGTATGTGATTCCTTTCAGATAATGTACATCATTCAATTAAACTTGTTGGAACATAGATTCTCAGATTGTATCTTGAAATCTCTTTTCCAATTAAAATCAATCCTCATTTCATTTTATAAATAATTTTTATATTTTCTACTTCCTATTATCAAAAATAAAATGATAAGCTAGTTGCCAGACCAACTATTTTTAGCAATGCATAATTTTCTCTTTCATAAAATATAGTTGAATAGTTTTATTCTGTTTTCTAATAAAATTCGTGGATTTAAAAATATTTTATGTTATTTTTAGTTAATTATTTCCAGAAACTCGATGCCAATGTTCTAAAAACACATGCATACATATTTACCAAAGGAAATTGTGCCTGCATTCAGATTCCTTGTTTCATGTATGACTTTTAATGTTAGCTACATATTACATTGTTTAATTTTACATTACATATGAGAAGCAAAATTATTATTTAATTTCTTATTTTATTTTGAAATTGATAGAAAAACCTCATTTTTATTTTAATCTTATACTTACATTGCTAGTTATCTATTTAACATGAGGTGTTCCATAACTGATTTCTCCATGGTTTTAATAATGCTCCTCAAAATGCATATTGCCAGTTTTTCTTCATTGAAAAATGACATCAGACACTTTTTTGAAAGTAAATCTGATTTGGCTGATTATTTTTATATGAACACTGCTTTTGCCAATTAAATTATATTATAAATATTTTCTATAAAATTGTTGATTCAAATCTGTAGCCTCAAGTTTTTATACTTAAAGGATGTAATAAATTAAAGGTGTTTAATCAAAATTGTTGTATTGGCAAAGACATATTAATCTAAGTACTTTGATTTTCCCAACCTTTTATAAATAATAGTGGATTTAAAATAATGCCTCAAAGTGAAATTATAATAGATATAATAGTCATTTGATAAATCTTGGGAAAACCATTAGTAAAATTCCTGGAAACTTAAAAAGTAAATGACTCAGCAATAAATGCTTTAATAAATCAGAGGATTTCTTTGCTTTTGCACAATTGAAGATAGGCCTAATCAAGTTGTCTTAAAGATTTTTAATTTTACTTAAAAGTTTTTCAATCATTAAAAATTATTTTCGATGAGGGGTCCCTGTGTGATTTTTGACCCATGACTTGCACATTCATTCCATTCCTTTCTACTTATTTATGGGAACAAACTTTTCTGAGTTCTTTTATCTATAAAAATGGAAAACAGGAACACAATTTATACTGCTGTCTGTCTCTTAGAAACAAGTAAGAATGATTCTCAGGTTCAAGGACTAATTTGGGGAAAAATAAAGTCATATGTACTTGAGAGATGTATTCCCAACCAATTCTACTTTTCATTTTTACTAATTACATATCAAAATGTGCATGATTAACTGTATAGTACTAATAATTTAATGATAAGAATTTTGATACTTAGAGGCTTAGAGTCACAGAAAATGTATTTCAATCCCTATATACTTTTTGCAGAGACGTATGGTAGGGTAACCAGTAAAGGGCCTTTAAACATAAAAATATATTACATTAGCATAAATTATGTGAAGAAGGTTTAATGGAATGGTGATTTCAAAGAGATAGAAAAATCATGTAAAATTTCTGACTGTTAAAGAAGACCTTGTTCATTGTTTTTTCTTTTAAATAAACAATGATGAGTATCAAATTAGTATGGTATTTTTATTACATTGGGTGCATTAAAAATGTAATGTAATCAATTCATTTAAAAATATAAATATTTACAATATGCTAGAAATAATAACTCTGCAAATACTTAAACTTACGATAAGAAATTTCAGATGTTAACTTCAAGATGTATGATGGAGTAGATTGTTTTCCAAATCGATTTTAGGTGGCAATTGATTAGAAAGTGTGAAGACCACTGCTCTAGAACACAGTCTCAATGAAGCCTACAGGGATATTTGGGGTGGCAGGGAGGAAATTTAGAAAAATTTCTTTTTAGTTTATGACTATTTTTATTTTTAGATATAGCAGAAACTGCTATAACTTGATGACTTGATGTATAAGTGCTTATTCGCCAAGGAGGTTGCACAACCTTGCAATAGGTGAAGTTTTAGGGTTGTTTTTGAGCAACCCACAAATATGGTACTTACTCAATTTGGTCACTAGGTGGCAAATGTGCACTGAGCATGAAGCCCTCGTCGCCCTCTTCGCTCTCCGCTCTCTCTCAATCTTCTATCCCCTCCTGCAAAAAGGAAAAGAATACTAATGACAGTAATAACAACAACAAACAACAAGAGCAGATAATATTGGTTTCATGTCTTTCCATTTGCCAGGGACAGTAATGATCCCTTATCATTTCTGAGAATTTCAGAAATGGCCTTGTTCGTGAACATAATCTATTTTTATTAATTAATACATTAATAAATTATTGTTAATACATTTACTAATAATGTTAATTAATACATCTCTATCATATAACCATGCAGTTTGACCACAAAACCAAACCCTACCTAGCTAAGCACTTTGTCTGTAGCAAAACCAAAAAATAACAGCAGTAGCGGCAGCATCTATGACATTCTAAGCACTGAGCTAAGCCCCTCTTTTCACTGAATCATCGAACAACTCTTAAATATAGGTGCTAATGTTACCTCTATGTTACAGGTGAGAAAGCAAGAAAATGGCCCCAAATCATTGAACTAGTAAGTAATGAAGCTGGGATAAAAATGAAGGTTTTGTTTTGTTTTGTTTTTAACTTCAATAGCTATGCATTTAACTATTACTGTGTGATATTTCAGTGGTGTGTATGTGTGTGTCTGTCTATGTATCTGCCTATATTGGGCTATGCACGTGTTTATATTTCTGTGCTTCTGTGTGATTCTATGTCTCTGATACTGTGCATGTGGAAGTGCGTGTGTGAAATCTTGCCTTCTTTGGAGGCAGTAGCCATGTTTATGTGTACATATGAAAGTCTGTGGGGCCATACCTGTATTCACCTGTGTTTATCTCTGCATGAATCCAGGCATATAAGATAGCATCTGCGTCTGTGTGGACATGTTTAGTCCTTATGTTTACTGCTTGAAAATGTTCACTTGTGTGAGCTTCTGCATGTATATGTGTCTGTGTGTACATAATATATGTATGTGTGTCTGGGTGTGAGTCTATATGTCTATACCTGTATATTCTTACTTGTTAGTCTCTTTACCTGTGTCTATATTCATATGTGCATGCCTCAGTGCTCATCTATGTGTTCATCCACCTGTGTTGGCACGCGTATGTCTGTATGACCATCTGCATGCCTATAGCTGCATGTGTGTGTGTGTGTGTGTATCTGCATAAAACTGTCTGCATGCAAATGAATGTCTTTGGATGAATCTCTGGGTGAGTGCATCTGTGTGTCCATGTGCAGATGTTTATGTTGCTGTGTGCATGTTAGGACTCAGTATGCATGGGAATTGTGCATGCCTGTGGTGCATGTATGTCTTTGTCCCTGGGTTTCTTTGTGCACACCTCTGTGGTATGTAAGCCCATCTATGTTTTCATGTACGTATATGACTATACACACAAATGTCTGCCCAAGAATGTATCTATGAAGGTATGCTGGACTCTTCCAGTGTGGGTGCACACATTTCTATGTCTCTGTTCACAGGGCAATAGACACACAAGCTTCTGTAAGTATCTGTGCCCCTGTGTTTGTACAGGTATATGTTTCTGGGTCTCCATGTGTATGTGTACATCCGCATGGTATGTCTGCATATTTATAAATCTGTATATATGTTTCTGCATGCATCTGCACAAGCTTCTGTGTCCATCTCTGTGTGAGTCTATATAGGTGTGGGTGTCTGTACCTCTCTGTTTCTGTGCACATGCCTGTGTCTCTATAAACTTACCTGTGTTTCTGCACATGCATGTGACTTTGCATGCTCCTCTTGTGTATCTGAATGAGTCAGTGTTAAGAGTGTAAATGTATTTGCCCATGCATATCTTTGTGTGGGTCTTTGGGCCTGTGTCTATAGTTTTATATGTGTAGGTGTGTGCTTCTGTGAATGTGTATCTGCATATGTATACATCTCTTCTAAATGTATCTCTCTATATATACACGTATCATGTATATATATACATGTATCCCTGTATATAAACACATATCTCCATAAATGTATATACCACTATGTGTATATGCATGTAGAGATCTCTTCATGGGTCTATCTCTGTTTTGTCTGTATGTGCAGGCATATGTCTCCATGAACAAATGCATTTATGTATGTACACCTGCATGCTTGTGTATCTCCATAAGTACACACATGTATGTGTACTACTATGTGCATTTTCATACATGTGCGTGTGTGTGTACATGTACTCATGGAGAATATGAGGCTTATGTTGTGTGTGGGGGCATGAGCATGTTTATGCATGTTTATAATAACATCTATGCTTCTGTGTGTATATTCATGTGACTCTGTGAGCATATGGCCAGTATGTACATGTTTAAACCATATTAGTTTAAACTGTATCTACCTATGAATGAATCTCTATGTCTCAGTGTTTGTGTAAATGTCTCTGTGTCTCTGTGTATCAGTAAAAACACATACATAGGTGTCTGTACATGGATGACTCTATGTATCCATCTATAGGTACATATGCATACGGGCAAATACACATGTGCCTATGTGGGTTCATGTGTGCTTGTCTACATTTCCACAAAAACATCAGGGAGTATCTGAGACTGTATCTGTGCCTCATGAGCCTCTAAGAATATCTGTATGTTTTTGTATCTGTTTTTGTGTGTACACCTGTGTTTTGCATCTTGGAGTAAAACACATCTTTGGATGCCCAGGTCTGCATGTATGTGTCTCTGCACACTTCTCTGTGTCTGAGCAAGTCTGGTGTGTATATTTATGACTATACATTGCTATGTGCCTACATATGAATATGTTGATTATTGGGTCAAGGGTGCCTTGTGGGCTGAGGCTGTGTTGTAAAAGACATGTCTGGGAAGAAGCATATCTGTACAATACATAGAAGGTTTTGATCCTGTGGAGCAAGTCTATGAGTCCTGGGGCAATTCTGGGTGTTGAGGGGGCATGTGTTTTTTGTAGGGTATTTGCAGTGTGAGTGAATTTGTGCGTTTTGGGGGTAAATCTGTGCATCAGAACACAGTTTTGTGTTTGTGGAAAAACTTTCTGTCATCTATGCATTGTAAGTTGTATCTAGGTATTATGGAGCTAGTTTGTGCATTACGAGATATGTCTTAGTGTTGTGTGGCAACACCGTGAATTTGTGGGTGAAGCTGAATGTTTGGGATCTCTTCTTCTCATAGTAGGGTAACTGCATGCTATAGAGTGAAGCTGTGCATTATAGGGAGATTTTTGCGTTGTGGAACTTACCTGTGGGTTATAGGGTATGTCTTGGTATTAGGGAGTGAGTATGGACATTGTAGGTCAAGTCTTTCCAATGTAGGTTCACCGTAGGCATTGTGAAGCATATCTGTCATACTCTAGGGCAAGACTGACTTCTGGGGAAAATCTGTTATGGTAATATTGGATATATTGTGAGGCAAGCCTTGACATTTTGTAAATTGTTGCACTGTGACATGAAGTTGTGCCTTGTGATGGAATTCCATGAGCTCTGGTGGGAGTCTTATGTTGTGTAGCATGTGTGTAAGTTGGTCCAGGTATTAAGTGGTTAGTGTGGAAGTTATGGGAGAGTCCAGGCTTTGTGGGCTCATACGCATGTTATAGAATGTTTCTTGATGTTGTGGTGCATGTCTGTGTGTTTGGGTGCATATCTGGTGGCTGTGGTACATTATGAGGTATTTATTTGCTTTGTGGGTAAATTTCTGCATTGTAGGATAACACCGTATATAGGAGTGAAATTCTGTGCATTGTAGAATGAATTTGGAAGTTGGGTAAAATTCTGTGCATTGTGAGGCAAGTCTGTTTTCTGTGCTATGTCTTAGAGTTGCTAGACAAGACTATGCTGGTGGGGAACAGGGGGAAGGAGACAAGTCTATGTGTTTGGAGATGTGACTGCACGTTGTGTATCCATTCATTATGGAGTGTATGTTTTGAGAAATGTTTGTAAGTTGTTATGCAATATTATGTGTTTCAGAGGAGACTATATTTTATAAGGCATATTTGTGCATTGTGAGATATATACAGGAGGTATAGGAAAAGATATATATTTTGGATTAAGTGTGTGTTTTGACACAATTTAGAGTGCTGTGAAGTAAGTCTAGACATTGTAGGGAGAGCTCTGTGGTGTTACAAAATTCTGTGCATTGTTTGGGCAGTGTCTAAGTTGTGAGGTTTGTCTGTACATTGTAAAGTGTGTCTGGGCATTGTGGCACAAGTGTGAGTTGTGAACTGATTGTAATCGAGGGCAAATTTATGTGTTGTGTTGTGTTTGTTCTGGGGTGGGTTTATGTATTTTGGGCTGAGTGAGAGCATTTAGTACAAATTAAGGAATTATGTGGTGAGTGTGGGAGGGGTGAGTCTTTGTTCTATGGGGTAGACCTGTGGGTTTTGGGTTGTGATTGTGCATTATGATGCAATCCTTTGGAGTCAGTCTATGTTGTGTAGAATGTCTGTGTATTGTAGACATGTTCATGTGTTGGGAGCATGTGCATAAGCTGTGGGGCATGGGCACGTATGGGGCCAGGCTGAGTGTTGCAGGTTAAATGCATATGATACAAGGTAAGTCTGGGTGCCATAAGGCAAGTCTGGATGTTGTGAGGGAAATCTGCTGCAGGATGCATCTGTGTATTTTTTAATTTAACTGTGTTATCCAGAATTTCTTTGAATTGTGAGACAAGTGTTGGCAGTGTAGAAAAAATTTGTGAATTGTGTGGCATGCCCATGCTGTTGCGTGTGTCTGTGAGTTGTGGGTGATGTTTATGTGTTTTAGGTCATGTCTGTATGTTGTGGAGTGAGTCTGAGTGTCATAGCATGAGTCTGGGTGTTGTGCTGCAAGTCTGGGTGTCACAGGGCATGTCTCTGTGTTGTCTGATTTGTCTCTGTTGTCCATCCTTTCTGTGTTCTGTGAGGTAAGCCTTGGTGTTATAAAGGCAAGGAACTATTTTGTAGGGCATGTCCTTGTGTTATGGGCCACATCTGAGTGTTGCTATGTTAGTCTCTGTGATTCAAGGTGAGTGTGGGTTCATGGGCCAAGTCTATATATCATGGAGTAAGTCTGGGTATTTTGCAACAAGCCTTCAAAGAGTGGAGCATGTCTGAGCAGTGTAAGTTTTATTTGTATGGTTCAACATATGTATGCTGTGAGTCAAGTTTGGGTGTTGTGGAGGTCCAAAAATATTTTGTTGGGTCAATATGCGTGTTATGGAGACAGTCTGTGTCTTTGAGGGCATATCTGTGTGTTGTGGGATGTGTCTGTGTATGGTGGGACCAGTATGGATGTTGCTGCGTGAGTCCCTGTCATGTGAGATGAGTACTGGTGTATATCTGCACATTGCAAGATTTTTCTGTTTGTTTTCAATCCTTTCTGTGTGCTGTAAGGCGTGTCTTGGTGTTAGAGTATCAAGAAGTTGTTTTGCTCGGCAAGTTTCTGTGTTGGGGGAAGGTTTGTTGTATGTGGGGTATTTTTATGAGTTGTGGGGCTGGTTTGCATTACCGAGGCATGTGTGGCTGTTGTAATGCTAGCCTGGGTGATATGAGGTGTGTCTGGTATTGTGGGGTTAGTATGGGTTTCATGGGGTTAGATTTCCTGTTGTGGAGTGAATCTGGATGATATTTGGTATGTTAGAGGTTTCGTCTGAGCATTCTCCGCCACTTCAGACTCGTGCTGTAAGGCAAATTTTGGCATTGTAGAAGCAAGAAGCTGTTTTATACAGCTAAAACTCTGGTGTTGCTGGGTCGATATGTGCTTCATGGGATGAGTCTTGTTATTATGTAACAAATTTGAGTAATGAATGTCTGTGAGGTTTATTTTATTGCATATGTACTGTCCAGCATTTCTCTGTTCTGTGAAGCTAGTCTTTTTGTTGTAGAGGCAAAAAAGGTGTTTATAGGGACACTCTATGTTGTGGAATAAATACATATATTTCAGGGCATGTATGTTTATTGTGGGTATTTTCTCTGTGTTACTGGGCCAGCCTGGGTCTTACAAGGTGAGTCTGGGTGTTATGAAGCATACCCATGCACTGTGGGGTTTTTTGTGTTTTGTCCACTGCTTCTATGTGCTCTGAGTAAAGTCTTAATGCAAAGATGTTTTTTGAGTGTGGCCAGTCTGTAAGTTGTGAGAAGTCTTTTGGCTGTGGGCCATTCCTATGTGTTTTGGGGCAAGTCTGTGTTGCCAGGCAAGTCTAGCCTGTTGGGAGGTGTTTGAATGATATGTGATGTTTCTGGTTTTGTGCAGCAAGTCGGCATGCTGTAGAGTAGGTCTAGGTGTTTTGGGGTGAATCTAGCTGTCACAGGTGAACCTGAGTGTTATGAGATGAGTTTAAGTGTGGTGAAGCATATCGGTGCTTTATGTGTGTTTTCTGTGTGTTACCCAACATTTCTGTGTGTTCTTGTGCATGTCTTAATGTTGTTGAGGTCAGTAACCGTGGAGTCAGTCTATGTTATTGGGAGAGTTTGTGTATTATCAAGCACGCCATGTGGTGTAAGGCATGGCCTCGTGTTGCAAGGCATGTATACTTGTTGTGGTGCAATTTGTGGTTTTGCAGGGCCTTTCTGGATGTTGTGTGGCAAATTGGATGTTATGGGGGTATATCTTGGCATTTCAGGTCTTGTCTGTTTGTTTTTCAACATTTCTATGTGTTCTGAAGAAAGTCTATGATGTGGAGACAAGCAAACATTTTGAGGGACCTTTCTATATGTGCTGTGTGGATAGTTTCGTCTGGTTGTTATGGGACAAGTCAGGCTGTTACAGGTCAAGTCTGACTATTGCATGGTAAGACTGGGTGACATGGGGCAATTGAGGTTTGGTAGGGGTAGATCCAGATCTCACATGCTAGTCTAAATGTCTTACAATGAGTCTCTGTATCAGTGTTTTGCAATGAGACTGGGTGTCATGGAGTGACTTTGGGTGTTGTAGGGCATGTCTATGCATCGTGGGGTTTTATGTGTGTTTTTTTCAGCATTTCTGTGTGCTCTTAGCTAAGTCTTGGTGTGGGGAGTTAAGAACTTACTTTTTATGGCCAGTGTGTTGTCTGAAGATTATGTATATTATGAGGCATGTCCATGTATTTTAGAGAAGGCCTGGGTGTCATAGTGTGAGTTCAGTTGTCACGGGGTGATTTTGTGTGACTTGGGGTAAGTCTGGGTGTGTTGCTGCATGTCTTAGTATTGTGAAGCAAATCTGTAATTGTAGGAAGTGTCTACATATTGTCTGGTATTTCCATGTGCTGGGAGGTAGGTGTTGGTATTATGGAGCAAAAAGGTGTTTTGTAGGGTCAGTGGCCATATCGTGGGAAGAAGTTGTATATTTGGGCTTATGTCCGTATATAGTGGCTCCTGTCTGGGGTGTTTTGGAGCTAGTCTGGGTGACGGTAGGCCGTTCTGGGTGTGGTGGGATGAATCTCTTTTTTCAGGTAAGTGTGAGTGTTATAAGGCAAGGATGGTTGAAGTGGGGTATATCTGTGCCTTGTTGATTCTATGTGTATTTTTCAGAATTTCTTCTGATGCTAGGATAGGTTTTGTAGAGGTAAGAAAAGTGTTTTATGGAGCCAATCTGTGTGTTAAGAGTAAAGTCTGTGTATGTCCACGTGTTGTGAGGCATCTCCATGTGTTGTGGATTTTATCTAAGTATTATGGAGCTTGTCCATGGTTTGGCAGACTAGTCTGGCATTTTGGATGTGAGTCTGTATAATGTGGAATGGATCTGGGTGTTGCAAGGCAAGTCTTGGTCTTGTGCAATAAGATGTTGCAGAACATATCTGCTCATTGTGTTTTCCTGTGTGTGGACTATCTTCTGTGGGATATGCTGCTGTGAGGGAAGTTGTGGCAGGAAGAGGTTATTTTGTGTGGTCAGTCTATGTGTGGTAGGGAGAGACTGTTGGTTATGGCCACAGTCCCCAACCCCTGGGCTGCGGACTGGTATGGCCCATGGCCTGTTAGGAACTGGGCCGCACAGCAGAAGGTGAGCGAGTGAAGCTTCGTCTGTATTTACAGCCTCTCCCCATCACTCACATCACCGTGTAAGCTCCACTTCCTGTCAGATCAGCAGTGGCATTAGATTTGCATAGGAGTGTGACCCCACTGTAAACTGCACACACGAGGGACCTAGGTCATGTGCTCCTTATGAGAATCGAATGCCTGATGATCTGAGGTGGGGCTGAGGTGGTGATGCTAGTGCTGGGGAGCGGCTGCAAATACGAATTATCATTAGCAGAGAGGTTTGACTGCACAATAGATGTAATGTGCTTGAAACATCCCGAAACCATCCCCCCATCCATGGAAAAATTGTCTTCCATGAAACAGGTCCCTGGTGCTACAAAGGTTGGGGACTGCTGGATTATGGGGTTTTGCCGTGTGTTATGGGGCAAGTCTGGTGGTTGTGAGTCAAGTTTGGGCAATATGGGGTGTGTCTGGGTGTGGTGGAGCAAGTCTCTGTATTACGGGGCATATACGGGCATCATGAGATATTTTGACATGTGTTGTCCAACACGTTTGTCTTCCATGAAGCAAATCTTGGTGTTGTAGAGGCAAAAAATGTGTTTTGCTGGACTAGTATGTATGTCGTAGGGAGAATCTGTGTGTTGTGGGGCATGTTCTGGTTTCTTGTGTCGTGAGGCTAGTCAGTTCGTTGTAGCCAAGTTTATATGGTGTGTTGTAATTCTGTGCATTGGAGAAGTGTATGTGTTGTGGATGTTTCTCGAGATTTTGAAGTAAGTTCTTTGTGTTGTGGAGCTGATATGGTGTTCTGGGGTGAGTGTGTATTGTGGAGCATGTATGTGTATGAAAGTGTGCATCTGGTTGAATGGGGACGATTCTTTGCAAGAATGAGTTTCTGTTTCATGGGTATGTTTGTGCACTGTAGTGTGTCTAGGTGTGTGTGATGAGTCTAGGCGTTACGCAGAGACTCTGTATGATAGATGTTTCTAGATATTGTGGGCTGGATGCAGTCGACATGAATGTTGTAAGGAAAGAGTGGTGAGAGTATGAGTTGTGATTCTGTGCTTTATGGGTGACATGCTCTGTGTTGTGGGTTGATCGTAGTTGTTTTAGATTGACTCTTACCATTATGGTCCAATTCCGTGTGTAGTAACAACAATAACAGCAACAACATGATCAGCTAACATCAATAGCACTCATTCTTTACCAAGCACTGTTCTAAACACTTTATAGGCATTAACTTATTTATTCCTCTTAACAGCCATACAAGGTAAGTACCATTATTATTTGTAATTAATAGCTTAGAAAATTAAGGCACAGAGAGGTCAAGAAACTTTTGCAAGGTCACACAATTAGTAAGCAATGCACACGAGATTGGAACCCAGGCGGTCTGAGTTGTGAGTATAAGCTTTTAACCAGAGAGAGAGTCGAGGTATCGTGGACCAAGTTTTGTATTACATGAGTTGAGCCTAGGCGAGCTGAGGTTAGTCTTTGCCTTGTACCAGTGTGGGCACCGCGTGGTGGGTTTTTGCATTGTGATCCTGGCTTTGCCTTGTGTGAGTCTGGGTGTTTTAGTGCAAGTCTGCATGTTGTGGGATGAGTTTGTGTGCATGTTCTGATATGACACTGTGTGTTTAGGAGGGATTTGTGTTTAGGAGGATATCTCTGCATGGTAGCACTTATCTAGGCATTACAGAGGAAATCTGTGTGGTGTGGGGCCTGTGTGGTAGTGTTCTGAGGCAAGTCAGATTTATGGGCAAGTTAGGAGATGTGGGGCATGTAGTTCTTTATGGGCCAAGCATGAGATAAGAGTAAGTAAATGTGTTGTGGGAAGGGAGCTCCACATTATGTGATGATGTAAATTTAGAAGCATGAATTTAGGAGTGTGTTTGTGACTAGTAGGCATAGCCACCTGTTATGAGACAAAAATATGTGTATGATAGGACACGTTAGGGTGTGTTGGTGTGATGTAGGGCAAATCTATGAGTTTAGCATATGTGCGTGTGTTGTGTTATGGTTCTGTGCCTTGTGGGGTAATGCTGGGTGTGGTGCATCCAGTCTGGGTGTTGTGGAATGGGTCTGTGTATTATGAAGCAAGCCTGTGCATTGTAGAGCAAATTTCTTAATTGCAATGCACTTCTGTGTGTTGTGAGTGGTATCTGGTTTAAGGTTCTGTCTGTGCTCTATAGGATATGTGGGTGCTATGGTGAGGTGTCTGTTCTATTGAGTATTTCTAGATGTTCTGGAGCTAGTCTGTGCATTATGTGGTGAAACTTTGTGTGGTCAGATGATTCTAGTTACTTAGGGTAGGCTCTTTTTTGCTATAGCAGTAATGGTGGTGATGGAAGGAGAGTGATTGTAATATAAATGAACAATTCCAATAGTTCCTATGTGCCAGGCACTGTACAAAGCACTTAACATATCTTAATTCATTTATTATTCACAACAACCCTTTGAAGTAGGTACTATTGTTATCTTTGTTTTACAGATGAGCAAATAAAGAACAAAGAAATATACTTACCCAAGGTGATACACTTAGCAAGGGATGGGAAACCTCGATTCAAACCTAGGCAGTCTGGGTCCGGAGGCTTTGCTCGTAACCATTACACAAGCTGTATCTCTGTTGTTGGCCAGAGTTGTAGCTCAATAGTATGGTAAATCATGTCTTTCCACTATAAGGGAAAGATGGAAATCTTTGCATCGTAAGGGTAATATGTGTGTTGTGTGTCTACACACTGAGAAATGTTTATGTGCATTATAGGTTTTTGCACTGTACAGTAAGTCTGTGTTGTGATGCAATTCTGTGCATTGTGGAAGGAATCAATGTGTTTACAGGCATGCCTGTGAATTGTAAGGCACGTCTAAGTGGTGTGGGTGTCATTGAATATGTTATAGGGTAAGTCTGTTTCCTGAAGGGCTTGTCTGTACTTTTACGGTGAGTCTCAGTGCTCAGTGGTATTTGTGAATTGTGAGGCAAGCATGTGTATTGATGGGCAAATCTGTGCATTTTGGTGGATTTCTGTGCATGGTTGGGCATATGTTGTTTTGTAGGCAGCATCTTGAGCAGTGAAACCAGTCTACGTGCCTTGAGGTAAACCTGAAAGTGGTATAGCAAATGGTTTCATGTGTTTGGGGATATGTGTTTGCATTGTATAGCCACTATAAGAAATGTGGTTTTTGTGAAATGAATCTCTATGGCACGTGTGTGTTGTGACACAATTCTGAGCAGTGCAGGTGTAGAGTGTTTTGCTGTGGGATGTATTTGTATGTTGTAGGTTGCATCAGTGTTGTGGAATGAGTGAGGGTATTGTGGATCACATCTGTGACTGTGCCCTAAGGGGCATCTCTGAATACTTTAGGGAAAGATTACGTGTCTCTGCAGCATGAATGTGTCTGTTGTGGAACTAGTCTGTCTGTTGTAGGGCCAGTTTTCATGCTGTGATGCCAACCTGTGCATTGTGAGGTATGTCTATTTATCCCAGGGTGTATATGAGGAATCTGGGGTGTATTTTGGTGATATAGACCACAATATGCGTTGTGTGGTAACTCTGTGTGTTTAGGGGGAGTCCAGATGTTTTAGGGCAAATGAATGCACTGTGGGGCAAGTATTTGTACTGTGTGGTAAGTGGGTTTGTTGTACAATGAATTGGTACATTGTAGCATAAGTTTGTGTGTTGTGGTGCAATCTTGAGCATCAAGGCATGGTATATGTGCTGTAAGATGTGCTGTTGCGTTTCTGTGTTGTGGGAGTAGGCTTGTCTGAGTGTTGTGGGGAGAGTCTCTGTACTGTGGGTTTAGTTTGTGTTTTGCGGGGTGAGTCTGCATGATCTGGGGAGTGTCTGGTAGTGTGGGGTGAGTCTGTGTCCTGACAGGGTGGACTATGGCCTGGTGTGCTTGTTTGCGTACCACTGGGTGAGTCTGTCTGTTGTGGGAGAGTCTTTGTGTCATGTTGTGGGTCTTCAAGCTGTGTCATGAGTCTGTTCTGGGAGGAAAGTCTGTGTTCAGTGGCAAGAGTCCATGTGCTCTAGGGCGAATCTGTGGGGCTGTGGGCAGAATCTATGTTCTGTGGTGAGAGTGTGTGATGTGGGGAGAGTCTGTGTGCCACAGGGCAAGGCTGTCTGCTCTTGTGAAGGTCAATGTGACATGACGGGAGTCTGTGTTCTGTGCAGAGAGTCTCAACTATAGGTTTAGTCAATGGGTGTGGGAAAAGTCTGTGTGCTGTGGGGAGAGTCTGTGGGCTGTGAGGAGAGTCTGTGTGATGTGGGGTGAGTCTTTTGGCCTTAAGAATATGTGTGCTTGTGGGAGAATCTGTGTTCTGTAGGGTGAGTCTGTATGCAGTGTGTGTCCCGGGAAGGGTCTATGTGATGTGGGGATAGTGTGTAATGTCGGGATTGTCTGTGTCATGAGTACAGTCTTTATGGTGGGGCAAGTCTGTATCATGTGGGGTGGGTCAGTGTCCCTTAGATGAGTCTCTGCGTTGGGGAGAACATATATGCCTCTGGAAGAATCTAGTGGTATGGGGAGTGTCTGTATGTACTCTGGGCCAAGTCTTTTTGCTGTAGTGCTTGTTGGTGTGCCTTAGGGTATGTCTGTGGACTGAAGGGCGAGTCTGTGTGCTGTAGGGGTAAATGTACATTTGTAGTACTTGGCCAGTGTGAGCATGGAAGAGGGTGAGTTTGTACATTGCGGGCACAAGTCTGTTTCCAGGCAAGTCTCCCTTAATATCTACAAATAATAATAGACAACACTTATATAATGGTTACTATGTACCAGACATTATTCTAAAGGTGCTATTACTATCCCCATTTTACATCTGAGGAAACTGAGGCACAGAGCCATTAAGTAATTGTCCCATGGTCATGCAACTAGCAAGTGGTACTGGTTTGAAACCAGGCAGTCTGTTTCCTGTACCCACACTATTATGAATCACCTCGGGGCCCTGAAGGCATCAGTGGCCTCAAACATTGGAAAGACGTCGTGGTCACTGGTAAACATATTGAGAGCAGTCAATTTGGGAGGAAGGAAAAGGGAGTGGTTCAAAGCTGACCAAGGATTCTTTTTTTAAATGCAATGCTCTGTATACAATAATAATGGCAGTTTAGCACAGAGAAACTGACGTCATGTTTGCCAAGTAACTCCGTCAGCCACTGCAGGGCTCCAAGACCGCTCCTGGCCCTACAGCCGCATTCTGCTACTGCAGAGGAGCGAATGCGCATGCCCGGGCGAGCTGCCGTTGCCAGGGAAACCAGCCTACAGTCATAAACAAATCACTGCCTAATGCGGCAAGTCAGGAAACGACTGAGGCTGGGGCTGTGAGCCAAAGGAGCCCCTTGCAATCACCACAGGCAAGGCAGCCTCCCACGCATGTCCACCCCACCTTTTTATCCCCAGAATCAGTAAAGCTAGAGGCCAGGGTCAGAAGTCAATAGAGAAAGAAGGCTTTGTTGGGGGCTGGGGACTGTCAGTAGCGGGTAGCAGGTGATTTTACTTGTCAAATCTTTCTGTGGCCAATATTTAACCCATCTCCTATTAAAAAACTCAGTGCTTTATGTCTTGAGTCTTCCACCTGCAGTGAAAAGAGGTGGACCATTGGGGTATGTCTCTACCTAGAAGAGATGGTGGCAGTGGTAGCATGGATTGGGACTCACCCTAGCTCTTTTAAGTCCCTACATCAGCCTACTGCCAGCAATAGGCTGGCAGACATTATTTCTACTCCTTATACATTTCTTACATTCCCTCTTATATCATTCTAGAAAATTCCATGAACTGAGTCCACACAGCTTTAACTCTATGAGTACCTGAGGAGTAGAAAAAGAGGTTGAAGGAGGAACCTTAGGACTAGTGCTAACCTGGGGGTGTTTTTTTAAACACACAATTGAGATGTCAGGTATGTCCAAGAGGAATAGCACACCTGGAACAGTGGTTTTCTATATTTGGATTCCTCAATTTTAATTTGTAAAAAACATGTGACAGAAATACAAGTTTTAAATATTTAAAATGAAAAGAATTCTGTTTCAAAACCAGTGCCTTAAACTGCATGTGCCTAGAATTTTTGAAAGGCATAAGCACAAACATGATGCTTTAGTATGCTGCCAGAAGCTGCAAGAAGGTAGGGGTACTATTACAGAATGTAACCATCTTGAGTTAAGAGAAAATGGCCGACCTGTGGAAAGCTACACCCTATCTAGTGGGAGAACAGTTGTTGCCATTTCAGATCAGTGGAAGAAGGTTGGATTATTCAATAAATGATGCGTAAACAATTGGTGACCTATTTGGAAAAAAAAAACAAAATTAGATCTTACCTTATATCATATACCAAAATGAATTCTAGATAGATTAAAGAGTTAATCATAAAAAATGAAGCAATTAAATGATTAGGAAAAAAATACAGGTGAATATGCTCATCAAAGGAAAGAAATCACAAAATCAACAATTGCAGATGTGAATACCTAAAATGTAAAGCTGCAAAATGTCAAAATATCACCACCATAAATGACAATAATCAATAGGCAAACAACGACTGGAAAATAATGTTTTTACCACATATGATAAACAAATCAGGTGATATGTATTGGGATGAAAAAACCTCAAACTGGTTCATACCATTTGGTCCAAGAATTCCACGTCTACGAATTTATCCTAGGAGGGAAGAAAACCAGAAAAGCACACAGAGATTTATATGGAAAGATACTCCTTAAATTATTTATAATAGCAAAAAATGTATATATAAACCTTCAATAACTGGACATTTAGTTGGAAAATTATGCATCCACAAACATCACATTCTTGTGAAATATTTTAAAATATGGAGATTTACTCCAAATATGTGTTTAATGAATAATGCAGGTTAAAAACTGTATGTACTTATGATCTTCATTTTGTATAAAAATATATACTTTTATGCATTTATTTGCATATATTCAGAGAAAAGACACTGACAATAATTATGTTAATAGCAATTATCTCTAGGTTATGGGATTATGGGTAATATTTATAGTCATCTTTAGATTTTTCCAAATTTTCTACAATGAATGTGATATTTTTATAATAGAAGGGAAAAGCATTATTTTTAATAAAATATTTTAATAAGTGTATAAAAGCACTGGGAGCACAGAGAAGAAACTCTAGGAACAAAGGCAATAAAAAGCAAAGACTAAATACCAATGTAGACCAATGACCGATTGCAAAACGAACTCATCACGTACTACAGAAAGATTACAGCATTATTTTCATGTTAGTATGTATAGAATTTCTTATACAAGATGGAGCCCTGGAAAATTTTCTTCACTACACCAGAGAACCGTCACATGTCCCTGGATGCGTCAGTCACTGTCTTTGCCGCAGTGCTCTGTTCCGACACCCCCTCCCTTTTCCTTCAACATGTTCTCTCCCTTTCCCGCTGCGAAATATGCTACCAGCAGACATGTTCAACTTGGGGAAATGGCCCATCTTGTGGACTTTCTTACAAGCTTTTTTCATTCTTATTTTTCATCCTTGATTTCTGCTTTGTCATCTAACTCAAAAATCAACCTATCTATCATATTTTTTTCTCCTTTCTTCCTGTTCAAGTATCAAAACAACCTGAATTTCAGAGAAATTAAAAAAGAAAACTTCACCTTTTTCTTCTTTTTTCTTACAGAAAAAGAGCTTCAAAAGCATATACATTTTCAGAAACAAACATAAAAGCATTGTTGATAGGAATCTCTGCATCTTTCTCACATCCTTTTTCAAAAAAAAGAAGTACCGAGAACATTCTGACTTTGCTGTACAAATTAATGGCCAAAACTACAAATGAATATTTTCCAATGAAGACACAGTAACATATTCATTATTTCTTTTTCATGATTTTTCATCCTTAAGCCAAATTTTAGTCTTTCGCTTTCAACACACATTCCTATCTCACATGAAGCAATCGATCCTGACACTATTTCAGGCTGCCCTCTTCTTTAGTTTCTCTCCAGTACAGACATCATCACCACTATACATTATATATATCAAAACATCACTATGTACTGCGTGAATATCTACAATTATTATTTTTCAATTAAAATAAATAAATTTAAAAAAATAAAAAATGAGACATAGTATCCTTTTCTCCATTGCGAAATAATATTTTTCTTACTCTTTTTCCGCAGTGAGAAAAAAAGCAGATCTGACATCTTGAGTCATAACCCATTGCATCACATCTAATCTAAACAACATAGAGCTGAAATACAATTCCGAAAGCAATTCCCATTTTAGTAACATCTTCATTAAATCTTAATTTGGGAAATATCTTACCCAAAACACCTTGTGTTTTGAATCACAAGGAGAAGTTCTATATTTCCTTCTGGCTACTCATTTGGCATTTAAGAAGCAAGCTTTAAACCATAAAAGTGACCATGAAACATTTATAATTTAATTAATCCATTTTACCAATGCCACAGATTAGAATCAGAAATTCCAACACAGTTCTGTATTATTCTATTCCATCAAAATATGTCACTTGCTTTAAAAAAAAAAAAACCTAGCCTGGATATCTATTTTACAAAATATTTCTCAGCTACTTACCAGTGGCATGCTTCCTGTCTCTCCACCAGCTCTGAGGCTGTCGCACTGAAGGGGTGGGGGCAAAGCAGCAGCGCAACAGCCTCTTGAAAATGAGCTGTGCCCTGAAGAAGGGATTAACCCTGTGAAAAGAAACACGATGCCTTGAGATTCTCCTCAAAAACCCTCCAAAACCATGAAATCATACTAAATATTCTATGCTAAAATGTGCATATTCATCAAAGGACAGATTTTAATAGCTAAACCTCTGATCCAAAACACACTTAAATTGTCTTGATTTCCAGTGGAACCCCTACAAGACCATAAGCTTTTGGCTCTCCCGTCTCCTAGCAACAGTCTCATTAACTTTTTTTTCCCCTGCAGTGGTCCTACTAGGCATCAGAGGTCTAATCTGTGATGATGTGTATTATCATTTTATTGCTCAATATGTGTTTTCCCAAGGTAAGTAACAAGGAAAGTCAGGAATTCAATAACAGGTTCTTCAGAAGAAGATTTCTGATTCAAATGACATTCCGCAATAAAAAGCAGAGATTGTTCTGGTCCCCTCCCTTGGTGCAATGCTGTTAGTAGACCCCTGCTCTAAAGTGAATGTGCTTAAAGCCATTGAAATGTACACTTAAAATAGTTAAAATGGTAAATTTTATGTTATGTCTATTTTACTACAATGAAAAAAGAGAGAGAACAATTCATTCATCCCACAAATACGTGTTGAGTCGCATCACGTTCAAAATACTGTGCTGGCGGCAGGGAATACAAAAGTGAATAAAATGCAGTCCATCTCCCTTCTAAAAGTTCATAATCTAACAATCTACACATGTTGCAAAACAAAGGTATTTTGTTATGCTTTTTTTTTCTTTCATCAACTTTAGGTAACATTTATAATTAGGGTTGCTACATGATCTGCCCAAAACATTGGACTCCCAGTGAGTGGAGGAGGTAAAGAAATACATATTTAATTATGTAATGTATAAACACATATTTGTACATCTCAACTGATAATGTGCACTTACCTTTACAGTGTAGCCTTTATAATATTTTTACTTTTATTTTCATAAATTCATGTACTTCAGAACAACTGTACAACATTACATAAACTGTTTCTATAAATTAATTTAATTTTTACCAGATAGGAAATATGTGGCAATCTAGTTCAATATCTTATACTTAAAAAAAAGATCAGTACCATTTACTGTGCATTTATTATATGCCAGCCACTTTTATAAGTACCAGATGATGAACCTGAAGACATTATTATCATCACCACTGCACAGATGAAGAAACTGAAAAGATTAAGTAACAGAACAAGGATACCAACCTTTCTTACCTAGAGCCCATGCTCCTAAACACTACATCATTGCATCTCAAACATCAAAATTCTTCTGAATCACCTGCAGTGTTAATTTTTTAAAATGAGAACTACAAGGACCTATTCCCAAATATTCTATTTCAGTAGGCTAGAGGTAAGCCCTGAAATCTACATTTTTTAACAAATGTCACCATTTGGTTCTGACCAGAAAACCTAAATATAATCTTTGTTACTGGTAATGTTATTGGAGAAGTAAATTCAAAAACTATGTACTATAGGACACACACACACACATATATCATGTGTGTATATATTGTATGATTAGAACTAATGAGTAAATGCACTGATTTTTTTGTGGGGGGTGGGGTGGAACCAGAGTTCTCACTATGGGTGAAAAGAGATACCAGGATGGAATCTGAGAAGGTGAAGAGGATCCTGAAGAAACCTATGGTGATAGATTTTAATTGGAGGTGTTAGTATTAACTTGTGATTTTCTAAAATATATCTTACTGGGTCTGTCCACTGAAAGGAGGAAATGGCACCACAGCAACAATAAGTATGACACAGGAGGACCAATGTGTACATCTAATGCCCAGATGTTGCTTTCTAAATACTGTTCTCCACTAAAAGAAACCAAGGTTTATTAGAGAAATAGCCTATTCTATATCAGGGGCAGGAAAAGTACAAGGTGAGCTTAAAATATCTTGTATCATAAAGCAAGTAATCATTCAAAGAATGAGGGGAACATATCAAAAGGACACAGGAGATGGCTTGAAAGGGCTCCCACTGGCCAAATTTAGTAAAACTTTAACATCAGAAGGAATAATGATGGTAGTTGACTATAAAATATTGAATAAAATGAATCCATGAGTCCACAGTGATAGTTTAAAAAAAGTGGTCATGGGGAGGGAAATCAGTTCTTTATAAAAGAATAACAGTTTATATATTTATAAGTAATGACAGAATTAGTAAATGACCATTTAGAAGCCATCAGTGTAATAACTGATTTAGGCAAAGATCATCAATGCATATTAAAACCTTGGCTGAAATGTTGGGGAAGAAAATATTCACAGGATTTTAAAGGATCACCCATAGGTTACTGATTAATTACAAAAGAGGTAAATGTGAATTTTCAATGGAGAAATTTGGCATATACCAACTTAATCAATGGATTAAACTTCATGTCACCAATAATAGCACGAACTGAAATATGCCTCCTGATGTGATGAAATGGGAAGCACACTGAACCTATTTAAGTACTTGCCAAAAATATTTAATGTGAATCAAATCATGAAGAAAAAATCAGTAAATCCAGATTGTGGAACATTCTGGAAGACAACTGGCCTAAACCTTTCAAACTGTCACTGTCATATTTTTAAAAGGGATGGGTCAGGAAAACTATCCTAGATAAATGAAGACTAGAGAGAAATGGCTACCAAATGCAATGTGTGATTGCATCCTGGATAGAAAACAAAATGGCTAGAAAAGATATTTTGGGGACAACTGGGGATATTTAAATATAGATTACATATTAGATAATATTGGATCAATGTAAAAGATCTTTGGTAAGATAATGTAGGATGATGGACTTGTTCTCAAGAGACACATGTTGAAGTATTGGGAAGTAAAGGGCCATATGTCTACAAGTTACTCTCAAATCCTTTAGAAAAAATCACAGAGACAGACACATAAAGCAAATGTAGTAATATGTTAATAATTGGTAAATCTAGGGCAAGTATATGCAGGTGTTCATTGTGTCATTCCTTAAACTTTTCTGTAGGCTCGAAGTATTTTAAATGAAAAAAAAAATTATTAAAAGGTAAATCCAGAAAATAAAGAAGAAAATACTTTCAGAAAAATAATTGTTGCACAATAATTAAAGTTAAAATTCATATACAGTTTGGAATTCATGACAATCAAGTTTGTAATCCCTCAGTTAGAGAAAGAGTTTTCTATACTGACCAGTTGGATGATGAATACAGCCGGCCTTTCATATTTGTGGTTTCTGCATCTGTGGATTCAACCAACCATGGATGGAAAATACCTGAAAAAAAAAATTCGGCTGTACTGAACATGTACAGACTTTTTTCTTGTTATTATTCCCTAGACAATGCAACATAGACATACCTCATTTTATTGTGCTTAACAAATATTGCATTTTTCTACAAATTGAAGGTTTATGGTAACCTTGTGTCAAGCAAGTCTATCAGCACCATTTATCTAACAGCATGTACTCACTTCATGTCTGTGTCACATTTTGGTAATTCTACCAATATTTCAAACTTTTTCATTATTATTATATCTGGTTGTGGTGATCTGTGATCAGGGATCTTCAATGTTACTGTTGTAATTGCTTGGTCTGCCACAAACTGTGCCAATATAGGAAGGTGAACTTAATCGATAAATGTTGTGTGTGTTCTTACTGCTCCACCAACCGGCCGTTTCCCATCTCTCTCCCTCTCCTTGGGCCTCCCTGTTCCCTGAGACACAGCAATATTGAAATCAGGCCAATTAATAACCCTACAATGGCCTCTAAGTGTTCAAGCGAAAGGAAGAGTCGCATGTCTCTCACTTTAAACCAAAAACTAGTGGAATGATTAAGCTTAGTGAGGAAGGCATATCAAAAGCCAAAACAGGCCAAAAGCTAAGCCTCTTGCACCAAACAGTTAGCCAAGTTGTGAATGCAAAGGAAAAGTTCTTAAAGGAAATGAAAAGTGCTACTCCAGTGAACACATGAATGATAAGAAAGCAAAACAGCCTTATTACTGATATGGAGAAAGTTTTAGTGATCTGGATAGAAGATCAAACCAGCCACAACATTCCCCTGAGTCAAAGCCTAATCTAGAGCAAGACCATACTCCCTTCAATTCTATGAAGGCTGAGAGAGGTGAAGAAGCTAAAGAAAAACAGTTTAAAACTAGCAGACGTTGGTTCATGAGGTTTAAGAAGAGGCCACCTGCATAACATAAAAGTGCAAGGTGAAGCAGCAAGTGTTGATGTAGAACCTACAAGTTATCCAGAAGATCTAGCTAAGATCTAGATGATCTAAACACAGATTTTCAATGTGGGTGAAACAGCCTTCTGTTTGAAGAAGATGCCATCTAGAAGTTTCATAGCTAGAGAGGAAAAGTCAATGCCTGGCTTCAAAGCTTCAAAGGACAAGCTGACTCCCTTCTTAGGGGCTAATGTAGCTGGTGACTTTAAGTTAAAGTCAATGCTCATTCACCATTTCAAAAATCATAGGGCCATTAAGAATTATGCTAAATCTACTCTGCTCATGCTCTGTAATTGGAAAAACAAAGCCTGGATGACAGCACATATGTTTTCAGCATGTTTTACTGAATATTTTAAGCCCACTGTTAAGACCTATTGCTTGGAAAAAATATTCTTCAAAAATATTACTGCTCATTGACAATGCACCTGGTCATCCAAGAGCTCTGACAGAGGTGTCCAAGGAGATTAACATTGTTTTCATGCCTGCTAACACACATCCAGTCTGCAGCCCATGGATCAAGGAATAATTTCAACTTTCAAGTCTTATTATTTAAGAAATACACTTTGTAAGGCTATAGCTGCCAATTCCTCTGATGGACCTGGGCAAAGTACATTGAAAACCTTCTGGAAAGGATTTACCATTTTAGATGCCATTAAGAACATTTGTGATTCATGAGAGGAGGTCAAAATATCAACATTAACAGGAGTTTGGAGGAAGTTGATTTCAACTCTCATGGATAACTTTGAGGGGTTTAAGACTTCAGTGGAGGTAGTAACTGCAGATGTGCTGGTGGAAATAGCAAGAGAACTAGAATTAGAAGTGGAGCCTAAAGATATGACTAATTGCTGCAATCTCATGATAAAACTTGAACAAATGAGAAGTTGCTTCTTATGGATGAGCAAAGAAAGTGGTTTATTCAGATGGAATCTACTCCTGGTGAAGATTTTGTGAACATTGTTGAAATGAAAAAACGAGGTTTTGAGAGGATTGACTCTAATCTTGAAAGAAGTTCTACTGTGGGTAAAATGGTATTAAACAGCATCACATGTTAGAGAGAACTCTTTCCCAAAGGAAGAGTCAATCGGTGTGGCAAACTTCATTTTTTTTTTATTTTAAGAAATTGCCACAGCCACCCAACCTTCAGCAACCACCACTCCGATCAGTCAGCAACCATCAATATTGGGGCAAGACCCTATACTAGCAAAAAGATTACGACTCACCTAAGGCTCTGATGATTGTTAGTATTTTTTAGCAAAAAAGTATTTTTAAATAAATACATTGATTTTTAAAGACATAATACTATTGCACACTTAATAGACTACAGTATAGTGTAAACATAGCTTTTATATGCACTTGGAAAGCAAAAAATTTGTGTGATTTGCTTTATGGTGATATTCACTTTATTGCCATGGTCCGGAACCAAACCTGCAGTATCTCCAAGGTATGCCTGTATAACAGCTATTGACATAGCATTTACATTGTATTAGTTATTATAAGTAATCTAGAGATGATCAAAAGTATACAGAAGGATGTGTGTAGGTTATATGCAAACATTATACCATTTTGTATCAGGAACTTGAGCATCTGCAGATTTTGGTAATTGGGGGATGTCCTGGAAGCAATTCTCCACAGACACCAAAGAACGACTGTATTTCTCATGCGCCATCTAGTGGTAAAATCTTGATTTACCATGACTGAAGGATTTCTAATAACACTGAATTTGACAAATGACCTATTAAATACTACTTTAATTTTTATTATAATAAATGAATAAACCAAAGCATTTTGAATTACTGTGCATCAATATAGTTAAAAGGTAGTTCCCTTAGTTTTCAGTATTCGTTCTTGGTTATAGGGTAATGTCTCTGCTGAGATGTCCAGAAAACCTTGTGTATCTCCACGTAGGCCACATAGGCAAGGCTCAAATGAAAGCTGACCTACGTATTGATGAATTGCTCTATCATCCTCCTGGTAACACGGTGAGAAAAGCGGTCTTGTGAGGACCGTTTCTCACTGCCTCCCTATCTTGTGGGAGGCTGCCAGGAGATAGTTTCTCATCCACCTTCCTTATTCTGCTGAGGCATGGGACTTCCCATGTTGTTTCTTCCCTTATGGTACAACTTCAAGCTATAGAACCACTTAGATGTAGCATGGGAACAGTTCTTTTATAACAAAGCAACCCACTGCTCATGTCATCTGCCATATGGCCCCTCTGGTTCATTGTCATCTTGTGGGACTGGTGATGTGGGAAGCTGACACCATGATATTCTTGTTTATGCAGTCAGTGTTGGTAATAAACTGTCTGCATCCATTCAGGCTCGTTGTATTCTTACTGGCTGAATCTATGACAGAGTGGCAAGCCAAACCTAGCAGTTCCTGCTGCTTACAGACTGCCAGAACGCTTGACAAGGGTTTTTTTTCTTTCTCAAAATGAAAGAGATAGAGTTATAATTTTCTGACCTTTTCTGATTTGCAAACCCTTTAAACAGTAATATAAACTCTGATTTAAAAAATCCTTTTGTAAGTTTTATGTGATATGTGACAATCAATTTTAATTAAAGTACAGTATTAATGACTTATTTCAATGTGTATCCATTTAAAATGTTTATTACATGTAAAAAAGTTGAACTTTAACCATCAATAAGCCATATAACTAATAGAAAAAAGCAATTAAAAACCTGTATATTGGTCAAGACCAACATGATTAACTTCCAGCTCAGCTGAGTAATAAACCAATTGAGTGACTGAGTTATGGTTATGATCAGTTAATCTCTGCCAACCACCATGCAATACACACTCAGAGGCACCAAAACAATTTTTTAAAGGGAACTAACAATTCTGCTGATTTTTCAAAAGAAAAGTAGATGTAACTATCACTTTTCTTTTTTAGAGACAGGGTCTCACTCTGTTGTCCAGGCTGGAGTGCAGTGGGAAGATTGTAACTCATTGTAACTTCAAACTCTTGTGTTCAAGTGATCCTCTTGCCTCAGCCTCCCAAGCAGCTGGGACTACAAGTATGAGACACCACGCCCAGATTTAACTATCACTTTTAAAGTTTGGAACCTTTGAAACAGCCCCAGAACTACTACAGATAAGTTCTCACACCAGCAGTGGGAAATTCTGCACTCAAATGCAAAGGGTTTTAAAGAAATCAATGTCCATGCTTTGGATTTGGCAAAAAAAAGATGTCCATATTTAACCTCATCAATAACCCTCAAATAATTCTACTTAGTCTTATAACATCTCTTTAAGCTACTATCCTCTTTAGCCTAAACAATTTCAACAGCCGCCTATTTGGGCTGTGGCCTCTGTCAATATATTCCTCACACAGTAATCAGAATTATCTTTAAACACTTTTTTGAAGTTTTTAAAGTGTTATTCTTTATTTTTATCCTTAGCTATATAGCTAGACATCCATCCTTCATCCTAATTTTTATTAATTTATTTATGTTTAATTGACACATAATAATTGTACATATGTATGGGGCTTAGTGTGATGTTTCAATACATTTGTACATTGTGTAATGCTCAATCACAGTAGTTAACATACCTATCACCTCAAACACTTATTTCTTTGTGCTGAGAACAATCAAAATCCTCTCTTTAGCTATTTTGAAATATACAATATATTGTTATTAACTATAGTCACCCTACTGTGCAATAGAACAACAAAACTTATTTCTCCTATCTAATTGCAACTTAGTACCCATTGACCAACCTCTCCCCATCCTCCTTTTCCTCCTACCCTCCCCAGCCTCTGGTAACCATTATTACACTCTCTACCTCTATGAGATCCACTTTTTAAGATTTCACATATAAGTGAGATCATGCAGTATTTGTCTTTCTGTGCTTGGCTTACTTCACTTACACCAACAGCATGTAAGAATTCCCCTTTCTCCACATCCTCACCAGCATGTATTTTTGTCTTTTTGATAATAGCCATTCTAACTGGGGTGAAATTATATCTCATTGTGGTTTTGATTTGCATTTCCCTTACAATTAGTGATGTTGAACATTTTTTCTTATACCTATTGGCCATTTGTATTCTTTTGAGAAATGCCTATTGAGGACTTTTGTCCATTTGTAAATCAAATTACTTGGGGTTTTTTTTTTTTTTTTTGCTATTGAGTTATTTAAGTTCCTTACATATTTGGGATATTAACCCCTTGTCAGAAGCATAGTTTACATGTATTTTCTCTCATGCTGTAGGTTGTCTCTTCACTCTGTTGATTGTTTCCTTTGCTGTGCAGTTGTTGTTTTGGTTTGATGTAATACAATTTGTCTATTTTTGCTTTTGTTGCCTGTGCTTTTGAGGTTTTATCCACAAAGTGCTTGCCCAGACTAATGACATGAAGTGTTTCCCTTATGTTTTCTTTTAGTAGTTTCACAGTTTCAAGTCTTATATTTAAGTCTTTAATCCATTTTGAGCTGGTTTTTGTATATGGTGAGAGATATATGATAACATGGTTTTAGTGAAGTGTAATTTCCATTGAATAAAAGGTACAGATGTTAAATACACAATTTGATGAGTTTCGAAAAATGTTCAGACATATCAAGATACAGAACTTCCCCTGTGGACATCACTGAAAATGGCAGAGTAGGGAACTCCAAGACTCCATTCCTCCACAACAGCAACTAATGAGCTGGCGAAATCTGTTAGAATTAACTTTTTGCAGAACTCTGGGAACTACTAAAACAGTTTACAACAACTAGGGGAAGACTTGGTAAAGAAAGAACCTGCTGCTTTGCAGTAAGAGAATGCTTAACATTTTAAACTGCCCATCTATCATCCCCCACTCCCTAGATCAGTGGCAGCTGTGAGGAGGCCAGCCCATACTCCTGGTGCACATTGCTATTGACACAGGGAGCAACACAGAACTTATTCTCAAAGAATTGTGGTTGTAGGTTTGGGTGTTTCTAGTGGTTCCCTGAAAGATTGGCACAAGGGCTTGCCTTTATGTTGCCTGATTAATCGTTCTCAGGGGCAGAGGGGCTTCCAGAGAGGCTTTTTGCCTAAAGCATTTAAAGGCACAGCATTTAAAGGCTTCAGCAGCCTGAGGCAAAGAAAACAATCTTTTTTTATTTCAAAATATTAAGGGGGTATGAATGTTTTAGGTTACATGGATCGTTTTGGTAATGCTTGAAACATTCTTGACAAGCAAAAAGCAGACCAAAAAGACTGGGAAGGAAGACATTGGGAAAAGATATAGGTGGAGAAATAACTGCTTTTACAAGTTCCTCAAAACTGACAGAATTAAAGGGGAAAACTGACAGTTCTATTATACTTATTGGGGACTTCAATACCCCACTTTCAATAATAAATAGAAAAACTATACAGAAGATCAATAAGGAAATAGAGGACTTAAAAAAATTATAAACCAACTAGATATACCAGACATATATAAAACACTAATCCAACAATATAAAATATATATCTTTATCAAGTGCAATGGAAAATTCTCCAAGATAGACAATATGTTATGCCACAAAATATATTTCAATAAATTTTAGAAGACTGAAATCATATGAATTATATTCTCTAACAGTGGAATGAAACTAAAAGAGAGTATGAAATGAAAGTTCATTTGAATAACCTTGAATGTAAATGGACTAAATTTTCCAATCAAAAGACATAGTGTGGCTGAAAACAAGACCCAACTATATGTTGACTACAGGAAATTTACTTCACTTATAAAGATACACATAGGCTGAAAATAAAGAGATGGGAACAGATATTTAATCCAAATGGAAACCAAAAAAGAGCAGGAGTAGCTATATTTATATCAGATAAAATAGTTTTCCAGAAAAAAAATGTAAAAAGAGACCAAGAAGATCATTATATAATAATAAAGGGGTCAATTCAGGAAGAGGATATAACAATTTTAAATATTTATGCACCCAACATTGGAGCACCCAGATATATAAAGCAAATACTGTTAGAGCTAAAGAAAGAGATAGAGCACAATACAATAATAGCTAGAGATCTCAACACCCCACTTTCAACATTGGACAGATCATCCAGACAGAAAATCAATAAAGAAACATTGGACTTAATCTGCACTGTAGACCAAATGGACCTAATAGATATTTACAGAACGTTTCATCCAACAGATGTAGAATACAAATTCTTATCCTCAGCACATGCATCACTCTCAAGGATAGACCATATATTAGGCCACAAAGCAAATGTTAATAATTCAAAAAAATTTGAAATCATATCAAGTATTTACTCTGACCACAATGAAATAAAACTAGAAATCAATAACAAGAGGAACATTGGAAACTATACATACACATGGAAGTTAAACAATATGCTCCTGAATGACCAGTGGGTCAATGAAGATATCAAAAAGGAAATTTTAAAAATTCTTGAAACAAATGAACATGGAAACACAACATACCAAAATCTATGTGATATAGCAAAAGCAGTTCTAAGAGAAAAGTTTACAGCAATAAGTGAATAAATACATCAAAAAACTAGAAAAACTTCAAATAAACCATCTAATGATACATCTTAAAGAACCGTAAAAGCGAGAGCAAACCAAACCCAAAATTAGTAGAGGAAAAGAAATAATAAAAATCAGACCAGAAATAAATGAAATTGAAAGCAAGAAAAATGCAAAAAATCAACAAAATGAAAAGTTGTTTTTTTGAAAAGATAGAAAAAATTGACAAATCTTTAGCCGGATAACTAAGAAAAAAAGAGATAACTCAAATAAATAAAATCAGAAAGAAAAAGGAGACATTAAAACTGATACTGTAGAAATTCAAAGGATCATTAGAGACTACTATGAGCAACTATATGCCAATGAATTGGAAAACCTAGAAGAAATGGATAAATTCCTAGACACACACAACCTACCAAGATTGAACCAGAAAGAAATCCCAATAAACAGTACCATGTTTATTGCAGCACTATTTGCAATAGCCAAGATTTGGAATCAACCTAAGTGTCCCTTAATGGATTAATGGATAAAGAAAATGTGTTACATATGCAAATGGAATATTATTCAGCCGTAAAAAAGAATGAAATCCTGTCATTCGCAACAACATGGATGGAACTGGAAAACACTGTGCTTAGTGAAATAAACTAAGCACATAAAGACAAATTTCACATGTTCTCACTCATGTGTGGGAGCTAAAAATTAAAACTATTGATTTTATGGAGATAGAGAGTAGAATGATGGTTATGAGAGGCTGGGAAGGATAGTGGGGAAGGTAGATAAAGTAGGAGTAGGGGAGGTTAATGGGTATAAAAATATAGTTAGAGGAAATGAACAAGATCTAGTATTTGATAGCACAACAGGGTGACTATAGTCAACAATAAGTTATTATATATTTTAAAATAATTAAAAGGGTGGATTATAATGCTCCTAACACAAAATGATAAATGCTTGAGGTGATGGATGCCCCAATCACCCTGATTTGATTATTATACACTGTATGTCTGTATCAAAACATCACATGTACTCCATAAATATATACAACCATTATGTGCCCATAATAATTAAAAATAAAAATTATAATTAAAAAAGGTCCATGTCTTGAAAGAGCTTATGAGTTTAATGGAGGAGACCCATCAATAATAAGGAACCAAAAAAATAAGAAGAATGTAAGGTAGTGATTGATGAGCACTACAAATAAAGTAAAACAGAATAATGTGATAGAGCATCCTAGGTAGTCAGGAAAGGCCACCCTGAGAGAGTGGCATTTGGGGTAAGACCTGAAGGACAAGGAATAAACCAAGAAACTATATCTGGAGGTGCCTCCTGTGCTGAAGGAACAGCTAGTGCAAAGTTCCTGAGACTGAATGAGCTTGACATGTCCAGGGACCAAAAGATGGAAAATGGTAAGAGATAAGGCCAAAAAGGTGGACAAGCACCAGATCACGTAGGGCCCTGTTGGCAATGGAAATGAACGTGGATATCAAATTGCAATGCAAAGTTATTGCAGCGTCCTTAGCTAGAAAATGACATGATATAATTCATTTTGAAATTACAACTTTGGCTACTATGTTGAGAACAGAGTAGAACCTGGCAAGTGTGGAAGCAGGGAGGGCTATAAAAAGGCTCTTGTAGAAGTCCAGGCAAAAGATGCTGATGGTGTGATTCAGGTGAAAGCAGAACAGGTGGTGACAAGGGTTCAAATCCAGAACATATTTTAGAGGTAGACTCAATAGGGTATTATTGCTGGAAAAAGGGTAAAAAGAAATGTAAGATGACTGTTAGTTCATGAACATAGTGACTAAGTGGATGGTGATGCCAGGTAATTGATGGGGAGACAGGAAAAGGAACAGATTTGGAGGAGGAAAGTATGAATCAGGAATTCTGTTTTGGAAATGTTGAATTTGAGATTCTACTAGAGATGCATAGAAGGCTGGATACAGATTTACAGGAGAGGTCTGAACGAGAGATATAAACTGGGAATCATCAGCCAATAAACGGCATTTAAAGCCATGAGGGTCATTGAGGATACCATGGGTTTGGGTGTATAGCCTTGTGCAAGTCAACGTGCCTCATTGAACACCAATACCTTAATCTATAAAATCAAGATGACACCCATTAATGTTTGTGCCGTATTGAGTTGTTATAAGGATTAAATAAAATCAGTGTGGCCTAGAATTGTTTAAATTATTTCTAATAACTCTGCCAAATTGCTGCACTGTTTTTAACTCAAATTTCCAGAACTTTTCACATGATAGGCTCCCATTCAAACAGATATCCTCCCCCATCTTGTAATAGTGTAATAGATTTCTTTCATCAAAATGCATCTCTTCCATCTCTAGCCTCAATCTTAGGCCAGACCTGTTGTCTTCCTTTTTCTACATGCCTCATGCTTCCATGGAGTGCATGCTATCATGCTTGTTGTCTATGACTTCCCTACTGAGGCTACAGAGTGGACTAGACTTCAAAGAAGTAACTGGATCATGGTAATCTCAGTCATGGTTCAGCAAATGGCATCAACAATCTCAGAGAGCTGGGCATATATCTAAATAAACCTAGACTATAATGCCTATTTAATCTTCTCATAGCAATTTGGCTAAGCATAGGTATTAATTAGTATTATCCTCCAATACGACATAAGGAACAAGGATCATAGAAAGAGAAGTAAGGGTATCAGTAGCAAAAAGAGGGTGGGAGTCAGAATACAGGGACTTAAAGAGCAGGCAAGTAAGGAGACAGGAAAACAGCAAGGTTAATAAGGAAAAAGTAGTGATTAGGTCCAGCCATACAAAGTTGGGTTCATTTACAGGACTCTAGTCAAAGAAAGAGAACTTTTACAAATAAGGCAGAACGCTTGTCCTGAAACTAGGGAACCAAGACATGGGATTCTGTTAATAACACAAGGAACAATGTTAAGAGCTCCTTTAAAATAGCTAGGGTTTATGGTCAAAAGTAGGATTGTAACGAGACTAGCAGTATTGAGTATGGGTACAGAGGCCCTTCTAGTACCCTCTCTGGAGGCCAGATTGGTCCCAGATTCTGGAGTGTGGTTAATCATGTTTGTGGGAGTTTGTAGCCCAACTGGAGGGTGTAAAGGAATGGAAAATGCATAATTAATCTTATGGCAGAAAATTAACCCTAAAGAAGACTATTTCTCTGAAATAAGAGAAGTATTTTGAAAGACAAGATGGATAAGCTGCATAGATCAGTTGAAAAATTATTGTAAGAATTTTCTTATCAGTCACACAAGGGGCCAGACTATGTCAGCAGTTTCCAAAATGGACTGCACATCAAAATCACGAAGATAAATTTTGCTTAATGCAGATATACAGTACCCAACTCCACCCCTAAAGATACTGAATCAATAGGTCTTGGGGGTTGGTACCTGAGAAGCTGTATTTTTAAAGTTCCCTTAGAGATTAAGATGTAGTGACAGGTTTAGAAATTAGAAATCACTGGACTAGAAGATTCCCAACATTCTACTATCTGAAATGAGCTGTTTAATATATCACCAATATTGCATTAATTACTTTATCTCAAGTCTAATTATTTCCTAAAGCCCTCCATTTTGGGATTATCCAGTTTGTCTCCCAGAGGAAACTGGGAGGTAGCCACTTGGGACTAGGTTTCTAAATATTATCCCAGAGGTTAGAGTTGTACTTGATTGCCGATTTACTGTGGGTGTAGATATTATCATATATAATAGCTAACAATTGTTTTATATAGAGATATATATAATTTTTGATACATATATTTGATATATATTATCTGATCTATATAGCATATATAATAGCTGATGTTTGTTCAATGCCAGATACTGCTCTATGAACATCAATTATCTTATTCAACCATCACAATAACCCTATGAGAGAGGTATTGTTTATTAACCCCATTTTACAGATGAGGAAACTGAGGCTTAGAGAACAAGTAACTTTCTCAAAATCAACAACTAGTAAGTGAAAGGGCAGGATTATATTCCAGGCATTTTGACCACAGAATCCCTCCCTTTACATTCTACTGCTTTCTCTATTTCCTTCTTGTGATATGTGTCACCGTAAATTAGGTGTCTGCTTCTGTTACTGAACCAGAACCTCCCTAAGGGCAGGGACCTAGTATTTCATCCCTGTATTCACAGGCCCAGCACAATCCCTAAGCAACCCTCTAGCCCTGCCCCCTCATTCTCTTAGTCATCCTATTGGCTGGCTTGGTTCTATGAAGTAATACCACTTTGATGATGTGTGCTGACTTCATATTGGTGGTGCCACTTCAGAATCCTGAAGAAAGAAGAGCATCTTAGTTCAAAGGAGAGAGAAGGAGCAGATAACCAGATTACAGTTAAACTTTTCCTTTTGTCCATATGGCAAAAAATTAAACATATTTAAATGATGAACAAAATTCCAGTCTTCTTTTATTTTCTTATTTTTGTAATTTTAGTGGAATGCCAACTTCATTTACACTTGGTTTATTCAGGTGAGTGAAAACTAACAGGACAACTAACTGACTTAAAAAATAACATTAACCATTAGGGAAGCAAAAGTTGTATCTGGGGTAATTTATATTTCACTGCTAAATGTTCTCAAGACAATAAATTCTCACAAATATTTTGCAGCACCCATAAAATTCAATGGAGCACAATCTGGACGAAATGATAAAAACAGAGCACATCAAAATAATGGATATTCAAAATACTCAGGTAAATCAATGCATTATTCACATTCAGTGAGATTGCTATTATTTCAAAAGATAATGTAAACTAGGTTTTCTTTTAAGTGCTATGTGATTCTGTCTTTGCCAGTGTATTGGTTATCAGCACTGTACATAAAATACAATGATTGGATGAGCATTTCCTCAGAGATTAAATACTATAATCTTTCATGCCTGTAGGCTGACAATTCTCTTTAGAGATTGCTGCTTTCTTCTCTTCCATTTATTTTTGGTTAACACACACAAAAACCACAATCCCAACCAGATCATATGAACATGGCTGTATGACTTTAATTGTAATTTGATGCACCTGTTTTGGTGGTAGAGACTATTAGTCCAGACACAGACAATTTACAAGTGTATAGCTTTCTTCAGAGTTATTTGTCTTCTGTTTTGCTTTGCTTTTTTTTGTTTCTTTTTTCAGAAATGGGGTCTTGCTATGTTGCCCAGGCTGGACTTAAAGTCCTGGGCTCAAGAGATTTTCCCACCTTAGCCTCCCAAGTAGCTTAGACTACAGGCACTTGCCGCCGTGCTTGCTGCTTTTTTATTTGAATGCTAGTTCGGATTCTGTTTATCTCAAAAGACAGAAATCAACACTTGGCAATTTGTAAAGTCAGGAAGTAAATATTTGTTGGGGATATGTGGTATGCAAAAACTATCAATTTCTTACAAGGAAAATGAAACCTATACAATATGACATTTATTTAGTGTTATCCTTTGTCCCTTTCTACCACTGGCTTTCAGACCTTCTGATGAAAACAGTCTTCCCTCCAGGTCCTCAACCCAGGAACAGGCTTCCCAAGGTGTACTATAACAAGAGTAGAGAAACCAAATGAAATCTATTCTTAATGTTCCATATTACTGATGACAAACATTCAGTGTGAATAATCCCTCAAAATTTTGCAAATACAGACAAATTGTTCTACTGAACATTGGAATATATTACATTAAATTTATTAATATTTAACATTTTAGCTATATGAAAACTACATTTTAGGCTCTTTGTATATATAATAAGAATTCATTTCCTTATCTTGCTAAATCTATCTCTAACATATCTCCACCCTCTGATCTCCTTCCACAGCCTTCTAACTGGGATCCTTACCTCCAGCCATTCCATACAATTCCTCCTGGAACATCATGGGAAGTCCAGGGTCTGGGAGGGTGGGTGGAGAACCACAGCCATTTGCCAGGGACATTGTACTACATGACTCCAGAAAGCACCACCAATGTGGTGAACACTAGCTTACACAGCACCTTTGTGCAAATTAGAGAAAGGTGACCCCTCTGGGCAGATGGATTGGAAAGGGACACCTCTCTGGATTAACAAATTAGTAAAGCATCCCCTCTTGTGAAACATGTTAGAAAGATAACCCTCTGTGGGTTACACAACGCTGTGGGCTCATGGCATTGCAAACAGAATGCAGGCTCAATTCTAGGCCTTACTGGTGCCCACCAGGTACCTTTGTGCAGCACACAAATTGCACAATCTTACAGAGCAGTCTTGTGAGCAGCACTTCTGGCATTTTTTTCTTCTGTCTTGGTTTTCTTTCCTGGAACCCTATAAGGCCACTTGATCCAGAGTTCTTTGAGCCAGAAGGCCACGATTGTGTGTTGTAGCTCTCTCCCTTCCTGGACAGGATCCTTGTTCTTTCTCTTTTGTATATTCACTAAATGCCTGCTATGAGCAAGCCACTGCTCCTCACCGATCCTCATTCATCATAAAAGCACAGTCATAAAAGCTTTATTTATCTCTGTAAATCTCACATATGAATGTTTCATCACGTGCCTCCTCCAAAATGTTTGATTTCCCCACACACCAAGTACAGATCTTGAGTCCTGGCCAGGGTATCAGAAGGTCTGGGTTATGGCCCTTATTCTAACACTAACTTGTTTCTTGAGAGCCTGCACAAAATCTATAAACTCTTCTTAGACCTCTTCTAAGAACTTCCTACCTCCAGGTTTCTGTGATCCTGGGCCCCTGGGTACCAGTGTAGGTTTAGTCATGAAGACGGAAAGTAGAATTGTTTGCTTTATCAGATTGAGAGGTAGTTCCCTAGAAAAATCTGATTTTCTCCTGTAGCCTTTGACTATTAATCATATGAAAAGATGCTCACCTCATGCATAATAACAGATAAACAAATTAAAAGTACACCAAAATACTGGTTCTCAGCTATCATATTGAAAAAGATCAAAATGTTTGATAACACACTATGCTGCAACAGGAATGGGGAAACATATAAGTTCATATATTATTTGTAGGAGTATGAATGGGTACAACTTTTATAGAGGTAAATTGTCAGTGTCAAAAGAAAAGAATGTGCATACTGTTTTTGACCCAGCAATACAAATTTTAGAATTTTTTCCTAAAAAATATACTATTCCATTTTCCTAGAAGACTATCTCATATACTTTCTTTTCTTCTCAAGTCCCTAACATAGTTTCTCACAGGCTCACTCTCAGGTGATGTTCTTGTTTCCCCCTTCACTGAGAAAATATAAGTGGTCAAAAGGGAACTTCCACAAGCTCCCACCACTATATCCCCCTTGGACCTGCATCTGCATATATTCTCTGCCTTCTCTCCTGTTGTTATAGATGAACTATACATGTACTAGCCAACCTCTCCACCTGTGCACCAAACTCTATCTACCAACACCAACTCAAGGACATCCCTCCTCTAATTCTTTTCCTTTCCTATATTGTTATGTTTTTACTTCTCTACTGGACCATTGCCATTGGCACACAGCATGTTGTCATTTCTCCCCTCTTGCTCCCCTCAGCCCTTTTCAGCTACTGTCCCATTTATAGTAAATTTCCTGCCCCACAAAAAAAAAGCTGCTACAACTCTCTGTCTCCAGTTCCTTACCTCCTCTTCTCTCTTGAATACATCCCAACCGGGCTGTGTCCTCACCACTCCAGCAAAACTTCCCTTGCCAACATCTCCAATTACCTCCACGTTGCCATTTCATGGTCAACTCTCCATCCTAATCTTACCTGAATCACATTTTTTCCTAACATTTTTGTGCAAATTTTTAGATATGCAGAAAAATTGAAAGAACAGTACATCAAACAAACTTATCATCTGTGTACTAAAATTAAACATTTTGCTATACTTTCTCTTTATAGCCTGTGTTATTTTTATCATGCCATTCTCTCTTTCTATTGATGGCATGAACCTCAGGACCTTTTTAAGCTCTAGTGGGCTGAACCACCTCATCTTATACCAGTGAAGGGACAGAAAGAGAGGGAAGGCAAAAGGTAGGGCTAGGGACAGTCAACCCAAATTGTTACATTTAAGGAATGGATGAGGAATATAGTTATATCACCTCTTACCCTCTTATCCTTTTATTCAATTTATACCAACTGTAACTTTCTAATTGTTTTATTCCAGGTGTAATGAAAAATGGGAGTATTATCTCAGAAACTAAAGCCCAGAGGGATGATGATATAGCATATGCTATACCAAAAAGATACATCAAATGGAATATTGGGAATATGGATTTATGAAATTTAATTTAAAATTATCCTGTGATTCCTTTTCATTACGGTATCACACGAATTGAGACAATAAATGCATCTTTAATCAGAAAAGCATGGCCACTCTTCTTTTAACCAAATAGATTGCAAATGTCATTATACTGAATCAGGAATTCAGATTCTCTATAATGCAAGAGAGAGGTGCTTTGACTAGAGACAGGAGGCAGATGAAATAAAAGAGCCAAGCATTCAGTGTGAATTGAATTTGTATTTACTTACACAAGACTGTGCAATCTAGTTTCAGTTCTTTTTTTTAATTTCAGAATATTATGGGGGTACAAACACTTTGTTTACACATATTTCCTATGCACTACCCAAGTCAGAGCTATAAGCATGCCCATCCCCAAGGCAGGGAGCCCCACACCCATAAGGTGTGAGTTTAACAATCCCCTCCACCCCCCCACCTACCTGACACCTGATGAATATTATTTTCATGTATGCACATAAGTATTGATCAGTTAGTACCAGTTTGATGGTGAGTACCAGTGGTGCTTGTTTTTCCATTCTTATGATACTTTGCTTTGAAGAATGGGCTCTAGCTCCATCCAGGATAATATCAGATGTGTTAATTCACCGTTGTTTTTTATTGCTGAGTAATACTCCATGGGCTACATATACCACATTTTATTAATCCACTCATGTATTGATCGGCACTCGGGTTGTTTCCACATCTTTGCAATTGTGAATTGTGCTGCTATAAACATTCGAGTGCAGATGTCTTTATTACAGAATGTCTCTTTTTCCTTTGGGTAAATACCCAATAGTGGGATTGCTGGATCAAATGGTAGTCCTACTTTTAGTTCTTTGAGGTATCTCCATATTACTTTCCATAGAGGTTGTACTAATTTTCAGTCCCACCAGCAGTGTATGAGTGTTCCCACCTCTCCACATCCCCACCAACATTTGCTGTTTTGGGACTTTTTGATATAAGCCAATCTCACTGGAATTAAGAGACATCTCACTGTGGTTTTGATTTGCATTTCCCTGAAGATTAGAGAAGTTGAGGAATTTTTATATGTTTGTTGGCCATTCTGATTCTTTTGAAAAGTTTCTGTTGATGTCCTTTGCCCAATTTTTAATGGGGTTGTTTGATTTTTTCTTGTTGATTTTACTAAGTTCTGTATAGATTCTGGTTATCAGCCCTTTATCAGATACGTAGCATGCAAATATTTTCTCCCATTCTGTAAGTTGTCTGTTCACTCTCATGATAGTTTCCTTGGCTGTGCAGAAGCCTTTTAATTTGATCAGGTCCCATTTATTTATTTTTGTTGCTGCTGTGGTGGCTTTGGGGGTCTTCTTCATAAATTCTTTGCCTAGGCCAATGTCTGTAAGAGTTTTTCCAACGTTTTCTTCTAGAATTCTTATGGTTTCATGTCTTAGGTTTAAGTCTGTTACCCACTGTGAGCTGATTTTTGTGAGAGGTGAGAGGTGTGGATCTAGTTTCAGTCTTCTACATGTAGCTATCCAATTTTCCCAGCACCATTTATTGAATAGGGAATCTTTTTCCCAGTGTATGTTTTTGTCTACTTTGTCAAAGATCAGATGACAGTATGAGGACAGTTTTATATCTGTGTTCTCAGTCCTGTTCCATTGGTCTATGTCTCTGTTCTTGTGCCGGTACTGTGCTGTTTTGGTTACTATAGCCTTGTAGTATAGTTTGAAGTCTGATAGATTGATGCCTCCCAATTTGTTGTTTTTGCTTGAGATTGCTTTGGCTAGATGGGGTCTTCTCTGGTTCCACACAAAGCATAGAATTATTTTTTCTAGATCTGTAAAAAATGATGTTTGTATTTTGATAGAGACTGCCTTGATTCTGTAAATCACTTTACGTAGCATAGACATTTTAACAATGTTGATTCTACTGATCCAAGCACATGGTAGGGTTTTCCATCTGTTTACATCCTCTGCAATTTCTTTTCTCAATGTTTCATAGTTCTCCCTACATAGGTCTCTCACCTCCTTAGTTAAATATATTCCTAAATATTTAATTTTCTTTGATGCTATTGTGAAAGGTATCACGTCTTTGATTTGATTCTCAGCTTGACTGTTATTGGCATATATGAAGGCTACTGATTTGTGTGTGTTGATTTTGTGTCCTGAGACTTTGCTGAATTCATTTATCAATTCAAGGAGTCTCTTGGTTGAACCTTTGGGGTTTTCTAGATATAATATCATATCATCAGCAAAGAGTGAAAGTTTGATCCCTTCTGCCCCCATTTGGATACCCCTGATTCCTCTGTCTTGTCTGATTACTCTGGCAAGGACTTCCAGCACTATGTTGAATAGAAGTGGAGATAGTGGCAACCTTGTCTGGTTCTAGTTCTAAGCAGGAATGTTTTCAATTTTTCCCTGTTCAGTATGATATTGGCTGTGGGTTTATAGTATATGACTTTAATAATTTTGAGGTATGAGCCATCTGTGCTTATTTTGTTAAGAGTTCTTATCATAAAAGGGTGCTGAATTTTGTTGAAACACTTTTCTGCATCTATTGAGTGGTCTCAGTTCTTTTATATTCATTTAAAGTGATATGTCTGATATCTTTAGATTTATCTGATTTTCTCTTCTGTTCCCCTATGGGAATAACAATATGATTAACAAATATGTTACTGACAGACAAAGTTAAAATAAAATTATCATGACAACTTTTCTTTTCATTTTAAGCAGTGATTCCACATAGACCATCTCTTGCTCAAGTAATTATAATTGTATATGTAGCCAGCCACCACATTTCCCTGAAAGATAGAATGACTATATTTTTTCCAACACATAAGTACAATCATGCACCATATAATGACTTTTCAGTCAATGGTGGACTGCACATACAAAGGTCATCTCATAAGTTTATAATATAATATTTTTACTGTACCTTTTCTATGTTTAGATACATAAATATTTACCATTGTGTTACAAAGGCCTACAGTAACATGCTGTATAGGTTTGTAGCCTAGGAGCAACAGGCTATACCATATAACCTAGGAGTATAGTAGGCTATACCATCTAGGTTTGTGTGAGTACACTCTGTGATGTTTGTACTATGACAAAATCACCTAACAATGCATTTCTCAGAACATATCCCCACTGAATGACTATATATACTAAGCAGCATACACTATCCATTAGGTTAGCAATTACACGTTAACTAAGGTCTTATTTAATGTCAACTAATGATGATGATAATGATAACCACTAAGTTATTACAGTCAAATAAATGTTTCAGATCAGTGTTTTTCAAAATGTGGGTATGTGCTCCTGAGTTGGGTCATGGTATCATTTTTTAAAAAATAAATCAGAATATAATTCAACTTAGAATAGAAAATATTGTAGTATGTCACATGTAATAAGTGTTTTGTGAACCTTTTCCATTACACACTCCCCCCCACACACATAAACACAACTACTGGGTTATGATGTAAAATGTATTTGATCAAAAAAGTTTTGAAAGCCACTGTTCAAGATGTTGGCCATCTTCCCAAAATCCCGCCTAAAATGTGGTGTCATGAAACAAACATACTATTGCAGTTGAAGTCTTATCAGTGCAGAGCAGAGAAGGACAACCACCTCTTTTTTTTCTCTATGTTCTTATTCTTGTCAGCCCACTCTGTGATAATATTATTTTTTGGCATATAGGTCATATTGCTTGCATACATTAAGCTTGTGGTCAAGCTCAATTACTTTTGAGGGGTATTATCAAGTTGACATTCGTATTAAACAAAGTGAGCCATAAAATATCATCATATTATTAGTGGGAAGAGGTAGATTCTAAACAGAATCCACATATGATCACTATACTCCAGATTCAAATGTATAACATCATGAAGAGTTTGAAGAAGTACAAACTTATCTGTTCTACCACAATTAAGTAGAAACAAAGAGTATATTTCCATGAAAGTGTATTTGTCTTTTTCATGTAGCCATTTTAGGATCACTTTGCAATAAGCAACTGTAGGCAAAATGAGATGGAAAACAAAAATCAAAGGAAACTCATTACTGAGAAAAAGTAACCAGAATGCTTGCTTTTGGGTTATCTAGTTCTGCTATTTAGATATCTGGATTAACTAGACCTAAATTGATTCAATTTATTCAAAGGTACAATTTTTGTGTATTTCATTAGTACGTACAAATATCAACACAAACATAAAGTTTCTAAAGTTATTCTCTAAAATTTAAATAGAAAGAATATCCCCCTGACTGACTAGTGTTCAATTAAAGAACTGAGTTAAAGTAATCGCTCATCGTTTTCCTATTTGGTTTACCAAATTTCTTGAATATCTTTAACAAAGTTTAATATAGGTCAAATTCTTCCCACCAGTCAGTATGCTTCTGGAGTGCCCTCTCATCTCTTGTCCATCACTCTTGAAACCAAATAAGCTAAGTCAAAAATTACTTTTCTTTACATAAGTCAAGTAGAATTAAGGAAGTCAGTATGTTAGGAAAAAGTAAAATTTTTTTATTATCCATTTCCACATTAAAGAGAAACAGCTGTTGGATGAGCCACTATTTGGGATCATCAGAGCCACTCTTTTCTTACTCAAATTTATACAGAAATTTGAGAACTGACTATAATGGTTTAAAGGTCCATTTCTGCCTTTCTCTCCTACTAACATCCACTCACAAGAGACACAAATGGTTTTATGTCTTTCCTGTAAAATGGTCACATGATTAAGACATGGTTCCCAGTTACAATTTATGCATATATTCATATTTATTGATATGTCTAGTTGTCTGGTACAATTTGAAAAGAGACCTCAACTTAATTGGCTGTATCAATATGTTCAAATACCATTATTAGCTGTGGAGGAAGATAGCTAGGAGGACAAAAATGTGTCCACAGAAACTGAGAAGCTACTAGAAATGTTCTTTCTCTCAGGTAGAAAATTTACCACTTTAATTTGTCAGATCTTAGGTTATATGAAATCTAAATGGGATTTACTGCAGTTAAAGGTAATAAAGATTAATATTCAATGCAACATCTACAGAAATAAAGCAGTTTTCATCAAGTTATACTGAGAGACAAACAACTTATTTGGTTGCTTGCTTCATTTTTCAGGGAAATTCCAAGCATCTAAAGCAGAGTTCTGTGAAAAAAAACTGTTTTCTTAGACAAAACATTTCCCATAAATGTGCACATCTATGTGGTGCTCTTCCTGCTGTTAGAGCACAGATGGTACCTCTTCCAACCATGCCAGCTGCCTCGATCTGATGTAGAAACATGATTCAAGCCCACTTAAGTGCATCCTTGTGCAAAGAACATCAAGGAATGTTAGGTAAAACATTCATCCCCAATGAAAGTTCCCTATTTTAGAGACACGCCTATGATAAAAGTATTCTGCATATAATAGTAATAAGAGTACAACAAATATGATCACATAAACCTGTTTTTGTAAAAGTTCTAAAATTTCAGGATACCTGTCTCAGAAAATCTAAAGCAAAAACATTTAGATGGTAAAGTGCATTTTTAAGACACATCATTAACTAAGATATCCATAGGTTACCTCTTCGACAATTCAAAATATACACAGAAAAGCATTCAAAAGGAGGGATGAAGGGCCCAAGAGACAATGAGATAATGGATGTTACCTGAAGTAGATGGCTGTTGTCTTATCCTATAGAAAAAATATTTTAAAATATTATTTCTAACACAGGTTAAAAACGTATCTACATTCTTTATAAATTTTGAGAGAAAAGTAAGAAATCAACTTTAAAAGTAGGAAATCAACTTTGAACATCCTTTTTAGACAATTGGCACATATTATTCCCTCAAAATTCCATTGTTAAGACTTTTATCCTTCCCTACTTTTTTCTTACCCCTTTTGTTTCCATTTTTACTTCTCAACAATTAGTAGCTCAATAACATTTTGTCTAAATGTTGGTTATAAAATAAACAAGGAAGATCAGTATTGACAAGGAAAGATTAAGTGAAAACAAAAATTTGGAAAAGCTATTAAAGAAAGGAAAATAAAGAATACTTGTGGAAACCATGCAATCTCCTCTTTTTTCTGTGCCTCTCAGAACTCTAACTACAGAGAATATATTTTACTGACACAGCTGCTGTTCTCTGAAATATATCACTATATTTGTATAGAAGTCACACTGTCCATGAGTTGCTCCTAGGCAGTAACTGAACAAAGCAGAGTACTAATGTGGGTCAATTCCTGGGAGATGCAGGACTCCTCTGACAGCCAGCTTTGGTTCAAAGACACCCCCCGCCACCATTGACCTTGCCAAACTTCCTTAGATTTGCACTGAGTCTTAGATTCCTCCACCCAACTTTCTTTCCTTCTCTTGCTCCTTCATGAGGGTCAACCTGCATCATGATCTTTCAGCTCTGCCAGCTTTCTCTGGCAACTTTCACATTTTCCCTTACAGGCATTCTCCCTAATACCTCTCTTGCATGTCTAATCCCATCTTTTCATCTGCTTCTTGGGGACCTGAAATAGCACAAATGGTACCAAGATTTGTCTGAGAAAAAAAAAAAGCAGTAAGTTGGGGATTTTGGACTGACTCACTCACTACCTGTGGGGAGAGAAGACACCATCCTGGTTGGCCAATGGAACATGGATAGTCTCTGGCACAAGGTGGTAGTTCAATTGCTAAAGATTTCCCCAGTGCTGACTTGGGTAATGTCCTAATGGAGGGGAATGTTGTTGCAGGTGTGATGATTCAAGCATTTGTGAGATATGGTAATAATGCCTAAAAAATTAGAAGAGTTGGCTGGTTACTGATAAGTTATACTGATATCCTGAAGAAGGATAATGAGAGACTGTGGGCCTCTAATGAGCAGTTAATGTCTAAGTGTGAGAACAAGGCCTTGGTGGTAGCCCACAAAGAGGCCCTTATCTCCTGCGGTGAAAAGCAAAAACAACTAAAAACCCAATTGTTGAAGTTATTGAGTCAGAGATATTTGAATGCTCAGCCCAGGCAAGATGAGCTATGCCAAGGCTAGGATCATGAAGAAGGAAACCTGGGACACTGAACTATGCAGTGGGAACTTCTAAATGAAGTACCAGAAGATGTTGGCTCTGCAGCCCTCTTCCCCCTCCCCCACACACCTTGAACACTCTTGGGTTGCAGAGGTAGCACACTCTGTCTAGTAAGTGCAAGTGCTTCTGCTGTACTTAGAAGGTGCTGCATAGGCTTCTCCCTTGTGAGAAAACAGATGCCCCACTAAGGAGCTGCCTTCTCTTCCTCTACCAACTACCAGACCAATAACTAAGGTTAAACTCCAGCATAACCCAGATAAGGATGTGTTGGGCCTTATAAAATGAAGAAAGTGACTAAATGCTAAAATAATTGCAAAAATAAGCTGGCATGTATCTGCAGGATCCAGGGGATTCGTGGGAGTATTCCTGGGATTGTATTTTGAGATTGTTTGTTCTAGGGAGCTGAAATGTAAGACTGTATAATCAAGAGTTCATTGATCAGGGAGGACTTTCTTCAGACATGGGATTTAACATCACAGTGAGAACCTCATGGGTGCAGGCATATATGTTACTGGGGGTATCTTAGAAGCCTGGAAAAAGCCATGGACTATATTCACTAAGGACAATATTCACTAAATACTTGATTTGTCCTAGCAGATAGTAGAGGAAGGAATAAAGGGGCCATGGGAGAAAGCAGGAACATGGTAATGATACAGTGAGAAGCTCAGCAAATACTCTCCCCAAAGGCAACAATGAAACCAAACAAAATTATCAAAAATAGCTATCTTATGACTGTGTCAATTGACCAGAGTCATACCACAGACTGAAAAGCATTTATATAAGAAAAAGTGCTGAACATTGGTAAGAACAGAGAGGGTCTTTGGTTTTGACTTCCTATTCCCACCCCCAGCTGCCATCACAGTAACTCTACCAGAGCAGGGCAAGCTGTGAAAAGCAGCAGCTCTGCTGCCAGAGGATATTGACTTGATTTGGAGTGGATTGAGAAAAAGCCCCAAACCCAGGAGCATTGTCAAAAATAAGAGTTCATAGTGTCAAACAATCAGAGAAGGCCAATATTACAGCTGCTTGAGGCTGCAATACTGCTTCAGGCAAGCAATCCAACAGCCAGAAATTTAACAGGGAAACAAGACAGCCGTAGTGGGCCTTGATAAGCTACCAGATATCTCTGGTGTTCTGGAAGGCTGTGCACATGTGTAAGCCTGCTTGCACTCAGAAGAGAAGATCCCAGAGATCCACTGGTAGGCCTGATTGAATCTAAGTCCTTGCACATATGCAAAGAGGACAGGAAAAGACCCAGCAGGAAGTAAAAGCTGGGGAAGACTTATGAATTGTCTGCACTTTGAAAGCAATCCCCATAGATCCATTTGCAAGGATGGAAGCCTTGCTGGCTCAAGTTATTTAAGTAAAACCTCTGAATAATCACTGGCTGACCACAATGCTTATTGATCCAGTCACAGCTACTAGAAAGCCAGGCTTAAAAAGACTGTAAAACAAGTATTTAGAAAGGGAGTGGAGTAGAGACACTGCAAAGAAGACAATCTCTTTTAAAAAATTGGTTCAACCAAGTTAGTAAACAAACCAAAAAATAAAAATAAGAAAAAGCAAAAACAACATCCTCAAAGGGGGGTGGGATGAGAATTCAGATTTGCTACAATATCTTATTCTAAAGTGTCTAGTTTTCAAAAAAAATCTTACAGAACATAGAGAATAAATAAATAAGAGTACCCCATAAACAGGAATAAAAGCAGTCAATAGAAAATGTCTCTATGGGCCAAGAAGTTGGAAAAAACTTCAAAGCAACTATTGTAAATATTTTATAAAGAATTAAAAGAAGCACTGTTTAAAGAATTAATGAAAATATGATAATTACTCATCAAATTAAAAATGTCAGTAAAGAGATAGACATTTTTAAAAGAATCAAGCTGCAAAATACAATAATTGAAATAATTTACTAGAGGTGTTCAACAGCAGATTTGAGATGCAGAAGAAAGAATCAGCAAATATAAAGATAGATCAATAGAGATTATCCAATGTGAAAAACAGAAATAAGAAGAATGAAGAAAAATGAACAGAGCCTTAGAGACCTAAGATTCACTATCAAGCATACCAAAATAGGCATAAGAAGGGTCTCAGGAGGAGAAGAGCGACAGGAAGAAAATATATGAAGAAATAATTGCTGAAACTTCCCATATTTGATGAAAAACATTAATCTACATATCCAAACGTTTCCCAACAGTCTCTAAGTGGGATAAACACAGAGATCCTCACCTAAAAAATCCATAATTGAAGTGTTAAAAGCATCAAAACATTTAAAAAGAAACCTCATCATGTAAAAGGGAAATTTAACATGAATAACAGTTGAATCTCATCAAAGCAGTGGGGGGAGGGGGAGCAGCCAAGATGGCCAACTAGAGACATGCTTGTTGGATCGTCCTAGCTGGAAGGTAGTATATTGGACTGAGGAGAGTAGAAAGTGGTTGCAGCCTAGGTATGGATTGCAGGGAGAGACAACAGAGACATCCGGGGACCCAACCAAGAAAAATGGTGAAGCTGAGAAAGAAGATAGAGAGGAGAAGACAGCGGCATGGACCAAATCCAGAGAGGCTTGGAGCCCAATGTAAGGGTAAGGGGGGCTTCCCCTCCCCCACCCAGATGCCTTCAGTAAAAAGTGGGACAAGGGACACGTTGGAGGTGCTTCTACCCTTCACAAGCTCAGGCATGGTGGCTGAATGGGAATAGCGGGGTAAACCAGCAAACCCTAGGAGTTTGGGTGTTAAAAAGCTACTCAGGAGGCTGAAGCAAGAGAATTGCTTGAGCCCAGGAGTTGGAGGATGCAGTGAGCTGCAATGATGCTGCTGCACTCTACCCAGGGCGACAGAGTGAGGACTCTGTCTCAACAGCAACCAAAAAAAAAAAAAAACAAGGCAAAAAGGGACACTCTGTGGGAGAGTGCCAAGAGAGGCCAGAGTGGTGCCTTTCTTACAGCTGGACACTTCCTCCTTTGTGCCTCTTCCAATCACAGCATCAGAGAGGGTGATATTAGCTTGGGCCAGCTGGTAGGCATGGCCCTTCCAGATCCATTGCAACCGTGAGAATACTCTGAACCAAAAAGCCTACGACTGGCTACTGCTTTACGGCGGATGCGTGTTCCTGGCTGAGCCCACCACTGAGAGTGGGGCTGCTGCAATCTGTGAACTTCCTACCTGCTGGTGTTTCATGGGATCGTGTGCTGGCGGCTTAGACAGGCAAGCTGGACCACGTGACCCCCAGACATGAGAGCAGTGCAGGGAGATGCAGGGGAGAGATCTTGGTCCTGGGCTTAGGTGGTGAGGAAGCCCTCATGGACATATCCAACAAGAGACTGTGGAGGGGCACTGAGGAATGGGGATCTGTGAGAGTGCCTATCCTCCAACCCTGCTGGAGAACCACCATATTGGATAGGCGCACAGAATTCAGAGTGAATTAGCCAAGCCCCTGGTTCCCATGACAACCAAATGCCCTGGGTGTGCTGGCTGAACAGAGGCAGTGGCCCCTTCCCCCACTCATTACAATAGGGAGTGCAGTTTGAGGCAAGAAACTGGCAAGTGGCCACTTCTCCCTGGTGGGAGTGTACCACTGGCAGAGGCCCCTGCAGACAGAAAAGCCTACCTCTCTCCCTTTGGGGTCTTGTGGTGGAACAGTTGTGCACAATTTGGGACCCCACCCCAACCAGCCAGCACCCTGTGGAGATGCACGTTAGTGCATCAGACACATGGACTGAGAGGTAGTTCCAGGGCCGGTCTCAGGCAGTGAGGGAACTCATGTGTACTGTTCTGATCAGAGAGTGCTATGGAGTTTCAGGGAGCAAATAAGGATGGCCCTCACCCCACCCTGCAGAGAAACTGCACTAGTGGACAAGGGTGGAAAGAGCCTGGTCCAGGTCCTTAGCACTCAAGTGATTAGGCCCCTCCCTCAGGAACAGCCTTCCCGGCCTGGAGATATTGTCCTGAACTTCATGCCAGCAGCTGTCCCTAGTGGCTGGATAAGCAAACTCTGAGCCCTGCTGAGGCTTTCCATAGCCTCTCAAGTTCTTGCAATCCAGCCACTATTTGTCCTACTCCTCCCCCTCAAGGGGAAGTAGAGATCAAGCAACCCCCTGGGTGCTGCAGGGTCCCTCCTAAAGCCTGGGGCACAAAATACCATCTTGGCAGCTGGCTCTTCCATTCAAACTTCAATCAATGACAGGGGGAACAACCCCATAGCTAAGCATAACACCTTCCAACTCAAGCAAAGAGGGAGTGGCTAATTTGTAATCACAAGTACCACTCACCACCCTGGAGATTAAGCTGGGGGACCCAACTCATTACACACTGTTGGGAAGAGGTGAAGACAGCAGGTCAGAGGTAAGCTGAGAGAGTCATCAAAACTGCTAGAACACCCCACAGACAACTCAAGACAAGCACCCCTCTCCCTGGCATGCTCAGGGATCAATCTTTGGCGACCTGGAGATAGGCCAATAAGGCAGGCCTAGCACCACCAGGTCTCAACCAAGATGCCAGAAGAGAAGGAACCAGCAAAAGAACTTCAGAAATGTGAAAAATAAGAGCAAATGACACCCCCAAAAGAAAATGATAACTCTTTACCAATGGATACCAACCAAAATGAAAAGATTGAAATGACAGATGAAGAATATTGAATACAGATTGTAAGGAAGCTCAATGAAATACAAAAGAAAATAGAAACCCAACACAAAGAAACCACAAAACCAATGCAGGAAATGAATGAAAAATTCACTAAAGAAATTAAATTATTAAAAAAAGCAAAAAGAACTTCTGGAATGAAAAATTCATACAACGAAATACAAAACACAGTGGAGAACCTTAAGCATAGGATAGATCAGGCAGAAGGAAAAATCTCAGAGCTTAAAGACAACAACTTTGAGTTAAACAATTCAGTCAAAGAGAAAGAACAGACAAATAAGAGGAACAAACAAAGCCTACAAGAAATATGGGATTACAGAAAGAGGCCTAAAATAAGAATCATAGGCATCCCTCAGGGTGAAGAAAAAAATAAACAAGGGTTGGAAAACCTATTTGAAGGAATAATTGAGGAAAATTTCCCTGGCCTTGCTAGAAATCTAGATATCAAGGTATGAGAAGCTCAAACGACTCCTGGGAGATTCACTGCAAGGAGTCAATCATCATGACACATAGTCATTGGACTGGACAGAGTAAACATGAAAGGGGCACTCCTATAAGCCATAAGGTGAAAGCAACAGGTAACTTACAGACTAACTGCACACTTCTCAACGGAGACCTTACAAGCCAGAAGGGATGGGCCCCCATTCTAAGTCTTCTCAAACAGAATAATGGCCAGCATAGAATTCTGTACCCTTAAAAACTAAGTTTCTTATGTAAGTGAGAAATAAAGACTTCCCCAGACAAGCAAACACTGAGTGAATTTGTCAAGACAAAACCTGCCCTGCAGGAAATACTCAGAACTGCATTATACATGGATCAGCACAATAGACACCCACCAGTGTAAAACCACCCAAAAACTAAAGGTCAGAACCCAGATACCACAATGGCTCAAGAAGTAAAACAAAGAAATAAAGTTCTACTCAACAGGAGGAACGGAAATCCACCCCACATACCAATTCTTTCAATAAATGTGAATGATTTGAACTCCCCACTCAAGGGACATAGGCTGGCTGACTGGATAAAAAAATACAAGCCAAGTATCTGTTGTCTCCAGGAAATCTAACCCACAAGGACTCATTCAGACTCAAAGTGAAGGGATGAAAAATAATATTCCATGCAAATAGAAACCAAAAGAAAGCTGGTATAGCCATTCTCATATAAGATAACATAGACTTCAAATCAACAAAAGTAGTCAAAGATAAAGATGGTCATTATATAATGGTGAAGGGAACAATTCAACAAGAAGACATAACAATACTATTTATGCACCTAACACAGGTGTGCCCAGATTCATAAAGCAAACTCTACTTGATCTAAGCAAAATGATAAACAGCAGCATCATAGTATCTGGGGACTTCAACACCCCACTGACGGAATGGGACAGATCCTCCAAGCAGAAAATAAAAAAGGAAACAATGGACTTAAATAGGACACTAGAACATATAGGCCTAACAGACATTTACAAAACATTCTACCCAAAAACTACTGAATATACATTCTTCTTATCAACTCATGGAACATTCTCTAAGACTGATCACATCCTAGGCCACAAAACAAGTGGCCACAAAACAAATTTAAAAAAATAGAAATTAAACCATGTATCTTCTCAGACCACAGTGGAATAAAATTAGAAATCAATTCCAACAGAAACACTCAACCCTACACAAAGTCACAGAAATTGAACAACCTACTACTGAATGATTATTGGGTCAAGGAGGAAATTAAGATGGAAAGCAAAAGATTCTTCAAACTAAATGACAAAGGGGACACAAGTTATCAAAATCTGTGGGATTCAGCAAAAGCAGTCCTAAGAGGAAAATTCATAGCCTTAAATGCCTACATCCAAAAGACAGAAAAATCAAAAATCAAAAATCTAATGAATCATCTAAAGGAATTGTAAAAGAGCAAACCAATCCCAAACCCACCAGAAGAAAAGAAATAACAAATTCGATAACAAAAGAATTATACAGAAGATCAATGAAACAAAATGTTCTTTGAAAAGATAAACAAAATCGACAGGCCTCTCACTAGATTAACGAGAAACAGAAAAGAAAGGACCCAAATAAGCTCAATCAGAAATGAAAAAGGAGATATTACAACTGATACCATGGAAATACAAAATATTGTCTCTGCATACTACAAAAATCTCTATGCACATAAACTTGAAAACATTGAGGAAATGGACAAATTCTTGGAAACACACAACCTCCCTAGGCTCAATCAGGAAGAAAGAGAATCCCTGAACAGAACAATATCAAGCAATGAAATTGAAGCAGCAATAAAATATTTCCCAACAAAAAAAAGTCCTGGACCAGATGGTCTCACAGCCAAATTTCACCAGACCTACAAAGAAGAACTGGTACCTTTACAGCAGGAATTATTTCATAACATCAAGAAGGAAGCAGTCTCCCCCTACTTGTTCTGTGTAAGCCAATATCACCTTGATACCAAAGCCAGGAAAGGACACAACAAAAAAGAGAAAACTACAGACCAGTATCCCTTATGAATGTAGATACAAAAATTCTCATTAAAACCCTAGCAGATCGAATTCTGATGCACATGAAAAAAATAATTCACTATGACCAAGTGGGCTTCATACCAAGATGCAAGGATTGTTCACCTACACATATCTATAAATGTGATTCACCACATAAATAGAAGCAAAAACAAAGACCACATGATCCTCTCAATAGACACAGAAAAAGCATTTGACAAAATTCAGCACCCTTTTATGATAAGAACTCTGAACAAAATAGGCATAGATGGCTCAATATTATTAAGGCCATATACCACAAACCCATAGCCAGCATCATACTGAACAGAGAAAAATTGAAAGCATTTCCGCTTAGAACTGGAACCAGACAAGGTTGCCCACTGTCACCACTCTTATTCAATATAGTGCTGGAAATTCTAGCCAGAGCAATGAGGCAAGAGAAGGAAATCAATGGTATCCAAATGGGGAAAGAAGAAGTTGAACTACTGCTCTTTGCTGATGATATGATCTTATACCTAGAAAACTCCAAAGATTCTTCCAAGACACTCCTGGAATTGATAAATAAATTCAGCAAAGTCTCAGGTTACAAAATCAACGTGCATAAATCAGTAGCATTCATTTACACCAGCAACAGTCAAGCTGAGAATCAAATCAAAGACTCAATACTTTTCACAATAGCAACAACAACAACAAAAAATACCTAGGAATATATTTAACAAGGGAGGGGAAAGACTTCTAAAGGGAAAACTTCAAAACACTGAGGAAGGAAATCACAGAGGATGTAAACAAATGGAAAAACATATCATGCTCATGGATCAGCAGAATAAACATTGTTAAAATGTCTATACTACCCAAAGTGATTTACAGATTCAATGCAATCTCCATTAAAGTACCAACATCAGTTTTTGCAGATCTAGAAAAAATAAGCGTACTCTTTGTATGGAACCAGAAAAGACCCTGGATAGCCAAAGCAACCTTAAGCAAAAAGAACAAATGGAAAGGCATCACTTTACCAGACTTCAAACTATACTACAAGGCTATAGTAACCAAAACAGCTTGGTACTGGCAGAAGAACAGAGACATAGACCAATGGATCAGAACAGAAGACGCAGATATAAAACCATCCTCCATATTGCCATCTGATCTTCAACAGAGCAAACAAAAATACACACTGGGGAAAGGAATCCCTATTCAATAAATGGTGCTGGGAAAATTGGATAGCCACATGTAGAAGATTGAAACAGCATCCACACCTCTCACCACTCAGAAAAATTAATTCACAATGGATAACACACTTAAACCTAAGGCATGAAACTATAAGAATACTAGAAGAAAGTGTTGGAAAAACTCTTATGGATATCAGCCTAGGCAAAGAATTTATGAAGAAGACCCCAAAGGCAATCACAGCAACAGCAAAAATAAATAAATGGGTCCTGATTAAATTAAATAGCTTTTGCACATCCAAGGAAATAATCAATAGAGTGAATAGACAACCTGCAGAATGGGAGAACATATTTGCATGCTATACATCAGATAAAGGGCTAATAAGCAGAATTTACAAAGAACTCAAGCAAATCAGCAAGAAAAAAATCAAACAACCCCATTAAAAAGTGGGCAAAAGTCATGAACAGATGCTTTTCAAAAGATGATAGAGTAATGGCCAATGAGCATATGAACAAATGCTCAATGTCTCTAATCATCAGGGAAATGCAAATCAAAAGTATAATGAGATATCACCTAACACCACTGAGAATGGCTTCTGTCACAAAGTCCCAAAACAACAGATGTTGGTGTGGATGCGGATAGAAAGGAACACTTATACACCGTTGGTGGGACTGCAAACTAGTACAACCTCTATGGAAAGTAGTATGGAGATACCTCAAAGAACTAAAAGTAGACCTACCGTTTGATCCAACAAACTCATTATCAGGTAATTACCCAAAGGGAAAATAGATTTGTGCAAAGCAATGGAAGGACTACAGCAGCTATGAGAATGCACTTCTCAGATCTTCATCTACAGAGAGTGAAATTGACCAATGGCCCCACTGCTGCACTCAGAATCCATCACTACATTGAGGCTGAGGTTACACTTCTAATGGCTGAGAGCAGCAGGCATACTAAGGCACACTCATTCCTGAAAGATACAGACCTCCCTGGGCTATGAAGAAAGTCCTGTGAATGGCTTGGAAAATATTGTAGGTCCCTGATGCTCAAAGAGTTGTGTAAATCCACTGTACTGGTCAGAATGACCAGATCTTTTAGGGCTCATAATTTGGCCAGCTATAGGAACACTCAGAAACCAGCCCTACTTCTCCCTCCCATCTGTAGAAACCACCACCATCGCCACCAGCACCCACACACACATAAATGATTTTAATTCCTCAGATATGACATAAAAATATAATGAATTTCTTTTAGTTCTTTTTTGCTATAATTGTAAAATTACAGAAACTTTAAATGGGACATGATATAGCAAAATGAACAATAAGCCAGAGAAATTGATCCCAGCTCTGTTAGAAGCAGCTGTGTGAGCTTGGGCAGGGTCCGTTTGCTCTCTGGGCCTCACTTTCCTCACGTGTAATACAAGAAGGCTGAATTAGATTATCTCTAAACCCCCTTTTAGCTCTAAATATGATTCTGTGGACAACACATCAGCTCAGTTCAACCGATGGAATTACAACACGGCACATACCCTTAAATGACCACAAGGTGTCAGAATGTGTTCATCTAACACAAACAGTTCTCAATTCTGCTTATTTTGCATTAAATTAGAAGACTAATTTTCATATATTCCACACATTTCAAGAACCTTCATAATAGCCTATCAAGGGGGAAAGGCACATATTATCAGAAAAATTTATCCCAGAGATAACAGGGAGCCATCCATACAGCTTCTCCACCCAGTGATTAAGCCTCACCTTCTCCCAGACACCATATGCCTATTTTCTTTACTAAGTCTTCACTTGTGCTATTTTTGTTCCCCAGATCCAAATTTTATTAATTGTTCAAAATCTATCTGTACCTATTCACAATAGCAATAATAATCACCTCTAGAAATAAACCTAACAAAAAATATGTAAGACTTACATGAATGCAACTATTTTACTTTACTGTACGATATGAGTGATGACGAGGACAAATGAGAACATATACCGTGGTGTGGAAAAGTTAGTTCTCTACAAATTAATGTCAATCCAACACAATTTTTCCCCATAAAACTTGAAAATATCTGTCTAATCATCCAGAAAAGAAAATGGGCAAGAATGGCCTAGATTTTTTAGCGTCTAGAAAATATTGAGAAAAAATAAAGAAAGGACACATGTTCTACAAAAATATCAGAACATTTTAAATAACAGTCATTGGAACAATGAAACAGCATATGACCAGGTCGATAAATCACTGGGCTAGAATAGAGTCCAGATGCAGATCCTGTATGTATAGAAATTCAGTATGTGATAAAGGTTCCATTTAAAATATGTGATGAAAGGATTCAGTAAATAGTAATTGGAGGATCTACTTTATTTGGAAAAATAAAATTAATTGAAATCCTAACGGCACGCCATAGTAAATTCTAGATGAAGTAAAAATTTTAAAGAAAGAAATATATTATATAATAGAATATATTATTCTATAATAATAAAGAACAAATATCTTCCTTCAGTGAGCCTCAGTTTCCTTTTCTGTAAAGAAGAGATAATAATACCTACCTCACAGGGCCATTGTGAATGCTAAAAAGGCAGACAAAGGGCATAACAATAAGCACAGGATACACAATGGCAGTATGTAACAGTATAATAGAATCTCAACAAATATTTAGTAACATAATTTTTTTTATTAGACTCGGAAAATACAGGACTGGAGAACAACTCACTTGCTCCAAATCCCTCAGTATATAACGAATCCAGACTATATAACTGAGCCACAATTAGAACCTGGGTCCTCTGAGTTTGAGCTCAGTTCTTTTTGCTGTAGATTCTCAATTTTTTTTAATATTAGAAGATCATTTTAATGCCAAAATGTTTCATTGACTTCCACATGATAGTAGTATCTGTCCATTTAGAAACTCTTTACTGATGAACTGCTACTATAAATTCAGTAATGTTTTAAAATCAATTTGTATTTAATTAAGCATAACAACATTTATGTACATTAAACTACTACAGTACGTTTATGTTCCTGAGGTGTTATTTATTCAGTCCACAGTAAATGCCTGGTGCAGCCCCTAGGGTAGGAACAACTGAACTATGGACAATGCTCTTGTTTGTTACTGCAGAGGAAGCACACAGGCAGCACACTCTTTAGACTGCTTGCAACCTGTCAAGAAACAACCATCTATGAGTCCTATTCCACCTCTCAGCAGAGACTGTAATCCTGTGTGTAGAGAGGAAGCTGATAGCCATTTGGGAAAGGGGGCTAAATCTCACACGCCAAAGTAGTTCCACTATGACATCAGCACAGCAATTTATTCTAACTATCAAAAGATTCATTTTTTGTAGGATAATCAAGTCTTTTCATTTCTCATCAGAAGAGGAGTATGGGTCCAAACCTGGAAGGGACATGACGTGGCTCCTTGAGCTTTGTGTAGAGTCAAAAGAAGAGTTGGCAGTGGCCACAGGAGAAGCAGGGAAGAAGAGGGAAGGCACTGGCCAGGAATTTGGGGACAGGAGTGGGAGGGTGGTAAGAGGAGAAAGCAGGGAAGGACAGAGATGCCAGGGAAAGAGATGGTGCTGTGCATGGTGTGCATTTCATAAGGATTTCTCATTCAGAATCCTTCTAGAGCTAAATGCCTTTTTGAAGCCTTTGAAGTTTGGGGTTCTGTTTCTTTTCGACTTCTGTCATGTGTCAGTCCAGTGATTTTTGTCACTTAACTTCCATACTTGTTTGCTCATCTGTGAAACAGGCAAATAACAACCTGCCTCCAAGTTACAGATTATTTGGGAGACTTTTGCAGACCTAGAGTGCTGTACAGCTAGGAAGGACTGCTGTGGTTCAAGGCGTCTGCCCAGCCTGGGTTAGGTAGAAACAGGAAATGGAGCCACACCCGTCTTCGCCCAACTGCAGGAACATAACAACCCTTCTTGGCTCTACTTTTGGTGTGTAGAAATGTGGGATGCCAACATAATGGATGCTCAGAGAGCTCATCTAAGAACCTGCCCTGACCTTTCATCACCCCAACTTATGGCTGCTTCTGAGATTCACGAGCAGGTACACTCTAGCCTGAACACACTTCACCTGGGGAATTTAAGACAGAAAGGAGGAAATGATTCCCTGGGTTCCTAAATATAAAAAAGTTTACCTTTCGCCTTTGTCAAACAGAAGTTAGTCGTCTCCCATTCACCCAGCCCCTCTGCACTCTGCACCCCAAACCACCCCTATGACTTATGATGCCATTTCCACCCCTTCTCTTGGAGTCTTACTTTTATCTAGAGGAACTTCTCATCATAAAACCATCCCAACGCAGATATTTTGAACCACTGGAATATTTAGGAATTTCTGACAAAGATTTTTTTTTAATTGCAACGAAAGGATATCATTGCATGTGTGAAAATTCCTGTCCTCCAATTGAATTGTATTTGTAAAAAGTGCATAGGCTAGGCTCTTGAATAAGACAGGTATAAACCATGTTCTTCTGGTACTATCTACATGTACTTGCCATTCCAACAGAACTTTTTCAATTCCATTGCTCAAAATTATGATCATCTCCTCAGTAGAATGAGACACTCACTAGTGTCTTGAAACAACTCTCTCCCTCGAGGAAAACCACCTCTACCTTTTGAAGTAGACAGCAGAGGTCAGCAAAGCCCAGTCTACTCGTCTACTCCTGGGAAGCCTCACAGACGACTTTCATATTGCAAATTTCAAGCCCATTAGCAGCCCAACCTCCCTTATAAGGATCCACAAGATAATTGAAAGAAGGTTTTTCCTACATATAGAGTGAACACTAATCGTTTCAGTATTGGTATAATGAGGATGAACAAAGCCACGGCTCTCGTGATTATGCAGTAAATACAAACAACACAACAGGCTTCAGTAGACATTATTTTCAAATGAATAGGCTCCTCTCAGAATTGGTCAGGAGCAGGTGATATAATATACAAATAAACACAAAGCATATATATGATATGTATCACACTTGAATAAGAAGACTGCAATTAAGGAAAGCCATTTAAAACTATAATTGACAATTTTTAAGTAAATATACCCTTGTAACCATGCAGATGGCAAACCTACTATACAGCCGACCCCTGGGCATGAAGAAGAAATAAACAGGAGGTGCATTACATGCTATTAATTATTTTCACTGCTACAGTTGTTTGCTATATAATACAGGTCAAGGGGTTAGCCTGAAGCTTCTCCTAATATATTAGTAAATAAATTTGAACAGATTTTAATTTGCTAATGGAAAGGTCTGGGCCAGTTGCAAATAAGAGTGAGGCTACTTTGTCTTCCTCATTAGCATGCAACCAGGCTTATCCTTCCCATTCACACAAAATGTTACATTTCCATAAAGTGTGGTGTAATTTGTCAGAAAAAAACTCTGTAAACTATATTAGAATAAAGATAAATTTGTATCATGTGGTCATCCTCTGCATTGAGTCTTTATGATAATTGCATGTCTAACACCTGCCTCCAAATAATACCACCTGCCAAATAATGCCACTCTGAATCTTCATAGTATGTAAAAATGACAGGGAATAAAGTGACTATTCCTCTTAATGTATTTCTATGCATCTATACTTATAGCTATAGACTTTATTAGTGTTCACTAGTGTGTCCTGGGTTTTGTTTTGTTTTGTTGTACAGGAGACTCTCCTTGCTTGGCAATTTTAAGCATTTAGTTTACATTATGGATTTATGATGTTTTCTGAAAGCTGGCATTAATATAACATAACAAATCATTGCATGCTATGTGACAAAAGCTTTAGCTTGAGATGTAATGACAGTTTCAGGTTATGCATTGTAGACAATTTAATCTAGTTGTAGTTCATACTTTTCAGTGCTTCCTGCCTCTACCCCCTAATCCTTTATTTGATCCACCATAAACAATCACTAAAATTTGTAGGATTTATCTCCCAAGTAAGGAAAAGCCAATATTTAAAGTTTAGAGCTTTGGAAGTGAATTTTAATTCTTCATTCTCTTCTTCATTCTTCCTATCCACCTAGACCCCAGGGGACTGTACCCCTGCCCCTCTTCCCTCCCCAGCCGCAGGGTTTCCCACAATGCTGGGCAAGTCATCCCAGGTGTCAAGGGCAAAGAAGACCAGCTGGACTGACTGGTTCCTCAGCTTAACTTTGGTGGCCCAGGAAAAGATGTCCCATTCAATAAATGGATGGTATGGCAGGGCTGACCAGCAAAAGTCTCTTTCTGAACAGATAAATGTAACTGAAGCGGTGAGAGAAGTCTACCTGTCAGGATTGTGGCTTTGCAAGGAAAGGTCCAAAATTAACTGTCAAGGGGAGAGATTGTTAAGGTAAGTCAACAACCAGAGAAGCAAAATTTATGTGAGAAAATCTGTGTTTACAACATCTGATCATTTAAGAGTTAAATTGATAGAAAAATCTCATAAGATTTCCCTCAGGCTTTGATTCTCACATTTATATTGATGGCTCAAATCTACATTTCCAGTCATGAGCTCTCACACCTACAAGTAATACTGATCTAGTGCTTTGGGGTTTTAGAAAATGCTTTGAAGTTGGATTAGACTTTCACCATAGCCCTGTAAAGTTGGTAGGGCTCAGAAAAGCTCAACGACTTGCTTGAGTCACACAGCAGGGACTTGGGCACTGGCCCAGGGACTCCAAATTTCAAGCTCTTTCCACTATCCCATGCTGCTTTCTCCCAGCATTAAGCATCTGAGAGCTCTGCCACACTCCATACCCACTGCCACAGGAAAAGCCTAAGTGAGTGCAGGTTGACATTCTGAAATCTCCCACAGCATTTCCCTGACACCTTCCTCTCCCTCATTCCTATGCTAGGCTGGGTCTCAAAACTGCATGGAATGCTTGTGTGGTCCTAGCCTAAGAACAGCCCCCATCCCCACCCCCTCCAACTCTGGCCCTCTCCCCGCAGAGTGGCAAACGTCTTCTCTCAGCAAGTGGCAAGCATCTTTTGCACCTGGGTTAGGAAGAAGCACTATTGTTCACAGACTCCCTTGGGAAGTGAGGGGGAGGCAGATAGTTATCCGACTGACTCCCTCACCTCTCGGGGGTCAGAGTTGTCTAGGGCATAGCCCAGCACTCTCTCGAATTGCTTGATATGAAGCTGAAGTGAATTAAACTGAATTCCTAACGTGGATGGCACAGCAGACCACAGGATTCCCTGCTATAGGACCAAAGTAACCAACCCCACACCTCCTGCCTCAAATGGAAGAGAAAAGAAATCTCAATTTAAGTCTCTGTCTAGATTCTCCTAAAGGAATGAGAAACAAGGCACTTCATCCACATCACTCAACAGAGTTTTGGTGTCTTAATAAAAAACTGACCCATGATATAGACCAAATTTTAAAAAAAAAAGAAAGAAAAAGAATAAGACAATGATTGTGCTATTTAGTAATTGCAACAGAGGCAGAAAAATGAAATAGGTCCAGGTAACAAAACGCTATTCTACTCGACAAGCGCGGGGCCCATTCATCACTGAGTACTCATCTTTTCATCTGTTATTTCCTGAAAAAAATAGAGGACCTTATTTTTAATACTCTCAATCAATACATTTCTGAAACACCATCATCATCATATTGAAAAAGTACAATCCCCTGTAAAAAGAAATAATTGCAAGCAACAATAGCAGAAAGTATCTCTGTAGTCCTGGAATCTCCTCAGTGGCAGTTCCTTCTCTATTCTAAAGAGTCACTCGCACCATTTCATATTAAAATAACACAAGGAAATACTTCCCTAGTGAATGTGGGCTGATAGCTCTCTTCCAAAAGCTAGTGCCTGCCTGTGTATAATATAGACTTTATATTATATTATTAATTTCCACGTTTGTGACTTTTTGGCAATATTTTCCTGTTTTATTTTGTGCAGCGTTTCGGCAACCAGGCGTAAGAAGTGGCAGGAAGAAGTGTATATGTTAATCCTTACTAATTTCCAACACTCTCCAACACTTTTACTTTCTTTTGTCATGCAAAAAAAAGAAAAGAAAAGAAAACCCTTATTTGGAAACTGAGAAGAATGAAGAAGCATCAAAGGGCAGTACCCTTAATTACAATAATGCCTCAAGGATTATTCAAACACAGGCCAAAGTCAGGTACTTTTAATGCCAAATATCTTCCTTCTTTATTGTGATGGGAAATAGAACCAAAACAAACAGAAATACTACCACCTTACATTTTAAGGCATCACTTCTATAGGTTGCTTGATAACATTAAATGTCTGCTAACTGTGCATTTTTCCTAGGAATGCAGCCAGTTATTTTGAGCTTTGCTGGTATTTCTATTATACAGATGAAATATTGAAATAAAAGTAGGAGAGACACTGAATTCAGAGAGCATAGCTGGGTACTTCCCTCTATAGCTCAGAAAAAGCAAACTTGGCCTTGATCAAAGGAAGCCTGGATCATGACACTCAAGGAAGCCTTTAAACCCAATAATTGAGGTAAATATGGGACTTTCCTCCCTTATAGATAGTTGCTTCAACTCTCTGCTTCACTTTAAATACAAAAATAAACACTGTATGATCATTTTAATAGCCAGTACTTATAAAATTCTAAGTCTTGCCTCCACTTTTTTTTTTGCTTTTATAAAAATATGAATTAGTTTTCTGCCTTCAATTATCTCCCTTGAAAGAGCTATAGAAAGTTTGGAAATCCAAGAAAACTTGCATTCTGGAAAAAAATAAAGCATCACATGGTAAATCTGACATCTTGGTTGTTAGTTTACATTTTTCAAAGTCTAAAATAATTGTTCTCAAATCCTATAAATTAAAGATAGTTAAAAGTTAAGCCAAATGGATTTTGCCAGTATGTTTTCCAAAACTTACACTTCAATGGTGTATGAAAACATATAGAGTAGGTTGAAATTAAAGATACTACACATGACCAGACTGCATTCCAGCTGCTTTTATTGGAAGGAAAGGAAAAAACTTAGAAAAATATATTGATAGGAAACCCTCTTGACATCATTTTATTCAAGCAACTTTATGCCCACTTTCAATTTAAATGCTATGTTCCATTTAAATCTGAAAGGGGCATATTTGTCAACTATCATTCCTAATCTAACAACTATTTACCAAAAATGGAAATTCACAGACATTAGTGACAAAATAGAAATATCAAAGGCTGCTTCTACTTTACTATAGGATGTCAGAAGCTGTGGGTTTTGTACAATTCCCAACACACTAGCTGTTACCTCACTCTTTATCACCCCTGATTCCCAGCATTCCAAAAGTGAGAATTCTTGACTCATGCTATGAATATCTCCATGCCTTCTACAGATATTTTTGATATTTAGCCAATTTGATGGAACACCTACTTTTTAGTGGAAGAGTGAATTGCTTGCTCTCTTTTTCTTGAGGCTGCTTTAAGTTGGGCAAATTATGGGTGTGTTATTTTATTGTCAAAATACAAATATCAAATATAAGTTTCTTTGCCAACTAAAACCATAAAAATTATTGTCAGTATTTGCACTATTTTTTATCCCTATCTCTTTTGCTCTTAAAAGGAAAAACAAGAACAAGCAACCAAAGCATAGTTGGACAAATGGAATCACATCAAGCTAAAAAGTTTCTGCACAGCAAAGGAAACAGTCAACAAAGTGAAGAGACAACACACAGAATGGGAGAAAGTATTTGCAAGCTACCCATCTGACAAGGGATTAATAACTAGAATATATAAAGAGCTCCAAGAGCTCAATAGGAAAAAATCAAATAATCCAATTAAAAAATGGGCAAAGGATCTGAATAGATTTTCTCACAAGAAGATATACCAATGGCCAACAGTTATATGAGAAAATGCTCAATATCATTAGTCATCAGAGAAATGCAAATCAAAACTGCAATGAGATACCATCTCACCCCAGTTAAAATGGCTTTTATGAAAAAGGTAGGCAATAACAAGTGCTGGCAAGGATGTGGAGAAAGGGGAACCCTCACACACTGTGGGTTGGAATGTAAATTAGTACAACCACTATGGAGAACACTATGGAGGTTCCTCAGAAAACTAACAATAGAACTACCATATGACCCAGCGATCCCACTGCTGGGTATATATTCAAAAGAAAAGAATTGAGTATATTGAAAAGATATCTGCACTCCCATGCTTATTGCAGCACTATTCACAGTAGTCAAGATTTGAAATCAACCTAAGTGTCCATTGATGGATGAACGGATAAAGAAATTGTGGTACATATACATAATGGAATACTATATAGTCACAAAAAAACAATGAAATCCTGCCATTTGCAATGGCATGTATGGAAATGGAGAGCATTATTTTACATGAAATTAGCCAAGCACAGAAAGACAAATCTTGCATGTTCTCACTCATATGTGGGAGCTAAATATTAAAAACAATTGATCTCATGGGGACAGAGAGTAGAGTGATGGTTACTAGAAGCTAGGAAGTATAGTGGGGAGGTGTGGACAAAGTGGGGATGGTTAATGGGTGCAAAAATATACTTAGATAGTTAGATAGAATGAACAATATTTGATAGCACAACAAAGTGACTATAATCAACAATAAGTTAGAGTATGCTTTAAAATAACTAAAAGAGTGGAATTAGAATGTTCCTAACACAAAGAAATGATAAATGCCTGAGGTTATGGATACTCCAATTACTCTGATTTGATTAATACACATTGTATGCCTGTATCAAAACACCACACATACCCTGTAAAGATATACAACTATTATGTACCAATAATCATTAAGAACAAAAAATATAAAAGAAAAAACAAATTCAGAATAAGCCAGTGTCCACTGTGGCATGGGTTGAAGCAGCATCTCCATATAACCTCACAGCTTGGATAAAGGTACAGAAAATCTACACAGCACGGGTCATAAGGGACAGGATTAACTCCTTGGAGATGAACAGAGTTATTAAAATGAGAATTACTTCAAATAATAATCATGATTACATCAATACTAGCTATCATTTACTGAGAACAGCTAAAATTTATTGAGTGCTTACCAAGTACCAGGTACTGTACTAAGCACTGTATACATATTATCTTATTTTAGCCTCTCACTAAAGCATAAAGTAAATATTATTATTATTATTCCTGTCTTACAGATGAAGAAACCGAGACTCAAAGAAGTTAAACAACCTGCCCAAGATCACACCATCTGCTAAGTACCCCAAATAGGATTCAAAGCTGGAACGTCTGTCTCCAGACTGTCTCCACCCCCTTCTCTACTATGCCCAGTAGATTCTCTGATAGCAAGCACGCATGCATCTAGCACTTTATGATTTGTAAAGCATTTTATACATTTATCAAGTACTTCACATCCACCCTTCCAATGCTCATGTCACTTCTATATGCTTGCCAAGAGGTAACACAGCCTGTTTGAGCACATCTTGGGACATGGAACCCACAGTAGTGCACTGTGGAACCCCTGCAATCTGGAGTCAGACACACTTGGACTCACATCCCAGCTCTAGCATTTACTGGCTGTGTCACCTTGAGCAAACGACTTACCTTCTCTGAGGTTCATTTTCTTCACCTGAACAATGGGTTTCACACAGCCTGGCCTTGCTTTCTCTGCAGTGTCTCTGCTGCTAAGACAATGTAAATGTGCTTTGTCAACTGCAAAGTCCTGGAAATGAGGTTCTTAACCTGGAGTCCACAAATGAGCTTTGGAAGGTTTGTTGAACCCCTTAATATTTTCTGCAAGCTATATTTATATGTGTATATATGCAACTTTTTTAGGAAAGACGGACCATAGTTCTCATCAGATTGCCCCCAATAAGGTCACACTGCTACAGTATATAAACTACTCGTTTTGTCTTTAGGTGACTAGAAGGGATAAGAGCTCCCTTGATTGGAGACCATGCTGTCTCCCTGGAGTTTCTTTCTCTTTCCATTGGGCCTCATTTTATGAAGGCAACCACATGGAAACAAGCATGTTACCACTTCCACATGCATCCTATCCAAGGCTTAACAGTAGTTTCTCTCACTACCTCCACCTCAACCCTTAGCCTCTTATTCATACATTCATTCATTCAATATGTATTAAGTGTCAAATATATGACAAGCATTGTGCTGGGTGGTAGGGATATAGCAGGGAACAGCACTCCCTGCCTCATGAGACTCAAGAGTCTAGTGGGGAAGACAGATAAACACTGGTCTTGAGAGTGGCAAGAGAGTGCTAGGGCTAGATAAAGTGTGGAGGTACTATAGGAGCACACATGATTCCTGTGTCTTTTTCACATAGGGAGTGGTGAAGTCAGTCTCTAGCCTACTCACTTTTCTGTTAATGCACTTAGTTTGTCTAGGTGTTTTTTTTTTAAATGAACTAGGAAGGAACATAGGTGCACTGTGATCAGCAATGCAAGCAATATCTCCATCATTACAGATTCTAAGCTTCAATTAATACAGCCTAACATCAAATCACTATATTTCCTCAATTCTGAGGTTCATTATTTTTTTTATTTTTTAATATATCTGAAAGTGAGAAGCTACTGCATATATTTAATATGTAGCACTTTATGTTTTCCAATAAAGATCATTTTGGATCAATGACACAAGTTGCAATCAATGACATCTTTAAATGGTGAAAATATGGTAAATTCTTGGGCAATCACATTTTGCATTCTTGACTCATATGATCAAGTATGAGCTCTTTAAAATCTTAGAAGAGGCCCTCAATGATAAGACCTCTGCCCATGGCCCCAACCTCATGCTGCCTTGAGCCCTTTGCTCCACGCCTTCCAACTTTCTTTCAGGTGCCAAAAGGGCAGGTAGTTTCCCATCTATAACAGCTATCTATTAGCATATTTCCCCCAAGTAAACTGTATCTCCAGTGCACAATTAAGCCTAATCAGGCTCCTTATCTCCAGCATCTAGCTAGTTTCCCACACAAAAGAGGCGTTAATAAAGTTTTAATGAATACATTTAATTCATGGTCTTACTATTGATTAAAACCCCAACGCTTTTTTCACATGGGTTACTAAGAAGCCCATCTCTTCCATCCTGTACTTGTGCAAGTGGTTTCAAGGTCTAGCTCAGATACTACCCTGTCTGCAAAACCTTCCCTAATTACCCTGCCAGAAAGGACTTCTCTCTTCTTTGAATTCACTTCTAACATTTTCCATGGGGCTTCAACAATGGTTCATCAGCAGGCAAAAGCAGGTTTCACCGGAACAGTGTTTCTCAGCTGTGCTGTGGACAAGGCATACTGACAAATACTACATCTTAATGCACGTAAAGAGATAATAAGGATTCAAAACAGTCCAAAGCATGTGAATAATAATGACCTCACAATCACTATTTTTCTATGTTTAGGAACACATCCACAATTATTGCACACCCATGTGGCTCTGTGAGTGAAATATTTTACTTCCCTGGTAGCCATGCTCTCTCAAATATTCTCTAAGACAAATTCTTACATGTACCAAGCACTGCACAATCTTTCCTTGGTGCTGGCATGAAATTATGTTCTGCCTCTTACTTCTACTCATGGCCAATGGTACCCACAACTCCTCACTTATCCAGTTCATGCTTCATCTGGTACACTATGCCCAGCAGTGTTGGGCCTCAGTCATAGCAAAAATAGATGGTAAGCCAGGTTTGGTTGTGTGAGCCTGTAGTCCCAGCTACTAGGGAGGCTGAAGTAGGAGGATGGCTTGAGTCCAGGAGTTCAAGGCTGTAGTGTGCAATCATTGTGCCTGTGAATGGTCACTGCACTCCAGCTAGGGCAATATAGCAAGACCCCATCTTTCAAAAAAACTGGCCAAAGGGCAAGAAAATGTATTATAAATAAATAAATAAATGTCATGTTAATGGTAACTATGTGAGGTGATGGATATAATTAGTTTGATTGTGGTAATTATTTTACAGTGTATATGTATATCAAAACAACACATTGTACACCTTAAATATATACAAATTTATCAATTATAGCTCAATAAAACAGGGGACAAAAGTAAATAAGTCACATGTTAATCATGTAGCTGTAAAGGGCTTACAATGTGCCAGTGTGCCAAGGCACCCTGGTTGAGATTCAGCATGACAGAGATACATGCACCTCACCAAATTCACAACCTGTTTGATGAGGGGGGAATGCCACTTACTTCAACAAACTTGAAACATGTCCCCTGCTCCCATACTTGAGCATTGGCTTCCCAGCTTCCCAAGGCATATGCAGATAACTGAAGGTATCTCAGAAGGTGAGCAGTCTTAACCCATGAGTTACATCCATGTATCAAGGTAGTCATATGGTAAAAAGAGCATTAAAGTACAAGTTAAGAGAGCTAATCTGGTCTGTCTTGGCCCAGAATATCAGTAGCAGTCCCCTCATCTATAAAATGACATAATCTTGAATGACACTCCTAGTTTGGGCAGTCTATGAGTCTATGGCAGAGATCCATGTCATTCATCTCTAGATCCCTATAGCCTAGCAGAGGTCTGGGGCCAAAAGCATGGATGATGAATACATGAATGAGGTGATTTATTTTGTATTTGACCTTGTTTGTTTTATGAGATATATGGCTTTGGAATTAATAACTGATTGATTCAAACTTTCTTTATGAAACTGTCAGGGGCAAAGGATTCATTCAAGGTCAGCTTAGGCTAGTTAGGTTCAGGCCTCATGAAGGACTCCACTGATTTGTGAGGAAGTCATCTCTTCACCAACCAAGGAACCCTGTGATTCCCCAAGATCACAGGGAAACAGGGAGTCTAGCAAGAGTCCTGAGTAGGTCAAAGGGAACCCTATTTTACAGTGACACATTCACAAATCCAAGGGTTTGAGCTGACTGTGTAATGGAAATTTATCTGAAAAAGGCCGAAAGTTATGTGTGACTTCAGTAACTCTAAGTGAGAGTACGGATAACAGAAAGGAGACTCTAGAACACTGAAGAACAAATTAAGCCATCTTTTGACCCATATCTTCCACCAAATGCCAAATATCAGTTCGAAGTTATCAGGACAAAGTTCTAATTTTATAATAGCTAGAGTGGGACGTTCAGTTTTACTCAAATAAGAAAAATACATATATTGGTTTTTAAAAAAAACAGTGTAGAATGGTCCAACTTATCTAGCCTGGGGCTGCAATTCAAGGGAACTTCTGATTTAAGGCCTATGTGCTTGGGCAAGGAGAATGGAACGTGCTAGCAAATGGCTACCTCACTGAATGGGAAGCCAGAGACATGAGTGTCTTCCTAGCTGTGCCACCCATCCTCCCCCCGCCACCCATCCCATCCAAACAATGGGATGGTACCCCGTCTAGTATCAACATGAACACTGGAAACCCCTACCCTGGAACAGGAGGATTTTGTGAAGATAGGACCTTACAAGAAAAAACACCTTTACTCCTTGAAGATGGGCCTTAGGCAAACTACTCTTGAAATTCTGGTAAAATGAAACAACATCTGTAGCATTGCAGAAGGCCAGTTTCAAATAGAAAATTCTCAAATTTCTGGGAGTGCTCAGTCAGAATGTGGCAGTGAGGGGAGCACCAGCCCCTCGTCCCCAGACCACCCCTCTTCTCTTCCAACTCCTAAACAGACCCCATGCTTAAATGAGGATTCTCACGTGCTCACATGCAGAGACCCCAGTCTGCAGGTTCAAGCTCCATCCATGTGGCCTCTTGACCACCCCTAAGCAGGTTTTGGGCTGTTTAAGAGGGAAATTCCTGTGTTCTAGGTACTTGGAATGGGGTATAGGAGAGTCATGGGCTCCAGGGGTGCTCATCTCCTTGGTCCCTCAGACCCTTCTTGCCCCATGAGGAGGAGCACAGGCAAAGGACAGCCCGAGTAGAGCCCCCTAAGGATGATGCTGAAGCAGGAGCCCCTCTTTCAGGGATCTCAGCGCAGTACAGGCCAAAGGAAGAGATGTGGGTTTGTTATCACATAAGTCGATATTATTTTTCAGTATCCAGTGTGCCAACTGAAACTACCAGGAAGTAGCTTAGGCACCATGGAGCACTAAAGAACACTGGAGAGTCTAAAGGCACTATATTTATCATCTACATCATAGGAGGTATTTGGATTAATTTTGGCCGCATGTAGGCAGGATCTTATCTCAAATACAAAGTCAATAAAGTATGTGTTTGAGGCCAACGTGCCTCAAAAGTGTTGGTGTCATCACTTTTCTGTCAGTTCCTATACTGTGTGCTCTCAACTTCCTTTCATAGGCTGTTCTTAGATAAGAATCCCAGGTTCTTCACAAGGTTAAACATAGAATTACCATTATGACCCATACATGAGAGAACTGAAAATACGTCCATACAAAAACATATACACAAATGTTAATAGCAGTAATATTCACAATAGCCAAAAGGTGGAAACAACCCAAATGTCCATCAACTGGTGGTTGGATAAGCAATATGTGGTGTATTCATATAATGCAATATTACTCAGCCATTAAAAGCAATGAAATACTGATGCATGCTACAACGCGCATGAACTTTGAAAGCATGATGCTAAGTGAAAGAAGCCGGTCACAAAAGACTATGTGTTATATGATCCCATTTATATGAAATATTCAGAATAGGCAAGTACATAAAGACACAAAGCACATCAGTGGTTGCCAGGGGGTGGGAGAAGGAGGGATTAGTGGGTGACTACTTAATTAGCATGGGTTTTTCAATTGGGATGTTGAAAAAATTCTAGAGTTAGATATTGGTGATGGTCACAGAACGTTGTGAATATACTAAATGCCACTGAATTGCTGACTTTAAAATGGTTAAAATGGTAAATGTTATGTGTATTTTGCCACAGTAAATAGAAAAGGAACCCAAACTCATTTGTGCAAAAGTACTGATTACAAATAACAGCTCATATGTTTAAAATTTTAACCTACTGTGAAAGCAGCTAATATTTTCTGAATTTCAACCATCAATAACTTTACATCACTATTCATGCTGACAATACTCAGTAAGTTAGGCATTTTTGTCCCTATTTGAAAGATGAGAAAACTAAGTAACCTGTTTTATCCAAGGTCACACAACGGGTGGGGGCACTAATATTCAAAGCCAGATCTGACTCTCAAGTCTACTTTCCTGATTATGCTAAAGAAAGAGGCCATATGGTAGAGTTCAGGGCATCCAGCAGCAGTTCAGGGAGTTTTGGAGGGCAGAGTGCCTCCCACACCAGAAAATCAGTCTACCTGGGCATTCTCCAACTAAACAGTGATCGCCAAACCTCCATAATCTCTTACCTCATCAGTAATAAAATCTGAACATGCACTCCTAATACGTGCATATTTAATGATATGAATTATAGTTTATGCTTGGACTACTAGCAAATCACATATAAACTTTTACTAAAATTCATTTATTTTTTGTTAAGATCAAAATAAATATAAATTTTAATATTTCCTTTCTACTTCCTGGATGGATCATCTTACACACACACCCTTAGGAATGAACATCCTCTATTCTGGAGACCACTGTTCTGGAGAAAAGCAAGTTCTGGCTCTATTCTTATATTAACCAATTTGATTGAAGAACCATTATTTATGATTTGCTTGACACAAGCCTCCATGGATGATACACAGATAAACCAAACAGCCTCTTTGCTGTCAAGTTACTAACAGTCTAATAAAGGAGCCTGGAAAGCTCCTATCCGAGGCAGGAGTCCTGAACTGATGGTTGGATAAGCAACCATATTATGTATTATGACAGAGACACAGGTTAAATTCAAAAGCCATTTAACAACTGGTTACTAAATAGTTTGAAAAAATAAAGGTATGTCAATTTCCGTTATAAGATCACTTTTAAACACCAAAAATGGCATGGATGGAGATAGGTCAGATGTTAAAATAATCGTTTATCTAAAATTTAAAATAGACCAGTTTTGGGTACACTCAGCATGGAATATGTATATATGAGTGTCTGCATGTGTGTATAATACATACATAAGTTATGCCCCAAGTTTGGGAAAGCATAGTTCACAAGTGATCTGATGTATGAATGAGAGAACTTTACTTTAGAAAAGGATTGTTAGCATTAATATGATTTTTTATCCGCTGGAGCTTTTGATCATAAAATTATGTAATTCATTTAAGATGTGTCTTTTATCTTTTTCACGTCCCTGGTAACTAAATTCTTTTTTAAAAATATGATTGGGCAATCACTAATGTATTTTAAGTAAATAAAGCATACTATGTCCCATTTACCAACTCATCATTGAGATAATTTATAAGTCCTTGGAAATTTAGTAGATTTAAAAGAAAAAAAACATTTTTCCAAATAAATACTTTCTCTGCTCTGGCTTAAAAATAAACTCCAATATGATTTATGAAATGTTCTTATTTCTGCAAGGTATTGTGATTTCTGAAATAATGAAGTGTAGTACTTGAAAATCACATTTAATTTACTCTGAGGGAAGCAAGCTAATGCCATGCGAGGTTGCTGGGGAAACAGAAAAGCTTCTTTAGGTCAGTGTTGTAGCGGAGAAGTAAGCTGATATTTCACAATTTATTCACGGTCATAGCCCTAAACTCTTTCCTGATTTTTAGCAACATATTCCTAATTTTACATTAAATATTCACATACTCCTTTAATCTGGTCTTATTTTTGGTAGCTGATGGAGATTTGTAAAGAAAAAAAAAATTGAGAATTTAAGCTGCTCTTTATCACAATCCCTGTACATTTTAAGTTATTTTCCCAAAGCCCAATTCAATAAAAAATTACATCCGGTTTCGGCACCAGACAAGCTCATTTTGGGCAATGGAAGCCCATTTATCGTTAAATTTTAGATGAAATGAAATAAGGGCCCTGTGCTTACAATGACTCTAATTATTTAGATAATTCACAAAAGCCCTGATTTATGCTAAATACTTAGCTTTAATTAGCCAGCAGCTACATAAAGGAAGAGGGGGGGTCTCAAGTGTTGGAAAAAGGACACATGCAGCAGCTATTAGTTGCTGTCCCAACACCCATTTCCCTCCCCCTTCCTCCGCCTGCTAGAGAAGTTGGATGTGCCAGATACCAACATTCTAATCCTCTCTTACAGCTAAAAAGGGACTATGTGACTATCACTCATCAGGCCAATGGAAGCTGAGGGATGTTGGCTTGGGAAGGTTTTCCTTTTTAATAAAAAAAAATAGAAAGAAATGTCCCCTCTTCCTCTTATTGGGCATGGTTTTTCTGCATATAATGTCTGGAGCTGCTGCAACCATCTTGCAGCCAAGAGGGGAGACATGATCAACACACTGAGGACAAAAGAAGAGAAAGATGAAAAAACACCATAGTTCTGATGACACCATTGGGCCACTGAATTAAGTAATTCTAGAACCCCCCGACCTCTGGATGTAAGACAACAAAATGTTCTCATTATCTCAGCCGATTTTAGTTGGGTATTCTGTTACTTGCAACCAAAGGGATCACAACTGCTAAAAATATGATTTTTTTTCTATATATTCTGCAAAGCCTTCAGACTGATTCTCTTTTGAGCCAGGACTATAAATCAGAATGTCAGAGCTGGGAAAAACTTTTGGAAATTATCAGGTCTAATGATATTAAAGATGGTTGGGAGAACCATCTATGGGATTTATTTTCCCAAACTACACACATCCTCCCACCTCCATGTAGGTGCATAATCACTGCTGCAGTAAGACATTTAACTGATGAATCCCAGGGGCATACTAGGGAAGAGAGAGAGACAGAAAGACACTGAGAAACTGAGAATGAATCATGACCATCCGGTCTAGTTCCGTGGCCTCATTTCATAGATGAAGAAACTGAAGCCGAAATGAGTTCTTCAAGGTCACTCAAAGCAGTCCCTACAAGGGGCCAAAGTGCTAAGTGATATTTAGAGGAGGGAAAGAGAACATCATCCCCAAAGGATGGACAAAACCAACTGACCCGACAGGAACCGGACCTGTACTCATTTTTTCATGCTCAGCTGGGAACATCTGTACACAGGCAACAGAAAGCCCTGATGCATCCTTCTGTCTGCTTCTCAAGCTCAAACTCCCCTGCCTACCATTCAAGGCCCTCCACAGCCCGACCTCTCTCAGAAAGTCTTGCTGCATTCCTCCCTGCTCTCCAGCATTCCATGGCTCTTTGGTTTTCCGTGAGCACACCAGGCTTATCCGGCCAGCCTCCTCCCCAACCTAGAATGCCCTCCTTTTTTATCTGTTGCCCTTCCAAATAATTTCCATCCTTCAAGGTGTCACATAAACATCACTGCATGTTCGCTTGATGGCAGCACCAACAAAATATTATTCCTGAAATGTCTGCCTTTATATATGTACAACAGTACAACATGGTACAGTACTTTGTGCAAAACTTTCAATTCAATTAAGTTAAAAATAAAAATATAATAGAAGGGATATCAAGTAAAATTGGAATCCAGGGAAGTTGTTATCAATTTACCTAATAAAACATTTCAAGTCTCTCTGATTTTAAGGACATCAAAAAGGGCTCAGAGCAAACTTATATTTTGTTTGGTTATATTGTATTTCATTCATTAAAACTTAGAGCCAAATTATAGGAGAAAATAAAGTGAAAAGGGTGAGGCAACAACTAAACTGCTGACTTAGAACAGCCATAATATCAGAGCAGAAAGTATTAATATTCAGAGATCACTTCACCCACTGCCCCATCTTTCATATGAGGAAACTGAGGCCCAGGGAGGCAGTGTGGTTAACTTCTCATCCAGTGACAGTTATTTTGCAGCCCCCTTATTTTATTTTTTAACCCAAAGATGGGATTTAGGACCTCAATGATAACAGCTACCTACAAATCTGAGAACTTGTCACTGCTCCAACTATCTATACTCAGTTTGCCTTGGCCAAATGCATTGCATCCAGGAGCCTTGATCTTTTATCCTAACCTACCTTTTTCCAGAAACTTTTCCTATTATCTGCTGTTCCTCATATGTGAACACTGATGGCCATCAGTATAAAAAGAAGACGTCATACTAATATCACAACAAATAAGATTTCAAGTAAAATACAGCTAACAAGAGTAAATAGGCAAAGCTTCCTGGGTCCCCAGTGATATAAAACTCCAAGCATTATGGGAGACAACATGAAGTGGCATTATTCCAATTTCAGTCGTGGGTGGCATAATTTAAATTATATGAATAAAAGCAGCATGGCTTTGCAAAATCTTTACTGTACTAGGGGTCAAGAAACTAGTTCCACAATGATTTAAGCTTTGCAGTGAATTGACACATGAGCTTGTTACAGCTTTTAGAAATACTTAAAGAATATTTAAAGAAACCTCTCTCAGTTGCTATCAGAGCATTAAGGGAAACTGCACTCTTTGGAGTTGCATGTGGTGAACAGAGGAGCAAGGGGAAGGAATGTTATAACTTAAAAGAGTAGGGGGCAAATAGAAAATGAAATTGAGTACTGGAGTATCAGAGGTAGGGTCAGAAAACCTGAGTCCTGATCTGGTACTTGGGTATAGGAGACAAAGCTGGTTTTGCCTAGCCAGCATCCATTCCAGCTTGTTTACCTCCCTTTGAAGAGTCCCTCATCCATCACTCTCAGCTTGTGGAGTTCTAGTGGGGCTGACCACTCCCTTCCCTAGAATAACCATATAATTCATCCTTCAAACTGGGGTATTTTGAGAGAAAGTTTTAAAAAATTATAATTATATAACTTTTGAAATACGTATTTACTGACCAACAAATCGGTTTTACGAATTTGGTGGGCCTATGAAATAGTTCTATTCAAAAGCTGTTTTCAAAAATAAATTTTTCCAAAAAAATAATAAAACATACACATGACCATTAGAGCAAAATGGAGGGTGTTCTTTAAAGTGATTTTCTAAACTTCAAAAATAACAAGCAGAATAATTATTCTTCATGCATCATTAAGTACTTCAATCAATTTCTTAACCATATCTGTCTCTAGTACAATGTTAAAGGTATTTTTTAAAGAATTAATGGTTTGATCATTTTTAATGCTTTCATAAAATTGCCTGCATTATTCTTCCAAATTGTATTTTAAGTTTAATAAATTTGAAATTAAAAAAAAGAAATAGGCCCTGGTTCTGGATTCTGGTTCCGGCTCTACTTCTGGCTTGTTTATGACCTTGATTAACATTTTTCCTTTTGTACAATGCAAAAGTTGGTCTAAACTGATGTTTTTCAAACTAGGCTCTGCAGATGTATTAGGGGAGATGGTTTGTTGCTATCAGAATGTTCTAATTCTGTTTTCATTTCTATGATAGTTTATTAAAAAATTTCCAAAGGTATATTTTTGTAATCAAATACTGTCATGCTATTTTTCTGGCCACTTATTTATTGTGTTATTTGTGTTAACAGTTGAATGGACACCAAGTAGAGTGTTGCTGTGATTGATAAAACTAGACAAAAAAACCCACAAAGGTGGACGTGTTAGACTAAAGATGTGTTCCCACCATACAAAGACCCTGTATACAATGAAGGTGCCCTTCGACTAGAAGAAAGGGATGGGAGAAGGGAATCATCACACATGTTCTAAGAGTTTATACCTCGTTTTATGTGTATTACTTAAAATATATATGTATAGACACATACATTACACATTTCATTATGTTATTTACCATTCTTATTTTAATAGCATTCTGAATATAATTTAAGTTGACACTGGGGATCAGTAAGATTTTTTTTCTCCTTTAAAAGTGGTCTCTACATTACTCAATTGAGAAAAATAGGCTCAGATGATCTCTCAGCCCCTTGTGACTGTGACATTCCGTAAGTCTATTATGAGAACTGACACAGAGATCCTATTTACAGGGCCCAAGTGAATTGAACTGAAGAATTAAGCAATATCCAATGAACATTCCCCCCTTTTTAGTATATTATCCAGAAATGCAAACTAGAAGAATGGATTTCCTAAATGTTACAATTAGAGATATTACTTAAAAATGCAAACAAAATTGGAGAAAATCGCACAGTGTTATGGATGGGTCAGAAATTTCTTTAGCAGTCATCTTGGTGTCATTTTTCATGAAGGACAAATGCTTGACACGTTGTACCTGGCACATAAAGCATTAAAGAGGCAGAGAAGGAGGCAGGAGGTTTCCCCTTCCCATTTTGAAATCTGTAATGCCATCTGACAAAGTTTGTTGTTTTAAAAAAAAATTAAATGGAACACTCAGTATTATAAACTGTGGAAGAAACATTTTCATTTGTGAATTACTCAGACGTTCATGTGGATGAGAGGGCGCCTCATCTTCTTCCTCCTCATTCGTCACGCAGAGACCCCCCGTCTGGCTACATCCTTGACGAGTAATATTTTTTATAATATTCTTATAAGTGATTGCTTGCAGCATCTTATAGTCTTATCTCAGCTTGTGCAGCTTCTCATTAATATTCTGTACATATGGAAGAGTTTTCTATATCATTGTCCATTAACAAGGAGAATAATCACTCATTCAGTTATCAAGCAGTCAGCAAAGACCTGGCCTTGCGCCCTTAGTGCAAAGAATCATGGGATATCAAGAAGGTTAAATGTGGTTGACATTATGATAGTTACATTTTTTTATATAATTATAGTTCTATAACCAAGTTGATCAAAGATAAGCAAAGAAGTATTAAAGTCTTTTCGCACTAAGAGACCATATTAGTGACTCTTTACCTTTTAGTAGAATGACAAAAGCCATATTTCACCCGATACATACCAGTAATCACTCTTTTGTGGCAAACAAGAAAAGGTCATAAGTTTGTACAAAAATTACATATTATTGGAAAATAGCTTTTAAAAGGAAGTGAGTTAAGCGATACTAAGAAAATTCACAATTAAAATGTGACTAGGCACAAGGAGAGAGACGTAAAACAGCTAACTGACTGAACCACTATCAGAGGCCAAAGGTTCAGAATGATTCAACTCAAAACAAAACACTCCCTGCTGCAACTTTGTGGTCATAATTTAGCCATTCTAGGCCTTTTTTCATTTCTACAATCACAGAATCTGTATAAACACTTGGTGTATTTGTGTGTATGTATATATTTTTTTCAGTGTCAGCAATACCAGAGGGGGGAAAAAGGCAACCAGACTTTTAGGTTTGTATGCCTCTAAATAGATGATGTGATCCATTCCAGACATAGCTAAAAGTCAGAATTCAGAGCAAGATGGCAGCAAATCAGTTGTCAGTGCCCTCCCTAAGAGGCCACTGAGCCTATACAGCTGAGGTGATAAAGACCTGGGAAAAGGAGTGGCCATGGGGACTAGTGGCATAGGAAGGGACAAATTCAAGAGTTAACAGCAAAAGGAAAAATTATGGGACCTGGAGACTGATTGGCCATGGGCATGAAGAGAGGCTGTATCCCAGAGTGGGAGAATCTTTGAACTTACAGGTGAAAGATGTGAGTTTCCTTTCTTCTCTCACTTTCTACTTGTGTTATCTTGAGCAACTCTTACAATATGTCAGCAAACTGTTTCCTTATATATAAAACTGGGATAACCAAATTGATTCTGGGGAAGGAGTCAGCTGAGCTCATGTAAATGAAAGTACTTTTCAAAGTTTGTGGTCCTAAATGATGTAGGAGAGAATTATGGTGATCCCACATGGTTTAGAGTCTAGGGTAAGTTGATAAGAGGAACAGGTCTGGATATGGAGGAAGTGATGAGTTTGAAGTAAGCAGTTTTGAAAATCGTTCATTATCCCCTACACTCTTATTCAGAACTGGGGTTCAATACTTCACATAAAGGTTAGAAGCTGGAATAGGGTCCTCCATGTAAGGAAGCTCTCATTTAGTGTCCTCAAAGTTGAAAGAAGGTGGTACTTGGGAGAGGAGGGGAGACAATAACTGATGACATTGCCAAATGTCCCTCAAACCATACCATATGCACCAAAGCCTTAGGCCTACACTTGAATAAGCCTGGAGGTCCTGTATCCCAACCATCTTGTTTCTGAGTCTTTGGAGGTTCTCTCTGGGTGCCTTCAGTGCTACCAAAATAGAGAACAACATTATATCTCTAATACAGCGTTCCCAGCAGTAAGAATACGGGCAGAGAAAGGCAGAGCCAGGAAACTTCCTCACCCATGTCAGAATGCATTTCAGCAAATGGCCTATCTCCACAAAACTTGTCAGATGGCAAGGGGATGCAGCAGAAATACTCCATATAAATTCCCCAAAGCAATCAGCCTTCAGAGCTGTTTCTCCTCTACTAAGGCAATTAACAGACTTCAGACTTAAATCCACAAATAACAGTCCCAACCCTGGGAATAAAAATGTGCAACAGAAGAATGATAAACAATGGATCCTTAAATTCAAGCCAATCAACCCTAGAACATACCAAAGGAAACTCTCAAAAAGGGGTTACATGCAATCAAAAGAAACCAGAAAGCAGGCTAGAAGGGGGAGATACATTTGTAACATGCACAGGCCATGTCCAAAAAGCCTCTGGGAAAAGATGAATAACACAATTATGTACCCAGAGAATGAAGGAAGGATATATTCAAGTGCTCCCAGAACAACTTTTGGTGCATTCAATGGCGATCTTAAGCACCATCTAGAGGAGTAAAGTGCCATAGTCCCCATGGGCAAATGAGGCCTCGGACTGGTCTGTCTCCTTTCATGGGGCTATATTAACCAGTCGTGCCTGTTACAGTCAGTTGGTACCTTCTGTGACATGAAGTTCATGTATCAGAAAGCCCTGGAAGCCAATCTGGCTATAGCAATTACGCTCTAGATGTAGAAATATGAGTGGACACACCACATGGGCATTATGTAGAGAGCATTTTAAAATACACACACACACACACACACACACACACACACACACACATTTCACTTCAGTTATATGGTTTTGCTTCCAACAACACCACCATAAAGAAGGGAAGGCAAGTATTATCATCCCATCATATAAATGAAGAAAAGAGCACTAAGCTCTTTCCTGATTCTCTCTGAGAGTGAAAATAATTTGCCCAAGGTGACCCAGATAGAGATGCCCTGCGCTCTGAATCCTCAACCACAGGCAACATTGGAGAATTTGGTTTGCACTCACAAATTCTCTTCAATTCTTGGAATATTTTTCACTCATCTACTCTCCCAGAAAGGAACCCCACTGGCCCCTAATCAGAATATTTCTGGGAGCTATGGTCCAGAAAAAGGTGAAATATGAACCCTTAGCATTGTGGTGTCATAAGAGACCCAAAGTTCAACATTTCATGCCTCTAGATTTTGTTAATTTCATGATGAGAGAAATGTATACCAAATTTGACCTCATACAGTTCAAGTAAACTGTTTGTAAGGAATTATTTTATTTTCTTTATAGATATGAAGAAAGAAGATAGCTTCCATTTTTTTCCTTAAACTTACTCTGAATTGGACTTTGAAGGGTTCCCTCACTAAATTTTGAGCCTAATATATACAACTTGGGATATAAGAATTTTCTCTGTGTAATAAATTTTAAGAGAATAGCATCTGATTTGATGAATTAGAATTGGATTTCCTCTCCACATCATAATCAAAAGCAGTTCCCCAGGATCTCAAAATATGAACAAGTCAACAATATTATTTCCATCTGTATAGCTAAACATCATACTACAGAGATTTTTTAAAAAATATAATGTAAAGATGAATTTGATGAAATTAGATAGTTAAATAGATTGATACTATAGTAAAAGAGAAAGCTTGTCTTTTGTTTAGAGACATAAAGAGAGAAAGAGACAAAAAAATAGACATAGATAAAGAAAGCTGCACACAAAGACAATGACACAAAGAAAGAAGAGAGATGGATTAATAGAAAGAGAGGCTGTAAAAAAGACACGACCCAGAGGCATGAGGCACCAGTAATATGTGGCTGCTACTCCCAGCTCATAAACAAATTTACTCAGTAATCTTAGGAAATTGTATCCTCAGGTCCTTGTTCTGGCCTTGACTGTGTTTAAGAGGGGTGAGGCAGGGGTTATGAGAGTAGGTCTAGGGGTAGGCAATTTCTTCCTGTTCCTTTTCAATTTTTTTTTCTCTGAAAGATCATGACTACTAAAGGATACTAGAAGCCACTAAAGAGATCAATTTTTTTAATTATTTAAATACCTATTATAAATCTTAAGAGTAACAGTACAGCTTATTTTCTTTTAATCTAGCATATAGAAATCTAAATGATATTACAAGTGTTGGTGAGAACGTGGAGCAACTGAAACTCTCATGCTTAGTGGGTGGAAATGCAAAAGGGTACAAGTATGATACTTCACAAAACACTTTGGCAGTTTCTTATAAAGTTAATCATAGTCTCACCATATGACCCAGCAATCCCACTAATTTTCATTGTGGGAAGACTGCACCCCCCACCCGGTTTCAGTGGGGCCCAAGCAGGGAGCCATTCTTTCATCCTCTGACCAGCACAAGCAGACAGTGCTCACATTCCCCCATCAGAAAATTAAAGATTAAAAAAAAAATAAGCATCAGCAGGGTTTGGCAGTGATCTGAGCCTCTACCCTCACCTAACAGTGCCAGGCTGGGCTAGTCAGCCACAAATTCAATATCCCATGGAAATATTCATCAGGAATGAAGGTGAAATAAAGACATTCTCAGACAAAGGAAAACTAAGAATCTGTTTCCCCCAGAAAAGTCACCGTTAAAGGATGGTTTTAGGAAGATGTCCAAACAGAAAGAAATTATAACAGAAGAAAGCTTGGAACTTGAGAAAGGAAAGAAGAACATCAGAATGGGTAGATATAGGGGTAAATATAATAGACGGTCTTGTTTTCTCATGAGTTTCTTAAATTATATTCTTCTTCTTTAGCCTGTCAATGTGGTCAGTTACATTGACTGATTTTTGAATGTTGAACAAATTTTTTAAACAAGGAGTAAATTTCATTTGGTCATGGTGTATAATTAATTTTATGCACGGGTGGATACAATTTATTAATATTTTATGGAGGTTATATTGATGTATGGTTTTGTTTTCTTTTGCTTTTTGTACTTTTTTTGCCTGGTTATGGTATCAGCATAACAGTGGCCTATAAAAGTGAATAAAATTGAAAATACAATATATCAAATTTTGTAGGATGCAACTGTAGCAGTACTGAGAGGGTAATTTATAGAACTAAATGTTTATGTTAGAAACAAGTAAAGGTCTCAAATCAATAATTTAGGTTGCTACTTCATGAAACTAGAAAAAAGAAGAGCAAAAAAACCCAGAGCACACAGAAGGAATGAAATGATAACAGAAATCAATGAAATTGAAAACAAGAAAAAACAATAGAGACAATTAATGAAAAAAACCCTAGGTCTTCAAAAAATCATTAGAATTTATAAATTTCTAACAGGATTGATAAAGAATGAAAAAGAGAAGATACAAATCACCAATATCAGGAATAAAATATGAACATGGTAGATGGATTGTATCAGTGTTGATTTCCTGATTGTGACATTGTACTATACTTTTGCAAATTGTTACCATTGTGGAAAATTGAGTAAAGGATACACTGGGATTTTTCTATGTTATTTCTTACAACTGAATATGAACCTACAATTATATAAAAATACAAAGTTTAATTTAAAAAATCAATCTGGGTGCAGTGGCATGCTCTTGTAGTCCCAGCTACTCAGGAGGCTGAGGCAGGAGGATCACTTGAGCCCAGGAGTTCGAGACCAGCCTGGGCAATGGAGTGAGACCCCATCTCTTAAATATCATTTACGGTCACTCGAAAGAAAATGAAACATTTAGGTATAAATCAAACACACCACATACCAGGGGTGAGCTCAAATATTAGAAATCCAAATATCTTTCTAAAATTTACACAGTAATAATGACTATAATTGACATATCTATTTTCAAGGGAACAACAGACTAAACATACTCATAGGAACGTGGATTGATCTTGAAAACAGGGCTGAGTGAAAAAGTAAGAAAAAACACTGTATATATAACAACAGATATATAATTAAAAACAAATACTTACAGATAACAATATACATTTTATGAACACTCTTGCAAAGAAAACACGTTAAAATGATAAAATACTTTAGAATGATAATCTATAAGAGGAAGGGGAATATGACTGGAGAGTAGAAATAAATGAGTAAATAAACAAACAGGAGAGTCCTGGACAACTAACCCAATTGATTGGAATATGATTAACTCAACTCTATGTAATTGAATTCAAAACCACTCCACCACCACTCCCAAAAAAAGAAAGATTTTTTTTCCCAGGGGAATAATATTCGCTCATTGACTTTATCAAAAATGCTGTGTAATAATAAAAGCCAGACTGGTTTTTACTTGGTTTTATTCTTCTCTATAGAATACTATTCAACCTTAAAAACAAAAAGAAGGAAATCCTGCCATTTGCAACAATGTAGATGAACCAAGAGGACATTATGCTAAGTGAAATAAGCCAGACAGAAAGACGAATACTGAATTATCTCACATAGATGTGGGGTCTAAAACTCAAACTCATGGAAGCAGAGAGTAGAATAGTGGTTTTCAGGGGACTGGAAGGGAGGGAAGTAGGAAGATGTTGATCAAAGGGTACAAAGTTTCAATTATTCGGGATGAGTAAATTCTGGAGATCTATTGTACAGCATGGTGACTACGGTTAATGATACTTATACACTTGAAATTTGCTAAGACAATAGATCTTAAGTGTTTTCACCCATATACAAAAAAATGGTAACTGTGTGAGGAGACTGTTGTGGTAATTAGCTTGATTGTGGTAATCATTTCACAGTGTATACATACATCAAAACATCACAGTACACATATATCTAAAATTTATACAATTTTCATTTATCAATTATACCTCAATAAAACCTGGAAAAAATATCTCCAGACAATGCTTTGGGTTTGTGGCCTCCAAACAGTTAGTTCAATCCTTGGGGGGGTGCTACTGTCACCCTTTTTAATTAAAAGCTTAGAGCAATTTTAGCTTCACAACAAAATTAAGGGGAAGGTACAAAAATTTCCTGCCCACACACAGGCATAGCATCCACCATTATCAACATTCCTAACGAAAGTTTCCCGCAACCTTACTATAATCACTCAGTTCCAAAACTTTTTTTGTTGATTCTTTCAGATTTTCTGCAGATGATTAGGTCATCTGCAAACAAAAACAGTTTTATTTCCTCCTTCCCAATCTGTATACTTTGCATTTCCTTTTCTCATCTTATTGCATTACCTTGGGCCTCCAGGAAGATATTGAGAGGGCATATCCTTGCCTTGTTCCTGAATATATTGGGAAAGTTTCTAGTTTCTCACCCTCAAATATGGTGTTAGATTTAGGCTTTTTGCAGATATTCTTTATCGAGTTGAGGAAGTTCCCTTCTATTCCTAATTCACTGAGAGTTTTTATAAGGAATGGGTGTTGGATTTATTAAAGGCTTTTTCTGCATCTATTGATATGATCGTGTAATTTTTATTTTTTAGCCTGTTGATGTGACAGATTACATTAAGTGATTTTCAAATGTTGAACCGGCTTTGCCTCTCCAGGATAAATCCTACATGGTTGTATGTATAATTCTTCTTATACATTGTTGGATTTGATTTGCTAATGTTTTGTTGAGGATTATTACATCTATGTTCATTGGAGATATTGGTCTGTAGTTTTCTTTTCTGGTCATGTCTTTGTCTGGTTTTGGTATTAGGGCAATGTCAGCCTCATAGAATGAGTTGGAAGGTATTCCTTCTGCTTTTATCTTCTGAAAGATAGATTATAGAGGTTTGGTATAACTTTTTCCTCAAATGTTTGGTAGGTCTCATCAGGGAGCCCACATGAGCCTGGAGCTTTCTGTTTGGAAGGTTACCAGTGATGCCATTTCTTGAATAGATATAGGCGCATTCAAACTGTCTATTTCTTCTTGTGTGAGTTTTGGTAGATTGCATCTTTCAAAGAATTGGTTCATTTCATCTAGGTTATCAAATTTGTGACCATAGAATTGTACATAGTATTTCTTGATTAATGTCCATATGATCGGTAGCAATCTCCCTCTTTCATTTCTGATATTTGTAATTAGTGTCCTCTCTCTTTTTTTCTTAGTTAGCCTGACTAGGGGATTATTGATTATATTGCTCTTTTCAAATAATCAACTTTTGCTTTCTCTGATTTTCTCTGTTGATTTTCTGCTTTCAATTTCATTGATTTCTGTTATAATTTTTTATTATTTCTTTTCTTCTGTTTACTTTGAATTTAATTTGCTCTTCTTTTTCTAGTTTCCTAAGGTGGAAACTTAGATGATTGATTTTAGATCTTTCTTCTTTTCTAATGTGTGTATTCAATGCTATCAATTTCTGTAAGCACTGCTTTTACTGCATCCCACACATTTTGGTAACTTGTGTTTACACTTTCATTTAGTTCAAAATACTTTTAAATTTCTCTTGAGATTTCTTCTTTGACCCGTGTGTTATTTAGAAGTGTTTTGTTTAATCTCTATTTATTTTAAGGTGTTCCAGTAATCTTTCTGTTATTGAATTCCAGTTTAATCTCATAGTGGTCTAAGAGCAGACATTGTGTAATTTCTATTCTTTTAAATCCGTTGAGGTGTGTTTTATGGCCTAGAACGTCGTCCGTGTGAGCTTGAAAAGAATGTGTATTCTGCTGTTGCTGGATGAAGTAATCCATGGGTGTCAATTATCTCCATTTGATTGATAGTTTTGCGGAGTTCAACTATGTCCTTACTGTTTTTCTGCCTGCAATATTTGTTCATTTTTGATAGAGGGGTGTTGAAGCCTCCAACTATAATTAATAGTAAATTAATCTATTTCTCCTGCAGTTCTATCACTTTTTGCCTTATTTATTTTGATGCTCTGTTGTTAGGTACATACACATTAAGAATTGTTATAACTTCTTGAAGAACTGGCCCATTTATCTTTATGCAATACTACTCTTTATCCCTGATAACCATCCTTGCTTTGAAGTTTTCCCTGTCTGAAGTTAATGCAGCTACTCCTGCCTTGTTTTGATCAGGGTTAGCATGGTATAATTTTTTCCATTCATTTACTTTTAATCTATATATGTCTTTATATTTAAAGTGGGTTTCTTGTTGACAATATAGTTGAGTCTTGTTTTTTGCTCCATTCTGACAAACTGTCTTTTAATTGGCAGATTTAGACTATTGACCTTCAAAGTGATTATTGATACAGTTGGATTAATATCTACCATATTTGTTACTGTTACCCTTGTTCTTTGCTCCTGTTTTACCTTCTACTATTTTTCTGCTTTTTCTGGTTTTAATTAAACATTTTATATGATTGAATTTTATTTCCTTTCTTAGCATATCAGTTATACTTCTTGGTTTTTTTTTACTTTTTTAGTGGTTACCCTTGAGTTTGCAATATACATTTACAACTAATCCAAGTCTACTTTCAAATAACCCATTGTACTGCTTCATGGGCAGTATGAGTACCTTTATCATATTGTGAAATAAGTATTTTGTTTTTGTCCCTTTTTCTTGGCATACAGCTCCTAAAATCTCCAAATAAATAAATGTATTTGTGTATGCTAATGAGATGAATGATGGCTAGCAGACCTTAGGTAGCTTCAGGATAGGAGCTGGTCACCAAAAAGATTAAGACAGGATTTGAGGGTTAGGACTTTCAGCCCCACCACCCAGCCTCCAAGGAGGGGAGAGGAACCGAAGGTTAAGTTGATCACCAATGGCCAATGATTTAATCAATCATATCTCTGTAACAAAGCCTCCATAAAAACTCAAAAGGGCAGGGTTCAAAAAGCTTCCAGATAGCTGAACACATGGAGCTTCCTGGAAGGTGGTGCACCCAGAAAGGACATAGAAGCTCTACACCCTTTCCCATATGCCTTGCCCTATGTATCTCTTGATCTGTATTCTTTGTAATATCCTTTATAATAAATTGCTAAATCTAAGTAAGTGTTTCCTTGAGTTCTATGAGCCTAGCAAATCAATCAAACCTGAGGATGGGGTTGTGGGAACCATAATGTATAGCTGATTGGTCAGAAGCACAGGTGAAACAACCTGGTACTTGTGATTGGCATCAGAAGTCAGTGGGATGGTCTTGTGGGACTGAGCCCTTAACCTGTGGGATCTGGTGCTATCTCCAGCTAGATAGCATCAGAATTGAATTGAATTAGAGGACACCCAGCTGGTATCTGCTGCAGGATTGCTTGTTTGGTGTGTGGGGGAAAAACCCACACATTCGGTTACAAATGTGTTCTGTGTTGTGAGAGTATAGTCGGAAGAAATTGAGTTTGTTTTTTCCTCTATATTGTCAGAACTGAAGCCAGAAATGGGATTTTATAGAATGGCCATGGCTCACAGAAACATGTGGTTTAGGAATAAAAAGGATAAAAGGATTAGGAATGAGAAACTTTTGATTCCTGGGTGGCCATGTGGTCACCCTTAGTATGGAGAAGCAGCTGTGCTGCAATCAGTTACTCCTTAATAATAAGTCAGTAGTATATATAAGTCAGTGTTTTCCTGAGTTTTGTGAGCTGTCCTAGCAAATTAATGGAACTCAAGGAGGGGGTGCTGGAAACCGCAATTTATAGATGACTGAATAGAGGTACAGGTGAAAACCTATTGCTTTCAATGGGCATCTGAGGTGGGAGGCATTCTCGTGGTTCTGAACCCTCAACTGGTGGGGTCTGATACTATCTCTAGGTAGATAATGATAAAATTGAACTGAATTAGAGGACACCCAGTTGTTTTCCACTGAAGAACCCATCAGAGAATTCATTGCTGGTGAGGAGAAATGCTCACACACTTCTTGGTGACCAGAGTTCACAGAAGTGGTCTGTGTTGTGAGAGTATAGTAGGAAAAACTGAATTTGTTATTCTTCTGTTCTTAGAATTTTATAAAAAAAAAAATCCTAAATCCTCCCTCTCATCCCTTGTATCACCACTGTCATTCATTTTGCTTATATATAAGCATACATAAGCATATACATATGATATATACATAAGCATACATAATCAAATGCATTGTTACTATTATTATTTTGAACAAATGGTTATCTGTTAGGTCAATTAAGAATTAGAAAAATAAAAGTTTTTATTTTACCTTCACTATTCTTTCTTTGATGGTCTTCCTTTCTTTATATAGATCTAAGTTTCTGACCTACATTATTTTCCTTTTCTCTAAAAAAGTTCTTTTAACATTTCTTGCAAGGCAGGTCTACTTGCAACAAAGTCCCTCAATTTTTGTTTGTCTCAGAAAGTCTTTATTTCTCCTTTACTTTTTTTTTTCTGAGACAGAGTCTGAGTCTGTCACCCTGGATAGAGTGCAGCGGCGTCATCGTAGCTCACTGCAACCTCAAACTCCTGGGCTCAAGCGATCCTCCTGCCTCAGCTTCCCGAGTAGCTGGGACTACAGGCGCGCACCACCACACTGGGCTAATTTTTCTATTTTTAGTAGAGATGGGGTCTTGCTCTTGCTCAGGCTGGTCTTGAACTCCTGAGCTCCAGCAATCCTCTCGCCTCGGCCTCCCAGAGTGCTGGGATTACAGGCGTGAGTCACCACGCCCGGCCCCTCCTTCACTTTTGAAGGATAATTTCACAGGGTACAGAATTCTAGGTTGTTTTTTTTTTTTCTTTCAATACTTTAAATATTTCACTCCACTTTTTTTTTTTTGCATGCATGGTTTCTAAGGAGAAGCCACATGTAATTCTTATCTTTGTTCCCTATAGTATGTTTCAGTATTTTTTCTTTATCTTTGATACTCTGTTGTTTAAAAAAATTATATGCCTAGGTATAGGGTTCTTTTGTTTGTTTGTTTGTTTGTTTGTGGGGGCTTTTTGGCATTTATCCTGCTTGGTATTCGTTGAGCTTCCTGGATCTAAGGTTTGGTGTCTGACATTAACTTGAGAAAATTCTCAGTCATTATTGTTTCAAATATTTCTTCCCTTCCTTTCTCTCTTCTCCTTCTGTTAATCTCATTATGCATATGTTACACCTTTTGTAGTTGTCCCATTGTTCTTGGATATTCTGTTCTGGTTTTTTTTTTTTTTCTTTTCAGTTTTTGTTCTCTTTGCTTCTCAGTTTTGGAGGTTTCTGTTGCTATATCCTCAAACTCAGAGATTCTTTCCTCAACCTTGACCAGTCTACTAATAAGCTCATCAAAAGCATTCTTCATTTCTATTACAGTTTTTTGATCTCTAGCATTTCTCATTAGTTCTTTCCTGGGATTTCCATCTCTCTGCTTACATTGCCCATATGGTCTTGCACACCTTTATCCATTGGAGCCCTGAGCATATTGATCATAGTTATTTTAAATTCCTGCTCTGATAATCCCAAACTCCCTGCCATGTCTGGTTATGATGCTTGGTCTGTCTCTTCAAATTTTGTTTTTTGCCTTTTAGTATGCTTTGTAACGTTTCTTGATAGCCAGACATGATGTAGTGGGTAAAAGAAACTGTGGTAAATAGGCCTTTAGTAATGTGGTGGTAAGGCGTGGGGGGCAGATAAGCATTCTTTAGTCCTAAGATTAAGTCTCAGCCTTAATAGGCCTCTGGACTGTGACCTTTGCAAGTGCTTCTTCCTCCATCTGAGGTGAGACAGGATGACTAGAGTGAGCTGGAGTAGATATTTCCCCTCTTTTATGTGAAAGGCTAAAGCTGGCTGGAGTTAGGTATGCTTCTTCCCTCATTTCAGTTAGTTCTGATAAAACACAAGGGCCTTGTGGGCAGGTCTTGTTAAGAAGGGCTCTAGCATATTTCAAACTGGTTCCTTTCCTCTCCTCCTGCCAGTAGCATGAGGTGATTTTTCTTCAATATTCACTGTGAGAACCTGGTCAATTTCCTCGAAGTAAAACTCACAAAAGTGTAGGGGGCCCCATATGACTGGGTCCCCCTGAAGTTTTTAACTCTCAAATGTGTCCACACTGAGCCTCCGGCAATTCTTTACTTATAATTCAGGTTTTCCTATCCTGGCACTGGTTCCTGTGGCAGTTTCTGCTTGTGAGTATCTGCTCAGAGAGTCAAGTGTGAGTCATGACTCCCTGTATTAGCCTGTCTCTCCAATCTTGAGGGTAGCAGTTTGCCCTGCATCCTCATCTCTTTTACATATTCAAGAAGAGTTGTTGACTTTTCAGTTGTTGTAAGCTTTCTACTTGTTGTTAGGATACAGTGGTGACTTCCACGGTCTTTGCGTGCAGAACCAGAAACCCTCCTATGGTGAGTACTTTGGTCCTTGTGAGAACCTACAATTTCTTACAGCAGTGGGTGTGATATGACAAACATCACTATGAGGTAGGTGGTCAGGAGGTAATTACTTTTTGTACCATTTTGAGGGGTTGGCTTGGTATCCCACACAAATGACCCCTCTCCCTAACTGGATTCTGGCAGTCTAGACTCCCGTATCTCCCTCCCCAATCCACCCCACATATACTCATGCAGTAACACCATACTCTCTTCCTCCTTGCCAGTGGAATAAACTGTTAAGGAGAAAATTTGTCTTCAGTACTCAGTCCTCACCCCATCCTTATCCCGAAAGGCTGGCTGTGGACCTGCTGATCTGGCCCCTGGCCCTATAGGGCTCCATATCCCTCTTTTCTTATACACTTGCCTCTTCCCTTCCTTCCTCTCTCCCCACCATCAGAGAACTTGCAGACACACACACACACACATATCTCCTTTTTGCATCTTGTTGATTTTATTTTAATCATCACCATTGGCGTGTACCCTGTTGGCTTAAGACTTGGTCCTCTGTGGTTAGCCTTTACTCCACATCCTCCTCTAGAGATGCAGCACATAATTCTAGGTCTTTGGTCCTCACTATGCACAGGGTGTTACTTGGATCAGTTGAGTTCTCTAGGGTCTCTTGCTTCTGGAATGGCTGGTTTGTATTCATTTTCTTATTCAGCCTGTAATAACAGATGGTTATTGTTCTCCCTCTTGCTTTCATAGGCCTTTTGGAATGAGTAGTAATTATTTGAATAGATCATTTTTAAAGTCCCTTGAAGGGATCTTTTTACCATTATTTGTCTTCTGCGCCTGGTAGGGAAAGAGAATGAGCCCAGAGTGGCATTTATTTGAGGGAAGAAGATGTGGGATGGATGGCAAGGGAGGGCAGGTGGATCACAAGTAAGTTTGTGGGCTGAGGAAGGGGTTTGAGCCAGACAAGGGCAAGGTAGGAGTCTTGGAGGGGATGTGTGGGGAATAAGAAGAGCATCATGGGCAAGGTCATATGACCTTGCCACTGTCTCTAGTTTTGGGTTGATAGAGAGTCTTCTTCTCTTTCCTCTCTTTGGTACTTGAGGTTTGTTATCGTATGCTGGTAGGATGATTCTAACATTCACATGCAAATAAAAGGGATCTATAATACTCAAAAGAATTTTTAAAAAGAAGAATAAAATTAGGTTTATACTGCTTGATTTCAAGGCTTATTTTTAAGCAACAACAATCAAGAAACTGTGGTATTGGCACAATGATAGAAATATATCAGTGGAACAGAATAAAGTGTCCAGAAATAGACCTAAACAAAGATGCATATGTAGACAACTGATTGTAGACAAAGATGTAAAGAAATATTATAGAAAAAAGGTAGTGTTTTCAACAATTGAGTCTGGAATGATTAGATGCCCATATGCAAAAAATAAGTAAGATTTGATCCATATCTCACACCATATAAAAAATAAAATCAAAATGGATCACAAAACTACGTGTAAAACATAAAACTATAAAACTTCTTAAAAAATGAAGGAGAAAATCTTTATTAACTTTGGTTATTCATCAATTTTTTTTAGATTCAACAAAAAAGCACAATCTATTAATTTAAAAATTAATGATAAAATTGATAAATTAGATTTAATCCAAATTAAGAACTATTGATCTTTGAAAGACACTGATAAGCGAGTTAAAAGGCAAACCACAGTTTTGGATAAAATATTTGCAAATCATATATCTGATAAAGGACTTGTACTAAGAATGTATAAAGAACTCTCAAAAATAAATAATAAGCAAACAAAGCAATAAAAAATACAAAAGTTATTTGAACAGACACATCACCAAAAAAGACATACACAATAACAAATAATTACATGAACAGATGTTCAACCTAACTTGTCATTAGGGAAATGCAAATTAAAACCACAATGAGATACCACAACAAATCTATTAGAATGCCTAAAGTTGAAAAGACTGACCATACAAAGTGTTGGTGAGGATATGGAGCACTGGAACCCTCATACATTGCTGGTGAGAATGCAATATAATACAACTATCTTGGAAAATAGTTGAGATTTTCTTTAAAAGTTAAACATACACCTACCATATGATCCAGGCATTCCACTTCTAGGTATTTATTCAAAAGAAAATAAAATATATGTCCATAGAAAGACTTGTACATGAATGTTCATAGCAGCTTTATTTATGATAATCAAAAACTGGGAGCAATCCAAAATGGAGGTATATGGATAAACCAATTGTGGCATATCCATATGATGTGATAAAAATGAATGAACTGTGGATACATCTACTAAAGACTCGGTTTCCTATATGCTGGTGACTTTCACCTCTTCTTGGAAAATTTCCCTCTCAACCCAATCCAAAATCAATCATTCCTTTACTCTTGGTCTCTCAGCACTTGTATATTACATTTACACTTTAAAAAATTTGCACATAGTAATATACTGCATGCCGATTCAGTATAAAACCACAAGTTTGTACTATTCCCCCATGTATACTGATTCAAAGGAACAAAAGCTAAAATTAGAATAAACATAGAGTGGATTCTGACTTAAAATAGCATCTGGCTGCCAACTGTTGATATAATTTCTTCCAATAGCAATTGACCCTACCAGGTATCAAATATATTGTAAATCCAGGATAATTGAAACAACATGGTATACAGGCAGAAGTAGACAAAAGTTGGTCAGAAACAGTTGCATGGTCATATGGGACCTAAGAATATAAAATATGTGGCATTTCAATGAAAGAAAGGAAATACTCTTACATAAACAATATAATGACAATTTACTTCCAATTTGAAAAAAAAGAAAATTTAGGACTTTACCTCCACAGACTAAAAAATATTAGATACATGATAGGTAAATAAAATAAAAAAGTAAAACTATAAGTATTGGAGTTAAATACTGGAAAATATTTTTAGCATTTTTAAGAATCTTTCTTGACAGATTTGACGATATAAAAGTCAAGTTTCTGTTCTAAAACTGTACATCTCTAGTTCCAGAAAAACAGCCCAAAAAACAAATAGGCCAAGGATAGATAAGACAATTCACAAAAGAAGAAATACAAACAGACAATAAATATATGAAAATATGTTCAAAATACTAGCAAGGAAAAATGTTAAAAATTAGATATATCTGACATATCAAATGGGCAAAAATTTTGAAGGACAAGAACAGTTATTAGCAAAGGTATGAGAAAAATAATATTTAAGTCACTATAGGTGGGACTGTAAATTGATAAACTCTTTTTTGGAAGGCTATTTATCAGTTCAGTAAATAGCCTTTGATCTACCAATTCCACTTCTAGGTATCTGTCTTACACAAATGCTTGTATGGGAACACAATAATACATTACACTAACAATTGTGAACTCTCCACAATCACACTTTTAAACTCCCCACTTTTCAAGCATCACCATCTTCCTAACACATTGACTTTGGGTAAAATTTTCCCTTTCTACTGATCATTCCCATCAAGATACAAATGTATTTTCTGACCTTAAAAAAAAAAAAACATTTTTGCCATCACATTTACTTCCACTTACATCTCCATTTCTCTGACTCTTTCACAGCAAATTTCTTTGAAGGTAGCTTTACTTACTGTCTCTAATTCCTCTCTTCCCATTCTTCCTTGATCTTATTTCAATTCAGGCTTTTGTCCTACCAATCCATTGAAACTGCTTTTCCCAAGATCCTTCTCAGCACTCATGTTGCTAAACCTAATGGTCAAATCTCAGTCCTTAACTTACTTGGCCTTTCAAGTAACATATTAATCTGGTTTCTAGGACATTGTACCGTCCTGGTATTCTGCCTAAATAAACAGCAACTCCTTCTTAGTTTCCTTTGCTGGTTCCTCCTCATTTACCAGAACTCCAAATTTAGGAATTCTCTAGGCCTCAGATTTTCACCCTTGTCTTTACTTTATTTACCTTAATTGCTTGGTGACCTTATCCAGACTCATGACTTTGAATCACATCTATATGCTGATGACTTCCAATACATACTTCTCACCTAAATTCCATATTTATATATATAGGAGCTCTAATTGCATGTGTAATAGTTGTCTCACATTTAACACGTCAAAAATTAAACTCCTGACCTCCCCTAAATCTGCTCTTCCCATAGTCTTCCCCATCTCAGTTGATGTGTGTCTTAGTCCATTCAGGCTGCTATAACAAAATAAACTAAACTGAGTGGCTTATAAACAACAGCAATTTATTTCTTATAGTTCTGGCTGGAAAGTCCACAGTCAAGGCACCAGCAGACTCAGAGTCTGGTAAGAGCTCACGCTCTGGTTCATACATGGAGCCTTCTCATTGCATCCTCATATGGTGGAAGAGGCAAACAAACTCCATTGAACCTCTTTTTAAGGGCACTAATCCTGTTCATGAGGGCCCTGCCCTCATGACCTAGTCACCTCCCAAAGTCACCTCTTAATACTATTGCTTTGGGGGTTAGGTTTCAATATATAAATGGGGGGGCACATAAACATTTAGACCATAGCAATGGGAATTTCATCTTTCTACTTACACAGATCAGAAACACTAGAGTCATTTTTGATTCCTAGCTTACTCCATATCTATGACAGCAGCAAATCTTACTGGTACTACCTTCAAAATACAGGCATACCTTGGAGATAGCAGGTTCAGTTCCAGACCACAGCAATAAAGTGACTATTGCAATAATGCAAGTCTCATGATTTTTTTGATTTCCTAGGGCATATAAAAGTTACATTTACACAATACTATAGTGTATTGTGTACAATAGTATTATGTCTAAAATGCATATATCTTAATTTAAAAATATTTTATTTATAAAAAATGCTAATGATCATCTGAGCCTTCATCAAGTCATAAACTTTTTGTTAGTGGAGGGTCTTACCTCAATGTTAATGCTTGCTAACTTATCAGGGGGTTGGTTGCTAAAGGTCAGGGTAGCTGTGGCATTTTCTTAAAACAACACAGCAATGAAGTTTTCCACATTGATGGACTCTTCCTTTCAAGAAAGATTTCTCTGCAGCATGTGATGCTTTTTGATAGCACTTTACCCACAATAAAACTTCTTTCAAAATTTGAGTCAATCCTCTCACACCCTGCCACTGCTTTTTCAACCAAGTTTATATAATAGTTCAAGTCTTTTGATGTCATTTCAACAACATTCACAGCACATTCACCAGGAGTAGATTCCATCTGAAGAAACCACTTTCTTTGCTCTTCCGTAAGAAGCAACTCCTCATCCATTCAAATTTTATCATGAGATTGCAGCAATTCAGTCACATCTTCAGATTCCACTTCTAATTCTAGCTCTCTTGCTATTTCCACCTTATCTGCAGTTACTTCTTTGCTGCACTCTTGAATCCCTCAAAGTCATTCATGAGGGTTGGAGTCAACTTCTTCCAAACTTCTGTTTATGTTGATATTTTGGCCTCCTCCCGTGAATCGCAAATGTTCTTAAGGGCATCTAGAATGGCAAATCCTCTCTAGAAGATTTTCAATTTACCTTACCTAGATCCATCAGAGGAATGGGCAGCTGTAGCTTTATGAAATATATTTCTTAAATAATAAGACTTGAAAGTTGAATTTGCTCCTTGATCTATGGGCTGCAGAATGGATGTTGTGTTAACAGTCATGAAAACAATATTAATTTCCTTGTACACCTCCATCAGAGCTCTTGGGTGAGCTGGTGCGTTGTCAATGAGCAGTAATATTTTGAAAGGAATCTTTTCTGCTGTTATCTAGGCTTTGTTGTTCCACTTATACAGCACAGACAGTAGATTTAGCATATTCTTGGATTCAGGATTTTTGGAATGGTAAATAAGCATTGGCTTCAACTTAAAGTCACCAGCTGCATTAGCTCCTAACAAGAGAGTCAGACTGTCCTTTGAAGCTTTGAAGCCAGGCATTAACTTCTCTTTAGTTATGGAAGTCCTAGATGGCATCTTCTTTCAATAGAAGGGTGTTTCATCTACACTGAAAATCTGTTGTTTAGTGTAGCCACCCTCAGCAGTGATCTTGGCTAGATCTTCCGGATAACTTGTGGCTTCTACATCAGCTTCCTGTTTCACCTTGCAGTTTTATGTTATAGAGACAGCTTCTTTCCTTAAAATTCATGAACCCACCTCTGCAGCTTCCAACTTTTCTTCTGTAGCTTCCTTGCCTCTCTCAGCCTTCATAGAATTGAAGAGAGTTAGGGTCTTTCTCTGCATCAGGCTTTGGCTTAAGTGAATGTTGTGGTGGGTTTGATCTTCTATCCAGACCACTCAAACTTTCACCATATCAACGATAAGGTTGTTTTGCTTTCTCATCATTCATGTGTTCACTGGAGTAGCACTTTCCATTTCTTTTCAGAACTCTTCCTTTGCATTCAAGACTTGGCTAACTATTTGGCACAAGAGGCCTAGCTTTCAGTCTACCTTGGCTTTCTACATGCCTTCCCACTAGGCTTAATCATTTCTAGCTTTTGATTTAAAGTGAGAGACATGTTACTCTTTTTTTTCACTTGAACACTTAGAGGCCATTGTAGGGTTATTAATTGGCCTAATTTCAATATTGTTGTGTCTCAGGTGATAAGGAGTCCCCATAAGAAGGAGAGAAATAGGGTAATGGTCAGTCAATGGAACAGTCAGAACACACACAATATTTATTGATTAAGTTCACCATCATATGGGTGCAGTTGGTGGCACCCCCAAAACAATTATAATAGTACCATAAAAGATCACTGATCACAGATATGATATGAATAATAATAAAAGTTTGAAATATTATGAGAATTACCAAAACATAACTCAGAGACACAAAGTGAGCACATCCTGTTGGAAAAATAGTGTGATAGACTTGCTCAATGCAGGGCTGCTGCAAACCTTCAATTTGTGAAAAACACAATATCTGTGAATTGCAATAAATCAGAGCACAATAAAATGAGTTATGCTTGCATATGTATGACCCAGCCACTTCTCACTGTCTCCATTGCTCTACCATCACTCAAACCCCCATCATCCCTCAGCTGGAGCATTGCAATAGCCTCCTAACTGGCCTCCCTGGTTGTACCTCTGACTCCCTATTCTCTTTCAAAAAGTAGCCAGAATAATCTTTTAAAAACCTAAGTGAGATCATGTCATACTCTTCCACTTCAAAGCCCTCCAGTGGCTTCCCATCACATTTAGAGTAAAACTAACATCCTTACAACAGCCTCTAAGAGCCTGGACCCCTGTGACATCTCTGACCTCATCACTTCTTCCCATCCCTCAGTGTCTCTTTTTCACTCTCCTCCAGCCACAGTCACCTTCCATCCTGTTTTTTGCAAATGCTAGGCATGATCTCATCTCAGGTCCTAGCATTTGTCCTTCTCTCTGCTTGAAATGCTGTTTGTCGAACTATAAACATGGCTCCCACACTTAGCTCCTTCAAGACTTCACTCAACTCTCACCTTCTGAGTGATACTTGCCCTGATATCTATTTTAAGCTATCAGCCTCCACTCATAGCACTCCCTGATTTTTTCATAGCATTTATTACCATTTGTTATCCTATATATTTTGATTAGTTTTTGTTTGATCTTTGTAGTCTTTTTATTTAAATTAAAACTATGTGTGTGATGATTATTTTAAGAGACAGGGTCTCACTATGCTGCCCATGCTGGTCTTGAACTCCTGGTCTCAAGCAATCCTTCCACCTCAGCCTCCCAAGTAGCTGGGACAATAGACATGAGCCACTATGCCTGGTCTGGGTGATGATTTTTTAACGTTTCATTTTTTTCTGCATCCCTGTCACCTGGAACGGTGTCTGCTGTATAGCAGGAGTTCAATAAATACTCACTGAATAAAAATGTACAGGATGTTCACTATTACAGTGTTTATAATATTGAGAAACTGGAAATTAAATGTCTACTAATATTGGAATGATAAAGTAAGTTATGGTATACCTAAATGATGAAATACTTAACAGCTGCTAAAAAGAATGAGAAAGACCTACATAGGTATTGCCACAGAAATAGCCCTAAAATGAGAAATGCAAGTTGTAAAATAGTATGTAAAACATTTATATTTGAAGAAAAGTGATAAAACCACACACACATACATGCAAATGCATACAAAGGGGACTCAAAGTATGGACATGAAACTGTTGTGAGTAGTTTCTTCTGAAGAAAAAAAATAGATTTGGGAGACAGAGTGGAGTGGAGCTTGAATGAATTTATAGAGAAGGGAATGTTGAGTAAAGTGAGAGGACAAAAGCTGGCTTAGTCTTTCTGAAAAGCAATATATCAGTACGTAGCAAAATTTAAAATACACCTACCCAGAAATTCCACTTCTTTGAATCTGTGCTTCCAAAAATACTCTAAATGGGTGATAGTTTACTAATTAAGAAAAAAGGCTGAAGCCAGACATTCTGGGTTTGCATCTTGACTCCAATATTTACTAGATATGTGGCTCTGAGTTAAATCTAAGCCTCAGTTACCTCATTGCACTATGGAAATAATAATAATACATATTTAATGGGAACATATACATGTATGTCAATGCATAGAAAAATCTTTCAGGTATGAACATCAAAATGTTACTACTACTAACCTCTGGGCAAGGGTAGATTTAGGACAATGAGGATGAGGGAAGATTGAATAAAGTCTGTCCTATTTTTAATCTATATATTTGTATATATAATTTTAAATTTCACAACAATAATGCAATCATGTTGTATTTGTTTTACAGCTATTATAATGATATTCAAGATTTCAGAGGAAAACATGAACATACTGAGGAGAGAAATGGTTTTGATAAAGAATCAAATAGGACTTCTTGAGAGGAAAAATAAAATATCTGAAAAAAATACACTTGATGGAATTAACAACAGATCAGACACCCGAGAAGAAAAATATAGTGAACTTGAAGACATGGCAATAGATACTATCTTTAAAAAAGCATAAAGATAAAAAAGACCAAAACATTAACAGAATCTCAGTTCCTATGGAACAAAATGAAGCAGTTCCAAAATCTGTGTAATTGTAGTCCCAGAAAGCTGGGGTGCAGAAAAAATATTTAAAGAAATAATACTCCTAAATTTTCCAAATTTGATGAAAACTATAAATCCACAACTCCAATAAGGTCAATGAACCCATGTAAGATAAACACAAGGAAAAACCACACTAACCACATCATAATGAACTTCCTGAAAACCAGTGATAAATAGAAAATAGTAAAACCAGCCAGAAAAAAAATACAGTAGGTACAGAGAAATAGAGATGAGAATAAACATAAACTTCTTGCCATAAACTATATAAGTCAGACCTCAGTGGAAGAACATCTTTAACATTCTGAAAGAAAAAAAAAATGTAAACTTTGAGTTTTATAATGAAGATATCTTTCAAAAATTAAGACAAAATAAGAATTTTTCATACAAACATAACAGGGAATTTGTCCCCAGCAGAACTATATTATATGATAGGTTCAAAATAGTTCTTCAAACAGAAAAAAATAATAAATGGAAATGTGGATCTATAAAAAAGAATGAGGAGTGCTGGAAATGTTGAATATGTGGGTAAATAGAAAAGACTATTTTCCTCATTTTTAAAAAATTGCTTTAAAAATAATTGACAAACAAAACACAAAAACAATAAATAAATAAATAAAAATAATTGACCAATAATGAGATGAAACAACATCATGTGCCCTGATATGATGCACTGAGAAGGGCACGACGCTTATGTTGTATGCTTTCAAATAATGCATAACCTCAATCTAATCATGAGAAAAATTTGGACAAACTCCAAATGAGTGACATTTTATAAAATAACCAACTAGTACTATTCAAAAATGTCAAATTCATGAAAGAAAAGGCAAGGCTGAGAAACTTTCACAGTCTGGAAGAAACTAAGAAGACACGATGACTAAATGAAATGCAGGATCTCAAATTAAATTCTGATACAGAAAAAGACATAAATGAAGAAACTAGTGGAATTTGAATAAAGTTTATGCTATTAATGTTAATTTCTTCTGATAATTGTATTATTGTTATTTAAGAAGTTAACATTAGGGGAACTGAGTGAAAGGTACACAAGCACCTTGTGCACTATTTCTGAAACTCTTTTGTAAGCCTAAAATAACCTTAATAAGTTAAAAAAATACAGTTGACCAATTAAAGGAAAAAATTTAACATGTAGAAATAAAAATCCATGACAATAAAAGCAGAAAGGAAGTACTATGGTCTGAATATTTGTGTCCCCCCCACCAAAATTCATACATTGAAACCTAATCCCCAATACAATAGTATTAAAAGGTGAAGCCTTTGGGAGGTGATTATCATGAGAGCAGAGCCAACATTAATGGGATTAGTGCCCTCAACAAAGAGGCTTGAGGGAGCTTGTTCACCCCCTCCACCATGTGAGGACACAGTAAGAAGGTACCATCTATGAAGCAGAGAGCAAGCCCACACCAGACACTGAATCTGTTGGCACCTTGAACTTGGACTTCTAAGCCTGAAGAACGGTAAGCAATAAATTTTTGTTGTTTATAAATTACCCAGTGTAAGGTGTTTTCTTATAGCAGCCTGAATGGACTAAGAAAGATAGGTGGGGAAAATGTAAGTATATTGTTGTAAAGTTATTATATGTGCAATGGCATAATGCCATTTGAAGGTAAACTATAATAAGTTACAGATACACCCTTTAAACCACAGTAAAACTGTTTTTTAAAAGCATAGCTAATAATCAAATAATGGAGGTAATATAGAATCCTTAGGATGCATAAATTTAACAAAAATAGAAAAAGAGAAAAAAGGTAACAAATATGGAACAATTAAAAGGCAACTAGCAAGTTGGTAGATATGATTATTACATTACATAAAGGCAGAGTTTGTCAGACTGAATGAAAAAGAGAAATGCTGTCTACAAAACATCCATTTTGAATATGAAGATTAAAGGTAAAGGATGAAAAAACTATACCATGTAAGCATTAATCATAAGAAAGTAATATCACACAAGGCAGATTTCAAGAAATATTACCAGAAATAAAAAGGGGCATTTCATAGAGATAAAAGGGTCACATTCTAAAGTACATTTGACAATCCTAAATGTATATGCATTGAAGAAGAGTATCTCAAAATAAGGAAGATAAAACCAGAAGAAATGAAAGGAGAAATTCACATTATAGTTGAAGACTTTAACACCCCTCTCTCATGAATTGATAGGATATGCAGAATATTAATGAGGATATATACGATTTGAATGCCACCATCAACCAAATAATATAATAAACATGTATAGAACATTCTACCCCAAAACTGCAGAATATGCATCATTTTCATATACACCAGGAACATGTATCTAGATAGGTCACATTGTAGACCATAAAACAATTCCCAATAAACTTTGAAAGATTCAAATCATACAGAGCATTTTCTCTAACCAAAATGAATTTAAATTTGAAATCAAAAACAGAAAAACTACATAGAACACTACATATTCAGAAATTAAGTAACATAGATTTAATAATCCATCAGTCAAAGAAGAAATCACAACAGAAATTATAAAATATTTGAACTGAATTAAAAAGAACACAACTTATCAAAATTTATGGATTGCAGCTAAGAAAGAGTTTAGTAGAAAATGTGCAGCTTTAAATATTTACAGTAGAAAATTTTTAAAAATTTAAAAATCAATGATATAAATTTTGAACTTAAGAAGCTAGTAAAAGAGCAAATTAAATAAAAATTAGGTAGAATCAAGGAGATAAGAATAAGTATATAAGTCTATGAAAGAGAAAAGTGTAAAAAAAGCAAAGAAGAAAATTAATCAGACTAAAAGTCGGTTCTTTGCAAAGAATACTTAAATGGATAAATGTTTAGCAATAGTGACCAGGAGCAAAGAGAGGAAACACAAATGACCAATAAAGGGATGAAATAGGAGACATAACTATAGAACCTACAGACATTTAAAGGCTAATATTTCAAAATTATGAGCCACTTTATACTAATAAGCAATAAGATCGATAGCTTAGATGAAATAGATAAATTCCTTTAAAAACACCACTTCCCATAACTGATTTAAGAAGAAATACAAAAATCTGAATAGCCCTATATCCATGAAAGAAATAGAATTTGGAGCTCAAACATCTCCCTATTAAAAAAAACTCAGATCCAGACAACTTCACTGGTAAATTCCACCAAAAAAATTTAAAGAAGAAAAAAAATATCAATTTATTGCAAACTCCATCAGAAAACAGAGGAAGAGGAAACACTGCTGAACTCTTTTATGAGGCCAACATAATGCTAATTTTAAAACTTGACAAAGACATTGCAAGAAAGAAAAATTTTCCTTACATACATTCATCCAATGTCAACAGCATTCTATGCACTGATCCCTACTGAGTGACCTAAAAGCTAAAATGGAAAGATTCAGAAATAAACCTTGGATTAGCAAAATAAATAAATAAATAAATAAATAAATAAATAAAGAGGAAGATGTACTACACACAAAAAAAATTTTTTCCTCAAAAAATGGATGTAAATATCATTAACAAAACATTGCCATTTCACAGAGGTTGGAAAACTACAGCCCACAGGCCGAATCTGGTCTGCCATTTGTTTTTGTAAATAAAAGTTTGATTGGAACACAGCCATGCCCATTCAATTACGCATAGTCTATGGCTGCTTTCCTGTTACAAAGGCAGAGTTAAATAGTTGCCACAAAGGCCATATGGCCTGTAAAACTGAAAATATTTAACATCTGGTCTTTTAGAGAAAAAAGTTTGCTGACACCTGGCATATTAAGTCCAGTAATATACTTAAAGGATAATACATTATCAACAATTGACGTATACATGAGGAATGCAAGATTAGTTTAACCTTCAAAAATTAAACAATATAATTCACCACAATAAAGGAGGAAACACATAAAGTCATTTTAATAGATTAAAAAATTCATTTGACAAAAGTCAACACCCTTTAAGGACAAAAAATTTCAGAAAACTAAGAATTAAAGAGGACTTTTTCAATGAGATAAATGATATAAAAAAATCCTACATATAACATCATATTCAATGGTAAAATACTGAACACTGATCCCCTAATACAGATAACAAGATAAGGAGGTATGTTCCCACCACTTCTACTCAATATTTTAGTGGACAGTCCAGCCATTGCAATAAGACAAGTAAAAGAAATAAATGGCAGACAACATAATTGTTTATGTAGGAACCCCTAGAGAATCTAGAAAAAAAATAAATATATAAACTAATAATTAAATTCATTAAGATCATATTATACAAGGTAATATACAAAAGTCAACTGTATTTTTATATAGTATCAAACAATTTGAAAATAAAACTGAAAAAATTATTTAAAATAGAATCAAAATATAAAATGTTTATGAATCAAATTAACAAAAGATGTGCAAGATCCCTATACTGAAAATTATAAAGACTAAGACAAATAATGAAGATTTAAATATGTAGAGAAATATACAATAGTAATGAATTACAAGTTTCAATATCTTTATGATGTCAGTTTTCCTCAAATTTATCTATAGACTCAATGCAATTCCAATAAAATCTTCACAAACTTTTTTGTAGAAATTGATGATTTGATCATAAAATTTATATGGAATTGCAAAGGGCTTAGAGTAGCCAAAATAATCTTGTACAGGGAAAAAAGAACAAAGCTGGGGAACTTACACTAACTGGTAATCAAGACCATGTGGTAGAGGCTTAAGGATTGACAAGTAGGTCAATAGAACAAAATAGAGTCCACATGGAACTGGAGTCTTTATGTTAAGTGAAATAATTCAGGCACAGAAAGACAGATATCACATGTTCTCACTCATATGTGGGAGCTAAAAATGTTAATCTCATGGAAGTAGAGAGTAGAATGATAGTTACCAGAGGCTGGAAAAGGTGTGTGTGGGGGGATGAACAGGGGTTGGTTAATGGGTACAAACATACAGTTACATAGAAGCAATAAGTTCCAGTGTTTGACAGCACAATAGTATGATTATTGTTAAAAATAATATATTGTATATTTCAGAATAACTAGAAGAGAAGATTTGAAATGTTCCCAACACAGAGAAATGACTAATGTTTGAGATGATGGATCATAAATATCCTGATTTGATCATTACACATTGTATCAAAATATCACATGTACCCCATAAATATGTGTAAATATTATGTATCAATTTTTTAAAAACTAAAAAAAGAAGGTTCACAAATAAATCCATGCAATTGATTTTCAATTGATTTTTAACAAAGAATCAAGGTATTCAATATGAAAAGTATAGCCTACTTAGCAAATGGTGCTATCCGTTTGTTAAATTTGATATCCATGTGGAAAAATGTAAACCTCAACCTTTATCTCACATTCACACAAAAATTAGCTCAAAATGGATCATAAAACTAAATTTAAAAGCTCAAACTATAAATCTTAAAGAAAACAAAGGTGAAAATCTTTGCGGTTTGGAGGTACACAAAGATTTCTTAGGGTATATAAAACATAAACTACAAATGAAGAAAATGATAAAATGAATTTTGTCAAAACTTAAGTCTTCTGCTCTTAAAACCACTGTTATGAAAATGAAAAGTTAAGCCACAGACTTGGGGAAAATATATTCAATACTTATATCTGACAAGGACTTGTATCAAGAATATATAGCTGGTCTGAGTGCAGGGGTGTTTACAACTAATTGATCACAACCAGTTACAGATTTCTTTGTTCCTTCTCTACCTCCACTGCTTCACTCGACTAGCCTTAAGAAAAGAATATATAACAAACACTTATGACTCAAAAACAGAAGACAACCCATTAAGATGGTAAACCTAAATAAATGAAGAGACATACTATGTTCATGGATTGGAAAACTCAGGATAGTAAAAATATCAACTCGCCTCACATTAATATAGGTTTGATGCAATTCTTATAAAAATTCCAATGAGGTTTTTTGTAAATATAGACAAGAATATTCTAAAATTTATTTGGAAAGGCACAGGCATTAGAATAACTAAATATTGAATAATTTAAAAAATATGAAGGGGTAATCACTCTACCTCATATTAAGACCTACTATATAGCTAAAGTAATCAAGATAGTGTGGTATCAGCAGAGGGATAGATAGCAATACATTGATCAATGGAACAGAATAAAGAACTCAGAAATAGACCCACACAAATATGCCCAACTGATTTTTGACAGAGGTGTAATAGGAAGAATAGTCTTTTCCACAAATGGTGCTGGAACAATTGGACATTCAAAGGTAAAAAAATGAAAAAGATCATTGACTTAAACCTCATAGCTCATACAAGAATTAACTCAAAATGAGTCATGGATTTAAATGTGAAATTACAACACTTCTAGAAAAAACATTAAAGAAAATCTTTGGGATCTAGGGCTAGACAAAGCATTCTTATACTTAACACCAAAAAGCATGATCCATAAATGGCAAAATTAAGAAATTGGACTTCAGCAAAATTAAAAACATTTGCTCTGTGAAAGCCCAGGTGAAGAGAATGAAAAGACAAGCTATAGAGTGGGAAAAAATATCACAAACCATATATCCAACAAAGGACTTATATCTAGAATATATAAAGAACTCTCAAAACTCAGCAGTTAAAAACAAACAAATAATCCAATTAGAAAATGGACAAAAAACACAAAGAGAAATTTCACCGAAGAGGATATACAGATGGCAAATAAGCACGTGAAAAGATGTTTATCATTGTTAGTTATTAGGGTAATTCAAATTAAAACCACAATGAGATATCATGACACACTTATCAGAATGGCTAAAATAAAAAGTGACCACATCAAATGCTTACAAGGATGTAGAGAAACTGGATCATTCATCCAGAGCTTGTGGGAGTTGAAAATGTCACAGTTACTCTGGAAAAACATATGCCAGTTTGTTATAAAATGAAACGTATAATTACTGCACTACCCAGCAATTGAATTCCTGTAGTAAATAACTCAGAAAATTGAAAACTTATGTTTACACAAAAACCTGTACACAAATGTTCATAGCAGCTTTATTTGTACCAGGTCAAAACTGGAAACAACCCAGATGTCCTTCAACAGGTTAATGGTTAAACAAACCATGGTGCATTCATACCATGGAATACTACTCAGCAATAAAAAAGAATGAACTACTGATATATGCAACAACCTGCATGAATCTCCAGAAAATTATGCTGAGTAAAAAAAGCCAATCCTAAAAGGTCACATACTGTATGCTTCTATTATATAACATTTTTGAAATGATAAAATTATGGAAAAGAAGAATGGTATAGTGGTTGCCAGCAGTTAGGCAGAGGGCAGTTCAGGAAGGGAGTAGGTGAGGGCAATATAAGAGATCCTTGTGGTGATATAAATGTTTTGTGTCTTAACTGTATCAATGTCAATATCTTGATTTTGATTCTACAATTTTGTGCTGTAGTTTTGCAAGATGTTACCATTGGGGAAAACTGGGTAAAGGTAAAAAAAAATAAAAAAGATCATTGACTTAAACCTCACAAAGGACTTAAAAATCCTTTGTTGGATATATGATTTGTGATATTTTTCCCACTCTATAGCTTGTCTTTTCATTCTCTTCACCTGGGCTTTCACGGAGCAAATGTTTTTAATTTTGCTGAAGTCCAATTTCTTAATTTTGCCATTTATGGATCATGCTTTTTGGTGTTAAGTGTAAGAATGCTTTGCCTAGCCCTAGATCCCAAAGATTTTTTCCTTAATGTTTTTTTCCAGAAGTTTTGTAATTTTGTATTTAAATCCATGACTCATTTTGAGTTAATTCTTGTATAAAACTGGGTAAAGTTTTCCCCAATGGTATTATAACTTGGGGTTCTTTCTGTATTATTTCTTAGAACTGCACATAAATCTGCAATGATCTAAAAAAAGTTTAATTTTTTAAAAATAGGGAAATTATTTGAATAGACATTTCACCAAATAAGATACAGTATGACTAATAAGCACATGGAATGGTGATCAACATTATTAGTTATTAAGGAAGTGCAAATTAAAACTACAATGAGGCCAGATATAGTGGCTAACCCCTGTAATCCCAGCACTTTGGGAGACTGAGGTGAAAGGATCACTGGAGACCAGGAGGTCAAGACCAGCCTGAGCAACATGGTGAGACCCAATCTCTTAAAATACACACACACACATTACAACTAATGTTGTAATACACACACACACACACACACACACACACACACACACACTGAAATACCAGTACAGACTTAGACTAAAAAATCATTAAGTTAAAAAAAAATTTTTTAGGGATGGATTCTCGCTACATTGCCCAGGCTGTTCTCAAACTCTTGGACTCAAGCAATCCTCCTGCCTCAGCTTCCTGATAGCTGGGAATATAGGCGTGAGCCACCACACCCAGCTCCTAAAAATGATTAAATTTAAAAGACTGAAAATACCAAGTGTAAGTGAGGATGTGGAACAACTGGGTTTCCCATACACTGGTGGTGGAAGTGAATGTTCACAAGCACTTTGGAAATAGTTTGGCACTTTATTTAAGTCAAACACATAGCACTACCATAAAATTTAACAATCCCAATCCTAGGTATTTCCTAGGTAATCCTAGGAAAACTTTACCCAGTTTTCCCCAATGGTAACATCTTGCAAAACTACAAAATGAAAGCAAAATGAAAACACATGACTCGACAAAGACTTGTACACCAACGTTCACAGCAGCATTATTCATAATATCCAAAAAGTGGAAAACAACACAAATGTCCAACAACAGATGAATGTATCAACCCAAAGTGTATAGCCATACAATGGAATGCTACTCAACAATATAAAGAAATGAACTACTGACACAGAACAAAAAGAATGCATCTCAAATACATTTTGCTAAGCAAAAGAAGCCAGACACAAAAGAGTACATACGGTATGATTCCATCTGGCCATTTACAGAAAAAAAGTTTCCCAACCTCTGGCATATTGAATCCTGCAATATGTTAAAAAGACAAATATAATCCATAGTCATGTAAAGCAATCAGTGTTTGCTTGAAGCTGCAGGTGGGAGGTAGCTACAAAGGATGATAAAGAAACCCTTGAGGTGACAGAAATGTTCTGTCTTGATTGGGGTGTTGGTTATAAAGATGTATATATTTGTCAAAATTCAAAAATCTGTTAAAACATGTATTTTGCTGTATATAAATTATACTTCAATAAAATTGATGGAAAAATACAGTCAGCAGACTTTGATAATTCATGGAGAATAGAAGGGGGTCTGCGAGATTTCAAGCCACAAAGAGATATCCTGATTTTCAAATATTGGGGCAAAGGGGAATCCTAGAAACTCTGCATAGGCTGCCTCAATATAGAACCTCTGATAAATTCTGAAATAAATTTTTGAAACAGATAGTTGAATTTAATGATGTGGGTGATCTGTAGGTGTCCATATGAGTTACCAAATGAACTCTGTGTGTGTGTGTATTTAATCAGGTGTGAGAATAGTAAATCAGAGAATCACTATAGACCAGTGATTCCCAGACTTTGCTGCACATTGGAATAACCCGGGGAAGCTATAAAAAATACTGATGCCTGCCAGGCACGGTGGCTTACACCTATAATCCCAGCACTTTGGGAGGTCGAGGCAGGAGAATTGCTTGAGGCCAAGAGTTCAAGACCAGCCTGGGCAACCTGGTGAGACTCCTTCTCTACAAAAAATTTAAAATTAGCCAGGCGTGGTGGCCCACGCCTTTAGTCTTAGCTACTTGGGAGGCTGAAGCAGGAGGATTACTTGAGCCTAAGAGATCAAGGTTACAGTGAGATATGATCACACTATTGCACTCCAGCCTTGGTGACACGGAAAGACCCTGTCTCTAAAAAATAAAAAATACTGGTGTGGGGTGCAACCTGGGCATTGGGGCCTTGGGGCTTTGTTAAAGCTCCTCAGGTGATTCTATCTATAGCTAAATCTGGGAACCACAGCTATGGACTCAAGAGCCCTGGATTTCAACCAAGCATTAAACAAAAGCTCTGAATGAAACATTAGGCAAGGTGAATGCTTATGCTGGATGGTAGCATATAAGTAACTGTACTTTAAAGTTGCTTATTAGAAATTCAGTCTCAACCCAGACAATGGTCTGTATTGGCATGTGATTGACCCTATTTGGGACCAGGCCCCACTCAACAGTTTATGAATAATTTAGACCAACTGTCTTCAAACTATGCCCTGAAACATTGATTTTGATCCTTCAGCTTTGGACCTGGAACCTCTGCTCCTCTGCTCCAGCTTCCACTGGTTCAGATTTTATCTCTTTTGCTTGTCCTTCTGTGTAGAAATCATAGGTTTCTCTTGCACCCACCCACATAGAAAATAACCTGAAAGCACTGATAGAGACACAGGTTTGGAGGCATGCATGTTAAATTTGCAAATAATACAAAACCAGATTGATAGTACCTGTGATGGCAGCAAAATCAAGACTCCACACAGTTTGAAATGATGCGCCCAAAATATGAATGTAATTGTTTCCCCCAAAAATTTATATATTGAAGTTTTAACCCCAGTACCTCAGAACATAACAGTATTTGGAAATAAGGTATGAGGTCTTTAGGGTGCATCCTAATCCAATAGGACTGGTGTCCTTATTAGAACAGGAAGTTCAGATACAGACATACAACCACACAGACCAACAGACAACCATGTGAGGACACATTGAGAAGGCAGCCATCTTCAAGCCAATGAGAGAGGCCTCAGAAGAAACTAACACCTGCTGACACCTTGATCTTGGACCTCTGGAATCCAGAACTGTGAGAAAATAAATCTCTGTCTGTAAGTCACCCAGTCTGTGGTATTTTGTTATGGCAGCCCTAGCAAATTAATAAACTTTATGTCTGGGTTCAAAAATATCAAATGCATATCTATAGGATGATGGATAGACCTAGCTTAATGGTTGTTCATGTCACAGGCATGAAATTTTAATGGAGTTCATGTTTAATATGAACTTGTATCCATCAGGGTTCTTAGTTGCAAGTAAATGAAAATGACAGTGGCCAATTTAATCAAAACTAAAATGCATTGAAAAAATCATCAGGTAGGTCATAGAATCATCAGGAAGTAAGCTCATTAAATAGTCAGGAATAAAGGAAACTTGGCAGTAGCTACAGCCATAGCCAAAATCACTCCACAAAGTCGATATACATAGTATGAACACTGCTGCTACTACATGAACACTGGACATCACAGTGAGAACATAGTTATCTAGCTCATCCAGGACCTCACTGAAGACCCCACTAATCTTGCAAGGAGTACTGGGAGAACGAGTGGCTGGCATTTGGTGTTCCTAGCTTCTACTATAGGAGCCAAGATCATAGAAAGGAAATGTTAATGAAGGGTGACTAAAATATAAAAGATGCTGCATTTAATGTCTGAAGTTCAAATCATGAAAAATAATATTCCCACTTTATTCTTTTTATTTCAAAATATTAAGGGGGTAAATATGTTTTTGTTACATGGCTTGAGTCAGGGCTGTAAATGTTCCCGTCACCTGAATAGTGTTCATTGTACCCATTAGGTGGGTTTTTGCCCCTCCCTTTCTCACCCTCCCCCTGCTTGATTTCCAATGACTTTTACTTCCCTCTGTGCAATTGTGTGCCCATCTGTTATTTCCAGTTTATTAGAGAACACATATGGTGTTTGTTTTTCTGTTCATGAGTTACTTCACTTAGGAGGATGGTCTCCAGTTCCACCCAGATTGTTGCAAAAGGTATTAATTCATCCTTTTCATGGCCGAGTAGTACTCCATGGTATACATACACCACATTTTGTTAATCCACTCATGAATTGATGGGCACTTGGGTTGATTCCACATCTTTGCAATTGTGAATTGTGCTGCTATAAACATTCGAGTGCAGGCATCTTTTTGATAAAATGACTTCTTTTCCTTTGGGTCAATACCCAGTAGATTGCTGGATTGAATGGTAAGTCTACTTTTAGTTCTTTGAGAAATCTCCACACCATTTTCCATAGGGGTTGTATTAATTTGCAGTCCCACCAACAGTGTATAAGCATTCCTTTCTCTCTGCATCCGTGCCAGCATCTACTGTATTTGGACTTTTTAATAAAAGCCATTCTAACAAGAGTAAGGTGATAGCTCATTGTGGTTTTAATTTGCATTTCCCTGATAATTAGTGATGTTGAGCATTTTTTTCATGTTTGTTGGCCATTTGTTTATGTTCTTTTGAAAAACTTCTGTTCATGCCTTTTGTCCACATTTAATGGGGTTGTGTATTTTTGTCTTGCTGATTTGTTTGAGTTCCTTGTAGATTCTGGATATTAGCCCTTTATCAGATGTGTAGATTGCAAATATTTTCTCCCATTCTGTAGGTTGTCTATTTGCTCTGTTGATTATTTCCTTAGCTGTGCAGAAGCTTTTTAATTTAATCAAGTCTCATTTATTTATTTTTGTTGTTGTTGTAATTGCTATTGGGGTCTTAGTCATAAATTTTTTGCCTAGACTGATATCTAGAAGAGTTTTCTCTACATTTTCTTCTAGAATTCTTATGGTTTCATGCTTTACATTTAAGTCGTTTACCCATCTTGAATTAATTTTTGTGAGAGGGGGAGAGAGATAAGATGGCTGACCAGAGATGCCAGCTGCCAGATTGTCTCAGAAAGAAAGAAAAGTTTTAGATGAAAAAGAAAAAAAGAAACAAACAAACAATCATAGATCTGGTATAATTCCAAAGGAAAAGTGCCAGAACCTATAAGAGCTTCCACTGGAAGAAGTTGCAAAGCAGAACAAGAAGGAGCAAGATATCAGCAGAGGACATCCCCCAAGAGGCTTGGAGTCCAGCAAAACAAGTCCAAACAGCTGCTGCCACCAGTGAACTGGAAGCTTCTTGAGGACAAAGCACCAGCCTGCCAGCCCCCTTGGGGTGCCTGCTGTCACCACAGACCTGAGCCCAGAGAGGAGGTGCCATATTGCTTCTCCATCCACCATGTGCCTTTGTCCTCCCCAGGGGGCTTCAACCCCTCAGTTTTTGTCTTGCTCATTCCCACACAGACATTTCCCAACTCCAGCCCAGACTGCCAGAGCCACAGGAAGCTGGTGGGTCCCGGGGGATCTGCGTGACCCCAGAGCCTGGACATTTCAGGTGGGCTGCCTTCCAGAGAGAGGAACAGAGACGACCAAAGTGCTAGCTTTCCTCCACCCAGACTCTTTCCCTCCCCTTCCCCTCCCCCGCCCACAGCTGCCAAGAGAGACGATTGAGCCAGGGCTCTTAGGAGCTGTTGCTTCCCACCTGTTGGTGCATACACCACACTGGAGCTTCCACAGAGAGAAGGGCTCAAACCTTTCCTCTTAAAGACCTGTGGAGGATTAAGGGGTGCTTATACTGTGAGCTCCCTATTCACTGGCCCTCCCCAGTGGTACTTGCCTAGCTCCTCCAGCAGAGCAGGGCACACCCTGAAGCGGAGGAACATCAAACTTGCTTGAGCACCCCATAGGCAACTTGGGACTAGCACACTTTTCCCTGGCACAGTCAGGGATTGATCTTTGGGAACATGGGGACAGGCCTGCAGGCCAGATGCCGTACCCCCAGGACTCGATCATGTTGCTTGAGGGCATGGAGGGGAGATTTGTGAACTAATCTTGTGAGGCAAAAGAGCCCACATGGGGAGAACTAAAAAGAGAGTGCCACGTGGGTCCCAGCCACAGTGCACTCTTAGAGCATCCCTTCGCCCACAGGAAGGCTGTGCTCTCAGCCCAGGATAAGATCCTGCACAGGGAAGCTCCCAGCCCGCAGTGCCATCCTGGGGGAGCTCAGCTAGTTTGAGCTGCTGCCTGCTGGCAGACACTGGATGGAGACCACAGAGCAGAGGAGGGGGGAGAAGAGCAGTCTTAACAGTCAGATTGTGAATCTCAGATGGCCCTGACTCCCCAGGTAGACTTTCTGGCTAGGTGGGGCCACCTCAGCCCCTCCCTGGTGGCTTTCTCCAGAAGCCTGGAGTGGACCTTTGACCCCTGCTGAAACAGATACCTTGCCAGCTTTTGTGGAGCCTGAGGGCAAGCTCACTGAACCCAGCCCCACCCAGCCTCACTCCCCCACCCACCTCTGCTGTGGCAGAGAGTAAGAACTCACCTGGAAGTTTCAGGGCCCAGCCCACTTCCTGGGGCATTTCAGTGCTTCTCCTGAGGGGCTAGAGCCAGCACAGGTCCCCAAAACAACATGCAGCTTCTTCCTTCTGGCAAGCACCACCTACTGACAGGGAGGTCAATTTGCACAATCCTTTACAGCATCTACTGACTCAATCATGCAGTGTGTGGTTGATTCTTACCCACAAGCACCACCTACTGTCTCAGAGATTAAACTGGGCATGTCAATATAATTCACACTGTTAAGAAGACTGCAGGGCTGGGGAAAGAGAAAGGATTTCAAAGACCTCCATCCTCCCTCATCAAAGAGAAACAGGGAATCTGCCCACACACATAGCTCACCACTGCTGCAGCCTACAAACAACGAGGAACTTGGAAAACCACCACGTTGAGGGTATCTATAACCAAGGCATCCATCCAGAATCTAGACTGCCATCAAAGCACCCACAAGCAAAGCCAAAGGTTCTTACCCAATGTATGCTACAGACATCCTTTTACAAGTGGGGGGGGAAGTCCCATCTAAACAAAAGAAAATGCAAAAATAAGAAGTGACAGCTGCCCCAGGTGAGAAGGAATCAGTGAAAGAATCCTGTGAGTATGAAAAAACAGAGCAAAAGAACCTCCAAAAGGGAACACCAGCTCTCTAGCAATGGATAGCAACCAAAATGAAAACACTGAAATGACAAAGAATTCCAAATATGGATTGTGAGGAAGCTCAATGAAATCCAAGAAAAAATGGAAAACCAACTCAAAGAACCCAGAAGAACAATTCAGGAAATGAATGAAAAATTCATTAAGGAGATCGACATATTAAAACCAATAGAACTTCTGGAAACGAAAAACTCATTTAAGGAAGTACAAAACACAATGGAAAGTTTTAAGGATAGACTAGACCAGGCAGAAGGAAGAATCTCAGAGCTTGAAGACAACTCTTTTGAATTAAATCAGTCAGTCAAAAATAAAGGCTTCCGTTAGCCTGATGGGTTTTCCTTTGTCAGCCAGTTGTTGCTTACATTTTGCTGCTTGCAGAATTTTCTCCTTCATTTTGACTCTGACCAGGTTGATTACTATGTGTCTTGGAAATGTCTTATTTGCTATGAATCTTCCCAGTGTTCGATGACCATCTTGTATCTGGATGTCTGGATCTCTGGTGATACCAGGAAAGTTTTCCTCAACAATTCCCTCAAATAGATTTTCCATGGTTTTAGCTCTTTCTCCTTCTCCCTCAGGGATACCTTTAATTCACATGTTTGTTCACTTTGCGTAGCCCCACAGCTCTCTAAGTGATTGCTCTGCCCTTGTTCTTCTCTTCTCTGCCTCTTTAAATGATTGGGTTAGTTCGAGAGCCTTGTCTTCAAGCTCTGAGATTCTTTCTTCTCCTTGCTTTAGTCTGTTGCTGAAGCTTTCTGCTGCGTTTTGAAATTTGCTAAATGACTTTTTCATTTCTTTAAGTTCTATCATGTCCTTTCTTATGCTGTCTAGCTCTCTAGTGACTTTTTCATTAATTTCCTGAAATTTTTTTTTTTGCCTTCTCTTTGTTGGTTTTCAACTTTCTCTTCAATTCCATTCATCTTATTTCCATTTCTGTCATTTTGGCAATTTCCTTGTGGTTGGAGTTCCTACTGTAGCTCCACTGTGATCCCTTGGGGCTGTCAAACTGTTTTGTTTTTTCATGTTGCCAGGGTTCTTTTGCTGGTTTTCTTCTCATCTGAAACCTCTTTTCTTGACTCAGAGCTGTAGGTGTGCAGGACTCCTGTTCTTTGCTGGGAACTTTCCTGCTTAATTAGAAGAAGGGGAGGTCTCTGGATGGTGCTTTTTTTCCTCCTCTGGAATGTTGACGTGGCAGGGGAGGGGTTGTGTTCTAGAAGCCTGTAATGCAGCTGTTCTGATTTGTCCTGTTCACCTGTGATTGCCACTGTTCAAGTCTGTGCTAGATGATCTTTGGGCTTGATGTTGGGTTGTTTACCAGATACTTGTAGGAAGTTTGAGTTGGGAGCTGGGCGAGATCCTCTCCGCAGAGTCCGGCATTGTAGGGATTGCTCTGACTGGAGTCTCCCCATGGAGGTGACAGTGGCAGCTGGGTGAGGCTTTCTAGGTAGTAGTTGTGGGTTCCCGGGCTATGGGCATTTGCTCAAACCCAGTCCCAATGTACCGGTGGCTAGAGGCTGTGGGGTCCCTGGTGGGGTGTTAGACCTTGGAGCAGTTCCACTGGCCCTACAGCAGGGGAGAGGCTTAGGGGTGGGGTCTCCGGGTCCAGGTGCAGGGCTAGAATCTCGCGGGTGGTTTCCTGGGCCTGGTGGGAGCTCTGGAGCCACAGGGACCGAGCCTCGGGCTCTGGTGTGAGAGCCTCAGAGCCTCTGGGGAGGAGCCAGAAGCAGGGCTTCTGAGCATGGCCTCAGAGCTGGAAGCAGGGCCCTGCAGACAGCGGGCTGTTCTGCAGGCTCAGGGACCACGTGGATGCCAGGTCATGTGGGCGGAGGTCGGTCCCATTGGCCCAGGGACCGTGGAGTTCTCCCCACCCCTGCCAGGACCTGCTGAAGCAGTCACCCAAAGCCTCCCAGGTCAAAGCCTACAGTGCCCCAGTCAATTCCCACGCTCAGATCCTGTTGTACTGTAGAGGAGGGGAGCTTGGCTTACAGTCACAGGGTATGGCTCAGAGGAGCCTCCACTTAGTCTGCTCCCTTCCCAACCTGGTGGAGGCGACGTGAAGGCCACTGCTGCAAGGCTGAGTCCTGTGCCAACCTGGTGCCATGCACCCAAGAATACAGTATGGCTTTAGCTGCAGAAACCCAGGATCGGCTGCCGCCCAATCTCCACCATGCCTGTTGTCTGGTGCAATGACTCCACACAGACTCTAGGCAGGTGCCCGGTCCGTCCAGGCAGAGGCCTGTGGAGGTGGAGGGAGCCCTCTCACAACTCAGCCACAGTGCCTGTGGGGTGAGCACGGTGCCCCAGCACTCTATCCTCCTAATCTTCCCCACGTGTAGAAGCTTCCCCAAGTTACCTTCAATCTTGTCGAATATATCACCCAGTCACCTTCTCCTTCACTCCAAGTGTCCTGTGTCACTTCTCTGTGATTTCACAGTGTTCCTTCCAAGAAAAGCTATCCAAGGTAGGCATCTGCCTGCAATTTACACTGTTTTCCTTGGGAGCAGCGTGCTCATAGCCTGCTTCTAGTCTGCCTTCTTCCTCTGTACTTTTTGAATCAATTTTTTTTGTAAGCCTATAACCACTCTCTTGCAACTGGTATCTTTCCCTTTTAGCCCGTGGGTGCCAAGCTTCTCTTGAGGTCTCCTTCTGATGGTGGCTTCGGGATACACTCTTCCAGTGGCAGCAGCCAGACCCTGCACCAAGTCCTGATGGCGGCCATGGGGGAAACTGTCCATGGGTGGAGAGATGTGCTCTGAAAACTTGCTTGGCACCAGCTGCCTTTCTGTGGCAGTGGTGTGTCCCAGAAATGGTGGCATGAGGTGGTGGTGGCGGTGTTCGCTTGGGGCTCAGGGTCCCACTTTATTCTTGATGGTCAGATCACACCTATAATACTGGATTTATTTTTGAGTTTCACTACATAACAAGGGCTTTGTAAAACAGGAGAACATACAGGGGAGAATGACAATAACGCGTGAAGAAAATTGCTTTGATAATTGGGGAAAAGAAAATTCCTAGAGGGGCTATGAGAGTTGTTTTCAAATATCTTAAGGGCTATCATGAAGGGGAAATACTCTATTTATTTTGTTTGGCTACAGAGGACACAGCTGGGATTTCAGCTTTAAATAGGGAAAAGCCTCTAGTGATTCAAACTGTTCTACAGTGGAAAGCCCTGATTTGAAAATCTAGTAAGGATCCAAGCAGAGGCCAGATAACCACCTGGCAGGAGTACTGTTACAGAGCTTCCTACTCTAGGTCGGTTGTTGAGTTACATCACCTCAAATTCATTCTGAAGTCTCCTTCAAGACAGAATGAATGGCTGATTCTTCATAGCATTCTTATAGTGCCTACCATCTAGATTCTGCTCCAGAAATACACAGGAAATGACACACTCTAATAAGGAGGCATCCTAGGGGCAGTAAGCCAAGGACTCTGACTGTGGATGTCATGCAGAGTTCCTGAGAGAGCCCCATCCAGAAGAATAAATTCTTCTGTGACCACATTGATGATGTTTTAAGGCAGGCCCAAGCAGACATAGAGAAGTTGATGGCCCTTCATGCACATCAGTGGTGCAGGGTCTGAGCTTGGCAACTTTAACCTGTCTAGGAGACCAATAGGACCAGGGCCAACAAGCATCTATTTGCTTGAGGGACTGAGTAGCCTCTTAGAAAAGAACTCTCTCATTAGAAGGAGAGCTGGGGTGCTTCAGTTTGGTCTATGTTCAGTAGGCCAGTTTGGAAGAAGAGAGGAGGGCATTATTCTAAAAATTATCACTGCGCCTGTCATGCAGATTGTCCCCAAATCTAGCCCCCACAGGAATGAGTCCTGGAGCAATGGCACCACCATAATAGGAGAAGGAAAAGGAGGAGAAGGAGGAGGAGGAAGGGGAGGAGGAGGAGGAGGGACACTAAAGTTCTTGGAACACAAAACAGAGGCAGCAGTGTGTGTACAGAACCAGGCCAGTCCCCATCTGGAGTGGAGAAGCAAAGAGACCATTACAGATTTTGTGGCCTCAGTGATGGCCTTATTGAAGTGGCCTGGTGGAGCACTGAGGCATTTCAGCCACAGGAATCACTACAGTATCTGGACCAGGATAGGGCAGAAGAAAATGGCAAATGCCGCGTCATTGCTAGGAGTAGTTACTCACAAACATATATCAAACACTCCTTGACAATTCCTGGAACATTGTAGAAGGAATTTGACAGGGACTTCGGTCCCTTAAAAATGGGTGGAACCTAAGCCAAATAAATACTATATCATTTTCATCATTGTAAATAAATTTTTACTCTCAGTCATCATGGTCAGAGAGACATGAGATGCTTTAGCAAAGATTTTACACTTATAAGACAAAAAGGTTACAAGGCTGTCCATCCCCAGGAAATAAATCATGCAAAGTACACGTCAAAGGCCTCAGGGGAGAAAGAAAGAAAGCAGAAAGTTACCATCGATTTTAGTATCTTAGCAGCACACTCCTAAGTGATCTTTCTCCCCAGTTCCTCTAAAGACAGAGAACTGTAAGCACAAGGTTTATGGAGTGGCCAGAAAGAGTGTGGTGTCACCATGGTATCAGACCACAGGAGGCAAAGCGGACTGAATGGTGGTCCAGCATAGCTAATGATGTTGCTAGGAAACCCACATCTGCCAAGGGTTTACCCACTCTGCTTTCTGTGCATCATTTACTCACCGTAAATGAAATGGAAGCATCACCCATAAAATTGGAAGGATGCCCACCACAGGGCAGATCAGGAAAATCCCCTGCAGCCAAGGCAGAAGGCAGCCCATTGCTGCTCTTTACACACTGGCAATACAGCCAGCTGTCCCTCAAGGAGCTCATCTATTCCTCTGTGATGCCCACCACTCAGACTGTGTACTGGAGCTGCTGCCAGACCCGCTGCCAGACCCGCTGTGGTCCAGCTTAGCCAGGCTACACCACAGACAGAATAGGAGCCATCCAAATAGTTACAATGAGGGCTTGGTTACAAGCTAGGGAAGGGAAAGCCATTGGTGAAATCTCACAAGGCAACTGGAAGTCATGGGCTGGGACTGCTGCGGGCAACTGCCAGTAGGAAACACAGGCTGAAAGTGATTTGGGTGTCTCTGCAGTACTTAATGAACACCCAATTTCTGCAAGATGGTAGCCTGGTCACTGAAAATTGGAGTTAAAATAGAAACTATGCAGACCATCAAGGAGTTCACAATAGAGTAGGGAGAGAGAGCTATAAATATCTAACTAGAAACCAATGTGTGCAATGCTGAAGCAGAGGGATGAACCAAATGCTCTGAGGAGACAAAGGAGGAAAATCCTTGGTAGCTCAGGAGTGGCCACAGGCCTCGTTCATTGCCAGTTAGGTGTGGGGGGATATGGAAGTCAGTACAACTTACAGGTACAGGGGTCAGGACAGACCTAGGAGGAATGGCTAACTCTGTCTGCTTGTGGCAAAGAGCAAGGAAAGGGGAGAGAGGCATCAGCAGTAGGTCTGGAGGGATGCAAAGACTCTCACCAGACCCCAAAATGTGGCAGACCCAGGGATATGGGGCGGTGACTCCTAGGCCAATGCTGTCCAATCAAATAGGATGTGAGCTATAAATTCCAGCCATGTATATATTTTGAAAATTTCCAGTAATTGCATTGGAAAAAAGAGTAAAAGAACAGATGAAATTAATAGTATATTTTCTTTAACCCAATATATTAAAAAATATCATTTCAACATGTAATCAATATAAACAAACTACAGTTGACCCTTGAACAACACAGGAGTTAGGGGCGCTGACCTTCTATGCAGTTGAAAATCTGCGTATAACTTGATTCCCCCAAAACTTAACTACTGATAGCCTACTGTTGACTGGAAGCCTTACTGATAACATAAACAGTCAATTAACACATATTTTGTATGTTATGTGTATTACATGCTGTATTCTTACAAAAAAGCTAGAGAAAAGATAATGTTATTAAGAAAATCATAAGGAAGAGAAAATCTATTTACTATTCACTAAGTGGAAGTAGATCATCATAAAGGTCTTCATCCTTGTTGTCTTCATGTTGAGTAGGCTGAGGAGGAGAAGGAAGAGGAGGGGTTGGTTTTGCTATTGCAGGGGTGGCAGAGGTGGAAAAAAATCCATGTATAAGTGGACCCATGCAGTTCAAACCCATGTTGTTCAAGGGTCAACTGTATATAGATAAAGAAGAGATAGAGAAGCAGGTGTAGGGCATCCCAACATTCATTTACAGGTGGCAATAAGAAAGTGGAGCTAGCAAAGGGGATTAAGAAGGAACAGCCAATGAGGTAGGAAGAAAATCCAGAAGTGTATCAAATGTTACTGGGTCATCCTGTAAGGAAAAAAATGAAACAAAATGGAGAAGGAACCAAGAGCTTTAGTAAAAGGAAGTTGTTGGTGGCTTTGACCACAGTACTTTGAGTGGAGCAGTAGGGGTGAAAGCCTCACTGGAGTGGATTCAAGGGAGAAGAGGAGAAAAGGAATAGGAGACAGTGAAACTAAACAATTCTCTTGAGGTGTTTTACTGTGAGAGGAGGTTAAGGAAGAGGATGACGAGCATGATGTTAAAGCTCTGGAGGACAGGGGCAGAGGGAATAATACACAGGCTGTTTGAAGATTTGGTGGGTGGGGGGAAACATTTTGAGCTAAAGCACATTATTAAGGAAGCACTCACATTTTTAAATTGAAAGTGACCAAGTTAGGGAAGTAAAAAGTCCAACTGCTGCTTGGGATTTATATCAGTATATGGGTTTGAGTCCTGGATACTATATTATTTTAATGAAGATGATGATAATGACAATGATCAATAACAATAACATTCATGATAAACAATAACATCTGGCATTGGAGTGATTGCTATGTTATGTGCCAAGCTCTATGCTAAGCACTGTATGGCATTATCTCTTGGACTCTTACAACCCTATGAGCTAGGTACTATTTTGTTTCCATTTGGCAGATAATAAATCTGAGGTGCAGAAAGATTAAGTAACTTTCCCGAGGGTGTACATTGATAAACTTAGGATTTGAACCCAGGCATTTTTATTCCAGATTCCTTGTGAAATTGAGGGTGAGGGGTGCTAGTACCAGTGAAGAAAATAATTCTTACCCTCCAAAATGAGTTGTTATCTAGGTCAGCAGGTGCACATGGTGGAGACGTTCCTATCTCTCCTCTAACTTGCCCAAATTACAGGCACAAAATCAGCATGGCAGATGCTGAAACATTCCAGGATTCCTCCCTTCAGGTCCAATTCAGACATTCTGAAGCTCCTTAGAGGAAGTTAGTAGAATACAGACTCCATTTGGCCATATTTTGTGGTTAGTCCCCGCATTGCCCTGAGGTTTAATAATTTTCAGTGAAGCAATAGTTGAAATCAATCTTTAACCATTTTAAAATTCCAACCAAAAAAGTTTTGAGGGGAAAAAATAATGTTTTAGTAGGACTAGGTAATAGTGAAAAACTATTGCTATTTTCTGGCTGAGTAATTGCCAATATGAAATGAGCTGAAATCTCCATGTAATACATCAGAGAAAAAAAGAATAGGATGTTCTCTTATAATGACTACTACAGGATCTGCACATGTAACAACAATGGACGCCAGGTCAAGCATGGCTATTGCAGAGTTATTTTCTGAGTGGAAGGAAGAAGTTTCCCCAGATCTCCTCCTACTCCTTCAAACAACTCAAACAGCCAAGCTGGAATGGGAAAGGAAGAGCAACAGAAACAATAAAAATGAGAGGCACTCAAGTCTATGCCTTGGGCTCCAAGTCTGACCACCTAAGAGCTACCAAAGGACAGGACCATTAACCCTGCTAAGGATAATGTCCCAAAGCATCTCTCCCCCATCTGCCCAGAGAAGTTAAAGGGACCACCACTACTGGGCTGCAGACATCATTCTAGAATATGTTGAATATCTTGATGTACTGGAAGGAATGCTGTTATGAGTCCAAAGACCTCAGTATGGATCCCTACTCTGCCACTTACTAGCTGTATGACTCTGGGAAAGTACTTAACCCCTCTGATCTTCATTTGGAAAATAGAGATAATAATAATACCTGTCACCGAGGGGAGACATGAGGATCAAATAATGCAACATATAGAAGGTGTTTTATATACCAGAAAACAATACACAATATGTAAATAATCCTATATGATCCCTAAATCTAGGTTTTGTATGATGGTTGCTTGCTTTATAGTATCTGCAGGGGCATATATTCTTATACCAAAAGATTATGATAACTTCTGAATCAAAATCTAGTGTAGAACTTAGAACTGGGACCTTCTAGCTCAAACACAAGTACTCTAGCCATCTCACACATTTTGGAAACTTTCTAAAGAAATACTGATTTATAAGATATCTCACAGATGAAGGGACCTCAACAGATCATTTTTTCCCACTCAGAACCTTCAGGAAGATTCAGGATTATAATTTCCATTCTACAAAGAGGCCATTTAGCGTAGAGGTTAAGAGGGTAGAAAACGTAAACTGTCTTAGTGTTAATAGTAATATTGTTATTGTTATTTTTAATTACCTTATGTAAATTATAGGATAAAGCAAATAAGTATGCTAATATCACTAGGAACTCAGATTCTCAGCATAAGAAAAAACACACATAAATATAAAATCAAAGAAATAAAATTAAAATTTTGAAATTGTATACTTAAATTGGGAATATCAAAATGACATCATGATTTGTTTTTCTCTTTTTATAAAGTACATATTTCCTAGCTCTTCCCACTAAAAAGCCTAGAAACAGTGACCACTCAATAACAATGAGCAGCCTCAGCATCTAGATTGTGATTTCTTAGTAACATTTCCCAGTAAAAGGAAGCAAAACTTCCTGGAGAAACAGCTGATTCTCAGTTTGGAAGATGAAATGTATAAGATGGCCCTGAGACATCTTGTGTTAGAAAACAAACACAGCTGACAACATGATCTTATATCTGGAAAACCCCAAAGACTCCACAAAGAGATGCCTGGAATTGATAAATAAATTCAGCAAAGTCTCAGGTTACAAAATCAATGTACACAAATCAGTAGCATTTCTACGTACCAATAACACTCAAGCTGAGAGTCAAATCAAAGACTCAACACCATTCACAATACCTACAAAGAAAATAAAATAACTAGGCATATACTTAACCAAGGAGGTGAAAGATCTCTACAAAGAGAACTATGAAACACTGAGGAAAGAAATATCAGATAATGCAAACAAATGGAAAAACGTATCATGCTCATGGATCGGTAGAATTAACATTTTACTACCAAAAGTGATTTACAGATTCAGTGCAATCCCCATCAAATTACCAACGTCACATTCCACAGATCTAGAAAAAATAATTCTACACTTCGTTTAGAACCAGAAAAAGGGCCGAATAGCCAAAGCAATCTTAAGCAAAAAGAACAAATCTGGAGGCATCACTTTACTGGACTTCAAACTATACCACAAGGCTATAGTAACCAAAACAGCATGGTATTGGCACAAAAACAGAGACATCAACCAATGGAACAGAATAAAGTACCCAGATATAAAACCATCTACCTACAGCCAACTGATCTTTGACAAAGTAGACAACAGTGTACACTGGGGAAAAGAAGCCCTATTCAATAAATGGTGCTGGGAAAATTGGATAGCCACATGTAGAAGAATGAAACAGGCTCCACACCTCTCTACATTCACAAAAATTAATTCAAGATGGATACAGGATTTAAATGTAAGGCATGAAACCATAAGAATTATAGAAGAAAATATAGGAAAAATACTGCTGGATAGCAGCCTAGGCAAACACTTTATGACTAAGACCCCAATGGTAATTATAGCAACAATAAAAATAAATAAATGGGATTTAATTAAACTAAAAAGCTTCTGCACAACTAAAGAAATAATCAACAAAGTAAATAGACAACCTACATAATGGGAGAAAATAGTCACCTACTACATATCTGAGAAAAGGCTAATAACCAGAATCTACAAAGAACTCAAGCAAATCAACAAGGAAAAAAAAAACCAAATGACCCCATTAAAAAGTGGGCAAAAGACATGAACAGAACCTTTTCAAAAGAAGATAGAGAAATGGCCAATAAACATATGAAAAAATTCTCAACGTCATTAATCACCAGGGAAATGCAAATTAAAACCACAATGAGATACCACCTTACCCCTGTTAGAATGGTTTTTATTAAAAAGTCCAAAAACAATAGATGCTGGCATGGATGCAGAGAGGAAGGAATGCTTATACACTGTTGGTGGGACTGCAAATTAGTACAACCTCTATGGAAAACGGTATGGAGATTCCTCAAAGGGCTAAAAGTAGACCTACCATTCGATCCAGCAATCCTACTACTGGGTATCTACCCAAAGGAAAAGAAGTCATTTTATCAAAAAGGCACCTGCACTCGAATGTTTATTGCAGCACAATTTACAATTGCAAAGATCTAGAATCAACCCAAGTGCCCATCAATTCGCGAGTGGATTAAGAAAATGTGGTATATGTATACCATGGGATACATACATGTATACCATGTATACTCAACCATAAAAAGGGTGAATTAATCCTCTTGCCACAATTTGGATGGAACTGGAGACCATTATCTTAAGTGAGGTATCTCAAGAATGGAAAAACAAACACCACATGTACTCTCTATTAAATTGGAACTAACCGGTGAGCATACATGTGCACAGAGGGAAGTAAAGCTCATTGGAAATCAAGCAGGAGAGAGGAGGGAGGAGGTGAGGGGCAAAACCTACCTAACGGGTATAATGAACACTATTGGGTGATGGGCACACTCATAGCTGTGACTCAAGCATTAAAAAAAATATCCATGTAACAAAAACATTTGTACCCCCTTAAGATTTAGAAAGAAAAAGAAAAAGAAAAAGAAAGCAAATACATTTTCAAAGACTACCAGCGTTGTGTCAAAAAGACACAAGAGCCAAACTGTAGCTCCCACAGGTCAAATATGGGGGCCATTGGAGCATTTAAAATGTACTATAATCTACTGAAGCAAGATATTCTTAAAAATCCACAGTTTTTAATAATATTGAAATTATCACTGATCACTATTAGAAATTGCTAAGACACTAAGTCATGACAATGAATATTCACAAATAATAGATAAGAATTAAGCATTTATTCTGCTTCTCCTGTACAAACTCCACTTCAGGGTAACCAAATAGTTGATAAGGAGAAGTTCTTTGTGAAAGAATTGCCACTAATAAAGACAGAGGAATGAAAAAAATCTGAACAACACCATTTTGCAACTCACAATGACATAATGGATCTAGGAAATGATCACTAATTGATGAATGATTAGGAGAGAAGTTGATGGAGAAAACTTCATAATTGCAGGATCAGACTGACATCACCTGAACCCACTGAAAGTTTACATCACTTTTTAGTGATGTGGCTCTTGATGTGATACAATAGGAAGTCTGCAGCACAATCTGGGAAGGAGTCTCAGAAAAAAATGTGTGCGTGCACACACACGCACACACACACCCATTAATTCAATCAACCATCTAGACCTAATTCTGAGTATAAAAAAATACCGGAAAAAGAGGAACAAGTTAAACCAAAAAGAAGCAATTGGTCAAATCCACAATGTAGGACATTCCACAGCTCAAATGAACTAGTTTCTTTACCAATAAATGGCAGGATTAGGGGAAGAAAGGGGCAGGGACAATTATATATCAACAGAAACATAGTGACATAATTTCCAAATGCAATGAGTGGATCTTGCTTGAATTCTGATTTAAACAAACCAATGGTCAAAAGGAAAACTTAAGGCAATCAGGAAAAAATTAATATGGACTGGATATTAGATGATATGGAATTATCATGAACTTTGTTAGACATCATAATGGCATTTTGCTTACATATTTTTAAGTCCTTATCTGTTGGAGATAGGTACTGAAGTACTTGCAGGTGAAATGACATAATGTTGGAAATTTGCTCTACATACATAAAAATATTTGGAAGAAATATTGAGAGGAAGAGTAGATAAAGCAGAAACGGCAATATGCTATTAATTACTGAAGCTGAGTGATAAGTACTTAGTGATTCACTATGCTTTTCTTTTTATTTTTATGTATACTTCAAAAATTTCATAATTAAAAGTTAAAACATGAAAAGAGTATACATAAGTTTTGAGCCAGACTGCCTGGCTCTGCCCCTCACTAGCCAAGTGAGAGTAGACACGTCACTCAACCTCTCTGTGCTTCCTTTTCCTTACATGCAGAATGGGGATAGTAACAGGGCTATAATATAGGGTTGTGGTGAGGGTTAAATGAATGTATAAGTGCAAAGTGCTCAGGACAATTAAGTGCTCAGTATGTGTGAGCTATCGCCACCACCACCACCACCACCACCACCAGTGAAAACAGGGAAGTAACCTGCTCAAGGCTATCTACTAAATCAGGGGTCTCTAAATTTTTCCTGTAAAAGGCCAGATCACAAGTATTTTAGGCTTTTCAGGCAGGCCATACAATCTCTGTTGCAATTACTCAACTCTGCACTTGGAGCACAAAAGCAGCCATGGACAACACATAAACAAATAAGCGTGGCAATAAATCTTTATTTACAAAAACAGCCAGTGGGTCAAATTTGGCCCACAAGACGTAGTTTGATGACCCTTTCATTCTATGCTGTGAAAGAAAGCAAAAGCTAGGTCTTCTGCCTCTAAGGCTGCATTATCCAATCCTCTTTCCACTAAACCAAGCCATGACATGAAAGAGATGTGAAAAAAACTCATGATTTTGACAAGTATTGTTATCTCTTGCAAATTGTAGAGCTAACTTTTGATTGAGTATACATTTTCTTAAAAGCTAAAGACCTGAAGATCATTTAAAAATAAGAATATGTAAAATAACATTTCTTAAACCAACTTTCCCTGTCACACTAGAATGAGCTCTTTTCTGTTCTGATACCCTCAATCATTGCAATGTTACAGAAACTCTCATTAATTTTTTAAAAATTATACTACTTTATTCATTAGTTGCTCTCCATCTCAGCTATCATAAAAGAAAGAAATTAGCCACTCCCTGGAGGTGTCTTCCTTGCTGTTGATAGAGGGCTCTCAGGTCCAAAGCTGTGTCTCAGAGAGTTCATCATTACGGTGGAAGGCACACCTAAGCATGACATTTCTCTCACTTCATTATCAGTGCTCCCAGATCCCAAAACATACCATCATGAACTTTATAGGCACCTCTTACTTTTTAAACTCACTGCGTAGGGGTGCTCCCATTTTTCAGAATGTTATGAAAGCAAGACAATCTGATGGACTAGTCCTCAAATTTGACTTCTGAAATGTTAAAAGTTAAGAAACATAATTAAACTGCAAATGCATTAACATTTATATAAAATATAAACCAAATGCTTATCCTGATTCACCAAACAAATTACACTTTGAACATTATAAAAAACCAGCTACTTATCACCGGCACCATTTGAAATTATTGCTAGTACTACAACTCCAAATGCCTAAGATGCCTTAAATACAAACCCTGAACATTTACATACTGATTTCACGAGCAAAGCAAAAGGTATTTGCCGGTAACAGTACAGGACTCAGCAATTTTATTGTCTGAGTAATCCTGGTTCGTTCTGATATGAAAATTCAATTATTTTAGAACGGGCCCTCTCATTAAATTTTGACAAGCAGCACGAGCTCGGTACCAGTTATAGCTCGAAGAGACCGGGGGTGCCTGATAGCACCACACTGAATTTTAAAATGTAGTATTTTTGCAGTACAAGATTATCTGACAATTTTGTATTAAAAGAAGAAAAAATTAATCAAATACATTGTAATATTCAACATTGGTATATTTGGTCTTCTTTTTACAGATATTTTTTCTAAAATTTGTTGCAAAAAATGTTTATTGCATGCTTTGCCCCTGATTTCACAATTGAGCAATGTACTAGAAAAATATGTATATGTCGGTAGTGAACAGGAAGTATTTGACTACATATTTTTACCTACCGCTCCCTTTATCAATTGAAATGTATTTGTGGTACTTATGAATGTGATTTCCAGAAACAGAAATGAGTTTATTTGCATATAGCATGTTTTTTATTAGGATGTTTGTTGTCCAAGAAAAACATCTTTTTAAAGCAACTTTTGAGCAAACCTATCGTGTTTTAAAGCAGAGTTTATAGCTAATCACAACAAGGAGAAAAACAATTTCATTTATTCCCCATAGGGTTGAAAAAAGAATAACAAAGTATCTGCCTCTGGGTTGGGTTGGTTTATTTTTGTTTTGTGTCATTTTTTTTTTTTCCTGTGAGAGGAAGATTTCAGGAATTCTCAGCCAAAGAAAAGATTATTTTTCATGCTCCAATCTGTCTGTCCACACATAGTTATGAAGCATGGCAAACAAATAGTCCCTATGATGTGTATGATGTGTTGTTTTAATGACCAAAACATTCAACCCTAGGCAAAGGAGCCACCAGGTCAACAGCTCTAAACTCTGAATCAGAAAGAACAGTATATAATAAGATAATAAGGTAAGCTAGAAAGCAGAAGAATGCAGAAAGGACATCTGGCTCCCTGCAGGGGCTGCCTCTGAAACCAAGCAAGGGGACCCGAGAGCAGATCTGACCTATGATGCTGATTCTCTGAGCAGGACCCGCCTTCCTCCAGCCCCGCTTCTAACTCTCCTCTTCCTTTGTCTTTCTCTCAGTACCTTCCACCTCACTGAGCCCTAGAACTCCATCTTCATGTGATCAGTTTCTCATTAACTCCTTCTTCACCACTATGCACACATACCCCAAATGGCATTTCACATATTTCATTGAACTAATTTTTATTCTGAGAAGTTTTTGAGAACACTGGATTATGCCACAGACTTCCACTTAAGTTTTCTGGGCCTTGATATTCTACCTTTAAAGTCTGAGCTTGGCAACTCATATACAGTTGTTAAGAGGAATACAATCATTGAAAGAAATGTCATTATAAATCCTTTTTGGAATAAGGGGAAGAAGTGATGAGGAAGGGGAAACCAGGCAAAAAGCTTACAATAAAAAATGTTTCATATTTTGGTTGCTGATGAGAAATATTAACTTAAAAATCAGTTTGGCATTCTCCTGTATGACCTACAATCCTTACTAGCAGTACCAGTTGAATTGGAAAGTGAAGTAAGTTCTCTATCTTGGAATACTCAAAAAAAAGTTATTCAGCTTTAAGGAACTATTTAAAGATGGCAACCTAAGAAGCAGAACTAGGGGAAGAGAGTTCGACCAGAGAACCAAGGAGACTGAGAAGCTAAGGATCTGCATGCTACCTGCAAGGGCAGCGTGGGCCAGAGCCCAGATATTAGGCTTAAATACCAGTCAGAATAAACTTTATTTCCTCTAGTACTAGAAATAGAAACAGCCTAGCATCCCTGAGAGAGTAAAGATGGAACTAGACTTACACATTAACCTGAGCAAAGATGGGCTCTCTAACTAAGCTGTGGACTGTAAATTTCTCACATTGTAAAGTCAAAATGTATACTCCTTTAAAAAAGAACAGATTGGTCCATTATTTTTTGCCTCCAACAACAATGGCCACGTCGGTTTGCAAAAATACACAGAATAAGTTCAAGAGGCCCATGGGCCATGTGAACAAAACAACATGCAGTAACTGATACATCCTTTGGCAACACATGGTCAGTGTAATAGAGAAGACCTCACATACATGAAATACAAACAAGGCTTCACAAGTGATTTTATTACTGATCATACTCTAGGGAGCAGGATGAAGAATTGAGTTCAAGCTTTGGAGCTCACCTGTATTAGCTACCTTTAGGCAGAAATAAGCTGAGTCTTCCAGGATCAGCTGCAGGGCCCTTTACTCCATCCCAAATACAGGAGTCTACACCTGTTTAAAATGCTCAACAACAAGACTTCACTGACTATTACCACATCAATCTGGAATTTCTGACTATTCAGACAGAGATTTGATTGGTTTAACTTGTCCCAGCAAAACATTTCTTCAGAGGAAGTTACAGTTTATGTGAACAACTTTGTACAGGACGGGTGATGAGATGTCCTATATACAAGAAAATAATCTGGTTTGCAGCATTTTAATAATTGTAGAATCACAGACTCTCAGGTAAGCTAATTCAGGACCACCAAGTTTAAATTGCTGTCCATCCAATGTGCAAATCTACTCTACTACATCTTTGCCCAGCAGGCACTTGCCCTAGGCTCAGGAATCCCTGGTGATAGCACCAGAGGCAGCCCACTCTGCCTTTGGACAACTGCAGCTTTTAGGAATGTCTACCTTAAGTGGCAATCTGCCTCCCTGAAACTTTAGTCCATTAAAGATCTATTCAAGGCCCAGTTCAAATTCCTCTATGAAATCTTTTCTGATTCCCCAGTATGAATTCCCACAACCTGTTCTGCTGCTTGTTTCTCTATGAAACATTCATTTCATTCTGCCCTCTCTCTTACCTATTTACAAGTCTCCTCCACTAGACTGCCCCTTCTTAAGGCTGAAGGCTATATCTTTTTCACTAGGTGTGCCCAAAGTTGCACAACTGATAAGTAATGGAACCTGCATCTGAACCCAAGAACTCTGGCTCCAGAGCTCACGTTTGGAATCATTACTGTACACTGCCTTAAACATCAGCTTCTTCCAAAATAGTTTATGCAAATTTAAAATTGCTGTCCCCACCACCAACATTTCCTGCCCTCCTCCCTGGCTTTATTTTTTTCCCATAGTGTTTACTACCATTTAACATACTATATGCTTCTTTCTTGGTCATTGTCTATTGCTCTTGCCACTCCATTGCCCCACTAAAATATAAACTCTATAAGGTCAGAGATTTTTATCTGTTCTCTTCACTATTATATTAGAACAGTGTTTGGCAAAGAGTAGTGCTCAGTAAACATTTGTTGGATAGATGGATGAATGGATGGATGGGTGGATGGAGGGAAGACATGGATTTCACATTAAGGGTTTCAAAGCGATCTGTGGGTTAATGTAAATACCAGTCGGTTACCAGCCAAAAGAGTGACTGACTCCTCCAACAGAAAGCCAGTTGATATCCCTGATAGAGACTGAATCGCAGGTGTTTGGCCTTGAGAGCAAGGAGTTGACCCAAAGAGCATCTATATGTGTTTTCATTCATCAGTGAAAGTATTTTCTGTGAGCAGCAGCACAGAATCATCATCCATAAACCTACCCTGGAAAAAACCTTCCAAATGCTCTTTGTTACAAACTGAACAGTACAAGAGAATGTTTATAGCCTCTTTCCATTAACGATGTTCAAAAACTGGGGGACAGCGCCAATCAAGTCTGGGAAGTATTCAGCACCCTCCCAATGGCTGGTAGGGTGTAATCTAGTCTAGTATCAGTATCACATACTCAGGCGTATTTCTTTATCCTGAAGTTCATTCAATCGTTCATTTGTTCAATGCACTTATCAAGTCCTTGTGCAGCCACCATGGAGGATATGAAACTTATCTTCCACAATGGTGACAAAGTTAAAAGTGGCCAGCACCTTGACAGAGACACATACAATATGTTCCAGGAGTTCAAGAAAAAAAAGAGACATGGTTTCCAGCTGGCAGAATCCAATGGTATTTAATACCATTCCAGCTGGCAGAATCCAGAGGTATTTGGGTTCTGAACTGTGCTTTGACAAACAGGTAGCATCTGGACATGGAAAGATGAGAATGGAAAGTAGGTGAGGTGGGGCCTTCCAAGTGGAAGGAGTAGCACTGATGCAGAACCATGTAAATCAAAGACCAAGCGATTGGACAAATGACATTGCTTGAACAAGATCTATATTTTAAGTCACAACAAATGCTAAAGACACAATCTCCTCTGCAAGCCACGTTGCCTGCCATCCCCTAACCAGCTGGAGCCTTTATTTTAAGCCTCATATTTATGAGGCTCCTATCTAGGCCAGAGCTGCAGGAAGTGACATCATGAAAAGAATCACCTCCAGAGACATGCTTTCTCTTTGCCCCCAAACATTAGAAAAGAATCAAATTGAACAGATAGGTTAATGTATATGATCAAAAAGTCAGTCTTTTCCCCAAGTCTCTGCCACTGAGTCTAACTCCAGTACTCTCATGCCCCTCCTCTCCCACTACTCCTGTTCTCTGCTTCTGCAGGATTTGACTCCCAACTAGTCAACTGGATGAATTAAGGTAGAAATCACAGCCATCTGCTTTCCATTCAATTCAGAAAATCACCCAATTTTTCAGAGATGTCTAAAACTCTTCAATCTTCTAGTCAGTTTACAGTAAATATATGTGCAAAAGACTTTGCAAAAATCCCCGTCCCATTTTCTACACTTAATGCAGATAGGTGGTGGGAGTTGGAATTTTAACTGAGTGTATTTTTGGGAGTATAAAATACCTTGAAAAAAGAAGATGGAACAAAAGAAAGATAGAACTGCTTAGTGATTTTAATTGGCCTGTGCATAGAATTTAAACAGCATCAGTCTGATTCTACCACACAAAACACTGAGCAAACAAGAGCTGCTTTTCCCCACTTGAGGCCTTTGAGCTAAAACAAGAATGAACAGTTTGCATGGGTGGTACTACTCGCTGATTCTTGCTATTAGGCAATTTTTCCCCTTTGGAATAAAAATGCCAATTAGTCCTTTTGCCAGAACACTGCAGTTGAGCATTTTAAGCCACTTCTTTTCCAGACCTTTTTTGTGCAACCTTTCACACAGAGATTTGTTGTGTAGGGCGGTCTGCATATGGGGAGAAAGCTGTGGCCTTGGGGCAGCAACCTTCAGAGTGGACAGGACCTAATAAAGACCTCACCTGAGGAGGAAAAGAAAAGGTCTAAAAAAAGGGTACCCTGGTGGGGATAATAGCCAGCTCAGCTTATTAGCGTTCCTGCCTTGGCTGTGCACATTGGCAAGATCACATTTCAGTTGGTGACTTGCTACTTTATCAGTTGTTTATGAATGAGCATACAGTTTCAGGACACAGCTATAATTTCTATCTCACCCAAAATAATGTCGGGAAAGATTAACATTAAGGCTATGTAGTTCAGTGATTAGGATTATAGGTGCTGGCCATCTGAGTTCAAATTCTGTCTGTGCTGCTTATTAGCTGTGTGCCCTTGGTCAAGCTACTTAACTTCTCTGTGCCTCAGTTCCCTCTTCAATAAATGAGGCTAATAGTTATATCTACACCTTAAAGGGTTGTGGTGAGAATTACAGAAGTTAATACACAGAAAGTGGATAGAGCAGTGCCATACATGGTAGCGGTACTTATGTTTTATAAAATTATAAGTCAAAATCAAACATGAAAGTATATTCGCCTTCCCAAGTACAGAACTGAACAGAAAGTAATTGGTCTGGCAGCCTCGGCAATCTAGAAAACAGCCTCAAATCAGAAAGGAGAAAAGCCTCTGAAGAGCCTAGAACGAGGTTGCAGAGTTCACGCTCCACATATCTGCCCCTGGCTCAAGGATGGGCTCCTCCAGCCCTCTTTCAAAGCCTGTACAATCTTTCATATTTTTGTAACAGCTATGTTTATGCCACACATTTCATCCTTTTAAAGTGTACAATTCAGTGGTTTTTAGTATATTCACAGACTTGTGCAACCATCACCACTATCTAATTCCAGAATATTTTCATCACCCTAAAAAGAAATCCTGTACCCATTAAGCAGTCACTCCCCCACTCCCCCTTCCCCCCAGTCCCTGGCAACCACAAATCTTTCTTTCTGTCTCTACAGAGTTGCCTTTTGTGAACATTTCATATAAATAGAATCATACAAGTTGTGGTCTTTTGTGACTAGTTTCTTCTGCTTAGGATCATGTTTTCAAGACCCAACCATGTTGAAGCATGTATTGGTACTTCATTCTTTTTTCATGGCAGAATAATATTCTATCACATGGATATACCACATTTTTGTTTATCTATTCCTCATTGGTAGACATTTGGGTTGTTTCTACTTTATGGTTAGTACGAATAATGTTACTGTAAACATTTGTGTACAAGTTTCTCTGTGAACATCTGTTTCCATTTCTCCTGGGTATATACCTAAGGAGAGGAATTGCTGGGTCACATGGAAACTCTATGTTTAACCTTTTGAGTAACCACCAGACAGATTTCCCAAAGGAAGGGGCTGCTGCATTTTACATTCCCGTCAGCAATGTGTGGGGGTTCCAATTTCTCCACATCCCCATCAACATTATTATTATCTGTCTTTTTCATTTTAGCCATTCTAGTGGCTTGTAATTTGGGTTTTCATTTCTCTGTTGGCTAATAATGTTGAGTATCTTTTCATTTGCTTATTGGCTATTTGTGTATCTTCTTTGGAGAAATGTACATTCAGGTGATTTGCCCATTTTTAAATGAGTCGGAACACTCTTTTGGTATAATCCAGCAACAAGCTGGGCTAGCTGGTTTGGTTGTCCTAACAATCAGAAGTAACATATCAGGGAGAAGGAATCAGTGGAAGGTAGGGCTGCCAGCAGGGGAACGTGTTACGGACAGTGAGGGAAGAGGCAGAAAGAAGAGCAGACCAGGTAGCCGTCCTGTTTAACAGCACAGTACTGGGATTAGAGGGGCGAGAGAAAGGAAGGTGGAGCTGTCTGCTCAGTCCACGAGGCAGCACCGCCACAGGGTGCCCCATCTGCCCTCATTTTCACTCTCAGTGAAATACCTAGGGACCCACCAGTATCTATATTACAGTTAATATTTGCATTTTTGTGCAACTACTGTATGGCAGGTCTTACGCTAAGGATTTTACATGTATTATCTCATCTGATCCTCACAATATCCCTATGACGTTAGTTCCAGTAATATCCTCACTTTACATTATCTGTAAAAGAAACTGAGGCTCAGAGAGGTTAAGTAACTTGCCAAATGTCACACAGCCAATAAGAGGCAGAGCCAAGAATTAAACCCACGTCTGCTTGATTCCAAAGGCAGCCACTCTCCTGTAGGCAGTCTACCGATTATAGCCAACAGTTATTAAGCCATTCCTGTTTGCCAAGTATGATGATAAGTGCTCATCGCCTCGTTTTATCACCACTATAGTCCTAGGAGATGGATGAAAAAGGTGGACGGCAATGGCATGAGAGTGAAGAAGTAATTTGATGACTGAGGAGGAAGGCTGCGTCCTCCCGAAGGTGAAACTATTCAGTTTTTGTGCATCTATTTAGTTTGCCAAGCATCCAAGGAAATAAATGGGCAAATACTGATGTGTATCGCTTGAACAATGGGGGCAGTATTATTTCTTGAGCATCTGAGTGCGGCCCTTTACAAGCATTATCTCATTTAACCCCCACGGCAACCTTGGCGACTTGGGATCACTATGACCAATTTTCAGACGTGGAACCTGAGCCTCAAAGGCCACACACAGCTTTTTAAGTGTCAGAGCCATGAACCAAGTCTGTGTGACTTCAAAGCCTGGGCTCCTAATCACTGCACTAGGGATTGCAAACTGGTGCATTCCCTAAAGAATAAGGACACGAAGTCAAGGTGAAAAGAAGGTAATACCTGAACTAAATGGACTTAAATAATCCTCAAAGTGTATATATGACATGAAGTGCAAGGAGAGTTTATACTTTTGTCCAGCTCAGTGTGGCTCCTTGAAGTGGCAGTGTCAAGTCGACAAGGACAGAGTAACAACTGAAAGGATCTCCCTAGACAAGACTGTTGACAGGCTTGATCCCGGACTCATCCCAGACATCTGGTGAGCACCTCTTCCTTGTCTCTCCGTGGAGCTACCCGCTTCCCATCTTGCTACCTACTCTCTTCTTCCATCCCCTCAGCCTTCACAGTTGACAAATACTTCTGCCTTCCCAGGTGTAACTCTGACTCTTCCTGAGAGTTATCATTCCTTCTTTCATCTCTGGGCAACCTTAGCCCACGTAAGGGGTAGCTGTCAAACAGTGTTTTAGTGAAAAAGTAGAACCTTTATCTTGTTCTCAAATAAAATCTTATATGGAGCTATAACCTATAACACAAATACAAACCAAGAGCATTAATTGGTGGAGGGGGGAGGTTCAAGGAACACTAGTTTACAAACCACTCACAAGCCCCTGAGATACTCCAGCCTGGATGGATAGAACTTTGTTCCACTGGCTGGACAAGACCAAGTGTCAGATTGCATTTCTCAGTAGAGTCAATGGTCTCTCTAAGGAGAGGTGCAATTCTCCTCAAAATGAATCTTTTTTCTTCTTTTTCTTCTCATAAATTATCATTTTGCATTGTGATGAAAATGATTTTAATGCTTAACTTGTGGGACCAGGCTCATTATTTCGAAGTTATACTTTACACACACAGAAAAAGTCAGTCATGAGCTCCTAGTCCACTTTATTTTTGGTTTTTTTTTTCTCTTTAAATACTTCACCTCTACTAATGGACAAAGCTCCTGACAAGCTTTGACCCAACTCATTCTCAGCTCAGAAACTTGTGTATCCTTCCAGAAATGTATATATTTTATCTACAAGCTAATTTAATATATTAATATTAATATATTAAATATATTTATATTTATATCTAATATATTAAGTATATTTTTATGGTTTACCTTGCTGTTATAATTGTGACTGTTGTATAACTGTGGCAGTCAATTATTGTATTTGATTGACTTTAAGACATCATGGATTATAAAATGCCCCACTATTTAATGTACCACTAGGAAACACTGGCAAATGATGACACAATGCTTTGTAATCAATTAGAATCTTTTTATTTATCCTAAGAGATTTTTAAATTTATTTAGATGTTGATGCAGATGTTTTCTCTCTTGTGCATGCATAAAAAGGAAAAGATAAATAAAATAAATTATCTGTGGCATTTTTTAATTGTACTTATTCAGAATCCAACTTTTCAGAATCATGTTTTGACTCAGAGTTAGTGACAATCCTGTTTTTCCTCATAATATGTTCTTCTGTGCTATGAAAAACATTGGCAGTGTAAGATTTCTTTTTTCTTAAAGTGCTCCATTGGCATTTCTGAGATTTTCTCCTATGCTGCTGATATTTATCCTGCAACTTCTGCCCAGCATATTTCAAGAATGCAAATTATAACACAACAGTCACCTGGTGACAGCAAGAAGCATTTCAAAGATGCTAAAGTAGATTTCAGAGATGTTAAAATGAGAAAAATTATACAGGCGATGGAATGTGGCATATGCCTTTCCATAACACAAATGAGATTATACACTATATACTGTTCTGCAACTTTTTTCTCTCTTAAAATTTATTTTAGACACAATCCACATTCACACATATATTATATATCTACCTCACTTTTATATGAACTATGATAATTTATTTTACCAGGAGCTAGTTCATTTTCCCTGGAATCTCAGATTTTCCAGGTCTTAAAAGTCACCTATTCCAACCCCCTAAAATCTCATCAGAGCTTGTGAAGATACCCAAAACATTTTTAAAAACTGGTTAAATGCAGGCAAGTATCTGAATTCTACTAGTGTTTACAGATATCAGTTAATTGATTTTGGCTTGTTAATACCCACACAAAGCTAATTATGGTCTGATGTGCCATATGTACATGTACAGAAAGCATCCAGATGTTTAGATCCTTAGGATAACATGGTCATGGACCTCAGGGCAAGGAAGTATTAAATCACTGTCATCAGGGACAGCTGCACCATTTGCAGGGCACAGTGTGAAATAAAACTGTGGGACTTCAGAGATGTGGAAGTCTATCTTCCCGTTCCACAGGTAGCAACCCCAACTTACACCAAATGCCAACCCCCCCACACACCCCACCAAGGGATTGCAACCTCTGTGCTGGGACACACTAGGTACCTGGAGGAGGGGTGGATGAGAGGAACCCTCAAGCTGCCTGCTGAATGCACAGTGGCTCTGCCAGCCCAGGATGGAACATGGCGTGGGGTGAGTGCGCCCAACCTTCACCTCCCTGCACCCAGGCTCAGGCCCCTACCAGGGGGGTGGTGGGCAGCAGAGGAACTTGGGCCTCCTCCTGCTGGCCCAATTCATTTGCTGCATCAGGCAGAGGGCAACAGTGGCCACTGAGCAGAGTGGGGGAGGAGGGGTGTGAGGAAGAAGCCTGGAGGGGCAAGGGTACCAGGGGGCAGGAAACAGACCACTAAGAACCCATCCCAGGGATGCAATAGGCAGCAAGAAGCGGCATTGGCAGGAGCTCCAAGGCCCTAGCATGTGCTCCATTTTCCTCTTGGACTTTACTTACAAAACACATATCCAAAGATAAAATTAAGAATTTCGAGAAGGTGATCACAGAGCACTAAACCCCTAGTGTGGGGCCCTTCTGAGCCCAGGGCCCTGTGTGACTGCTCTGTCCTCCACCCATGAAATGGTCCCAACTGTTATAAAAACAAACAATCCCCCCCCCCGCATACCTCTCATCTAATCTATGATGGAAGAGGTCAAATTAAATACACTGCAAGTCCGCTGAGCTTGGAAGCTAAACAATTTGGATTGAGGAAGGTTTATCATGAAGCCCCACAAGCAGCTTGAGCTTCAGGGCCCGACACTTCCGTAAGACCCCTGCCTGAGTGTTAGGAGTTGCTGTGAGTTCTCAGGGGTTCTAGTAGCAAAAAGGTACAATAACAAAGCATTGGCATGTAACCTATTCTGGTAAATTGCCTAAAGAGAGCTCATAAAAAGAAAATCTTATTCTAAATAATATTCATTTCCATACCTAATTTAAATACAATTTTGTATTCTTTATTTTTCCCAAAGGGACCTCAAAATTGTACAAGCTTCAGTCTTAAATTTGTTTGTTCTAAGGAGACTGATGACTTGTGATACCACAAGAGTTCTCTATAGGTATTCAAAGTTGACCTTCAATTACAATATGATAAGTAATTGGAGAAACTTGTGACAATAAGTGTGAAATGCACTTTAAAAGAAACAGAAAGCTATGACAATGCAATCAGAGTAGTACTTTGACCTTAAAAGGAATCTCAACTGGAAATAAACCCGGGAAATGTTTCAGACATAAAAACTGAAAGAATTGGTAGTCATCAAAAAGATTTTAAGTGAAAAGAAGACAAGATACATTTTAAGTATTCGTCACTCAAATGTGATTTTATTTGTTCTTCTTCTATTGCTTATAAAGTTCCCCTGGTCCAACACTGAAAGGGCACAGAGGAAACCAGTGTATGGGTATCAGTGTTAACCTGATACTCCAAGTTAACCCAACCCCTAAGACTTACTAATTTGCCAAGAATAACCTAACAAATGACTGTTGAACCTAAACACTGGCTTACAGGAGAACAATGGGGCACTTCCATGCAGAATTCATTTCCCAAATTATTATTGTAAAATGCAGTATTCTTTAGTCCAAATATCAGGGATCTGAGCATAAACCTAAACACAAACTGACTTGAAAATCAAACTGTTTGAATTCAGAGACTAGTTCTTAGAAAGCAACAGATTTAGAAGTGATTAATCGCAAAATACTTTTTTAAAGAAGCACATTAAAACAGTGTTATATCACCCAGTTTGGTATATGTCTGAAATTTTACTTTTATAAAAAAATCTCAAAAACAGTGTGGTATTAAATTTAACTCATTTTCCAGACTAGATTGTGCAAGAAATACAGTTAAAGCTAAAGATACTTATGTTAATAGACAAAGCTGACAAATTCAGAATGTGGGAAATTCTAAGGACAAATATTTTTTCAACAAACTGCAAGAAAAAAAGAGGGATAAAAGAACTGGTATAGATTTAAAGAGATATTTTATTTGCAATATGTGAACTTAATTGGGTATTGATTCAGGGGAAAAATAGCTAAACTAAAAATAATCTTTCTTTTGGAGAAGCATCCTCTGGACTTCTTATAATTTTACTTTATTTATTCTTTATCCCCTTGTAATTTGTAAGTATTTACTGAGGAGGTACTTTGAAACTATGTAAATATCCCATTCTTAATCACACTTTCAATTTATTCATTACTTATTTTGATGATCAAATTGTCACCAACTTAACCAGAAGGCACCCCCCCTTCAAGTTGGCTTCTGTGTTTTTTGACATGATCCAGTTATTATTTTTTTAAAATATTGAGAAAAGTGGGAAAATTTGAATATGAACTTGATATTATGTGATATTATGGAATCATTATTAATAATTATAATAACATTATGGGATTATTTTTATTACTGGGGTATGCTAAAATATCATAATGTTTACAACTTACTTTAAATTAGTACAGGAACAAATATATATGTTCATATGGAGACACTGCAAAATAAAGCAATTTTGGCAAAATATTAACAAATACTGAATCGGGTGGAGGGTATACAGGTTTTCATTGTGCTACTCTTTCCACTTTTCTGTATGTTTAAAATTTTTCATAATAAATAGTAGGAAAGTGAAAGAAATATGTCAACCAAATGCAATTTGTGGACCTTGTCCTGATACACCTGTAAAAAGACATTTATGAGACAACTATAGAAATTTGAATGCTGACTTGATGTCAGATAATAATACTAAGAAATTATTGTCAATTTTTAGGAGTGATGATGGTATTGTATCTTTTCAAAAAGGGAACTTATCTGGTAGAGACACTTATTGAAGTGCTTGTGGATGAAATGATGTTTAGGGTTTGCTTTGAAAAATGTGGAGGTTTGGGGCTAAAAATGAAACAAAACTGGCCCTGGTTGATCATTGTTGAAGATGGCTGATGAGTACCTGGGAGTCTATCATATGACCCTTTCTGTTTTTATGTATATGTATATTTGAACATTCCCATAACAAAAATGTATTTAAGACAACACTGAAATAAAATAAGAAATTAATGTATTAGGAATAAAAACAGTAGAGATGATAAATAAAATATGCTTTTCCTATGGAATTATCAATAAAACAAACACTGAAAAAATTTATCCAAGAAGGAAAACACAAATGTACAATACTGAAATGTAGAGTCTGTGGGGCACACATCTCATCTGTCTTGTTTGCCACCAAGTATGACATGAAAGGCAGAAACCATTGCACAATACCCAGCATATATCAGATGCTCAATAAATGTATGTTAAATAAATGAATGAACAGGAGAATATAGCCATAGACTAGAGATGATTATAACATATGCATAAATTTATGCCAATAAATTTGAATATCTAGAAAAATGAATGATTTTCTTTTTTTTTCTTAGAAACAGGGTCTCGCTCAGTCCCCCAGGCTGGAGTGCAGTGGTGCAATAATAACTCACTGCAGCCTCGAATTCCTGGGCTCGTGCAATCCTCCCTCCTCAGCCTCCTGAGTAGCTAAGACTATAAGCACACACCATCACACCCAGCTAATTTTTTATTTTTTTGTAGAGATGGGTCTTGCTATGCTGGTCTCGAACTCCTGGGCTCAAGCAATCCTTTTGCCTTGGCCTCCCAAAGTGCTGGGATAACAGGTGTGAGCCACTGTGCTCACCCACAAATGGGTGATTTTTTTAAGAAAGTATAGTTACTACAACTGACTGAAAGAAAAGTAAAATACCTAAAATGAATACAAACTAAATATGAAATTGTTTAGGTTGTCAAATGTATGTTTCCCCAAAGTGCACTAAATCCATAGAGTTTATAGATAATTTTCATCATTCTCTCAAAGAACAGATATTTTCTATTTCATTTTAACATTTTAACTATATCATAGTTAAATATATCATTTTTCATATCACTGGGAACATAGAAACATTCCCAATTCTTTCCACAAGTTTGCAAATGCCTAATACCAAACCTGACAAAGGCAGCACAAAAGTAAAGAAAATTATTGTCAGACTGAACCTCTATAAGAATACAAATGTAAAAATATTAAATAAAACATTAGCAAATATAATCCAACAATATGGGAAAAAATAATACACAACTGGAAAAAAAATGCATTTTGACCAAGTTGATTCATCCCAAGAAAAAAAAGGATGGAAATCTATTGACATAATTTATCACATAAACTGGTAAAAGGAGAAAAATTATATGACCATCTCAATAGATGCCAAAATAGCATTTGATAATTCAACATCTATGCTTATTTTTAAAAATAGGAATGGAATAAATGTTCCTGAACATGATAGATTATTTATCAAAAATTACCGTCAAACATACCTAGCAATGAAACACAAGAGCCCTTCTTATTCAAATCGCGAACACAATAAGGATATCCATTATCACCACTATTATACGACATTATCATACAAATTCTAGCCACTGCAACAAGATAAGAGGCATTGCTTTTGAAAAAGAAGAGGCAAAATTATCATTGTCTGCAGATGATATGACAGCCTGGAAAATTCAGGAGAAAAACTATTAGAAATAATAAAAACAATTCAGTCATATATATATATATATATATATATATATATATAAAACTCAATAGATTTCCTATGCAAGCAATAATACATTAGATAATGTAGTGAAACAGATGTCATATAAAATAACACACAAAAGAATCCATAAGGCATAAATCAGAATATCAGAGTTCAGAAACAGACCCATGCACATATGGGAATTGAGTATGTAATAAAGGGATAAATGATAGATTATCCACTTAAAAATTAAAGTTAGATCCCTTCTTACACCAAATAAAAACAAATTCCAAATGTAGTAAACATTCAAATATTTTTAAAAATTAAAAGAAAAGCAATGGAAGAAAATATAGAATAATATTTTTGTAATCTTGAGTTAAGAAAGACCTTTCTAAGTAAGACATGAAACCCAGAAACCACAAAGCAAACGACTGACAGATTTAATTCATAAAAAGTAAAATTATCTATAGGGAAAAGTGACCATAAAGAAAGTTAGTACACAAATAAAAACCTAGGAAAAAATATTTGCCAAATAAGACAAAGGGCTAACATTGTGACTTTGTGATTCAATAAAGAGTTCTTAATAAATCAGCAAGAAAAAACAAATCCACCAATATAAATGGTGCAAAGGATACAAACTAGCAATTCATAAAAGTAATCTAAATGGCCATGAAACATATAAATAGATCAGGGGTCAGTTAACTATTGCCTATGGGCCAAATCTGGCCGCTGCCTGTTTTTTTTTGTTTGTTTGTTTGTTTTTTTATGTATTGGAACTCAGCCACAGCCACTCGCTCACTGACATATTGTCTATGGATGCCATCCTGCAACAATGAGGCAGAGTCGAGTAGATGCAATAGAGACCATGTGGCATGCAAAGTTGAAAATATTTACTACCTGGCCCTCTACAGAAAGAATCTTTCAAGCCCTTGAATTGAAGGTCAATCTTATCAATAATCAAACAAATACAAATTAAATAACAATGCTTTCATTCAACAAATACTTATAGAGCACTTAGTTTACACTAAATATCCATTTTACCTATCAGATTAACAAAGATTAAAAAGCATGATGTTGTTTAGTGAAGGCAAGAGAGTAAGGAAAGAAACATTCTCTTACAGTATTGGTGAAGTGTAAATTGATACATATATCTATAACTTTAAATGGGCATAACTTTTGATCCAGCAATATCATAACTGACAATTTATCCTAAGAAAATAGTAGCCCCAGTGTATGAAAAGCTACAAGTACAAGGATAACCACTTCAGATTAGTTTATAATAGTAAAAAACTAAAAACATATAAATGTCAACCAGGATAGACAGATAAATAGATAGACAGAAGATAGAATGACATTGGTAGATACATATATATTAAAAGAAATATCTGTCTACAGATGTATGGAACAAGTCTGAAGTATATATATCAAATTATTAGCAATGGCTATGCATGGCAGGTGGACACAATTCTCTGTAATTGTTGAATTTTTCAAAATGATCCATGTGTTATCAGAAAATGAAATGGTATTTCTGGAGGGAGGAGAGATAATCAAAGCTTACATTACAAATTAAACGAGTAAAATAATGATTTTAAAAAATAGTGTTAGAAAATTAGCTAAGACAGACTAAAAAGGCCTGTTTAAGCTTCAAAATTGGCAAGAATAATTACTCTGATTTGTTTTAGGTTTGCTTTCACTTTGGTTTACTACTGAACCAGCAAACAAAAACAATGCAAAGAATATGCACAAGATCAAGGATGGAAAAGAGTGAACCACACCACCACAGGGCACCGCTAGCCTATAATGCGCCTTTGTGTGAAATAGTATAAAAATACCCCCTCTTCCAAGAATTGCAACTCCAACCACTGCAAGTGGAGCCTGGACTGGATTTCAGACCAAACTTGCTCCCTCTACTGGGCTCTCTTGTGTAAGACACAATCTGCACAAACTGCAGCAACTCTGGTTCCCGGTTTCATCCCTAGTTACTTAGGGAAGCAGCCAGTGAATTCAGCCTGCAAGAAGTGACTTTACCAGATCAAATGCGGAAGACCCCATGTTCACTGCCTTTTAAATTGTTTAGCCTAGAGAGTCAGTATCAGATTACTGCCTTTTAAACATTTCAGCCTGGTGAGATCACACCAGCACTCAGAGGAATCACCCTACTGTCATATATTTAATCTTTCCCTGCACCCATTACATTCCTTAAGTGAACTATTGTTTACTGTTACCTCGAGTCTATAGTTGGCCTGGCCATTGACTAACCATTAAAAAATGGTTATCTTGGGAAAAAAATTAGATAAGACTTAACACCATACCTTATACCAAAAAGAATTTTAGATGAACTATAGAGTAAAAAGTAAAAATTGAAACCATTAAAAATGAAAATATTTATTTAATATTTAACTGACCCAGGATACTCAAAGACTTTCTAAGAAAGTTTGAAGAAAAGATAGCATAAAAGAGGACACTGATATATCTAACATTAGAAAATGTAAATCTTACAAATAAAAAAAGCTATCATAAATAAAATTAAAAAGCAATAATATAGAGGAAAATAATATTCATGTTGATATCCTCTCAATATAAAGAGCTATTACAAATCAATAAAGGGGCGTATCTCAATTGAAAAATGAACAAAAGGCATGAAGAAATTGAAGTAAATTAAAAAGGTACATTCTCATATGAAAGGATACTCAAATAAAGTGATAACCTAATAAATACATAGTAAAACAAAATTGAGATACTAATTTTAGCCTGTCAAAAAGAAAAAAGTTAATATTCAATAGCGTCAGTGAGGTTGGTAGGGAGGTAGTGAGCTGGACATGCTCACACACTGCTAAAAAGAATGTAAATTGCTACAACCTTTCTGGAAATCAATTTTTCCATAAGAAGTACCAAGAACTCTGAAAGCATATAACCTTGTAAATACACTCCTAGGAATATAGTCTATGAAAATAATTAGAGCTGTAGAAAAATATACCTGTTGAAGGATATAAAGAAAAACATTCTATATAATAATAAAAACTTTTTACCAATATAAATGCCCAATGATAAAGGAATAATGTAATAAATTGGGGTACATTCATATGATAAAAGTTGGTCATTAGAAAAGTTCTATAGCCACCCAGTTCCCTTTCCTAGGGGTAATGATGCTGTTTACCTTCTGTTTATTCTTCCACAGATCTTTTACAAAAATAAATAGCATCACTGTCCACAGAGAAGGGAACTGGGTGAATAAAGAACTTTTTAATGTCTATCTTTGAATAAACTCTCTGAATTTTGAATTTAAAAAATTAATTCAATTACATTAACTTTTTAAAAAATATAAGCCTACTTAACTTATGATAGGCCTAATAATACAGTATCTATAGCCACATCTATCTTTTTGTTCCTCCTTACCTTCGTTTTCAAGGGGTAGAGTGTCCCTCCCCCCATTCAAGACAATACCCTCACCTGTACACTTAATACCATCCAGTCCCTCCTCCTTCGAAAGAAAAATAAGTAATCTACACTAGGCATCCACTTTTTTTAACACCTCATTTAGTCTAAAATCGACTACAATATGGCTTTTGCTTCTACTAACTACTGAAATTGTTCTCCACAAGGAGACCAATATCTTCTAACTGTGAATTCAGTAAATATTTTGCAGCCTTTATGTAATTGGATTTTCCTGCCACCATGGGCATCCTTTATTACATACATCTTTAGGATCTATTCTGATCCTTACAGACTGGAAGACTGGAGCCTGGCAACTTGCCATCCAGTCCACTGTCTGCCCCTAGAGACAAAGATTTCTGAGTTTCCCATCACTGTCAGGATTGCTGCTGCTCATCCTTCTCCAACATCTAAACCAGATATTCAAGCCATAAGTTGGCATATAAGGGTAGGGTGACCATATATTCTAGTTACCATGAGACAGTTCTTTTGGTATGAGTACAATTATTAATAGCATCCCTTGCATTCAAAGATCTGGATGACAAATTATATCAAATTATGTTGTGTGTGGAAATACAACAGCCAAAAAGTGGAAGAATAAAGTAATACCAACGGGTAGCTCCCCAGTAAAATAGACCTGCTCTGGGGGAGAAAAAAATAAAAATGATTACTTGAACAAAATAAAACATGTGCAGTCAAGGAAATCCAATTATAATATTAAAAAGTCTTTCTAGACTAAAAAATGTATTTTTAAATTTAAAAATTCAGTAGATAAATTGAAGAAGATGATCACTTGCCAAGACAAAAAATTAGAGGCCTGGAAGATAGAGTAAAAGAAATCTTTCTAAACAAAGAAGAAAATACAAAAAGATACTAAAAAGACTTAGAAAACAAATGAATCCAGAATACTTCATCTGTGAATAACCGGAATTTTAGAAGGAAGAAAAAGAACATGCAGGAGGGATAATAATTAAACAAATAATAGAAGAAAAATTTTCCCTAAATAACAAAAAGTAAAGTTTGAAAGTTGAGAAGGGCTCACTGAGTTACAGGCACGATTAATGTTTTATTGCATTAGAAATATAAATCACATACATTAAAGCACCTAAATCCTAAGTATACAGCTCTGTGAATTTTTACATATTTAATAACTGTGTAACCAACACCCAGGGCAAGTTTAGAACATTACTATCATCCAAGAGAATACTTCATGGCCCTTTCAGAGTGAAAATCCATCTCTTCCCAGAGGTAACCATTAATATGATTTCCAAACCCTACATTAGTTTTGTCAGTTCTTGAACTTTATATAAATGATATTATACAGTAGGTACACTTCTGGTCTGGCTTCTTTCATTCAACATTATGTTTCTGATGCATCCATGTTAATGTATTAGTAGTTCAGTAGTTTGCTTTCAATAAAGCTCTGTAAAATTCCATTGTATGAATATTCCATAATTTATTTCTCCATTCTTCTGTTAATGAACATTTGGCTTGCTTCCAGTCTTTGCTATCATGAATAAAGCTTCTATGAATATTCTTGAACATGCCTTTTGGTGGGCATATACACTCCTTTCTCTTGAGTGCATATCTAGGAGTTACAGTGCTGGGTTATAGTGTCAATGCATGTTGATCTCTGGTAGATACTGGCAAAACGTTTTGCTAAGTGATTGAAAATATTTAAACTCCCACAACAAAGTTCCAAGGGTTCCACATCCTTGTCAAAAATTAGGATTCTTAGATTTTTAAATTTCAGGCAATAAATAGAAAAGATGGGAGCATTCCCACCTCATGTTATGAGGCCACCATTCCTCTGATACTAAAACTAAAGACATTAAAAGAAAACTACATAACAATATTCCTTATGAATATAAATATTTCAGCAAATCAAAAGTCCAACAATATATAAAAATATTAATATATTATGATTAAATAGGGTTTATTCCAGGAATGCAAGGTAGATTTAACATTTGAAATTCATTCAGTGCAATCCACTATATTAATAGAATAATAAAGAACAATATGATCAACCCAGTAGATACAGAAAAGACATTTGACAAAATTCAAATCTCATTCGTGATGAAAGAAAAATAATCTTAAAACTAGGAATAGAACTTCTTCAAACTGATAAAGGGCTTATACAAAAATTCTACAGTGAACATCATACCTAACAATGAAAGACTGAATGCTTTCCCCCTCAGATCAAGGAAATGGCAAGGATATCTGCTCTCACCTCTTCTATTCAACATTGTACTGGAGATTCTAGCCAAAGTATTAGGTAAGAAAATGAAATAAAAGGCATAGAGATTAGAAATGAAGAAGGAAGACTCTCTTTATTTGCAGAGGACATTATTTTTCAAACCCATTTAACGGTGCAGTTAAAATAGATGAGTTTTATTATAAATTATATCTCAACAAAGCTGATTTAAAAAAAAATCAAACTCCCCATAGAGAAAACTCCAGGCTCAGGACCAGTTAGTTCCATGGTTTCACTGGTGAGTTATATCAACTGTTTAAGGAAGAAATAATATTGCTAAGGGAAATATAAAAAGGCCTAAATAAATGGAGATATATACCAAATTCAAAAATTGGATAATCCAATATTGTTACGATATCTATTTTCCCAGAATTTAGTTAATGTTATCACAATTAAAATCTCAGCAGCCCTTTTGGAAGAAACAGACAAGCTGATTCTAAAATATATACGGAATTACAAAGAATAAAGAATAGCTAAAACAATCTTGAAATAGAAGACCAAAGTGGGAGGACATACACCATTTGATTTTAATATTTAGTTTAAAACTACCATTGTTAAGACAGTACACTATTGGCATAGGATGTACAAATTAAAATACAATAGAATAAAGAGCCCCAAAATAGATCCACACATATACAATTTTTAATATATGTTAAAGGTGTCATGGCAACACAAAGAAGAGAGGTTAAACATAAAGTTATCATATGATCCAGCAATTCCACACCTAAGTATATACCCAAGAGAATGGAAACATATGTTTACACAGAAATTTGTACAAAAATGTTCATAGTAGCATTACTTATAACAGCTAAAATGTGGAAACAACCCAAATGTTTATCAACTGATGAATGGATAAACAAATTGTGGTGTGCCCATACAATGCAATATTATTCTGCCATAAAAAGGAATGAAACACTGGTACATGCTACAGCATAGATTAACCTTGAAAACATTATGCTAAGTAAAGGAAGCCAGACACAACAGGTCAGATATTGCAGAATTCCATTTATATGAAATGTCCAGAACAGGCAAATCCATAGAGACAGAAAGTGGATTAATGATTTCTAGGGGCTGGGAGGAGGGAGCAATGGGAAGTGACTCCCAATAGATATAGGGTTTCTTTTGGTGGTGATGACAATGTTCTGAAGCTAGATAGTGGCGATGGTTGCACAACCTTATGAATATACTAAAATTTACTGAATTGTATTTTTTTAAATGGTAAATTTTATGGTATATGAATCGTATATCAACAAAAAATATTAATTTGAAACGGATCATAAGCTTTAATATAAAAACTAAATCTATAATGCTTTTAGAAAAAGAATGGGAGTATATATTTACAACTTTGATGTAGATAAAGATTCCTTCACAAAAATACAAAAAGCACTAAGGCATCAAAGGAAAAAATGATAAATCAAACGCCACTGAAAATTTATGAACATCTGTTCTCCAAAGTACATGGTTAAGATAATACTCCCCTAGAACGGGAGAAAATATCCTCAATACATACAGCTGACAAAAGAACTCCAACAAATCAATAATAAAAAGACAAACAACTCAATTTAAAAATTGGCAAAAGATTTTGAATAGACACTCCCCAAGGAAGACATACAAATGGCCAATAAGTACATGAAAAAGCATTCAACAGCGTTAGTCATTGCAGACATGCAATTTAAAAACACAATGACATACCTCTTCACACCCACTAGGGCAGCTAAAATTAAAAAGATTGACAGTATGAAGTGTTGACCTAGATGTGGAGGTGTGGAGCAAATGGAATTATCTTACCTTGCTGGTGGGAGTGTAAAATGATGCAAACCACTTTTTAAATGTTTAGCAGTTTCTTATAAAGTTAAACACACACCTAAAGGCACTTCTGAGGCTAAGTATTTACCAAAGAGAAACGTAAACATATATCCATTTTTAAAAAACTTATAAAAGGTTATTCATAAGGTTATTCATAGCATACAGCTTTATTCATATTAACCAAAAACTGGAAACAACCCAACAAGTGAATGGATAAATAAATTGTAGCATATTAAATATACAGGAATACTACTCAACAATCAAAATGAATGAACTACTTATACATACAACATGGATGAATCTCACAGACATTAAGTTGAGCATAAGAAATCAAGTGGAAGTGGGAGAAAATATTTTATTGGAAATAGCATGCATATAAACATTTAGAAATAAACCCAATATGAGAAGTACAGAAACTAGATAAAGAAACCTATGTAAATTTTATTAAAAGGCATAAAATTCAATCTGAAAATATAGAAAGACATACTATTTTTGTAGATGGCAGATAATATTATAAAAATATAAATGCTCTAAAAAATAATATATAAATGTAATGTCACGCCTATTAGAACCCCAATAGGATTGTATGCTTTTAATTAAATAAAATAATACTAAAATCCACATGGTAGCATGCATGTCTGAGAATACCCAGCAAAATTATAAAGAATGATGAGGTGGGATTTGATTTGTTAGATATTAAACAGTAACCAAATAATATGATATTGGCACAGAAACAGGTAACTAGATCAGTGGAACAAAGTGCCCAAGAATAGATGTCGGTATTTATGATAGTTTATGTCAAAGGCAATATTTCATTTCAATGGGAAAAGGATACTTTATTTAACATATGCATTGGCACATATATTTGGCTCTTCACTTGGAAGAAAATGAAGTTTGTTCCCTCCCTCACCACATGTGTAAAAATAAATTCTAGTTGAATTAAATATTTAAACAACAATAAAACAATAAAAATGGTGCAATAAAAGCTAAGAAATTGCATATATAATCTAGATGTGCACAAAACCTTTTTAACCAAGACAAAAAAAATAGACATTAGAAAAGAAAAGCCTGACATATTTGAATATTTTTAAATTTTATTCATTTTTATGAATACAGAGTTTTAGTTTGGGAAAGTGAATAAGTTCCGGAGATCGACAGTGGTGATGGATGCGCAACAGTGTGAATGTGTTTAATGTCAATGAAGTGTACACTTAAAAATTGTTAAAATAGTAAATTTTAGTTATGTATATATTACAATAAAAAATAAGATTTTTGTATGGTAAAATTTGCCCTAAACAAATTTAATAGACAACTAATAAATGAGTTAAATATACATATACACCTACATGTACATATATTTCAAACAATTATGACAGCAAAAGACTTAATATCTATAATTTGCCCATAATGGGCAAAGGATTTGAATGCACATTTCTCCTGAGAAGATATATGAATGTCCAATAAGCACATGAAAAGGTGCTCAGTGTCATTAGTCATCAGGGAAATGCAAACTAAAACCATAGAAATACCACTTCACACCCACTAGAATAGCTAAAATTAAAATAACTGACAATGTATTGGCCAGGACGCAGTTATTCTAAAAGAATAAAAAGAGAGACAGAGACACAGGGACAGACGGAGGGAAAGCCTATAGAAAATCAAGCAATTCACAGCAGAACAGATCCAAATGGTTGGTTGATAAACATTTGAGAAAATGCTCACTGGTGGTTTTAAAAAATGCAGATTAAAGTAACAATGAAATATCACATCTAATCTCTAAGGTTAGAAAAAATTACATAAGCTGATGACACCTACAGCTGTCACCTTTACTGGTGTAAGAGAAAAGGTAGTCTCATCCACTAGAAATGGGAATTACTATTTCACTTTTGAAATCCATATCCTTAAACCAGAAATCCCACTCCTAGGATTTTATCTCACAGAAGTAAAAGTACCAATATACGAAAAATATATTAAAACATTATTCCATATTTGTATATCAGAAGATGACCAAAAGGGGAATAAAGAAAACTCTGTGTATGTAGGTAATATGTTATCGAAGGTGCATGATTATATGAATATAAGAAAAATAAAGAAGAATACTCACCAGGTGAAAGCTGATTATCAGAAAAGGGGGCAAGGAGCAGGGGCGGGTGAAGACTTAAATGCAGTATCCACATGAAAAAACAGTATTTAGTACATGATTCGATTATGTAAAAGTACCTAAATATGCATAAAAGATGAATGAAAGGAAAAAAATATTCTATTCCCTTGGCTCTCAAGATTGAACAAAATCGTCATTCTGCTCGGTCTCTTTTAAAGACTTTTCTTCCTCTGCCCACTTTAAATGTAAGGATCGTCAAAGGCAGTGCTGTCCAATAGAAACAGTGTAAGCCACATATGTCATTTTAATTTTCTAGTAGCTATACTAAAAATATAAAAAGGAACAGGTGAAATTAATTTTAATAAGATTTTGTTTAACCCAATATATCAAAAATATTATAACTTCAACGAGTAATCAATATTAAATGATTAGCAAGACGTTTCACATTCTTTATTTGTTTGTTTGTTTTTATGGCATTAAGTCTTTGAAATCAGGTGTGAATTTTCATTTACAGCATTGCAGTCTGGAGCGGCCACATTCGACATACTCAATAGCCACCTCTGGTTAGTGGCCACCATATCGGACAGTGTAGCTCTAGGGTTTTAGCCTAGGATGTCTTTTCACTATTTCTGGGTGGTCTTATCTGTTTTCCAGATTACAACTACCTTCTGCATGCTGACAACAGTAACAAATCTTTATGTTGAGGCCAGACCACTCCCCTGTGTTTTGTTTTGTTTTGTTTTTTGTTTTTGTTTTGAGACAGGGTCTCTCTCCTTTGCCTGGGATAGAGTGCGGTAGCGTCATCAAAGCTCACCGCAACCTCATACTCTGGGGTTCAAGTGATCCTCTTCCTCACCCTCCCAAGTAAGTAGCTGGGACTACAAGTGTGCACCACCATCCCTGGCTAGTTTTTCAATTTTTGTAGAGACAGGGTCTCACTCTTGCTCAGGCTGGTCTTGAACTCCTGATCTCAAGCAATCCTCCTGCCTCAGCCTCTCAAAGTGCTAGGATTATAGGCGTGAGCCACCGTGCCTGGCCTCCCCTGTGCTTTAGACCTCACACTGCATAGTTCCACCTGAATATCCCAAACTCAGGGCTAAGTACATAATTTGTTGGACCTGGTGAAAAATAAACCTGCAAGCCCCCTTAATCAAAAAGCAGAAAAAAGTTCCATTAAAGGTCCTAATATATAAAGTTTCTTTCTTTAAAAATATTTCACTACTTATAAAATATAACATTGGTAATAGTGATACATGAATATATTCATTTCCTAATGCTGCTGTAACAAATTACCACATATGTAGTAGCTCAAAGCAACACAAATGTATTATCTTCCGGTTCTGGAGGCCAAAAGTCCTGAAATCAAGATGTCAATGGGACTGCATTCCTTCTGGAGCTCTTGGGGAGAAGTGATTTCTTTGCTTTTTCATCTAGAGGCATTGGTTTGTGGCCACTTCCTCCATCTTCAAAGTCAGCAGCATAGTGTCTTCAAATCTCTCTCTCCCTCTTCCTCGCCCTCGTATCTCTCATCACTGCTTCCCGTCATCACATCTCCTTCTCTGATTCTCCCTCTTTCCCTCATAGGGACCCTTGTGCCCACCTAGATAATCCAGGATAATCTCCTCATCTCCAGATCCATGATCACAATGACAAAGTCCTTTTATTTACCATGTAATGTAACACATTCACAGGTTCTGGGGATTTGGATGTCGACATCTTTGGGGATGGGGGGAAGTTATTATGTCTACCATGATAATTTATGATGTAAACTTATAAACTGTGAAAAAATATTTTTGGTGTCGTAATTTTATATAACACAATACATATTATAAATTTTATTAATGTGATGTCTTCATTGATCCTAAGATTTTTTCCAGCTCACTTTTTTGCAAATGTATTTATTAGTTCATCAAAATTTATACTTTTAGTGACTTCATTATCAATCAACATAATTGGAAGCACCATCAGTCCTTCTTGGCAAATGCAAGATGACAAATAACCTTTGATAATTTCAAATTTAGAGAAGGATCTTCCTGCTGATACAACTGTAACTGGAGCTGATAAGAGTATTTTATGGCCTGTGAAAACACTGGAATGAATATATGAATTTTAGTACATCTAGAGTTGATGATTCTCATGGAACAATTTTTCTCAAAAGGTTTAACTCTTCATACAAATCAGTTTCATGTAAGTCCAAATTTAATTTTAAATGTACATTTATACAATAGCATTTTAACATTTACTTTGACATTTCCTGTAACTTGTGGTGGTTGTACAATAAGCCAAAAGTGGCATCATGATTTGCACATAATTCAAAACACCTTTTTATGCATTCTGTCACTGTATATTCAATTACAAGGAAAATTAATTTAAAATTATCTTCCTCACTAATAATTGGTTCATCAGAAGTTTTATATGAAAACAGTATTCTGTTCTGTTGAATAGGATGATCTTTAAATTTTTATTTGGGGTACATGTGATAATTTAATGCATTCATATAGTTTGTAAAGATCAAATCAGTATGATTGGGATATCTATCACCTTAAATATTTGTCTTTACTTTGTGCTAGAAACATTCAAATTATTATCTTCTAGCTATTTTGAAATGTACAACAGATTATTGTAAACTATAGTGACTCTACTGATCTATCGAACACTAGGTCTTATTTCTTTTATCTAATTGTATATTTGTACCCATTAATCAACCTCTCTTCTTTCTCCCCATCCCCTACTCTTCCCAGCCTCTGGTAACCACCAAACTACTACTCTTTATCTTTATGAGACTTTTTTAGTTCCCACATATAAGTGAGAATGTGTGAAATGTCTTTCTGTGCTTGGCTTATTTCACTTAAGATAATGACCTCCAATTTCATCCATGTTGCTGCAGATGACAGGATTTCATTCTTTTTATGGCTGAATAGTATTCCATTGTGTATGTAAACCACATTTTCTTTATCCATTCATCCATTGATGGACACTTAGGTTGATTCCATATTTTGGCTATTGTGAACAGTGCTACAAAAAACATGGGAGTGCAAATATCTCTTTGACATGTTGATTTCTTTCTTTTGGATATGTATACCCAGTAGTGGAGTTGTTGGATTATACGGTAGTTCTATATTTAGTTTTTTGAGGAACCTCCATACTGTTTTCCATAGCAGCCACATTAATTTACATTCCCACCAACAGTGTAAGAAAGTTCCCCTTTCTCCACAACTTTGCCAGCATTTATTTTTGTCTTTTTTTATAATAGCCATTCTAACCTGATGAAATGATACCTCATTGTGGCTTTTATTTGCATTTCTCTGATGATTAGTGATGTTGGGCATTTTTTCATCTACCTGTTGGCCATTTGTATGTCTTCTTTTGAGAAATGCCTATTCAGATCTTTGGCCCATTTTTAATTGGATTATGTTTCTTGGCTTTTAAGTAGTTTGAGCTCCTTATATACTTTGGTTATTAACCTCTTGTTGGATGGATAGTTTGCAAATATTTTTCCCATTCTGTGGATTATCTCTTCACTTTTTTGATTGTTTCCTTTGCTGTGCAGAAGTTTTCGAGCTTGATGTGATCCCATTTGTTCACTTTTGCTTTGGTTGCCTGTGCTTTTGAGGTCTTATACAAAATAATCTTTGTCCAGGCCAATGTCCTAGAGCATTTCCCCCATGTTTTCTTCTAGTAGTTTTATACATTCAGGTCTTAGGTAAAGCAATTAATCCGTTTTGATTTGATATTTGTATATGATGACAGATAGGGGTCTAGTTTCATTTTTCTGCATATGGTTATCCAGTTTTCCCAGCACCATTTATTGAGGTCCTTTCCCCATCATATATTCTTGGCACCTTTGTCAAAAAAGAGTTGGCAGTAAATGCCTGGATTTGTATATGGGTTCTTTATTCTGTTCCTTTGGTCTATGTGTCTGTTTTTATGCAAGTACCATGCTGATTTGGTTACTATAGCTTTGTAGCAAATTTTGAAGTCAAGTAGTATGAGGCCTCCAGCTTTGTTCTTTTTGTTCATAATTGCTTTGGCTAATGGAGGTCTTTTGTGGTTCCATATAAATTTTAGGATTGTTTTTTCTATTTTTGTGAAGAATGTCATTGGTACTTTGATAGAGATTGCATTGAATCTGTAAATTGCTTTGGGTAGTGTTGTCATTTTAACAATATTAATTCTTCCAATCCATAAGCATGGTATATCTTTCCATTTTTTTTGTGTCCTCTTCAATATCTTTCATCAGTGTTTTATAATTTTCTTTGTATAGATCTTTTACTTCTTTGGTTAAATTGATTCCTTGGTATTTTATATGCTTTGTAGCTATTGTTAAGTGGGATTGCTTTCTTGGTTTCTTTTTCAGATTGTTCATTGTTGGTGTATATAAATGTTTTTAAATTTTGTATGTTGATTTTGTATCCTGCAACTTTACTGAATTTGTTTATCAGTTCTAACAGTTTTTTTAATGGAGTCTTTAGTTTCTTCTAAATATAAGATCATGTTGTCTGCAAACAAGGCTAATTTCACTTCTTCCTTTCCAATTTAGATGCCTTTTATTTCTTTCTCTTGCCTAATTGCACTGGCCAGGACTTCCAGTATTATGTTGAATAAAAGTGGCAAAAGTGGGCATCCTTGTCTTGTTCCAAGGATAATCTTTAAATTTCTTTTCTATTTCTAAGCCTGTGGGTATTTGCTTTGCAATGTTGTAGCTGTTTTCAAAACCAGAGATTACAAACTCTAAAGAATTCCAATAATTCCTTGATATGCATTATTACAATGTCCATGTGCACTTTTATTTTGTAATTATTTACTGACAAAGTTTAATGCCTGAATGCAAGCAGTTATGGTCCCAGCACTGAGATGGGAGAGTTAATATTCCATAGGGAATCACCAGTCTCACTGCTTCCCCAATATGGAGTCCCTGCTCTCTCCTGCAGCTATAGCTCCACAGCTACCAGGGTTGCTGCTTCTGCTGCCACTGATGCCAGTGTCATTGACAGCACCAATCTGGCAGGTCCCAGCCTGGCCACCTTAGGGCCCCATGTGCCCCAGACCAAAAGCCTGTTTGTGCACACCAGGCCAGCAGACCAATTTCTCAGTGCCTGAATGGCCCCCCATGCCTGTGGACCTAAGCCCACTAGTGCACACACTACCACCTAGCATGTCTCCACTGTTCATGCACATGCTTCATTGTTTCATCAGACTTTACCTATAAAACACAAGATCAAAGATAAAATTATTGTGAATTTCAAGATGGCAACAGCAGAGAATTAAACCAAGTGTGGGGCCCTTCTTAGAGTGGGGGCCCTGAGCAACTGTACAGGTCACACACTCATGAAGATGGCTCTGGTGCCAACTAGATCCCTTGGTATTTAACCAATCAGTGAACATGTATCAGGTGCTTGCAATAAACCAGTTGCCCACTCATGGTATCTTTTTCCAGTTTCTCCTAAGTGTGCACAAGGAGGAACTTGGAGCAGAAATAACAGACTGTTTCTACTACTGAAACAATTGTTCAGATCACTGTGTGCCTTTTGTATTTTCATATCCATTATCTCACTAGAGGGCCACAACCCCCTGAGGTAGTGAAAGAAAGGATTATTGGCTCTAATTAATTAATCCTCACAACAATCCACAGTGGTCTAGAAATATTTTTAATGTTGTCTGACAGATGAAGTCAAAGTAGTTAAATGACTTTTCTATCTACCTCACCACACTGTTGGGAAGATCAAAGTATACAGTGGCTATGAAGACGGTTTTGCAAACAGCGAGGTAAAAAGCACATATAAGGGATTACCATTATTCTTCTTTGGGGACATCCTGTGGTAAAGACATAGGAATTCAATTCAGGTTTACCTCTAACTAATCAAAATCTCACCTTTTAAATGCTAAACCTTTTTGGCTCAGGTTACCTGGCCAAACAACATAAGATCATTATACCTAAATCCAACCTTCTCTTATGGTCTGAGTCTATTCAAGAAGTACAATTTGCTAGTTCCAAAAAATAAAATTATGTATTATAGCTAGCTAAGAATATCTCAAATAAATTAAAAAATGAGTTTGAGAGATACAAGAAAGAAAAAAATACTCTCTTATGTTGGTAAAGCAAATAATATATTACCATGAAACTGTGGAGTTAAAAAGGTAAATCATAAAAAATATAAAATTTTCAGAACTCAGGAGCAATGTAAACAAAATGTGTCAAAAATTTGTGGGACACAGAAAGAAATTTATAGTTTTAAACACATTTATTAGAAAATAAGATTTTTAAATGAGCTAAGCATTTACATCAGGAAGTTGGGGGGAAAACAGAGCAACCCAGAGAAAAATAGGAGGCAGAAAATAGTACAAGTAAAGGAAGAAAGCAATGAAATAAAGAAAAAAGGAAAATTGAAGATTAATTTAAAAACAGAACCAGGTTATTTGAAAAAGTGGTAAAATGGACAAGCCTCAGGCAAGAATGATATATTTTTTAAAAGGGAGAGAAAGAGAGAAATACCTTTATACATATATGTACAAATATATGTAAATATGTAGAAAATTATATGTATATGTGTGTGCACAAAAGACCTCTATAGCAAAATAATAAATTCATAATAACCTAGAAAATGATCTGAATAAGGAAAAAGCCACTCCAGCATCTTGGATGAGGCTCTTAATATTTGTAAAACGTCAATTCTCCACAAATTGATATATAAACTCAATGAAATTCCAATCAAAATTCTAGTCAGATTCTTTGAGGAACTTGAGAAACTCACTCTAAAATTTATATGGAAAAATAAAGGTGCCCACAAATAGCTAAGTCACTTTAAAAACTAAGAGCTAAGAGGTAGAAATGTTCCAGTAGATATTAAGACGTACTAAAAATCTGGAGCAATGTTTCTTCTAAATGTATGGTGTCCTGATTGTGGTCTCCAAATATCATTTCTCACTAAACAAAACCAGGGCTCCTTAGAGAAATGGCTGATTGCAAACCTGAGGCAGAAAATGTACAAGATGAAGTTGAAACACCTTGGCATGTCATATTGCATGAATGCTGTCCAAAACTACTAAGTCATGATGCAAGGACTCAGGAGCCAACTTGAAGAGGCTCCCAATGAACAAAGTTAATCAAGTTAAACACCAATAAGAATAATAACTGCAATGAATTGAAGCACATCAAATATATTTAAATCCATGGGTTCATAGTGATAATAAAAATATAAGACAAACTGAAAAAACAACAAACAAACTATTGGCCACTATTGGAAGATGCTAGTAAATCAACTCATTATTTTGGAAACATATAAATAAAGGAAAATAATCAAACATTTAACCTGACTTTCCTAAACGAATTACACCACTCAGTAACCAAATAGTATATAGGAGAGCATTTGTCTTAATAGAAGCATTCTAGCTAATAAATGAGGAAGAATTGAAAAAAATTAAAATTTCATTATTTTGCATTCCTCAGTGAAATAATAATGTACCTGGACACTGATCATCAATAGATAGTAACAATACAAAAAGAAAGATGACTAAGCACCCTGACAGAAGAGCACAACAGCACTTATGATGTAGTCTTCTTCAAAAAACCAAACCTGAATCTGATCAAGCCTCCAGATCCCACTATGAGTTATATTTCTATAGAGAACAAAGGAACATACTGAATGCCACCATATGTATACATTCAGCAAAATCCAGACTAGGAAAGTTTCTTCTTCAAATAAAATGCAAGGGGAAAGAAAAGAGATGGAAGGGAGAACTGGTAAATTAAAATAACTTAAAAGACCTATCAATGAATCACACTTTATTTGGATCCTAATTCAAACAGTTAAAAATTACACATAGAATCTAGATGGATTAGATACCAAATTGTAAAGGGTAAAAGCTATAAAATTAGTGAAAGAAAAGAAGAATATCTTTACGGATTGAAAGTGAAGGAAGGACTTCTTAAAAATACTTCAAATGCATAAAATACAAGGCAAAAAATGATGAATTTGATTATATCAAAACTAAGGATATATGTTTAATGAAGGGCATCAATAACACAATTATCAGATGAGATATTGAGAGAAGCTATTTACAATATTGAAAACCAAAACGAACTGATAAAATGACTCATTAACCAAAAAAAGTCAAGAACCCAATAGAAACATTAGTCAAATTTTCAGAAAAGGAAATACAAAAGGTTAACAAGCACACAAAGAAACACTCAAACTGATTAGTGATAAAAAATGCAAGTTAAAACAACATTGAGATATCATTTTATATCTATTGACTTGACAAAAATTAGAAAACTGGATACTGCCAAATGTTGGCAGAGATATGGAAAATCGAAATATTTATGCATTTTCTGATGGGATCTTAAGATACGCGCACCTGTGGTATGCTGGCATGTTTAACTACCAGCTCTCCAGAAAGAAAATTTATATATACTGCATATATATATATAAATCTATATTATATATAGTTTACTATAAACTTTATTGATATCAAGACATACAGCATCTAATTTATAAATAACAAAACATACAATACTTTTTTTTGTAATTTCCATATAGTCAGTTGATTTTCACAGAATGTTTTTGTCGATTTTTGTAAATTCTTACATCAGTAGTTAGCCTGTTGTTTCAATGAAGAAGGAGTGTCTTTCAGATATAAATGTTGGTAGATATTTTCATTTATGTTAAGAAAGAAGACAAAAGTGAAACAATGAAGATGTATGTATGTTTGTAAATGACATGAGCAACTTCTTTGCCAAATCAGATAACAGCTTTCAAATATTGGAGGGTACTTCCTCAAATTTTTGTGCTATTCGCAATGTAATAGCTACAGATCCCATACACTTTTAAATTTAATTGTACTACTCATATTTTCTTCATTACTTTCCTAAGCCTAGACAATCAACAAAACAATAAATCAAGGGTCATCAAAATTTTTCTGTAAAAGACCAGACAGTAAATGTTTTAGGTTTTGCAGGCCATACAATCTCTTTCACAACTATTCAACCTTCCTGTTGTAGTGCTAAATAAGTCATACACGTTACGTAAATAAATGGGCCAAAATAGGTGGCAGGTTGGACAGCCATAGTTTGGCAGCCTCTGCAATAAATCAAGCCTTGATTTGTAGCATTTGCTAATTTTTGCTACCAACATCATGTCACTGAACACAAAGTTGGGAAGAGAGATGCAGCAGCACACCATGATACAGTATTTCTGCAATACAAATAGAATAGCTATGAATGACTTTAAGGGAGAAAACAATCATATAATGTAGTAAAATAATTAGGAAATTATAATTTTTGAGTATTATCTTTGATTTTAATATAATTTATCTAATTGTAATTTTATATAATTTATCATAGTGACTCTGTTTAACAACCAGCTTTGCAAAATTCCTGAAAATTAAACAACCAGTTTTTGTGAGCCTGTATGAGCAAGATGGTAGAGATTCTTGACAGCAATCTCCCATACTTAGTCTAGTGATGGAGAATATCTTCCAATGGGACAAAGGATAGATATGGGGGATGTACATTATTAAATACTGGACAGCAGTTAGAAGAACGGGCTAGATGTACACACAGGGCAGCTGTGTTGCACAACACTAGGCATTCACATTGTACGCTGTGAATGGCATCTCTTGAGTAAACCACAGCAACATAAGTAGATCTTAAAAACATAATGCTGACTTCTGCTTTCAGTCATGACAGAATGCCTAGGGCTAGATTGGCCCTCTTGCTGTGAACGTTTATAAAATTGTACAAAATATATGAAACAAAGTTTTTGGTCACTGATCAACAGGCAGCACAGGACTGTGATCCCTGTGAGAAGACACACAAAGTAAGGCCTATGATTATCCTGGATTTCTTACCTGGAGGCACTATCTGGACCAAGATGATGAGGAAAGGAAGAGAGGAATGCAGGTAGAGCATGGAGAATTTGCTAAATTAAGGAGAAAAATCAGAGTTCTGGGAGGTTGAAGCAGTTGGAATTTGTGAGACAGAGTACTAGAGAAGAGGGGAAAATACCTTCAAAACTTTACAATGCAGAAACTACAAAAATGACCAGTCACTAAAAGCTGAAGAATTTCTGGAGCTCATACGGGCTGGAGAAAAATAAAGGACAAATTAAAAGAGGAAAAAATGAAACCCAAAGCTAGCAGAGAGAAGGAAATAATAAAGATTAGAGCAGAGAGAAACAAAATAGAGAAGAAAAAACTAATGGAACCAAAAGTTGGTTCTTTGAAAAGATCAACAAAATCGACAAACGTTTAGCTAGACAGACTAATAAAAAAAGAGAAGACTCAAATTAATAAAATCAGAAATAGAAGTGGGGACATTACTACCAAAAAGGATTATAAGAGTATTATGAACAATTGTACACCATCAAATCAGACTACCTAAATGAAATAGACAAATTCCTAGAAACACAAAACCTACCAAAATTAAATCATGAAGACATAGAAAATCTCAATAACTAGTAAGGGTAATGAATTGGTAATCAAAAATCTCCCAAAAAAGAAAAGCCCTGGACCTGATGGCTTCACTGGTGAATTCTACCAAATCTTAAAAAAAATAAATAGAATTAACACCAATCATCCTCAAACTTTTTTGAAAAATTCAAGATGAGGGGAAATTTCCTAACTCAATATATAAGGCCAGCATTACCCCATTATCAAAGCCAGACAAAGACACTACAAGAAAAGAAAACTACAAACCAATATCTCTTAGGAACATTGATGCAAAAATCCTCAACAAAAAACTAGCAAACTGAATTCAGTAGCATATTACCAGGATTATAAAGCATGACCAAGTGGGATTTATTCCTGGAATGCAAAGATGGTTCAACAGACAAAAAATGGATCATGTAATACACCACATTAACAGAATGAGGGAAAAAGAACATATGATCATCTCAATTGAAGCAAAAAAAAAAAAGCATTTGAGAAAATTCAGCACCTTTTGTGATTAAAAACACTCATTCAAACTAGGAATAGAAGGAAACTATCTCAACATAATAAAAGCAATATATGAAAAACCAATGGCAAACATCACACTTAATGGTGAAAGAAATGAAAGTTTTTCCTCTACGATCAGGAACAAGACAAGGATGACAGCTTTCACCACTTTTATTCAACATACTACTGGAAGTCCTAACCAGAGTAATTATGCAAGAAAAAGTAATAAAGGGCACCAAAATTAGGAATGAAGACGTAAAATTATCTTTGTGGATGACATGATCTTTTATGTAGGAACCCTAAAGATTCCACAAAAAAAAAACCCTGTTAGAACTAATAAAGGAACTTATCAAAGTAGCAAGACATTCAACATGCAAAAATCAGTTGTATTTCTACACACTAACAATGAACAATCTGAAAAGAAAATTATGAAAACAATTTCATTTACAGTAATGTAAAAAAGAATAAAATATTTAGGAATTACCTGAGAAGTTGAAAGACTTGTACAATGAAATCTACAAAACATTGCTGAAAGAAATTAAAGAAGACATAAATAAATGGAAACACATTCCATGTTCATGGATTGGAAGACTTAATATTGTTAAGATGTCGTCAATACCAAAAAAAATCTACTATCAGTGCAATTCCTATCAAGACTCTAATGATGCAATGATTTTTTTTTTTTCAGAAATAGAAAAAGTCGACCTAAAATTCATATAGAACCTCAAGGAACCCCAAAGAGCCAAAACAGTCTTGAAAAAGAACCAAGCTGGAGGACTCACACCTCCTGATTTCAAAACTTACTGCAGAGCTGCAGTAATTAAAACAATGCAGTACTAGCACAAAGACAGACATATGGAATAGTATAAAAAGACCAGAAATAAATCCTTACATATATATGGTCAAATGATTTTTGAGAAGGGTTCCAAGACCATTCAATGGGGAGAAGACAGTATTTTCTATAAATTGTGCAGGAAAACTGGATATTCACATGCAAAAGAATGAAGTTAACTAACACCATGTACAAAAATTAACTCAAAACAGATCAAAAACCTAAATATAAGACCTAAAACTATTAAACTCTTAGAAGAAAACATAGGTCAAAAGCTTCATGACATTGTGTTTAGCAGTGATTTCTTGGATATGACACCAAAGGCACAGGCAACAAAAGAAAAACAGAAAAATTGGATTTTATGAAAATGTTTAAAATGTGTGCATCAAAAGACACTATTAACAGAGGTATTTCTCTGTGGTATTATATATGTGAGTGTAAGCACGTATCTCTTTATATATTGTTGCTAATATATAAGACTGAAAATTGTCATAACTACTAAAAATCAATTTGACAATATATTTCAAAAACCTTAAAAAAGACTTATATGTATGGATCTGGTAGTTCTAGTTAGGAAGTCTATTCTACAAAGTAATCTTAAACTCAAAGATTTATGCACACAGATTTTCATTTAGCATAACTTACAATAGCAAAAAATGGAACCCACAAACATTCAATAATGGAGAATTATATTGGTATGATGTAAAATTAGGCAAGCATTAAAAATGATGTCACAAACAATTTTTAGTGACATGGGGAAAATAAGTATAAAAAACAGAATGCAAAATCTTATACACAATAGATTCATACCTATTTTTTAAAAAGAAAGGTAAAAGGACTACAAAGAAATTACCAAAATGTTAACAGTGGTTAACTTTCATTGGTGGGGGAATAAAAGACAATCAAATGTAAATTCTAGAACTCAAAATACAATATCTGAAATGAAAAATTCACTAGGTGAGTTTAACAGTAGAATGGAGATGACAGAAGAAAGAGGGAACTTGAAGATAGATCAATAGAAATTATCAAATCTGAAGAACAGAGAGTAAATATATTTTTTAAAATGAATAGAACTTCAGGAACCTATCAAACAATCTATATATTTTTAAAAATCTAACACAATTGTAATTGGAGTTCCAGAAGGAAAAGAGAAAATGTGGCAAACAAAAAATAATAATAATCAAATAATAATGCCTGAAATTCCTCCAAATACAGTAAAACATAAATTTACAGACTCAAGATGCCAAGTGAAATCCAAATATGATAAATATGAATAAAATTGTATTCATCAGCCACAAAAGTAATATTGTATTATTATTTTGAAACATACATATATGCATTTACATATCTACATGCTCATACTCACACATATAATACCATAGAGAAAACAGCAAAGAGATATGAATACAAAATCAAAAGAATTAATTGAAAACCCTGTAATCTTTAATTTGAATTGTAAACATCATTGTGATCTCGCGATTCATTCTTCTCTTTCTAAAAAATACATAGTTCCTAGTTCTTTTTGCTGCAAAGGCCTAGAAAAAAAGACAACCCAGTAGCAATGAACATCCCTAACACTCAGACAGTGGTTGCTAAATAGCATTTCCCCCAAAAATAAGCCAAGTCTCCTTGGAGAAAAGACTGATCCTAGGCTGGAGCAAAAAATGTTTAAGATAAGTCTGTAACATCTTGTGTAGCCAGTGAGCAAGGAAGCTACCAAACCCTAATGAAATCTATCTAAAGGAACCAAAAATCAACTTTAGGGGGCTCCCCTGGCCAAAAATGGCACCATTTGAGTATTAAAAAAACCAATGACTTTAATGGATTGAAATACACCAATTATTAACATATTCATAAATTCATAATAATACTTTTAAAATCTTGTTCTTAACATTGGAGTTCATTAGGGCACCTACTCATTATTTTTAAGAGTGTTAAATAAAGGGAAAGAATTAAGCACCTATCAAGCCTTTCCAATATGAACTTCCCTTCAGGGTAACCAAATAGTTGATGAAGAAAAGTCCCTCTTTATAAAAAAATTCACTGTTAATAACTGCAGAAATGATGATAGACTTAGAAAACCACTATTTTGCAGCCCTTACTAAATAATGGATCTAGGCAATGATAATCACCAATTATTAAACCATTAGGTGAAATGTTGATGGGGAAATTTATTAATATAGTTGATGGATCAAGCTGAAACACCTAAACCCACTGATTAATCTTGTCATCATTAAAATTGTACAACCAGACAACATGAGCCTCCTGGTAACTATAGGAAATACACAGTACCCACTATGAAATTGTTTTGCCAAATAACAATATTAATAAAAGAGCTTTAATCAAGCTTCTGTAACTACCTAATTACCAAAAATACAGAATATAGAGGAACCAGTTAAACAACACAAAGAGGATGTAATCAACCAAATCCAGTATGTGGGAAATTCTAAAGAACAAACAAACTGGTTTTTTCAACAAATAAATGACATTAAAAAACAGAGTGGGGTGGTGCTGTTATAATTTTTTAAAGAGAGGCTTAAGAGACATATTAACCAAGCCAGGCACCCTGGCTCACACCTGTTATCCTAGCACTTTGGGAGGCTAAGGCAGGGGGATCGCTTGAGATCAGGAATTTGAGACCAGCCTGGGCAACATGGTGAGATCCTGTCTCTACAAAAAATTTAAAAATTAGCTGGACATGGTGGCAGGTGCCTATAGTCGTAGATACAGGATCACTTGAGCCCAGGACTTCGAGGCTGCAGTGAGCTATGATCGCACCACTGCATTCCAGTCTGGGCAACAGAGAGAAACTCTGTCTCTTTTTTTATAAGAAGTAAAAAAAGTAAAAAAAAAAAAAAAAGAGAGAGAAAGAGAGAGAGAGATACCAACCAAATGCAATGTTTACACCTTGCTTGGACCCTAACAAATAAAATGTAAAAAAAATGAAAAAAATTATACTATCAGGGAAATTTGAACATCAGGTATAAAATATTAAGAAAGTAGTATTAATTCTATGTGGCTATGCCTTTTTTAAGTGTCCTTACTGTCAGTCCAGTGGCCACACATGCCAGGGCACTATACTGCCCTGGCAGAGATTGACTTTTCAAGGAATGAGTTAGCCCACTCCTAGGCAAAGATTCCCTTTGGCTGTTTAAATCATTAGGTAATAGATTGTTGGGGAATTTTATAATAGATATATTAGGCTGTCACTATCTGAACCAATTGATTAATCTTAGCATCCTCTGAAATGAGGCAACCAGACATAATGTGCCTCATGATTTGATGGAACAGGACCTAACACAATGCTTGACACACAATAGGTGCTCAGTAAAATTTGTTAAAAGTGGGCTCCCATCTTGGCCCTAGACCCACTCTTCTACCACACCAGCTCTCTGCTGTTTAAATTCTTCCCTTTGGAATACACAGCTATTCTTAGCTCAGGCTTAGGATCTCCAGTAATCTACCTAATAACGCTGCTGCCATTCCCACCACTGCCATCGCTACGACCATTACAGACTCTGATTCTGCTCCTATGACCTGGAGTTACCTCTCTTCTTGCTCCAAGAAGTTTGTGGAAGCAAACTTTTTCCTTCCAAGCATGACAGCTCTGTCAATTGACCTTAGGAGATCTGGCCCAGAAGTGGCCATAGCCTCTCTAAGGCCTTTTGAGATGGACAGCTACACATGCCAAGGAGAAAGTGACATCACATAGCTGGGCTAAGTGTGTCTACCTCCCTGTGCCTCCCCATGGGCTGTGCCATCTCTACACACCAACTCTCTACTGGGGCACCAAAATGAGTCTGGGACTGTTCTGTTTTCTCCCATCTCAGAATGACTCCCCTGACTCCCTGAGGTACCACCTTCATCCCCCACCCTTCCTTTGTGCGTGGTGAGAGGAATGGAAAAGTTGTTAATCTTAGTCGCCTACATAAAAAGGACCCTAGGGACCTGCCTCCACATCACAGAATTCCAGAGCTCTGCATGCAGATAGGCCCGTCCAGGACACTCACTACCCATAGAGAAATAAAAAGCCATCTCTTCCTGGAACAAAAATGAAACACAAGGGGAGGAAGCAGCAAGCACAGGCGGTTTTAGAATGAAAGGAAAAGGCTGAGCAAGCAAATTAAGGCCTTTTCTCTGAAAAGTAAAGCCAGGCACAAGTACCTTAAGGGCTTCTAATGTTAAAGCAGTGATTAATACCCAAAATGGAGCCTGAGCAAGAGCTGAGCACAGCAGCACGAGATTTTAGCCTCCAGTAAAAAGTTTAGGGAGTTCAGGATGAGTGAAGGATACTTTCTACTTAGTCCTGGTAAGGAACACCAATTAGATAAGGCAACATTTTTAAAGTCACAGTTCAAACATATAATTAATTTATTTGTATAGATAGATAGATGGATAAATAGATCAATAGATCAAAAGATTGATAGATACGTGGATAGATAGATGGATAGACTACAGAAATTGACTATCTTTCCATAAAATACGCACGTTATTAATCTTGTTTAAATCATATTTGTGCTATTGCTTTGAGAGTTTGATGTTGCTTTCCCAGAAAAAGCTGTGACTAAATCACGTACTAGGTTCCTTCTCCTTAGCTCTTATTTAGGAATAAGCCACAGCCCTAGCCAAAAAGCATCACTTTCACTTGGTTGCAGGTATCCAGATTGAAGATATATTGCCCAGAAAACAAACCAAACTGATATGAAGGCAAATAGAACCATGACCAAACCACTGGTTAATAAATAGTAAAGTGACCCCCATCCATTTTGTCCTCTCCAAACGATCTGACAAAGTTCGAATCTCTCTCCAAGGTAAATTATTATGCCTGTTCCCATCCCATCCACTCCAAAATTGAGAAAGTGTCGGTTTGTAATCTATTCACATACAGAGTGTAGTTAGGTTGATTTTTTAATCATTGAGCAAACACCTAACAGCACTCACTAGGAACTCTTTGTGCATTCATGCAGGAAGCATACAGCTACTGCTCCCTACTCCATTGCACACTGGCCGCCTTACACCAAACTTGTCTGTGTGTGTGTGTGTGTGTATGTGTGAGTGTGTGTGTGTTTTTCAGGGGGGTGGGGGTGGGAGCATGTACACTGCCATTGAATCAGACCTCCACTTATTTGTAATAAACACTTGGCAGACAGAAAGAAAAATTGTCAATGGCTATTTATTAAGCTCCTAACATCCTTGGGGTGCTATATAGGGCACTGTAATTACAGGAAACGTTTTTCGACTCTGCTTCTTTTTGGACTGCCACACTGGGAGGCCTGGGGAGTGGGCCATGGTAACCACTCTTCATTTTCCCGGGCCATTGTAACCCTAATGAGATCCATTCCGATTGCAATTAGAACAGTGCGCAGCAGGTGAGGCCATATGGAGCGTGGTCATCTTGAAGCAGGAACTGAAAAGAGGCTTTTGTCTACCTGGCTCTACACATGCGTTTTCTAAAATCAGATCCCACCTGGTCCTACCACAGCCCCGTAAAGACAGGAATTGTCTGAGGGCTGAAGCTTCAATCCATGCCCACATTACAAAAACGGGGGAAAAAACTGCTGAGTGCCCACTGTGTGCCAGGTGCTGTGCTAGGCTTTTTCTCATGTCATCCCATCAACCTCTCAGTGGGCTAGCTATCATAAATAGCTTTCCACAGAAACTGAGGCCCAGAGAGGTCATAGGGCCTGCCCTAAATTGCACAGCTTGGGAACAAGACAGCACCAGATGACCATGAGAGCACCAAATCCCCTGATCCTAAAGCTTAAATGTTTTCTATTGCAAGGGGAAGCTGCCATTGAAATCTTAAACTTTCTGTTTTTTGTTTTGTTTTTCATTGCTTGGCTTGTATAAACAGATTGTCATAAAAGATTCCTTTTTCCAGAAGGCCCTTAAGTTCTTTCTGTGCCATGTTACATCACAACCAACTGGGGGCAGTCGCTCACTACAAAGAAGCCCCCACAGCCCACCCGCCCTTGCCATCTTCCACTCAGAGGTGGATGGGTTGAAAATCAAATCCCAGAATCACACATATAATTGTGTCTTATACTGCTCACCAGGACTATTGCCCTGATATAGGCTGGATAAACTGAGGTATGAAAACCTCTTTGATTACACATAATGATTTTGTTTCTATTGGAACCATGGTACCTCTTCCCTCCCCTCCTCCTCTCTCTTCCTTCTGCTCCCCCCCACACCCCCCCGCACATCCGCCCCCACCACTGTAAACCCAGCCAATAGGATAAATACAAGAAACTTAGAGTCCGCAGTTCAGGGTCACATTGGTCTATTAAAGCCTAACAAAGAGTAAAGCTTTATGCTGAAGAAAACAGGTTTACCTTGAATTTGTGAATTGAGAGGCTTTTGAAGGAGCCAGAGAAAACCTTTAATATTAGGCAAAACCTATTATTCCCTAGGCTGCAATAAAACAGTATTTAATTCTAGGTGGCCACGTGGCCTGGCATACTAACCCTGAGAAGAATACGCACTATGCAAAGAAAGGTACTTAGGTTCTAATTAGAGAATTTAATTTTATTGGGTATAAACAGCAATAAATGACAGAACTGTGTGATTGTATGTAAATATGTAAAATGATTGACAAAAAGATAAATTATTTGCTAAAACAGAAAAATGTATTCTTCTCAAGACCTATGTGAATTCCTGTCACTGAGTGCATGCAAGTCTCTCTTGTGCCTCCAGAAAGCATGGAACAACTTGCCTAGTTTTCTGCCCTAATAGCCCCTCTGCAAACCACTGTCCCCACATATAAGCTCACCCCTGTTCCAAGGTCAGGATCAGTTCCTCAGACCCTAGACATGGTGGTGGTAATGTGCCTTATTTCATCTTTGGTGGACTGGGTATCAGGTAAACCTTTGCTGCCAGCCCTGCTGACCCTGTGCCCCAATGCTAGGAACTGGCCTCCTGCCTGGCTGTCAACAGCAGAGTCCAAATTCTTACCCTCGGTCCTGTAGCTGGATGTCTATTTTGATCCCCTGGCCCTTAGTCGGACTCCTGCTCAGTCTGGAGGCCTGGAGAACAAGGCGGGGCCCCAAAGGGCTCCTCCTGCAAGGAGAGATGCCTGCCCTTAATCTCCAGCCCAGTGCCAAGCCCTGTCTATATGTTGGCAGCCTGCCTTCCCAAAGCTGTCCATGCTTCCCTGATGCCATGCTTTGCCTGGCTCCTGGAAGCCCCTCACCAGCATTCCACTGCCTCACTCACACCAGGTAGGCAGGCTTAGTTCAAAGTCAGCAAACCCTTCTGAGCATGACCTGGACACTCGCCTTCCCTGAATCTCAGCTTCCCACAGAATCTCTTAGCAGTGTTACAAGTCCCTCTCATGTGGCTGTGGACACAAAGGGAAAAGCTGCAGCCCCATAGACACAATTATTTGGGGGAAATAAATTGCATTTTTTCCAGCATCTGGATGAACTACTGCAACAAGATGGTTTTGGGGGCAAAAGAATGCTTTGGAGAAGGTACAATACTCCACAGGCCAACTGCTTTAATGTAATAGTCCTTCCTCTCTGTTCCTGAGCTGTGGAGGTCAGGGAGGCTGACTAGGACCTATAGGTTAAGGAAGCAATTTGCCTAAGCATTATTACCATTCCCACTGAGAAAAGAAAACTAAAGCACTTAAATATGCTTGTTTTTTTTAAATTCCTTGAAACATCTCTTCCTCTGTAAAAATAAGAAAGATCATTATAAAAACCTGAAATTCCAAACAGTAGAAAGAAAAATAAATACCCATGTCCCTAATACCAAAGCCAAGAACAATCTATTTTTCTATCCTTTTGCTATTTTCAGCAGCTGAAACCTGTTTTAGGAGTAAGAAAATGTTGAGCATCTTAATGCCCAATAAACAACTCCTTTTTTTGGTCCCAGTATCTGTCAAGTATTGTGGGGGCACTGTCCTACTCAGGGGATGCAGCAAGCAGATTCAAGAGGAATGAATTTAACAGCTGTCCCATCCCTAGATCCACCATCATCAGGGACAAAGAACAAGAGCATAGACAAGCCTTCAAAATACCATCATTTGCTGTGTACTTATTGATCTACCACTTTCAACAACTTCTTAGGTCAATTTGAGAAAAGTAGTACACCTCTGCCGCCCTTGATTGAACATTGTTGAATAATGATGAAGTGAAAACACCACTGGACATAGAACCAGGCTCAAATCTCACCTCTGTCTCTCTGGTTATAGATGGAGCCTTTATCTTCTGGGCTAGAGATTCTTCATCTGCAAGGTGAGGGATTTGCAATTAATTCTTTCCAAGGAACTGCCCAGCTCTAGAACTTATTTGAATTCTAAAGCCCTGGCCCCCAAGAATTGTTTTGGGGGTTGAAAGATGGGGTCAGGAATAACAACCAAAACTCAAGATCTGTGCTCTGAGGTGTAAAGTTCCAGGCTCAAATTACTGCAGCATGTCATCACCTGGGCTAATGGTCACTAAGTTTCCTATGCCAGAGGATGCATCATCCTGGCACAGAAAACCCGGTGACCCAGTTTCTGGATGAAATCAGAAAGCAAAGGAAACCTGGGGAACAGATTGAATTCTATTCCTGAGAGACCACGAACACCACTTTTGAAAAATGCTCCAGGGACTTTGGAGACATAATAATAACTAACGCTTATTTAGCACTCACGATGTTCCAGGCACTGAGCTCTGAAACAAGATTTCAAGAATCAACCAACAACCTAAAAGTTGAACAATAGGAAAATGAATGAGTAAGTGATAGAATATTGTTCATCAATTAAAAATAATTTCAAATAATATCTAGTAAACTAGGAGCATTCACACATTATAATGTTCAGTAAAAGAAGCAAGATTCGAAAATATACAAACACTATAATACCAATTATTTTTAAAACCAACACATACATAGAGAAAAGATTAGAAGGAGATATACCAATAATGTCAAGAGTAGGCTGGTATTAAAAAAGTCCAAAAACAATAGATGCTGGCATGGATGCAGAGAGAAAGGAACGCTTATACACTGTTGGTGGGACTGCAAATTAGTATAAGCTCTGTGGAAAACAGTACGGAGATTCCTCAAAGAACTAAAAGTAGACCTACAATTCAACCCAGCAATCTCACTACTGGGTATCTACCAGTAGTCTTTTTATCAAAAAGACACCTGCACTCCAATGTTTATTGTGGCCCAATTCAAAATCTCGAAGATGTGGAATCAACCCAAGTGCCCATCAATTCACAAATGAATTAATAAAATGTGGTATATGTATACCATGCAGTACTACTCAGCCATAAAAATGGATGAATTAATGCTTTTTGCAACAATTTGGATGGAACTGGAGACCATCATCCTAAGTGAAGTATCTCAAGAATGGAAAAACAAACACATGCACTCACTATTAAATTGGAAATAACCTGTGAGCACACATGTACACAGAGGGAAGTAAAACTCACCGGAAATCAAGCTAGGGGAAGGGGGCAGAGGGGAGGGGCAAAAAACCTACCTAGTGGACACAATGAACACTATTTGGGTGATGGGCACACCTATAGCCCTGACTCAAGCATTACAAAAGCCATCCATGTAACAAAAATATTTGTACCCCCTTAATACTTTAAAATTAAAAAAATTAAAAAATCAAGAGTAGGCTGCACTGGCCACGTCATTAGTAGGGCCCAGTGCAAACTGAAAGCATATGGCCCCTTATTTAAAAATTATTAAGAATGTCGAGACAGCAATAGTAGAGCAAGTGCAGGGTCCTTCTAGGCAGGCCCAGGAAGTGGCCCTGGTGCCCGTTAGGTATCTCTGGGTGTTAATATTATCATTGATTGTTTTCCGTTTGTCTGTATTCTCCAAGTTCTATTAAGTGAGCATACATTATTTTTATTATTAGAGAATATAGTGAATAATTTTTTAAAGAATCAAAGTTAACAGATATCTACTGTAATTATAAAGTAGCATGATTTGGAATACTAGCCATGCTATGTCACAGAAAGGTGAGGACTGAATCTGGCATGCAGGGAGAAGTGAAAATCTGGTGAAAGGGGACAAAGTCAGAAGCTGCAACGAGATAGGGAGAAGGAAGGGAAGCTGTACACTGGGGTCAATGATCAGCCTAGTGTACAGGCAAAAAAAAGATGGTTCCACAGTAAGCAAGAGTCACAGTGGTGGTGGCAGTGATACAGCCTTACAGAGTGGCAAGGCACCAGCCCATGTAACCCATGGTGGTCACAATAAGAAACTGTGCCAAGAAGTTTAAAAGTTAAAATTGGTGGTTTGCTAAGAACCAAAAGTACCCAACTGGGGAGGAGAACTCAAGAGCTTCATCAGCCTAGATAGTGAAGACAAGTTCCAGAATTAGTCTAAGTTAGTACATATTCAGCATCTCTGTACACTTAGGCTAATATGAGGGGGAACCACATATATTTCAGTAAATTATTTTATCTATCATTTATTGTCTGTTTCTGCCCAACTAGAATATAAGCTCTACAAGAACTAGGATTTTTAACTGTTTCATTCAGCATTGTACCCACAACCCCTGGGAAGATGCCTGGCACACAGTAGGCACTCAATATTTGTTGAATTAATAAAATATAAGTAATTGCAAATTTGGTCCAATTCTTAGCTCCTTGTGTGTGAAATAAAGAAAAAGGGTTAGTAATAGATGGGACAGACCAAGTCACAAGAAGGATCAGAATGGAAAGAATGTCCTTGTTTTTGAACTCCAAAGGGAACCCGAGAGATTCCTTCTTAATTATTCAGTGTTCATCCCAGAGGAGATGGGAAAAAATAAGCAACAGGGTCAGGTGTGAGCAACACACCTATATCTACATCTCATTAAGATAAATCAATTCTTGGGAATTCCCCAGAAGACAGACAGTCTTTCCTCTTAGTTTCAAGAGGTGACCCCCGACACTGCACAATTTCAGGGTCATTTTGAAACTGTATTAAAAATTCCTGACACCACATCTTCTGTGAACAGGTGAAAGAGAAAAAAGGAAAGCAATTACTGAGACTCCATGAGCTTTGAAAGGGTTAAATATGGGCCTGGGAATGAAAACAGCCTGCCTCCTTTCCATCCCACAACCCTGCTCAGGCTGTACTTTATCTGCAGCATGGAGCAGATAATGCACCACCACAAATCGCAAGCACTTGAAGAAGGTAAGTCTAGCTACAAAATACTCCACCAACCCCCTCCCCCGCCGCCCCGCCGGCCTTCTTTTCGGGCCACCCCTTCTTTCACCAGCATCATAAACTGGAAATGTCTCCAATGCTCTGACATCATCAGCTGCATGTTCTTTTCTGAATCTACCACTGTAGGTCTTTTCTGAAACAACAGATAAATGCATGCACATTTCAACCCCTTCCCACTTTTTTTCCCTGAGGCATCATTAAAAAATTTAGTTATCCCCAGTCAAAAAAAAAAAAATAGCAGCTTGGAAGAATGTTTTTAGGCCCTGTAGAGAAACAGAGTGTCTCCTACATTGGCCCTATATGCAGGGTCTGACTAAGGGGCTGAGCTAAGACTCACGCTCACCAAAGAGCAGGGAAAAGATACGAAGGACATTTTCTTTGACCATAGTTTACAATTATCAACTCTAGACTGCAAGTGGAGACATTCTGAAAGACCCATTTACATCTATCCATCTTCTCACTATCCTGGGCTGGAATTGGGACAGAAAGATGACATTTGAGGAAGCATCTGGGTTTAGGGACAGAACTGTGGGATGCACACATGGGCTGTGAAGTCACAAGCCCTGGCTCTGCCACAGAGATCTTGGACATTGTGTAACACATGCAAGGGGAATGAAATACACCTGAGCCCATCAGGCAGCCAACCCAGGGATTCTTTCAAAAAGACAAAATACAATTTTACCTAAGATAGAACACCTGAACTCATAATAGGACATACCACCTGTTACCAAGGAATTTAAAAAGTTAAATCTAAACATGAGGAAATATTCAGGTTTTCTCACTGCAGGTTGGTGAAAACACAGACAAATAATTTATGTTAACCAAATTTAAGTGAGTAGAAACAGATTCCATTGCACCAAGACAGTTTATTTTATGACCTTTGCTAACAATACATCACAGTGTTTGTGCTTGTCAACCTTCTACTAACTGGATGACCCTAGGCAAGTCATAGAACTTTTCTGTGCCTTGGTTTCCTCATCCATAAAATGGAGGTAATAATACCTAATTTATAGGGATGATGCAAAAATTAGTAATAATGTGTATAAAGTACCTAGGACATCACAGATGTGACAGTGGCAGTGCTACAGTTACTATGTGATAGAAGAAGTTACCAAGAAGGTAATTTTTACTCACAACTGCTGCCCTTAACCATTGCCAACTTATGGAGTATTTGGAAGAAGATGAAGCACAATAAGAAGATTCAAATCATCACCATTCTGTAATGATGAAACACCATGGAAATGGGTAGGATGAATAGTTACAAAAGAACTTCCAGAAGTCCTTTCAACCCTACACCATATATGGAGTGTAGGTGAGCAAAGAGTCAGAAAAACAGTGAAGGTGGACACTGGCTCACGAGCTGCACGTAACCACGGCAGCAAATTTAAAAGGCATACTGGAAAAGCTGATCATTATTCAATATGGCTTTTCAGAAGATGTAGAAATGTGGTGGGGAGGAGGTAGATAACTGGTTCTCTTGTGACAAGGCTACTTAGTGATCTGCAGACACTCTATGACTACTTCTGCCACTGAGTAGGTGGCTCCCATGAAACCTTCCTGGATGCCTTCCTGCCTCCTCAGAACCCCACTGCACTTCCTGGCATGTGCCTCTCAGAGCATCCATTGCACGTTACTTGTGTTTCTTTTTGTGGATCCATTTGGTGGCCCATAATCATAAGTTCTTTTGGATCAATATTTGATCTTATACATCCTTATGTTAACTGACCAACACAGGAAAAGTCCTTGGCACTTCATAAGTGTACTCAGCAAATGTGTTCATTTAATGAAGGGCACAAGAGCCACGCTGTCCTAGTCCCTGATCATAACAACATCAAACTCAATTCTTTGGCCGGGTGTTAAAAGTGTTTCCCCTTCTGCCTCCCTTTGTGGTCCCTACTTTGCCTACCACAGGGCCCACTGACAGCAGGAAGTCAACAAATAGGTTGAAATGAAACCTACTTGAACCTAATGAAAGGCCATGGTTCATGCCATCATACTCTTTTATTACCACGTGAAACCTAGTTCTTTAGCTTACTGGTAAGAGGCTAGGAGGTTACTTGTTACAAGCAACTCAAAGAAGGTAGAAAATCCACCTCCCTCTTTGTACATCAGGAGCAGGGATTGAGGGTCTTCTCCCCTGAAAAGCTCTGGAAATGGCACTACCACCAATAATAAGACAGCCTACATTATTAATAATGGGATAATGAAGTTCAATCTTTAAGGCCACATTAGTTTGCAGTGTGATGCATGGAAAACCACTATCAGAGGTGCCTGACAAGATGGTATACACTGACAGTATGGAAGGTAAAGTAAAATGGGGTAAGGAGGAGAGATATTTGAGACAGAAAAATTAAAGGTCTTAGAGCTACTTTAAAAAAAAAGGCAGCTGAACAAATGAAGGAATCAACTTTTTTTGAAAAAAACTCTGTGTGTGTGTGTGTGTGTGTGTGTGTTTCTGACTAGACTGTCAGCTCTTTGAGGACAGGAACCAAGTCTGCCTCCTTTCAGCATCCCAATCCCTAGCAAAATGCCTGGTACATGTTGGGTGCCTAATGGATGCTTATGGAATGTTAAATAAGATTTCAAATTATGGGTAAGGAAGAGAGAGCTTGGCAAAGAAAAAAGGAATCTTGAAGAGATTCCTAAAGAAGGAAGGTGAAAAGCAACCCCCAACAGGAATGGGTGAATGTAGAATTATACATGTCCCCCTTTCACTTTAATGCTTTAATCTTTAGCTCCAATCCCCATTTTGAGAATAAGGTACCTGCATTTTTTTACACCTGCCAGCAGAAGGAGTAGTTAAGCTACAAGCTGGGCTTCTCTCTGGGGGTCAGTTCCTTCCCCCAACAAAGCACTGTGGACCTGAGACCCTACCTCATCTAAACACCAGTGACGAAATATTATCAGATTTCTGGCAGGTTCCACCTTGATTCAGTAAAGTATAGACCAGCCTCGTCTATTTCCAGAGCCAATGGAACATCTACAGCTGCATCTTCCTCTTTCGTTGCTGGCTAAAAAGCTGTGATCACAGTCAGTTCCTACAGACTCAAAAAACAAATTTCATTTCATCTTAAAATAACTCTTTCAGGTAGATATTAATATTATTTTTCCTGTTTATAGATGAGAAAATTGGGGCTAAGTGAAGTGTCCTGATCAAGATCATATAGCTCGTAAGGAGTAGGTCTGGTACTAGGACTCAGGCCACTGTAATGTACCCATCCACCTTTCTCAGGAATCCATGGAGCTTTCAAGAACTAGAGAACTTGTGACTAACCATCCAGTTTTCCCAGGACTAGAGGGGTTGCCAGACAGGGGATTTAGAGTGCCAAAGCCATGACAGTGGCGGATGGTGATCCTAGCAGGAACTACATCAATCTTGTTCACCCTGTGGTACACTGTGGGTACTCAATAAATATTTGCTGAATTAATGAAAAATTTTATGATGGCTCTGGGACACTTTTCAGTGCTATAAGTCCTGTATGAAAGGCCCCTCAAGGTGTCGTCTTAGCCTGCTCCTTACCTCATCAAATAGTAAGAGAGGATCATAGAGTTACCTTGCGTGAGAATTTCAATGTGCAAAAGGAAAAGTAGAGATACCCTAACGAGCAACTGAAATTGAGTTCTGCTTGTCTTTGTGGCTTTAGAGGGGGAAAATAAATGAACGGTAAAGTTGATTCTTATTTTCAAATAAATTAAACATTCAGAAATGTGTGTTTGTTGTCTACTTTTAATAGCATGTTTCTTTCTTAAGCCAGGCTCCAAGTCAGCCTCCTGTCCAAGTTTTCTGTCATGCCTTATTGTCTCTGTTCAGCTATTTAAAAAAATGTTGAATATCAACAATGGCTTTCAGGCGGGCATTGTCAACTTTTGTACCAAGCAATCTTGGTTGAAAGAGAAGATCCCAGAGCTTACAGTCCCCTCTACTGTGCTGCCCCGGGCTGGGCTCGAATGTGTGTGACTGATAACAGGCCACAATTCTACTTTGTTATTACATTCCTGCTCCATAATTCATTGGCCACTCTCTTTTTAGGAAAGATCTTTATGGCAAAGGGGGCAGGACAGCAGGTAAGTACTCTTAGGAGAGAAGTTAAGTCCAGCTGCCGGTAGGGCTGCCAGACTGGGCATAGGTTCCCCCGGGGGCTGTCTCCTCTCCACCTTGTCATCCTGGCCAGGGTTCCGGGCTGGCCCAGCCAGGTCCACAGGCCCCCATAGCCTTGACGTGGCCTGCTCTGAGGCGATGCTTTTCAACAATATGCAGGGACAGCTAATCAAACTACCTGCTCTGTATTAAGGGTTCAAGCACTGTGAAGAGAGTTACTTATGCTTTGGTTTGTTTTTCCTTATGCCAGGCTAAAATGACAAGTGAATTTGCTGATTTGGAATTGCCTTTCTTTCCCAACGCTGGTTTTTGTTCCTCTCAAGGGGACTCTAGGAGCTCCCAGCATACAATTGCCTGCATTTGCAGAGGGCTCCCAAGCTCAGAAAGGGCATTTTTCTCTGCCTTCAGGTAAAGGAGGGTTCCAGCAGAGGCCAGACTACTGGCTACAGGTAACTTTTATTTAAACTTTCTGCTACTTCAAACAAAAAATGTATTGAGTGTGTGAAACTGCTTTGTATTCCATATCAAGACAAGTCACATGAGATTGCATATTTTACCACTAAAAAAAAACTCAAAGGACAATTCCTGTGCAAAGCTTTCTATTGCTTTGGGAACTGTCATGGTTAATTCAACTTCTGTGACCTGCCTGCCTCCTGGGTAGCTGGCTTAACTGAGTTACTCTAGGAAAACAGGATGTCAACACTGCATGAGAGAGAGAGAGAGAGAGAGAGAGAAAAGGGCCCCTAGTCTGTCAGCAGTTGGGAGAGCTGGGTGGACAAAGGGAGATGAGGGAGGAAATAAAAGAGAGAATTATTCTTCTTACAAGCTGCTTCTTTGTGAATGAAGCAAAATCTGGAAATCTAAGTGGAATATTGCTAGAAAGGGAAAAAGAGCAAGACATTTTATAATGCGTTAAGTTGGCCATGGAACCATCAGACTCCGGAGTTCATTCATTCATCTGCTGTGATTTCTTTTCCCAAACCCAGGGACTTTGGCAGGGTCTCCACAGGCAGGAAATTCACTGCAGACACCGTGTAAAGATCATTAAAGGGCTCTGCAATCAAATCCACTGTCCCAACAGCAGCCATCTAAGTTAATGACATGTAGGATTTTGGTTGCACTGTAAGGGTAACAGATCTCTAACCAATACAGGAATACATTAGTCATCTAAAGCTACTTCCTACTTTTTTTTGAGCTTCTTTTTTTATTATTTTAAAATTTTTTTCTTGCTTTTTTAAATTTCAGAATATTACTGGAGTACAAACGTTTTGGTTACATAAATTGCCTTTGTATCATTTGAGTCAAAGTTATAAGTGTGCCCATCCCCCAGATAGTGTGCATTGTACCCGTTAGGTGTGAATTTACCCATCCCCTCCTCCCCCCCTGCTTAATTTCTAATGAATCTTATTTCCATAGATTCACATAGTGTTGATTGATTAGTTCCAATTTAATGGTGAGTACATGTAGTGTTTTTCCATTCTTATGATACTTCACTTGAAGAATGGTCTCCAGTTCCATCCAGGTTAATACAAGAGGTATTACTTCACCATTTTTTATGGCTGAGTAGTATTCCATGGTATACATATACTACATTTTATTAATCCATTCATGTATTGATGGGCATTTGGGTTGTTTCCACATCTTTGCAATTGTGAACTGTGCTGCTATAAACGTTCGAGTACAGGTGTCTTTTTTATAGAATGTCTTTTTTTCTTTTGGGTAAATACCCAGTAGTGGGATTGCTGGATCAAATGGTAGTTCTACTTTTAGTTCTTTGAGGTATCTCCATACTCCTTTCCATAGAGGTTGTACTAGTTTGCAGTCCCACCAGCAGTGTATGAGTGTTCTTATCTCTCCGCATCCATACCAACATTTGTTGTTTGGGGACATTTTGATAAAAGCCATTCTCACTGGAGTTAAGTGATGTCTCACTGTGGTTTTGATCTGCATTTCCCTGATGATTAGTGACATTGAACTTTTGTTCATATGTTTATTGGCCATTAGTCTATCTTCTTTTGAAAAGGTTCTGTTCACTCTTTTGCCCACTTGTTAATGGGGTTGTTTGATTTTTTCCTTGCTGATTTGCTCGAGTTCTTTATAGATTCTGGTTATCAGCCCTTTATCGGATGTATAGCATGCAAATATTTTCTCCCATTCTGCAGGCTGTCTATTTGTTCTAATGATTGTTTCCTTCCCGCTTTTTAAAGGTGATTTCTAAAATAAATTATCAAAAATTTGCTCATTCTCTTTGGGATTTAACACAGTTTAAGTAAGGGCAAACATACAAAGAGATGACCACTTCTGCCACACTGCAGCATCTAATCATTTTATTTCTTAAAACAATTGTTTTTGCCTTCTGGAAATCAATTCATAACTACCATTTGTGTGAACATCAACCAAACTGTGACAGCAATTAATTTATGATAATATCTATACTGAGCTACAAATAAAACCCAAGGAGTTAAATAAATGTTTCATTTGAACAAAGCAATGAAAACAATATATTCTCTCTATGCCTCCACCTTTTTTTCCTCAGTGGTAGAAAGCAAAGTGAATTGAAAGAAATGGTCAATACAGCTATCCATTGAAATCAAATCTAATTGGTTTTGGAAAAAAAATCACTACTTGAAGTGAAACATTTTCTAAACTGTGACTTATACCTCACAGACCCTTTGCACTTAATGATCAGGCTCAGAAACTAAGGTCACTACACAGCTCAGATTCCTCAGGCTCCTCTCCCTGTATATGTGGCCTTACTGAGAAATAAACAAGAGAGCTAAGAGGGGGAGTATCAGAGGGGGAATTAAATGAACTAGAAATAGACAGGCGAGCAAATAAATGGATGATGGCAGCCTGGCTGGCTTTTAAATTTCTTTCTTTCCTAGGTTTAGGTTTACCATCCTCCTGAGCTTTTGTGGAGTTTGGAGGTTTGACCATAGGAGGTTGTTGGATTTTGCATTTACATATGCTACTATCAATATTCAAAAAGCCAAATATGCTGGGTTAAGAGGGCTTCCTTTTCTTCAGAAAGGAAGTTATTTTTAAAATATATGTATGCAATATTACCAGAAAGTTAGTAGAACTGCTGTGAGGAAAGAAAGCCAGAAAAGTTAATGATGATCCAGGTATGTATTGAAAAATAGTAAAACGAAGGTTATTACCCTTCTGTTTTATTAGTAAAATATAGTCATATGTATAGTAGGCTTAAAAGAACTTAGATATCCACATTATTTTTCTAGTATGTCAATGCTTTTTAAACTTGAAGTACTTTACATGAGGCAACAGATCAGAATGAAAAGAACAATAGGTGAGGATTTGGGTCTTGCTCTGCCACCCACTGTGCTATGTGACCTTGGGCAAATTACTTCTCTTTTCTGGGCTTCAGTTTCTGCCACTTATATCGAGGCAGTCCTACCTTCCAGCTTCACAGTCTAAGATTCTCTTTCAATCAGTGTGGAAATAGGGGGCATGGTCAGTGGTGAGACTTGTTCGAGGAGTGCAGGACAGAACAAATTGAGAGGTGTTTGGAGTACGTAGGGTTAGGGAGCCACAGTAATAAAAAAAATGATTATAGCATAAGGTGACACTGGACCCATGCCAGCCTTTCAGCTTAAAACGACAGGACTTCTGAAGTAAAAAAAGGATGCAATGGCATGACATACCACACACCTTAGGCCAAACCAGGAAGACAAGCAGCAGGATTTTAACCAGAGAATTTCGTTCTTCATAGAGTAAGGATTACTGTGCTCCAATCTAGCCCAGAACTCAGATGAGTGTTTAACACTACTTTCTGTGAACTATGAGAAACAGCTGAGTACCAACTACCATCCTAAATGATGATTGTGGCATATACGTAATTAATGTGTACTCATTACTAACAAGACATTATGTGAAAAGGAAATGGAGTAAGTCATAGTCCCCATGCTTGGCATCTAAATCTAATAGATTCGATTCAAAAAAGAAGAAGCTGACCATATTATGGAAAGGGAAGACCACCTTGTTTCAAAAGCAGACTCCTGAAGCTTGGCACTTAGTTTTCAAATGAGAGTTGAGTGCAAATGGAATTAGACCACCATACCAAGGAATGAGCAAAAGGAAATGAAGAGAATGCCTGCTAGGGAAGCCAAAGGCCAGGAAAGAAGGAGCAAAGAAGAGGCCAAAGTAGAAAGCTAGAGAGCCTGGAGGAAGGACCCAGAGTCTATAGTACATATGAGAACCCATGGGGAAGAAAAAGTAGGGTCTCTGTGGGTGATGCTTAACGTGGAAGTGGAACTTGCAACTAAAGAGGTAGGAGAAAATGACTAAGACCAGAATAAGCAAGCACCAGCCTCAACAAGACACTCCTGGAGACGAGGGACAAAGTCCCATGCTTCTTTGTCTTCCCCTCACTGCACTCCAGGTCTGGCATATAGAGGTGACATGCATATAAAAGTAACAGGCAGAAGCCATCACCATTTGGGAAGGAAAAGATGTAGGATGTTTTAAAGGTGAATTACTGAAAGTTCACCTGCTACAAACACAGAAAAGAAGTTAGAGTCCTTAGGATACAGACAAATGGAGAGTAATTATGTGCGTGCTGCTATAAGTAAAGAGCGTGTTTAGGGGTCCAGAGTTAGTGTGAGACACAACTCTTACTATTCAAAGTGTAGTCCAAGGACCAGTAGCAAAATTGTCATCTGGGAGCTTGTCAGATCTGCAGAATCTTAAGCCCTGCCCCAGACCCACGAATAAGAATCTGCATTTTATCAAGATCCCCAGAGGATTCTTATGCACATTTAAGTTTAAGAAGCACTGCACTAAACAGAGATCAGCAAACTATTTCTGTAAAGGGCCACATACTAAATACCCTTTGCTGGCTACATTCAGTCTCCGTTGCTGCTCCTTCTTCTCCTCCTGTCCCCCTCTTCCTCCTCCTCCTTCTCTACGACCCATTGAAAATGTAAAATCCACTTGTATCTCACAAGGACTAGTGAGATTGAGACCACAGGCCTTGGTTTTCACACTCCTGCTCTAAACCATAACACAATGCTGAGCTCAGGGAGGGTGGTGTCACGGACAGATAGCATAGCACATAGATTCAAAATCCCCGGGGCTAAGTGTTAGCTTATGCAAGCTAAGCAAATGTCTTAACCTCTCTATGCCACAGTTTCCTCATCTGTAAAATGAGGCTAATAGTAGTACCTACTTCATAGGGCTGTTGAGAGGAATATGTAAGATAGTGTATGTTGAAGCACTTTATAAATTGTAAGATTATTATCTTGATTATTTTTGTCCCATTCATAGTGAGAGAACAGCTGGCTGTTCTAGGGCATAGTGAGTTGGACTAAAACTGTTTTCATCTCCTACTCAACGTACCAACCCCAGATGTGTCCTCAGCACAGAGAAAGGGGATGGCTTGGTCAGCTCAAGACTCAAACAAAACAAAACAAAATCAAAAAAACAAAGACAAAACCCCAAAACAAACAAACAAACAAAAACCAGACCTGGAGCTCATTTCAAATCATCAGCCCGTAAACTCTCCAGCCACATTTTTGCTTTTCTAACATTTTCCCTTCTGGCACATTCTAAAGTTATTTTAAATTGGCATTTCACTTGGATTCATGTACTTATTAAATTTGGGCCTCAAATCCTCATGATCCTGCAGACCACAGAATGTTCTGCATCATTTTTGTAGGGCTCACCATGTACTTTTCACTTGTGCTAAGTGCTTTATACACATGAAAGCATTACCCTCACAACAGCTCTCTTAAGTAGCTATTATTACATGTAATGTTTTACGGATGAAGAAATCAATTCAAATAAGTAACTTGCCCAAGGTCACACAGCTGTGGCAGAGTTGAGATTCAAACCCCGTAGTCTGATTACAAAGTCCATACTCTTAACTACAAAGATATAGAACTAAAAAAGAAAATGAATGTTGGGGCATAGAGATACTAAATAAATGCGGAAATGGAGTTTAGGGCAGTCTTTTTTCAATGCCACGATACTCTCTGGGCAGACTGTGAGTGGTCAGAAAGGGCTCTGGCATTTCTGAGATGCCATGTGCAGAGGTGACAAAAGGCAAGATTACATTTCTAAAAAGGGAAAGATGCCTGTATAAAGCACCTCACCTTTCTGCATGTGGGGCATAAACTTTTTAAACCCTAGGTGACAGATTCAGTCTGTATTGTATTCACCTCCCCTACCCTAGGGTACCCAGAAGCTGAGAGTTTGCAAAGGCATACAGATCAGGAGGTGGAGAATGGAGTCAATGCACAGAAGACCCTGAGAGCCATATCACCCTCTCTCCGTGGTTGGTCAAGGTTACTATTTTGCTTTTTTGACATACTATCAATTATGCTGCCAACAGAGATACTGGACCTTTAGTTTTCTTATAAAATAAGAAACTGAGTTTAATTAAACCATCAGTAACTTGGACCTAATTATTTCAGACAGTATTTAATTAATCTTTCATGGGTACCTAATGTAATTAAGGTTCCTTTAATAAGACCTTCTGTGACATTAAAATATATGACCTTTATCTTCCTTATCTACCACATTCTGACAACTCAGATTTGTCATTTTCACTAAAAGGTATAGTTTGATTAAATAGAACAGACCATAAAATTAATCTGGCAAATTATACTTGTTTGTTTCTTTTTTCCTCCCCCCTCAAGGCTTAATAAGTTAAGCCTTTTAATTAGCAGTGCAGATACAAGTGTTCATGCTACCATTTTACTTTTAATTTGCCAAAGTGTTTCTTTTGTACATGAATTTTTGTGACCAAAGCAGATAACAACTATCCTTTATTAATCATGGTGAAGGGTTCAATCTTTAAGATATGAAAAATAATGAACTGTTCTTTACTTTAACAACGGCTAGTGATTGTTTTAAGATGTCCTGCCGTTAATAGGAGGCTTTAATTCCTGGTATTAATAAGCCATTCTAAATATAAAAATACCTATTGGCATTGCAAACAAACACAAGCTGCACCCTAAAGTTTAAGGTGATTCAAATGGTGCTCATGACCTTCTCTCCCCAAATTTAAAAGATCTCCACGACCCCAAATTCTAAAGATCCCCACAACCATTTGCCTAAAAACTGCAAATACAAGAGACTAGATTGGAAGCTTGGGAGGTTAGTCTCAAATTGGTTAAGTATATTGTTTGCTAAGAGATTATCTTGTTCAATAAAAGTGTGGAAAGGTAGGCTAAAGAGAGATATAATTCAAGTGGGAATACTTATATCCCCACCCTACTTTTAAAACCCCCGAAGACTGGACTTTCTTCTATTTTAGCAACAAACAGACAGACTATTGCTTCCTTTGAAAGACATGAACTGTCTCTACTTTCAAGAAAAAGAGCCACTGTTGGGAAGGGGGAAAAAAACGGTTCTTACCGTAAGGCACTGGATACCTAGTTGCAAAGTATTGCACATAAGGTGGTGGAGAGAGGGAGTTATAGGGTGAATACCCACAGGAGGTTCGCAGACCCACAAACCTCATGAGGTATGTCCCTTGGCAAACTCTCAGGTTCTACATGCCCTGGGGCAGGGGAGGTGAATACAATACAGAGCGAATCCCTCACCTAGGGCTTAAAAAGTTTGTGCCCCACGTGCAGAAAGGCGAGTACACCCCTCTCTCTCACTTCTGAGTGAGAATTACCAACACGTAGGATGGAGGCTGTCACTGTTCTAAATCAGCGCTGTCCAAGAGAACTTTCTGCATTGATGGAAATGTTCTATATCTGAGCTGATCAATATGGTAACCATGTGGCTATTGAACACTCAAAATGTGCCTAGTGCAACTGGGAAACTTAATTTTCAATTTTATTTAATTTAAAGTAATCAAAATTTAAATTTAAATAGCCACATGTGACTAATGGCTACCCTCTTGGTCAGGGGAGCTCTGATAATCTCCCCTCCCCACTGACACAAAGGGAGAATGCTCAGACCTGATAGCCATTCTGGTGGGTGACCTCCCTTGCTGTGCATTGCAATATCTGGGGGCTGGCCCACAAATCCCCAGCTAGTCCTCTGAGTTCCAGGCCAGACTCTATTGCTTCACTTGGACAGGATTTCCAACTCACACTGATTACTTTCTTCCCCAGGAGCTCTTGGGTAACGCCCCTATGGAATAATTTGCCCACATGTTGCCACTGCCATTTCTTACTGGCCTAACAACTGACAAAACTACTATGCCATGTGAGGTAGAAAGGGGAAAAAGGAGAAATGGTAACTCCCATAAACCATTTTCCTTCAGGAAAACAAACAAACAAAAAAAAGATACGTAAGGGGAGAGAGTATGGCATTTTAGAACACAGAGCCAAGATTCTGGAGATTGTTCTTCTGTGTTAAGTGGCTTTGAAGTCAGACCAATCTAAAGTCAAATTCAAATACCTCTCCTTCCTGGCTAGCTGATCCTGAGCAAGTCATTTCACTCTCTGAGTGTTCATATCCACCTCTGTAAAAGGGGGGAATAACAAACGCATTGTAGAGTGCCCGTGAAGACCAAAGAAGGCAATGTAGAAGAAAGCGCTTTTGAAAACCCTAAAGCACTACAGCAATACTATACTTTGTTAGTCCATTGCTACCAAGTCTAACACTATGCCTGGCATCATGTGTGAAAACAGCTCCTTTAACTTTTTTTGCAGATCCCGTATTGAAACCTAGCATTGTCGGGGTAAACACTGGGGAATCTTGGCAGTGATGCCATCACAGGTGCCCAATGGGGGCCCTAAGAGTTCTGACTTCACAGTCAGTCTAAGACTCAGGAAGCAAAATGTTACTTAAGTACAGTTTATGCACCACATAACGACGTTTTGGTCAACAATAGACCACATACAGGACCACATAGAGGACAGTGGTCCCATAAGTTTATAATACCATTTTTACTGTACCTTTTCTATTAATATGTTTAGTTATGTTTAGATGCACAAATATCATTGTGTTACAATGTCCTACAGTATTCAGTACAGTAACATGCTGTACAGGTGTGTAGCTTAGAAGCAACAGGCTGGACCATAGAGCCTACGTGTGTAGTAGGCTAGACCATCTAGGTTTCTGTAAGTAGACGCCATGATGTTCACACAAGCATGAAATCCACCTGATGATGCATTTCTCAGAATGTATCCCTGTTGTTAAGAAACTCATGACTGTACTCCACTTGCTTAAGAAGAGACTGAAGAAAAGTCAGTCAATTAAAAAATAAACGTTTATTAAACATATTGAGTGGATGCTGCCCAAACAGTTAGATTCAGCTAAGTGAGATCAAGCCTTTTACATATGAATGCCCAGCTTGAATTTCAATTAGCAGTAGAGGTCTGAAGTGTGGCTTGAAGATCACAAGGATGAATTTGCTGGGGTACTGGAGATGTCCCATATCCTGATCTAGGTGGTGGTCACATGGGTGCATATGTATATGTATTTTAAAATTGATTCTCCTCTACACTTAAGATCTAGGCACCTCACTGAATGCAAATTATATCTCAATAATTTGTTTTTTAATTTCAGTTATAGCCACGTGATTACCATATTGATCAGCACAGATATAGAACATTTCCATCATTGCAGAAAGTTCTGTTGGATGGCCCTAATTTAGAACAGTGACAGCCTCCATCCTATGTTTTGGTAATTCTCACTCAACAGAGAGAGAGGAGTGTACTCACCTTTTTTGGGGGGCTCCCCCCACAAACTTTTTAAGCCCTAGGTAATACATTCAATCTGTATTGTGCTCACCTCCCCTGCCCTAGGGCACCCAGAAGCTGAGAGTCTGCATTTAAAATTTTTGAAAAGGTGTCCCAATATATCTGCAGAGTAGCATAATTGCCCACCTCAAGAAAGTGACTGACTATCCCAAGGCCACACAGCTCGCTACCAAAAGGTAAGAGACAAGATTAGAATTCTAGTCTCCAGTGTCCCAATCCAATATGCATTCCATTTCTCCAGGATGCTTTGAGACCACTGCATAAGGACGCTGCTTTAGATTAGGACAGCAAAGAGCAAACTTGTGCTCTCGGTGTTAATTATAGAATGGACTTTTTTTTATAAATCAGTATCAGGAGCAATTTGTAGCTGGATGCACTCACGCAGAAATGCACTGGGCTCCCAAAGCTGTGAACACCTCTAGTCTCCGCTCAGTTTTCTCTCTCCTAGGTGTGTTGGTAAAGTTTCCTGATATCAAACATCTCAGCCCACATCCACACCCTCCTTCTCAGGACCACACTGAGGCTCAGAGGCAAATCTCTGGGTGACAGCTAGTGAGGGGAGAGAGTTGGGGAGAGGTCACCTAGGCATTGGCTCGTCCAAACCCCTGAGGGTTATGGGGAGAGAGTAGAGACATTAAAGATGAAGAAAAACTATAGCTTTAAGAGGTGAATTGTAAAATTTCCTGCAACTAGCTCCTGACAAAAAATCACTGAAGCCAAGATGTTCTCAGCTCTCTGTAGGTTATCCTTGGAAAACAGAATTACGTAATTAAAAACAGAAATTTTAGAAAACAAACAAGAAATGCAGAAACATAAAAGAGGAATTCTGATAATGACTTATGATTTTTTATTATAGTAATTATAGGGCTTAAAAAGTTTATAAGAGATTGTGTTGATTAAGAATGATTAATCTGATTTAACAAAACAGTTATAGGATGAAGCTTACACATAATAAAGGAGTTCTAATATTCTGATATTAAATATAGAGAAAATATTTCCAACATAGAGAACAACTATATTTGGAATTGTAAAGTGACTCTTTTCCCATGAAATCCAGTAATATGTTTGCCACCTCAGTGGGTTATTTTGAAAAACAAATAGTTCTTTTGCATACATCTTCCTCCTTTAAAGACCTCTTCATTTCAAGAACATGGGGACAAGGTAATGATGGAAAACTGGCCATCTTAAAATAAAAATAAAGACAGACATGGTTGTGAAAAAACAGACTTACGGACTTAGGTGTATGAATTTCAAAAAAACAACATTGCTAATAATTGCTGTGGAATATTTCATTACAAACACAAATCAGGCATCATTTTAATCAAATTGAATTTAGATTATAGACTTTCACGTAAAACCTAATTTACTTTGAATTCCCCGGTCACGACTTGTGAGTGCCTTACAGGACAAGGTTAAAGAGATTACATCAGGGTTCATGTCAGCAGCATCTGCTGGTTAGTCCTCTGCACGCTGCTTTAATGAGAGGTCATGCACAGTCTGTCGGAAGGACTTCTGTTTCAGGCAGGTGCTTGAGAGAAGTCTTCATTTCCATGTGACGACTAACGGGGCTTTCAGAATTAGGAAACTGACGCATCACTATACTCTGATGTATAAAATAGTCTTATTTGCCACCACATGAAATTTTACAAGCAGAAATTATAGCCAGACCCATATTTTTACAATTCTAAAAAGAAGAAACATTGTTATTTTGAGATGTAGCTTTTTCGAAAACTGCTTTCTGCATATTTTCCTAAAATGATAGTCATCCTAAAGAGGTATATTTCTGTGTGACACAACGCTATACATAATTGCATAAATAATATGCATATTATAGAAGGAAAAGGCATTAATGACCACTTATGCTTAATAAACAGGGGAGGGAAATATAGAAATCATTCATCCTGAAGATTCTAATACAAATTTTTAAATAATTTAAATTCATTAAAACATTTTCTATTTTAGTTCACAAGTTCTTCAGAGAAGAGCTTAAAGATGTTCCTATAATTATTGTAACAGGAAGGGGTTTGAGCCATTAAAATAATCTTTGGCAATTCAGTGTGATTCCCCTTATTTATGCAGCACTCTTTTCTGAGTGTGCCTAAGTCCCCCTTTGCCTTCTCTGAAATGGTCACTTCTAAGTGGTGTATCACAAAGAAGCACAAATTCCAAAATCAATCAAGTCATTTTGCCAAAGAAGTATTTACAATCGAGTAATCTGTAATCATATAGATGCCTTACGATAATTATCTTCTTTTCTAGCATATATTAGTGACCAGGAGTGTTAGAAAAGAAAAGGGGAGGGAGTAGATGTGGTTCTTGGCATTTTATTAGGATGAGAGTGAGAAATCCCAATATTTTATTTTTATATTAAAACCTACTTTTGCATATGCCCTACTCACATACCATTGTGGGAGCCTAACAACTGGACATAGTTCTTGACAAATCACAGTCTAAATATTCATTTTGAGTATGCATAAAAATTATAATAAGAAGATGGGCAATTTTCTCAACAGGCCTATCATAATCATGAGAAGAACTGATTATTCGTGGTAGGGGATACAGGACAAACAGGTGTTTGGGCTTAAGAGAATGCATTAATTTCTCCAATTTCAACAACTGGGATCTCTACTAAAGGTGATAGAAGTTTTTCCATTGCCTGTGTATTTGAAGGAAGCTGGGTATTAGCACACTGGAATAAACTGGGCTTGTTCTGAAACAACTACATACATGGCTTTGCATCTACTTCAGAATTTCTTAACCTATGCTGCTTTTTTCCTTTTAGTTATTAGTGCGTTGTAAATCTCTATACAAGATCCACCACACCTCTCTCCCAGAGACGGATCACCCGACTGCAAGGCCAAAGTAAAGCCTCTACCCCTCTTGGCATCTGACATGACCCTCCACCCTCCAACTGCTTGAGGGAACGCTGAAGGAAAATGGCCTCAGCTGCAAGGAATGTAAAGGATTAGGATGTTTAATGACTTAGAAGTTGAGCAATATTGACAATTCTCCCAGTGTTTAATCAAACATTTAAGACAAGTTAAAGAGTCGGATGGAGAGTAGTTTCATTTGAGGACAATAAAAGCAAACAAACTGTCTTGTCCAGACAAGTCAATTTCAGATACAGTGACAGCATGCCTGAAATAAAGTTCCTACTCACCCACAGCTACAGTAGTGACTGGATTCAGTGGCCAACTTGACCAACAGCTGTATGCTCAAATGTACATCGGTCTGAGCTGGTCCCTTGCCCATTTTGAAAATATATGAAATAAAAATGAATGAAGATAATGGAAGTATCTTACTATCTTTTGGTCCTAACATGCATGTTGTGTATTAACTAATAAGGCAGCCTTATGATTATTTAGATTTCTGTATCTAAATAATCGTATCTTTTGTGATTCTTCTTGTACTTCTCTGGATGCTCACAGGATAAACACAGTTAATAAAACTCAATTGCAAAATATGTTATGAAAACAAGGATGACTAATTTTTCCTTTATTAAGCAGGCACTTCTTAGTTTGGCAGAAGCCTCAGTTTTTTAGTCATCTTACAGATTCATTGCTTGTTGCAATTATATCGGTTGGGGAAAGTGCAAGACGTAAAAGCTAGAAATATTTTTTTCAAAGAGGGTTTCCTCAGAGGTCCTAGTGGTGAGTGGGTCAGGTAAAACCTGGGCTGTGCAAACTAGAATTTACATGTCAAAAGACTAGTTTAACATACATTAACATATTGGCGGGTAAGGAACCATTGTGCCTTAATGATGACATTTTCCTGATGATGGGTATGCATTTTTGCATAGCTCACATTCGAAGTTTGTGGAAAATTTGACTTTCCTGGGCAATGGGGGAAAACAGTAATTTCCCTGGGTAAAGAATCAAAAGTCATCATCAAGGTGGCCAAAGCAGAATAATGCAGTACATTAGTAACTAAACTATCAATATCAATCAATCAGAATCAGAAAAAAAAAAAAAAACCACCTTCTCCGGTGGCATGAAATCATGGCTGCTCAAAGTTGGAGAGATTTGCCCTTCTCAGCGTGAGGCCATAGATTCCAAAGTTGGAGATATTTGTCCTTCTCAGCGTGAGGCTGTAGACTCAGATACAAAGCCTGACTCTTAACAAAGTAGTAAAGATATGGCCTTGAAGATCATCACTTCCTCCAGTGACCTATCTTCCTGGCAGTGTATGGGGGCGGGGAATAGGATCAAGGGTCAATAAATAAATTCACAAGTGGACAGAACCTAGAGCATGCCCTCCGGAAATGCTAGTTCCCCCAAGGCCACATTCAACTCTTTCCTAAAGTACCTGCCTAAAACTCTTTAGGTCAGGTGACAACTTCCTATAATTAGAAATATCGTGACTCTTCTTCAGCCTCTGGATTAGAGTCCCCACTTTACAGAGGAAATCCTTTCAAAGACAGGCTGCCCCTTCTCAGCTCAGGCCTAGAAATAGCGAAGGACTGGATTTCAGAAAGTGAGAAATATTAATACTTTCCCCGAAGAAGTCATCGGGAGGGTTGGAGAGTGGACTCCTCCAATGCCTCGGCCCTTGCTTCCCTCCCCTGCCCACACAACACACTCTTCCACTCACCTTAACACTCAGCCCTTTGGCCCAGATTCCCTCCTAAGCTTAGTGCTGGGAAGTGGGCGGTTCTCTGAGGTCAAGACTTTTCCCTACACCCTCCCCCCAACCCCAAACAAAAGCTTCTACAAAAATCCCAACAGTAAGAGACAAGCAGGGCTGCTCTTCTTGAAGACTTGGCAGAAAGGCAGTCCCTGCCTCTAAAGGGTCTGCAGGCTGTACAGACTGCACTAAAGAATTTCTGTGCCCTGTGAAACCATGAGACCCACAAAGCAGCAACCATATCTTCCTTATGTTCTTATTCCCAGAAACTACCACACGGCTTGGTAAACTGCATGAACTAAACTGAATTAAATTGAAAAGGAACAGTAGTGTAGGACAAATGAAATGATATGTGCCAGAGAGAGGGAGAATGTGTCAACTGTGAGTTAGATGTGATGAAGGAAAAAAATCACTGGGATACAAAATAAATAATGCTGGTCTCAAGTAGCCCACAACCTGGCATGCAGAGAGAGAAAAGCAAGCAAGCAATTAGGACACTCTATAATTAAAGTAACATTATATACAAAATCCACAGAGGCAAGAACACAGAACCCTGTCTGGGATCAGGAACTGCTGCTTGGAGGAGGCAAAACTAGAGCTAAAACATAAAGGTCTGGTCACATACTGGGAGGGAAAGAAAGGAGAGGCAGGCAGAGGCTGGATCAGGAAGACCCTTACAGGACACATTCTAGAGTCCAGCTTTATTCTAAAGGAAGTGCAGAGCCACTGGATAACTCCAAACAGGTAAGTTGGCAGGGTCAAATCTGGAAAGTAGAAAGCTTAGAATTTAAAGAAGTTACTTTGGGAGGCCGAGGTGGGAGGATTGCTTAAGGCCAGGAGTACAAGAAGCTATCTTAATAAACTAGTTAAAGAGGTGGTAAAGCGGTAGTTTGGGGTATGAAAAGGAAACCGTGGACTGAAGAGCTATAAATTAAAAGAACAGAACTGGCAGGATTTCACAGCCCACCCTCCGGTTATTTTTGGTCTCTCCAGCAAAAAGCAAGAGTGTCTTCTCTAGCTGGATCTCCACCTCAGCAATTTTTAGTGAGCTGAGATATTTAGTGAGCTGCAGCTTTGGAAGGAGGGAAGAGAGGTGGGAAGACAGGGAGAGAAGGAGGAAAGGGGGCAGGAAGGAGGGAGAGGAAAGTGAGGGCAGAGAAAGGAAGAGAGAGAGGGTGAACTAGATCCTTCTCCTAACTGAGCAGAGGCATGGGACTGTGACCAGGACCTCTCATCTGCCTTTCTTGTTGGTTTCCAATTCTACCTTTTCCAAATCCCTTCCTCCTCATTTCCTCTTAGCTGATCAGCCATCTGCTACCCAATCTGAAGGCTAGGGCTTTCCTTTCTTACTGCTTCCAACCTGAGCACATATTACACTTGCTATTCACTTAGGAGCTAGAATGGAAGAAAGCTAAAAGGTCCACCCACTCTCATAATTTCCTTAATATTGTTCCTCCCTAATCAAGGGGTACATGACTTCACCTTACAAAATTGAGTATTTCAATCCAGGGAATCCTCAATTATGTATGCTAAGCCTTGGCCATCAACCACACCAACCTGTCTGCCTCAGTGGCTAGTAAGAGAACTTCTTTAAAACAGCCACATCTTGAGTCCACTAGTGACTTCTGATAAAGTAATGGCACAAAAGGCAATGGAAAGGAGGTCACTGCCAGAACTTGCTAAGCAGCCAACCCTGCCAATCTGAAAGACATCAGTAATCCCCACCAAAGCCATTTTCTTCCCATGTTTGCTTTCTAGAATTAAGGGGGGTTTCCTTAATCAGACTCGTTGCCTACACTCCAGAGGGTGGCTCACTTGGGGACATATGTCTACATTACTGAGTTGTTACAAGGATTAAATGAGATCACATATATAAATGATGCTTTAGTAGGCACTCCATAATGATAGCTACCGTTAGTATCATCAGCATTTATTCATTCAACCAAGCAGGCACTCAATAAATATCAACTGACTGAATGAATGAGTGAATGAAGTTCCTTGAAGCAGAATGATCTTACAAAAGGATGCAGAAAACCACGGCAGTTTTCAAACTTGTCTGAAAGTATTCATCTCTAACATCTGTGTAGGGCTTTTCCATTTACAAAGTCCTTTCCAAAAAGTTTTTTTTTTCATTTAAATTTAAACTGCTCCCACACCCTGCACACCCAACTCCCTTACCCTGCCCTGTTGTTTCCACAGCACTTACCATCTTCTCATATACTATATTTGTAACTTTATTTACTTTTTTTTTATTTTTTGAGACAGGTTCTTGTTCTTGTCACCCAGGCTAGAGTGCAGTGGCGTCATCCTAGCTCACTGCAACCTCAAACTCCTGGGCTCAAGTGATCCTCCTGCCTCAGCCTGCCGAGTAGCTGGGACTACAGGCACCCGCCACCACGCCTGGCTAATTTTTCTATTTTTAGTAGAGATGGGAATCTCACTCTTGCTCAGGCTGGTCTGGAACTCCTGAGCTCAAGCCATCCTCCCGCGTTGGCCTCCCAGAGTGCTAGGATTACAGGTGTGAGCCACCGCACTTGTCTGTAACTTTATTATATTTAGTTGTTTATTGGTTCCCCCCTCCACCCTCAAATGTAATGTAAGCTCCACAAGAGCGAGGATCTTTGTTTTGTTCTCTGATGTATTCCAAGTGCCTAGAAGAGTAGGTACTCAGCAAACACTTGTGGAATGAATGAATGAATAAATGAAGGCTCTACAGACCACTGGTTAGAGGGAGCCCACAATTAGACCCAAAGGTTGCTAGTTCTGGAGAAAAATGTTAGAGTTGGGCTGACAGTGGAGGGTACAAAATAAAAAACTGAAATGAAGCCTGTAGCAGGAGTGAAAGAAGGAGGGAACCCCTCCCCCCCACTGGCCTTAGGCTAAAGGGGCTGAAATGTCTGTAGGAACCTCTCCTCTGGAATACAGCTTCATTTAAACTTTTTGTTCTTAATAAAAAACAGTTCTTTTCTTACAGATGATATTTTATAGTTTACAAACACTTTTCTCTATCATATCACTTGATTGATATAACCACCTGAGAAGGCGATGGTCATCGCTCATTAATAGATGAGCCCATGGAGGCCCACAGAGGAGAAGTGACTTCATCCCACAGAGCCAGTACTCAAACCCAGGTCTGCAGCTTTCAGGTGCAGTGCTTCACAGCTTCTCCATGTTGCCTCTCTTGTGCAGAATAACTACTAAGACAGTTTCTTTTTAGGCCTGATATCTCAGAAAAATTGAAAAAGGCCAAAATTTCTCTACTATAATGAACTGATTTTGAACATCACTGTAATGATCACTTGTCTATTCAAAAATTGTTTCTATATTGTACGCAAATTCTACTGGTTGGTGGGGGAGGCTTCCCTCATTGCACAAGCAATAAAGCTGAAGTCCTCAGCTTGGCCTTCGATGTTCTCCAAAATTTAGCCCCAAAGCCCTCCTTACACCACAGCACCTTCTAGCTCTTAGCCACACTGATCTCCTCGCCATTTCCCAAACACGCCTTGCACTAGCCTACCCATGGGCCTTTGTGCTAGCTGCTGCTTCATCTGGGATCCTTGATATCTGTGTCTACCAAGGCACAGCCCACAACTCAGAGCCCACCTTCTCCAAGAATCCTTCTTAAATCATCCCAGACACAATGACTCCCTCTCTCTCCTCCAGTCCCACAGCACAGGACTCCTCTGCAAATGCTCTGAGAGGCTAGCTTTTGTTGCAGGTACCAAAGTGTCTTCTCTAATAGACTGAGCTCCTGGAGAGTAGCATCTGTCTCCCCGACGCTGCCCAAGGCAAAGTGACTGATTAAAAAAAAAGAGCACTTAACAAAACTAACATCAGCCTAGCTTCTTGACTTAATACAATTGTAAATGGCTGAGCAATTAAGTATTCCTTTCCTACCAGAATTAAGATTTCCTGATGTCAGATAGCATGTTTAATTGCTATCTGAATCTCGATTATGTCATCCCTTGTCAAACGCCCTGTGGTCCTCAAAAGTAAGGGGTAACTTACCAAAATGAGGACAAAAGGGACCACAAAGGCCTGGTAAAATGTAGTCTCCTTTCTCATTTACAGAGTTCTTTCTGGAGACCACCCACTATAACTGCTTCTTTTCAGAGAATACTACCATGTATTTTAAAAATCGAATTGAAACCCGAAAATCAAATGGATATTATGTTAAGTGAAAGGTACCAAATCTTTAATGAAATAAACTGGAGGAGAACCCAGGTTATTTAGAGTGAAGGTCACTGAGACAAAGGAAAGAAAGGAAGATCATAATGGACAAATGAAAGAACGAAGTAACAAACAAAACAGAAAGATCATTTGCATTTTACAGTTAGAGAAACTGAGATCCAGGGACAGCAAGTGATTTTTCTAAGATCACACTTGACCTAATAAAGAAACAACCAATTTACACAAGGCGTGGTGGCTCACACTGGTAATTCCAGTGCTTTGGATGGTGAGGCAGGAGGATCACTTGAGCCCAGGAGTTCGTGACCAGTCTGGGCAACACAGCAAGAGCACAACTCTACAAAAAAAAAATTAAACTAATAATAAAAAAAGAAACAACCAATTTAACCACCAAAACAATGAACATCTGTTGAGTACCAACCATATGCCAGGGGTTTTCACATACATTATCTTATCTAATACTCACAAACCACCCTGGTAGATAAACTCGACAGCCAGAATGAGCATTCTAATCTGCAAATCTGACCATGTCACTCCCCTGCTAAAAACCCTTCAAAGAGATTTAGTGACTTCGGGAATGGCTTGAGGAAGCCTCTCTTCAGGAGGGGCATCTATGAAACCAGTCAAAATTAGTACATATAATCATTCAAAGACCCTGGAGATTGATCAAAAAACAACAAATTGAGAAGCATTTATTCAACAAAATCTACAGAAACTTTGTCCTATGAGCCTGATCTTCTACAGTGGGAGGCTGAGGCATTCGAGCTAAGGGCTGCACACCCCATTCCCAACAGCTATACTTTAGAGATCTGAAAATTGAGATTTATATAATTTAAATGATATATTAAGTGGAACTTTGAACCCAATTTTATCAGGGTTTGCTTCTGACTTTCAGCACTAATGTGAACTCAGAGCAGAGAAATGCTTCAGACTTGGGATATTACTGTGGGAACTCTTCTTCCTAGTTCTAACTCCAGTTTTGACAACTCTTCCCTTATCAGCACACAATGAAGAATGCCTCTCCTGTAGAGTCCCAAAGACTACCCCTACATCCTTAGGGCTGGAAGTGTGAGGAAGGACCCAGGATGGCAGTACAAGGTTTAAGAAGCTCTAATGTACACAGGTATCCACTATTCTGCTAATTCTAGGACCCAAAACATTGGTGCCACCAATTAGACCATAAGACTCTGTGCAAAGTAGAACATGGCACCCCCTTGGGGGCACGGCTTGGTGAGTGGAGAATGCCTTTTTAATAAAGAAAAGGAACCCCTTCCTCCACACAGATGCAAGCCCATGCCAGGGCACACAGCTCAGGAAGGGGACCAGGAACTGGACAACCATATGTGCCCTCCATCCTCTCTTCCCACTACCTACTGGATAAAATCAGTAGGATGGCCAGGGCATTCGCATAAGGGTGAGGGAGGAAATATTAGCAGAATGCCCATGGCCAATGGCTGGTAGGCCTCCACATCCCTGAGTATGCCTTCTTTTTTTTTTAATTTTTTTTTTATTTCGGAATATTATGGGGGTACAACACTTTGGTTATATATATTGCCCATGCACTGCCCCTGAGTATGCCTTCTTGCTTGGCATATTCCCAGCACCACAGGCAATGCCAGACCTACTTCCTGGAGGACCAGCTATTTTCTATTGATCTCAGAGCATTTTGAAGGCAGAATACAAATGTTTATTTGACTCTATGACACCCATTTTCAGTGTCTACAGTGATACTCTTAATCACATCCATTGGTCACATATTGACCAAGTATATCCCATGCACCAGGCTCTGAGCTAGGCGCTGAACAAGCTGGGAAGGAAAAAGAAAGTCCCTGCCTTCAAGGAGTTCCCAGTTAAGGAGTAAGATAGATAGATGAACAACAGATGGTGATTAAACAGTGTGGCAAGAGCTCTGAGAGAATTAACACATGAGTGGTCTAGCAGTATCATGGAAAGGCACCTAACTAACTCAGCCTGGGGTGTGGGGCTGGGGCAGAATCAGGAGAGATGTTATAGAAAATGGGCAACCTAAGCTGAATCTTGAGGACTGCGTGGCATTTAGTCAGAAATGGAAGGAGGAGGGGAAGGTGATGAGGGAAGGAGTTTCAAGCAGAGGAAGCAAACATGGAAAGATGGAGGTAAAAGAACAGAGCCTGATCAAGAACATTAAGGAAGCAATACCTTACAGTGCAATGTAGAAGTAACGTGAGATAAGGTGAGAAAAATGAGGCTAAAGAGATCAGAAAGAGGCAGGCATGTGATCCCTGAATTCCGCCCCCTCCTGAAATTCCCACAAAGCTCACCTAGAATGCAGAGCACGTAGCTACTGATGGCTGATTGCTCTCCGTCACCTTTTGACCCCTCTACTCTTCCAACTCAAGACGCTTTCCTCCTGCCCCATCCCACCACAGACTGGGACACTGTCTCTATCGGATAAAGAACTAGAATCTAGCTTTCTTAGTTTGGTTCTGATTCTACAAGAATTTTCTGCCAGAAGTGCTGGAGCTGATGGCTCTAACCAGTGCAACTAGGAGACTGGCCATTTCTGAAGAAAATCAAGGGCCACTTCAGCTTTCAGTGGGCTTATTCACTATTAGAAATGGCATTGTATGGGAACTTTTGGAATCTTCAAAATCTTACAAGGGAAAGGGTCCTTCCAAAGCATCTAGCCCAATTCCCTCATTCCACGGGTTGGGAAAATGAGATCCAGTGAGAGGAAGGGTCTTTGTCTAAAATCACACCATATAGAAATTGGGCCCTGCTAGGGTAGTGCAATGGAAAGAATTATCATTTAGGGACTGGTCAAATTTCAAAGTTTAGTCACTGAGTGTGTAACCTTAGCCAGGTTGCTAGGATTAAACAAACAAGATAACATCTGTAAAGGTCACATACAGTGTCAGCCTGAAGTAGGTTTTAATAAATGGTCACTATCATTATAACTTCCTTGAACCTTTGGCAAGCTCACCTTTGTATATGTATGCCATAAGCCAAGAGATGAACTAGAACACTGGAAAGAGTGAGAAGTCAAAGCCAGTGAAATGGATGCTTGGATCAGCAGACTGCTTTGCTATGATCTTCAATGTGAGGCCCACCTGACAGGGCTGAGGAACAAAATATGGGATTCTTTGACTCCTAAGAATAAAAGGAAATAAGCATCACTATGAGACATTAGTGTGCACTGTCTGAAACATTCACACTAGCACATTGGTTTACCTATTTAATCCTGAATCTGACTCAGTGTCAATTTTTATGATTCTAATTAGTGTACCTTGAGACCTGGCAATGTCTCTCTCCAGCCCACCTATGGGGGAACAACCTAAGAATGGAGGGCCCCTCCTTGTGCTTCCTCTGCCGTTTGTCACTGTTCATGAAGACATCTGGCTTTATTCAAATATAGGAAGAAATAATGGCACACTTCTTATTACGATAGGGTATCAATAACACTGCAGGATATGCCACCTAATAAAAAATTCGCTTATTGCCAAAGTGCAGGCAAACTATAGTTTGGTGGAAAGATAACTGGACAAGGAGTCAGGAAAGGTCCTTTCCATGCCTAATTTTGCCAATAAAAAGATCCGCCATTTTAGACAAATCACTTAATTCTTTTGAGCCTATTTCCTTATCTGTTAAAATATAAATAAGTTTGTCTCCATCTGTGTTACATAGCTCACAAGGTTGCTGTGATAATGATGATGGTGATGATGACAGCCTAACATTTACTGAGTCGTATGACTATGTACCAGGCACTGAGTTCAGTACTTTATTCACATAATCTCATTTATGTCCCACAATCACCTTAAGGGGTAAGTATCATCAATTCCCATCTTTAAATATGAGGCTGAAGCTCAGAGAAGTTAGGTAACTTCTATTAAAGGGAGGGGCAGGATTCAAACCCAGGCCTGGGCTCTTAACCATTTCTCTGTTCTTCATTTTTATCCACCAAAGCCCTGGATAGTCTTTCAGCAAGAATTTTAATTGGAAGTCAATCAAAGTTTTAGACTAGATGTCTTTCCTCAAATGCAATGGCACAGACTAACCACAGAATTATTCTTAATCTGAACTAAATTCTCTCTAATTTATTTATTTAAAAATGATTTTTGTAATTCTCTAAGTCTTTTTAGAAGCCACTGTGAGGAACGATAAGAGTTTAATCTCCGCTGCTGATTACTACTACTTTTTTTTTTATCCCACTTGGTCAATTGTGCCTATTTCTGAGGTTTCAGAGAAAATATAAAAGCTATAAAATTTGAACAAGACTTCTTTTCTAATTCAACAAGAATCCTGATGCAATCTGTAGAAAGAATATACTTTCTACTGAGCTTTGAAAGTAAAAAATTAAACCTTACATTTTCAGCAGAAAAAAAAAGGCTTTAAAATCTGTATGACACTAATTATACATTTTTAATAGCAGGCATGTCTCTGTTATAAAGGATATTTTATGTTGTCTTAGAATTTAACACAAGAAGCCCCTCTGTCACAAACCAAAAACCCCCTCATCTCAGTAAGCGCTCTCTAGAGAGCTTTGACAAACAATCTCAAGTGACTGTGTCAAATGTGGGAGACTTCGATGAAGAATTGGAACCATGGAGTAATTAGTTCATTTTTTTTTCTTTCATTCAAAGAAAGCTTCTTCAAATACTATGATTAATTCCACAAACACCTGTGTATAGCCTGTGAGAGGTAAGGACAGTGAGACACGGTCCCCTCTTCTCCACACTAGAGGAATGTTCAATCCTGTTTGGGACACAAGAAAGCCTAGTTGAAAAACAAGACAACTCTAAACTGAGCACACTCTGTAGGAAGCAGAATGCCAGGTGCTTTCAGCTGCATCATCTCATTGAATCCTCCCCCTAACCCGGTGAAGAAGGTCTGATTACCCACCACTTTTGGATGAGAAAACTGAGGTTGAGGAAGATTAATAGACTTGCCCAAATCACACAGACAGTAAGCGTTCAAACTCAAGTGCAAACCCAGGTTTACCAGACCAACCCCATTGTATTTGCTTTTCCTACCACACCACACTACTCTGAAGTGAAAAAGCGTAATCAGTAGGAAGCGAGGTGGTAGTAAGGGGAGAGAGCTAAATCAGAATCTGAATCTTGACCCTTAGAGATTTCCTGGAAGCTAATTAATGCCAGTCTAAAGCAGGGCCAGGACTAGGGTGAGACAAGACAGGCCCCTGGGACACAAAATTTAAGGAGACACACTCCCGGGGTCATGCAAAAGTACCCAGTGAATTGTCCTAAACAAAACCCAAACAAATATCTGGCCTGGTTTCGGACCACTAGAAGATCAGGGAGTATCTTGACACATTTAAACCCTAAGTTCCCTCCTCTCCTAACAGTGAAAGCACAGCAAACTTCACTATATTGATAAGAAGATATTTTATTTAATCCAGGGTTGCACTTGCATGGCTCTAAGAGTGATTGCCTCCTTAAATTTTGTTCTTTGGTAATCCCAGCCCTGGTCTGGAGATTTACCCTCTTCTTCTTCCCACAACCTCAGAGTTCTGGGGTTGGGTTGGACAGTAAAAATCACTGCAAGCCAGTGATGATGATGATGATGCCGATGATGGATGGATGGATGGCATTATTTGAGCGCTTACTCACTTCAGGTTTCTGCATGAATAACACCTCCCAGACAGGCCTTTCCTTTCCACTTTATCTGGAATATCAACTTCCATCACTCTCTAACCCCATATCCTGCTTTGTCTTCCTAGCACTTATTACTTCCAGACACTCATTCATTTATTTATTCATTTATTGATGTTTATTGCTCCTGTCCCTCGCTAGAATGTAAGTGCCATGACTATAAGGACTTTGTTTAATCTACTCTTGTACCCTCAGGGTCTTGAAGAGTATCTGGCCTATAGTAGACCTTCAATAAAAATGTATCAATGAATGAGTGACCTTGCCTATGTCCATGTGACCCTAGAGCCTGTGCTTTTATTCACTAAGATTTAACTAAGATCTACTGGCACAATCTAAGGCTTCTGCACAAAGATTCTGCCCTGAGGGATTTCTTCTCAAGCATTAGGACCCCTTCATTTTCTTGATTTTAAATCATGGAAACACCCAGGTTCTATTTTATGTCAACATCCTGAAAAAAAGTTCTTTTTATTCCTCTTTTAAATATATTGTCCCCTTCCAAAACTGCAGTTAAAGCTTCAGGCCTCTTTGTTGGCAGTTATGGTACTCCCCCAAACTCTAGCTCAGTTGCCCACAACATCACATACTTGATTCCTCCTTCCCAGTTGAGAAGCAAGTGCCGTAATACACAAGATCAGACTCAACAAAATACTTGGGCAGCTTGTAGTTTGGACAACTTCCAGGATACTGATGGGTGACCACACATTGCTGAGCCCTACTACTAAACCTCACCTTGGGAAGGTGGCAATTTTCCCCCAGCTCAGGTAGAATTCTCTCTGACAACACGCCTTGCATGCTGGTAAGATAGCATCCTCTATTATAGGAATCCAAAGGTAGGAAGAGTCAAGGAACTTGATTGCCAAGGAAAAGTCTCTTCTTCTCGCTGCCAAGGAAATCGGATATGGCAACTCTGTACTCTTTGGCAAAATGCTTTGAAGAACTCTATTCTGCTATCCATTTGAACAAAGCGGCAAAAAAGTTAATGCTCAAAAGCAAAAAGCAAACAAATCAATTTACTCGATATCAAAAATATGGTGGGAAGCCATCAAATGGAAGCATCCATCCTCAATGAGGAATGCATGCTGAAAACATGAGCATAAGAAGAATTTTATTAGCACTTGTTTTGTACTTGGTTGTTCTTTAGGAATGCATACTTTGAATAGCCAACCTAGTGGCTCTACTCTTTCTATCCTTCCAAGTTGGCTGACTATCTCTTTTTAAAGTTGTTTAAAGGATAAAGGGAAGGACAACCCTCAGTGCTGTCCACGGTTATTGTGTTATTTCACTTAAATGACTTTATTGTTTTGTAAAAATATTTCCTTATTTTATGAATAAAATCAATTATTTTAATTGTATTTTCACAAAAATGATTCTAAGTCATTTTACTAGCACAGTCCTAAACACTAAGATCCCAAACCAACCCTGTTGGATTGCACCACTGGTTAGTTCCTCAAGGAATTTACGTAGTGATTTATAAAAATCAGATAGATAAGTATTTTATTTTCCAAGGAAGTAAAGCCTTCCTAGCCTATAACTCTATTTTAATATTTCTAAAACATACATTTAAAGGCTTACTATGAATCACTGGTATTATTACTGAACATTTTTCTCACATTAATACTTTATGTGTTTTGAAAGGTTTTATTTTGTAGCACACCATAAAAACAGGATTTTTTTCTTACAGGCTTGATAATTTCACAAAAATGGTGAAGAATTAATATTTTTTAATGAAATCATATCTAATGACACCAAACCAGTGGGGTTAGCAAATTTCAAAATTCATATTTTTAAAACACAAAGATGTATAAACCAAACCATAGTCTAAAGGGCACAGAAAAATTATCTAGAGATGGATTGAGCTCTGTGAACAATTAGAAACAATACTGAAAGCTGCTCATTTATGTCCCTCCCCTGTCATCACCTCGTCTGGGTCTTTCAATGAAGGACTAAGAAATATAGAAAAAATAAACAAAGCAGGGATTTCAACATGGTTTTTCTTTGGGGAACAATAAAAACATTAAACTTTATACATTTAAGTGTCTGTGCACCGAATGGTAACCCTTTCATGGGAGTCCAGCTTGGGTTTTGTGTGGGTGGGGAAGTGGGGAGGGAGTCTGTGAATACTCCCAGAGTCATTTAAAATATATAGTATTAGCTAATTGATGAGAGGACTAAAAACAATAGTAAGTAGGCAGCCTGGCTGTGAGCCAGGAGCAAGGCTTTATGGTGAAAGCGAGTTTACATTAGAGGCCTGTTTTCCCCCTTTCCTTATATGAAATGAACAGCTGTAATTGAAAAGCAAGGAGCTCTATGGTTTATAGAAATAGGTGTTGTGAAGAGCCTTGGCCGTCTAATTTTCTTCCTATTGCAGGGCAGGCTTCCATTGTCTGTTTTTTAGAGCTAATTTCTTTTCTGATCAAAAGGCCCACGTCGTTGAAAAGGTAGTAATGACTATTCATTTGGCTGAAGCCTCCATTCTCCAGACAGCAAGCTTTATTTAGAAATGGCTATTTCTTTCTAAAAGGAAAAGCTCATTTATGTCCTCTATAATGTCAATTAAAGTAGAATATATTTTAATTATTTATCCTGAGGAGAAACCTTTTAGGAACTTAATTTAGTATGCCTATGTTATGCAGACACTACAATATGTGAATGTGGAATGATATCTAGGCACATGGGTTTTATTTTATTTTACCACTAATGAATAGTTTATTTGCAACTAATTAACAAGTTAAATCGGCACAATTAGTGTCGGATTTCTTTAATAATATAACTCATAAAAGGATAGCCATTGGAACTAGAAAATAAGGTTGGTTGTTGGCTTTGTAAAGAAACCATTCCACAAAAGGGGCAGTTTTTTCCCATTAGAAAGGGTTATTGGGATGTTCTTCCCGTTGCTTTTTCAAGTGAAAGCTGCGGCTGTGCTGCCAGAGGAAATATGTTCGGAAACAAGGGGAGACAGTGTTAATTACACAAACATCACATTAGCAGAGCCTCGACGTCCTGACCGGGCGACGCTTTCCGGAGAAATGGAACTGGGGTGACGGTGGCCTAGACGCCAAAACGCCAGCATGGCCAGACCTTTCCATAGACCGCGTTTTGTCGCGCCGTCTGGCGTCCGGCCCGCATGGAAACGCGTCTCCCTGAAGATTGACATCCTCCATACCTGGCAAGCAGGGGCTCCCTAGCTGTTCCTGAGTCGCGTCCTCCGCCCAGCTCTTTGTCGCTAGCAGCGGCCCCAGAGATTCTACCACAGGCCACTCCGACAGTGCCGACAGTGGCGCTGGGACGAGTGACCGCCAGAGCCAGGCACGCATCGTTTCTGCGTCCGCCCCTCCGCTCGCTGTGCTGGGCGCCGCCGTGGGAAAGCGCGCGCGCGGCGCACAGGGCGTGGCCCCTGCGGCCCCGGGCACATGAACTTGGCTTTAGGCCAGGCCCCTGTCCAGCACGTTGCGCTTCCTGCGGAGGCCGGGATTTCTCCGTAAATCAGATGGGGGGAGCACTAAGAGAAAATTTCATCCACTCACAATCCGGAGTCTTCTTGAGGCTTTCCCAAGCTCTCGCCACTTTCTGATGCGGAATGGGAAAGCACAGGGTCTCTGTCTCATACTTGATGCAAAACTTAGCACATAGTAGGTTTACGACAAAGGTTTGTGAAATGAAAAGAAATGGTGGCCGAGAAGAGAACATAGATATTCTGTGCATCGAATTCCATGGCTCTCCACTCTTAAAAGAAAATGAAAAAGATAAATAAAAAGAGAAAAAGAAAGAAAAACATAAAAGAGAGGGGGAAAAGAACAGCTGAATGCTGCTTTAAGATTTAAAATTTTCTCTAGCATGCTCTACCCAACCCCCCACCCTGCCATCCTGCATCCCATGCAGTTGGGGCGTTAGCCTTGCCTGGTCACACTGGAAGTGCCTGGAGTTCCATCGATTTTTCAGCCACCCTTCCCCAGGCAGCGCTGCCACGCTTGGTGGACTCGTGACCTCCGCTGTGTGAATACCCGTGTGGAACTGTGGACACGTGGAATAACTCAAACAACATTACATACTGATAACGATTTTAACATTGTTTTCCCGGCCCCAGCTTCCCGCAGGTCACCTCGCCTCTCTGCAGGCGAGGGTGTGCCTTTGCAGCTATAGAAGGAAGTGGAAAAGGTGACAGGCCCAGTGGGAGAGCAGGCCTAGCGGTCAGATACTGGGTTACCATGGGCGGTTCCACAGGGGTGCGGGTTTGGCAGTCTGAAGAGCTGAGCACCAGAGTTGTGAGGTTGGGAGGAAGCAGGGGGGCGGGGATTGGGAGGCCTAGAGGCGGACAGCGGTGGCTTGGAAGGCCCTCTGGAAACTGGACCCAGTTCCTGGGCAGAGCCTTCCTTCCTCTGGGAAGATGGCAGCGTTTGGATCCTGAGGTCGGCAAGGGAACGCAGAAGGCAAAGGTTGTCAAATTCCTCGCAGTTGCTGCGCACCTAGGGAAAAGAGAGCTGGTTGGTGACTGATACCTGAATATCCTGTGGGTGGAAGGAAGTTGAGCGCCAAGGTGTGGGCCAGGGGGACTCCCAGTGTATTCACCAAGTATGGCTCAGCTAACCAAGTGAATTCAATTCGGAAACTCATTTTAAAAAGTACCCCCGCGTCCTCCCAAAAAAGAGCTACACCAAACTGCAGTAGAATACAGTCGTACCACTCTTTTGGTTGTTTTAAAAGTACACCCTAACTTGATGTTAATAATAGTCACTTCCAATTACCCTGATTTGATTAATTCACATTGTATGCCTGTATCAAAACATCACATGTACCCTATAAAGATATACAACTATTATGTACCCATAATAATTGAAAATAAAAATAACTTTAAAAAGAGAATACAGTTTTACCACCCACAGGAGACTTTATGGTACCTCAAGGACCCAGTCTCCACACACCTCACAGCTCCTAGCAACCTTTCTGTAGAGAGCATCAACTAGGTTATTGTTTACAACCTGCACCC